>CM020015.1:4260070-5625427 GCA_009771035.1 Lupinus albus
GATAGGATAGGATATGATAGGATGATTTAGGATTGGAAGGATGATTTAGGATTGGATAGGATAGGATAGGATAAGATAGGATAGAATAAGATAAGATAGAATATGATAGGATAGCATAGGATAGGATAGGATAGGATAGGATTGGATAAGATAGGATTGGTTATGATAGGATAGGATAGCATATGATAGGATATGAGAGGATATGATAGGATATGATAGGATAGGATAGGATAGGATAGGATAGGATAGGATTGGATAGGATAAGGTAGGATGGGATAGGATAGGATAGCATATGATAGGATAGGATAGGATAGGATAGGATAGGATAGGATAGGATAGCATATGATATGATACGATAGGATAGGATAGGATAGGATAGGATACGATAGGATAGGATAGCATATGATAGGATACGATAGGATATGATAGGATAGGATAAGATAGGATAGGATTGGATATGATAGGATATGATAGGATAGGATATGATAGGATATGATAGGATAGGATAGGATAGGATATGATAGGATAGGATAGGATAGGATAGGATAGGATAGGAGTGGATAGGATGGGATATGATAGGATAGGATATGATAGGATGATTTAGGAGTGGATAGGATGGGATATGATAGGATAGGATATGATAGGATGATTTAGGATTGGAAAGGATGATTTAGGATTGGATAGGATAGGATAGGATAAGATAGGATAGGATAAGATAGGATAGGATAGGATAAGATAGGATGGTATAGGATAGGGTAGGATAGGATTGGATAGGAAAGGATAGGATTGGAAAGGATAGGATAGGATGGGATAGGATAAGATAGGATAGGATAGGATATGATAAGATAAGATAGGATAGTTTAGGATATGATAGGATAGGATAGCATATGATAGGATATGATATGATATGATAGGATAGGATTGGATAGGATAGTATAGGATAGGATAGGATAGGATAGGATAGGATAGGATAGGATAGGATAGGATAGGATATGATAGGATAGGATAGGATAATTTAGGATTGGATAGGATAAGATCGGATATGATGAGATAAGATAGGATAGGATAGGATAAGATATGTTACGATAGGATAGGGTAGGATAGGATAGGATAGGATAGGATAGGATTGGATAGGATAGGATATGATAGGATAGGATAGGATGATTTAGAATTGGATAGGATTAGATAGGACAAGATAGGATAAGATAGGACAGGATAGGATAGGATTGGATAGGATAGGATAGGATAGGATAGGTTAGGATATGATAGGATATGATAAGATATAATAGGATAGGAGAGGATAAGATAGGATATTGTAGGGTAGGATATGATCGGATAGGATATGATAGGATATGATAGGATAGGATAGGATAGGATACGATATGATAGGATAGGATAGGATAGGATAGGATAGGATAGGATAGGATAGGATTGGAAAGGATAAGATAGTATAGGATAGGATATGATAGGATAGGATAAGATAGGATAGGATACGATAGGATATGATAGGATAGGATATGATAGGATAGGATAGGATAGGATAGGATAGGATAGGATTGGGAAGGATAAGATAGTATAGGATAGGATATGATAGGATAGGATAAGATAGGATAGGATAGGATAGGATATGATAGGATAGGATAAGATACGATAGGATACGATAGGATAGGATAGGATAGGATAGGATAGGATAGGATAGGATAGGATAGGATAGGATAGGATAGGATAGGATAGGATAGGATAGGATAGGATAGGATAGGATAGGATAGGATAGGATAGGATAGGATATGATAGGATAGGATAGGATAGGATAGGATAGGATAGGATAGGATGGGATATGATAGGATAGGATAGGATGATTTAGGATTAGAAAGGATGATTTAGGATTGGATAGGATAGGATAGGATAAGATAGGATAGGATAGGTGATGAGTCATATATTACACACTATTCATAACCTTAATTTACCATTGTTAATGATTCTTGGTGTCTAATTGACTTTATTTGGCATGGTTTAGTGTTTTGGGCTTTATTGGACTATTATTCCTAAAATGAGTTAATTTGAGATTATTTAGTCTAATTAAATCTAATTCCATTTTCAGGTCATATTTGGCACCAAGGACATTTTGGACATTACAAGTGGATGATGTGTGCAAAAGTGAAGATTGTATATTGTATTAGGATCTTTATTTCCGTTTGGGTTTTGGGCCCATTGTTTAGGGCCCATTTCCGTTTTACACCATTTAAACACATGATTTCGGTTTTGAAGGAACACTTAACATTACATTAGTTTTTTTTGCCTTAGAACATAGTTATTCCCGTTTTCCCTCTTTTGCTCTCCTAGGGTTTATGCATTTTCGTTTTTGCTCTTCTCCATTTTCGGTTTTGCTTAATCCTTCCATGGAAGGCTAAATTTCTAGACTAAACTGCTTTGGTAATGTATCACAACTCTTGAGGTTTGGTTATTAATGCAATTTCGGTTTCTTATTTGTCAATTTCTTCTATTCAAATTTTGGTTGTGGTTTGCTTAATTCCATGCCTTAGAAATAGATTTGTGAATTGATTTTCGCTTAGTGAATCATTTCTCTAGTGCATGAATGCTTAGTTCGTGTGAATTTGTTTATGAGTTGATTATCGCTTCTTTACTTGATTATGAACAAATTAGGGATTCAACGATTAGAATATGATTTTGATACAGTGAAACCGAGGATTGAGTTGTGATTAAGGAAACCAAAGGGGTTTAGCCATTTCATCTTTCTGTTAATTACTGTTTCTGTTTTAGTTTTAGATTCATACCATAAAAAGAACAAAACCCCCCTTTGTGTGTGTGAGTACAAGGTGTTTGAACTATTGCCTGAAAGATAATCCTTGGGAAACGACCTAGGAGTCACTTCCTAGTACTATACTTTATTGTTATATTATTTGTATCGAGTACGGCCTCGATCAATAGGGTAAGATAGGATAGGGTAGGATAGGATAGGATAGGAAAGGATAGGATTCGATAGGATAGGATAGGATAGGATAGGATAGGATATGATAGGATAGGATAGCATATGATAGGATATGCGAGGATATGATAGGATATGATAGGATAGGATAGGATAGGATAGGATAGGATAGGATAAGGTAGGATGGGATAGGATAGGATAGCATATGATAGGATAGGATAGGATAGGATAGGATAGGATAGGATAGGATAGGATAGGATAGGATAGGATAGCATATGATAGGATACGATAGGATAGGATAGGATAGGATACGATAGGATAGGATAGCATATGATAGGATACGATAGGATATGATAGGATAGGATAAGATAGGATAGGATTGGATATGATAGGATATGATAGGATAGGATATGATAGGATATGATAGGATAGGATAGGATAGGATATGATAGGATATGATAGGATAGGATAGGATAGGATACGATACGATAGGATAGGATAGGATAGGATAGGATAGGATAGGATAGGATAGGAGTGGATAGGATGGGATATGATAGGATAGGATATGATAGGATGATTTAGGATTGGAAAGGATGATTTAGGATTGGATAGGATAGGATACGATAAGATAGGATAGGATAAGATAGGATAGGATAGGATAAGATAGGATGGTATAGGATAGGGTAGGATAGGATTGGATAGGAAAGGATAGGATTGGAAAGGATAGGATAGGATAGGATAGGATAGAATAGGATATGATAGGATAGGATAGGATAGGATAGGATAGGATAGGATAGGATAGGATAGGATAGGATAGGATAGGATAATTTAGGATTGGATAGGATAAGATAGGATATGATGAGATAAGATAGGATACGATAGGATAAGATAGGTTACGATAGGATAGGGTAGGATAGGATAGGATAGGATAGGATAGGATTGGATAGGATAGGATATGATAGGATAGGATAGGATGATTTAGGATTGGATAGGATAAGATAGGACAGGATATGATAAGATAGGACAGGATAGGATAGGATAGGATAGGATAGGATATGATAGGATATGATAAGATATAATAGGATAGGAGAGGATAAGATAGGATATGGTAGGGTAGGATATGATCGGATAGGATATGATAGGATAGGATAGGATAAGATACGATAGGATAGGATAGGATAGGATAGGATAGGATAGGATAGGATAGGATAGGATAGGATAGGATAGGATAGGATAGGATAGGATAGGATAGGATAGGATAGGATAGGATAGGATAGGATAGGATAGGATACGATAGGATAGGATAGGATAGGATAGGATAGGATAGGATAGGATAGGATAGGATAGGATAGGATAGGATAGGATAGGATAGGATAGGATAGGATAGGATAGGGTAGGATAGGATAGGATAGGATAAGGTAGGATAGGATAGGATAGGATAGGATAGGATAGGATAGGATAGGGTAGGATAGGATAGGATAGGATAAGGTAGGATAGGATAGGATAGGATAGGATAGGATATGATAGGATAGGATAGGATAGGATAGGATAGGATAGGATAAGATAGGATAGGATATGAGAGGATATGAGAGAATATGATAGGATATGATACGATGGGATAGGATAGGATAGGATAGGATAGGATATGATAGGATGGGATAGGATAGGATTGCATATGATAGGATACGATAGGATAGGATAGGATAGGAAAGGATAGGATAGGATAGGATAGGATAGGATAGGATAGGATAGGATATGATAGGATAGGGTAGGATTGGATAGGATAGGGTAGGATAGGATAGGATAGGATGGGATATGATAGGATAAGATAGGATTGGAAAGGATGATTTTGGATTGGATAGGATAAGAGAGGATAGGATAGGATAAGATAGGATAGGATAAGATAGGATAGGATAGGATAAGATAGGATAGTATAGGATAGGGTAGGATAGGATAGGATAGTAAAGGATAGGATAGGATAGGATAGGATAGGATAAGATAGGATAGGATAGGATCTGATAGGATAGGATAGGATAGGATAGCATAGGATGATTTGGATTTGGATAGGATAAGATAGGAAAGGATAAGATAAGATAGGATAGAATAAGATAAGATAGAATATGATAGGATAGCGTAGGATAGGATAGGATAGGATAGGATTGGATAAGATAGGATTGGTTAGGATTGGATAGGATATGATAGGATAGGATAGGATAGGATGATTTAGGATTGGATAGGATGATTTAGGATTGGATAGGATGATTTAGGATTGGATAGGATAAGATAGGACAGGATAGGATAGGATAGGATAGGATAGGATATGATTGGTTAGGTTAGGATAGGATAGGATAGGATAGGATAGGATAGGATAGGATAGGATAGGATAGGATAGGATAGGATAGGATAGGATAGGATAGGATAGGATAGGATAGGATAGGATAGGATAGGATAGGATAGGATAGGATAGGATAGGATAGGATAGGATATGATATGATAGCATATGATAGCATATGATAGGATAGGATAGGATAGCATAGGATAGGATAGGATAGGATAGGATTGGAAAGGATAAGATAGTATAGGATAGGATATGATTGGATAGGATAAGATAGGATAGGATAGGATAGGATATGATAGGATAGAATAGGACACGATTGGATAGGATAGGATAGGATAGGATAGGATAGGATAGGATAGGATAGGATAGGATAGGATAGGATAGGATAGGATAGGATAGGATAGGATAGGATAGGATAGGATAGGATAGGATAGGATAGGATAGGATAGGATAGGATAGGATAGGATAGGATAGGATAGGATAGGATAGGATAGGATAGGATAGGATAGGATAGGATAGGATTGGATGGGATATGATAGGATATGATAGGATGATTTAGGATTAGAAAGGATGATTTAGGATTGGATAGGATAGGATAGGATAAGATAGGATAGGATAGGATAAGATAGGATAGTATAGGATAGGGTAGGATAGGATATGATAGGAAAGGATAGGATTGGATAGGATAGGATAGGATAGGATAGGTTAGGATAGGATAGGATTGGATATGATAGGATAGGATAGCATATGATAGGATATGAGAGGATATGATAGGATATGATAGGATAGGATAGGATAGGATAGGATTGGATAGGATAAGGTAGGATGGGATAGGATAGGATAGCATATGATAGGATAGGATAGGATAGGATAGGATAGGATAGGATAGGATAGCATATGATATGATACGATAGGATAGGATAGGATAGGATAGGATACGATAGGATAGGATAGCATATGATAGGATACAATAGGATATGATAGGATAGGATAAGATAGGATAGGATTGGATATGATAGGATATGATAGGATAGGATATGATAGGATATGATAGGATAGGATAGGATAGGATATGATAGGATAGGATAGGATAGGATAGGATAGGATAGGAGTGGATAGGATGGGATATGATAGGATAGGATATGATAGGATGATTTAGGATTGGAAAGGATGATTTAGGATTGGATAGGATAGGATAGGATAAGATAGGATAGGATAAGATAGGATAGGATAGGATAAGATAGGATGGTATAGGATAGGGTAGGATAGGATTGGATAGGAAAGGATAGGATTGGAAAGGATAGGATAGGATGGGATAGGATAAGATAGGATAGGATAGGATATGATAAGATAAGATAGGATAGTTTAGGATATGATAGGATAGGCTAGCATATGATAGGATATGATATGATATGATAGGATAGGATTGGATAGGATAGTATAGGATAGGATAGGATAGGATAGGATTGGATAGGATAGGATAGGATAGGATAGGATATGATAGGATAGGATAGGATAATTTAGGATTGGATAGGATAAGATCGGATATGATGAGATAAGATAGGATAGGATAGGATAAGATAGGTTACGATAGGATAGGGTAGGATAGGATAGGATAGGATAGGATAGGATTGGATAGGATAGGATATGATAGGATAGGATAGGATGATTTAGAATTGGATAGGATTAGATAGGACAAGATAGGATAAGATAGGACAGGATAGGATAGGATTGGATAGGATAGGATAGGATAGGATAGGTTAGGATATGATAGGATATGATAAGATATAATAGGATAGGAGAGGATAAGATAGGATATTGTAGGGTAGGATATGATCGGATAGGATATGATAGGATATGATAGGATATGATAGGATAGGATAGGATACGATATGATAGGATAGGATAGGATAGGATAGGATAGGATTGGATAGGATAGGATTGGAAAGGATAAGATAGTATAGGATAGGATATGATAGGATAGGATAAGATAGGATAGGATACGATAGGATATGATAGGATAGGATATGATAGGATAGGATAGGATAGGATAGGATAGGATAGGATTGGGAAGGATAAGATAGTATAGGATAGGATATGATAGGATAGGATAAGATAGGATAGGATAGGATAGGATATGATAGGATAGGATACGATAGGATAGGATAAGATAGGATAGGATAGGATAAGATAGGATAGGATAGGATAGGATAGGATAGGATAGGATAGGATAGGATAGGATAGGATAGGATAGGATAGGATAGGATAGGATAGGATAGGATAGGATAGGATAGGATAGGATAGGATAGGATAGGATAGGATAGGATAGGATAGGATAGGATAGGATAGGATAGGATAGAATAGGATGGGATATGATAGGATAGGATAGGATGATTTAGGATTAGAAAGGATGATTTAGGATTGGATAGGATAGGATAGGATAAGATAGGATAGGATAGGTGATGAGTCATATATTACACACTATTCATAACCTTAATTTACCATTGTTAATGATTCTTGGTGTCTAATTGACTTTATTTGGCATGGTTTAGTGTTTTGGGCTTTATTGGACTATTATTCCTAAAATGAGTTAATTTGAGATTATTTAGTCTAATTAAATCTAATTCCATTTTCAGGTCATATTTGGCACCAAGGACATTTTGGACATTACAAGTGGATGATGTGTGCAAAAGTGAAGATTGTATATTGTATTAGGATCTTTATTTCCGTTTGGGTTTTGGGCCCATTGTTTAGGGCCCATTTCCGTTTTACACCATTTAAACACATGATTTCGGTTTTGAAGGAACACTTAACATTACATTAGTTTTTTTTGCCTTAGAACATAGTTATTCCCGTTTTCCCTCTTTTGCTCTCCTAGGGTTTATGCATTTTCGTTTTTGCTCTTCTCCATTTTCGGTTTTGCTTAATCCTTCCATGGAAGGCTAAATTTCTGGACTAAACTGCTTTGGTAATGTATCACAACTCTTGAGGTTTGGTTATTAATGCAATTTCGGTTTCTTATTTGTCAATTTCTTCTATTCAAATTTTGGTTGTGGTTTGCTTAATTCCATGCCTTAGAAATAGATTTGTGAATTGATTTTCGCTTAGTGAATCATTTCTCTAGTGCATGAATGCTTAGTTCGTGTGAATTTGTTTATGAGTTGATTATCGCTTCTTTACTTGATTATGAACAAATTAGGGATTCAACGATTAGAATATGATTTTGATACAGTGAAACCGAGGATTGAGTTGTGATTAAGGAAACCAAAGGGGTTTAGCCATTTCATCTTTCTGTTAATTACTGTTTCTGTTTTAGTTTTAGATTCATACCATAAAAAGAACAAAACCCCCCTTTGTGTGTGTGAGTACAAGGTGTTTGAACTATTGCCTGAAACATAATCCTTGGGAAACGACCTAGGAGTCACTTCCTAGTACTATACTTTATTGTTATATTATTTGTATCGAGTACGGCCTCGATCAATAGGGTAAGATAGGATAGGGTAGGATAGGATAGGATAGGAAAGGATAGGATTCGATAGGATAGGATAGGATAGGATAGGATAGGATAGGATATGATAGGATAGGATAGCATATGATAGGATATGCGAGGATATGATAGGATATGATAGGATAGGATAGGATAGGATAGGATAGGATAAGGTAGGATGGGATAGGATAGGATAGCATATGATAGGATAGGATAGGATAGGATAGGATAGGATAGGATAGGATAGCATATGATAGGATACGATAGGATAGGATAGGATAGGATACGATAGGATAGGATAGCATATGATAGGATACGATAGGATATGATAGGATAGGATAAGATAGGATAGGATTGGATATGATAGGATATGATAGGATAGGATATGATAGGATATGATAGGATAGGATAGGATAGGATATGATAGGATATGATAGGATAGGATAGGATACGATAGGATAGGATAGGATAGGATAGGATAGGATAGGATAGGATAGGATAGGAGTGGATAGGATGGGATATGATAGGATAGGATATGATAGGATATGATAGGATGATTTAGGATTGGAAAGGATGATTTAGGATTGGATAGGATAGGATACGATAAGATAGGATAGGATAAGATAGGATAGGATAGGATAAGATAGGATGGTATAGGATAGGGTAGGATAGGATTGGATAGGAAAGGATAGGATTGGAAAGGATAGGATAGGATAGGATAGGATAGAATAGGATATGATAGGATAGGATAGGATAGGATAGGATAGGATAGGATAGGATAGGATAGGATACGATAGGATAGGATAGGATAATTTAGGATTGGATAGGATAAGATAGGATATGATGAGATAAGATAGGATACGATAGGATAAGATAGGTTACGATAGGATAGGGTAGGATAGGATAGGATAGGATAGGATAGGATTGGATAGGATAGGATATGATAGGATAGGATAGGATGATTTAGGATTGGATAGGATAAGATAGGACAGGATATGATAAGATAGGACAGGATAGGATAGGATAGGATAGGATAGGATATGATAGGATATGATAAGATATAATAGGATAGGAGAGGATAAGATAGGATATGGTAGGGTAGGATATGATCGGATAGGATATGATAGGATAGGATAGGATAAGATACGATACGATAGGATAGGATAGGATAGGATAGGATAGGATAGGATAGGATAGGATAGGATAGGATAGGATAGGATAGGATAGGATAGGATAGGATAGGATAGGATAGGATAGGATAGGATAGGATACGATAGGATAGGATAGGATAGGATAGGATAGGATAGGATAGGATAGGATGGGATATGATAGGATAGGATAGGATGATTTAGGATTGGAAAGGATGATTTAGGATTGGATAGGATAGGATAGGATAAGATAGGATAGGATAGGAAAGGATAGGATAGTGTAGGATAGAGTAGGATAGGATAGGATAGGATAAGATAGGATAGGATAGGATAGGATAGGATAGGATAGGATAAGATAGGATAGGATACGATAGGATAGGATAGGATATGATAGGATAGGATAGCATATGATAGGATATGATAGGATAGGATAGCATATGATAGGATATGATATGATATGATATGATATGATATGATATGATATGATAGGATAGGATATGATAGGATAGGATAGGATAGGATAGTTTAGTATAGGATAGGATAGGATAGGATAGGATATGATAGGATAGGATATGATAGGATAGGATAGGATAGGATAGGATAGGATAGGATAGGATAGGATAGGATAGGATAGGATAGGATAGGATAGGATATGATAGGATAGGATAGGATGATTTAGGATTGGATAGGATAAGATGGGATATGATGAGATAAGATAGGATAAGATAGGATACGATAAGATAGGGTAGGATAGGAAAGAATAGGATAGGATTGGATAGGATAGGATATGATAGGATACGATAGGATGATTTAGGATTAGATAGGATGATTTAGGATTGGATAGGATGATTTAGGATTGGATAGAATAACATAGGACAGGATAGGATAAGATAGGACATGATAGGATAGGATAGGATAGGATAGGATATGATAGGATAGGATAGGATAAGATATAATAGGATAGGAGAGGATAAGATAGGATATGGTAGGGTAGGATAGGATAGGATAGGATATGATAGGATAGGATAGGATAGGATAGGATAGGATAGGATAGGACAGGATAGGATAGGATAGGATAGGATAGGATAAGATAGGATAGGATAGGATAGGATAGGATAGGATAGGATAGGGTAGGGTAGGGTAGGGTAGGGTAGGATAGGATAGGATAGGATAGGATAGGATAGGGTAGGATAGGATAGGATAGGATAGGATATGATTAGAGAGGATAGGATAGGAAATGATAGGATAAGAGAGGATAGGATAGGATAAGATAAGATAGGATAGTATAAGATGGGATAGGATAGGAAATGATAGGATAAGAGAGGATAGGATAGGATAGGATGGATATAATATGATATGATAGGATAAGATAGGATAGGTTAGGGTAGGATAGTATAGGATAGGATAGGATAGGATAGGATAGGATAGGATAGGATAGGATAGGATAGGATAGGATAGGATAGGATAGGATAGGATAGGATAGGTTAGGTTAGGATAGGATAGGACAGGATAAGATTGGATAGGATAGGATAGGATTGGATAGGATAGGATAGCCATTTAGTTGGCTAGGTGCATTTCTCCTCATTTGGGGAGCTTGGGAGCTTGGTTTTGGAATGCCTCAAGTGGTCCCACAAAATAATTAACTCATCCACCAAATACTCTTTGAATCTGTGGCTTGCTTTAAGGCACATGCAAAGTTCCACACTCCCTTTAATGTAGCCAACATGTTTAATTGCAAGGGGGGACCACGGTTTTAATCCTTCATTTAACATGCCTTGTTTTCTCCAGGGTCCCATTAATGTGGACAGTGGCTTCTTAAATGGGCAAAACATATTTAAAGTTTAATTATTCCGAGTGCATGGCTTGCATGGAGAATTCCCACGTGAAAATAGGCTTTGGGCTTGGCTACGTGCATGGCTTGTATGCAAGTTGCTCACGTGGCTTAGGCCTTGGCTGGACTTGCATGGCTTGCATGCTTGATTTTTACGTGGTTGACTTGGCCTTGGCTTGTCTTGTGCATGGCTTGGCCGAATTACATGGTTTGGCCATGCATGTCTTGTGGGCTTCATGTTTGGCCCAAGTCTTGGCTAGTAATTACAACTTTCATGACTTAAGCTTAAAGACAAAAACAACTTAATTTCCTAAGTAAAGTAAAGACATGACTTTAAAATTAAAGGTGGGACATAAGAACCCCACTTTTTTAAAACAACAAAATACAAGACAAATGTTTAAGCCTTCAAGGAAACATGGCCTAGGCAGTTTGCTATCATCCCCTCCTTCTTGGAGAGAATTTGACCTCAAATTTTGAGTCACAATCTCCTCCTGGATCAAAACCATCCTTTTCAATTGTCTAGGATGACTCTTATCATATTCATGTTGGTTCCCCTTCATGAATAACTCAACAACATGACAAGCTCCAATGACTTCTTTGGATGTAAAAAATTGTGCATTTTTGGAGAACACATATTTATCCATAAGAATTGAATCCTCTTTATGGTCTTTCTTCATTAAATCAACATAATCCAAAGAAATAACTTGATTAATATCATTGTCATGATTATTCTCCCTTAAGGGAGGAAGAACACGAATCACTTCCTTAGGAAAGATTTCCCCAATGTTCTGCACGAAGTGTTCAAAAATATTTGACAAACAAGTCTCATTAGTAGGGTTAGTGATCAAGAAAATTTCCCACAATAGGGTAGGTACAAGGGCTGCATTTTGATCAAAGCACTCCTAACCTCACTTTGTCTTGCAAGAACAATTTGCTTTTCGTCCTCTTCACCCTCATTTTTCCTTTCAATATTTTTTTTACACTTGTTTTCATTCTCTCTTTCTTTTATCTCTTTTTCAAGGTTCCTTTCTTTTCTCTCCTCATCCAATTTTTGTCTCAATCTCTTTTGATCCTCAACAACTTGCATTGGAGGTAAAGGTTTCAACACCACCTTTCGGTCCTTGTGAAAGAAAGAGAATTTGTTTAGAAAAACCATCATGGATGGCTCTCTTGTCAAATTGCTATGGACGACCCAAAAGCATATGGCATGCCTCCATTTGAACATGATCACAAAGAACCACATCTTCATACTTCCCTATGGAAAAGGGGATTATGACTTGCTTATTCACAATGATTTCACTTGAACCTTGAAGCCGATAAGGAGTGGGATGTGGTAATGCTACAAGGTTTAGCTTTGAGAGTAACCTTGTGCTGACCAAATTAGCACGACTGCCTCCATCAATAACTAACAAGCATACCCTGCCTTGGACAAAAACATCTTGAATGAAAGATGTTGCTCCTTTCATTCTGCCCAAGCATCTCAGCCATTTGCTTTTGGAGTGCTTGGATTTGAGTGGTCATTTGTTGCATGGCCACGGTGAAACTTGCTGACCTTGGGGAAACCGTTGGGCTACGGTCGAGGCAAGACATGACTTGTGGTTTTCAAGCAAGACTAGCTCTGATACCACTTGATAGCAACCTCCTTATGGTTGGAATTTCCTTGAAGATCATTTTGCTTGAAACTAGCCCAAAAATTGGTGCTTGAGTGGCTTTCGGTTCTTTTTAGTTATTTTAGGTTGTTCATGGGGTGTAAGGGTTGGCTTAGGGATTTGAGGGTGTTTGGTGTGTTGGGCCTTTGTTTTGGCCGAGGGAAATGTAGTGTATGGGAATTTGTCCTAGAGGGCAAATTTTTGGCTTAGGGAGTTTGGTCTCGGCTTGGGTTGTGTAGGGGCTGTTTGGGTTGGCTTCTGGCCGTGAATAGTGTTTAGGGGTTAGGCTTGGTGTTGGGTAAATGTTGGATAAAATAATGATGAAGTAGACTTGAGATGATAGGCGCCACAAGCAAAGCTTGATAAGCCAAGTGTGTTACGCCACAACAAGGATGTTGATGAGGATGGGTAGGCGCCACACCACTTAGGATGATAAGCCAAAATAACGCCACAAGCAAAGCATAATAACTTAAAAACGGTAAGGAGCTATGCTCAACTTCAAAAAACAAAGGTTTTCTCTATTCAAAATCAAAGTCCTCCTTACAAAATGGCCGTGGCCTCCATATATAGAGTGAGCCACGATTTTGCATCCCAGGCTAGTGCAAAAATATTAAATTATCATGCATATAAAACACAAAAATATCTAAGCTTAAGTATGTAGCCATGTAGTTGGCTAGGTGCATTTCTCCTCATTTGGGCAGCTTGGGAGCTTGGTTTTGGAATGCCTCAAGTGGTCCCACAAAATAATTAACTCAGCCACCAAATACTCCTTGAATCTGTGACTTGCTTTAAGGCACATGCAAAGTTCCACACTACCTTTAATGTAGCCAACATGTTTAATTGCAAGGGGGGACCACGATTTTAATCCTTCATTTAACATGCCTTGTTTTCTCCATGGTCCCATTAATGTGGACGGTGGCTTCTTAAATGGGCACACCATATTTAAATTTGAATTATTCCAAGTGCATGGCTTGCATGGAGAATTCCCACGTGAACATAGGCTTTGGGCTTGGCTACGTGCATGGCTTGTATGCAAGTTGCTCACGTGGCTTAGGCCTTGACTGGACTTGCATGGCTTGCATGCTTGACGTTTACGTGGCTGACTTGGCCTTGGCTTGTCTTGTGCATGGCTTGGCCGAATTACATGGTTTGGCCATGCATGTCTTGTGGGCTTCATGTTTGGCCCAAGTCTTGGCTAGTAATTACAACTTTCATGACTTAAGCTTAAAGACAAAAACAACTTAATTTCTTAAGTAAAGTAAAGACATGACTTTAAAATTAAAGGTGGGACATAAGAACCCCACTTTTTTAAAACAACAAAATACAAGACAAATGTTTAAGCCTTCAAGGAAACCTGGCCTAGGCAGGTTGCTATCATCCCATCCTTCGTGGAGAGAATTTGACCTCAAATTTTGAGTCACCATCTCCTCCTGGATCAAAGACCATCCTTTTCAATTGTCTAGGATGACTCTTATCATATTCATGTTGGTCTCCCTTCATGAATAACTCATCAACATGACAAGCTCCAATGACTTCTTTGGATGTAAAAAATTGTGCATTTTTGGAGAACACATATTTATCCATAAGAATTGAATCCTCTTTATGGTCTTTCTTCATCAAATCAACATAATCCAAAGAAATAACTTGATTAAGATCATTATCATGATTATTCTCCCTTAAGGGAGGAAGAACACGAATCACTTCCTTAGGAAAGATTTCCCCAATGTTCTGCACGAAGTGTTCAAAAATATTTGACAAACAAGTCTCATTAGTAGGGTTAGTAATCAAGAAAATTTCCCACAATAGGGTAGGTACAAGGGCTGCATTTTGATCAATGCACTCTTAACCTCACTTTGTCTTGCAAGAACAATTTGCTTTTCTACCTCTTCACCCTCATTTTTCCTTTCAATATTTTTTTTACACTTGTTTTCATTCTCTCTTTCTTTTATCTCTTTTTCAAGGTTCCTTTCTTTTCTCTCCTCCTCCAATTTTTGTCTCAATCTCTTTTGATCCTCAACCACTTGCATTGGAGGTAAAGGTTTCAACACCACCTTTCGGTCCTTGTGAAAGAAAGAGAATTTGTTTATAAAACCATCATGGATGGCTCTCTTTTCAAATTGCCATGGACGACCCAAAAGCATATGGCATGCCTCCATTTGAACAACATCACAAAGAACCACATCTTCATACTTCCCTATGGAAAAGGGGATTATGACTTGCTTATTCACAATGATTTCACTTGAACCTTGAAGCCAGTAAGGAGTGGGATGCGGTAATGCTACAAGGTTTAGGTTTGAGACTAACCTTGTGCTGACCAAATTAGCATGAATGCCTCCATCAATAACTAACAAGCATACCCTGCCTTGGACAAAAACATCTTGAGTGAAAGATGTTGCTCCTTTCATTCTGCCCTAGAATCTCAGCCATTTGCTTTTGGAGTGCTTGGATTTGAGTGGTCATTTGTTGCAAGGCCACAGTGAAACTTGCTGACCCTTGGGAAACCGTTGGGCTACGGTCGGGGCTAGACATGACTTGTGGTTTTCAAGCAAGACTAGCTCTGATACCACTTAATAGCAACCTCCTTATGGTTGGTATTTCCTTGAGGATCGTTTTGCATGAAACTAGCCCAAAAATTGTTGCTTGAGTGGCTTTCGGTTCTTTTTAGTTATTTTAGGTTGTTTATTGGGTGTAAGGGTTGGCTTAGGGATTTGAGGGTGTTTGGTGTGTTGGGCCTTTGTTTTGGCCGAGAGAAATGTAGTGTATGGGAATTTGGGCGAGAGGGCAAATTTTTGGCTTAGGGTGCTTGGTCTCGGCTTGGGTTGTGTATGGGGCTGTTTGGGTTGGCTTCTGGCCGTGAATAGTGTTTAGGGGTTAGGCCTGGTGTTGGGTAAGTGTTGGATAAAAGAATGATGAAGTAGACTTGAGATGGTAGGCGCCACAAGCAAAGCTTGATAAGCCAAGTGTGTTCCGCCACAACAAGGATGTTGATGAGGATGGGTAGGTGCCACACCACTTAGGATGATAAGCCAAAATAACGCCACAAGCAAAGCTTGATAAGTTAAAAAGGGTAAGGAGCTATGCTCAACTTCAAAACACAAAGGTTTTCTCTATTCAAAATCAAAGTTCCTCCTTACAAAATGGCCGTGGCCTCCATATATAGAGTGAGCCACAGTTTTGCATCATAGGCTAGTGCAAAAATATTAAATTATCATGCAAATAAATCATAAAAATATCTAATCTTAAGTATGTAGTTGGCTAGGTGCATTTCTCCTCATTTGGGCGGCTTGGGAGCTTGGTTTTGGAATGACTCAAGTGGTCCCACAAAATAATTAACTCAGCCACCAAATACTCCTTGAATCTGTGGCTTGCTTTAAGGCACATGCAAAGTTCCACAATTCCTTTAATGTAGCCACCATGTTTAATTGTAAGGGGGGACCACAATTTTAATCCTTCATTTTACATGCCTTGTTTTTTCCATGGTCCAATTAATGTGGATGGTGGCTTCTTAAATGGGCACAACATATTTAAATTTGAATTATTCCAAGTGCATGGCTTGCATGGAGAATTCCCACGTGAACATAGGCTTTGGGCTTGGCTACGTGCATGGCTTGTATGCAAGTTGCTCACGTGGCTTAGGCCTTGGCTGGACATGCATGGCTTGCATGCTTGATGTTTACGTGGCTGACTTGGCCTTGGCTTGTCTTGTGCATGGCTTGGCCGAATTACATGGTTTGGCCATGCATTTCTTGTGGGCTTCATGTTTGGGCCAAATCTTGGCTAGTAATTACAACTTTCATGACTTAAGCTTAAAGACTAAAACAACTTAATTTCCTAAATAAAGTAAAGACATGACTTTAAAATTAAAGGTGGGACATAAGAACCCCACTTTTTAAAACAACAAAATACAAGACAAATGTTTAAGCCTTCAAGGAAACATGGCCTAGGAAGTTTGCTATCAATAAACCTCTTGATGGTAACCCTAGATTAAGTCTTTAGAAGACTTTATCTCCTCATCCGAAGTTTGGTGTCTTTGAAGATAGATTTGTTTTGCCTTGGCCTATTTTTAAGGAATCCTTATTTTTGTAAGGTTCCTTGATGAGACACTTGGCTTCTTTGACCCATAAGACTCGACCATGATAGTCTCATCTCTATCCCAATTTGAATTCAAATTTGAACTTCAAATTTTGGAATTTCAATCTCCCTCCTTTGTGCCTTTGAGTTCCCTCCATTTGACTTAGCATTCTGGCCTTGGCTTTGTGATGTGACCGAGAAACCCGGGGTGCCTGGCTGACTTGGTTTCTTACCGAGAATTCCGGGGTGCCTGGCTGACTTGGCTTTTTCCTGAGAAATCCGGGGTGCTGTCTAACTTGGCCTTTGACCGAGAAATCCAGAATGCTGGCCTGGTTTGGCTGACTTGGAATCCTGACTAAGGCTTGTTGGCCTGGCTTTTTGGCTTTGGCTTTTGGGCCTACCTGAAACACTTAACAAACAATCACCTTCTTCCACATTTTAAGCAACATAATTAAAGTACTTGGAATTAAAATAAAGCAAGAATTAAACTAAACCTAATTGCATGTGGGTCAAGTAATGGCCCACTTATTGAAAGCATGTAAAGGCAAGCTAGGTAGTTTCCTTGAGGTCGTAGCCTCCCAAGTCCTCTTCTTGGAACATGAAGTGAATGGGCCTAGCATTGGTGTTGGCCCCCTGGCTTGACTCAAGGGTTCTGCCCAGTTTAGCCCTTTATGCCTTGGCTCGGGTCATGGGACCCACTAGGCCTTGTATGGACTTGTCATCCATGATGGGACTCTCATCATCCCCTCCTTATTTGAAAGAATTCGTCGTCGAATCTTCATCGAAGTAGCTTAAGTCAGTCACATTGAATGTGGCACTAATGTTACCATACTCTCCTGGTTGGTCCAGCTTGTAGGCATTGTTGTTGATCCTCTCCAAGACTTGGAATGGACCATCACCCCATGGTTGTAGCATAGATTTCCTTTGTGTAGGAAACATTTCCTTCCTCATATGGACCCAAACCCAATCTTCAGGCTCAAAGATGATCTCCTTTCTCCCCTTGTTGGCTGACCTAGTATAGCTTTTAGTCCTCTTCTCAATTTGGGTTTGACCTTTTCATGGATCTTCTTGACAAAGTCAGCCTTGGCTTTGCCATCCTTGTGCTTCAAGAGAGATGATTTAGGGAATGGAAGTAGGTCAAGAGGGGTTAATGGGTTGTACCCGTATATCTCCTCAAAAGGAGAGAGGCTTGTTGTCCCATGAGTTGTCCTATTGTAGGCAAACTCAATGTGTGGAAGGCATGCTTCCCAAGCCTTAAGATTCTTTCCTAGGACGGATCTCATGAATGTTGAGAGGGTCCTATTAACCACTTCAGTTTGGCCATCCGTTTGGGGGTGGCATGTGGTTGAGAACATCAATTTTGTTCCTATCTTACCCCAAAGGGTCCTCCAAAAGTGACTTAGGAACTTGGTGTCCCTATCACTCACAATACTCCTTGGAAGGCCATGTAGCCTTACAATTTCTTTGAAGAACAAATCAGCAACGTGGCATGCATCATCCACCTTTTTACAAGGGGTGAAGTGTGCCATCTTGGAGAATCGGTCAACCACCACAAAGATGGAGTCATTTCCTCCTTGAGTGTGTGGTAAAGCAACCACAAAGTCCATGGATAAGTCAACCATGGTTCCTTGGGTATGGGCAATGGTGTGTAAAGTCCATGGGGCATGGCCTTGGACTTAGCCCGTTTACACCCTATGCACCTTTGACATAGTGCTTTTACATCATGCCTCATGTGAGGCCAATAGAAATTCTCCTTTAGGACATCTAGGGTTTTTGGAACCCCAAAGTGTCCCATAAGCCCTCCCTCATGGGCTTCCCTTACAAACAATTCTCGGATGGAACCCTTAGGCACACAAATCCTATTTCCACGAAATAGGATTCCATCCACTTTGAAATAACCATCTTGGGCCGTTTGAGAGTACCCTTGGTAAATTTCTCCGAAGTCTCCATCCAACTAATAGGTACCTTTGAGGCACTCAAGTCCAAGTAACTTGGTCTCAAGAGTAGCCACTAAGGCATACCTCCTTGATAGGGCATCTGCCACAACATTAGCTTTTCCCTTTTTGTGCTTGACCACATAAGGAAATTGCTCAAGAAACTCCACCCACTTGGCATGCCTTTTGTTCAGCTTGCCTTGGCCCGTCAAGTACTTTAGTTACTCATGATCACTGTGGATAACAAACTTCTTATGTAAGAGATAATGTTGCCAAGTTTGTAGGGCCCTAACCAACGCATACAACTCCTTGTCATACGTGGAATAGTTTAGGGCCGCCCCTCCCAATTTCTCACTAAAATATGCAATGGGATGTCCTTCTTGCATAAGGACGGCTCCAATGCCTACATTGGAGGCATCACATTCAATCTCAAAGGACTTTGAGAAATTTGGTAGCATGAGGAAAGGGGCATGTGTCAACCTCTCCTTAAGCTTCTCAAAAACTTCTTCTTGCTTCTCTCCCCATTTGAATCCAACGTTTTTCTTAACCACCTCATTGAGGGGCGCAAGCAAGGTACTAAAGTCCATGACAAACCTTCGGTAGAAGCTAGCTAACCCATGAAAGCTCCTAACATCCGTGGTTGTCTTTGGGGTGGGCTATTCACGTATGTCCTTAATATTTTCAGGGTCAACGTGGACTCCTTTAGCATTTATGATAAAGCCTAAGAAGATCATGTGATCAACATAGAAGCAACACTTTTCAAAATTGGCGTATAGCTTCTCCTTCCTTCAAACTAGCAAAACATCTTGTAAGTGCACATGGTGCTCTTCTATGTTCTTGCTATAGATAAGGATGTCATCGAAGTACACCACAACAAACTTTCCAATGAAAGCCCTTAGAACGTGGTTCATCAAGCGCATAAATGTGCTTGGGGTATTGGTCAACCCTAAGGGCATGACTAACCACTCATACAAACCAAACTTGGTTTTAGAAGTGGTTTTCCATTCATCACCCTCTTGGATCCGGATTTGATGGTATCCACTTTTCAAATCAATCTTTGAAAAGACACTAGAACCATATAGCTCATCTAATAGGTCATTCAACCTAGGGATTGGATGCCTATACTTGACCGTGATGTTGTTAACGGCCCTACAATCAGTACACATCCTCCTTGATCCATCCTTTTTAGGGACTAGGATGACTGGAACAACACATGAACTCATGCTCTCTTGAACCCATCCCTTTTGCATCAACCCCTCAATTTGCTTTTGAATCTCTTGAGACTCTTGAGGGTTACTCCTATAGGCTGTCCTATTGGGTAGGGATGCTCCCGGGACTAAGTCAATATGATGTTCAATTCCCCTTAGGGGAGGAAGGCCATTAGGGTAATCCTTAGGGAATACATCCTTGAACTCAACCAATAACTCTTTCAAGAATTTAGGCATTGTTGCTTCATCACTTGCCTCATTGCTAAGGCAGTAGCTCCGACATACTAGTAGGTACATGGGTTGTCTCAAAGTGAGTGCCCTTTTTACCTCTCCTTTGGTAACAAAGAAACTCTTCTTTTGATCTCCACCATCCGTCATGAGCTTCCTTGTTTCCTTCTTCTCTAGGCTCATCTTCTCCTTGAGCCTCTTCCGATCATCATTAACTTGCTTTGGGGACAAAGGTGATAAGACTATCTTCCGGGAACCTTGCATGAAGGTGTACTTATTAGAGTAGCCATCATGGATGGCCTTCATATCATACTGCCAAGGTCTCCCTAGTAGCATATGGCTGGCTTCCATCTCGACCACATCACATAGGACTAGATCCTCATACATACCAACCGAGAAAGGAACCTCGACTTGCTTGTTCACAACCATCTCCCCAACCTCACTTAGCCATTGTAGCTTGTATGGTGTTGGGTGTATCTTTGTAACCAAGCCAAGCTTAGTCACCTACCTTGTGCTAACCACATTAGCACAACTACCTCCATCAATGATTAAGAAGCAAACATTGCCCTTAACCAAGCACCGAGAGTGGAAAATATTCTCCCTCTGGCTTTCCTCATGCTCCTTTGCTTGGCTGCCAAGCAGCCTTCTCACCACAAGTAGGTCTCCATCAGGCATAAAGGCATCCCCATCATGATCTACTTCTTCCTCTCACTTGATGCCTCGGATTCAGACTCAACTTTGCCATTTAGAACCACCATGGTGCGCCTTGTGGGGCATTGAGATGCAATGTGACCGTGACCTAAGCATTTGAAGCACTAGATGTCTCGGCTTCTATGGGTAGCCTCCAAGGGGGCTTTGTTTGGAATTTTGTTCGTGTTTGACTCCTTTGAAGGGTTGTTGCCTTCTTTAGAGCCTGCTCCCTCCTTCTTAGACCCATCCTTCCATGTTGTTGATGGAAACTTGTTGGTTGAGTACTTGGTCTTCTTTCTCTTCAATTGTTGCTCCACTTTAGTTGCCTTCTGGACCAAGTCATCCAATTAAATGTAGGGTTGAAGCTCTACAATGTGTTGGATCTCAGGGTTGAGTCCATGTAAGAATCTGGCCATGGTTGCCTCTCGGTCCTCATTGAAGTTAGACCTTAAGAGAGCCATCTCTTTGAAATATTCATCCACCGTCTTGCTTCCTTGAACCAGCCTTTGCAATTTGTTGTGCACATCCCGTTGATAGGAGTTGGGCACAAACCTCCTTCTCATCACCAAATTCATCTCCTCCCATGTGTCAACAATTTGATCTCCTAGTCTCCTCCTATCCTTTAGATATTGATCCCACCAAACCATGGCATACTCTTTGAATTCAAGAGCAGCCACCTTGACCTTCTTGTCTTCATTGTAATGATGACACTCAAAGATTTGGTCCATCTTAAGCTCCCATTCCAAGTAAGCCTCGGGGTTGTTCAATCCCACAAAGGATGGGATTTTGACCTTGACCCCCTCTAGCCTCTCCTCCCTGCCTCTACGGCCTCCTCCTCCTTCATTCCTATCCTCCTCACGCCCGCCTCTCCTATTTCTCCTCCGGGGTCCTCCATCTTCATCATGATAGCAACCCGCCAAGCCCATCAACCTTGATGACCTAGTGGGCCTAGGGGGAGCCATAACTCGGGCCAGGGCCAAGAAAGCCCAAGGCACTCTTGGCCAAATCATTCTGAACACACTAGCATCAACTGGGCCAAGTGACACTACGAGGCCCATAACTTGCCTCATCTTAGAGGACACTACCCTTGAAGGCTACGGCCAAGCAAGGGATGACTAAGGGCTTGTTTGTTGCCTTAAACTTAATAAGTAGTTTTTAAACACAAGCTTTTAAATTCAAGCATTGATAAATTAATTTTCATTTTTATCTAATAAAATTGCCTTTGTTTGCTTTAGGAAGCCACGCCTGCATCTGACTAAGCGTGTGACAAGGCCAGGCGCCACCTTTTCCGCCTCATGCGTGGAAGCCACGTCCAAGCAGGCTGACTAGGCCAAGGCGCCACATTTTCAACTCTTTCCTAAAGGATGCACACCAAGACACAGCCAACTACATTTATGGCGCCTACCACTTTCTTTGCCCTATGTCTCATGCCATATTCATTGAGCAAATCATTATTAAAATGGCTGAGTTCAAATTCAAATGGGTTTTAAAAGCATATCACTTATCTTCCGCCTAGGAGTAATGGCAAGGCTACAACACGACCAAGGCAAATAACACATGGGGAATTCAAATTCAAGCCATGAATTAAGGCCACCTTATTTTCCTCCTCGATTTTCAATGGGATACACACACATGTGCTAAAACTTAGGAAGCATTAAACCGAGAGATCAACACAAGAGCAAAAGGCAAGGAAAGGCTAAAAGAGGCAATTGAATAAAGATGTCCAAATACATTCACATAGGACATTCAAAATTCAAAACACACGTGAATAAGACAAGCATCCCATGGCTTTAGCTTGTGTTAACTCCAAGACTTCATGGCCGAATAAACATACAATTAAGGTTGTAATAATGTTTAGCTACATGAATTTGAATTTTGAATTACAATGTAAAGTTAATGAGTTTGGAAGCCTTAGATGGCTAGCCTACCTATATGTATTCATGTTCATGAATAAATAAGATAGCTTGAATTTTATGCACAAATACATTAGTGAGATTTCTCTCCTAAGTTTCTTGGTTGAACTAAGAGTTTATGTTCTTATCAAACATCCTTGTTTGTGGCGAACTTCCTAGGCTTATCAAACAAACCATTGTTTGTGGCGCCATCATCTTTCTATCTTCTTCATCTTCTTCTATTCAAACCAACAAACTCCATTAACCTAAAAAGCCTAACCTCGGCCTAACACAATCCACCTTACCCAACAAATCACCCTCGGCCTAAACACAAAGCCTAATATCCACTCCCCCAAAAACACATCCTCTCGGCCAGAATTAACCCAAACACAACCCAATCCACACCTTAACCAAAGCCAGCCGTGACCCCATATAAAACAACCAAAATTCACCAACAAAGACCCAACTAAAGCTTACATTATCAAACTTCAAACAAAACGATCTGAACAAAATATTAACCCCCACAATGAGGTTGCTATCACATCACTAGATCCTCCATCATGACGCCTATTCATTTGCTCCAATTGTGCTTGCATTGCTGCAAACTGTGCCTCCATTGTTGTAAATAGCATGGCTGTCCTTGGGGACATAGGTTGGCTGTCCTCTTCTTCAGCCATTGTGTTTGTAACCAATGTATCTCACAATCACTCAAATATCACTCAATGTGTTTGTGCTCACAATCATTCAAGTATTGTCACTCAATGTGTTTGTGCTCACAATCATTCAAGTATTGTCACTCAATGTGCTTGTTCTCACAATCATTCAATTGATGTCACTCAAATGTGTTTGCCTCACAATCACTCAATATGACACTCAAGTCTCGTAAGAACCTTGACAAGTCAAGTAATCAAGCTGTTGTGGAAGGTCTTGTGACTAGGTCGCAAAAGTACCAAAGGCTTAGTGTTTGAGTAGGTGTTTTTGGGTTATGTGTGTAGGGTAGTGTTTGGGGTATTTTGTGGCTTTGGGAATTTTTTTTATTTTTGGGGATTTTTGGGTTTTTGGGTTTTGGAATGTTGCTTGGGACGTGTTTGGGAAGGGTTTTGGGTAGGAGTTTGAGGTTTGAACTTGAAAAACAAAATTTACTTACTTGGCCGAATTTGTAGCTTAAACCCTTTTTTTTGTAGGTCACTTGATTTGATTCGGCTTAACTTTTCCTTCCAGGCAGGAACTGAGCTCTGATACCACTTGATGACAACCTTAGGGGGGGGGGGGGTGATTGCCTTTTTGACAATTCTCCTTTTTGATAGAATTGCTTGGACCGTTTCTTGCTTGGAATTCTCACACTTTAGTTGAATTGTTCTTTGAATTTTAGGGCTTTGCGGAAGTGTTTATGATTTGGCTTAGGTTGATATGTGTTTGATAGGTCTATGGCAGAATGTGGATTGGGGGATAAGAAATGGTGGGGCGCCACAAACACTAAGTGTTTGATAAGCCTGCGAAGTTCGCCACAAGCCACCTAGGTAACTTGATAAGAACGGGTCCTTGGTTTGGCCAAGATTGTTAGGAGACTCATTCACTATCACAAGGGAATTAAATCCGAAAATCAACTCTGAATTTTATTCATGCATAAACGAAATACATATAGAAGTGGCAACTAGGATTAGGGTTCCACAAGTTGGGCCTCAAATCCGAAATAAAAGGAAGATTAACTTAGTTAATTTAAATCAACTACAAAATAGGAAGAATCTATCTAGACTTAGTCAAATCCTAATCTATCTTCTCCTAGGCAGCTTGACCAAGTTGGTGTGCCATCTTGCTTGAGTTGTTGGCCACGTATGGCTTCCATGAGGAGCTCCCACCGAAAATCAAGGAATCCTTGTTTTGGAAGGATTCTTGATAAGCCTCGGGATGATAATCCTAGATTAAGTTATTAGAAGACTTTATTTCCTCATCCGAAGTTTGGTGTCTTTGAAGATAGATTTGTTTTGCCTTGACCTATTTTTAAGGAATCCTTATTTTGGTAAGGTTCCTTGATGAGACACTTGTCTTCTTTGACCCATAAGACTCGGCCATGATAGTCTCATCTCTATCCCAATTTGAATTCAAATTTGAACTTCAAATTTTGGAATTTATGGCCTTGGCTTTGTGATGTGACTGAGAAACCCGGGGTGCCTGGCTGACTTGGTTTATGACCGAGAAATCCGGGGTGCTGGCTGACATGGCCTTTAACCGAGAAATCTGGAATGCTGGCCTGGTTTGGCTGACTTGGAATCCTGACCGAGGCTTGTTGGCCTGGCTTGGTCTTTGACTTGGGCTTTTGGGCCTATCCCTGAAACACTTAACAAACAATCACCTTCTTCCATATTTTAAGCAACATAATTAAAGTACTTGGAATTAAAATAATGCAAGAATTAAACTAAACCTAATTGCATGTTTATTGAAAGCATGTAAAGGCAAGCTAGGTAGCTGCCATGGGCCTAGCATTGGTGCTAGCCCCTTGGCTTGACTCAAGGATTCTTCCCACAAGTCTTTCAAGGGCTAGTTTAGCCCTTTTTGCCTTGGCTCGGGTCATGGGACCCCCTAGGCCTTGTATGGACTTGTCATCCATGATGGGACTCTCATCACCTTGTCTCTTGATTCTTCATTTAGGCCGAGGAGGAATATAAGGTGGCCATTGAATTCTTTATTTGAATTTGAACTCTTTGACATGTGCTTGAAAAGATTTGGCCGTGTTGTAGCTTCTTAAAGGAGTAGGGAAATAATATGGGATGGTTGCCTCCCTTGGTTAATTCTCTTAAAACCGTGGCTGACTTGGTGGGTGTCTTTACTCCCTTGTTTGAATTTAACCATGTGGAAATTATGTTGCCTTGGCCGAGTCTTTATTGTAGGCAAATCAAATTCAAATAGCACATTGAAGGCATGGACGGAAATAATGGTAGGCGCCATTACTAAGGCTTGGGCGGAAATAATGGCTTGGGCGAAAATAATGGCTTGGGCGGAAATAATGGCTTGGGCGGAGAATAAGGCGCCTGACAGCAACCTCCTTGTGGGGTTGTTGTTATTGCGATCGTTTTGCTTGAAAAGACAAAATTGTGTGCGGAATTGGCTTAAAGGGTGCTATTCATTATTACATGAAATAATTGGGTGAAATATAATTTAAACTAGGCATTAAATTTCTCATAAAAGACTCCCTAATATGGATTTTCATTTTGATGAGGCTGGCTGATCTTTAGCTTCATATTCCTTGGCCAGCTTGTTTTATTTGTCTAGATTCACCATGATCCATTTTTGGAAGGAATTGTGCTCAGGAAAACTCATTTATGTGGGATTTTGGTTTGGCCCCAATATCTGCACGTTTTGAATTATGGGGCTGGAGATAAGCACATATGCAAATCCTTAGGTAGTCAAGTAAATGATTTAGTTCTTTCAAGTTTGAATAATTCATGAAGCATTAAAATCTGGCTGAAAATATGCTGGTTGGTTGGCTGAGTCAGCTTGGTGCTAAATCAACGGGTCTTGCTGCCTGGGTGCTTTGCCTTGATGCTTGGCTGAAAAAATGGTGGGCGGGTTGTTTGACTTGATTAGCCTTGCTGCCTGGTGCCCTGACCTAGTTTTCAGCTTGGCCATTAATTGGTTGGCTAACAAAATGGTAGGCTGGTTGGATGACTTAAATAGCTTCCATATGGGTGTAATGCCAAGCCCTTGATTCTTGCCATGAGGTTGGCCAAGCTTTGATATAATAGCCACGTGATTCTTAAGGCTGATTTGGCTTTCTGGCCCATTAATGACACGCCCTTGTTGCTTGCCACCTAGTTGGCCGAGTTTTGATGACTTTCCCACATGTAATATGACTTTGATCATTAGCTTGCACAAATTTCTCCAATTGCTTTAAGCCTTCTCATTCTAGAGTTTTGAAAAGGAAAAGATAGCATGTAATAAACTAACCCGTGTTCCCCTTTCAATCCCTTATTACATGCCTTCAGCAAAAAAAGGCAATACTTAAGCAAATGTCCAAAAGTATAAAAGTAAAACATAAATTAAAATAATTGTGGGAAATAAGACCCCCACTTATTTAAGTAAAATGAAAATGTCCTTAAATTCTTAAGGAGAATTGGACTTTGATTGGTAAGCTTGATGGACTTCTTGGTCTTCATAGACTTGGGCCCATTCAGGTTGCTATCATCCCCTCCTTCTTGGAGAGAATTCGACCTCGAATTTAGGTCCACATACCCTCTAGGTTCCTGCAAGGACATTTTCATAAGAGTAGGAAGAAAAATATTTGTTAGAAATCGTGGGTCTATCAGCCCCACATTTGAATGTACTGCAAACTCTTTTCTCTTTTTATTTCTTCTATTCTTTTTTTTCTTTCTTTCTTTTTTTTCTCTTCTTTTTCGCCCTTTGGAAGGGCTTATTCCCGACCACTATGCCTAATCCAAACCTCCTGGATCAAACACACGCCTCTCAAATCCATCCTTGGTATCACCGCCTTGGTTTGACCACTCATTAGCAATGTTACATGACACAAGTAAAACATAAAACATGCTAGTCCTAAAAAGATGTGATGGTTCACGAGGACTACCTTTGTTATGCAACATTTTTGGCTCTAAGCTTGAAATTACTAATGGAGTCATACTAATTACAAAGTAATGAAATTTTTTATCTATGCACATTATACTAGGCTCTATCAACAAGTCAGGTGCATTCTTCTCATTTTCATTGGGTTCCTTGGGTGGCAAAATTTTTGAGGCCTCCTTAGGAAGTTCCTGCACATTCAAACAAACATCACTATGCACAAGAGGTTCCTCAGGAAAACTAGAATCCAAGCAAAGTCCCTCACTTTTATTTTCACATTCTTGTTTTTTGCACAATGTTTCATTTCTCTCCTCTTCCAACTTTTCTCTCAACCTTTGTTGATCTTATTTTGCTTTTTTAGGAGATAATGAAGACAACACCACCTTTCGGTTTTGGTGTACGAATGTGATCTTGTTTGAAAAACAATCATGGATGGTTCTTTTGTCAAATTGCCATGGACGACCCAAAATCATATGGCTGGCCTCCATGTGAACCACATCACAAAGAACTACATCTTCATATTTCCCTATGGAAAAGGGAATCTCAACTTGTTTGTTGACAATTATGTTCCCAACCTCACTTATCCATTGAAGCTGATAAGGAGTGGGATGTGGTCTAGTTACAAGATTTAGTTTTGAAACTACTCTTGAACTAACCATGTTGGCACAACTGCCACTATCAATATTCAACAAGCATACCTTTCCTTGGATCAAACACCTAGCATGAAAGATGTTTTCCCTTTGCCTTGATGCTTGGGCTTATTTCTTGCTGGACGAATCAACCATTAAATGCTTGGCTGAAAAAATGGTGGGCGGGTTGTTTGACTTGATTAGCCTTGCTGCCTAGTGCCCTGACCTAGTTTTCAGCTTGGCCATTAATTGGTTGGCTGACAAAATGGTAGGCTAGTTGGATGACTTAAATAGCTTCCATATGGGAGTAATTCCAAGCCCTTGATTCTTGCCATGCGGTTGGCCAAGCTTTGATATGATAGCCACGTGATTGTTAAGGCTGATTTGGCTTTCTGGCACCTTAATGACACACCCTTGTTGCTTGTCTCCTGGTTGGCCGAGTTTTGATGACTTTCCAACATGCATTACAAAATTTGACTTTGATCATTGGTTTGCACGAATTTCTCCAATTGCTTTAAGCCTTCACATTCTAGAGTTTTGAAAAGGAAAAGATGTCATGTAATAAACTAACCCATGTTCCCCTTTCAATCCCTTATTACATGCCTTCAGCAAAAAAAGGCAATACTTAAACAAATGTCCAAAAGTATAAAAGTAAAACATAAATTAAAATAATTGTGGGAAATAAGACCCCCACTTATTTAAGTAAAATGAAAATGTCCTTAAATTCTTAAGGAGAATTGGACTTTGATTGGTAAGCTTGATGGGCTTGTTGGTCTTCTTAGACTTGGGCCTATTCAGGTTGCTATCAGCGCCTCAACTGAGTCAGCCTGTTGGCTGGCCTTCCCAATGGTGCGGCAAGTGGCGTGTCTTGGCCAGGGGGTTGGTATTTTTATATGATCGTTTTGCTTGGAGTTGGGCTTATGATTTGAAGAAGACTTTTTGTTGGTTATTTTGGTTGTTTTATGTGAGTTGTGGTTGGCTTTCGGCTTTTGTTAGGCTAAGGTTGTGTATGGGTATGTTCTTGACCGAGAGGGGTTAAGTGTGTTGGCTAATGTGGGGGTTTGGTATTTGGGCCGAGAGTGGTTAGTATTTTGGCTTAAGTGTCTCGGGTAGGAATGTGGTTGTATTTAGGCCATGGCTTTGTATTTGGCTCGGTGGGTTTGTGCTTGAGTTTAAGAGGCCGAGAGATGGTGATTGTTTGAGGTTGTGAAGGATAAAAGAAGATGAAGAAGATAAAAGAATGATGGCGCCACAAACAAGGTTTTGTTTGATAAGCCTAATGAAGTTCGCCACAAACAAGGATGTTTGATAAGAACATTACTCTTGGTTCAACCAAGAAACTTAGGAGAGAATTCTCACTAATATGTTTTTGCATAAAATTCAAGGTGCTTCATTTCATGTGTTTAATTCTTACATATAGCATGTGGGCTGGCCATGAGGCTCCCATTTGAAATTTGAAATTGAAATTGAAAGCTACATTATTACATTGAATACATTCCTCAAACATGGTTCTAAGCTGAAGGGAAATTAAAAGCTATTTTGAATGTGCATATCAATCACAAGCTGAATGTATTTGGACATCGGCATTTGAATTGCTAATTCTCATGGTTTTGCCACAATGGATTTATTTGGCCATAGGATTTGAAGTTAAGTCTAGCCAAGCTTAAGGGCCTTGTCTCTTGATTCTTCATTTAGGTCGAGGAGGAAAATAAGGTGGCCATTGAATTCTTTATTTGAATTTGAACTCTTTGACATGTGCTTGAAAAGATTTGGCCGTGTTGTAGCTTCTTAAAGGCATAGGAGAAAAATATGGGATACTTGGCTCCTTGGTTAATTCTCTTAAAACAGTGGCTGACTTGGTGGGTGTGTTTACTCCCTTGTTTGAATTTAGCCATGTGGGAATTACTCCCTTTTCCATTAGCTCATCAATCTGCTTTTGTATTTCCTGTGTATCATGGGGGTTTCTCCTATAGGCAGACCTATTGGGCAAAGAAGCCCCAGAATGAGATTGATATGTTGTTCAATTCCCCTCAAATGTGGTAAGCCACATGGGACTTCCTTGGGGAACACATCTTCGAACTCTTGCAGAAACCCTTTAAAAAAGGGTGGCAATTCATCAGGCACAAAAATAGAGGTTAGAGTAACATCATGACAATATAATAAATATAAGGGCTGCTTTGAGATTAAAGCACCCTTAACTTCGCCTCGAGAGGCCATCAAACTGTTTTTCTTTTATTTTTTTTCATCTTTTTTTTATTTTTATTTATTTTCTTCATTTTTTTCATTTTTTTCCTTTTCTAATTTTTTTGTGGATCATTCTTTTTTTCTTGATCCATTTTCTCTTTTAATTTTTTTTGGTCCTCACTCACTTGTTTTGGAGACAAGGGTGAGAGTACAATTTTTTTTATCATGAAATACAAAAGTGTACTTGTTCGAAAACCCATCATGGATGGATTTCCTATCGTACTGCCATGGCCTGCCTAATAGTATGTGGCTGGCCTCCATTGTGACTATGTCACACAGTACGGTGTCCATATATTTCCCAATGGAAAATGGTACCTCGACTTGCAGGTTAACGGTCATTTCCCCGACCTCACTTAACCATTGTAGCCGGTAAGGTGATGGGTGGGTCATAGTCACTAGGTTTAGTTTGTTAACCATCCTAGTGCTCACCACATTGGCACAACTGCCACCATCAATAATCAATGAGCATACATTGCCCAATACTAAACATCTTGAGTGGAAGATGTTTTCCCGTTGACTTTCCTCATCCTCCTTGACTTGGCTTCCCAAAAGCCTTCGCACCATGAGTACGTCTCCATCTGGCATCCTTGCCTCCTCATCACTTTCTTCCTCTATACTTGAGGCTTCAGATTCGGATTCCACTGCTCCATTCCTGAACACCATAGTTCTCCTAGTTGGACACTGAGAAGCAATGTGCCCATGGCCCAAGCATTTGAAACACTTGATCTCCCGAATTCGGCTTGGTGCTTCCACGGCCTTCTTCCCATTAGTGGTGCTCACGGCCTCCTTGCTTGTTGCACCCTCCTACTTAGGCTTGTCCTTCCAGCTAGATGATTGGAACTGGCTAGTGTTGTTAGAGTAGGATTTTGACTTCCTCCTCTTGAGTTTTTGTTCCACTTTCATAGCTTTCTGAACCAAGTCCTTTAGCTCCACATAGCTGTGCAACTGCACAGTGTCCTGGATATCCTGGTTGAGTCCATTAAGGAACCGTGCCATAGTAGCCTCACGGTCTTCAATGAGATTGGACCTCAACAAGGCCCGCTCCATCTCCTTGTAGTAATCATCCACCGATTTACTCCCTTGAGTCAACCTTTGGAGTTGGTTGTATATGTCCTGATGATAACATGGGGGCACACACCTCCTCCTCATGATAGTCCTCATTTCCTCCCATGTGCTCACGGGTTGAGCACCACACCTTCTCCTATCCTTCTGAAGTTGATCCCACCTTCTTTTCTATTGAATAGTTGTGCTCATGGGGGCACACACCTCTTCCTCAAGTGCAGCCACGTTCACCTTCTTTTCTTCTGAATAGTTGTGGCAATCAAACACTTGCTCTATCTTCATCTCCCATTCCATGTATGCTTCTTGGTTGTTCATTCCCATAAAGGTGGGAACCTTGATCTGAACTCCTTCTACCCGGTCATCGGTCCTCCTTTCCCTTTGGTCCTCCTCTCCATTTCTCCTTTCCCTTCGCCTCCTTTCCACTTCTGAATCCGAGGAGTCCTCATGGCTGAATTGTCTCCTATTTTGTTGGCAATTTTGTCGGAATTGCATTTCCGCCATTTGTTGCTTAAGGGTCCTGAATTCCTCATGAATTTCATGAAGAAACGAAGTGAAGCCCTCGGTCCTTGGTGACACAACAGGGGATGATGTGTTTTCTGAAGACATCTCTCACAACACTCTAGCATGTTACTCACAATGTGAATCATGAGCTTATTATTTGAATCATGCCTCATCAAATCAGCCAATGCGTGAGTAAATGGATGCAAACAGCCATCAAAACTTGCCAATTCTGGACCCAGGCGTGTAAAATGGCAAGGTCCATTATTTGAATTTCGGCCACATTAAATCAGCCAAGACAAGGATAAATGCTAACAAAACATGCCATTTCTAGATCAACCAACTTATTGAGGCAGCAGAACAAAAGGACATGTGCTCAACATTTGAATTTTTGGCCATGTGATTATTGTCTTTAATCCCAGCCATCTAGCTTTAATTTTCTTTAATGCATACACATAATAACTTGTAAATGCACAAAGAAAACGTGCATGCCTATCTTTGGCTAATGTATTTACTCTTTCAGCCAATATTTTGGGAGGCCACTAGGCTAGCCCCACTATATGTATCTGAATGCTTGAGTGAATAAGACAAGTTCAATTTTGTTGGATTAAATCCTTTCTTGTTTAGTTGAGTTATGCTCCTAACATATCACCTTGTTGTGGTGTTCCTTGGCTTATCACCTTCATTGGTGTGCCGCCTCTCCTAATCCTTATCAACATCCTTGTTGTGGCGTATCTCATTTGGTTTATCAAGCTTCATGCTTGTGGCACCTTTCCCCTTCATATCTTATTCACCTTCTTTTATCCAACTACACTTATTACTCATCAAAACACAACCGTACAAACACATACACGTCCACTTTCCAGCCAAACACATACCCATTCTCATCCATTTCCTTCTATCCCTCACATACACAAAAATACTAAAATACAAGCCTTAAACACCCAAAAAGAACCAAACCGAATTTCCTAACCAAAACAACCCAAAAATTACACAATTTCGCTACAATATCCTAAAAAATGAATCATCAAACAAGACGATCGTTTCAATAATTCCAACCCCCATACCTAGATTAGATGGTTTACTTGATGATTTATTTGGTACATGTATCTTTTCTAAAATTGACTTAAAAAGCGGATATCACCAAATAAGAATAAGGGAAGGGGATGAGTGGAAAACCGCTTTCAAAACTAAATCGGGGCTATATGAATGGCTAGTTATGCCCTTCGGGCTAACAAATGCCCCAAGCACTCTTAATTCCTTAATTCCTTAATTCCTTGAAATTGTGCATTGAAATTGTCTTAATTCCTTTGATAGCTGAATATCGAAAAGAATAACTCTTGTTGGCCCAGTTTTGGAAAGCTTTTATGTTGGTATGAATTTGAATTTGGTCCATCAATGTAGTGTTGTCCCATTAAGGCAACAATTGAAATGCTTTAGTAAATGCATAAGGTGTGCCTTTATTGCTTGGTGGATGAATTTGGCAAGTCTTAATGTTGGTCCCAATTTGTAATGATTCATCAATGTACCATTAGTGTGTTGATTTCTGATTTGGAAAGTCTTTAAACCATGCTTGTCGAGTTTGGAAGGTGCTTAAACCTTGCTGGCCGAGTTTGGAAGGTGTTTAAACCTTGCTGGCCGAGTTTGGAAAGTGCTTAAACCTTGTTGGCTGAGTTTGGAAGGTGTTTAGACCTTGCTGGCCGATTTTGGAAGGTTTTAATGAGTTCTTCAGTGCCCATGCCTTCCTAGCCATTCGCATGGTTGAAAATAGGAAAAGCTCCTTCCTGGCCGAGTTTGGAAAGCATTAATAAGTGCTTCAACGTGTCCACGCCCATCCTAGTCACCCACACGGTTGAAGTAGGATATGTTCCTGGTCAAGACATCTTCATAGCTCTTTCTTCATGTGGCAATCATAGATTACATGGCACGAGGCCAAAAATGGGATATAAAGCATAAAACATAAAATAAACTTATTGTCCAAGTAAAATAAAACATAACTTAAAATAATGGTGGGACATAAGACCCCCACTTATTTAAGGCAAAATGAAGTAGAAATCATTAAGCCCTTAAGGAAAAGTGGCCTCCATCGGGTGGTTCATCTAGTTGTATGGCATGCTTGATTGAATTGTTGGCATTCTTAGGTTTGGGCCTAGGCCGGTTGCTATCAGGAGGTGAGGCTGATGCTACAACTTAAATGAGTCGTGTAACTTTCCTAAAGCTTGGCTTATTGTTAATGGTGGTGATTCAAAATTAAAAGCATATTCTACAACTTAAATGAGTCGTGTAGCTTTCCATGGTTCTTGCACAATGTTAATGGTGATAATTCAAGTTGAAGACACATGTCCATTTGCCATCAAGACCTGCCAAATTCGGCCAGCCAAGAAATTAAAGCCATTACAATTTCAAATCAGCCCACGTGTGCAAACACATCAAGACAACAATTCAAATTGTTAAAGGGATATTGATGAACATATTCAATTCAGATCAAGAATAAAGCATGTGTTTCAATGGGCCATCTAAACCTTCCAAACTCGGCAATCAAGAGGAGTTAAGGCAAATTCAAATTCAAGTCAACACACAAAAGCCTCTACCTTGCATTCAATAACAAATTCTATTGTTTCCTTTTTGAGAACAACACATGAAGCTACATTTGAATGAGCCATGTGATTGTTTCCACGGTCTTTGCTTATTCTTATTAGTAGTAATAATTCAAATTCTGATTGTAAAGGCTGAATCCAAAACGGCAGCCATAGCTTTAGCTTGTGCATTGATTCTTGACATTATTTTCGTGGGAGCCTTTTAGGCCAGCCCCTACTATATGTATTGCACGTTGAAGCTTGAATAAGACACCTTAATTTTATGCAAAAACATATTAGTGAGAATTCTATCCTAAGTTTCTTGGTTGAACCAAGAGTATTGTTCTTATCAAACATCCTTGTTTGTGGCGAGCTTCTTTTGACTTATCAAACAATCTAGTTTGTGGCGCCCTTCCATTTCATTCTTCTTCACCATTTCTTTTATCCAACACCAAACCAAAACATTCCATACCAAACCATGACACACAACATCAGCCTATAACAAAGCCAAACCCCCACCGAGACAGCCTAGCCTAAACACTTATCACCTCTCGGCTAGAAAGCTACCCAGGACGATAAAGGCTCGGTCAGAATTTCCTAGCCAAACACCATTCTAAAACAACCACCCCCTCGACAATAAACAAAGCCATACACAACCATAACCCAAGGTCAACCCGAAACACACACAAAATCACCCAAAAATACCAACAAAGAAAACCAAAAACATCCTAAGCCTCAACTTCAAACAAAACGATCGAAACAAATACCAACCCCCACAAGGAGGTTGCTATCACCTTGTCCCCAAGGACCGCAGCACTCTATGCCATGATGAATAATCGATTTGAAGCCCTTCACTAGCGAATTGATCAAATCAGAATTGAGGGAGAATCTAGAGACCATGAGCATAGAAAGAGAAGGAGGCGTAGGAGGGAGAGACATGATGGTGGTGATCCAAGGGTTGAGGATCATGGAGAAAGGAGGCGAGATGAGACACATGTGGAGAGTCTCAAAGTAAAAGTTCCACAATTTGTGGGCTTGAACAATCCGAAGGCATATTTGGAATGGGAACTCAAAATAGAACAACTTTTTGAGTACCACAACTATAGCAAGGAAAAGAAAGTGAAAGTGGCAGCCTCAAAATTCAAGGAATATGCCATGGTGTGGTGGGACTAGTACCAGAAAGATATGATAAGGTGTGGTGCCAAACAAATTGACACTTGGGAGGACATGAAGGACGTGATGAGAAGGAGATATGCCCCAAATTCCTATAAGAAGGGCAATCCCAACAAATTGCAAAGCAGGCCCAAGTTCATACAAAAAAAGTTTTAGCAATCAGATTTCTCTAAGGAGCTCAAGAGGGTGTTTGAAAAATGTGATACCAGAAGAAGAGAAAGAAAGCATGAGAGGAGTGAAACAAAAAAAAACATGAGTGAAACACTTGTGGAAAAGAAAGAGTTGATTGAAAAGCAATGAGAGGGTAAGGAAAACACTTTGAGTGTAAACACATTGAGTGAAAACACTTTGAGTGAAAATAAAAGTGAGGAACTTTGCATAGAATTCGACTTTCTTGATGAAACTCTTGTGCATAATGGTATTCGTGTAATTTCTAAGGATATCCCTCAAATTTTACAACCAATAGAGGAATTTGAAAACATAGAACCCATTCTAGACCCACCCAAGCTTTTCCAACCATGTCTTGAAAGCCCAATAAATTCTGAATATATGTGCTTCAAGAATAGATTAGGAAATGATTGGCCTTTGCATAGTAGTGATCAACAACTTAGTCAATGGCATTATCCTAAGTCTAGGGGGAACGAGTGGAATGAACCCATTGAGAACAAGAAGCCTACCTCAGCCTTGTTAGTAAAACCCAATATAAGTTGCTTAGATAGGAATTTTCATTACTTTGAAGTTAGTGTGACTCCATTTAGGATTTCTACCATGGAGCCAAACGAAAATATTTTCCTAAGCCAAACATTACATCATTTTAGGATAAACCTTTTTCATACCATATCAAGTCACCATGCATCATTACATTTTTCCCGAACTAACAATTCTCATATTTTTGTGGATTCTGATTATTACTTTTTAAAGTTACATCGTGGTCCAAGAAGTAGCTTGATCAAGCAGGACGAAGGGAAAAGTCAAGAACGAGATATCAAAGGTGGCTTTGTAAGGCGTGTGTTTGATCCAAGAAGCTTTTAATTTTAAGTATTGTTAAATTAATTTTCATTGTTATCTAATAAAATTGCCTTTGTTTGGCTTAGGAATGTCATGACGGCCTGATCCAGCCTAAGCCATGCTGGAACCTGACCTGGGCAGGGCACCGCATCTGCCGCACCATGTCTGGAAGCCACGTCTGAATCTGACTAAGCATGTGACTAGGCCAAGCGCCAATTTTTCAGCCTCATGCGTGGAAGCCACGTCCAAGCAAGCTGACTAAGCCACGACGCCGCATGTTCAGCACCTTCCTAAAGAAGGCACACCAAGACACGGCCAACCACATTTATGGCTCAAATTTTTAAAGGATCCTTACTTGCATAATATTGATTTTGCTGAATTAAACAAAAATTGTGTGAGTACTATTGGGGATGGATCCCATAGGCACAAGGTAATGTGAGTCCCATCATGGATGACAAGTCCATACAAGGCCTAGGGGGTCCCATGACCCGAGCCAAGGCAAAAAGGGCTAAATTAGCCCTTGAAAGACTCGTGGGCAGAACCCTTGAGTCAAGCCAAGGGGCCATCACCAATGCTAGGCCCACTCACTTCATGGTCCAAGAAGAGGACTTGGGAGGCTACGGCCTCAAGGCAGCTACCTAGCTTGCCTTTACATGCTTTCAATAAGTGGGACATTACTTGACCCACATGCAATTAGGTTTATTTTATTCTTGTTTTATTTTATTTCCAAGTATTTTAATTATGTTGCTTAAAATATGGAAGAATGTGATTGTTTGTTAAGTGTTTCAGGGATAGGCCCAAAGCCCAAGCAAAGCCAAGCCAGACCAGCATGCCGGATTTCTCGGTCAAAAGGCCAAGTCAGCCAGCTCCCGAATTTCTCGGCCAAAAGCCAAGTCAACTAGGCCAGCAAAGCCTCGGTCAGGATTCCAAGTCAGCTAAGCCTGGCCAGCATTCCAGAATTCTCGGTCAAAAGGCCAAGTCAGCCAGGCCCCGGATTTCTCGGTCACATCACAAGCCAAGGCCAGAATGCAAAGTCAAATGAAGGGAACTCAAAGGTACAAAGGAGGGAGATTGAAATTCCAAAATTTGAAGTTCAAATTTGAATTCAAATTGGGATAGAGATTAGACTATCATGGCCAAGTCTTATGGGTCAAAGAAGCCAAGTGTCTCATCAAGGAACCTTACCAAAATAAGGATTCCTTAAAAGTAGGCCAAGGCAAAACAAATCTATCTTCAAAGGCCCCAAACTCGGATGAGGAGATAAAGTCTTCTAAAGACTTAATCTAGGATTATCATCAAGAGGCTTATCAAGAATCCTTCCAAACAAGAATTCCTTGATTTTCGGTGGGAGCTCCTCAAGGCAGCCACACGTGGCCATCAACTCAAGCAAGATGGCACACCAACTAAGTCAAGCCGCCAAGGAGAAGATAGATTAGGATTTGACTAAGTCTAGATAGATTATTCCTAGTTTGTAGTTGATTTAATTTATTTCAGATTTGAGGCCCAATTTGTGGAACCCTAATCCTAGTTGCCTCTTCTATATGTATTTCGTTTGATCATTAATAAAAGTTAGAGTTGATTTTCGGATTTAATTCCCTTGTGCTAGTGAGTGAGTGTCCTAGCAATCTTGGCCAAGCCAAGGACCCGTTTTTATCAAGTTACCAAGGTGGCTTGTGGCGAACTTCGCAGGCTTATCAAACAATTAGTGTTTGTGGCGCCCTTACCATCCCATATCCCCTTCCACATTCTGCCCTAGCCCTTAAACAATTAACCATTCCAAAGCCAAAGTTAACACTTCCGCAAACAAAGGCCCTAAATCAAATACAAGTTCAAATCAAGTGCTAGACATCCAAGAAAGAAACGATCCCAAGTAATTCTCTCAAAAAGGAGAATTATCAAAAAGGCAATCACCCCCTTCAGGTTGTCATCACAAGGATTTCCTTTTCAAGGAAAATCGCTTATGCATACCGAAGAGTTCAAAGGGTAAATCACAAGGGCTTTACACGCCCCTACCAAATCCTGAACCACCATGGATTGACATATCCATGTATTTTGAGGTGACCCAACCTAGGATCAAACATGCCAAGGGTCTTAATAATGCTTATAAGATTAATATTCCAAGTGATTATGGCAATGCTAGTTTTAATGTCGCTGATCTTTCTCTTTGTGAAACAGGTAATGAAGACCTTGATTCGAGGTCGAATTTAGTCCAAGAAGGAGGGGATGATAGCAACCCACCAAGGCCCATCAACCTAGATGACCTAATGGGCCTAGGGGGAGCCATAACTCGTGCCAAGGCCAAAAAAGCCCAAGGCACACTTGACCAACTGATATTGAACATCCAAGCATCAACAGGGCCAAGTGACACCACGAGGCCCATAACTTGCCTCACCTTAGAGGACACTTCCCTTGAAGGCCACGGCCAAGCAAGGGATGACTAAGGGATTGTTTGTTGTCTTCAATTGAATAAGTGGCTTTAAACCACAAGCTTTTAATTTTAAGTATTGTTAAATTAATTTTCATTGTTATTGATGAGTCATATATTACACACTATTAATAACCTTATTTTACCATTGTTAATGATTCTTAGTGTCTAATTGACTTTATTTGGCATTGATTAGTGTTTTAGGCTTTATTGGACTATTATTCCTAAAATGAGTTAATTTGGGATTATTTAGCCTAATTAAATCTAATTCCATTTTCAGGACATATTTGGCACCAAGGACATTTTGGGCATTACAAGTGGAAGATGTGTGCTAAAGTGAAGATTGTATTTAGTTATAGGACTTTTAATTCCGTTTTAGGTTTTGGGCTCATGGTTTAGGGCCCATTTCGGTTTTACCCTTTAATAGCTTAGGATTTCGTTTTTCACTCATAACTTTACATTAGAACAAAACATTTCAGCTTTAGGGAGAGAGCATTTTCGTTCTCCCCCTTTTGGGGTTTAGGGTTCATTTTTCGTTTTGGCTTCTTCTTCTTCATTTTCTTCAATTTCGGTTTTGGCTTCTTCCTCCATGGAAGGCTAGACCTTGGACTAAGTTCCTTTGGTAATGTATCACACTCTTGAGGTTTAGTGCTTAATGCATTTTCGGTTTCTATGTTGTCATTTATGCAATTTCGGTTTTATGTTGTTGAAGCTTCTATCATATTTGATGTTATGTTTTGCTTAATTCCATGGTGTTGTTTTAGGTTTGTGAACTGATTTTCACTTAGTTAATTAGTTCTCTAGCATATAATCGCTTAGTTTATGTGAATCTGTAAATGCTCTATGTTTATGTTGAATTCGTTTACTTTGAAGCTTAAACATTAGAGTTATGAACAAATTAGGAATTCAATGTGTAGAATCTGAAATTGATGCTTTGATTCGTGTGACTTTGTTAACTGTTTGTTGCTTATGCCAATTTCGCTTAGTTAGAGGTTTAGAAATTTAACTGTGAGTTGATCATCGCTTAGTTAATCGACTCTCAACATAGGAACACTGAGAATCTGATTTTGATATATTGAAACCGAGGATTGAGTTGTGAACAAGGAAACCAAAGGGATTTAGCCTCTTTACTATTCTGTTTTCTGTTTGTGTTCTGTTTTAGCTTAATTTCATAGCATAACAACCACTAAAACCCCCCATTGTGTGTGTGCGTGTAAGGTGTTTGAACCATTGTGTGAAAGATAATCTTTGGGAAGCGACCTAGGAGTCACTTCCTAGTACTATACTTAATTGTTATATTATTTGTATCGGGTACGACCTCGATTAGTTATCTAATAAAATTGTCTTTGTTTGGCTTAGGAATGTCATGACAGCCTGATCCAGCCCAAGCTATGCTGGAACCTAACCTGGCCAGGGCACCGCATCTGTCGCACCATGTCTAGAAGCCACGCTTAAATCTGACTAAGCATGTGACTAGGCCAGGCGCCACTTTTTCCGACTCATGCGTGGAAGCCACATCCAAGCAGGCTGACTAAGCCACGACGCCGCATGTTCAGCACCTTCCTAAAGAAGGCACACCAAGACACGGCCAGCCACATTTTTGGCGCCTACCATTTTATTTGCCTCATGTTTCATGCCAATTTTATTGAGCAAGTTATTATGAATAACTCAGCCAATCTACAAAATGAAGGCATTCATGGCTAAGTTCATATTCAAATAACACATAAATGCTAGTCACGGCCAGCTCTCAAGACATGCTGGAAAGGCTAAGGCAAGCATCCCCCACTTTCCGCCCAACATTTAAAGACCAGACCAGCCGTGGAGCTATTTTTGGGCGCGTACCTTTTTTTTCAGCCCAAGGTGTCAATGCCAATTTCAAATGGTATAATCACAATTAATATTCAGCCAAGCCACTCAAATTCACACATGGCTGAATTAAAATAAAGAATTGAAGGCACCTCCTTGGTTTCCGCCTCAGCTTAAAGGAACTTTTGAAGGAGGCAAGCATCCCATATATTCCGCCCGAATAATGATGAGCCAAGCAACAACACGACCAAAGCTTTTAAAGGACAATAAGCACTTGTTGGGATTTAAATTCAAAGGAGAATTCAAGTTCCCACCTTATTCTCCTCCTCGGACTAAATTGGAATTAAATGGGACAAGCATCCCACACTTTTGGCTCGGCTTAAATTCAAGGCATCAAGACCAAATAAGAATTTGAATTAACAATTAAGAATAGCATTTAAGTTGTATAACGGCTCTAATCCGTAGACATAGAATTCAGGTTTGAATGTAAAGTCTTTATGAATGGGAGCCTCACGTGGCCAGCCCCTCTATATATGTAATTTCAAGCATTTGGAATAAAACACCTTGAATTTTATGCAAAAACATATTAGTGAGAATTCTCTCCTAAGTTTCTTGGTTAACCAAGAGTATTGTTCTTATCAAACATCCTTGTTTATGGCGAACCTCCTTTGGCTTATCAAACAATTCAGTTTGTGGCGCCATTCCATTTCATTCTTCTTCACACAAAAGCATAACCAAACCACCATCAAGCCTCGACCAAACACAATAACCCAACCTAACCGAGACTCCCCTTTCCTAAACACTATCCCAAACAATCCCCATACACAAGCCTCGGCCAAAGACACCATTACCCAAGCCAAATATATTCTCCACCCATCAAAGCCAATAGCCAGACGAAACCAAACAAAAACACCCAAAAATACAACCAAAAATTCCTAAAGTTTTCTAGACCGAGACTTCAAAATAACGATCATATTAAAATACAAACCCCCACAAGAAGGTTTCCATCAAGTGGTATCAGAGCTAGCATTGTTTGAAGTGCTTTTGCATCATATACAACATTGGCCGAACCAAAGGCCAACCTTGGTGCATCAAAGTCTTCGTTTTGGCTAAACAGAAGCTTGATGACGCTTGTCACGTCGTTGATCTCTTTTTCAAAGAGATTATAAGACTCCATGGTCTACCTGGGAGCATTATAAGTTACAGGGACACAAAGTTCCTTAGTCACTTTTGGAGGACCCTTTGGGGTAAAATTGGGACTAAACTCCTATTCTCCACCACCTGCCATCCACAATCAGATGGCCAAACTGAAGTGGTCAATAGAGTATTGTCCACGCTCTTAAGGACAGTCCTAAAAAGAATCTCAAGGCATGGGAAGATAGCCTACCCCATGTAGAATTTGCTTATAACAGAATCATACATAGCACCACGGGTTGCTCTCCGTTTGAGGTAGTATATGGGTTCAATCCTTTAACCCTGTTGATCTTTGATAGCAACCCACCGATGGCCATCAACTTGGATGATCTAATGGGCCTAAGAGGGCCGATAACTCAGGCCAAGGCCAAGAAAAACCAAGGCTCACTTGACCAAGTTATACTAAGCAACCTAGCATCAATTGGGCCAAATGACAATATGAGGCCCAATAATTGCCTACTTGTAGAGGATGAACCTTTTGAAGGCCACAACCAAGCATAAGGCCTTACTTTATTTTATTTCTTTAAGCTTTTAATAAGTGGACCATCCACATTTACTAAGCCTATTATTTTAAGCACATTTTGTTTTAAATAAATTCACTAATAATTGTTTTGAATTGTTTCATTCAAGCCCAAAATATGATGTTGACCGAGCCAGTTGACCTGGACTATGCGTCGGGCTTTCCGCCTCTGACCTGGCCAAGATGCATCATGTGCCGCATCATTTTGAAGGCCAACCAACCTGCTGACTCAGCCAAGGCGCCTATGTTTCCGCCAAGTCTTCAAGGCCAATCCCATGTTTTCCGCCACACTTTAAAGAACGGCCAGCCACAACAGAAACATTTATGGCGCCTACATTTTTCTTTGTCTTGGGCCATGGGCACATTGCTTCTTAGTGCCCAACTAGAAAAACTATGGTGTTCCAGAATGGAGCAGTGGAATTCGAGTCTGAAGCCTCAAGCATAGAGGAGGAAAGTGATAAGGAGGCAAGGATGCCAGATGGAGACTTACTCATGGTGCGAGTGGGAAGCCATGTCAAGGAGGATGAGGAAAGTCAACGGGAAAACATCTTCCACTCAAGATGTTTGGTATTGGGCAATGTATGCTCATTGATTATTGATGGAGGTAGATGTGCCAATGTGGTGAGCACTAGGATGGTTAACAAACTAAACCTAGTGACTAGGACCCACCCATCACCTTACCGGCTACAATGGTTAAGTGAGGTCGGAGAAATGACCGTTAACCTGCTAGCCGAGGTCCCATTTTCCATTGGGAAATATGTGGACACCGTATTGTGTGACGTAGTCATAATGGAGGCCAGCCACATGCTATTAGGCAGGCCATGGCAGTACGATAGGAAAGCCATCAACGATGGGTTTTCCAACAAGTACATTTTTGTATTTAATGATAAGAAAATTGTACTCTCACCCTTGTCTCCAAAACAAGTGGGTGAGGACAAAAAAAAATTAAAAGAGAAAATGGATCAAGAAAAAAAGAATGATCCCCAAAAAAACGTAGAAAAAGAAAAAGATGAAAAAAGGAGAAAAGAAAAAAAGAGAAAAAAAAGAAGAAAAAAAAGAAAAGAAAACAGTTTGATGGCCTCTCGAGGCGAACTTAAGGGTGTTTTAATCTCAAAGCAGCCCTTATATTTATTATATTGTCATTATTGTACTCTAACCTCTGTTTCTATGCCTGATGAATTGCCACCCTTTGTTAAAGGGTTTCTGCAAGAGATCAAGGATGTGTTCCCCAAGGAAGTCCCATGGGGATTACCACCTTTGAGGGTAATTGAGCATCATATAGATCTGATTTCGGGGGTTTCTTTGCCCAATAGGCCTGCCTATAGGAGCAACCCCCATGATACACAGGAAATACAAAAGCAGATCGATGGCTAATGGAAAAGGGTTGGGTCCAACAAAGCATGAGCCCTTGTGTTGTGCCAGTGATATTGGTACCCAAAAAGAATGGAAGCTGGAGGATGTGCACGGACTGCTGGGCCATCAATAACATCAATGTAAAGTATCGCCATCCTATCCATAGACTTGATGATTTATTAGATGACTTATATGGTGCATGCATATTTAGTAAAATTGATTTAAAAAGTGGGTATCACCAGATAAGAATAAGGGAGGGGGATGAATGGAAGACCGCTTTTAAGACAAAGTCGGGTCTTTATGAGTGCCTAGTTATGCCCTTCGGGCTGACTAATGCCCCGAGCACATTTATGAGGTTAATGGACCATGTGCTCAAAGATTTTCTGGGGAAATTTGTGGTCGTCTACTTTGACGACATCTTAATTTACAGTAAAACTGAAAGCAAGCATCATGAACACCTCAGAAGTGTTTTGCTCGTACTAAGAGCTGAAAAGCTCTATGCTAATCTTGAGAAATGTTCTTTTTATGTGGATCATGTGATCTTTTTGGGCTTTTTAAAAAATGAAATAGGGGTCCATGTGGACCAAGAAAAGATCAAGGCCATCAAGGATTGGCCATCAGATGTGAGAAGCTTCCATGGCTTGGCAAGCTTCTATAGGAGGTTCGTTAAGGACTTCAATACTATAGCCGCACCTCTCAACGAGGTGGTCAAAAAGAATGTCGGCTTTAAATGGGGAGAAAAACAAGAGGAAGCCTTTCAGAGGCTTAAGGAGCGCTTAACTAACGCCCCCGTTCTATCTTTACCTAACTTTTCTAAATCTTTTGAGATAGAATGTGATGCTTCTAACGTAGGTATTGGAGCTGTTTTGTTGCTGGAAGGACATCTGATTGCTTATTTCAGTGAAAAGCTCGGAGGCCCGGCTTTAAATTACTCCATCTATGATAAGGAACTGTATGCCTTGGTAAGGGCATTACAGACTTGGCAACACTACCTGTTGTCCAAGGAATTTGTAATACATAGTGATCATGAGTCACTAAAGTATTTGAAAGGGCAAGGCAAGCTTAACAAGCGCCATGCCAAATGGGTTGAATTTCTAGAGCAATTCCCTTATGTTTTAAAGCATAAGGAGGGAAAAGCCAACATTGTGGCAAATGCTCTATCAAGGAGGCATATCCTGCTCTCCACCCTCGAGACTAAACTGTACGGTCTCGAATTTCTGAAAGAGCTTTACTTGCATGATTCTGCTTTTTCTGAATTATATAATAAATGTCTGAGTATTGCTGTTAATGGTTACTATAGGCACGAATGGTTCCTTTTCAAGGGAAACCACTTGTGTGTGCCTAAGAGTTCTATCCGAGACTTGCTTGTTAAGGAGTCTCATGAGGGAGGGTTAATGGGACACTTCAGAATCCCTAAAATCCTTGACATGCTCAAGGAGCATTTTTACTGGCCTAAGATGAAAAGGGATGTGCAAAATGCCTTATGCTTGAGGCAACGTCCCTTGAAGGCTAAGGCCAAGAGGGACAAGAGTGAAGTGCTTTCATTTTTTTTATCTTAGTTAATGAGTGGTCCAAAAGCCACGGTTAGAGGGACACATGAGCGTGTTGGCCTTAGCCTGGACCAGCCATCCATGTATTATGACCAATATTTGGTCTTGATTCATACTACTCCATGATAGCAACCTCCTTGTGGGGGTTTGTATTTTTATATGATCGTTTTGCTTGAAGTTGGGCTTATGATTTGAAGAAGACTTTTTGTAGGTTATTTTGGTTGTTTTATGTGAGTTGTGGTTGGCTTTCGGCTTTTGTTAGGCTATGGTTGTGTATGGGTATGTTCTTGGACGAGAGGGGTTAAGTGTGTTGGCTAATGTGGGGGTTTGGTGTTTGGGCCGAGAGTGGTTAGTATTTTGGCTTAAGTGTCTCGGGTAGGAATGTGGTTGTATTTAGACCATGGCTTTGTATTTGGCTCGGTGGGTTTGTGTTTGAGGTTGTGAAGGATAAAAGAAGATGAAGAAGATAGAAGAATGATGGTGCCACAAACAAGGTTTTGTTTGATAAGCCTAATGAAGTTTGCCACAAACAAGGATGTTTGATAAGAACATTACTCTTAGTTCAACCAAGAAACTTAAGAGAGAATTCTCACTAATATGTTTTTGCATAAAATTCAAGGTGCTTCATTTCATGTGTTTGATTCTTTCATATAGCATGTGGGCTGGCCGTGAGGCTCCCATTTGAAATTTGAAATTGAAAGCTGCATTATTACATTGAATACATTCTTCAAACATGGTGCTAAGCTTAAGGGAAATTAAAAGCTATTTTGAATGTGCATATCAAGCACATGCCGAATGTATTTGGACATTGGCATTTGCATTGCTAATCACACAGTCTAGCCACGCTTAAGGGCCTTGTGATGACAACCTTAGAGGGGGTGATTGCCTTTTTGACAATTCTCCTTTTTGAGAGAATTGCTTGGACCGTTTCTCACACTTTAGTTGAATTGTTCTTTGAATTTTAGGGCTTTGCGGAAGTGTTTATGATTTGGCTTAGGTTGATATGTGTTTGAAAGGTCTAGGGCAGAATGTGGATGGGGGGATAAGAGATGGTGGGGCACCACAAACACTAAGTGTTTGATAAGCCTGCGAAGTTCGCCACAAGCCACCAAGGTAACTTGATAAGAACGGGTCCTTGGCTTGGCCAAGATTGTTAGGAGACTCACTCACTAACACAAGGGAATTAAATCCGAAAATCAACTCTGAATTTTATTGATGCATAAACGAAATACATATAGAAGTGATAGCAACCTCCTTGAGAGGGTTGGTGTAATTGCGATCGTTTTGCTTGAAAATAAAATAATTGGTGTGGAATTGGCTTAGAATAGGGGTGTCTCGAATTTGTGTGTATGTTTTGGGCTGGAATATGTTGATTTTGGTTTGAGGCCTGAGGCTTGGTATTTTATGCCAATTTTGCACGGTTTATGGTTAAGAATGATTTCGGGTGTACTATTTGTGGGTTTGTGTTTGTTTTGGCCGAATTTGAGTTGGGGTTGTTTTGTATTGGTGTTTGACTAAGAAATTCTGACCAAGGCTTTATCGTCCAGGGTAGCTTTTTTGGCCGAGAGGTGGTAAGTGTTTTAGGCTAGGCTATCTCGGTGGTATTTTTGGGTGATTTTTGTGTGTTTCGGGTTGGCCTTGGGTTCTGGTTGTGTTTGGCTTGGTTTATGGCCGAGGGGGTGGTTGTTTTGGAATGGTGTTTGGCTAGGAAATTCTGACCGAGGCTTTATCGTCCTAGGTAGCTTTTTGGCCGAAAGGTGGTAAGTGTTTAGGCTAGTCTGTCTCGGGTGGGGTTAGGCTTTTTTATAGGTTGAGGTTGTGTGTCATGGTTTGGTATGGAATATTTCGGTTTGGTGTTGCATAAAAGAAATGGTGAAGGAGAATGAAATGGAAGGCGCCACAAACTAGATTGTTTGATAAGCCGAAGGTAGTGATAACAACCTCTTTGTGGGGTTGGTATGCTTTTACGATCGTTTTGTTTGGAAAATGATTTTTGGGGGAATTTTCAGGTTGTGTTTGGTTATTTTTGGGATATTTTGTTTTTGTATGGTTTTTGTGTTTGGCTTAGGGGTGATTTCGGGTAGGCAGGTTTGGTTTGAGTGGGTGTTGTAGTGAGAGAGATATTGGCTCGGGGATTGTTGAGTTTGGCCGAGGGGGTGGAAATTGGGCTAGTGGGGTGTTGGCAAATTCTAACCGAGGCTTTAATGTCCTAGGTAGTTTTCTGGCCGAGAGGGGGAAGAAGGGTGTATGTGGTTTGGTATTTGGTGGACTTTAGGATAAAAGAAGAATGTGAGGGGGAGGCTGAAATGGTGAAGGCGCCACAAGTCTTTGGAACTTGATAAGCTGGTAGAGGTTCACCACAAAGAATGATCTTTGATAAGAACTTTGATAATTCTTGGTTCAACCAAGAAGCTAAGAGAGAATTCTCACTAAGCACTTTTTTCATATAAATCCAAGGTGTCTTATTCAATTGCATTCATTGAGTACATATAGTGAGGGCTGGCCTACAGGCTCCCTTGATAATCAAACCGTGTCATTATTGCCAAGGCTAAGACTTGGTTGGTCGTTTTGATTCAACCTTACAATGCCATTTGGAATTTGAATTACAACTTAATACTTCAGCAAACAAATAGGGCAGTTTTGATTCAGCCTTGAAAACAACATTTAAATTCAAAATACACTTTTATCACCTAAGCAAAATACTAGGGAGGAAATACACGGCTCATTGATGTTGGAATCTTCACGTGTTGTCTTCTTAGTATCATAAGTCGTGAGTTCAACATGGCCATGCCATTGCACAACGTGGGCTATTTCCTAGGTGAATTTAATAGGTGTAATAAAGTACCCTTACTCCCTTTGCTAGCTGAGTATGGAAAGAAATAACTTTGTTGGCCATGCTTTGGGGAAGTCATTATGTTGGCCGAGTTTGAATTTGATTTAGTAGTCCAAATAAGGAAACAATTGAATTGCTATAAAGTTGCCTTACTCCCTTTGCTATTCGAGTTTGGAAAGAAATGCTTTGTTGGCCACGTTTTTCGGAAACCATCATGATGGCTGAATTTGAATTTGACTTGATGATCCCAATAAGGCAACAAATAATATGGGAGTAATTGTACAATCACCTTGTTGGCCACGCCTTGAGGAAACTTTTAATGTTGGCCGAATTTAAATTGATTCCATGATCCAAATAAGGCAATCAATAAAATTGCTAGTAATTGTCCCAATTAGAATTCGGTTCTTTAATGTGGGGTAACCCAATAAGGCAACAAGTAATAAAACACGCCTCTTCCCTTTGGTGGCTGAAATAGGCAATGTTTTAATGTGTACCGAATTTGGCTTGATTCATCAATGTAGCATTCTTGATAAGGCAAGTCTTGCCACGCCCATGAATGATTAATTCACTCATAGCCAAGTTTGGTAAGCTTGAATCCACGTCCATGCTTACTTTGATCCTACGGTTGGCCTTTGTTAAGGTTCCTACACAATAAGCTCACATTAATATGTATTCAATTATTTAATAAAATGTAAAGTAAGATTTAAGACAAGCATTTATTTTGCATAAATTAAATGTAGTCGTGGTTTAAGACCACTTATTAAATGAAAGCAAAGGAAAACACTTTATTCCTTTCCCTCTTGGCCATAGCCATCAAGGGATGTTCCCTCAAGCATAAGGCATTTTATGGGCCTCATGTTGTCACTTGGCCCAATTGAAGTGTGGATACTTAGTATTAGTTGACCAAGAATACCTCGGGCTTTCTTGGCCTTGGCTCGAGTCATGGGCCCTCCTAAGCCCGTTAGTTCATCCAAGTTGATGGATTTGGGTGGGTCGCCATCAGGTAGCTCGCCACAAACAAGAATGTTTGATAAGAACAAATGTCCTTGTTCAACCAAGAGTCTTAGGAGAAAATTCTCACTAAAGCAATTTTTCATAAAATTCTAGCTGCTTATTCCAAATGTTAGGAATTACATATATAGAGGGGCTGGCCATCTAAGGCTCCCATTGTTTTGGCTGGGCATTCATTGTCTATTTCGAATTTAGCCTAAGAGTAATTGTTTACGATGAATTATGAATTACACATGGGCTGAAAATAATGAGAATTAAAACTAAGCCTTAAAGTCAATTCAGCACATGTTCCCTTTGAAGTTAATACATGGCTGGTTTTTAGCACATGTGTATTTGAATTCGAATTTCCTCATCAATGTAGCCTTAAAACTGGTTCCTATTCTTCTGCACTTGAGAAAATCTTCAGCCCTTGGAGTTAAGACACGACTGGTGCATTTGAATTCGAATAATTCTCATCAATGTAGCATTAAAACGGATTTCTACCCTTCTGCAATTTCAAAACTTTGAAAACATCTTCAGCCTTCATTCCTTAAGTCGTGGCATTCATGGCATTGAAGACATGCTGAGGAAAAGGTGGCTTGGGCGGATTTGTTGGCCCTGGGCGTGGCTTCAGCCTTTGAAAATATCTTCAAATAGCAAATAATGAAGGCATTGAATGCTTAGGCAAATAATAAGGTAGGCGTGTTAATGCCTTGTCTAGCCTTGATGTCCCATTTGAATTTGTATCCAGCCATGTAAATGAAGGTTAAAACGTGGCTGAATATATGGAATGTGCCACTCATTCAAAATGGTCTTAAAAGCTTGGGCGAGAATGGTGGGGATTTGTCTTGGCTTGATTCTTCCTTTAAAGGCTTGGCTGAAAACGTGGGAAGCTTGCCTTGTAGATATTAAGAGCTGGCCAGAAAAAAGTTAGGCGCAATAAATGCCACGTTGGGTCTGGGCAGAATTGGCCAAATAAAGGACTTAGCTTGCTTACATTAAGGCCACGCCTGGCCTGGGCAGAATTGGTCTAGTGCATGACTTGGCTTGCATGCATTAAAGTCACGCCTGGCCTTGGCAGAGTCATCCACCAAAATAAATGCTTTAGCTTGTTTAGCCTATTGAAAGACTCTTGTTGGTCCACGGTTTCTTTTGAGCAATTTTATTTAAGTATAATGAAAATGTCCTTAAGTTCTTAAGGAGAATTGGCCTTTGGATAGTAAGCTTGATGGGCTTGTTAGTCTTCTTAGACTTGGGCCCAATCAGGTTGCTATCACATGGGTGTGCCATGACTTGCATTACACTTGTTTCCTTTTTGAGATTGCATTCAATTGATGAATCACATTCAGATTGGGCGAGTGCTAGAAAATCCTTGGAGTTGCCTTATTGGGGTCACGGAATCAACTCAATTATGCCCAAGTCTAAACACTTGCAAACTTGGCCACTAATGGACCTCCTTACAATTAAATCCCCTTTACAAGAATTAAATTAATAAGACTTCCCATTCATTTACATCATATTAACAATGAAATAAAACAATGCTGAAATAAAAGAGTCCTAAACTACCCATGAGAAATAATTCTCATTTATTTAATTTAAAGAAACTAAATAAACAACTAAACGTTAGGGACAATATTGCCCCAAATATTATGCCTCTCTAGGGTGAATCATGTCCTTTGCAAGCTTGTCATGTGACCTTTTGGCCATGGCCCTAGTCCAAGGGATCCCTAGGTCGTGGCTGCCCCTTGAATCAAGGGTTGCCCTTAGTTGGTTCGCATCACTTGTTAGGGAGACCATGGCAATTTGATAAAAGAACTAGCCATGATGGTTTCACTAATAAGATCACTTTCATACACCAAGGCCAGAAGGTGGTTCTAAGTCCTTTGTCTCCTAAACAAGTCAGTGAGGACCAAAAGAGGTTGAAGGCAAAAATCAAGGAGGAGAAAAGGGAAAGTGAAGCTGGACATGGGGATTCAACCCTCCATATAGCCCAAAATCTTTTTTCTACACCAAAGCAACCTTTGGAAGTTAGTGGCGAAGTGGAGAAGAAGGATAAGAATGATTCGAATTCGAGGTGGAATTCACTCAAAGAAGGAGGGTATGATGACAACCAACTAGGGGCAACCCCTGATTCGAGGGGCAACCAATATGAATCAAGCTACATTGAGAAATTGAAATTGAAATTCCAAATTTTGACATCAAATTTGAATTCAAATTTGAGATAAGGATCAAGCTATCAAGACCAAGGCTTGTGGATCAAAGGGGGCCAAGTGTTTCATTAAGAATCCTTACCAAAATAAGGATTCCTTAATTTTAGGGCAAGTCAAAGCTAATCTATCTACAAGCCACCAATTTCGAATGGAGATATAAAGTCTTCTAAAGACTTAATCTAGGCTTATCCTCAAGTGGCTTATCAAGAATCCTTCCAAAATAAGGATTCCTTAAAAATAGGCCAAGTCAATCTGAACTCCAAGTCAAGGATAAAGTCTTCTAAATTGGTGCATCTTCTATTTTTGTAGTGTCACGGTTGGCTTTGGGTGTTGGTTGGTTGGGGATTGTGTTTAGTCGTTATTCTGGCCGAGGTTCATGGTAGGAATGTGTTTAGGTGGGTTGGCCGAAAGTTTTGGTATTTGGTTTAGGCTAGTATAAGGCTCAGACGAGATTATAAGAAGATGGTTTAGTGTGGGTTTCTGGCTGAGGCTTGAGTGTCCTGGGCAGTTTTTGGGATGAGTGTTTATGATGGGTTGTTGTTTGGCTGGTTGCGGTTCAGGTTGGATAAAAGAATTAGATAAAGAAGAATGAGGTGGTTAAAGGTGCCATAAACAAGGCTGTTTGATAAGCCAAAGGAAGTTCGCCACAAACAAGGATGTTTGATAAGAACAATTGGCCTTGGTTCAACCAAGAATCTTAGGAGAGAACTCACTAAAATATTTTGCATAAAATTCAACTTATCATTTCATGGTGATGATGCTTACATATATAATGTGGGTTGGCCATGAGGCTCCCATGACTTGGCTTCCGAATTTTGAAATTAGCCTAACATTATTACATTTATTTCATGCTCCCAACATGATAGCAACCTCCTTGTGGGGGTTGGTATTTTTATATGATTGTTTTGTTTGAAGTTGGCCTTCGGATTTGAAGAAGACTTTTGTTGATTATTTTGGTTATTTTATGTGAGTTGGGGTTGGCTTTTGGCTTTTGGTAGGCTAAGGTTGTGTATGGGTGTGTTTGGCCGAGAGAGGTCAAGTATGTTGGCTAGTGTGTGGCTTTAGTGTTTGGCCGAGAGTAGGAAGTGTTTTGGCTTAAGTGTCTCGGGTAGGAAGGTGTTGTGTTTAGGCCATGGCTTTGTATTTGGCTCGGTTGGTTTGTGTATGGACTATTTAGGCTGAGGCTTGGTAGTTGTGCGGAATGGTGTTGGATAAAAGAAGATGAAGGAGATAGAAGATGAATGGCGCCACAAACAAGTTAGTTTGATAAGCCTAAAGGAAGTTCGCCACGAACAAGGATGTTTGATAAGAACAAAACTCTTGGTTCAACCAAGAAACTTAGGAGAGAATTCTCACAAATGTGTTTTTGCATAAAATTCAAGCTACTTCACTCTTTGAGAGTATGAATACATATAGGTGGGTTGGCCTCCTAAGGCTTCCCGAATTCATTAACTATTACAAGAAATTCGAATTTCAAACCATATGGCTAGGCATTATTACAATCTTAATTGCTTAATTCATAGCTTATTCGGCCATAATGCAATGGAGTTAAACCAAGCAGAAAATAAGGGAGTGTGTCTTTAACATGAGGAGTAGAATAAGGTGGTGTCTTGATGGCTTAGTTGAATTTGAATTCAGATGCACTTGGACACCATATTTGTGTGCCACATTAAGTTTTCCCTTTTCTTTTGCACATGTGTTATGCCACGGTTTAATACCTTCCCTTGGTTTTAGCACATGTGCTTGAACATTTGAATCCCTCCATTACTTTGTGTTGAAGATTCTCGGCCAGACTCCTTTTCTTCAGCCTTTGTCACCTTTGAATCGATTTGAAATAAGAGGAGGATCAGCTGGCCAATTAAGTCATGAGGCCGTGTAGGGATGCTTCTTTAAGATGGGCGAAAAATATGGGATGTGACTTTAAGTCCCATTTGAATTTGAAGTCAGCCATGAATGCCTTCATTTTGTAGATTGGCTGAGTTATTCCTAGTAATTTATTCAATCAAAATGGCAAGAAGCATGAGGAAAATAAAATGGTAGGCGCCATCAATTTGGTCTTCATGGTTGGCCTTAAATGCCTTGGCGGAAAATAAGGCGCCTTGGCTGAGTCAGCAAGGCGTGCTGGCCTTCACATGTGTTGCGCCCATAAAAGTATCTTGGCCAGGTCAGAGGCGGAAGACCCGGCTCCTGGTCCAGTCAGTTTGCTTAGTCAGACTTGGCCGTGGCTTCCAACTTGGTGCGGAAAATGCGGCCCAAGGCCAGGTCAGCTCTACGTTTAGATTCTAGCGTGGCTTGGGCTTGGACAAGGCTGGCCATGCTACTCCTACACAAAAAGACATAGTTAATATATGAAAATAATTTAAGACAAGATACTAAAAATAGAGGCTTGTGGTTTAAAACCACTTATTTAAATGAAGATAACGAACAAGCTCTTAGTCATCCCTTGCTTGGTCGTGGCCTTCAAGGGAAGTGTCCTCTAAGGTGAGGCACGTTGTAGGCCTTGTGGTGTCACTTGGCCCAGTTGATGCTTGAATGTTTAATATTAGTTGATTAAGGGTGCCTTGGGCTCTCTTGGACCTGGCCTAAATTATGGCTCCCCCTAGGCCCATTAGGTCATCCAGGATGATGGGCCTTGGTGGGTTGCTATCATCCCCTCCTTCTTGGGCTAAATTCGACCTCGAATCAAGGTCTTCATTACCCGTTTCTAAAGGAGAAAGATCAACAACAGTAAAACTGACACTAACATTGCCATAATTACTCGGAATATAGACTTTATAGGCATTATTAAGACCCTTGGCATGTTGGATACTGGGTAGGGTCACCTCAAAATACATGGATATGTCAATCCATGGTGGTTCAGGATTGAGTAGGGGCGTGTAAAGCCCTTGTGGTTTACCCTTTGAACTTTTCGGTACGCATAAGCGATTTTCCTGGAAAAGGAAATCCTTGTGCCTATGGGATCTATCCCCAACAGTACTCACACAATTTAAGACCATATAACTTAGTCTCGAGAGTGGAGAGCAAAAGATGTCTCCTAGAGAGAGCATTGGCCACAATGTTGGCCTTCCCCGCTTATGCTTTGACACATAATGAGAATGCCCCAGAAATTCAATCCGCCTAGCATGTCGCTTATTCAGCTTGCCCTGCCCTTTCATAAATTTAAGTGACTCGTGGTCACTATATAGCGTAAGTTCTCTTGGTAGTAGGTATTGCTTCCAAGTCTGTAATGCCCTTACCAAGGCATACACTTCCTTACCGTACAAGGAATGGTTCAAGATAGGCCCTCCAAACTTCTTATCGAAGTAAGCGATTGGACAGTCCGTGCACATCCACCAGCTTTTATTTTTCTTGGGCACCATAATTTGTCTTTCGTTTTCCTATACGTCATGTGTATCCTGCAAAAAACCTTTTACAATTTTGGGCAGTTCTTTAGAAACATTAGGATTGATGAGTGTGAAATCTTGGCAATAAAGTAAGTACAGAGGTGGCTTTGAGATTAAAGCACCCTTGACTTTGCCTGGAGAGGTTAGTAAACCTTTTTCACATTCTTTCCTTTTCTTAATCTTTCTTTCTTCTCTTTTTCCACTTTTTTTTTTCTCTTTTTCTTCTTTTTTTTTCATTTTTCTTTTCTTTTTTTTTCTATTTTTCCTGGATCATTCTTTTTTTCTTGATCCATTTTCTCTTTCAATTTTTTTTTGCTCCTCACTCACTTGTTTTGGGGACAGGGGTAAGAGTACAATTTTTTTTATCATGAAATACAAACGTGTACTTGTTAGAAAACCCATCATAGATGGCTTTCCTATCGTACTGCCATGGCCTGCCTAAACGTGTACTACGTCACACAGTACGGTGTCCACATATTTCCCAATGGAAAATGGGACCTTGGCTTGCAGGTTAACGGTCATTTCTCCGACCTCACTTTACCATTGTAGCCTGTAAGGTGATGGGTGGGTCCTAGTCACTAGGTTTAGTTTGTTTACCAGCCTAGTGCTCACCACATTAGCACAGCTGCCTCCATCAATAATCAATGAGCATACATTGCCCAATACTAAACATGTTGAGTGGAAGATGTTTTCCCGTTGACTTTCCTCATCCTCCTTGACTTGGCTTCCCAAAAGCCTTAGCTCCATGTGTAAGTCTCCATCTGGCATCCTTGCCTCCTCATCACTTTCTTCCTCTGTACTTCAGGCTTCAGACTCGAATTCCACCGCTCCATTCCGGAACACCATGGTTCTACTAGTTGGACACTAAGAAGTAATGTGCCCATGGCCCAAGCATTTAAAACACTTGATCTCCCGACTTCGGCTTGGTGCTTCCACGGCCTTCTTCCCATTAGTGGTGTTCACGGCCTCCTTGCTGGTTGCACCCTCCTTCTTAGGCTTGTCCTTCCAGCTAGATGATTGGAACTTGCTAGTGCTGTTAGAGTAGGATTTTGACTTCCCCCTCTTGAGTTGTTGTTCCACTTTCATAGCTTTCTGAACCAAGTCCTCTAGCTCCACATAGCTGTGCAACTCCACAATGTCCAGGATATCATGGTTGAGTCCATGAAGGAACCGTGCCATAGTAGCCTCACGGTCTTCATTGAGATTGGACCTCAACAAGGCCAGCTCCATCTCCTTGTAGTAATCATCCACCGATTTACTCCCTTGAGTCAACCTTTGGAGTTGGTTGTATATGCCCCGATGATAAGATGAGGGCACAAACCTCCTCCTCATGATAGTCCTCATTTCCTCCCATGTGCTCACGGGTTGAGCACCACACCTTCTCCTATCCTTCTGAAGTTGATCCCACCAAATCATAACATACTCCTTAAACTCAAGTGCAGCCACATTCACCTTCTTTCTTCTGAATAATTGTGGCAATCAAACACTTTCTCTATTTTCATCTCCCATTCCATGTATGCTTCTGGATTGTTCATTCCCATAAAGTTGGGAACCTTGATCTGAACTCCTTCTACCCGGTCATCCCTCCTCCTTTCCCTTTGGTCCTCCTCTCCATTTCTCCTTTCCCTTCGTCTCCTTCTTCTCCTTTCCTCTTTTGAACCCGAGGAGTCCTCATGGCTGGATTGTATCCTATTCAATTGGCGTTCTTGTCGGACTTGCATTTCCACCATTTGTTGCTTAAGGGTCCTGAATTCCTCATGAATTTCATGAAGAACCGAAGTGAAGCCCTCGGTCCTTGGTGACACATCAGGGGATGATGTGTTTTCTGAAGACATCTCTCACAACACTCTAGTATGTTACTTTATGGAGACAACACGTGAGGATCACAAAATGAGCCATATAACTCTCCCCTAATCTCTTGCTTAGGTGATAGAGATTTAATTTGAATTTGAATAATGCTTTTTAAGGCTGAATCAATACAGCCCTAGTCTTTTGCTTAGTGTTTAAAGTATAATTTGAATTCTGAATAATGTGTTTATGGTTGAATCAATACGGCCCTAGTCTTTTGCCTAGTGTTTAAGTTGTAATTTGAATTGTACAATGAAGGCTGAATCAAAACAGCAGCCATAGTTAAGCCTAGGCAATTAAGTCACGAATTAACTTTAATGGGAGCCTTAGGCCAGCCCTCACTATCTGTATTTTCTAATTGCACTTGAATAAAACAGATTTGAATTTTAAGAGAAAAACACTTTGTTGTTTAAGTTGAGCTTTGCTCCTACCCCCTTAACTTATCAAGCTTGTCTTGTGGTGTTTTCTTGGATTATCATCTTATTGGTGTGGTGCCTCCAATCATCCTCATCAACATCCTTCTTGTGGTGGAATTCTTTAACTTATCAAGCTTAGGCTTCTGGCGTTTTCCCTCTCAAGTTTTTTCCAACTTCTTTTATCTTTCCTTAATTTAATCCCTCTTAACCATCCACACACGACCAAATACAAGCCCAAACAACCAAACAACCAAAAACCGAACCATTACCATCATCTAGCTCACTCACGGCCAGAAAACCTACCCAGGACATTAAAGCCTCGGTCAGAATTTCCAACACCTCGGTCAGCCCAAGGCCAGCCTCGGCCAGACTGACTCAAGCCACGCACCAGCCCAAAATCCCAAACCCCTTACACACAACCACAACACAAACAGCCCCAAATACAAAAATACCAAAAACAACCATAATTGCCAAATACAAAAATACCAAAAACAACTAGAAATTCCGCATTTACATTACAAGTCCAAATTTCAAGCAAAACGATCATAAAGAACACCAACCCCACAAGGAGGTTCCTATCACTTATCATCAAGAGGCTTATAAAGAATCCTTCCAAAACAAGGATTCCTTGATTTTCGGTGGGAGCTCCTCAAAGGCAGCCACACGTGGCCAACAAGTCAAGCAAGATGGCACACCAACTAGGTCAAGCCACCATGGAGAAGGATAGATTAGGATTTGACAAAGTATAGATAATTCTTCGTACATTATTGCTTTAATTTAATTCAACTAGATTAAGCTCGCTTTTATTTCGGAACCCTAATCCTAGTTACATCTTCTATATGTATTTCATTTTAGGCATGAATAAAGTTTAGAGTTTATTTTTGGATTTATTCCCCTTGTGTTAGTGAGTGAGTCTCCTAATAATCTTGGCCAAGCCAAGGACCCGTTCCTATCAAGTTACCTAGGTGGCTTGTGGCGAACTTCGCAGGCTTATCGAACACTTAGTGTTTGTGGCGCCCCACCATCTCTTATCCCCCATCCACATTATGCCCTAGACCTTAAACACATATCAACCTAAGCCAAATCATAAACACTTCCGCAAAGCCCTAAAATTCAAGTACAATTCAACTAAAGTGTGACAATTCCAAGCAAGAAACAGTCCAAGCAATTCTCTAAAAAGGAGAATTGTAAAAAAGGCAATCACCCCCTTAAGGTTGTCATGAAGTGGTCATTAGAGCTCAGTTCTTGCCTGGAAGAAAAAGTTAAGACGAATCAAATCAAGTGATCTACAAAAAAGGTCAAAGCTACAAATTCGGCCAAAGTAAGTGATTTTTGTTTTTCAAGTTCAAACCTCACACACCTACCCAAAACCCTTTCCCAAACACGTCCCAAGCAACATTCCCAAACCCCAAAACCCAAAAATCCCCAAAAATACAAAATTTCCGAAGCCACAAATTTTTTTTTCCCAAAACACTACCCTAAACACATAACCAAAACACCTACCCAAACACTAAGCCTTTGGTACTTTTGCGACCTAGTCACAAGACCTTCTACAACAACTTGATTACTTGACTTGTCAAGATTCTTAGGAGAATTGAGTGTCATATTGAGTGATTGTGAGGCAAACACATTTGAGTGATGTGAGTGATTGTGAGAACAAATACATTCAGTGACAATACTTGAGTGATTGTGAGCACAAACACATTGAGGGATATTTGAGTGATTGTGAGATACATTGGTTACAAAAACAATGGCTGAAGAAGAGGACAGCCTACCTATGTCCCCAAGGACAGCTATGCTTTTTATAATAATGGAGGCACGGTTTGTAGAAATGCAAGCACAATTGGAGCAAATGAATAGGCGTAATGATGGAGGATCTAGTGATGAAGATGGAGGACACCGGAGGAGAAATAGGAGAGGCAGGCGTGAGGAGGATAGGAATGAAGGAGGAGGAGGCCGTAGAGGAAGGGAGGAGAGGCTAGAGGGGGTCAAAGTTAAAATCCCATCGTTTGTGGGATTAAACAACCCCGAAGCTTACTTGGAGTGGGAGCTTAAGATGGACCAAATCTTTGATTGTCATCATTAGAATGAGGACAAGAAGGTCAAGGTGGCTGCTCGTGAATTCAAAGAGTATGTCATGATTTGGTAGGATCAATATCAAAAGGATAGGAGGAGAGTAGGAGATCACATGGTTGATACATGGGAGGAGATGAAGTTGGTGATGAGAAGGAGGTTTGTTCCCAACTCCTATCAACGAGATGTGCACAACAAATTACAAAGGTTGGTTCAAGGTAGCAAAACCGTGGATGAGTACTTCAAGGAGATGGAGTTGGCCCTCTTTAAGGTCTAATTTCAATGAAGACCGAGAGGCAACCATGGCTAGGTTTTTGCATGGTCTCAATCCCGAAGGCAACCAAAGTGGAGCAACAATTGAAGAGGAAGAAGACCAAGTACTCAACCAGCAAGTTTCCATCAACAACATGGAAGGACCAGTCTAAGATGGAGGGAGAAGGCTCTCAAGAAGGCAACAACCCTTCAAAGGAGTCAAACACCAACAAGGTTCCAAACAAAACCCCTTGGAGGCTGCCCATAGAAGCCGAGACATCAAGTGTTTCAAATGCTTGGGTCACGGTCACATTGCATCTCAATGCCCCAACAAGGCGCAACATGGTGGTTCTAAATGGTAAAGTGGAATCTGAATCTGAGGCATCAAGTGAGGAGGAAGAAGTAGATCATGATGGAGATGCCTTCATGCCTGATGGAGACCTACTTGTGGTAAGGAGGCTGCTTGGCAACCAAGCAAAGGAGCATGAGGAGAGCCAGAGGGAAAATATTTTCCACTCTAGGTGCTTGGTTAAGGGCAATGTTTGCTCCTTAATCATTGATGGAGGTAGTTGTGCTAACGTGGTCAGCACAAGGTTGGTGTCTAAGCTTGGCTTGGCTACAAAGGTACACCCAATGTAACACCCCAAATTTTAAGTCTTTAAAATTATAGTAACAGTCCTGGAAGCCTCCCTTGAGCGAGAGTTGTCTCGCCTGGGCGAGAAATGGCAATTTTGGGCTGTTGACACAGTGTAATCGATTACACACTCATGGTAATCGATTACATGCAGATAAACTAATCAGGCCTGTGCATCTGACACAGTGTAATCGATTACACACTCCTGGTAATCGATTACACACTCCTGGTAATCGATTACATCGTATTAAAAGCATCAGATATGTGCATCTGACACAGTGTAATCGATTATACACTCCTGGTAATCGATTACATCGTATTAAAAAGATATGCGCATTTTTCACGTTGTAATCGATTACACCATGTTGGTAATCTATTACAACCCGACGACACCTCTTTAAAACAGAAACCCAAACACATTTTAGGGTGAGAACTTCGAAGAGAAGAGAGAGAGGAGAGCTTTTCAAGAGCAAGGAGCCTTAGGACTCATCTTAGAGCTTGAGAAGAGGTAAACCTCTTGTTCCTAACTCTTCTTCTTCCTCTCTAACTTGTTTTGGGTATGTTGGATTTATTTTCAAAACATGAGAAACCATGGAAACTCATCCTTTAGAGTTATGGTTCGTTTTATGTTGTTTTTATCTTGTAAACTCTTGGTTTAGAGATAGTATCTTAAGAATGGAAAGGGTTGTGGGTTGATTCATGAAAACCCCAAAAAAAACCTAAAAGTGAAAATGTGGTAAAAGGAGAGAATGAGTAAAATGTTAGAGGTAGAAGATGAGTCTACCCCCAAATATTGAAATATGAGATGTTATGCATGTTTTAGATGGTTGAATATTGATGATGAATATTTTGTATGATTAAATGATGCAAAATAAGTTGTTTATATAATATTTAGAATAAATAACTAACATTGTGTTATGTGGTGGAATGAGAAGAGAGATCCTAAGGTTGGAGGTGGTGTCGGTAGAATTCGAGAAGTTGCCAAGAACCGAACCCCAATACTCACCAAGGTAAGGATAAGTCTTTAATTGTGCATTTGGAATAGAAAATGTAAGTATTTTCTGGTTATGCAATGATTGAGTTGTGAATTACGCATTTAGTATAAACATATATGGGTGTGTTTATACTAAAGTAGGCGTAGATTTACGGAAGATGGAAAACGTGTGTATTTCTGATCATGCAATAATTATATTGTAATCACGTGTTTAGTATAAACATATATGGGTGTGTTTATACTAAAGATGGCGTGGATTTACAGGAAATGGTTGATAGTGAAATCAATGAAAAGGAAACGTATTTTTAGCCGACCATAAATGGTTAGCGACTTTGGCTCAAGTTATGTAGCAACACTTTGGCTCAAGTTATGTAGCAATGCTTTGGCTCAAGCTATGTAGCAACACTTTGGCTCAAGTTATGTAGCAACACTTTGGCTCAAGTTATGAAGCAATACTTTGGCTCAAGTTATGAAGCAATACTTTGGCTCAAGTTATGAAGCAATACTTTGGCTCAAGTTATGCAGCAACACTTTGGCTCAAGTTATGTAGCAATGCTTTGGCTCAAGCTATGTAGCAACACTTTGGCTCAAGTTATGTAGCAACACTTTGGCTCAAGTTATGAAGCAATACTTTGGCTCAAGTTATGAAGCAATACTTTGGCTCAAGTTATGAAGCAATACTTTGGCTCAAGTTATGAAGCAATACTTTGGCTCAAGTTATGTAGCAACACTTTGGCTCAAGTTATGAAGCAATACTTTGGCTCAAGTTATGTAGCAATGCTTTGGCTCAAGTTATGTAGCAACACTTTGGCTCAAGTTATGAAACAATACTTTGGCTCAAGTTATGTAGCAATGCTTTGGCTCAAGCTATGTAGCAACACTTTGGCTCAAGTTATGAAGCAATACTTTGGCTCAAGTTATGTAGCAATGCTTTGGCTCAAGTTATGTAGCAACACTTTGGCTCAAGTTATGAAGCAATACTTTGGCTCAAGTTATGTAGCAATGCTTTGGCTCAAGTTATGTAGCAACACTTTGGCTCAAGTTATGAAGCAATACTTTGGCTCAAGTTATGTAGCAATGCTTTGGCTCAAGCTATGTAGCAACACTTTGGCTCAAGTTATGTAGCAACACTTTGGCTCAAGTTATGAAGCAATACTTTGGCTCAAGTTATGTAGAAATGCTTTGGCTCAAGCTATGTAGCAATACTTTGGCTCAAGTTATGTAGCAATGCTTTGGCTCAAGCTATGTAGCAATGCTTTGGCTCAAGCTATGTAGCAATACTTTGGCTCAAGTTATGTAGCAATGCTTTGGCTCAAGCTATGTAGCAAAACTTTGGCTCAAGTTATGTAGCAATGCTTTAGCTGAAGCTATGTAGCAAAACTTTTGCTCAAGTTATGTAGCAATACTTTGGCTCAAGTTATGTAGCAACGCTTTGGCTCAATCTATGTAGCAAAACTTTGGCTCAAGTAATGTAGCACAAAATGAATTTATAAAACAAAAGGTTTATTAACTCTTTTTTCTAATGTGTATTATCTTATAATGACGTTTATTGAATTAATGACTTACTCCTTTGTGTGTTTTGTACTTTTGTCATTGATAATCCCATTGCAGGTAAATAGACGAATGAAGTATGCCAGGTCGGGAGCTTTAGGAGCTTTAGACTTTGGATTTACTATTTATGTTTTTCGTATTCTAAATGATTACCTGCGGATTTAAATGATTGTAATCTTGACTAACCATTATTTGGATATTTGTAACCATGCGTAATGTTATTTTGGAGGATCGGAACCTTTGAGGTCTTAGTACTTATAGGGAATGATATGAATGAATTATGTTTTTCTACAAGATTAATTGTATGATAATATAATAGGTTATAAGATTAGTTCCAGGAATGATTCATGAGAAGTTCTAGATAAAATGTTTATGTATGTGGTTATTGATTCATGGATTGAGTGTGAGGAGGGGAAATAAGATTTTGAAGTAAGGATATTAAAATGGTAATGTGAGTTATGAGTGATTGAATGGAATTGAATTAAAATGAGAAAAATTTTCAAGGGTAGAATTTGGGTGCTTACACCCAACACCATACAAGCTACAATGGCTAAGTGAGGATAGGAAGCCCACAAATTGCCTCCTTGTAGAGGATGAGCCTTTTGAAGGCCACGGGTATAATGGAAATAAATGTTGATTTTCTTTTATGTGTCTTTATGTTAATAATAAGTGGTCCAGCCATGTTTGATTATATTATTTAGCTTTCTCTTATACTAATTATCATCTAATAAAATGTTTGGATGTAAGAGGCACGTGTACTTCAAAGGCTGAACAAATGCTCGTCTATTTCAACCCAAGACATGAAAGCCACGACCAAGTCTTCAATGCTGCTGACTAGGCCAAAAGCCAAGTCTGACCGAGCCAGCTGACCTGGACAAGGCGCCTGTTTTTCCGCCATCTGACTTGGCCAAGACTCCATAACTTGCTGCGTCACTCTTGAAGGCCAACCAACATGATAACTCAGCCTGGGCACCTGATTTTCCGCCTAGGCATTCAAGGCCAGCCAAGAAGTCAAAAATAATGGCGCCTACCTTTTATTCCGCCCAAGGAATCAATGTTGTGTTTGAATTTGGAATGATCACAATATTGCTTCAACCAAGCCAACATAAATACCCACATGGCTGAATTCAAAAAAGATAATGAAGGCACCCACCAAGCCAGCCTCGGCCTTCAATGAATTAATGATGGGAGACACCCATCCCATATCTTCCGCCCATTCATTAAGAGCAATTTCAAACACAGCCTAGCAGTTAAATGACCAGTTGATTCGGCTCTCATGTTTAATCAAGGCAATAATCACAAGTGCTAAAAGAAAGGGCCTGGATGAATCCCATTAAAGGCAAGCAAGAGCAAAGGAAGCACATTGAAGAAGGAATTCGAATTCTAAACAAACAAATCATTTGTCCAAGTTCATTCAGCATGTGCTCAATATCTAATTTCAAATTAGCCTTTAATTCACCCTAAGCTTAGCTATGGTTATCAATGTAATAATGTTAGTTATTTTCTATTTCAAGGGGGAGCGTCACGGCCAACAAACACCTTATATGTAAGCCTTTGGCATTTGGAGAAGTTAGCTTGAATTTTATGCAAAAACACATTAGTGAGAATTCTCTCCTAAGTTTCTTGGTTGAACCAAGAGTATTGTTCTTATCAAACATCCTTGTTTGTGGCGAACTTCCTTTAGGCTTATCAAACAACACCTTGTTTGTGGCGCCATCCATCTTCTAACTTCTTCATCTTCTTTTATCCAACACAACCTCACACAACCACCAAGCCTCGACCTAAACACCCCATACACATTCCCACTGAGCCAAATATAAAACCATGGCCTAAACACAACCCTATTCCTAACCGAGACAACAAAGCCTAAAAACTTCACACTCTAGGCCAAACACCAAACCCACACCCTAGCCTAAACACTCAACCCCTCTCGGCCAAGAAAACACCCATACACAACCTTAGCCTACCAAGCTCACATAAAACAACCAAAACAACCAACAAAAAGTCTTCTTGAAATCATAAGCCCAACTTCAAACAAAACTTTCTTACAAAAATACCAACCCCCACAAGGAGGTTGCTATCAGGATGCTTGTCTCATTCACGTGTGTATTTAGTATTTGAAATTGAATTCCCACGTGAATGTACTTGGACAACTTAGTTGAGTGCTTCTTTAAGTTCTTCCTTCCTTATTGCTCGTGTGTTATGCCTTGTGTAATGCTCCCTTGGCTTTAGCACATGTGTTGAAGAGTTTGAAATCTTCTTTTAATTCACGGCCCAAGTCCCTTTCCTTAGCATTTCCATTATGAGGGAAAGCAAGTATTCAGCCACGTACATAATTGCCAATCCTTGTTTGAGCGTGGCTTTTAAGTCATGGGCGGAACATGAGGGATGTGTTTCCTTGTCTTTAGTCCACACTTTTAAAGTTGATTCAAATTTGAATTCAGCCTTAATGTGCCTTGTTTAAGTCGAGCTGAATGTGTGGGATGCCGTCCTTGTGCTTGGCCAAGTTTGAAATTCATATTTATGACTTTGGCTGAAAGTGTTGCGCCTCGCCCTAGTCAGCACGCCTGGCCGTGGCCTTCACACATGGGGCGGAGTGGCGCCTGGCCTAGTCATATGCTCAGTCAGCTTCTAGCGCCTGGTCTAGTCTTGATGCGGGAAATGCGGCGCCTGGCTGGGTCAGCTGCTTAGTGAATTTCCAGCGTGGCTTTGGGCTGGCCTATGCTACCGTGATGTTCCTACATAAAAAGCACATTTATTAGTTGGTGATGAAAATAAATAATAATAATCAAAATGAGAAAAAGTGGGGCTTAAAGCCACTTATTATTAAGGCAAAATACAAGAGCCTTTAATCATCCCTTGTTTGGCCATAGCCTTCAAGGGTAATATCCTCTAAGGTGAGGCACATTATGGGCCTCATTTTGTCACTTGGCCCGGTTGAGGCTAGTTTGTTTAGAATCAGTTGGCCAAGAGTGTTTTGGGCTTTTTTGGCCCTGGCCCGAGTTATGGCTCCCCCTTGTTTGATCACGTGATCTTCTTAGGCTTTATGATAGCGACTCACCAAGGGCCATGAACTTGGATGATCTAATGGGCCCTTTTAGGACCATAACTCGGGCCAGGGCCAATAAAGCCCAAGGCACACTTGGCCAACTTACACTAAGCTTCCTAGCATGAAATGGGCCAAGTGACAATATGAGGCCCACTAATTGCCTCCTTACAGAGGATAAGCCTTTTGAAGGCCACAGCCAAGAATAAGGCCTTACTTTATTTTCCTTCTTTAAGATTTTAATAAGTGGACCACCCACTTGTATGCCTATTATTTTAAGTTCACTAATAAATATGTTGATTTGTTTCAGCCAAGCCCATGAAAGCTGCTGACTAGGCCAAAAGCCAAGTCTGACCGAGCCAACTGACCTGGACCAGGCTCCGATCTTCAGCCATCTGACCTGGCCAAGACGCATCACTTTGAAGGCCATCCAACTTGCTGACTCAGCTGAGGCGCCTGAATTTCCGCCTAAGTCTTCAAGGCCAGACGAGAATGCAATAGTAGTGGCGCCTACCATTTATTTCGCCCAAGGAGTCAATGTTGTTATTTGAATGGCTACAATAATGATTCAGCCAAGCTAACATAAATACCCACATGGCTGAATTCAAACAAGATATTGAAGGCATCCACTAAGTCAGCCTCGGCCTTAAAGGAATTGATGAAGGGAGACACCCATCCCATATCTTCTGCCCACTCTTTAAAGACACTTCAAAGCACGACCAACCACAAAAGCAACATTTATGGCGCCTACCTTATTATTTGCCTAATGTTCCAATGCCATTTTGATTGAGTAATTACAATGATTAATTCAGCCAAGCCACAAAATTAAAGCATTCATGGCCGAGTTCAAATTCAAATGAGAATTGATGGCACATCCCACCATTTCCGCCTAGGCCTTAAAAGAGTTATTAAGGAGACATACATCCCATATTTTCCGCCCAAGGAATGAAGGCAAACCTACAACACGGCCAAGGCTCTCAAAAGACAATTAGCACATGTTGGGAATTCAAATTCAAGTGAGAATTGAAGTGCCACCTTATTTTCCTCCACGACTTAAATGGATTTGGCAAGAGACATACACCCTTGTTTTTGGCTCGGTTCAAACACCAAATATCATGAGCCAATAACTATTTGAATTACTAATCAATGTTTCACTTAAATAATGTAATGGCTCTTAAAGCCGTGAGCTTAGAAGATGCACATTTCAAATAATTCTTAAAGTATGGGAGCCTTAGATGGCCAACCCTCTATATATGTAATCCTTTGGCATTGGAATGAAGTTAAGTTGAATTTTATGCAAAATACTTTAGTGAGTTTTTCTCCTAAGTTTCTTGGTTGAACCAAGACCTTTGTTCTTATCAAAGATCACTCTTTGTGGCGAACTTCCTTTGGCTTATCAAACAGCTTTGTTTGTGGCGCCTTTCCATCTCATTCTTCTGCACCATTTCTTTTATCCAACACAAAAATCATAACCCAAACTCAAGCCTTACCCCATGTCTCAGCCAGAAACCATAACCAAGCCAAAACCTTATTTTCAAATCAATATTTGAAAAGACACTAGACCCATATAGCTCATCCAATAGGTCATTCAAAGGCATCTTGACTGTGATGTTGTTAATGGCCCTACAATCAGTACACATCCTCCATGATCCATCCTTTTTAGGGACTAGGATGACTGGAACAACACATGAGCTCATACTCTCTTGGACCCATCCCTTTTGCATCAACCCTTCAATTTGCTTCTGAATTTCTTGGGACTCTTGAGGGTTGCTCCTATAGGCTGGCCTATTGGGTAGAGATGCTCCCACGACTAAGTCAATATGATGCTCAATCCCCCTTAGGGGAGGAAGGCCACTAGGGACATCCTTAGGGAACACATCCTGGAACTGAGTCAGTAAATCCTTCAAGAACTTAGGCATTGTTGCTTCATCACTTGCCTCATTGCTAAGGAAATAGCTTCGACACACTAGTAGGTACATGGTCTATTTCAAAGTGAGTGCCCTTCTTACCTGTCCTTTGGTAACAAAGAAACTCTTATTTTGATCTTCACCATCCTTTATTAGGTTCCTTGCATGAAGGTGTACTTATTAGAGTAGCCATCATGGATGGCCTTCCTATCATACAGCCAAGGTCTCCCTAGTAGCATATGGTTGGCTTCCATCTCGACCACATCACATAGGACTAGATCCTCATACTTCCCAACTAAGAAAGGAAACTCTGCTTGCTTGTTCACAACCATCTCCCCAACCTCACTTAGCCATTGTAGCTTGTATGGTGTTGGGTGTATCTTTGTAGCCAAGCCAAGCTTAGACACCAACCTTGTGCTAACCACGTTAGCACAACTACCTCCATCAATGATTAAGGAGCAAACATTGCCCTTAACCAAGCACCTAGAGTGGAAAATATTTCCCTTTGGCTCTCCTCATGCTCATTTTCTTGGCTACCAAGAAGCCTCCTTACCACAAGTAGGTTTCCATCAGGCACGAAGGCATCTCCATCATGATCTACTTCTTCCTCCTCACTTGATGCCTCAGATTCAGATTCCACTTTTCCATTTAGAACCACCATGGTAAGCCTTGTGGGTCAATGAGATGCAATGTGACCGTGACCCAAGCATTTGAAACACTTGATGTCTCGGCTTTTATGGGCAGCCTCCAAGGGGGCTTTGTTTGGCACCTTGTTGGTGTTTGACTCCTTTGAAGGGTTGTTGCCTTCTTTAGAGCCTGCTCCCTCCTTCTTAGACAGGTCCTTCAATTGTTGCTCCACTTTGGTAACCTTCTGGACCAAGTCATCCAATTCAATGTAGGGTTGAATCTCTACAGTGTCTTGGATCTCGGGATTGAGTCCATGCAAGAATCTGGCCACGGTTGCCTCTCGGTCCTAATTGAAGTTAGACCTTCGGAGGGACAACTCCATCTCTTTGAAATATTCATCCACCGTCTTGCTTCCTTGAATCAGCCTTTGCAATTTGTTGTGCACATCTCGTTGATAGGAGTTGGGCACAAACCTTCTTCTTATCACCAACTTCATCTCCTCCCATGTGTCAACCATTTGATCTCCTACTCTCCTCCTATCCTTTTGATATTTATCCCACCAAACCATGGCATACTCTTTGAATTCAAGAGCAGTCACCTTGACCTTCTTGTCTTCATTGTAATGATGACACTCAAATATTTGGTCCATCTTAAGCTCCCACTCCAAGTATGCCTCGGGGTTGTTCAATCCCACAAAGGATGGGATTTTGACCTTGACCCCCTCTAGCTTCTCCTCCTTGCCTCTACGGCCTCCTCCTCCTTCATTCCTATCCTCCTCACGCCTGCCTTTCCTATTTCTCCTTCGGTGTCCTCCATCTTCATCACTAGATCCTCCATCATTACGCCTATTCATTTGCTCCAATTGTGTTTGCATTGCTGCAAACCGTGCCTCCATTGTTGTAAATAGCATAGTTGTCCTTGGGGACATAGGTGGGTTGTCCTCTTCTTCAGCCATTGTTTTGTAACCAATGTATCTCACAATCACTCAAATACCACTCAATGTGTTTGTTCTCACAATCACTCAATCAATGTCACTCTAATGTGTGTGCCTCACAATCACTCAATATGACACTCAAGTCTCCTAGGAACCTTGACAAGTCAAGTAATCAAGATGTTGTCGAAGGTCTTGTGACTAGGTCACAACAACACCAAAGGCTTAGTGTTTAGGTAGGTCTGGTTATGTGTTTAGGGTAGTGTTTGGGAATTTTGTGGCGTCAGAACTTTTTTGGATTTTCGGGGATTGTTTTGGGTTTTGGTTGGGAATGTTGCTTGGGAAGTATTTGGGAAAGGGTTTTAGGGTAGGTGTTTGAGGTATACCACTTGAAAAACAAAATTTACTTACTTGGCCGAATTTGTAACTTTGACCATTTTTTGTAGGTCACTTGATTTGATTCGGCTTAACTTTTCCTTCCAGGCAAGATGATAGCAGACAAGGGGGGGGGGGGGTGCCCTACGATCTGAAGGACAACCCCTTGGAAACAAACATAATGCAATATTGGCACACCATTTTCAGCTACAAATAAAGAAATCTTGAAGAAGAATACTTTTAAAGATGAGAAAAAGATTTGCTGAAGATTCTTGACATCCAATTTTGCTAATCTTAAAGAATATCTTTTAAAGATGACAAAGATTTGTTGAAGATCCATAACAACCAAACTTTCTAATCTTGAAAAAATATCTTTTAAATATGACAAATATTTGTTGAAGATCCAAAATAAAATATCTTGCTAATCTTGAAGAATATCTTTTAAAGATCATGTTGAATCAGCCAAGGATATTATTTCTAGGATTTGGATTAATATGATCAAATCTTTTGTAAGCCACATGGCATAATTAGGCTAAGTCAATCCTTTTCTTTTGCAATTTATTTCCCTATATATAAGTGATGAAACACAAGGAATAAAACAGTTTGGGTTTGAGTTTTTATTTGGATTAAATTCCTTGTTAGTGAGTATTCTCCTAGCTTCGTAGGCTTATCAAACACATTGTGTTTGTGGCGCCATCACCCTTCATACCCCCGCCCATCTTCCTAAAAACACTTAACTAAATCATCAAACCACCCACACTACAATTCCATACACGGCCCCCATAAAAATTTCCCAAACATAGCCCACAATTTCGTTTTTTTCCAACACCCAGAATTCAACAATCAAGAATTCACAAGTAAAGCAAGAAACAAGTCAAAGAAAGGCAAAGCAAGCAACGAAGAGGCTTTCAAACAACAAGACACGATCCTTACAACAAATCAAATCAAAGTTTGATAACAAAAAGGCAACCACCCCTAGAGTTTGTCATCAAGTGGTCAACCATGTGTTTAGGTTGTTTAGGCCGAGGCTTGAGATTGTATGAGGTGAGGTTGGATAAAAGAAGATGAAGAAGATTGAAGGTGAATGGCGCCACAAACTGATGTGTTTGATAAGCCAAATGAGGTTTGCCACAAACAAGGATGTTTGATAAGAACTATACTCTTGGTTAACCAAGAAACTTAGGAGAGAAATCTCACTAATGTGTTTTTGCATAAAATTCAAGCTAATTCATTCCATGAGTTTCATTCTTACATATAGTATGTGGGCTGGCCGTGAGGCTCCCTCGTTGAAGTTTGAATTTGAAATGGCAAGCTACATTATTACATTGATTACATTCTTTAAACATGGGCTAAGCTTAAGGAAGACTTTAAAACTATCTTGAATGTGCATCTTAGCACATGCCTAATGTATGTGGACATTGGCTTGTGTATGGCCAAGTTAAACGGCCTTGCCTTAATGTTTTGTTCAGCTATAGATGTTCGCTTTAAGACTAGCCAAACTTAAGGGCCTTTTCCTTTGCTTCCTTATTTAGGCCGAGGCAGAATTCTAGGATGGCTATTGAATTCCCATTCAAATTTGAATGTTTTGAACATGTGCTCATCTCCTCATGTTGCTGGTCGTGTTTGATTTATGCCTTCAATGCCGTGGGCTGAAATGTGGAGGAATAGATAGCCAACTAAGAGGGGGGGGGGGGGGGGGGGTGAATTAGTTGTTTTAAAAAAATCACTAGGAACTTTTTCAGCTTTTTCTACTTAAGAACAAATTAATAGAGTTGTAGCGGAAGAGAGTTTAGTAGAAGAAGAAGAAGTGCATAAAACAAAAAATGTAAGGATGAGAAAAAATCAAACCAGAAAATTATACTGGTTCATCTTCTACCACCAAAGGCTACGTCCAGTCCTCTTGAAAAACACAAGAGTTTTCCACTATTGAATGAGTTTAACTTACAAGCAAAGTCACACCTAGACTACCCCTAAGTTGTATCACTCACTCACTTCAACAAGATAGTACACCACTATCCTTGTTTTACAATGCCTCACCAAACCCTATGGTGATTACTTGAGTACAAGTATGAAGATAATAAATGGCTTAATGACAAACTCACAATTTATCTTAATGCCTTATGAAGTTTTCGGAATTCCAAAGAATATGAAAGTTTTTCTGAAATACTTCAAAGTGTTCTTGAATAAAAACTCAGAAATTTGTTTCAAGAACTTGGATTTTTTAGTATAAAAGTTATGTTATAATTCTGAGATCCTACAAGGTTTATATAGAGTTCCAAAAGGTGTTTAGAATCACTTTCAAAAGGTATAAGTCGTTTGGGAAAAATTGAACCAAGTTTGAACACAATGGTTCAATTTAAAAATCAGAGCAGTAACAGTACGTGGTAATCGATTACTTATCTGTGGTAATCGATTACCAGTTGAAAAACAACTGATACTGACGATTTTTTGCTTGTGGTAATCGATTACCAATATGAGGTAATCGATTACCTCAGTTGAAATTTCAAATCCAAAGTTGCTTAACAGCTAGTGGTAATCTATTACTTCCATAGGGTAATCGATTACACTAGTTGAAATTTCATTTCCCAAAAATGTCGAGAGTAATGGTAATCGATTACTTACCCTGGTAATCGATTACTTCAATTAAATTTTGGATTTTAAATTTCAACAGTAAGTGGTAATCGATTACTACTACAGGGTAATCGATTACCCTAGTTATTTTTGCTTTTTCCCAACTTTTCAAAAATAACTTGGTTTTTCTTAGAAACTCTTATATTAAACTAGATTAAGATCTTTATTCTTAAGGCATTGTGATTTCTTATGAGTTTGAAATATATGCTACTAAAAGACTAAGACTCTTATAAATAAAATATACTTCAAGTTCTTTAAGTCTTTGATCTTCAAATAGCTTTTCTTCTTTCTTTTGGTGATGTGCATTTGTCTTCATCAAAACCCAGCCTCGGTCAAGGAGCCAGATCATCTTCCCAATCTCCCCCTTTTTGATGTAGACAAATCACTATCATTTGAAAGTTTGTTCTCAAACTATAATCATTATACTTGAAGTTCTTTACACTCTTCTTGGCTGTATTTGCTGTGAAACATATGAAACAAATATACAAGCAAACTTTCCTAACAGTTTCTCCCCCTTTTGACTTCATCAAAAAGAAAGAGAAAAGTAGGGATTAACCAAGAATAATATAGTGTATTTGCATTTAAGCATAAACAGATTTATAAAAAAGTATATCATGCAAAAAATGATATAAAATGATGCACACCAATTCTTATAAACATATTAAACAAATGAGACTTAATTGGTGTCTAATTCATCTAGGATTCCTAGTTCTCTTCTAAGTTTATAGAAGGAATCCTTAGGTAAAGGTTTAGTGAATATGTCGGCTAGTTGATCATGTGTATCAACAAATTCCATTTCAACATCCTTTTTGAGTACATGATCTCTAAGGAAATGGTGTCTAATATCTAAGTGTTTGGTTCTTGAGTGCATAACGGGATTTTTTGTAAGGTTAATAGCACTAGTGTTGTCACATCTCAAGGGAATGCAACCTAGGTTTAAACCATAGTCGCGTAGTTGTTGTTTAAGCCAAAGTATTTGAGCACAGCAACTTCTCGCTGCGATATATTCAGCCTTAGCCGTGCTTAAGGCAACACAAGCTTGTTTCTTGCATGACCAAGAAACTAAGGCACTTCCTAATAAGTGACAAGTACCACTAGTACTTTTTCTATCCGTTTTGCAGCCCGCAAAATCTGAATCACTATATCCAACCAAATCACATAGTCTACCCTTTGGATACCATAATCCCACATCAATTGTTCCTTTAAGATATTTAATAATACGTTTGACAGCAATTAGATGTGATTCCTTAGGTTTAGACTGAAATCTAGCACATAAACATACACTAAACATTATATCCGGTCTACTAGTAGTAAGATAAAGTAGTGATCCGATCATACCTCGATATTTAGTAATTTCAATGGATGTTCCAGCCTCATCAACATCTAGGTATGTATTTGAACCCATGGGAGTAGCTATTGTTTTGCAGTCCTTCATGTCGAATCTTTCTATTAAAGATTTGCAGTATTTGGACTGATTCATGTTTAGCGGTTCTCCCCCTGTCTTTGTGTCTTATTGCATAACTTTGAAATTTTTTTTGCCTGAAATAAATTTGAACATACAACCCTTTTCTCCCCCTTTTGACATTATCAAAAAGGAGACTATGAATAACAAATTAAGCATAATAAGGATAATATGCAGAAAATCATTCATAATTTAGAACAAAATACTTTAAACCATAAAGTATAACAGTAACATGCATAATCCATAAGTTTGTAGTTCAAGGATGCAAAGCAAACATTAGTAAAGACATCATACTAATAAATGGAGCATCTGTGGTAGGGTGTAATCGATTACATAGTGGCTGTAATCGATCGATTACATAGTGGCTGTAATCGATTACACCAGAGAATATTATGAAAAATGAAGAAACTGTGACACTGGAATTGTTTTAAAACAGTATGTAATCGATTACAAGGATTCCGTAATCGATTACATCATAAGAAATTTTGAAACACTGTAGAAATTGAGAAACTGGAATTGTTTTAAAACAATATGTAATCGATTACAATGATGCCGTAATCGATTACATCATAAAAAATAAAGAAATTGAGACACTGTAAATTATTGACGAGCTATGTAATCGATTGCAAGATATCCAGAGTCTATAATGGATAGTAAATCATATACTTAAACAATAGATACTCACAATATCACATAGTTGATCTCATAAAGATTCAAAGAGAAATTTTTTAACTTAATCATTTTTCAACCAATATACCAAGCTCTTTCCTAATTTTGAAGAAGGGTTCTTTTTCTGAAAAGTTTAGTCCTATGAGCCTTGCTATCTTCTATAGTACATAAATCCTTCTTAAAGATGACATTTAAGCTTTTATCACATAGTTGACTTATGCTAAGAATATTTTGCTTTAAGCCAATAATATATAAGACATTATCTATAATAACATGTGGAGGTTTACCAATCCTTCCAATTCCTAAAATTTTACCTTTATTGTTATCGCCATATGTGACAAATCCATCTTTTGGTAGAATAAAGCTAAACTTTGATTTGTCACCAATCATATGCCTTGAGAAGCCACTTTCTAGGTACTAAAGATCGTTTTCTTCTCCAAAGCATACCTACAAAATAAATTTATATTTTAGGTACCCAAGGTGATTTGGGTCCTTTTTTGTTAGTGCCTTTCTCAACCCATACATATTTTCCAGTTGGAATACCAACTTTTCTTATAAAGCATGTGTTGGGTGTATGTCCTATACAATTGCAATAGAAACATGTAGGTTGTCTTATTCTTTGCTGAGAAATAGAAGCACAAGATTTTGAAACTTTGTAATCATATAAATTGCTTCTAGTAGCTTTAACAAACAAAGGTTGTTTCATACCATTAGCTTTATGGCTATATGAATAACCTAAACCACATTTATCATGGGTATGCCTTTGATTGTGTAAAATATTGTCTAATTTGTGAGAGCTCTTTTTAAACACTTCTAATTCCTTGTTTAAGGAATGTAACTTTGTGTTTAGAGTTTCACAATTTAAACAAGTAATGCTTTCCTTATTAAATTTATCCTTGAGATGAACAACTTCCTTTTTAAAGAAATAATTTTGACTTTCTAAGCTTTCAATAATAATTTCTTGTTTGGAACATAACTTAGAAAGTCTCAAAGATTCTTTGTGAAGTTCTATGAAAGCATCTTGTAATTCTAAAAAGGAAGGATTATCTAAATCAGCATCACTAACCTCATTTTTGTCATCGGAATGATGGGAGGCCATTAGAGAAAGATGTGCTTGTTCTTCATGGTCTGAATCAGAATCAGAACTTACATCGTTGTCTTCCCAAGCAATATATGCTCTTTTAGATTTCTTGTCATCTTTCCTTTAATTGAGTTCTTCTTTTGTAGTGTAGGGCATTCAACCTTAATGTGGCCAGGTTTACCACATTCAAAACAAATAAAGTCTTGACTAGATGTTGAAGCATCATTGTTCTTTGCAAATTTCTTTGATAGACTAGATCTTGTACCCTTATTTCTTCTCAAGAATTTGCTGAACTTTTTGACCAAAAGATTCATGTCATCAGACATATCTTCCTCAAAGTTTTTGTTATCAAAAGACTCTACTTGAGTGTTTAGAGAAATTGTTTTTCTCTTTTTCTCATTCTCCTCATGTTGCTCTAGTTGGCTAAGTTCAAGTTCATGTTCTTGTAACTTGCCAAATAGTGCAGCTAATGACATTTTAGAAAGGCTTTTCTTTTCGGAGATGGTAGTAACTTTGGGCTGCCATGCCCTTGTGAGTGATCTTAGAACTTTTAAATTAAGATCACTTGTAGAAAGAATTTTCCCAAGTGCTATCATGTGATTGGTAAGATGAGTGAATCTCTTTTGTAAGTCTAGAATTTTCTCACCAGGTTTCATTCTAAACATTTCATACTCTTGTGAAAGAGTATTCAATCTAGACCTTTTCACTTCCTCGGTTCCCTCATGAGTGGTCTCTAATGTGTCCCACATTTCTTTTGCATTTTGACAATTGGACACTCTAAAGAAATCGTCCATGCCTAAGGCAGAGGTAAGAATGTTTTTAGCCTTAAGGTCAAATTGGACTTTCCTCTTGTCCTCATTATCCCAAGCTGTTCTTGGTTTGATAGTGACAACTTCTTTGACAAGATGACTTGGTATAAAGGGGCCATTTTCAATGGCATCCCAAATATCCAAGTCTTGAGATTGAATGAAAATTTTCATTCTGATCTTCCAAAAGTCATAGTTTTCACCGTCAAAACATGGAGGACGGTTGATGTTGGAACCTTCTCCTAGGACTGATCTACTAGAGGCCATATCTTATAGGATCAGGGAATAATTTACCCAAACTAGCTCTGATGCCAATTGGGAGGAATAGATGGCCAACTAAGAGGGGGGGGGGGGGGGGGGGGGGGGGGGGGGGGTGAATTAGTTGTTTTAAAAAAATCACTAGGAACTTTTTCAGCGTTTTCTACTTAAGAACAAATTAACAGAGTTGTAGCGGAAGAAAGTTTAGTAGAAGAAGAAGAAGAAGAAGAAGAAGTGCATAAAACAAAAAATGTAAGGATAAGAAAAAATCACACCAGAAAATTATACTGGTTCATCTTCTACCACCGAAGGCTACGTCCAGTCCTCTTGAAAACCGCAAGAGATTTCCACTATTGAATGAGTTTAACTTACAAGCAAAGTCACACCTAGACTCCCCTTAAGTTGTATCACTCACTCACTTCAACAAGATAGTACACCACTATCCTTGTTTTGCAATGCCTCACCAAACCCTATGGTGATTACTTGAGTACAAGTATGAAGATAATAAATGGCTTAATGAAAAACTCACAATGTATCTTAATGCCTTATGAAGTTTTCAGAATTCCAAAGAATATGAAAGTTTTTCTGAAAAACTTCAAAGTGTTCTTGAATAAAAACTCAGAAATTTGTTTCATGAACTTGGATTTTTGAGTATAAAAGTTATGTTATAATTCTGAGATCCTACAAGGTTTATATAGAGTTCCAAAAGGTGTTTAGAATCACTTTCAAAAGGTATAATTCGTTTGGGAAAAGTTGAACCAAGTTGGAACACAATGGTTCAATTTAAAAACCAGAGCAGTAACAGTACGTGGTAATCGATTACTTATCCGTGGTAATCGATTACCAGTTGAAAAACAACTAATACTGACGATTTTTTGCTTGTGGTAATCGATTACCAATATGAGGTAATCGATTACACAAGTTGAAATTTCATTTCCCAAAAATGCCGAGAGTTATGGTAATCGATTACTTACCCTGATAATCGATTATGTAAATTAAATTTTGGATTTTAACTTTCAACAGTAAGTGGTAATCGATTACTACTACAGGTTAATCGATTACCCTAGTTATTTTTGCTTTTTCCCAACTTTTCAAAAATAACTTGGTTTTTCTTAGGAACTCTTATATTAACCTAGATTAAGATCTTTATTCTTAAGGCATTGTGATTTCTTATGAGTTTGAAATATATGCTACTAAAAGACTAAGACTCTTATAAATAAAATATACTTCAAGTTCTTTAAGTCTTTGATCTTCAAATAGCTTTTCTTCTTTCTTTTGGTGATGTGCATTTGTCTTCATCAAAACCCAGCCTCGGTCAAGGAGCCAGATCATCTTCCTAGTGCTCATCTCCTCATGTTGCTGGCCGTGTTTGATTTATGCCTTCAATGTTGTGGGCTGGAAATGTGGGATTGTTGTCTCTCCTTATTAATTCCATAAAGCCATTGCTGATTTGGTGCTTGTTTGAATTTGAACTCTTGAGCATGTGCTTGATAATACTTGGCCGTGTTGTAGCTTCTTAAAAGCATAGGATTAAAATATGGAAGGGTTGCCTCCTTGGTTAATCCTCTTAAAACCGTGGCTGACTTGGTGGGTGCCTTTACTCCCTTGTTTGAATTGAGCCATGTGTGAATTATGTGCCTTGGCCGAGCCTTTAATGTAGGCAAATCAAATTCAAAAACACATTGAAGGCATGGGCAGAAATAATGGTAGGCGCCATTACTAATGCTGGCCTTGATGGCCTAGGAGGAGAATAAGGCGCCTCTTGCTGAGTCAGCTTGTGGCTGGCCTTCCCAATTGATGCGGCAAGTAGTGTGTCTTGGATAGGTCAGATGGCCGAGAATCCGGCGCCTAGTCCAGGTCAGCTGCTTAGTCAGTCTTGGGCGTGGCTTCCATCCTGGTGCGGAAAATGCGGCGCCTAAGGCCAGGTCAGCTACACCTTTAGACTCCAGCGTGACCTGGGCTTGAAACAAGGCTGGCCATGCTACTCCTACACACAAAAAGTCATAGTTAATATATGAAATAATTTAAGGCAAAATATTAAATAAAGCTTGTGGTTTAAAACCACTTATTTGAAAGAAGATAGCAAACAAGCCCTTAGTCTTCCTTAAGCTTAGGCTTGTGGCGTTTTCCCTCTCAAGTCTTTTCCAACTTCTTTTATCTTTCCTTAATTTAATCCCCCTTAACCATCCACACATGACCAAATACAAGCCCAAACAGCCAAACACCCCAAAACCAACCCAAAACCAAACCATTACCATCATCTAGCTCACTCACGGCCAGAAAACCTACCCAAGACATTAAAGCCTCGGTCATAATTTCCAGCACCTCGGTCAGCCCAAGGCTAGCCTCGGCCAGACTGACTCAAGCCACACACCAGCCCAAAATCCCAAACCCATTACACACAACCACAACACAAACAGCCCCAAATACAAAAAATACCAAAAACAACCAGAATTGCCAAATACAAAAATACCAAAAACAACTAGAAAATTCCGCATTTACATTACAAGTCCAAATTTCAAGCAAAACAATCATAAAGAACACCAACCTGATGACAACCAACTAGGGGCAACCCTTGATTCAAGGGGCAACCAAGACCAAGAGGGTCCCATGGCTCAAACCAGGGCTAAGTCAGGTCTAAACAAGCTCAGCAAGGACTCCATTGACCCTGGAATTTGTGGGCTTAAAGGGCATTTATGTCCTTGAGTCAACTATTTTATTTTATGTTCAATAAATGAGAATTATATCTCATGAGTAGCTTAGGATTTCTTAATTTAGCATTAAACTAGGATAGTTTAATTATTGTTATTTAAAGTTAAGTTATTCATTTTCTTTTGAATAAATTGTATAGAAGAAAGCAATTGTGTGCTAAGTGTTTCAGGACTAAGCTCAAACAGGCCCAAGCCCAAAAACAACTCAAGCCAAACCCAAGGAACATCAAGGAAACCAAGCCAAGCCAAGGCCAGGTCAGGCCAGCAAATCTCGGTCAGATATCCAAGCCAGCCAAGTCAGGCCAGCCTTCCAGATTTCTCGGTCAGACCCCAAGTCAGGCCAGCCTCCGGTTTTCTCGGTAAAAAGCCAAGTTAGCAAGGCACCCTCGATTTCTCGGTCCTGGGCATGTCACAAAGCTAAGGCCAAGAGATCAAGGCCCAAGTGATCAAAGCTTGGAGGGAAAGTCAAATTTGATATTCAAAGCATTTGGAGGGAAAGTGAAATTGAAATTTGAAATTCAAATTGAAATTTGAAATTCGAATTTGAGATGAAGATTAAGTCATCACAAGACTTAAGGATCAAGGCATCCAAGTGTCTCATCAAGTATCCTTACCAAAATAAGGATTCCTTAATTTTAGGACAAGTCAAAGATAATCTATCTATAAGCCACCAACTTCGGATGGAGAGATAAAGTCTTCTAAAGACTTAATCCAGGCTTATCTTCAAGTGGCTTATCAAGAATCCTACCAAGATAAGGATTCCTTAAAATTAGGCCAAGCCAATCTGAACTTCAAGTCAAGGATAAAGTCTTTTAAAGACTTAATCTAATCTATCTTCAAGTGACTCATCAAAGAATCATTCCTAAAAGAGGACTCCTTGAATTTCGGCCAAGCATATTCCAAGGCAGCCACATGTGGCCAATTCAAAAGCAAGGACCACACCATCTAGGTCAAGCCGCCAAGGCGAAGATAGAATTAGGATTTGACTTAGTTTGAATTCTTCCTAGTTTTTATCTTTGAATTATCTTAGTCTAAATTTAGCATTATCTTATGTGGATTTGAGGCCCAACTTGTGGGAACCCTAATCCTAGCTTCTTCTTCTATATGTATTTCGTTTTAGTCATTAATAAAAAGTTAGAGATGATTTTCGGATTTATTCCGTTGTGTTAGTGAGTGAGTCTCCTAGCAATCTTGGCCAAGCCAAGGAACCGTTCTTATCAAGTTACCTAGGTGACTTGTGGCGAACTTCACAGGCTTATCAAACACATAGTGTTTGTGGCGCCCCTACCATCTCATATCCCCCTTCCACATTCTGCCCCTAACACTTAAACACTTCACAACCCAAGCCAAACCTAAACACTTCCGCAAAAAGCCCTAAAATCAAGTGCAATTCAAACAAAGTATGAAACTTCCAAGCAAGAAAAGATCCCAAGTAATTCTCTCAAAAAGGAGAATTGTCAAAAAGGCAATCACCCCCCTAAGGTTGTCATCAAGTGACCTACAAAAAAAGGTTAAAGCTACAAATTCGGCCAAAGTAAGTAATTTTTGTTTTTCAAGTTCAAACCTCAAAAACCTACCCAAAACCCTTTCCCAAACACGTCCCAAGAAATATTCCCAAACCCAAAACCCAAAAACCCAAAAATCCCCAAAATACAAAAATTTCCAAAGCCACAAAGAATTCCCAAAATACTACCCTAAACACATAACCCAAAAACACCTACCAAAACACTAAGCCTTTGGTACTTTTGCGACATAGTCACAAGACCTTCTACAACAACTTGATTACTTGACTTGTCAAGGTTCTTAGGAGACTTGAGTGTCATATTGAGTGATTGTGAGGCAAACACATTCGAGTGACTTTATTTGAGTGATCGTGAGAACAAACACAATTGAGTGACATTAATTGAGTGATTGTGAGCAGAAACACATTGTGTGACATTTGAGTGATTGTGAGGTACATTGGTTACAAAACAATGGCAAAAGAAGAGGACAACCCACCTATGTCCCCAAGGACAGCCATGCTATTTACAACAATGGAGGCACGGTTTGCAGCAATGCAAGCACAATTGGTGCAAATGAATAGGCGTAATGATGGAGGATCTAGTGATGAAGATGGAGGACACCAGAGGAGAAATAGGAGAGGCAGGCGTGAGGAGGATAGGAATGAAGGAGGAGGAGGCCGTAGAGGCTGGGAGGAGAGGCTATGATAGCAACCCTCCAAGGCCCATCAACCTGGACGACTTAATGGGCCTAGGGGGAGCCATAACTCAGGCCAAGGCCAAGAAAACCAAAGGCTCACTTGGCCAAGTTATACTAAGCAACCTAGCATCAATTGGGCCAAATGACAATATGAGGACCACTAATTGCCTCCTTGTAGAGGATGAACCTTTTGAAGGCCACAACCAAGCATAAAGCCTTACTTTATTTTCTTTCTTTAAAATTTTAATAAGTGGACCATCCACATTCACTAAGCCTATTATTTTAAGCACGTTTTGTTTTAAATAAATTCACTAGTAATTGTATTGAATTGTTTCAGCCAAGCCCAAAATATGATGCTGACTAGGCCAAAGCCAAATTCTGACCGAGCCAAGGCGCCTATGTTTCCACCAAGTCTTCAAGGCCAATCCCATGTGTTCCGCCACACTTTAAAGCACGGCCAGCCAAAAGAGCAGCACTTATGGCGCCTACCTTTTTCTTTGCCCATGGTGTCAATTCTATGTTTAATGCCTAAGCTAAAGCTACGTCTGGCTGTCCTACTCAACCTTCCTAATACAATGCAAAGCTTTCAAATTCGAAATAGCATAATGAAAAATAAGCAAATAATATGGGATAGTCACACAACTCATTTAATTTGTGACTTTAACACAGTTATCCCGAAAAGGCAACATTTGAAAAGCTAATGAATGCACCAAATTGTCTTGAATGTTGACTGAGCAAATATTACTCAATCTTGAATGCCTTGGTCTGATTGCACATGTGGTCTTGACGACAAATTTTGTGAATGAGGCAATTGTTTCTGTTTTGGAATGTTTTCCCACTCTTCAATGGTCATTCAAGTGGCTGCCTCCTCATTAAAACGTGCTTTGAACCAGGTTTGGAAAGCAATAATTCGATTGTTCCCGAAAAGGCAATAAATTGATTGTGTCTTCAATGTTCCAATTTGAATTTAGGCTGCCTGGATTTGGAAACTATTAATCTGGCCATTCAAGTTTTGGTGCACATGTGGGAATTGATGAATGAGGCAATTGTTCTTGTTTTGGAATTTGAATTGATTCATTAAGGCTGCCTTAACTCTTTGCTTGCCGAAATTGGAAAGTAATAACACAACCATTTAATCCTTGGTGTCCATGCTAGAAAATCTTCCACGGTCAGATTCTGGTCATTTAGTTGACACGGTTGGAAAAGGCAACTCCTCAAGTGGTCGGAGTAGTTTTTGGAAAGCATTCAAAGTAATTCAACTTGCCCCTGCCCATGCCTAGTCATCCACATGAAATATGGCTTCCATTTATTGGCACGGTTTCCCTTTAAAGTTATTAGCCTTGTGTGAAATTTGACTTTGATGGTCTGGCCGAGTTTCAAGCTGGTTGTGCCTTAGGCTAGTCAAGACATCTCCATAGCTCTTTCTTCATATGGCAATTATAGGTTACAAGGCTAATAATGAACACACAAAAAGTTTAAAACATAAAATAAACATATTGTCCAAGTAAAATAAAACATAACTTAAAATAATGGTGGGACATAAGACCCCCACTTATTTAATGCAAAATAGAGTAAAAAGCATTAATCCCATAAGGAAATGTGGCCTCCACTGGGTGGTTCATCTAGTCGTATAGCATACTTGATGGATTTGTTGGCCTTCTTAGGCTTGGGCCTATGCGGGTTGCTATCATCCCCTCCTTCTTGGAGATAATTCGACCTCGAATTTGGCTCCACATACCCTCCAACTTCCTGTAAGGACAAATATAAAGTAGTGGGGAAAAAAATTTGTTAGAAATCATGGGCTTTGCAGACCCATGCTTCATTGCCACACAAATCCTTTTTTTCTTTTCATCTATTTTTTCATTATTTTTTTCTCCTTTTTCTTTCTCAATTTTCCTTTTCAATTCTCTTTGATCTTCACCCACTTGTTTTGGAGACAAGGGAGCTAAGACCACTTTTTTTCCCTTGTGCTCAAATGTGATCTTGTTATAGAACCCGTCATGGAGAGTCCTCTTATCAAACTGCCATGGCCTGCCTAATAATAGGTGACCGGCCTCCATTGTTGCCACATCACATAGCACGACATCTACATATTTCTCAATTGAGAAGGGAACTTCAGCTTGCTGATTTACCACTATTTCTCCAACCTCACTTAGCCATTGTAGCTTGTATGGGGATGGGTGGGTCCTAGTCACAAGGTTCAGCTTTGAGACTACCCTTGTGCTCACCACATTGGCACAGCTTCCACCATCTATGATCACAGAACAGACATGTCCTTCAACCAAACATCGAGTGTGAAACAAATTTTCCCTTTCACCCTCCTCACTCTCCTTAACTTTGCTTCCCAAGAGCCTTTCTACCATGAGTAGGTCACCTTCTGGTATGATACCTTCAGTATCACTCTCTTCTTTACTTGAAGTCTCGGATTGAGACTCCACTACACCATTAGTCAACACCATGGTCCTCTTAGTAGGGTATTGTAATGCTATGTGTCCACGTCCTAGGCACTTGAAACATTTTACATTACGACTTTTCTTTTCCACTTCCATGGGTTGTTTTCCATTGTTCTTAGATGAACCCACGGCTTCCATAGTGCTAGATGCACCCTCCTTCTTTGGTTCATCCTTCCAACTAGAGAACTTAGAGGAATACTTGTTCTTTTTCCTCTTGAGTTGATGCTCGACCTTAATGGCCTTTTGCACCAAATCCTCTTGTTCCACATAGGATTTTAGCTCCACCACATCATGGATGTCCTGGTTTAGGCCATGAAGGAAACGTGCCATAGTAGCTTCACGTTCCTCGTTGAGGTTTGACCTTACCAAGGCCAACTCCATTTCCTTGTGGTATTCATCCACGAATTTGTTTCCTTGGGTTAACCTTTGGAGCTTATTGTTTATTTCCCTTTGATAGGAACTTGGCACAAACCTTCTCCGCATGGTAAGCTTCATTTCTTCCCAAGTATTAATTGGTTCGACTCCACACCTCCGCCTATTATTTTGGTATTGATCCCACCACACCATGGCATACTCCTTGAATTCCAAGGCTGCCACTTTCACCTTTTTCTCTTGAGAATAGGTGCGGTTGTCAAACACCTTTTCCATTTTCAACTCCCATTCCAAATAAGCTTCGGGATTGTTTGGCCCACAAAGCTTGGGACTTGAACCTTGACTCCACCATTTCTGTCTCAAAGGTTCTCCTCACTATATCTCTCTCCACGTGGCCTCCTCCTTAAGGAGATTGCTCCAAAAATTCTGTCTCCAAGGTTCTCCACTTATGCTTTGACACATAAGGAGATTGCTCTAGAAATTCAATCCACCTGGCATGGCGCTTATTCAGCTTGCCTTGCCCTTTCAGAAATTTAAGTGACTCGCGGTCACTATATAGCATAAGTTCTCTTGGTGGCAGGTATTGCTGCCAAGTCTGTAATGCCCTTACCAAGGCATACAGTTCTTTACCGTACAAGGAATGGTTAAAAGTAGGTCCTCCCAACTTCTTATTGCAGTAAGTGATTGGAGAGTCTGTGCACACACTCCAGCTTTTGTTTTTCTTGGGCATCAGAATCTGCTTTTGGTTTTCCTGTGCAACATGTGTATTCTGCAAAAGACCTTTTACAATTGTTGGCAGTTGCTTAGAAATAGCATAATTGGTTAGTGTGAAATCTTGGCAATAAAGTAAGTATAAAGATCGCTTTGAGATTAAAGCACCCTTCATTTCGCCCGGAGAGGCTAGTAAACCTTTTTCCTTTTCTTTCCCTTTTTCAATCTATTTTTCTTCTTTTTTTTCTTTTCCTTTTCTATTTTTTTTTTCTGGTTCATTCTTTTTATTCTTGATCCATCTTTTCTTTTAATTTCTTTTGATCTTCTCTCACTTGTTTTGGAGACAAGGGTGAGAATACAATTTTCTTTTCACTAAATACAAAGGTATATTTGTTGGAAAACCCATCATGGATGGCTTTCCGATCATGTTGCCAAGTCCTGCCTAATAGTATGTGGCTGGCCTGCATGGTGACTACGTCACACAATACAGTGTCCTCATACTTCCCAATGGAAAATGGGATCTCAGCTTGCTGGTTGACAACCATTTCTCCAATTTCGCTTAACCATTGTAACTGATAGGGTGATGGGTGGGTCCTAGTCACTAGGTTTAGTTTGGAAACTAACCTTGTGCTCACCAGATTAGCACAGCTGCCACCATCAATGATTACGAAACAAACGTTCCCAACAACTAAACATCTTGTGTGAAAGATGTTCTTCCCCTGACTTTCCTCATTCTCTTTGACTTGGCTTCCCAAGAGCCTTCGGACCATGAGTAAGTCACCTTCCGACATCCTTGCCTCCTCATCACTCTCTTCTGAACTTGAGGTTTCGGATGCTGATTCTACAACTCCATTTTTGGCCACCATAGTTCTCTTGGTTGGACATTGAGAAGCAATGTGCCCATGACCCAAGCACTTGAAGCACTTGACCTCCCGACTTCAGCTTGGGGCCTCCATGGCCTTCTTGCCATTGTTAGCGCTCACGACTTATTTAGTTGATGTGCTCTCCTTCTTAGGCTTGTCCTTCCAGCTAGATGACTCGAATTTGGTGGTGTAGTTGAGTCGGATTTTGATTTCCTCCTCTTTAACTGCTGTTCCACCTTCATGGCTTTCTGTACCAAGTCTTCTAACTCTCCATGACTGTGCAACTCCACAATACAACGTCCTCATACTTCCCAATGGAAAATGGGACCTCAGCTTGCTGGTTGACAACTATTTCTCCAACTTCGCTTAACCATTGTAGCCGATAAGGTGATGGGTGGGTCCTAGTCACTAGGTTTAATTTGGAAACTAACCTTTTGCTCACCAAATTGGCACAACTGCTACCATCAATGATTACGGAACAAACGTTCCCAGAAACTAAACATCTTGTGTGTGCACATGGTGCTCCTTTGGCATTTATGAAAAAGCCTAAGAAGATCACGTGATCAACATAGAAGCAACACTTTTCAAAATTGGCGTATAGCTTCTCCTTCCTTAAAACTAGCAAAACATCTTGTAAGTGCACATGGTGCTCTTCTATGTTCTAGCTATAGATAAGGATGTCATCGAAGTACACCACAATAAACTTTCCAATGAAAGCCCTTAGAACTTGGTTCATCAAGCGCATAAATGTTCTTGGGGCATTGGTCAACCCAAAGGGCATGACTAACCACTCATACAAACCAAACTTGGTTTTAAAAGCGGATTTCCATTCATCACCCTCTCGAATCCGGATTTGATGGTATCCACTTTTCAAATCAATCTTTGGAAAGACACTAGAACCATATAGCTCATCCAATAGGTCATTCAACCTAGGGATTGGATGCCTATACTTGACCGTGATGTTGTTAACGACCCTACAATCAGTACACATCCTCCATGATCCATCCTTTTTAGGGACTAGGATGACTGGAACAGCACATGGACTCATGCTCTCTTGAACCCATCCTTTTTGCATCAACCCCTAAATTTGCTTTTGAATCTCTTGAGACTCTTGAGGGTTACTCCTATAGGCTGGCCTACTAGGTAGGGATGCTCCCGGGACTAAGTCAATATGATGTTCAATTCCCCTTAGGGGAGGAAGGCCACTAGGGACATCCTTAGGGAATACATCCTTGAACTCAGCCATCAAATCTTTCAAGAACTTAGGCATTGTTGCTTCATCACTTGCCTCATTGCTAAGGAAGTAGCTTCGGCATACTAGTAGGTACATGGGCTGTCTCAAAGTGAGTGCCCTTTTTACCTCTCCTTTGGTCACAAAGAAACTCTTCTTTTGATCTCCACCATCCGTCATGAGCTTCCTTGTTTCCTTCTTCTCTAGGCTCATCTTCTCCTTGAGCCTCTTCTAATCATCACCAACTTGATTTGGGGACAAAGGTGATAAGACTATCTTCCGGGAACCTTGCATGAAGGTATACTTATTAGAGTAGCCATCATGGATGGCCTTCTTATCATACTGCCAAGGTCTCCCTAGTAGCATATGGTTGGCTTCCATCTCGACCACATCACATAGGACTAGATCCTCATACTTACCAACCGAGAAAGGAACCTCGACTTGCTTGTTCACAACCATCTCCTCAACCTCACTTAGCCATTGTAGCTTGTATGGTGTTGGGTGTATCTTGGTAGCCAAGCCAAGCTTAGACACCAACCTTGTGCTGACCACATTAGCACAACTACCTCCATCAATGATTAAGGAGCAAACATTGCCCTTAACCAAGCACCTAGAGTGGAAAATATTTTCCCTCTGTCTCTCCTCATGCTCCTTTCCTTGGCTTCCAAGCAGCCTCCTTACCACAAGTATGTCTCCATCAGGCATGAAGGCATCTCCATCATCATCTACTTCTTCCTCCTCAGTTGATGCCTCAGATTCAGATTCCACTTTGCCATTTAGAACCACCATGGTGCACCTTGTGGGGCATTGAGATGCAATGTGACCGTGACCCAAGCATTTGAAACACTTGATGTCTCGGCTTCTATGGGCAGCCTCCAAGGGGGCTTTGTTTGGAACTTTGTTTGTGTTTGACTCCTTTGAAGGGTTGTTGCCTTCTTTAGAGCCTGCTCCCTCCTTCTTAGACCGGTCCTTCAATGTTGTTGATGGAAACTTGCTGGTTGAGTACTTGGTCTTCTTTCTCTTCAATTTTTGCTCCACTTTAGTTGCCTTCTGGACCAAGTCATCCAATTCAATATAGGGTTGAAGCTCTACAATGTCTTGGATCTCAGGGTTGAGTCCATGCAAGAATTTGGCCATGGTTGCCTCTCGGTCCTCATTGAAGTTAGACCTTAAGAGAGCCAACTCCATCTCTTTGAAATACTCATCCACCGTCTTGCTTCCTTGAACCAGCCTTTGCAATTTGTTGTGCACATCTCGTTGATAGGAGTTGGGCACAAACCTCCTTCTCATCACTAACTTCATCTCCTCCCATGTATCAACCATTTGATATCCTACTCTCCTCCTATCCTTTTGATATTGATCCCACCAAACCATGGCATACTCTTTGAATTCAAGAGGAGCCACCTTGACTTTCTTGCCTTCATTGTAATGATAACACTCAAATATTTGGTTCATCTTAAGCTCCCATTCCAAGTAAGCCTCGGGGTTGTTCAATCCCACAAAGTTTGGGATTTTGACCTTGACCCCCTCTATCCTCTCCTCCCTGCCTCTACGGCTTCCTCCTCCTTCATTCATATCCTCCTCACGCATGCCTCTCCTATTTCTCCTCCGGTGTCCTTCATCTTCATCACTAGATCCTCCATCATTACGCCTATTCATTTGCTCAAATTGTGCTTGCATTGCTGCAAATCATGCCTCCATTGTTGTAAATAGCATGGCTGTCCTTGGGGACATAGGTGGGCTGTCCTCTTCTTCAGCCATTGTTTTTGTAACCAATGTATCTCACAATCACTCAAATATCACTTAATGTGTTTGTGCTCACAATCACTCAAGTATTGTCACTCAATGTGTTTGTTCTCACAATCACTCAATTGATGTCACTCAAATGTGTTTACCTCACAATCACTCAATATGACACTCAAGTCTCCTAAGAACCTTGACAAGTCAAGTAATCAAGCTGTTGTAGAAGGTCTTGTGACTAGGTCGCAAAAGTACCAAAGGCTTAGTGTTTGGGTAGGTGTTTTGGTTATGTGTGTAGGGTAGTGTTTGGGGTAATTTGTGGTTTTGGGAATTTTTTTGTATTTTTGGGGATTTTTGGGTTTTTTGGTTTTGTAATGTTGCTTGGGACGTGTTTGGGAAAGGGTTTTGGGTAGGTGTTTGAGGTTGGAACTTGAAAAAACAAAATCACTTACTTTGGCCGAATTTGTAGCTTTGACCTTTTTTTGTAGGTCACTTGATTTGCTTCGGCTTAACTTTTCCTTCGAGGCAAGAACTGAGCTTTGATACCACTTTTGATGACAACCTTAGAGGGGTGATTGCCTTTTGGTAATTCTCCTTTTTTTGAGAGAATTACTTGGGGATCGTTTCTTGCTTGGAAGTCTCACACTTGATTGGAATTGTACTTGATTTGGGGCTTTTGTTTGCGGAAGTGTTTAACTTTGGCTTTGGAATTGTTAAGTGTTTAAGGCTAGGGCAGAATGTGGAAGGGGGATATGAGATGGTAGGGGCGCCACAAACACTAAGTGTTTGATAAGCCTGCGAAGTTCGCCACAAGCCACCTAGGTAACTTGATAAGAACGATTCCTTGGTTTGGCCAAGATTGCTAGGAGACTTATTCATGCAAGGGAATAAATCCGAAAATCAACTCTAAATTTTATTCATGCATAAACGAAATACATATAGAAGTGGAAACTAGGATTAGGGTTCCACAAGTTGGGGCTCAAATCCGAAATAAAAGGAAGATTAACTTAGTTAAATTAAATCAACTACAAACTTGGAAGAATCTATCTAGACTTAGTCAAATCCTAATCTATCTTCTCCTTGGCGGCTTGACCTAGTTGGTGTGCCATCTTGCTTGAGTTGTTGGCCATGTGTGGCTGCCTTGAGGAGCTTCCACCGAAAATCAAGGAATCCTTGTTTTGGAAGGATTCTTGATAAGTCTAGATTAAGTCTTTAGAAGGCTTTATCTCCTCATCCGAAGTTTGGTGTCTTTGAAGATAGATTTGTTTTGCCTTGGCCTATTTTTAAGGAATTCTTATTTTGGTAAGGTTCCTTGATGAGACACTTGGCTTCTTTGACCCATAAGACTCGGCCATGATAGTCTCATCTCTATCCCAATTTGAATTCAAATTTGAACATCAAATTTTTGGAATTTCAATCTCCCTCCTTTGTGCCGTTGAGTTCCCTCCATTTGACTTAGCATTCTGGCCTTGGCTTTGTGATATGACAGAGAAACCCGAGGTGCTTGGCTGACTTGGTTTCTGACCGAGAATTCCGGGGTGCCTAGCTAACTTGGCTTTTGGCTGAGAAATCCGGGGTGCTGGCTGACTTGGCTATTGACCGAGAAATCCGGAATGCTTCAGATGAGGAGATAAAGTCTTCTAAAGACTTAATCTTGACTTATCATCAAGAGGCTTATCAAGAATCCTTCCAAAACAAGGATTCCTTGATTTTCGGTGGGAGCTCCTCAAAGGCAGCCACACGTGGCCAACAAGCCAAGCAAGATGGCACACCAACTAGGTCAAGCCGCTAAGGAGAAGGATAGATCAGGATTTGACTAAGTATAGATAATTCTTCCTACTTTATAGCTTTAATTTAATTCAACTTGATTAAGCTCCCTTTTATTTCGGATTTGAGGCCCAACTTGTGGGAACCCTAATCCTAGTTACCTCTTCTATATGTATTTCATTTTATGCATGAATAAAGTTTAGAGTTGATTTTCGGAATTAATCCCTTGTGTTAGTGAGTGAGTCTCCTAGCAATCTTGGCCGAGCTAAGGACTCGTTCTTATCAAGTTATTTAGGTGGCTTGTGGCGAACTTCGCAGGCTTATCAAACACTTAGTGTTTGTGGCGCCCCACCATCTCTTATCCCCCCCCCCCATCCACATTCTGCCCTAGACCTTAAATACATATCAACCTAAGCCAAATCATAAACACTTCCGCAAAGCCCTAAAATTCAAAGTACAATTGAACTAAAGTGTGAGATTTCCAAGCAAGAAACGGTCCAAGCAATTCTCTCAAAAAGGAGAATTGTCAAAAAGGCAATCACCCCCTAAGGTTGTCATCACCTTTAGTCATCCTCTTGTTTGGCCGTGGCCTTCAAGGGTAATGTCCGCTAAGGTGAGGCACATTATGGTCCTCGTGTTGTCACTTGGCCTAGTTGAGGCTAGTGTGTTTAGAATGATTTGGCCAAGAGTGCTTTGGGCTTTCTTGGGCCTGGCCCGGGTTATGGTCCCTCCTAAGCCCATTAGATCATCCAAGTTGATGACCATTGATGGGTTGCAATCATCCCCTCCTTCTTGGACTGAATTCTACCTTGAATCAAGGTCTTCATCACCTGTTTCAAAAAGAGATAAGTCAGCAACATTAAAGCTAGCACTAACATTTCCATAATCACTTGGAATATCAATTTTGTAGGCATTATTGTTTATTCTTTCGATGACCTTGAAAGGTCCATCCCCTCTAGGTTGAAGTTTAGACTTCCTTTGGGAGGGGAATCTTTATTTTCGCATATGAACCCAGACTAGGTCTCTAGGTTAAAAAATGTATTCCTTTCTATCCTTGTTGGCTTGCCTAGCATAACCTTCATTCCTTTTCTCAATCTTGGCCTTGGCTTCTTCATGAAGTCGTTTTATGATATCAACCCACCAATGGCCATCTACTTGGATGATAATAGCTTAGGAGGAACCATAACTCGGACCAGGGCCGAGAAAGCCCAAGGCACACTTGGCCAATTTATACTGAACATCCTGGCCTCAGCTGGGCCAAGTGACAACATGAGGCCCATAAACAAAACAACACTAGTCCAAAACAACCACCCCCTCGGCCATAAACAAAGCTGACAACAACCTCCTTATGGTTGGTGCTTCTTTGTAGATCGTTTTGCTTGAAACTAGCCCACAAAGTGAGTTTTGTAACTTTTGAATATTTTTGGATTATTTTTTGTTGTTTATGGGTTGTTGGGGTTGGCTTAGGGTTCTAAGGGTGGTTATTGTGTTTGGCCTAAGTTTTGGCCGAGGGAAGTGTGGGTAAATGTGTATTTGGTCGAGAGGGTAAGAATTGGCCAAGTTGGCTCTGTCACGGTTTTGGATTGTGTGTGGTTGGCTTGTTTTGGTTTCTGGCCGTGAGTGGTAGTGTATGGATTTGGCTCGGTTTGGGTAAGAGTTTGGGATAAAAGAATGTGAAACAAGACTTGAGATGAAGGCGCCACAAGACAAGCTTGATAAGCCAAATGGAATCCGCCACAACAAGGATGTTGATGAGGATGTTGAAGGCGCCACACCACTAGGATGATAAGCCAATAAACGCCACAAGCTATGCTTGATAAGTTTGAGGGTTAGGATCCAAGCTCAACTAAAAAAAACACACAAAGTGCTTAATTCTTAAATTAATTCAAAGTTAACTTACAAAGGGATTTCGGTTACATATATAAAGCTAGGCCATGGTTTTTGGCACCTAAGTGCAAATGCTCACAATAATTTGAAATTCAAATAAAAATACATAAAAATATCCTAAGCTTAAGTATGTGGACGTGAAAGAGGTCTAGTACATGGTATCCTTGTAGGCGGCTAGGTTGATGTATGGCTTTAAGATAGCACACCAAGCCTTGTAATTCTACATGTGTCCTTTATGTGCCTCAAGTGGTCCCCACATGCCCATTTAAGTTCAGCCTCCACAATTGGCCTTGAAACCGTGGCCACAATAATGCTTGTAAATAAATCTATACTCCTCTTTAAAGTAGCCATCTTCCTTAGTTTGAGAGAGGGGGGACCACGAATTTATTCTTAAATTTAAAGGTGCATTGTAATCTCCATGGGACATTTAATGTGGACGGTGGCTATTAAATTGTGGGGCACCAAAGTTGACTTGATTCATTTCTCATGCACGCCTTGGCCGAATTTGCATTGATTTGGCCATGCATAATACCTTGCCTTCTTGTCTTGCATGGGCCGGGTCATGGCAAGTCTATATGGAGCCCATCATGAATTAAAAACGCTGCAACAAATGAAACTAACATAAGTCCTAAGGAAATGTAAAACATAACTTGAAATTAAAAATGGGACATAAGACCCCCACTTATTTAATGCAACAAAATAAAGAAAATACCATTTAACCCCTTAAGGAAACATGGCCTAGGTAGGTTGCTATCATCCCCTCCTTCTTTGAGAGAATTTGACCTCAAATTTTGAGTCACCATCTCCTCCTGGATCAAAGACCATCCTTTTCAATTGTCTAGGTTGACTCCTATCATATTCATGATGGACTCCCTTCATGAATAACTCAGCAACATGACAAACTCCAATGATTTCTTTGGCTGTAAAACATTGTGCATTTTTGTTGAACACATATTTATCCATAAGAATTGAATCCTATTTGTGGTTTTTCCTCATCAAATCAACATAATCCAAAGAAATAACTTGATTAAGATCATTGTCATGATTATTCTCCCTTAAGGGAGGAAGAACATGAATCACTTCCTTAGGGAAGATTTCCCCAATGTTCTGCACGAAGTGTTCAAAAATATTTGACAAACAAGTCTCATTAGTAGGGTTAGTAATCAAGAAAAATTCCCCACAATAGGGTAGGTACAAAGGTTGCATTTTGATCAAAGCACTCTTAACCTCACTTTGTCTTGCAAGAACAATTTGCTTTTCTTCCTCTTCACCCTCATTTTTATTTTCAATATTTTTTTACACTTGTGATGACAACCTTAGGGGGGTGATTGCCTTTTTGATAATTCTCCTTTTTGGGAGAATTACTTGGGATCATTTCTTGCTTGGAAGTTTCACACTTTATTTGATTTGCACGTGATTTTAGGGCTTTTTGCGGAAGTGTTTAGATTTGGCTTTGGATTGTTAAGTGTTTAAGGGTAAGGATCAGAATGTGGAAGGGGGATAAGTGTTTAGATTTGGCTTTGATAATCCTGCGAAGTTCGCCACAAGCCACCTAGGTAACTTGATAAGAACGGTTCCTTGGCTTGGACAAGATTGCTAGGAGACTCACTCACTAACTCTTGGAATTAAATCCGAAAATCAACTCTAAAATTTTATTAATGACTAAAACGAAATACATATAGAAGCTAGGATTAGGGTTCCACAAGTTGGGCCTCAAATCCAAACAAGATAATGCTTAGACTAAGATAATTCAAAGCTAAAAACTAGGAGAAATTCAAACTAAGTCAAATCCTAATTCTATCAACTTGTGAGCTTGTTGGCGGCTTGAGCTAGATAGATTAGGTTAAGTCTTTAGATGAGTTATCTAGTGACTTGACCTAGGCAGCATGCATGGAATTGGTTGGCCACATGTGGCTGCCTCCCTTGACTTGGTTTGGCCAAGTTTCAAGGAATCCTCTTTTGGGGATGATTCTTTGATGAGTCACTTGAAGATAGATTAGATTAAGTCTTTAGAAGACTATATCCTTGACTTGAAGTTCAGATTGACTTGGCCTAAATTTAAGGAATCCTTATTTTGGGAAGGATTCTTGATGAGCCACTTGGCTGCCTTGAGCCTCAAGTCTTGTGATGTCTTTATCTTGAATTTGAATTTGAATTTCAAATTTTGAATTTGAATTTCAAAGTTCAATTTCAATTTTCACTTTCCCTCCACGATTTGAGCATTTGATCCTTGACTCTTGGCCTTGACTTTGTGACTTACCAATGGCCGAGAAAATCAGAAGGTTGGCCTGACCTGGATTCTGAACGAGAAATTCGGAGGGCTGGCCTGACTTGGCCTCTGACCGAGAAATCCGCTACCTTGGTTGGCTTGGATTCTTTGAGCTTGGCTTGCTTGGGCTTTAGTCCTGAAACACTTAACACACAATTGCTTTCTTCTATACAATTTATTTAAAACAAAATAAATAACTTAACTTTAAATAACAATAATTAAACTATCCTAGTTTAATGCTGAATTAAGAAATCCTAGCTACCAATGAGATATAATTCTCATTTATTGAACATAAATTAAAATAGTTGACTCAGGGACATAAATGCCCTTTAAGCCCACGAATTCCAGGGTCAATGGAGTCCTTGGTGAGCATGCTTAGACCTGACTTGGCCCTGGTTTGAGTCATGGGACCCTCTTGGTCTTGGCTGCCCCTTGAATTAAGGGTTGCCCCTAGTCGGTTCTCATCATACCCTCCTTCTTTGAGTGAATTCGACCTCGAATTCGAAACATTCTTATCCTTCTTCTTCACCTTGCCACTAACTTCCAATGGTTGCTTTGGTGTAGAAAAAAGATTTTGGGCTTTAGGGAGGGTTGAATACACATTTTTCAGTTTCCCTTTCCTTCCTTTCCTCCACGATTTTTTCCTTCAACCTCTTCAGGTCCTCACTGACTTGTTTTGGAGATAAGCAACAAAGACGTGTCATTAAGGGGCCAGAAAGCCAAATCAGCCTTAAGAATTACGTGACCCCTTAATGACATGTCCTTGTTGCTTGCCTCCTCGTTGGCCGAGTTTTGATGACTTTCCGACTTGCATTACAAAATCTGACTTTGATCATTAGCTTGCACGAATTTTTCGAATTACTTTAAGCCTTCTGATGACAACCTTAGGGGGTGATTGCCTTTTTGATAATTCTCCTTTTTGAGAGAATTACTTGGGATCGTTTCTTGCTTGGAAGTTTCACACATTGTTTGAATATCACTTAATTTTAGGGCTTTTTGCGGAAGTGTTTAGGTTTGGCTTTGGGTTGTGAAGTGTTTAAGTGTTAGGGGCAGAATGTGGAAGGGGGATATGAGATGGTAGGGGCGCCACAAACACTAAGTGTTTGATAAGCCTGCGAAGTTCGCCACAAGCCACCTAGGTAACTTGATAAGAACGGTTCCTTGGCTTGGCCAAGATTGCTAGGAGACTCACTCACTGATGGCGACTCGCCCAAATCAATCAACTTGGATGAACTAATGGGCCTAGGAGGGCCCATGACTCGGGCCAAGGCCAAGAAAGCCCGAGGTACTCTTGGTCAACTAGAGCTACATATCCGAACTTCAATTGGGCCAAGTGTTGACACAAAGCCCATAAATTGCCTCATGCTTGAGGAGGCCACACCCCTTGAAGGCCACGACCAAAAGGGGAAAGAATAAGCTAGTTTTTCCATGTTGCTTGTTTTAATAAGTGGTCTAAAACCACGGTTGTGTTTATTTCATGCAAGCCCAAATAAATTATTAATGTTTATGTTTATTTACCTTATCAAATATTTGAATAAATACTAACAATTTTGTTATGTGTAGGCTTACCAAACTCGGCCATGAAGAGATAAAGTACATTCATGAGCATGGCCAAGGTTACCTTATTATGAGAGCACACTAAAGACTATCAAATGCATATTCATGAGCATGGCAGAAGTTACCATATGGGGAGGACACGCTGATGCTACACTTAAATGAGCCGTGTAAAGCACATTCATGAGCATGGCCGAAGTTACCATATTGGGAAGCCAGGCTGATGCTACAACTAAAATGAGTCGTGTAACTTTCATAAAGCTTGGCTTATTGTTAATGGTGTTGATTCAAAATTAAAATCATATTCTCCATTTGCCATCAAGACCTGCCAAATTCGGCCAACCAAGAAATTAAAGCCATTACAATTTCAAATCAGCCCACGTGTGCAAACACATCAAGACAACAATTCAAATTGTTAACGGCATATTGATTAACATATTCAATTCAGATCAAGAATAAAGCATGTGTTTCAATGGGCCATTAAAACCTTCCAAACTCGATAATCAATATGAGTTAAGGCAAATTCAAATTCAGGCCAACACACAAAAGCCTCTACATTGCATTCAATAACAAATTCTATTGTTTCCTTTTTGAGAACAACATGTGAAGCTACACTTGAATGAGCCATGTGATTATTTCCATGGTCTTTGCTTATTGTTATTAGTAGTAATAATTCAAATTCGGATTGTAAAGGCTGAATCCAAAACGGCAGCCATAGCTTTAGCTTGTGCATTGGTTTTTGACATTATTTTCGTGGGAGCCTTTTTGGCCAGCCCCTACTATATGTATTGCACGTTGAAGCTTGAATAAGACACCTTGGAATTATAAGAAAATATTTCTTAGTGAGAATTCTCTCCCAACTTCTTGGTTGAACCAAGAATATCAAAGTTCCTACTTTGTGGCAAGCAACGACCGGATTATCAAGTAACCATACTTGTGGCGCCTTCATCACTTCAGCCTATCTCCATACTTATTTTATCCTAACAAAATCAAACACAAACACCACTAAACAAAAGTCCCAAATTCGTCCAACCAGAAACTGCCCAGGATCATAAGCCTCGGCCAGGATTCTTGTCTCACCGGTCAGCCTAAGACCAGCCTCGGTCAAGCTGACTTGTCCCACACAACCACCCATTTTGATAGCAACCCGCCTAGTCCCAAGCCTAAGAAGGCCAACAAATCCATCAAGCATGTCATACAATTAGATGAACCACCCGATGGAGGCCACTTTTCCTTAAGGGCTTCTTGATTTCTACTTCATTTTTTGCATTAAATAAGTGGGGGTCTTATGTCCCACCATTATTTTAAGTTATGTTTTATTTTACTTGGACAATATGTTTATTTTATGTTTTAAACTTTTTGTGTGTTCATTATTGGCCTTGTAACCTATAATTGCCATATGAAGAAAGAGCTATGGAGATGTCTTGACTAGCCTAAGGCACAACCAGCATGAAACGCGACCAGACCATCAAAGTCAGATTTCACACAAGGCTAATAACTTTAAAGGGAAACCGTGCCAATAAATGGAAGCCATATTTCATGTGGATGACTAGGCATGGGCAGGGGCAAGTTGAATTACTTTGAATGCTTTCCAAAAACTACTCCAACCACTTGAGGAGTTGCCTTTTCCAACCGTGTCAACTAAATGACCAGAATCTGATCGTGGAAGATTTTCTAGCATGGACACCAAGGATTAAATGGTTGTGTTATTACTTTCCAATTTCGACAAGCAAAGAGTTAAGGCAGCCTTAATGAATCAATTCAAATTCCAAAACAAGAACAATTGCCTCATTCATCAATTCCCACATGTGCACCAAAACTTGAATGGCCAGATTAATAGTTTCCAAATCTAGGTAGCCTAAATTCAAATTGGAACATTGAAGACACAATCAATTTATTGCCTTTTCGGGAACAATCGAATTATTGCTTTCCAAACCTGGTTCAAAGCACATTTTAATGAGGAGGTAGCCACTTGAATGACCATTGAAGAGTGGGAAAACTTTCCAAAACAGGAACAATTGCCTCATTCATCAATTCCGACATATGCACCAAAACTTGAATGGCCAGATTAATACTTTCCAAATCCAACCACCCTAAATTCAAATTGGCACGTTGAAGACACAATCAATTTATTTCCTTTTTGGGAATAATCAAATTTATTGCCTTTAAAGAGGAGGTAGCCACTTGAATGACCATTGAAGAGTGGGAAAACTTTCCAAAAGAGGAACAACTTGCCTCATTCACAAAATTTGTCATTAAGACCACGTGTGCAATTAGACCAAGGCATTCAAGACTGAATAATATTTGCCCAGCCAACATTCAAGACAATTTGGTGCATTCATTAGCTTTTCAAATGTTGCCTTTTTGGGATAACCGTGTTAAAGTCACAAATTAAATGAGTTGTGTGACTATCCCATATTATTTGCTTATTTTTCATTATGCTATTTCGAATTTGAAAGCTTTGCATTGTAATAGGAAGGCTGAGTAGGACAGCCAGACGTAGCTTTAGCTTAGGCATTAAAGACTCAGTCAGATTTTCATGGGAGCCTTAGGCCAGCCCACACTATGTGTACTCCTACGTTGAACATGAATAAACAGATTTTGAATTTTAAGAGAAAAACACTTTGTTGTTTTAGTTGAGCTTTGCTCCTGCCCCCTTAACTTATCAAGCTTGTCTTGTGGTGTTTTCTTGGATTATCACCTTATTGCTGTGGTGCCACCAATCATCCTCATCAACATCCTTGTTGTGATGGAATTCTTTAACTTATCAAGCTTAGGCTTATGGCGTTTTCCCTCTCACTCACGGCCAGAAAACCTACCCGGGACATTCAAGCCTTGGTCAGAATTTCCAGCACCTCGGTCAGCCCAAGGCCAGCCTCGGCCAGACTGACTCAAGCCACGCACCTGCCCAAAATCCCAAACCCCTTACACACAACCACAATACAAACAGTCTCAAATACAAAAATACCAAAAACAACCAGAATTCCCAAATACAAAAATACCAAAAACAACTAGAAATTCCGCATTTACATTACAAGTCCAAATTTCAAGCAAAATGATCGTAAAGAACACCAACCCCACAAGGAGGTTGCTATCACATTTCAAAGCCCTTGGCCCAAAGACAAAACCGTGACCCCATACCCCTTACAACGCCTCATACAACAGAAACTATACTCATCCTATTTCCAAACACTTCCAAACCCCTAAGCCATACACAACCCGTACCAAAGCCAAAAAAAACCAAACATAAGCCAAATTACCCCAAACATCATCTTCCACACAAAACGATCGTGAAAGCATACCAACCCCCACAAGGAGGTTTCTATCAAGTGGTATCAGAGCTAGCCTTTGTTTGGAGCTGTTTGGTGCATCATTTCCACCTTGGCCGAAACTAAGCTAAGGAAAATTGTTTCTTGCACCATATTTCGGTTTTGGCCAAAAAAGCCAAAATCAAACTTTTTCTGTTGTTGAATTTTTTGTTTGCAGGTTCCTTTACATCCCTGCCAAGTCCAAAGAGTCAAAAACAAAAAAAACAAAAACAAACCGTCAAAAAAAAGTTATACCCAAAAACCATCTTATTTCCTACCTTGTTAAGCCAAAAGCCACAAACCAAAGACCTTTGTTAAGAACCCTCGGTTCAATCCAGAATCCAAGGAGAGAAAGAGAGTTGAGTGACAAACACATTGAGTGAAACACTTGAGTGAAAGTAAGGAATTGTCTTCTGAAAACACATCCTCACCCACGGTTTCAACTAGAACCGAAAGGTTTACATCTATTATACAGGAGCTACATGAAGAGTTTAGAACTATGAAACAACAGATGGCGGAAATGCAACTCCCAAAAAACCGCCAACAAAATCGGAGACACTCTAGCCATGATGAGTCATCTGACTCAGAATTGGAACGGAGGAGAAGAAGGCGGAGGGAAAGGAGGAATGAAGAGGATAATCAAAGGGAAAGGAGGAGAGATGATCGAGTAGAAGGAGTCTAGATTAAGGTTCCCACATTTATGGGAATGAATAATCCGGAAGCATATCTGGAATGGGAGATGAAAATCGAACAAGGGTTTGATTGCCACAATTATTCGGAGGAGAAGAAAGTAAAGGTGGCGGCATTGGAGTTCAAAGAGTATGCTATGGTCTGGTGGGATCAACTCCAGAAGGATAGGCGTAGGTGTGGTGCTCAACCCGTGAGCACATGGGAGGAAATGAGGTCAATCATGAGGAAGAGGTTTGTAACCTCGTCTTATCATCAGGACATTTACAACCAACTACAAAGATTGACTCAAGGGAGTAAATCGGTGGATGATTACTACAAGGAGATGGAGTTGGCCTTGTTGAGGTCCAATCTCAATGAAGACCGTGAGGCCACTATGGCACGGTTTCTTCATGGACTCAACCAGGATATCCAGGATGTTGTGGAGTTGCACAGTTATGTGGAGTTAGAAGACTTGGTACAGAAAGTGTAACACCCCAAATTTATCCTCCTTGAAATTAGGTAACAGTCTTGAAGAATGGGGCATACTGCCAGATTCTCGCTTGAGCGAGAGGATCTCGCCCAAGCGAGAGGATCAATGTTTTGAATTTGGAAATTCTGAGAGTCTCGCCCAAGCGAGGAATGGGTCGCTTGAGCGAGAGAAAGCCTGGGCAGGCTGTGAGATTCTCGCTTGAGCGAGAGAAAGCCTGGGCAGGCTGTGAGATATTCTCGCCCAGGCGAGAGTGCCCAACTATAAAAAGAAAGAAATGGTTTCACAAACCCTAATCTTCATTTTCTTTTCTCCCCTTTCACTCCAAACGGAGGCTCACCATAGATTCCGACTCATTCCTCCTCTAAACCTCAAAAACACATCAAAGCCCCTTCCTCTTGCATCTTTTGGAGAGCTTTGGAGAGGAAAAAGCAACAATGGAGGTTGAAGGAGATGGAGGGAGATGGAGTTCTTTGCGGATCCATGGAGCATACGCAACCTAAGGTGAGGGAGAAGACCATTGTGGTCTTAGAGTATTTCTTTAGAGTCATCATCTTCGATTTCCCTCAAGAATCGGAGCACATTAACGGATAGAAACTCATTTGAGTGTTTGTGGTCCATGTGAGAGTCTATATTTTACAGGAGGATGTATTAGCCATAAAAGTGGAGATATATGTGTGGGAAAACCGTTTATTTGAGTAAAACGCTATATGCTCATTTATGGTAATACACCGTCATTAAAGATGGTTCTAACGTTAATGTGTATATGATGAACAATATGTTATGCGTGGTTTGTTTATGATAATGGTTATGTTGTGTGATAGTGATGGTGTGTGAGATATTTATGGTCATAAACATATATGAGTATGTTGTGAGTGGTTGATTGTTATAAACATGTATGGGTGTGTTGTAACAATGAATGTGTGATGGGTTGTTAATGTGTTAAAATGGATATGAGTATGTTTATCAAAATGAGTATGTTGTGAGTTGTGGATTGTTATAGACCTATATGGGTGTGCGTGTAACGATGACTGTGTGATGAACTGTTAAAGAGTTAAAATGGATAAGGGTATGTTTGTGACAATGAAGGTGTTGTGTGTTATTTATGGTGATAAAATAATGAGATGCCTTGTGTTGATTGTGTATGACATGGATGTAAGTGTAATGGGGAATTACTCGACCTGCCCGATGTGGTATGGGGAATTACTCAACCTGTCCGATATGGTATGGGGAATTACTCGACCAGCCCGATGTGGTATGGGGATTACTCGACCTGCCCGATATGGTATGGGGAATTACTCGACCAGCCCGATGTGGTATGGGGATTACTCGACCTGCCCGATGTGGTATGGAGTATTACTCGACCTGCCCGATGTAGTATAGGGATTACTCGACCTGCCCGATGTGGTATGGGGATTATTTGTATAGTGCAGAATTGTTGAACGAGATCAAGGGTAAATTACTACGGAATGTGAAGGATGTGAAAAGTGTATACTCGGAATGAAAATCATATGCATGCCATAAGATATATATTATGGGATATATATCTTATAGGGTGAATCTGAATGATGAGAATTGAGTATATTTGGGCGAATAAAATATGCACACTATAGCACATATATATTATGGGATGTATGTGTACTATAGGGTGAATATGGATAATATGTTATAATAAATATGCACACTACAGAACACATATAGTATGGGATGTATGTGTACTATAGGGTGAATATTGATAATATGTGACGAATAAATATGCACACTATAGAACACCTATAGTATGGGATATATGTGTACTATAGGGTGAATATGGATAATATGTGTTGATTGATGTATGTTTATCATGATTGATGTTAGATGTGTGTGGTTTTAATACTTTAATGTTATTACTCCATGTAAATCCACGCTATGGTTGCCGTAGTTGGTTTTTACTCCCTCTGTATTTCCTTGTATGTGTTGTATATTTGGGTTCAGGTTGTGGAGGTAGCACATTGGACGCTTGCGGAGGAGAGTACATGATAGAGTAGTGGATAATATGTAATTGATATGTTATATGATAAATATTTGTAATATGAAGAACATGTTAAAGTGAATTCATGTATAAACAACTTTCTCCTAAGTGTATAATAAAGTGGATCTAATGTTCAAGGTACTTTTGAGAATGTGTAATTGTATAAAGGATGTATTTGAACGGAAGTGTAATGACATGCTTTTAAAATGAAAGGTCTTTGGAATATTTCCGCCTTGTAATTTATAAACGTATTCACTCAAGTTTCCAAACTTTTCGAGTAATGTCTTTCAAAAGTAATCACTTCACTTTCACGAATAAGGATTTTAAAAGAGAATTTTCGGGTTATGAAAATCGGGTCCTTACAATATGGTATCATAGCATATGTCAACTCTGTGGCCTAGGGTATGACCTTACATGCTTCTTTGAATTCCTGAAGCGCCAAGTTAGAAGAAGAAAGTGAGGAGGAGGCAAGGAAGCTGGATGGAGACTTACTCATGGTTCGAAGGCTTTTGGGAAGCCAAGTCAAAGAGGACGAGGAAAGTCAACGGGAGAACATCTTTCATACAAGATGTCTAGTGTTGGGAAATGTATGTTCAGTGATTATCGATGGTGGCTGCTGTGCCAATGTGGTGAGAACTAGGACGGTTAACAAACTAAACCTAGTGACTAGGAACTACCGATCACCCTACTAGCTTCAATGGTTAAGCGAGGTCGGATAAATGACCGTTAACCTTCAAGCTGAGGTCCCATTTTCCATTGGAAAATATGAGGACACCGTATTGTTTGACGTAGTCACTATGGAGGCCAGCCACATGCTATTAGGCAGGCCATGGCAGTACGATCGGAAAGTCATCCATGATGGGTTTTCCAATAAGTATACCTTTATCTTTAAAGAAAAGAAAATTGTACTTACAACTAGTCTCCAGGACAAGTGAGTAAAAATCAAAGAATATTGAAAGAAAAAACGGATCAAGAAAAAAAAAAGAAGATCCAGAAAAAAGAATGAAGAAAAAGAGAAAAACGAAAAAAAGAGAAAAATGAGAAAAAGAAAGAAAAAAAGAAAAGTCTGTTAGCCTCTCGGGGCGAAATAAAGGGTGCTTTGATTTCAAAGCAACCTTTATACTTATTATATTGCAATGATTTTCTACTAACAACTTCTGTTGCATTTGATGAGCTACCACCTTTTGTTAATGGGTTTCTGCAGGAATTCGACGATGTGTTTCCCAAGGAAGTACCACGTGGTCTTCCACCCTTGAGGGGAATTGAACACCACATCAATCTCATTCCGGGGGCCTCTTTTCTCAATAGGCATGCCTATCGGAGCAACCCCCATGACACCCAGGAAATCCAGAAACAAATCGACGAGCTGATGGAAAAGGGCTGGGTACAACAGAGCATGAGCCCTTGTTCTGTACCGGTAATTCTGGTACCTAAGAAAATGGAAGTTGGAGGATGTGCACGGATTGCAGGGCCATCAACAATATCACTGTAAAGTATCGCCATCCCATACCTAGATTAGATGATTTACTTGAAGATTTATTTGGTGCATGTATATTTTCTAAAATTGACTTAAAAAGCGGATATCACCAAATAAGAATAAGGGAAGGGGATGAGTGGAAAACCGCTTTCAAAACTAAATCGGGGCTATATGATTGGCTAGTTATGCCCTTCGGGCTAACAAATGCCCCAAGCACTTTTATGGGGTTAATGAACCACGTGCTTAAAGAATTTTTGGGCAAATTCGTTGTCGTCTACTTTGACGACATATTAATTTATAGCAAAAATGAAACGGAACACTATGAACACCTTAGAAGTGTTTTACTAGTGCTAAGAGTTGAAAAGCTCTATGCAAATTTCGAGAAGTGTTCCTTTTGCGTGGATCATGTCATATTCTTGGGTTTTCTTATAAGCGCCAAGGGGGTCCATGTGGACCAAGAAAAGATCAAGGCCATCTAGGACTGGCCAACCACCTATGATTGTAACCGATGTAAGAAGCTTCCCTGGGTTGGCTAGCTTCTATAGAAGGTTCGTTAAGGACTTCAGCACTATCGTTGCACCCCTTAACGAGGTGGTTAAATCGGTTCTAAGTGGGGTGAAAAACAAGAAGAAGCCTTTCAGAGGCTTAAAGAAAGATTAACTAATGCACTTGTTCTTTCCTTACCAAATTTTGCTAAATCTTTTGAGATAGAATGTGATGCTTCTAACGTATGTATTGGAGCTGTTTTATTGCAGGATGGACACCCCATAGCCTATTAAAGTGAGAAGCTTGGAGGACCAACCTTGAATTACTCTACCTATGACAAAGAACTGTATGCCTTGGTAAGGGCATTACAGACTTGGCAGCATTACTTACTGCCTAAGGAGTTTGTTATACATCGTGACCACGAGTCAGTAAAGTATTTAAAAGGGCAAGGCAAGTTTAACAAGCGCCATGCCAAGTGGGTTGAATTTTTAGAGCAGTTTCCTTATGTGTTAAAGCATAAGAAAGGAAAGGCCAACATTGTGGCCGATGCTCTGTCTAGGAGCCATATTTTGCTCTCCTCCCTCGAGACCAAACTGTATGGTCTCGAATTTCTGAAAGAATTGTACTTACATGATCTTGATTTCTCTGAAATATTTGATAAATGCGTGAGTACTGCTGTTAATGGATACTATAGGCACGAAGGTTTCCTTTTCAAGGAAAATCGTCTGTGCATGCCTAAGAGCTCAATTCGAGATTTGCTTGTTAAGGAATCTCATGAGGGAGGGTTTATGGGACACTTTGGAATCCCTAAAACCCTTGACATGCTCAAGGAGCATTTCTATTGGCCCAAAATGAAAAGGGATGTATGAAAGTGTAAGCACCCAAATTCTACCCTTGAAAATTTTTTTCATTTTAATTCAATTCCATTCAATCACATATAACTCACATTACCATTTTAATATCCTTACTTCAAAATCTTATTCCCCTCCTCACACTCAATCCATGAATCAATAACCACATACATAATCATTTTACATAGAACTTCTCATGAATCATTCCTGGAACTAATCTTATAACCTATTATATTATCATACAATTAATCTTGTAGAAAAACATAATTCATTCATATCATTCCCTATGAGTACTAAGACCTCAAAGGTTCTGATCCTCCAAAATAACATTACGCATGGTTACAAATATCCAAATAATGGTTAGTCATGATTACAATCATTTAAATCCGCAAGTAATCATTTAGAATACGAAAAACATAAATAGTGAATCCAAAGTCTAAAGCTCCTAAAGCTCCCGACCTGGCACACTTCATTCGTCTATTTACCTGCAATGGGATTATCAATGACAAAAGTACAAAACACACAAAGGAGTAAGTCATTAATTCAATAAACGTCATTATAAGATAATCCACATTAGAAAAAGGAGTTAATAAACCATTCGTTTTATAAATTCATTTTGTGCTACATTACTTGAGCCAAAGTTTTGCTACATAGCTTGAGCCAAAGTGTTGCTACATAACATGAGCCAAAGTATTGCTACATAACTTGAGCCAAAGTTTTTCTACATAGCTTGAGCCAAAGCATTGCTACATAACTTGAGCCAAAGTTTTGCTACATAGCTTGAGCCAAAGCATTGCTACATAACTTGAGCCAAAGTATTGCTACATAGCTTGAGCCAAAGCATTGCTACATAACTTGAGCCAAAGTATTGCTACATAGCTTGAGCCAAAGCATTGCTACATAACTTGAGCCAAAGTATTGCTTCATACCTTGAGCCAAAGTGTTGCTACATAACTTGAGCCAAAGTGTTGCTACATAGCTTGAGCCAAAGCATTGCTACATAACTTTAGCCAAAGTATTGCTACATAGCTTGAGCCAAAGCACTGCTACATAACTTGAGCCAAAGTATTGCTACATAGCTTGAGCCAAAGCATTGCTACATAACTTGAGCCAAAGTATTGCTTCATAACTTGAGCCAAAGTGTTGCTACATAACTTGAGCCAAAGCATTGCTACATAACTTGAGCCAAAGTATTGCTTCATAACTTGAGCCAAAGTGTTGCTACATAACTTGAGCCAAAGCATTGCTACATAACTTGAGCCAAAGTATTGCTTCATAACTTGAGCCAAAGTGTTGCTACATAGCTTGAGCCAAAGCATTGCTACATAACTTGAGCCAAAGTATTGCTTCATAACTTGAGCCAAAGTGTTGCTACATAACTTGAGCCAAAGCATTGCTACATAACTTGAGCCAAAGCATTGCTACATAACTTGAGCCAAAGTATTGCTTCATAACTTGAGCCAAAGTGTTGCTACATAACTTGAGCCAAAGTATTGCTTCATAACTTAAGCCAAAGTATTGCTTCATAACTTGAGCCAAAGTATTGCTTCATAACTTGAGCCAAAGTATTGCTTCATAACTTGAGCCAAAGTGTTGCTACATAACTTGAGCCAAAGCATTGCTACATAGCTTGAGCCAAAGCATTGCTACATAACTTGAGCCAAAGTGTTGCTACATAACTTGAGCCAAAGTATTGCTTCATAACTTGAGTCAAAGTATTGCTTCATAACTTGAGTCAAAGTATTGCTTCATAACTTGAGCCAAAGTGTTGCTACATAACTTGAGCCAAAGTGTTGCTACATAGCTTGAGCCAAAGCATTGCTACATAACTTGAGCCAAAGTGTTGTTACATAACTTGAGCCAAAGTCGCTAACCATTTATGGTCGGCTAAAAATACGTTTCCTTTTCATTGATTTCACTGTCAACCATTTCCTGTAAATCCACGACATCTTTAGTATAAACACACCCATATATGTTTATACTAAACACGTGATTCACAATATAATTATTGCATGATCAGAAATACACACGTTTTCCATCTTCCGTAAATCTACGCCTACTTTAGTATAAACACACCCATATATGTTTATACTAAATGCGTAATTCACAACTCAATCATTGCATAACCAGAAAATACTTACATTTTCTATTCCAAATGCACAATTAAAGACTTATCCTTACCTTGGTGAGTATTGGGGTTCGGTTCTTGGCAACTTCTCGAATTCTACCGACACCACCTCCAACCTTAGGATCTCTCTTCTCATCCCACCACATAACACAATGTTAGTTATTTATTCCAAATATTACATAAACAACTTATTTTGCATCATTTAATCATACAAAATATTCATCATCAATATTCAACCATCTAAAACATGCATAACATCTCATATTTCAATATTTGGGGGTAGACTCATCTTCTACCTCTAACATTTTACTCATTCTCTCCTTTTACCACATTTTCACTTTTAGGTTTTTTTGGGGTTTTCATGAATCAACCCACAACCCTTTCCATTCTTAAGATACTATCTCTAAACCAAGAGTTTACAAGATAAAAACAACATAAAACGAACCATAACTCTAAAGGATGAGTTTCCATGGTTTCTCATGTTTTGAAAATAAATCCAACATACCCAAAACAAGTTAGAGAGGAAGAAGAAGAGTTAGGAACAAGAGGTTTACCTCTTCTCAAGCTCTAAGATGAGTCCTAAGGCTCCTTGCTCTTGAAAAGCTCTCCTCTCTCTCTTCTCTTCGAAGTTCTCACCCTAAAATGTGTTTGGGTTTCTGTTTTAAAGAGGTGTCGTCGGGTTGTAATCGATTACCAACATGGTGTAATCGATTACAACGTGAAAAATGCGCATATCTGATGCTTTTAATACGATGTAATCGATTACCAGGAGTGTGTAATCGATTACCAGGAGTGTGTAATCGATTACCATGAGTGTGTAATCGATTACACTGTGTCAGATGCACATGCCTAATTAGTTTATCTGCTTGTAATCGATTAACATGAGTGTGTAATCGATTACACTGTGTCAACAGCCCAAAATTGCCATTTCTCGCCCTGGCGAGATAACTCTCGCTCAAGCGAGGCTTCCAGGTCTGTTACTATAATTTTAAAGACTTAAAATTTGGGGTGTTACAGTCCTCCCCCTCTTATAAGAATTTTCGTCCCCGAAAATTAAACATACCTAGGAAAATAATATCACCACCTAGACCTTAGGCACAAGAACACTCGACCAAAATCACAATTCGATTCTCTATTCCATTAAGCTTACTTAATCGGTCACTAAGCGCATACACCACTAAACCGTGATATCACCAAACCAATTCATCGATGTCCAAATATTAAGATCTCAACCTTTAATAACCTGAATGCCATGAGAACTTAACCATAATTCAGACTAAAGATTTTTCCTATATTTGTCAAGAACCACAGATTCTCTAGCACATATTCATCTATCAATCCTAACATACGTTAAGAATTTCGATATCATTCTCGAACTTCAGTGAATGGGGAACTCCTTATCTCATATCTATCCAAATGCGTCTTTTAACATCCATCATACACTAGCTAGTTTCATCTCCACTCAAGAATCTAGCACAATTCTATTTCACTCAATCAACAAAGTACTTACACGATATGACTCTTAGTGTCTCATCCATCGTACACAATTCAACTATCCAATAATTGTCTAATTACACCAAATATTTCTACAATCAAATCTTATCGTCTAAAGAAATTACCAATTTCTAGCATCCACTTAAACTATAAAACCATTTATTCACACCAAAACTAGGTATTCCGTTACCAATCGGCAAGCACAAGTCGACCCACACTCGACCTACAACTTGCGTTCGGTTTGGTCACTCCAATTCCGTCAACAAAATAAACTTATCAACCCACTCGCATTACATCCGGAAATACATGGACATATGATATCACTAAACTTTTAACAACCTCATACTCATTCCGATATAGTTGCTAAAATTTCGGAATTCTCCAACATGACATTAAATCATTATTTAGCCACATGCTATGTTTCACCCAAAACTGATTTTCGAAAACGGTTTGAACCCACGACTCACGGCAATTTAATCGAAGAAATCAAATTATCATGTCAAAAGTAACACATACTCATTTCAACATACCCTAAAACTCCTTCTCTCATATGGTGACACCACACCCATACACCGTAATTACTGACGTCCACGAAACAACAACAACTTTTGCCGGTACAACATTCAACGCAGACAATTGAGGTACACCACTACTATTTCATGCATTGCCAATGTCCTACCGCAAAAGAATCGATCATTCATGACCAAAAGTTTCACGTCTATTCCATTGCATTCATCACATTGGCGGGGTAAGTAACTTAACTAGCCTCTTTTCTCGACTATCATTATAAGTCTTACCCTTTTGCACCCATATACATATCAATGCAACTAGATCTTAATTCTTCACCTCAACAAGTACACACAGTTAAACATAACACAATTTGCTGATCGCTAGTCCATTTCCAGGATTAAATCCAACTGGGACATCATCGCGCATATCAACCGGACTCCAGAACATAAACGTCGACACCACCACCAGCACAAAGATTGGGGTCGACGCGACCAAGTCGGAAGTAATGACTCAATTTACAATCTCAGCCGGTTTTCACATTTAACATATATGAGGGAGTGTGTCGCTCCCGAATCAACAACACTAAACAAGGAATACCTGTCACCATGCGTTTACTTCTCGCCGAATCATCAAAACCCGATGTCCCTGCGCCACTTGGGGTAACCATCCGACCATGGTCCCTTGCCTCCCCAACATGCATGACATTAGGTCTCCGATCCAGCTTGGGACAATACCTTTTAATATGCCCAAACTCCTTGCAGTGGAAACATCCATTCCCTTTTCCCGGGCACGTACTTCCATAGTGAAGTCTACGCACTTGTTACACTAGTCAGTAAGCTAATTTTAATTCACTCAAGTCAGGAAATCACATAGTCTCATAACAAATCGCATGTCATCATACCAAAGCCACATGCTTTAAACATTCAATACACACAATCTCAACTAGTCAAATTTTTACACATGTTACAAAGAAGCAAGTAAGGCCATGCCCTAGGTTGCAGAATTAACTATGTTCTGATACCATATTGTAAGCACCCAAATTCTACCCTTGAAATTTTTTCTCATTTTAATTCAATTCCATTCAATCACTCATAACTCACATTACCATTTTAATATCCTTACTTCAAAATCTTATTTCCCCTCCTCACACTCAATCCATGAATCAATAACCACATACATAATCATTTTACCTAGAACTTCTCATGAATCATTCCTGGAACTAATCTTATAACCTATTATATTATCATACAATTAATCTTGTAGAAAAACATAATTCATTCATATCATTCCCTATGAGCACTAAGACCTCAAAGGTTCTGATCCTCCAAAATAACATTACGCATGGTTACAAATATCCAAATAATGGTTAGTCATGATTACAATCATTTAAATCCGCAGGTAATCATTTAGAATACGAAAAACATAAATAGTGAATCCAAAGTCTAAAGCTCCTAAAGCTCCCGACCTGGCATACTTCATTCGTCTATTTACCTGCAATGGGATTATCAATGACAAAAGTACAAAACACACAAAGGAGTAAGTCATTAATTCAATAAACGTCATTATAAGATAATCCACATTAGAAAAAGGAGTTAATAAACCATTCGTTTTATAAATTCATTTTGTGCTACATTACTTGAGCCAAAGTTTTGCTACATAGCTTGAGCCAAAGCGTTGCTACATAACATGAGCCAAAGTATTGCTACATAACTTGAGCCAAAGTTTTGCTACATAGCTTGAGCCAAAGCATTGCTACATAACTTGAGCCAAAGTATTGCTACATAGCTTGAGCCAAAGCATTGCTACATAACTTGAGCCAAAGAATTGCTTCATACCTTGAGCCAAAGCATTGCTACATAACTTGAGCCAAAGTATTGCTTCATAACTTGAGCCAAAGTGTTGCTACATAACTTGAGCCAAAGTTTTGCTTCATAACTTGAGCCAAAGTATTGCTTCATAACTTGAGCCAAAGTATTGCTTCATAACTTGAGCCAAAGTATTGCTTCATAACTTGAGCCAAAGTATTGCTTCATAACTTGAGCCAAAGTATTGCTTCATAACTTGAGCCAAAGTGTTGCTACATAACTTGAGCCAAAGTGTTGCTACATAGCTTGAGCCAAAGCATTGCTACATAACTAGAGCCAAAGTTTTCCTACATAGCTTGAGCCAAAGCATTGCTACATAACTTGAGCCAAAGTATTGCTAGATAGCTTGAGCCAAAGCATTGCTACATAACTTGAGCCAAAGTATTTCTACATAGCTTGAGCCAAAGCATTGCTACATAACTTGAGCCAAAGTATTGCTTCATAACTTGAGCCAAAGTGTTGCTACATAGCTTGAGCCAAAGCATTGCTACATACCTTGAGCCAAAGTATTGCTTCATAACTTGAGCCAAAGTGTTGCTACATAAGTTGAGCCAAAGTGTTGGTACATAGCTTGAGCCAAACAATTGCTACATAACTTGAGCCAAAGTATTGCTTCATAACTTGAGCCAAAGTGTTGCTACATAGCTTGAGCCAAAGCATTGCTACATAACTTGAGCCAAAGTATTGCTTCATAACTTGAGCCAAAGTGTTGCTACATAACTTGAGCCAAAGTATTGCTTCATAACTTGAGCCAAAGTATTGCTTCATAACTTGAGCCAAAGTATTGCTTTATAACTTGAGCCAAAGTATTGCTTCATAACTTGAGCCAAAGTGTTGCTACATAACTTGAGCCAAAGTGTTGCTACATAGCTTGAGCCAAAGCATTGCTACATAACTTGAGCCAAAGTGTTGCTACATAACTTGAGCCAAAGTATTGCTTCATAACTTGAGCCAAAGTATTGCTTCATAACTTGAGCCAAAGTATTGCTTCATAACATGAGCCAAAGTGTTGCTGCATAACTTGAGCCAAAGTGTTGCTACATAGCTTGAGCCAAAGCATTGCTACATAACTTGAGCCAAAGTGTTGTTATATAACTTGAGCCAAAGTCGCTAACCATTTATGGTCGGCTAAAAATACGTTTCCTTTTCATTGATTTCACTATCAACCATTTCCTGTAAATCCACGCCATCTTTAGTATAAACACACCCATATATGTTTATACTAAACACGTGATTCACAATATAATTATTGCATGATCAGGAATACACACGTTTTCCATCTTCCGTAAATCTACGCCTACTTTAGTATAAACACACCCATATATGTTTATACTAAATGCGTAATTCACAACTCAATCATTGCATAACCAGAAAATACTTACATTTTCTATTCCAAATGCACAATTAAAGACTTATCCTTACCTTGGTGAGTATTGGGGTTCGGTTCTTGGCAACTTCTCGAATTCTATCGACACCACCTCCAACCTTAGGATCTCTCTTCTCATCCCACCACATAACACAATGTTAGTTATTTATTCCAAATATTACTTAAACAACTTATTTTGCATCATTTAATCATACAAAATATTCATCATCAATATTCAACCATCTAAAACATGCATAACATCTCATATTTCAATATTTGGGGGTAGACTCATCTTCTACCTCTAACATTTTACTCATTCTTTCCTTTTACCACATTTTCACTTTTAGGTTTTTTTGGGGTTTTCATGAATCAACCCACAACCCTTTCCATTCTTAAGATACTATCTCTAAATCAAGAGTTTACAAGATAAAAACAACATAAAACGAACCATAACTCTAAAGGATGAATTTCCATGGTTTCTCATGTTTTGAAAATAAATCCAACATACCCAAAACAAGTTAGAGAGGAAGAAGAAGAGTTAGGAACAAGAGGTTTACCTCTTCTCAAGCTCTAAGATGAGTCCTAAGGCTCCTTACTCTTGAAAAGCTCTCTTCTCTCTCTTCTCTTCGAAGTTCTCACCCTAAAATGTGTTTGGGTTTCTGTTTTAAAGAGGTGTCGTCGGGTTGTAATCGATTACCAACATGGTGTAATCGATTACAACGTGAAAAATGTGCATATCTGATGCTTTTAATACGATGTAATCGATTACCAGGAGTGTGTAATCGATTACACTGTGTGAGATGCACATATCTGATGCTTGTAATACGATGTAATCGATTACCAAGAGTGTGTAATCGATTACCAGGAGTGTGTAATCGATTACCAGGAGTGTGTAATCGATTACCAGGAGTGTGTAATCGATTACCATGAGTGTGTAATCGATTACCAGGAGTGTGTAATCGAATACCAGGAGTGTGTAATCGATTACTAGGAGTGTGTAATCGATTAAACTGTGTCAGATGCACAGGCCTGATTAGTTTATCTGCATGTAATCGATTACCATGAGTGTGTAATCGATTACACTGTGTCAACAGCCCAAAATTGCCATTTCTCGCCCAGGCGAGACAACTCTCGCTCAAGCGAGGCTTCCAGGACTGTTACTAAAATTTTAAAGACTTAAAATTTGGGGTGTTACAGAAAGCACTGTGAGCAGTGTCTAATCTGCAAATGGGCCAAATCTAGGGGAATGCCACATGGGCTTTACACGCCCTTGCCTATACCAGACTCACCATGGGTAGACATATCCATGGACTTCGTTGTGGCTTTACCCAGGACTCGAAATGGCAAGGATTCTATCTTTGTCGTAGTGGACCGTTTTTCCAAAATGGCCCACTTCATACCTTGTAAGAAGGTTGATGACGCTTGTCACGTCGCTGATCTCTTTTTCAAAGAGATTGTAAGACTCCATGATTTACCTAGGAGCATTGTAAGTGATAGGGAGACCAAGTTCCTTAGTCACTTTTGGAGGACCCTTCGGGGTAAAATTGGGACTAATCTCCTATTCTCCACTACCTGCCATCCACAAACAGATGGCCAAACTGAAGTGGTCAACAGAGTATTGTCCACACTCTTAAGGACAGTCCTTAAAAAGAATCTTAAGGCATGGGAAGATAGCCTACCCCATGTAGAGTTTGCTTATAATAGAAGCATACATAGCACCACGGGTTGCTCTCCTTTTGAGGTAGTATATGGGTTCAATCCTTTGACCCCGCTGGACTTACTACCTCTAGATGATTCTACTACCCTAAAACATAAGGATGGCAAGGCCAAAGCCGAATACATAAAACGTCTTCATGAATAGGTAAAGGCCAAGATTGAAAAGCGAAATGAGGGCCATGCTAAGCAAGCCAATAAGGGTAGAAGAGAGGTCATCTTTGAACCTGGAGATCTAGTCTGGGTTCATATGAGAAAAGAGAGGTTCCCCTCCCAACGAAAGTCTTAACTTCAAGCTAGAGGGGACGGACCTTTCAAGGTCCTAGAAAGAATCAATAATAATGCCTATAAAATCAATATACCAAGTGATTATGGCAATATTAGTGCCAACTTTAATGTTGCTGATCTTTCTTTGTTTCAAACAGGTGAAGAAGACCTTGATTCGAGGTCGAATTCAGTCCAAGAAGGAAGGGATGATGACGACTCGCCCAAATCAATCAACTTGGATGAACTAATGGGCCTAGGGGGGCACATGACTCGGGCCAAGGCCAAGAAAGCCCGAGGCACTCTTGGTCAACTAATACTAAGTATTCATACTTCAATTGGGCCAAGTGATCACATGAGGCCCATAAATTGTCTTATGCTTGAGGCAACATCCCTTGATGGCTACGGCCAAGAGGGAAAGGAATAAAGAGTTTTCATTGTTTTTATTTAATAAGTGGTCTTAAAACCACGACTATATTTAATTTATGCAAAATAAATGCTGGTCTTAAACTCTTACTTCACTTTTTATGAAATAAGTGAATACATATTAATGTGAGCTAATTGTGTAGGAACCTCAACAAAAGCCAGCCGTAGGATCAAAGTGAGCATGGGCGTGGATTCAAGCTTACCAAACTTGGCTAGGAGGAGTTAAACATATTCAATGGGTGTGGCAAGACTTGCCTTATCAAGAAAACACATTAAAACATTGCCTAATTCGGCTACCAAAAGGAAGAGGCGCGTTTGCACTTGTTGCCTTTTTGAGATCACAATCAATTGAAGAATCACATTCAAATTGGGCAATTATTAGCAAATCATTTGAATTGCCTTATTGATCACGAAATCAATTCAAATTTAGCCAGCTTAATGACTTCCCCAAGCCGTGGCCAACAAGGTTATTTCTTTCCATATATTAACAGTATCGTGTTGTTGTTGCCTTATTGGGAGTGCACCACATTAAAGAGTCAATTCAAACTCGGGCAATAACTCTAAAATTATTTGTTGCCTAATTTGAATCACTAATTCAAATTCAAGATTCGGCCAACATAATAGCTTACCCAAAATGTGGCCAGCAAGGTTAAATTCTTTCCATACTCGGCTATCAAGGAGATAAAGGCACTTTATTTCATCTATTCAATTTACCTCGGGGTCAGACCACGTTGAGCAAGAACAAAGGAATGGAGGATTCATGGAATGACACTAAAGAAGACAACATGTGAAGACCAACATAAATGACCCATGAAATTCGTCCCTTGTCTTTTGCTTGTGATGTAATTTGAATTTAAATCTTATTTTAAGAGGTTGATTCAATACAGCCCTAGTTCTTTGCTGAATGATAAATTGTAATTCGAAATTCTCAAGGCAATGTAAGGCTGAGTCAAAACGGCCAGCCACGTCTTAGCCTAGGCAATCAATTCATGTTTTAAGTAACAAGGGAGCCTTTAGGCCAGCCCTAACTATATGTACTCAATGAATACATTTGAATAAGTCACCTTGGAATTTTATGAAAAACTTGAATAGTGACAATTCTCTCCTATCTTCTTGGTTGAACCAAGATTATCTAAGTTCTTATCAAAGTTCCTACTTTGTGGCGAACAACGACCGGCTTATCAAGTAACCTTACTTGTGGCGCCTTCATCACCTCAGCCTACCTCCATACTTCTTTTATCCTAACAAAAATCAAACACAAAAACCACTAAACAAAAGTCCCAAATTCGTCAAGCCAGAAACTGCCCAGGATCATAAGCCTTGGCCAGGATTCTTGTCTCACCGGTCAGCCTAAGACCAGCCTCGGTCAAGTTGACTTGTCCCACACATCCACCAATTTCCAAGCCCTCGGCCCAAACACAAAACCGTGACCCCATACCCCTTCCAACGCCTCATACACCACAAACTATACTCAGCCTAATTCCAAACACGTCCAAACCCCTAAGCCATACACAAACCCGTACCTAAGCCAAAAGACCAAAGCAAACAACCAAACATAAGCCGAATTCCCCCAAACATTATTCTTCAAATTAAACTATCGTCAAAGCATACCAACCCCCACAAGGAGGTTGCTAAAAGTTATGTATAGGCTTACCAAACTCGGCCATGAAGAGATAAAGTACATTCATGAGCATGGCCAAGGTTACCTTATTAAGAGAACACACGAAAGACTATCAAATGCATATTCATGAGCATGGCGGAAGTTACCATATGGGGAGGACACGCTGATGCTACACTTAAATGAGTCGTGTAAAGCACATTCATGAGCATGGCCGAAGTTACCATATTGGGATGCTAGGCTGATGCTACAACTTAAATGAGCCATGTAACTTTCCTAAAGCTTGGCTTATTGTTAATGGTGGTGATTCAAAATTAAAAGCATATTCTCCATTTGCCATCAAGACCTGCCAAATTCGGCAAGCCAAGAAAATAAAGCCATTACAATTTCAAATCAGCCCACGTGTGCAAACACATCAAGACAACAATTCAAATTGTTAAAGGCATATTGATGAACATATTCAATTCAGATCAAGAATAAAGCATGTGTTTCAATGGGCCATTAAAACCTTCCAAACTCGGCAATCAAGAGGAGTTAAGGCAAATTCAAATTCAAGACAACACACAAAAGCCTCTACATTGCATTCAATAACAAATTCTATTGTTTCCTTTTTTAGAACAACACGTGAAGCTACACTTGAATGAGCCATGTGATTATGTCCATGGCCTTTTCTTATTGTTATTAGTAGTAATAATTCAAATTCGGATTGTAAAGGCTGAATCCAAACGGCAACCATAGCTTTAGCTTGTGCATTGATTCTGGATATTATTTTTGTGGGAGCCTTTTTGGCCAGCCCCTATTATATGTATTGCACGTTGAAGCTTGAATAAGACAGCTTGGAATTATATGAAAATATTGCTTAGTGAAAATTCTCTCCTAGTTTCTTGGATGAATCAAGAATATCAAAGTTCTTATCAAAGTTCCTACTTTGTGGCGAACAACGACTGGTTTATCAAGTAACCATACTTGTGGCGCCTTCATCACTTCAGCCTATCTTCATAATTCTTGATAGCAACCCATCAACTTGGATGATCTAATGGGCCTAAGAGGGCCCATAATTTGGGCCATGGCCTACAAAGCCCAAAGCACCCTTGGCCAACTTGTGCTAAGTCTTTAAGCATCACTTGGGCCAAGTGACAATATGAGGCCCATTAATTGCCTCCTTGTAGAGGATGAGCCTTTTGAAGGCCACGACCAAGAATGAGGCTTTACTTTATGTCCTTTCTTTAAGTTATTAATAAGTGGGGCACCCACGTTTAGTATGCATATTATTTTATTTAAGCATGTTTGTTTAATGAAGTCACTAACAAATGTGTTTATGTGTAGGACAGCCACGACACCATGACAACATGGCATGCATATCCTAGTTTTCCGCCCATCCATTTAACATGCCAAGGACCAGCCTAGTCAAGCCAAGCTATGACATTATTACCCGGTCAAGGAGCATTCATGGCGCCAACCAATATTTTCGCCTAGGCTTGAAGGAGCATCCCCATATTCCGCCAAGACATCAAAGCCTCATTTACACAGATGGACTCAAAATTCAAACAACACTTAAATGCTAGTCACAACCACCTCTCAAGACACGCTGCAAAGGCTAAGGCAAGCATCCCCCATTTTCTGCCCCAACATTTAGACTCCCCTTGCCTAAACACTATCCCAAACAATCCCCATACACAAGCCTCGGCCAAAGACACCATTACCCAAGCCAAATATATTCTCCACCCATCAAAGCCAATAGCCAGCCGAAACCAAACAAAAACACCCAAAAATACAACCAAAAATTCCTAAAGTTTTCTAGACCGAGAGTTCAAACAAAATGATCATATAAAACTACCAACCCCCACAAGGAGGTTGCTATCAAGTGGTATCCAGAGCTAGCATTGTTTGAAGTGTCTTGTTGCATCATTTCCAACATTGGTCGAACCAAAGCAAACTTTGGTGCATCAAGTCTGTCTTGGCTAAAACCGAGACCATTACTTATGTATTGTGAAAATTTTTGTGTGCAGGTGCAAAAATATTGTTGGCCAAACCAAAAGCCTACACTAAAAAGCAAAAACAAAAACAGCTTGTGGCCCAATCAAAGCCATCAAGCACCCAAAAAAATTCTTGTTTGTTTTTATCTTGTTACCACCTATAAACCACTACTATCCACATACACACATCCAAACCCCCATAAAAACACAAAACAAACCACCACCTACAAAACCACAAAAACAAACGCCAACCCAAAATTGTTTGATTTAAGCCTAACTCTTTCGCCGTACAAGAACATCATCCAGAACTTCTTTTGGTTCAATCCAGAACCCCAAGGAGAGAAAGAGTGAGTGAGTGAAACACATTGTGAGTAAAAAACTAGAGTGATAGTGAGATATATCTTCAGAAAACACATCATCTCCCACGGTTTCACCAAGGACCTAAAGTTTTACATCTATTCTGCATGAGCTACATGAAGAGATTAGGACCTTTAAACAACAGATGGCGGACATGCAAATCCGACAAGACCACTAACATAATCGGAGGCAATCCAACAATAATGAGTCATCCGACTCAGAGGCAGAAAGGAGGAGAATAAGGAGGAGGGAAAGGAGGAATGAAGAAGAGAATCAAAGGGAAAGGAAGAGGGATGACCAAGTAGAGGGTGTCCAAATAAAGGTTCCCACATTTATGGGAATGAACAATCCAGAAGCATACTTGGAATGGGAGATGAAGATTGAGCAAGTCTTTGAATGCCACACTTATTCAGAGGAAAAAAGGTGAAGGTGGCTGCTTTAGAGTTCAAAGAGTATGCAATGGTCTGCTGGGATCAATTTCAGAAGGATAGGCGGAGGTGTGGTGCTCAATTTGTGAGCACATGGGAGGAAATGCGAACAATTATGAGGAAGAGGTTTGTGCCCCAATCATACCAACAGGACATTTATAACCAACTTCAAAGGCTGACTCAAGGAAGCAAGTCAGTGGATGAGTACTATAAGGCGATGGAGCTGGCCCTACTAAGAACCAACCTTCAGGAGGAATGTGAAGCCACTATGATAGCAACCTCCTTGTGGGGGTTGGTATTTTATTGAGATCGTTTTGTTTGAAGTTTGATAATGTAAATTGTAGTTTGAACTTTGTTGGTGATTTTTGGTTGTTTTATATGGGGTCACGGCTGGCTTTGGTTAAGGTGTGGATTGGGTTGTGTTTGGGATAATTCTGGCCGAGAGTATGTGTTTTGGGGGAATGGATGTTAGGCTTTGTGTTTAGGCCGAGAGTAATTTGTGGGTAAGGTGGATTGTGTTTGGCCGAGGTTTAGCTTTGTTGGTTAATAAAGTTTGTTGGTTTGGATAGAAGAAGATGAAGAAGATAGAAAGATGATGGCGCCACAAACAATGGTTTGTTTGATAAGCCTAGGAAGTTCGCCACAAACAAGGATGTTTGATAAGAAAATAAACTCTTGGTTCAACCAAGAAACTTAGGAGAGAAATCTCACTAATGTATTTGTGCGTAAAATTCAAGCTATGTATTTCATGTTTGTAAGTCATACAAATAGGATGTGGGCTGGCCGTGAGGCTCCCTATAAATTTTGAAAGTAAAGCTACCACTATTACATTGATGTCATTCTCCCAACACGGGGTTAAGCTTATGGGAAAGTTAATGTCTACTTGAATGTGTATTAGGCAAATGTTGAATGTACTTGGAAAATGGGTTCCAAGTCACACGGCTATACATTTAATCATCTTCAAGTATTTCGTCTTGTGCTCATTCAAACAATGATTCGGCTATAAGTGTTGAAGTTAAGTTGCGCCAAACATAAGGGGTGTGTCTCATTCCATTTATGCCGAGGAGGAAAATAAGGTAGCCCATTGAACTCCTCATTTGAATTTGAACTTGAACACGTGTTTAATGCTTTTGAGGTCTTGGCCGTGTTGTAGCTTGAGCCTTCAAGGCATGGGCTGAAAATAGGGATGTGCTTTCAATGATTATTTGAATTTGAACTCAGCCATGAATTCCTTCCCCTTTTGTAGATTGGCTGAGTTATTCATAATAATTTGCACAATTAAAAAAAGCCATTAAATATGAGGCAAAGAATATGGTAGGCGCCATAAATATGGTTGGCCGTGTCTTGATGTGCCTTCTTTCGGAAAGGGCTGAGCATGCGGCGCCATGGCCTAGTCAGCCTGCTTGGGTGTGGCTTCCACGCATGAGGTGGAAAAAGTGGCGCCTTCCACGCATGAGGTGGAAAAAGTGGCGCCTGGCCTAGTCACCTGCCGAGTTAGATTCAGTCGTGGCTTCTCGACATGGTGCAGAAGATGCGGCGCCCTGCCCAGGTCAGGTTCCAGCATGGCTTGGACTGGATTAGGCCGTCAAGTAATCCCTAGGAAAAACAAAGGAAAATTTATTAGATGATAATAAAAGCTAATTTAAAAATACTTAAGAATAAAAACTTGTGGTCTAAAGCCACTTATTTAACTAAAGTCAACAACCAAGCCCTTAGTCATCCCTTGCTTGGTCGTGGCCTTCAAGGGAGGTGTCTTCTAATGTGAGGCATGTTATGGGCCTTGTGGTGTCACTTGGCCCAGCTGATGCTTGGATGTTCAATATTAGTTGGTCAAGTGTGCCTTGGGCTTTCTTGGCCCTGGCCCGAGTTATGGCTCCCCCTAGGCCCATTAGGTCATCTAGGTTGATGGGCCTTGGTGGGTTGTTATCATCCCATCCTTCTTGGACTGAATTCGACCTCGAATCAAGGTCTTCATTACCTGTTTCAAAAAGAGAAAGATCAGCAACATTAAAGCTGGCACTAACATTGCCATAATCACTTGGGATATCAATCTTATAGGCATTATTATTGATTCTTTCAAGGACCTTGAAAGGTCCGTCCCCTCTGGGTTGAAGCTTAGACTTCCTTTGGGAGGGGAACCTCTCTTTCCGCATATGAACCCAGACTAGGTCTCCAGGTTCAAAGATAAACTCTTTTCTACCCTTATTGGCTTGCTAGCATAACCCAATTTTATTTTTTTCAATTTTGGCCTTTATCTCTTCATGAAGCCGTTTTACATACTCGACTTTGGCCTTACCATCTTTGTGCTTAAGGGTTTTAGAATCAGTTAGGGGTAGTAAATCCAGCGGGGTCAAAGGGTTGAATCCATAAACTACATCAAAAGGCGAGCATCCCGTGGTGCTACGTATTGTCCTATTATAAGAAAATTCTACATGGGGTAGGCTTTCTTCCCAAGCCTTGAGGTTTTTCTTTAAAACTGCCCATAGAAGTGTGGACAGTACTCGGTTTACGACCTCAGTTTGGCCATCTGTTTGGGAATGGCAAGTTGTGGAGAATAGGAGTTTAGTTCCTATTTTACCCCATAGGGTCCTCCAGAAATGACTAAGGAACTTGGTGTCCATGTCACTTACAATGCTCCTTGAAAGGCCATGGAGCCTCACAATCTCTTTGAAAAAGAGATCAGCCACGTGGCAAGCATCATCAACCTTCTTACAAGGTATAAAGTGGGCCATTTTGAAAAAACGGTCCACTAAGACAAAGATGGAATCCTTGCCGTTTCGAGTCTTGGGTGAAAGTGTGAATGTCAAGAGGAACACTTTGGAAATCTCTCTTTATGTGTCATGTTTTTGATGAGGACAACTTGTGCGTATAAGAGCTTGAAGATCATCAACAAATCAACGTGCTTAAGTCTTCTAATTGGTACTAAGCTTAGACTAGAGATTAGTTTAAGTTGAGTCTAAGGCTTAAGTCACCTAATACATGTCTCATATGCATAAATATTTTAAATCATTTTCATTTTGAGATATGTCATTCATAATATGTTCATGCATCACATAAATACATGTATATGTGCATTCTAGGCATAAACTAAGTGTTAAACATGTATGAATTAAGTGCATAACGTATTTGAAGTTTTTACACATGAAAATATGCTGTTAATCGATTAAGGCATAGGTTAATCGATTAATCTAACTGTTTGCACAGTTTAATCGATTAAGGCATTCGTTAATCGATTAACTGAGCTTCAGAATTAATTCTTTATAAACTGCGTTTTCCAGAATTGATCTCATAAGTTGCATGTTGCATTTTTAGAGAGTTAGAGCATTTTTCGTGTTAATTGTTGCATCTAATTGTAAATGCATTTGTGAGTTTAGAAAAGAGAGAATTCTATGCTTTAGGATTGAGTGCATTACATGATATACTTCTCATCTTTTCACATCACATGTTCATGCATATTATTGATGTTTCTTGATTAGATGTTTACATTCTATGCATTCTGTTTTCAAACTAATACATTTTCATATTGCATGAGTTTGTATTAGGTGATTAGAGTAAAGTGTTTTCTTGTTAGATATAAGCTTTGTAATAGCTTAAGTTTACTCTATTTCGTTTTTTGATTGAGAAATTGTTGTAACATAGGGAATCTCGAGGTGTCGTATCGCCGAAGAGATTGAGTGTATCTTCATTGGGTTTAGACTTAGAGATAAGGAAAGAACAGAGGTTCTTGGCTGGGGCTACGCCGAAAGAAAGGTTTTCTTTGTCGGTAGGAAGGGAGTCAAACCATAGAATAGGAGTCTTTATTATCTTGTAATTGTCTAAGTGTTGTAATTGGATGATGTGTATGTAATAACATTGATTCGATTATAGTGAAGAAAAATCTCCCAAATCAGCCGGGAGGCCTGGATGTAGTTTGCGGTGGGCAAGCAAACGAACCAGGATAAAATTCGTGTTACAGGATTTTTCTATCTCTCTCTATTTATTGCATTTAATCGGTTAACTTGTATAGTGGATTTAATAACTAATATGTTTTTGTGCTATACTATTAATACTCTGATAAATTTGTAAGCTCTGTAAATTCGTTTTGTTATCGATTAATTGTCGTGCAAATAATCGTATATCCCTAAGCTTACTGCCTCTGTTTAATCGATTAAGTCAAGTTTGTTAATCGATTACATTCATTCTGTTAATCGATTAAGTGGACTGTGTTGATTGTGTTAATCGATTATCCCTGTTCTGTTAATCGATTAATTAGGTGTATTTTAGCATTAAGTGTTGTTTTTCGAAAAGCGGATATTCTAACCGCTACACCTATTCAACCCCCCCCCCCCCCCTTCTAGGTGTATTGTAACCACTGATACCTAACAAGTGGTATCAGAGCTAGTGCGAAGTGCTAGCTCAACCGCGTATTCGTGATCCTAAGGGAAAAAGGAATGGGTTCGTCAAACCCATTTGGTGGTGATGGTTCATCCATTAATCGACCACCTATATTCAGTGGTGAAGGGTATGCCTACTGGAAAGTCCGCATGAAAATTTTTATTGAAGCCATAGACTCGGATATTTGGGAATCCGTAGTCAACGGCCCTTTCGTTCCACAGCATCTTGTGGACAATGAACCTAAAGACAAGCCTAAAAGTCTATGGACCGATGATGAGCGCAAAAAGGTCCAACATAACCTACGCGCCAAAAATATCATCACATCGGCCCTATCCTATGATGAGTTCTTTAGAGTCTCGCAGTGCCAAAATGCAAAAGAAATGTGGGACACTTTACAAGTGACTCACGAAGGCACTAGCGAAGTCAAGCGCGCTAGATTAAATGCGCTGACCCACGAATATAAGTTATTTCGCATGTTACCTAGTGAATCAATCAGTGATATGCAAAAGAGATTTACTCATATTGTTAATCATTTAGTTGCTCTAGATAAATCATTTGCCAGAGGTGAACTAACTAATAAAGTTTTGCGTTGTCTTGACAGGAAATGGCAACCAAAGGTAACTGCAATTGTTGAATCCAAAGACTTGGACTCTATGCCTCTAGCTACACTATTTGGAAAGCTTCAAGAGCACGAAATGGAATTGGGGCGCTTGACTATGCACGAAGATTCAGACCGGAAGAAGAAAAACATCACATTAAAGGCCACGACCTCCAAATCAAAAGAAGAGAAAGATGATGATGAATCTGACTCCGATCTAGATGATGAAACTATGAGTCTCCTTGTTCGAAAATTTAGCAAATTCATTAAAATAAAAGGTGGATTCAAAAAGTTTCAAAACAAAGAAGCAAGAGAGTCAACCAACAAAGGCAAGAACAACAAAGATCGCTTCACTTGCCATGAGTGTGGAAAAGCAGGACACATGAGATTTCAATGTCCTACCTATCTGAAAAAGGTTGATTCAGAGAAGAGCACTCCCAGGGAATTCAAGTCCAAGAAAGCTTATATTGTATGGGATGTACCTGAGGAGGAAACAACATCAAGCACCTCTAGTGAGGAGGAGTCAGCGAAGCTATGTCTGATGACTAGATCTGACAACAATGGGAACTCAGACTCACACAAGAATAATAATGAGGTATATTCTGACACCTCATCCACTTCGGATGACTTACCCTCTTATGATGTTTTATATAATGCTTATGTTGAGTTACATGAGGAACTAAAGAAATTGGCGAGGATAAACATTGATAAGAAAAGGGTAATCCTTAAAAATGAAAAGAAAATAAGCCAACTTCACAAAGAATTAGATGAATTAAAATTACAAAATGAAACTTTAGATCTCATCTATTCTTGTAGCACATGTAACTGCTCTGCTAATAATTTATGTCAAAAACCTGTATGTGAGACTTGCGAGACGTTGCAAGAAGACAATTTTAAACTAAAAGAAAAACTCGAATGTCTCACAAACAGTAAACAGCAATTAGACACTCTGCTAAGTCAAACAAGAAATGTTGGTGATCGTACTGGTCTAGGTTATACTCGCTCGGCTAAGAATAAAAGACCATATAGAAAACCTGTAGCTCATACTAAAAATAAAAAACATAAGCATTCACCTACATGTTTTTAGTGTAATACATCTGGTCATACTTCTTATTCATGTTATATTAGAAAGTATGGTATACCTAGCGGAGTCTATGTATGGATAAAGAAGGGAGATAATTCCCTAATCACTAACAGAAAAGGACCCAACATAAATTGGGTACCGGAGAAAAGCAGGTGATATGTTTTGCAGGTATGTCTTCGAACACAAGGACGAAAATGGTATTTAGACAGTGGATGTTCGAGACATATGACAGGTGACAGATCAAATTTCCTGGATCTCTCACTTAAAGGAAAAGGATACTTCACGTACGGAGACAACAACAAGGGAAAGATACTTGGCACTGGAACGGTTGGTAACTCATCTCAAACTCAAATTGAAAATGTCCTTTATGTTGAAGGACAAGAACATAATCTTCTGAGTATAAGCCAACTCTGTGACAAAGGTAATCGTGTATCTTTCGATTCTGACTGTTGCATCATTCGTGACATTTTATCTAATAATGTTAAATTTGTTGGTCATCGTATAAATAATATTTACATGGTTAACTTGGATGATGTCACCACATTATTTTCAAAATGTTTTATTTCTAAAGAAGATGACATCTGGCTCTGGCACAGACGCATTGCACATATCCGTATAAAACATCTAGATAAATTGTCATCAAACGAACTAGTTGAGGGGCTACCAAAACTAAATTTTAAAACTAAAGAGATTTGTGACACTTGTCAAAAGTGTAAACAAACCAAAAATTCTTTTAAAAACAAAAATGTGATATCCACTTCAAGACCTTTGGAGTTACTCCATATGGACTTGTTTGGACCACATGAGTTTTTGTGGTAGCTACTATGCTCTAGTTATTGTTGATGATTTCTCTGGATTTACATGGACATTATTTTTATTTGCGAAAAGTGACGCCTTCAAGTCTTTTAAAAATCTTGCCAAGCAAATTCAAAACCAACTAAACCTGAAAATAGTATATATACGAAGTGATCACGGGGGAGAATTTGAGAACTTTCAGTTCGACAAATTCTGTGATAAGCATGGCATTATGCATCAGTTCTCTGCTCCTCGCACTCCACAACAAAATGGAGTTGTTAAGAGGAAAAATCGTGTATTAGAAGAATTAGTGAGAACCATGCTTAATGAAAGTAATGCCCCCAAATACTTCTGGGCAGATGCAGTTCATACTGCATGTTATGTTATAAATCGAGTACTTTTAAGGCCTAATTTGAATAAAACTCCTTAAGAACTTTTAAAAGGCCGTAAACCAAACATATCCCATCTTCACGCTTTCGGTTGCAAATGTTTTATATTAAATAATGGAAAGCGGGCTTTAGGAAAATTTAATTCAAAAGCCGATGAGGGAATATTTTTGGGATACTCGATTCATAGCAAAGGGTTCAGAATTTTTAATAAATATTCAATGTAAGTTGAAGAGTCTATCCATGTACAATTTGACGAATCTTCTCCAAAAGAGAAGAGAAAGGTCGTATCTGATGATGTTGCAGGTGCTTTGGAAGAAGCATACTCAAAGAACATGGATAATGAAGAAGCAACTAATGAAGGATGTCAAACCAAATCTCAGGAGCATTCAGATATGCCAGTTGTGTGGAAAACCAAGAAAGCTCACCCGATCGACAAAGTAATAGGTGACATATCTACGGGAGTGGTAACCCGTAGTTCCTTAATAAACTTTTGTAACTTTGTAGCTTTTGTATCTCAAATTGAGCCTAAGACCATTGATGAGGCCATTGAGGATGTGCGCTGGGGTATAGCTATGCAAGAAGAGCTGAACCAGTTCGAGCGTAATAATGTTTGGGACTTGGTCCCTAAACCTAAAGATCATCCCGTGATTGGTACTCGATGGGTTTTCAGAAATAAGCTTGATGAATCAGGCTTAATCATTCGAAATAAGGCACGCTTGGTGGCCAAAGGCTACAACCAGGAGGAGGGTATCGATTATGACGAAACCTATGCCCCTGTAGCCAGATTAGAGGCCATCAGGATGCTACTTTCCTTTGCATCTATTATGAACTTCAAACTATTTCAAATGGACGTAAAAAGCGCCTTCCTAAATGGCTACATTCAAGAAGAAGTTTATGTTGACAAACCGCTTGGTTTTGAAATTTATAAATATCTGAACCACGTTTATAAACTTAAAAAGGCACTCTATGGTCTCAAACAAGCTCCTCGAGCTTGGTATGATAGACTTAGTACCTTTCTTTTAGAAAAAGGGTTCGAAAGTGGCTTGGTTGACACAACGCTTTTTATTCGTAAATCAGAAAATTATGTATTACTTGTACAAATCTATGTGGATGACATAATATTTGGATCTACTAATGATATTTTGTGTAAAGATTTTTCTGAGATGATGCGGGGGGAGTTTGAAATGTCTATGATGGGAGAACTCACATTCTTTCTAGGACTTCAGATAAAGCAACTAGAAAGTGGGATATTCATCCATCAAGCAAAATATTGCAAAGAGCTGCTCAAGAAATTCGAAATGAACAATTGTAAGGAAGCTTCCACTCCTATGGCATCTGCTTGCTACCTAGATAAGGACGAAAAAGGAAAAGCGATAGAGGTAACAAAGTATCGAGGAATAATTGGGTCATTACTTTACTTAACTGCAAGTCGACCTAATATCATGTTTAGTGTATGTTTGTGTGCGAGATTTCAATCATCACCTAGAGAATCACATCTTAAAACTGTTAAAAGAATCATGAGATATTTAAAAGGAACAACTTACATGGGATTATGGTATCCTCGGGATGCCTCACTATCCTTGGTAGGTTATTCCGAATCCGATTTCGCTGGATGTAAATTGGATCGGAAAAGCACTAGTGGTACTTGTCACTTGTTGGGCAGTTCATAAGTAGCATGGCACAGCAAAAAGCAAGCCTGTGTTGCTTTGTCCACCGCCGAAGCGGAATACATTGCCGCTGGTGTGTGTTGCGCTCAAATACTTTGGATGAAGCAGCAACTCAAGGACTATGGTCTTAAACTTGAAAAGATCCCTATTAAATGCGATAATACAAGTGCCATAAACCTTTCCAAGAATCCCGTTTTGCATTCTAGAACTAAGCATATAGAAATTAGACATCATTTTTTGCGTGATCATGTACAAAAAGGTGACTGCGTTCTTGAATTTGTTGAAACTCTAAACAATTAGCTGATATTTTCACCAAGCCCCTTCCCAGGGATACTTTCTTTGTTCTAAGAAGAGAACTTGGAATTCTTGATGAACAATATCTCGATTGAAATTGTTTAGTTGTTTGCATTATCGTCTTGCCTCTATATGCCTATGTGTCTTTTGCTTAAATGATATATGTTAAAATGCAAAAATATGTCTCTTGATTAACTCTTTCTGTGATTATGAATGTCTCGATTAATCCGTCACAATGCATGCATGAGCCCTAAAAAGTTGAAACCATTCTACTGCCCGAAAATCAATTTTTACGATGAGTAATCGATTACACACTTGCTGTTAATCGATTACCTGGGCATCAGTTGTTTGAAAATTTGAAATTTTACATTGGTTTAATCGATTAAACCTGCCCGTTAATCGATTAAAACCAGCATTTTAAAGGCAGACAACAATTCGGTTTTACACTTTTTTTGGCATTCTCTCAAACTCTCTTATACTTTGAGTTTCTGAATCAGTAGCACAACTAATCCAAGTGCACTAAAGTAGAAAAACCTCATCCTAACCCTCTCAAACCATCAAGAAATCACACTTTTTCATCCTCATTACACCCCATTTCCAAGTTTCCACCAAACAAAACCCTAGGTTAGGTTTGCCTAAATCCTTCTCTGCTCATTCACCGTTATTTCGGGTTCCACTATATAATGGAGCAAGGTCGCACTAAAAGGGTCGAGACCTCAGCTACTCGTGTACGAAGAAGGGTAGTCGGTTCACCTTCTACTCACTTATCTTGTAAGAAACCCGTTTGGCAAAATTTCAAGGTCGCAAACCCACGTACATAAGGTATGTTGATTTAACCTGGTTGGCGGAACAAAATTTTAGTTTCCCGCATGATATGGAAGCTCAGGGAACCGTTCAGTTTTTGGAATTAAAGGGACAAGTTTACCCTACTCTAGTTAGGGAATTTTATGCAAATTTTAGATACAAGGATGGAAAGTACTGGTCTATGATTTCTGGTAATCTGTTTGAACTTAATGATGATATTTTTATGAATGTCGGTGGTTTATCATCTTCTGGTTATGGAATAGGAGATTGTTCCTGGGTTAAGGAGAACTTTGATCCTACTGAGGTTTATAAGTCATTTCTAAGAGGCCCTCACTTTACATTCAGGGTCAACTGACCAAAGCTGGGTCATTATCTGTTGAGAACAGACTGTTGCATTACATTCTTGCTTACATTTTGGTGCAGAGGAACACGAATCACGCACAGCCTACTGTGAATGATTTGCGTTTCATGTATGCTGTAAAGAATAATGTAATGATCAACTGGCCTGAGGAGATTTTGAAAATAATGAACAGTGTGTCTCTGTCTCAGTCGAAGCTGCTTCCCTATAGTATTTTCATTTCACGCATTGTTGATTATCTACACATTGATGTTTCTAATACCATCATTGTTGAGTACACTGATAAGGATCATCTGGTTGGTGAAAGCCTCATTCATAAAATGGGTATATACAAGTATGGTACTACTTGGAAATACCAAGAGGACTACACTACTATTGGTCTGGATTTATCCGATGATGATAATCAGGGTGGCATGGGTGATCAGCACGCTACAACTCAGGGGGAGCCTTCTGGAACAGCACCTCAGAACTCTGCTTTTGGTTTAGATCAGTTGGAAGCCATGGAGCAACGGCTTTACAACCGTATGGATCTTCACTTCCAAGGATTGAAAGACTCATACTTTGCAGGTATGGAACAGTATGAAGAACGTCAAACTGCTTATTCAGACAACCAATTTCAGGAGTTGAGGAATCTGATTCAATCTACTGCTGAAGCTCAAAATGTCATGTTTTGTTCAGAATTTCAGAAGATATCTGTGCTTATCAGGGGAGATCAGAACATTATCATTCCTGCTGATCACATTGACGATCCTCCACCTCCACCTCAACCATAGCTTAGAAGACTTTAGACCTAGGATATCTCACCATTAGGTTTATTTCTTCTTTGTGGCACTTTCTGGATTCAATTGTTGTTATGGATTCAAGTTTCTCTTTTGTGTGCCTCTTTTATGTTCTTAATTGACATTTCATGGTTTGTATGGTTGCTGACTACTTTTACTCTTTATGCTATTGTTATTTTGATTATGTTGAATAGCTTATCTTGTTTACGTGAATGGTTCTTGATCATATGAGATTTTCTACTTATTGTGATTTGATATGGTAAATCTTGTATGTCGTTCATTTTACCAAATTGGCTATTTCTTTTGTATAAACTAGCGCATTTGTTTAATTTTCTACAAAATAAAACAGGTTAATTGTTAAATCCCAAATTAACTCATTGACTTTGTTTTATGCATAACTCATATCTCTGCCTTATTTTTGACCTGGGTTATCTTTTTGATAATGTCAAAAGGGGGAGAAAGGTTGTTTTGTTGTTTTCTGATCGTGCAGGTTGATCGTAATAACAGCTTCCGAAATATTTGCGCATCATATCAACATGCCAACACAATCTTCAAGCTATTTCATCACACTTGACATATTTGATGTAGTGTTTGTCATCATCAAAAAGGGTGAGATTGAAAGTGTGCATGTCAAGAGGAACACTTTGGAAAGCTCTCTTTATGTGTCATGGTTTTGATGAGGACAACTTGTGCGTATAAGAGCTTGAAGATCATCAACAAATCAACGTGCTTAAGTCTTCTGATTGGTACTAAGCTTAGACTAGAGATTAGTTTAAGTTGAGTCTAAGGCTTAAGTCACCTAATACATGTCTCATATGCATAAATCTTTTAAATCATTTTCATTTTGAGATATGTCATTCATAATATGTTCATGCATCACATAAATACATGTATATGTGCATTCTAGGCATAAACTAAGTGTTAAACATGTATGAATTAAGTGCATAACGTATTTGAAGTTTTTACACATGAAAATATGCTGTTAATCGATTAAGGCATAGGTTAATCGATTAATCTAACTGTTTGCACAGTTTAATCGATTAAGGCATTCGTTAATCGATTAACTGAGCTTCAGAATTAATTCTTTATAAACTGCGTTTTTCAGAATTGATCTCATAAGTTGCATGTTGCATTTTTAGAGAGTTAGAGCATTTTTCGTGTTAATTGTTGCATCTAATTATAAATGCATTTGTGAGTTTAGAAAAGAGAGAATTCTATGCTTTAGGATTGAGTGCATTACATGATATACTTCTCATCTTTTCACATCACATGTTCATGCATATTATTGATGTTTCTTGATTAGATGTTTACATTCTATGCATTCTGTTTTCAAACTAATACATTTTCATATTGCATGAGTTTGTATTAGGTGATTAGAGTAAAGTGTTTTCTTGTTAGATATAAGCTTTGTAATAGCTTAAGTTTACTCTATTTCGTTTTTTGATTGAGAAATTGTTGTAACATTGGGAATCTCGAGGTGTCGTATCGCCGAAGAGATTGAGTGTATCTTCATTGGGTTTAGACTTAGAGATAAGGAAAGAACAGAGGTTCTTGGTTGGGGCTACGCCGAAAGAAAGGTTTTCTTTGTCGGTAGGAAGGGAGTCAAACCATAGAATAGGAGTCTTTATTATCTTGTAATTGTCTAAGTGTTGTAATTGGATGATGTGTATGTAATAACATTGATTCGATTATAGTGAAGAATAATCTCCCAAATCAGTCGGGAGGCTTGGATGTAGTTTGCGGTGGGCAAGCAAACGAACCAGGATAAAATTCGTGTTGCAGGATTTTTCTATCTCTCTCTCTTTATTGCATTTAATCGGTTAACTTGTATAGTGGATTTAATAGCTAATATGTTTATGTGCTATACTGTTAATACTCTGATAAATTTGTAAGCTCTATAAATTCGTTTTGTTATCGATTAATTGTCGTGCAAATAATCGTATCTGCCTAAGCTTACTGTCTCTGTTTAATCGATTAAGTCAAGTTTGTTAATCGATTACATTCATTCTGTTAATCGATTAAGTGGACTGTGTTGATTGTGTTAATCGATTATCCCTGTTCTGTTAATCGATTAATTAGGTGTATTTCAGCATTAAGTGTTGTTTTTCGAAAAGCGGATATTCTAACCGCTACACCTATTCAACCCCCCCCCCCTTCTAGGTGTATTGTAACCACTGATACCTAACATTGGGTATAGCCACTATAAAATCCATGGATATGTCTAACCATGGTGATTCAGGCACGAGTAAGGGCGTATAAAGCCCATGTGGTATCCCTTTGGACTTGGCCTTTTTGAAGATCAGACAATGCTCATAGTTCTTTCGCACATCCTTTTTCATCTTAGGCCAGTAAAAATGCTCCTTGAGCATGTCAAGGGTTTTAGGGATCCCGAAGTGTCCCATTAACCCTCCCTCATGAGATTCCTTAACAAGCAAATCTCGGATAGAACTCTTAGGTGCACACAAACGATTTTCCTTGAAAAGGAACCCTTCGTGCCTATAGTAACCATTAACAGCAATACTCACGCATTTATTATATAATTCAGAAAAATCAGAATCATGCAAGTAAAGCTCTTTCAGAAATTCGAGATCGTACAGTTTAGTCTCGAGGGTGGAGAGCAGAATATGCCTCCTTGATAGAGCATCTGCCACAGTGTTGGCTTTTCCCATCTTATGCTTTAAAACATAAGGGAATTGCTCAAGAAATTCAACCCATTTGGCATGGCGCTTGTTAAGCTTGCCTTGCCCTTTCAAATACTTTAGTGACTCATGGTCACTATGTATTACAAATTCCTTGGACAACATGTAGTGTTTCCAAGTTTGTAATGCCCTTACCAAGGCATACAATTCCTTATCATAGGTGGTGTAATTTAAGGCCGGGCCTCCAAGCTTTTCACTGAAATAAGCAATCAGATGTCCTTCCTGCAACAAAACAGCTCCAATACCTACGTTAGAAGCATCACATTCTATCTCAAAAGATTTAGCAAAGTTAGGTAAAGATAGAACGGGGGCGTTAGTTAAACGCTCCTTAAGCCTCTGAAAGGCTTCCTCTTGTTTTTCTCCCCATATAAAGCCGACATTGTTTTTGACCACCTCGTTGAGAGGTGCGGCTATAGTACTGAAGTCCTTAACGAACCTCCTATAGAAGCTTGCCAAGCCATGGAAGCTTCTCACATCTGTTACAGTCATGGGGGTAGGCCAATCCTGGATGGCCTTGATCTTTTCTTGGTCCACATGGATCCCTTTTTCATTTATTAAAAAGCCCCAAAATATCAAATGATCCACATAAAAAGAACATTTCTCAAGATTAGCATAGAGCTTAAGGGTCCTGAATTCCTCATGAATTTCATGAAGAACCGAAGTGAAGCCCTCGCTCCTTGGTGACACAGCCGGGGATGATGTGTTTTCTGAAGACATCTCTCACAACACACTAGTATGTTACTCACAATTTGTTTCACTCACTCACTCTTTCTCTCCTTGGGGTTCTGGATTGAACCAAAAGAAGTTATAGTTGGTGTCCGTGTAGGGCGAAACAAACTAGGCTAAAATCAAAATAATTTGTTTGGTGGCGGTTTTTTTTGTGGTTTTGTAGTTGGTGGTTTGTTTTTGTGGTTTTATGGAGGTTTGGATGTGTGTTTGTGGGTAGTAGTGGGTTATGGATGGTAACAAGAAAGAAAGAACAAGAAATTCTTTTTTTGTGTGCTTGATGGCTTGATTCGGCCACAAGCTTTTGTTTTGCTTTTTGGTGTAGGCTCTTATTGGCTTTTGGTTTGGCCAATGTTTTTAGGAACCTGCACTCAGAAAATTCACAAGATAGAGTAATGGTCTCGACTTTAGCCAAGACAGAATTTTGATGCACCAAGGTTGGCTTTCATTCGGCCAATGTTGAAAATGGTGCACACTTTGCTTCAAACAAGGCTAGCTCTGATACCACTTGATAGCAACATCCTTGTGGGGGTTGGTATTTTGTTGAGATCGTTTTGTTTGAAGTTTGATAATGTAAATTGTAGTTGGAAATTTGTTGGTGATTTTTGGTTGTTTTATATGGGGTCACGGCTGGCTTTGGTTAAGGTGTGGATTGGGTTTTGTTTTCGATAATTCTGGCTGAGAGTATGTGTTTTGGGGGAGTGGATGTTAGGCTTTGTGTTTAGGCCAAGATTAATTTATGTGTAAGGTGGATTGTGTTTGGCCGAGGTTAGGCTTTGTTGGTTAATGAAGTTTGTTGGTTTGGATAAAAGAAGATGAAGAAGATAGAAAGATGATGGCGCCACAAACAATGGTTTGTTTGATAAGCCTAGGAAGTTCGCCACAAACAAGGATGTTTGATAAGAACAAAAACTCTTGGTTCAACCAAGAAACATAGGAGAGAAATCTCACTAATGTATTTTTGCATAAAATTCAAGCTATGTATTTCATGTTCATAAGTCATACATATAGGATGTGGGCTGGCCGTGAGGCTCCCTTTGAATTTTGAAAGTAAAGCTACCATTATTACATTGATGTCACTATCCCAACATGGGGCTAAGCTTAAGGGAAAGTTAACGTCTACTTGAATGTGTATTTGGCACATTTTGAATGTACTTGGACAATGGGTTCCAAGTCACACGGCTAGACATTTAATCATCTTCAAGTGCTTCCTCTTATGCTCATTCAAATAATGATTCGGCTATAAGTGTTGAAGTTAAGCCGAGCCAAACATAAGGGGTGTGTCTCATTCCATTTATGCCGAGGAGGAAAATAAGGTGGCCCATTGAATTCCTCATTTGAATTTGAACTTGAACACGTGCTTAATGCTTTTGAGGTCTTGGCTGTGTTGTAGCTTGAGCCTTCAAGGCATCGGCTGAAAATAGGGGATGGGCTTTCAATGATTATTTGAATTTGAACTCAGCCATGAATGCCTTCCCCTTTTGTAGATTGGCTGAGTTATTCATAATAATTTTCTCAATTAAAAAAAAGGCATGAAACATGAGGCCAAGAATATGGTAGGCGCCATAAATATGGTTGGTCGTGTCTTGATGTGCCTTCTTTAGGAAAGGGCTGAGCAGGTGGTGCCTTGGCCTATTCAGCCTGCTTGGGCGTGGCTTCCACGCATGAGGTGGAAAAAGTGGCGCCTGGCCTAGTCACCTGCCGAGTCAGATTCAGGTGTGGCTTCTGGACATGGTGCGGATGATGCGGCGCCCTGGCTAGGTCAAGTTCCAGCATGGCTTGTGCTGGATCAGGCTGTCAAGTAATCCCTAGGACAAACAAAGGCAAATTTATTAGATGATAATAAAAGCTAATTTAAAAATACTTAAGAATAAAAACTTGTGGTCTAAAGCCACTTATTTAACTCAAGTCAACAAGCAAGCCCTTAGTCATCCCTAGTTATGTGAGGCATGTTATGGGCATCGTGGTGTCACTTAGCCCAGTTGATCCTTGGATGTTCAATATTAGTTGGTCAAGTGTGGTGTGGGCTTCAAGGGTTGTGTCTGCTAATGTGAGGCATGTTATGGGCCTCGTGGTGTCACTTAGCCCAGTTGATCCTTGGATGTTCAATATTAGTTGGTCAAGTGTGGTGTGGGCTTTCTTGGCCCTGATCCGAGTTATGGCTCCCCCTAGGCCCATTAGGTCATCGAGATTGAATGGCCTTGGTGGGTTGCTATCACACTATGGCACGGTTTCTTCATGGGCTCAACCAAGACATCCAAGATGTTGTAGAGTTACAAAGCTATGTGGTGTTGGAGGACTTGGTACAGAAAGCCATGAAGGTGGAGCAACAATTGAAGAGGAGGAAGTCAAAATCCTACTCAACCAACACCACCAAATTCGAGTCATCTAGCTGGAAGGACAACCCTAATAAGGACGACACATCAACTAAAGAAGTTGTGAGCACCAACAATGGCAAGAAGGCCATGGAGGCCCCAAGCCGAAGTAGGGAGATCAAGTGCTTCAAGTGCTTGGGTCATGGATACATTGCTTCTCAATGTCCAACCAAGAGAACTATGGTGGCCAAAAATGGAGTTGTAGAATCAGCATTTGAAACCTCAAGTTCAGAAGAAGACAGTGAAGACGAGGCAAGGGTGCTGGAAGGTGACTTACTCATGGTCTGAAGGCTCTTGGGCAGCCAAGTCAAAGAGAATGAGGAAAGTCAACGGAAGAACATCTTTCACACAAGATGTTTAGTTTCTGGGAACGTTTGTTCCATAATCATTGATGGTGGCAGCTGTGCCAATCTGGTGAGCACAAGGTTAGTTTCCAAACTAAACCTAGTGACTAGGACCCACCCATCACCCTATCAGTTGCAATGGTTAAGCGAAATTGGAGAAATGGTTGTCAACCAGCAAGCTGAGATCCCATTTTCCATTGGGAAGTATGAGGACACTGTATTGTGTGACGTAGTCACCATGCAGGCCAGCCACATGCTATTAGGCAGACCATGGAAACATGATCGGAAATCCATCCATGATGGGTTCTCCAACAAGTATACATTTGTATTTCACGAAAAGAAAATTATACTCTCACCCTTGTCCCCAAAACAAGTGAGTGAAGACCAAAAAAAGTTAAAAGAAAAGATGGATCAAGAGAAAAGGAATGATCCAGAAAAAAAATAGATAAAGAAAAGAAAATAACAAAAAAGAAGAAAAAAAAAGATTGAAAAAAAGAAAGAGAAGGAAAAAGGTTTACTAGCCTCTCCGGGTGAAGTGAAGGGTGCTTTAATCTCAAAGTCACCTTTATATTTTCTTTATTGCCATGATTTCAACCTAACCAATTCTTCTGTTTCTAAAGAACTGTCAATCTTTGTAAAAGGTTTTTTGCAGGATACACACAATGTACAAGAAAACCAAAAGCAGATTCTAGTACCCAAGGAAAACAAAAGCTGGAGGGTGTGCACGGACTCTCCAATCACTTACTTCAATAAGAAGTTGGGAGGACCTACTTTTAACCATTCCTTGTACGGTAAAGAACTATATGCCTTGGTAAGGGCATTACAGACTTGGCAGCAATACTTGCTACCAAGAGAACTTATGCTATATAGTGACCACGAGTCACTTAAATTTCTGAAAAGGCGAGGCAAGATATATAAGCGCCATGCCAGATGGAATGAATTTCTGGAGAAATCTCCTTATGTGTTAAGGCATAAGCGGGGAAATGCCAACATTGTGGCCAATGATCTCCCTAGGAGATATCTTTTGCTCTCCACTCTCGAGACCAAGCTATATGGTCTCAAATTCTTAAAGAAACCTTACTTGCATGATACTAATTTTGCTAATTTAAACAAAAACTGTGTGAGCACTACTAGGGATGGATACCATTGGCACGAGGATGTCCTTTTCAAGGAAAATCGCTTATGTGTACTAAGGAGTTCAAAGGGTAAACCATAAGGGATTTACACGCCCCTACCCACTCTTGAACCACCATGGATTAACATATCCGTGGATTTTGAGGTGACCATACCCAGGATCAAAAATGACAAGGTTCTTGAAAGAATAAATATTAATGCTTATAAGATTAATATTCCAAGTGATTATGGCGATGATAGTGCTAGTTTTAATGTTGCTAACCTATATCCCTTTGAAACAGGTAATGAAGACCTTGATTCGAGGTCGAATTCAGTCCAAGAAGGAGGGGATGATAGCAACCCACCAAAGGCCATCAACTTGGATGATCTAATGGGCCTAAGAGGGCCTATAATTCGGGCCAGGGCCAACAAAGCCCAAAGCACCCTTGGCCAACTTGAGCTAAGTCTTCAAGCATCACTTGGGCCAAGTGACAATATGAGGCCCATTAATTGCCTCCTTGTAGAGGATGAGCCTTTTGAAGGCCACGGCCAAGAATGAGGCTTCACTTTATGTCCTTTCGTTAAGTTATTAATAAGTGGCGCACCCACGTTTAGTATGCATATTATTTTATTTAAGCATGTTTTTTTAATGAAGTCACTAATAAATGTGTTTATGTGTAGGACAGCCACGACACCATGACAACATGGCATGCATATCCTAGTTTTCCGCCCATCCATTTAACATGCCAAGGACCAGCCTAGTCAAGCCAAGCTATGACATTATTACACGGTCAAGGACCATTCATGGGGCCTACCAATATTTTCGCCTAGGCTTGAAGGAGCATCCCCATATTCTGCCAAGACATCAAAGCCTCATTTACACGGATGGACTCAAAATTCAAATAACACTAAAATGCTTGTCACAACCACCTCTCAAGACACGTTGCAAAGGCTAAGGCAAGCATCCCCCATTTTTCGCCCCAACATTTAAAGGCCAGACCAGCCGTGGAGCTATTTTTGGGCGCCTAACTTTTATTTCGCCCAAGGAGTCAATGTTGTTATTTAAATTTGAATGGCTACAATAATGATTCAGCCAAGCCAACATAAATTCCCATGTGGCTGAATTCAAACAAGATATTGAAGGCATCCACTAAGTCAGCCTAAGCCTTAAAGGAATTAATGAAGGGAGACACCCATCCCATATCTTCCGCCCACTCTTTAAAGACAAATTCAAACATGGCCTAACAATTAAATGACCATCTGATTCGGCTCTTGTGTTTAATCAAGACAAAGATAACAAGTGCTAAAAGAAAGGGCCTGGCCGAAATCCATCAAGCCAAGTTAATGCAAACATTCAAATAATACAAACACATGTGCTAAAACAAAGCGATGGAGGCGTTGGGAAATTAAGACCCTCTTCATGGAGGGGTCTGAAACATAATGACAAGCAAGAGCAAAGGAAGCACATTGAAGAAGGAATTCAAATTCTAAGCAAACAAATTATTTGTCCAAGTACATTCGTCATGTGCTCAATATCTCCATTCAAAATAGTCTTTAATTCTCCTTAAGCTTAGCTCCGTGATATCAATGTAATAATGTTAGTTTATTTTTCAAATTCAAAGGGAGCCTCACGGCTAGCCCACACCATTTATGTAAGTCTCATGACCATGAGATAAACACCTTGAATTTTATGCAAAAACATATTTGTGAGATTTCTCTCCTAAGTTTCTTGGTTAACCAAGAGTATTGTTCTTATCAATCATCCTTGTTTGTCGCGAACCTCCTTTGGCTTATCAAACAATTCAGTTTGTGGCGCCATTCCATTTCATTCTTCTTCACCTTTTCTTATATCCAAACCGTAACCAAAGCATAACCAAACCACCATCAAGCCTCGGCCAAACACAATAACCCAAACTAACCGAGACTCCCCTTGCCTAAGCACTATCCCAAACAATCCCCATACACAAGCCTCAACCAAAGATACCATTACCCAAGCCAAATATATTATCCACCCATCAAAGCCAATAGCCAGCCAAAACCAAACAAAAACAACCAAAAATTCCTAAAGTTTTCTAGACCGAGACATCAAAAAAAACGATCATATAAAAATACCAACCCCCACAAGGAGGTTGCTATCACATTTTTTATCCTAACAAAAACCACTAAACAAAAGTCCCAAATTCGTCCAGCCAGAAACTGCCCAGGATCATAAGCCTCAGCCAGGATTCTTGTCTCACTAGTCAGCCTAAGACCAGCCTCGGTCAAGCTGACTTGTCCCACACAACCACCCATTTCAAAGCCCTCGGCCCAAACACAAAACCGTGACCCCATACCCCTTACAACGCCTCATACAACACAAACTATACTCATCCTATTTCCAAACATTTCCAAACCCCTAAGCCATACACAACCCATACCAAAGAAAAAAAAAAACCAAACATAAGCCAAATTCCCCCAAACATCATCTTCCAAACAAAACGATCGTGAAAGCATACCAACCCCCACAAGGAGGATGCTATCACTCACTAACACAAGGGAATAAATCCGAAAATCAACTCTCCCTTTTTATTCATGCATAAATGAAATACATATAGAAGTAGAAGCTAGGATTAGGGTTCCCACAAGTTGGGCCTCAAATCCATATAAGATAATGCTAAATTTAGACTAAGATAATTCAAAGCTAAAAACTAGGAAGAATGCAAACTAAGTCAAATCCTAATTCTATCTTCTCCTTGGCGGCTTGACCTAGATGGTGTGGTCCTTGCTTTTGAATTGGCCACGTGTGGCTGCCTTGGAATACGCTTGGCCGAAATTCAAGGAATCCTCTTTTGGGAATGATTCTGATGAGTCACTTAAAGATAAATTAGATTAAGTCTTTAGAAGACTTTATCCTTGACTTGAAGTTCAGATTGGCTTGGCCTATTTTTAAGGAATCCTTATTCTGGAAGGATTCTTGATAAGCCACTTGAAGATAAGCCTAGATTAAGTCTTTAGAAGACTTTATCTCTCCATCCGAAGTTGGTGGCTTATAGATAGATTATCTTTGACTTGTCCTAAAATTAAGGAATCCTTATTTTGGTAAGGATCCTTGACGAGACACTTGGATGCCTTGATCCTTAAGTCTTGTGATGACTTAATCTTCATCTCAAATTCGAATTTCAAATTTAAATTTGAATTTCAAATTTCAATTTCACTTTCCTTCCAAAAGCTTTGAATATCAAATTTTTACTTTCCCTCCAAGCTTTGATCACTTGGGCCTTTATCACTTGGCCTTAGCATTGTGACTTGCCCATGAACGAGAAAACCGGTGTGCCTGACTGACTTGGCTTTTGACCGAGAAAACCGGAGGCTGACCTGACTTGGGGTTTGACTGAGAAATCCGGAAGGCTGGCCTGACTTGGCTGGCTTGGATTTCTGACCGAGATTTGCTGGCTTGACCTGGCCTTGGCTTGGCTTAGTTTCCTTGATGTTCCTTGGGTTTAGCTTGAGGTGTCTTTTGGGATTGGGCTTAGTCTTGAAACACTTAGCACACAATTGCTTTCTTCTATACAATTTATTCAAAAGAAAATAAATAACTTAACTTTAAATAACATTAATTAAACTATCCTAGTTTAATGCTGAATTTAGAAATCCTAAGCTACTCATGAGATATAACTCTCATTTATTGAACATAAAATAAAATAGTTGACTCAAGGACATAAATGCCCTTTAAGCCCACGAATTTCAGGGTCAATGGAGTCCTTGGTGAGCTTGTTTAGACCTGACTTGGCCCTAGTTTGAGCCATGGGACCCTCTTGGTCTTGGCTGCCCCTTGAATCAAGGTTTGCCCGTAGTTGGTTGTCATCATACCCTCCTTCTTTGAGTGAATTCGACCTCGAATTCGAATGATTCTTATCCTTCTTCTTCATTTTGCCATTAACTTCCAAAGGTTAGCTTCACTTTCCCTTTTCTCCTCCTTGATTTTTTCCTTCAACCTCTTCTGGTCCTCACCGACTTGTTTAGGAGACAATGGACTTAACACCACCTTGTGGCCTTGGTGTATGGAAGTGATCTTATTAGTGAACCCATCATGGCTAGTTCTTTTATCAAATTGCCATGGCCTCCCTAACAACATATGGCTAGCATCCATTGGAGCCACATCACATAGGACCTTGTCCACATACCTCCCTATAGAGAAAGGAACCTCAACTTGTTGATCCACCACCATATCTCCAACATCACTTAACCATTGTAGTTGGTAAGGATTCGGATGTGGCTTAGTCACAAGGTTAAGTTTGGACACTACCCTTGTACTAACCACATTAGTGCAGCTACCACCATCAATGATCAATGAACACACTTTGCCTTCCACCAAGCACCTCGAATGGAAAATGTTGGATCTTTGGCCATCTTCATGCCCCTTGATTTGACTCGCTAAGAGCCTTTTGATCATAAGCATATCACCATCTGGCATGAAAGCATCCTCATCACACTCCTCTTCACTTGAAGCCTCGGATTGAGACTCCACCTCTCCATTCATTATCACCATGGTCTTCTTTGTTGGACATTGTGAAGCAATGTGACCACGACCTAAGCACTTGAAGCACTTCACATCACGTGTTTTGGTGTGTGTCTCCTTGGCTAATTGGTTGTGAACCTTGGAAGTATCCACGACCTCCTTGGCTTGAGTACCCTCCTTCTTTTAATCATCCTTCCAAGATTGGAACTTTGGTGTACTTGAGGAATACTTAGACTTCTTCCTCTTAATTTGTTGTTCAACCTTTATTGCCTTTTGCACCAAGTCATCCAATTCAATGTATGGTTGAAGCTCTACAATGTCTTGGATCTTTGGATTGAGTCCATGCAAGAATCTAGCCATGGTTGCCTCTCGGTCCTCATTGAAGTTAGAACTTATGATAGCAACCTCCTTGTGGGGGTTGGTATTTTTATATGATCGTTTTGTTTGAAGTTGGCCTTCGGATTTGTAGAAGACTTTTTGATGTTTATTTTGGTTGTTTTATGTGAGTTGGGGTTGGCTTTTGGCTTTTGGTAGGCTAAGGTTGTGTATGGGTGTGTTTGGCCTTGAATGCCTTGGCGGAAAAGGTGGCGCCTTTGGCAATGGAATGAGACATGAGGAGAATAAAAAGGTAGGCGCCATCAATTTGGTCTTCACGGCTGGCCTTGAATAACTTGGCGGAAAAGGTTGCGCCTTTGGCCTAGTCATCCTGCATGGTCAGGTTGTAGCTTGTTTTAGTCAGCAGCCTTTGGGAGTTGACTTGGCAATCCTACATGAAACATAGATTTATTAAATGCTAATTAAAATACCCAAAGTCTAAATAAATAATGGAAAACGTGGTGTTAACAACCACTTATTATTAAGGCAAAGAACAAAAGGCTTAGTTAGCCCTTGTTTGGACGTGGCCTTCAAGGGTCATGCCCTCTAAGGTGAGGCACATTATGGGCCTCGTTGTGTCACTTGGCCCATTTGATGCTTGGATGTTCAATATTAGTTGGTCAAGTGTGCCTTGGGCTTTCTTGGCCCTGGCTCAAGTTATGGCTCCCGCTAGGCCCATTAGGTCATCCAGGTTGATAGGCCTTGGTGGGTTGTTATCACCTTAAGAGGGCCAACTCCATCTCCTTGAAATACTCATCCACCGTCTTGCTTCCTTGAACCAACCTTTGCAACTTGTTGTACACATCTCGTTGATAGGAGTTGGGCACAAACCTCCTCCTCATCACAAACTTCATCTCCTCCCATGTATTAACCATGTGATCTCCTACTCTCCTCCTATCTTTTTTATATTGATCCCACCAAACCATGGCATACTCTTTGAATTCAAGAGCAGCCACATTGACCTTCTTCTCCTCATTGTAATGATGACAATCAAAGATTTGGTCCATCTTTAGCTCCCACTCCAAATAAGCTTCCTGGTTGTTCAATCCCACAAATGATGGAATTTTGACCTTGACCCCTTCTAGCCTCTCTTCCCTGCCTCTACAGCCTCCTCCTCCATTCCTATCCTCCTCACGCTTGCCTCTCCTATTTCTCCTTCGGTGTCCTCCATCTTCATCACTAGATCCTCCATCATTACGCCTATTAATTTGCTCCAATTTTGCTTGCATTGCAGCAAATCGTGCTACCATTGTTGTAAATAGCATGGTTGTCCTTGGGGGAATAGGTGGGCTGTCTTCTTCTTCAGCCATTATCTAATCAATGTATCTCACAATGACTCAAATGTCACTCAATGTGTTTGTGCTCACAATAACTCAAATAATGTCACTCAATTGTATTTACCTCACAATCACTCAATATGACACTCAAGTCTCCTAAGAACCTTGACAAGTCAAGTAATCAAGCTGTTGTACAAGGTCTTGTGACTAGGTCGGAAAAGTACCAAAGGCTTAGTGTTTGGTTAGGTGTTTTGGTTATGTGCTTATGGTAATTTTGGGTTTTTTTGGGTTCTGGGTTTTGGGTTTTTGGAATGATGCATGGGACGTGTTTGGGAAAGGGTTTTGGGTAGGTGTTTGAGGTTTGAACTTGAAAAACAAAAATTACATACTTTCGCCGAATTTGTAGCTTTGACCTTTTTTGTAGGTCACTTGATTTGATTCTGCTTTACTTCTCCTTCTAGGCAAGAACTGAGCTCTGATGACCACTTGATGACAACCTTAGGGGGGTGATTGCCTTTTTTATAATTCTCCTTTTTGAGAGAATTACTTGGGATCGTTTCTTGCTTGGAAGTCTCACACTTGATTGGAATTGTATGGGTTGTGAAGTGTTTAAGTTTTAGGGGCAGAATGTGGAAGGGCGATATTAGATGGTAGGGGCGCCACAAACACTAAGTGTTTGATAAGCCTGCGAAGTTCGCCACAAGCCACCTAGGTAACTTGATAAGAACGGTTCCTTGGCTTGGCCAAGATTGCTAGGATACTCACTCACTAACACAAGGGAATAAATCCGAAAATCAACTCTCCCTTTTTATTCATGCATAAATGAAATACATATAGAAGTAGAAGCTAGGATTAGGGTTCCCACAAGTTGGGCCTCAAATCCACATAAGATAATGCTAAATTTAGACTAAGATAATTCAAAGCTAAAAACTAGGAAGAATGCAAACTAAGTCAAATCCTAATTCTATCTTCTCCTTGGCGGCTTGACCTAGATGGTTTGGTCCTTGCTTTTGAATTGGCCACGTGTGGCTGCCTTGGAATATGCTTGGCCGAAATTCAAGGAGTCCTCTTTAGGGAATGATTCTTTGATGAGTCACTTGAAGATATATTAGATTAAGTCTTTAGAAGACTTTATCCATGACTTGAAGTTCAGATTGGCTTGGCCTAATTTTAAGGAATCCTTGGTAGGATTCTTGATAAGCCACTTGAAGATAAGCCTAGATTAAGTCTTTAGAAGACTTTATCTCTCCATCCGAAATTGGTGACTTACAGATAGATTATCTTTAACTTGTCCTAAAATTAAGGAATCCTTATTTTGGTAAGGATCCTTGATGAGACACTTGGATGCCTTGATCCTTAAGTCTTATGATGACTTAATCTTCATCTCAAATTCGAATTTCAAATTTGAATTTGAATTTTAAATTTCAATTTCACTTTCCCTCCAAATGCTTTGAATATCAATTTTTTACTTTCCCTCCAAGATTTGATCACTTGGGCCTTGATCTCTTGGCCTTAGCATTATGACTTACCCATGACCGAGAAATCCGGGGTGCCTGGCTGACTTGGGTTTTGACCGAGAAAACTGGAGGCTGACCTGACTTGGGGTCTGACTGAGAAATCTGGAAGGCTGGCCTGACTTGGCTGGCTTGGATTTCTGACCGAGATTTGCTGGCCTGACCTGGCCTTGGCTTGGCTTGGTTTCCTTGATGTTCCTTGGGTTTGGCTTGACGTGTTTTTTGGGCTTGGGCCTGTTTGGGCTTAGTCCTCAAACACTTAGCACACAATTGTTTTCTTCTATACAATTTATTCAAAAGAAAATAAATAACTTAACTTTAAATAACAATAATTAAACTATCCTAGTTTAATGCTGAATTAAGAAATCCTAAGCTACTCATGATATATAACTCTCATTTATTGAACATAAAATAAAATAGTTGACTCAAGGACATAAATGCCCTTTAAGCCCACGAATTCCAAGGTCGATGGAGTCCTTGGTGAGCTTGTTTAGACCTGACTTGGCCCTGGTTTGAGTCATTGGACCCTCTTGGTCTTGGTTGCCCCTTGAATCAAGGGTTGCCCCTAGTTGGTTGTCATCACCTTCACATTCTAGAGTTTTGAAAAGGAAAAGATAGCATGTAATAAACTAACCCTTGTTCCCCTTTCAATCCCTTATTACATGCCTTCAGCAGAAAAAGGCAATACTTAAGCAAATGTCCAAAAGTAGAAAATATAAACATAAAATAAAATAATTGTGGGACATAAGACCCCCACTTATTTAAGTAAAACGAAAATGTCCTTAAGTTCTTAAGTAAAATTAGACTTTGGATGGTAAGCTTGATGGGCTTGTTGGTCTTCTTAGACTTGGGCCCGTTCAGGTTTATATCATCCCCTCCTTCTTGGAGAGAATTCGACCTCGAATTTAGGTCCACATACACTCCATGTTCCTGCAAGGACATTTTCGTACGAGTGGGGAAAAAATTTGTTAGAAATCGTGGGACTTTTCAGCCTCACACTTGAATGTACTGCAAATTCTTTTCTCTTTTTTTTTCTTCTATTCTTTTTTTTTTCTCTTTTTTTTTTTTTAATTTCGCCCTTTGGAAGGGCTTATTCCCTACCACTATGCCTAATCCAAACCTCCTAGATCAAACACACGCCTCTCAAATCCATCCTTGGTATCACCACCTTGGTTTGACCACTCACTAGCAATCATACTTGACACAAGTAAAACATAAAACAAATTAGTCCTAAAAAGATATGACGATGCATGAGGACTAACTATGTTATGTAACATATTTGGCTCCAAACTTGAAATTACAAATGGAGTCATACTAGTTATAAAATAATGATTTTTTTATCTCAGCACATTACACTAGGTTGTATCAACAAGTTAGATGCATTCTTCTCATTGCCATCGGGTTCCATGGGTGGCAATGTTTTTGAGGCTTCCTTAGGTAGTTCCTACACATCCAAACAAACATCACTATACACAAGAGGTTCCTCAGGAAAACTAGAGTCCAAGCAAAGTCCCTCACTTTTATTTTCACACTCTTTTTTTTTCACACCATGTTTCATGAACAACTTTCAAGCAAAGCTAGCTCTAAATACCACCTGACAGCAACCTCCTTGTGGGGGTTGGTGTTATTGCGATCGTTTTACTTGAAAAGACAAAATTTGGTGCGGAATTGGCTTAAGACTTAGGGGTCACAGTTTTATGTGTATAATTTGGGTAGAAACAAATTGTATTTCGGTTTTGAGAAGATAGAACTAATGTTTTTGGTATTTTTTTTGGGGTTTTTGGGTTGGGTTTGGGTTATGGTTGATAGGAAATGTTTTTGACTTAGTTTATGGACGTGGGGATTGGTTTTTGGGGTGGTTCTTCGTTAGGAAATTATGACCGAGGCTTTTATATCCTGGGTAGTTTTTCTGGCCGAGGTTAATGGTAGGATTGTGTATAGGTGGATTGGCGGAGAGTTTGGTTTACGATTTTGTGTTGGATAAAAGAAATGGTGAAGAAGAATGAGATGGTAAGGCGCCACAAACAAGGCTGTTTGATAAGCAAAGGGAAGTTCGCCACAAAGAAGGATCTTTGATAAGAACAAGGGGGACTTGGTTCAACCAAGAAACTTAGGAGAAAACTCACTAAAGTATTTTGCATATAATTCAACTTGTTTTCTTTCTAGCCTGAATTGCCTTACAAATAGGGTGGCTAACCATTAAGACTTCCACGACCAACTAGCAAAAAGGGTGCTATTCATTATTACATGAAATAATTGGGTGAAATATAATTTAAACTAGGCATTAAATTTCTCATAGAAGACTCCCTAATATTGATTTTCGTTTTGATGAGGTTGGTTGATCTTTAGCTTCATATTCCCAATGCATTGATGGCTCTTTTCCTTGGCCAGCTTTCTTTATTTGTCCAGATTCACCATGATCAAGTTTTGGAAATAATTGTGCTCATGAAAACTCATTTATGTGGGATTTTGGTTTGGCCCCAATATCTCCACGTTTTGAATTATGGGGCTGGAGATAAGCACATGTGCAAATCGTTAGGTAGTCAAGTAAATGCTTTGGTTCTTTCAAGTTTGAATAATTCATGAAGCATTAAAATCTGGCTGCAAATATGGTGGCTGGTTGGCTGAGTCAGCTTGGTGCTGAATCAACTGGTCTTGCTAAATTTAGACTAAGATAATTCAAAGCTACAAACTAGGAAGAATTCAAACTAAGTCAAATCCTAATTCTATCAACTTGTGAGCTTGTTGGCAGCTTGAGCTAGATAGATTAGGTTAAGTCTTTAGATGAGTTATCTAATGACTTGACCTAGGCGGCATGCATGGGATTGGTTGGCCACGTGGGGTTGCCTCCCTTGACTTGGTTTGAATATGGCCGAGTTTTAAGGAATCCTCTTTTGGGGATGATTCTTTGATGAGTCACTTGAAGATAGATTAGATTAAGTCTTTAGAAGACTTTATCCTTGAATTGAAATTCAGATTGACTTGGCCTATTTTTAAGGAATCCTTATTTTGGAAGGATTATTGATGAGCCACTTGAAGATAGATTAGATTAAGTCTTTAGAAGACTTTATCCTTGACTTGAAGTTCAGATTGACTTGGCCTATTTTTAAGGAATTCTTATTTTGGAAGGATTCTTGATGAGCCACTTGCCTACCTTGAGCCTCAAGTCTTGTGATAACTTTATCTTGAATTTGAATTTGAATTTCAAATTTTGAATTTGAATTTGTAAGTTCAATTTCAATTTTTCACTTTCCCTCCACGTTATGAGCCATGAGCCTTGAACAATTGTCTTGACTTTGTGAATTTCCAATGGCCGATAAAATCGGAAGGCTGGCCTGACCTGGCTTCTGACCGAGAAAACCGGAAGGCTGGCCTGATTTGCCTTCTGACCGAGAAATCCGGAAGGCTGGCCTGGCTTGGCTTCCTTGGGCTTAGTCCTGAAACACTTAGCACACAATTGCTTTCTTCTATACAATATATTCTAAAGAAAATAAATAACTTAACTTTAAATAACAATAATTAAACTATCCTAGTTTATGATAGCGACTCACCAAGGGCCATGAACTTGGATGATCTAATGGGCCCTTCTAGGCCCATAACTCGGGCCAGGGCCAAGAAAGCCCAAGGCACACTTGGCCAACTTACACTAAGCTTCCTAGCATCAAATGGGCCAAGTGACAATATGAGGCCCACTAATTGCCTCCTTATAGAGGATGAGCCTTTTGAAGGCCACGACCAAGAATAAGGCCTTACTTTATTTTCCTTCTTTAAGATTTTAATAAGTGGACCACCCACGTTTAATATGCCTATTATTTTAAGCATGTTTTATTTTAATTAAGTTCACCAATAAATATCTTGATTTGTTTCAGCCAAGCCCATGAAAGTTGCTGACTAGGCCAAAAGCCAAGTCTGACCGAGCCAGCTGACCTTGACCAGGCGCCGGATCTTCACCCATCTGACCTGGCCAAGACGCATCACTTTGAAGGCCAACCAACTTGCTGACTCGGCTGAGGCGCCTGAATTTCCGCCTAAGTCTTCAAGGCCTGACGAGAATGCAATACTAATGGCGCCTACCATTTATTTCGCTCAAGGAGTCAATGTTGTTATTTGAATGGCTACAATAATGATTCAGCCAAGCCAACATAAATACCCACATGGCTGAATTCAAACAAGATATTGAAGGCATCCACTAAGTCAGCCGCAGCCTTAAAGGAATTGATGAAGGGAGACACCCATCCCATATCTTCCGCCCACTCTTTAAAGACACTTCAAAGCACGACCAACCTCAAAAGCAACATTTATGGCGCCTACCTTATTATTTGCCTAATGTTTCAATGCCATTTTTATTGAGTAATTACAATGATTAATTCAACCAAGCCACAAAATTAAAGCATTCATGGTTGAGTTCAAATTCAAATGAGACTTGATGGCACATCCCACCATTTTCGCCTAGGCCTTAAAAGAGTTATTAAGGAGACATACATCCCATATTTTCCGCCCAAGGAATGAAGGCAAAGTGATATCAACCTCCTTGTGGGGGTTGGTATTTGTTTCGATCGTTTTGTTTGAAGTTGATACTTAGGACGTTTTTGGTTTTCTTTGTTGGTATTTTTGGGTGATTTTTGTGTGTTTCGGGTTGTCCTTGGGTTATGGTTGTGTATGGCATTGTTTATGGCCGAGGGGGTGGTTGTTTTAGAATGGTTTTTGTCTAGGAAATTCTGACCGAGGCTTTATCGTCCTGGGTAGCTTTCTGGCCGAGAGGTGATAAGTGTTTAGGTTAGGCTGTCTCAGTGGGGGTTTGGCTTTGTTATAGGCTGTTGTTGTGTGTCATGGTTTGGTGTTGGATAAAAGAAATGGTGAAGAAGAATGAAATGGAAGAGCGCCACAAACTAGATTGTTTGATAAGCCAAAGGAAGCTCGCCACAAAGAAGGATGTTTGATAAGAACAATTCTCTTGGTTCAACCAAGAAACTTAGGAGAGAATTCTCACTAATATGTTTTTGCATAAAATTCAACGTGTTTATTTCATGTTCATAAACCATACATATATGATGTAGACTGGCCGTGAGCCTCCCTTTGGAATTGAAAATAAAGCTACCATTATTACATTGATGTCACTATCCCAACATGGGGCTAAGCTTATTGGAAAATTAATGCCTACTTGAATGTGTATTAGGCACATGTTGAATATACTTGGACAATGGGTTCCAAGTCACACGGCTATACATTTAAAACATCCTTAAGTGCCTCCTCTTGTGCTCATTCAAATAGTGATTCGTGGGAAGATGATCTGGCTCCTTGACCGAGGCTGGTTTTTGATGAAGACAAATGCACATCACCAAAAGAAAGAAGAAAAGTTATTGAAGATCAAAGACTTAAAGAACTTGAATTATATTTTATTTTTATAAGAGTCTTAGTCTTTTAGTAGCATATATTTCAAACTCATAAGAAATCGCAATGCCTTAAGAATAAAGATCTTAATATAGGTTAATATAAGAGTTCCTAAGAAAAACCAAGTTATTTTTGAAAAGTTGGGAAAAAGCAAAAATAACTAGGGTAATCGATTACCCTGTAGTTGTAATAGAATACCACTTACTGTTGAAAGTTAAAATCCAAAATTTAATTGCAGTAATCGATTACCAGGTTAAGTAATCGATTACCATAACTCTCGGCCTTTTTGGGAAATGAAATTTCAACTAGGGTAATCGATTACCCTATGGAAGTAATCGATTACCACTAGCCGTTAAGCAACTTTGGATTTGAAATTTCAACTGAGGTAATCAATTACCTCATATTGGTAATCGATTACCACAAGCAAAAAATCGTCAGTATCAGTTGTTTTTCAACTGGTAATCGATTACCACGGATAAGTAATCGATTACCACGTACTGTTACTGCGAAAATCTGATTTTTAAATTGAACCATTGTGTTCCAACTTGGTTCAACTTTTCCCAAACGAATTATACCTTTTGAAAGTGATTCTAAACACCTTTTGGAACTCTATATAAACCTTGTAGGATCTCAAAATTACAATATAACTTTCATACTCAAAAATCCAAGTTCTTGAAACAAATTTCTTAGCTTTTATTCAAGAACACCTTGAAGTTTTTCAGAAAAACTTTCATATTCTTTGGAATTCTGAAAACTTCATAAGGCATTAAGATACATTGTGAGTTTGTCATTAAGCCATTTGTTATCTTCATACTTGTACTCAAGTAATCACCAGAATGTTTGGTGAGGCATTGTAAAACAAGGATAGTGGTGTACTATCTTGTTGAAGTGAGTGAGTGATACAATTTAGGGGGAGTCTAGGTGTGACTTTGCTTGTAAGTTAAACTCATTCAATAGTGGAAATCTCTTGTGGTTTTTAAGAGGACTGGACGTAGCCTTCGGTGGTAGAAGGTGAACCAGTATAATTTTCTGGTGTGATTTTTCTCATCCTTACACTTTTTGTTTTATGCATTTCTTCTTCTTCTACTAAACTTTCTTCCGCTACAACTCTGTTAATTTGTTCTTAAGTAGAAAAAGCAGAGAAGTTCCTAGTGATTTTTTTTAAAACAACTAATTCACCCCTCTCTTAGTTGGCCATCTATTCCTCCCAATTCGGCCATAAGTGTTGAAGTTAAGTCGAGCCAAATACAAGGGTTGTCTCTTATTCCATTTATGTCGAGGAGGAAAATAAGGTGGGCCATTGAATTCCACATTTGAATTTGAACTTGGACACGTGCTTATGGATATTTGAAGTTTTTGCCGTGTTGTAGCTTGAGCCTTCAAGGCATGGGCTGAAAATATGGGATGTGCTTTCAATGATTATTTGAATTTGAACTCAGCCATGAATGCCTTTCATTTTGTAGATTGGCTGAGTTATTCATAATAATTTGCTCAATTAAAAAGGCATGAAACATGAGGCAAAGAATATGGTAGGCGCCATATATATGGTTGGCCGTGTCTTGATGTGCCTTCTTTAGGAAAGGGCTGAGCATGCGGTGCCTTGGCCTAGTCAGCCTACTTGGGCGTGGCTTTCACGCATGAGGCGGAAAAAGTGGCGCCTGGCCTAGTCACCTGCTGAGTTAGATTCAGGCGTGGCTTCTAGACATGGTGCGGAAGATGCGGTGCCCTAGCCAGGTCAGGTTCCAGCATGGCTTGGGCTGGATCAGGCCGTCAAGAAATTCCTAAGACAAAGGTAATTTTATTAGATGATAATGAAAGCTAATTTAAAAATACTTAAGAATAAAAGCTTGTGGTCTAAAGCCACTTATATAAATCAAGACAACAAACAAACCCTTAGTCATCCCTTGCTTGGCCGTGGCCGTCAAGGGAGGTGTCCTCTAATGTGAGGCATGTTATGGGCCTCGTGGTGTCAATTGGCCCAGTTGATGCTTGGATGTTCAATATTAGTTGGTCAAGTGTGCCTTGATCTTTCTTGGCCCTGGCCCGAGTTATGGCTCCCCCTAGGCCCATTAGGTCATCTAGGTTGATGGGCATTGGTGGGTTGCTATCATCCCCTCCTTCTTGGATTGAATTCTACCTCGAATCAAGGTCTTCATTACCTATTTCAAAAAGAGAAAGATCAACAACATTAAAGTTGGCACTAACATTGCCATAATCACTCGGGATATCAATCTTATAGGCATTATTATTAATTCTTTCAAGGACCTTGAAAGGTTCGTCCCCTCTGGGTTGAAGCTTAGACTTCCTTTGGGAGGGGAACCTCTCTCTCCGCATATGAACCCAGACTAGGTCTCCAGGTTCAAAGACAACCTCTTTTCTACCCTTATTGGCTTGCCTAGCATAGCCCTCATTCTTTTTTTCAATTATGGCCTTTATCTCTTCATGAAGTCGTTTTACATACTCGGCTTTGGCCTTACCATCTTTATGCTTAAGGGTTTTAGAATCAGTTAGGGGTAATAAATCTAGCGGGGTCAAAGGGTTGAACCCGTAAACTACCTCAAAAGGCGAGCATCCTGTGGTGCTATGTATTGTCCTATTATAAGCAAATACCACATGGGGTAGGCTTTCTTCCCAAGCCTTGAGGTTTTTCTTAAAAACTGCCCTTAGGAGTGTGGACAGTTCTCGGTTCACGACCTCAGTTTGGCCATCTGTTTGGGGATGGCAAGTTGTGGAGAATAGGAGTTTAGTTCCTATTTTACCCCATAGGGTTCTCCAGAAGTGACTAAGGAACTTAGTGTCCATATCACTTACAATGCACCTTGGTAGGCCATGGATCCTCACAATCTCTTTGAAAAAGAGATCAGCCACGTGGAAAGCATCATCAACCTTCTTACAAGGTATAAATTGGGCCATCTTGGAAAAACGGTCCACTACGACAAAGATGGAATCCTTGTCGTTTCGAGTCTTGGGTAAAGCCATTATAAAATCCATGGATATGTCTAAACAAGGGGACTCAGGCACGGGCAAGGGCGTATAAAGCCCATGTGGCATCCCTTTGGATTTGGCCTTCTTGCAGATCAGACACTGCTCACAGTGCTTTCGCACATCCTTTTTCATCTTAGGCCAATAAAAATGCTCCTTGAGCATGTCAAGGGTTTTAGGGATCCCGAAGTGTCCAAATAACCCTCCCTCATGAGACTCCTTAACAAGCAAGTCTCGGATAGAACTCTTAGGCACACAAAAGCGGTTTTCCTTGTAAAGGAACCCTTCGTGCCTATAGTAACCATTAACATCAATACTCACGCATTTATTATATAAATAAGAGAAATCAGAATCATTCAAGTAAAGCTCGTTCAGAAATTCGAGACTGTACAGTTTAGTCTCGAGGGTGTAGTGCAAAATATGCCTCCTCGATAGAGCATATGCCACAGTGTTGGCTTTTCCCTTCTTATGCTTTAGAACATAAGGGAATTGCTCTAGAAATTCAACCCATTTGGCATGGCGCTTGTTAAGCTTGCCTTGCCCTTTCAAATACTTTAGTGACTCATGGTCACTATGTATTACAAATTCCTTGGACAACATGTAGTGTTTCCAAGTTTGTAATGCCCTTACCAAGGCATACAATTCCTTATCATAGGTGGTGTAATTTAAGGCCGGGCCTCCAAGCTTTTCACTGAAATAAGCAATCGAATGTCCTTCCTGCAACAAAATAGCTCCAATACCTACGTTAGAAGCATCACATTCTATCTCAAACGATTTACCAAAGTTAGGTAAAGATAGAACTGGGGCGTTAGTCAAATGCTCCTTAAGCCTCTGAAAGGCTTCCTCTTGTTTTTCTCCCCATTTAAAGCCGACATTCTTTTTAACAACCTCGTTGAGAGGTGCGGCTATAGTACTGAAGTCCTTAACGAACCTCCTATAGAAGCTGGCCAAGCCATGGAAGCTTCTCACATCACTTATAGTCATGGGGGTAGGCCAATCCTGGATGGCCTTGATCTTTTCTTGGTCCACATGGACCCCCTTTACATTTATCAAAAAGCCCAAAAAGATCACATGATCCACATAAAAAGAACATTTCTCCAGATTAACATAGAGCTTTTCAGCTCTTAGCACGAACAAAACACTTCTGAGGTATTCATGATGCTCGCTTTCAGTTTTACTGTAAATTAAGATGTCGTCAAAGTAGACGACCACAAATTTCCCTAGAAAATCTTTGAGCACATGGTTCATTAAACTCATAAATGTGCTCGGGGCATTAGTCATCCCGAAGGGCATAACAAGCCACTCATAAAGACCCAACTTTGTCTTATTAGCGGTCTTCCATTCATCCCCCTCCCTTATTCTTATCTGGTGATACCCACTTTTTAAATCAATTTTACTAAAGATGCATGCACCATATAAATCATCTAATAAATCATCAAGTCTAGGGATAGGATGGCGATACTTTATAGTGATGTTATTGATGGCCCGACAGTCCGTGCACATCCTCCAGCTTCCATTCTTTTTGGGTACCAATATCACTGGCACAGCACATGGGCTCATGCTTTGTTGGACCCCGCCCTTTTCCATTAGCTCATCGATCTGCATTTGTATTTCCTGTGTATCATGGGGGTTGCTCCTATAGGCAGGCTTATTGGGCAAAGAAGCCCCCAGAATGAGATCGATATGATGCTCAATTCCCCTCAAAGGTGGTAAGCCACATGGGACTTCCTTGGGGAACACATCTTCGAACTCTTGCAGAAACCCTTTAATGAGAGTCCCATCATGGATGACAAGTCCATACAAGGCCTAGTGGGTCCCATGACCCGAGCCAAGGCAAAAAGGGCTAAACTAGCCCTTGAAAGACTCGTGGGCAGAACCCTTGAGTCAAGCTAAGGGGCCAGCACCAATGCTAGGCCCATTCACTTCAAGGTCCAAGAAGAGGACTTGGGAGGCTACGGCCGCAAGGCATCTACCTAGCTTGCCTTTACATGCTTTCAATAAGTGGGCCATTACTTGACCCACATACAATTAGGTTTAGTTTAATTCTTGCTTTATTTTAATTCCAAGTATTTTAATTATGTTGTCTAAAATATGGAAGAAGGTGATTGTTTGTTAAGTGTTTCAGGGATAGGCCCAAAAGCCCAAGCCAAAGACCTAGACAGGACAACAAGCCTCTGTCAGGATTCCAAGTCAGCCAAACCAGGCCAGCATTCCGGATTTCTCGGTCAAAGGCCAAGTCAGCCAGCACCCCGGATTTCTCGGCTAAAAGCCAAGTCAGCCAGGCACCCCGGAATTTTCGGTCAGAAATAAAGTCAGCCAGGCACCCCGGGTTTCTCGGTCATATCACAAAGCCAAGGCCATAATGCTAAGTCAAATGGAGGGAACTCAAAGGCACAAAGGAGGGAGATTGAAATTCCAAAAATTTGAAGTTCAAATTTGAATTCAAATTGGGATAGAGATGAGACTATCATGGTCGAGTCTTATGGGTCAAAGAAGCCAAGTGTATCATCAAGGAACCTTACCAAAATAAGGATTCCTTAAAAATAGGCCAAGGCAAAACAAATCTATCTTCAAAGACACCAAACTTCGGATGAGGAGATAAAGTCTTCTAAAGACTTAATCTAGACTTATCATCAAAAGGCTTATCAAGAATCCTTCCAAAACAAGGATTCCTTGATTTTCGGTGGGAGCTCCTCAAGGCAGCAACACGTGGCCAACAACTCAAGCAAGATGGCACACCAACTAGGTCAAGCCTCCAAGGAGAAGATAGATTAGGATTTGAGGCCCAACTTGTGGCCCAACTTGTAGTTGATTTAATTTAACTAAGTTAATCTTCCTTTTATTTCGTATTTGAGGCCCAACTTGTGGAACCCTAATCCCAATTGCCACTTCTATATATATTTCGTTTATGCATGAATAAAATTTAGAGTTGATTTTCGGATTTATTCCCTTGTGTTAATGAGTGAGTCTCCTAGCAATCTTGGCCAAGCCAAGGAACCGTTCTTATCAAGTTACCTTGGTAGCTTGTGGCGAACTTCTCAGGCTTATCAAACACTTAGTGTTTGTGCCCCCCCTACCATCTCATATCCCCCTTCCACATTCTGCCCTAGCCTTAAACACTTAACAATTCCAAAGCCAAAGTTAAACACTTCCGCAAACAAAAGCCCCAAATCAAGTACAATTCCAATCAAGTGTGAGACTTCCAAGCAAGAAATGATCCCCAAGAAATTCTCTCAAAAAAAAGGAGAATTACCAAAAGGCAATCACCCCCCTAAAGTTGTCATCAAGTGGTATCAAAGCTCAGTTCTTGTCTGGAAGGAAAAGTTAAGCCGAAGCAAATCAAGTGACCTACAAAAAAAGGTCAAAGCTACAAATTCGGCCAAAGTAAGTGATTTTGTTTTTTCAAGTTCAAACCTCAAACACCTACCCGAAACCCTTTCCCAAACACGTCCCAAGCAACATTCCAAAACCCAAAAATCCCCAAAATTACCCCAAAGACTACCCTACACACATAACCAAAACACCTACCCAAACACTAAGCCTTTGGTACTTTTGCGACCTATTCACAAGACCTTCTACAACAGCTTGATTACTTGACTTGTCAAGGTTCTTAGGAGACTTGAGTGTCATATTGAGTGATTGTAAGGTAAACACATTTGAGTGATATCAATTGAGTGATTGTGAGAACAAACACATTGAGTGACAATACTTGAGTGATTGTGAGCACAAACACATTGAGTGATATTTGAGTGATTGTGAGATACGTTGGTTACAAAATCAATGCTAAAGAAGAGGACAGCCCACCTATGTCCCCAAGGACAACTATGCTATTTAAAACAATGGAGGCACGGTTTGCAGCAATGCAAGCACAATTGGAGCAAATGAATAGGAGTAATAATGGAGGATCTAGTGATGAAGATGGAGGACACCGGAGGAGAAGTAGGAGAGGCATGCGTGAGGAGGAGGCCGTAGAGGCAGGGAGGAGATGCTAGAGGGGGTCAAGGTCAAAATCCCATCCTTTGTGGGATTGAACAACCCCGAGGCTTACTTGGAATGTGAGCTTAAGATGGACCAAATCTTTGAGTGTCATCATTACAATGAAGACAAGAAGGTCAAGGTGGCTGCTCTTGAATTTAAAGAGTATGTCATGGTTAGGTGGGATCAATATCAAAAGGATAGGAGGAGAGTAGGAGATCAAATGGTTGATATATGGGAGGAGATGAAGTTGGTGATGAGAAGGAGGTTTGTGCCCAACTCCTATCAACGGGATGTGCACAACAAATTGCAAAGGCTGGTTCAAGGAAGCAAGACGGTGGATGAGTATTTCAAAGAGATGGAGAGGCAACCATGGCCAGATTCTTGCATGGATTCAACCTTGAGATCCAATACATTGTAGAGCTTCAACCCTACATTGAATTGGACGACTTGGTCCAGAAGGCAACTAAAGTGGAGCAACAATTGAAGAGAAAGAAGACCATGTATTCAACCAGCAAGTTTCCATCAACAACATGGAAGGATCGGTCTAAGAAGGAGGGAGCAGGCTCTAAAGAAGGCGACAACCCTTCAAAGGAGTCAAAAACCAACAAATTTCCAAAAAAAGCCCCCTTGGAGGCTGCCCATAGAAGGCGAGACATCAAGTGCTTCAAATGCTTGGGTCACGGTCACATTGCATCTCAATGCCCCACAAGGCGCAGCATGGTGGTTATAAATGGCAAAGTTGAGTCTGAATCTGAGGCATCAAGTGAGGAAGAAGAATTAGATCATGATGGGGATGTCTTTATGCCTGATGGAGACCTACTTGTGGTGAGAAGGTTGCTTGGCAGCCAAGCAAAGGAGCAAGAGGAAAGCCAGAGGGAGAATATTTTCCACTCTCGGTGCTTGGTTAAGGGCAATGTTTGCTCCTTAATCATTGATGGAGGTTATTGTGCTAATGTGGTTTGCACAAGGTTGGTGACTAAGCTTGGCTTGGCTACAAAGATACACCCAACACCATACAAGCTAGAATGTCTAAGTAAGGTTGGGGAGATGGTTGTGAACAAGCAAGCCGAGGTTCCTTTCTCGGCTGGTAAGTATGAGGATCTAGTCCTACGTGATGTGGTCGAGATGGAAGCCAGCCATATGCTACTAGGGAGACCTTGGTAGTATGATAAGAAGGCCATCCATGATGGCTACTCTAATAATTACACCTTCATGCAAGGTTCCCGGAAGATAGTCTTATCACCTTTGTCCCAAAAGCAAGTTAGTGATGATCAGCAGAGGCTCAAGGAGAAGATGAGCCTAGAGAAGAAGGAAACAAGGAAGCTCATGACGGATGGTGGAGATCAAAAGAAGAGTTTCTTTGTGACCAAAGGAGAGGTAAAAAGGGCACTCACTTTGAGACAACCCATGTACCTATTAGTATGTCGGAGCTACTGCCATAGCAATGAGGCAAGTGATGAAGCAACAATGCGTAAGTTCTTAAAAGATTTGATGGTTGTGTTCAAGGATGTATTCCCTAAGGATGTCCCTAGTGGCCTTCCTCCCCTAAGGGGAATTGAACATCATATTGACTTAGTCCCGGGAGCATCCCAACCCAATAGGCCAGCCTATAGGAGTAACCCTCAAGAGTCTCAAGAGATTCAAAAGCAAATTGAGGGGTTGATGCAAAAACGATGGGTTCAAGAGAGCGTGAGTCCATGTGTTGTTCCAGTCATCCTAGTCCTTATAAAGGATGGATCATGGAGGATGTGTATTGATTGTAGGGCCATTAACAACATCACGGTCAATTATAGGCATCCAATCCCAAGGCTGAATGACCTATTGAATGAGCTATATGGTTCTAGTGTCTTTTCAAAGATTGATTTGAAAAGTGGATACCATCAAATCCGGATCCGAGAGGGTGATGAATGGAAAGCCACTTTTAAAACCAAGTTTGGTTTGTATGAGTGGTTAGTTATGCCCTTTGGGTTGACCAATGCCCCAAGCACATTTATGCGCTTGATGAACCAAGTTCTAAGGGCTTTCATTGGAAAGTTTGTTGTGGTGTACTTCGATGACATTCTTATCTATAGCAAGAACATAGAAGAGCACCATGTGCACTTACAAGATGTCTTGCTAGTTTTAAGGAAGGAGAATCTATACGCCAATTTTGAAAAGTGTTGCTTCTATGTTGATCACATGATCTTCTTAGGCTTTATCATAAATGCCAAAGGAGTCCACGTGATAGCAACCCGCCTAGGCCATGTTTCCTTAAGGGCTTAAATGGTCTTTTATTTATTTTGTTGTATTAAATAAGTGGGGTCTTATGTCCCACCTTTAATTTTCAGTCAAGTTTTATATGTTTTCTTAGGACTTATGTTAGTTTCATTTGTTGCAACGTTTTTTAATTCATGATGGGCTTCATTTGTTGCAAATTCGGCCAAGGCATGCATGAGGAAAGACTCAAGTCAAATTTGGTGTCCACTAATTAAGAAGACACCGTCCACATTAAATGACTCATGGAGATTACAATGCATCTTAATTCTAAAAGTAATTTCGTGGTCCCCCCCTAAAATTAAAATTAATATGATAGCAAGCGGCCAAGGCCATATTTACTTATGGGCTTCAATGACCTTTTCTTTATTTTGTTGTATTAAATAAGTGGGGATCCTATGTCCCACCTTTAATTTTAAAGTCATGTCTTCATTTTAGTTAGGAAATTAATTTGTTTTAGTCTTAAGCTTAAGTCTTGAAAAAGGTTGTAATAGGTAGCCAAGACTAGACCCATACATGAAGCCCACAAATCATGCATGGCCAAATCATGTAAATTCGGCCAAACCAAGCACAAGACAAGCCTAGGCCAAAGTCAACCATGTGAGCAATGCAAAGTCATGCACAAAGTCAAGCCAAGGCCAAGTCCACGTGAGCAGCTTACATGCAAGCCATGCATGTAGCCAAGCCAAGGCCTATGTCCACGTGAGAATCCTAAATGCAAGCCATGCACTTGAATAATTCAAATTTGAATTAGTGACCATATTTTAAGAGGCCACCATCCACATTGATTAAGCCATGGAGAAAACAAGGCATGATTAATGTGGATTAAATATGTGGTCCCCCTTGAATTAAGTGTGTTGGCTACATTAAAAGAGTTTCATAAAACCAACACCAAGCCGTTAAGCATCCACGGATTCAAGGCAATATTTGGAGGCTGAGTTTAATTAACACGTGGGGACCACTTGTGGCACTTTAAAGAAGCATGTAGAGTTACAAGGCTTGGTGTGCTACCTTAAAGCCAAACACCATTCCAGCCACCAACATGGAGCAATGTATCAAGCCACTTACACGACCACATACTTGAAGCTTAGGATATTTTTTATGTGTTTTATTTGAATTTCTAATTAAGCATTAGCATTAGCCTAGGAAGCCAAAACCGTGGCTTAGCCTATATATGTAGGCCACATCCATTTGTACTCTTTAACTTGGAATTTGAATAGAGAAAACCTTTGTGTTTTGAAGTTGAGCATAGCTCCTTACTCTTTTTAACTTATCAAGCTTTGCTTGTGGCGTTATTTTGGCTTATCATCCTAAGTAGTGTGGCGCTTACCCATCCTCATCAACATCCTTGTGTGGCGGAACACACTTGGCTTATCAAGCTTTGCTTGTGGCGCCTACCATCTCAAGTCTACATCATCATTCTTTTATCCAACACTTATCCAACACCAAGCCTAACCCCTAAACACAATTCACGGCCAGAAGCCAACCCAAACAGCCCCCTACACAACCCAAGCCGAGACCAAGCACCCTAAGCCAAGAATTTGCCCTCTCGGCCAAATTACCCATAAACATACTTCCCTCGGCCAAAACAAAGGCCCATCACTCCAAACACTCTCAAACCCCTAAGCCAGCCCCTACAACCCAAAAACAACCAAAAATAACTAAAAAGAACCGAAAGCCACTCAAGCACCAATTTTTTGGGCTAGTTTTAAGCAAAACGATCTTCAAGGAAATACCAACCATAGGGAGGTTGCTATCAAGTGGTATCAGAGCTAGCTTTGCTTTAAAACCAAATTATGGAGGATGAGGATAGCCAAAGGAAAAACATCTTTCATTCTAGATGTTTGGTCTATGGTAAGGTATGCTTGTTGATAATTGATAGTGGCAGCCGTGCCAACATTGTTAGTTCAAGAGTTTTCAAAAAGCTAAACCTTATAACTATACCACATCCCTCTCCTTATCGACTTCAACGGTCAAATGAAGATGGGGAAGTCATTGTGAATAAGCAAGTCGGAATTCCCTTTTCCATAGGGAAGTATGAAGATTTGGTTCTTTGTGATGTGGCTCATATGGAGGCGTGCCATATAATTTTGGGTCGTCCATGGCAATATGATAAAAGAACCCTCCGTGACTGTTTGTCAAACAAAATAACCTTTTTAGACCTAAACCGAAAGGTGGTGTTGTCTTCATTATCTCCTAAACAAGTAAAAGAGGATCAACGAAGGTTGAGAGAAAAGTTGGAAGAGGAGAGAAATGAAACATTGTGTGAAAAACAAGAGTTTGAAATTAAAAGCAAGGGACTTTACTTGGATTCTAGTTTTCATGAGGAAACTCTTGTGCATAATGATTTTTGTTTGGATGTGCAGGAACTTCCTAAGGAGGACTCAAAAATTTTAACATCCATAGAACCCCAAGATATTGAGAAGGATGCATCTAACTTGATCACACAATCTAGTGTAATGCGGCTGGATACAAAATTTCATTATTTTGTAATTAGTATGACTCCATTTGTAATTTCAAATTTGGGGCTAGAAATGTTGCATAACATAGTTAGTCCTCATGCATCATCACATCCTTTTACAAGCAACATGTTTTATGTTTTACTTGTGTCAAGTAACATTGCTAGTGAAAGGTCAAACAAAAATGGTGTTACAAAGGATGGATTTGAGAGGCAAGTGTTTGATCCAGGAGGTTTGGATTAGGCATAGTGGAAGCGGGAGGTTATGTGGAGCCGAATTCGAGGTCAAATTCACTTCAAGAGGGAGAAAATGATAGCAACCCGCCAAGGCCATATTTACTTATGGGCTTAAATGACCTTTTCTTTATTTTGTTGTATTAAATAAGTGGGGGTCCTATGTCCCACCTTTAATTTTAAAGTCATGTCTTTATTTTACTTAGGAAATTAAGTTGTTTTAGTCTTAAGCTTAAGTCATGAAAAAGGTTGTAATAGGTAGCCAAGACTCGACCCATACATGAAGCCCACAAATCATGCATGGCCAAATCATGTAAATTCGGCCAATCCAAGCACAAGACAAGCCAAGGCCGAAGTCAACCACGTGAGAAATGCAAAGTCATGCACAAAGTCAAGCCAAGGCCAAATCCACATGAGCAGATTACATGCAAGCCATGCACGTAGCCAAGCCAAGGCCTATGTCCACGTGAGAATCCTACATGCAGGCCATGCACTTGAATAATTCAAAGTTGAATTAGTGACCATATTTTAAGAGGGCACCGTCCACATTGATTAAGCCTTGGAGAAAACAAGGCATGATTAATGTGGATTAAATCTGTGGTCCCCCCTTGAATTAAGTGTGTTGGCTACATTAAAAGAGTTTCATAAAACCAACACCAAGCCATTAAGCATCCACGGATTCAAGGCAATATTTGGAGGCTGAGTTTAATTAACATGTGGGGAGCACTTGAGGCACTTTAAAGAAGCATGTAGAGTTACAAGGCTTGGTGTGCTACCTTAAAGCCAAACACCATTCCAGCTACCAACATGGAGCAATGTATCAAGCCACTTACACGACCGCATACTTGAAGCTTAGGATATTTTTTATGTGTTTTATTTGAATTTCTAATTAAGCATTAGCATTAGCCTAGGAAGCCAAAACCGTGGCTTAGTCTATATATGTAGGCCACAGCCATTTGTACTCTTTAACTTGGAATTAGAATAGAGAAAACCTTTGTGTTTTGAAGTTGAGTATAGCTCCTTACCCTTTTTAACTTATCAAGCTTTGCTTGTGGCGTTATTTTGGCTTATCATCCTAAGTGGTGTGGCGCCTACCCATCCTCATCAACATCCTTGTTGTGGCGGAACACACTTGGCTTATCAAGCTTTGCTTGTGGCGCCTACCATCTCAAGTCTACTTCATCATTCTTTTATCCAACACTTATCCAACACCAAGCCTAACCCCTAAACACAATTCACGGCCAGAAGCCAACCCAAACAGCCCCCTACACAACCCAAGCCGAGACCAAGCACCCTAAGCCAACAATTTGCCCTCTCGGCCAACTTACCCATACTCATACTTCCCTCGGCTAAAACAACGGCCCATCACTCCAAACACTCTCAAACCCCTAAGCCAGCCCCTACAACCCAAAAACAACCAAAAATAACTAAAAAGAACCGAAAGCCACTCAAGCACTAATTTTTTGGGCTAGTTTCAAGCAAAACGGTCTTCAAGGAAATACCAACCATAGGGAGGTTGCTATCAAGTGGTATCAGAGCTAGCTTTGCTTGAAAACCAGATTATGGAGGATGAGGATAGCCAAAGGAACCACATCTTTCATTCTAGATGTTTGGTGTATGGTAAGGTATGCTTGTTGATGATTGATAGTGGCAGCCGTGCCAACATTGTTAGTTCAAGAGTTGTCAAAAAGCTAAACCTTATAACTATACCACATCCCTCTCCTTATCGACTTCAACGTGAATGGCCCACCCCAAAGACAACCACGGATGTTAGGAGCTTTCATGGGTTAGCTAGCTTCTACCGAAGGTTTGTCAAGGACTTTATTACCTTGGCCGCGCCCCTCAAAGAGGTGGTTAAGAAAAATGTGGGATTCAAATGGGGAGAGAAGCAAGAAGAAGCTTTTGAAAAGCTTAAAGAGAGGTTGACACATGCCCCTATTCTCATGCTACCAAATTTATCAAAGTCCTTTGAGATTGAATGTGATGCCTCCAATGTAGGCATTGGAGCCATCCTTATGCAAGAAGGACATCCGATTGCATATTTTAGTGAGAAATTGGGAGGGGCAGCCCTAAACTATTCCACGTATGACAAGGAGTTGTATGCGTTGGTTAGGGCCCTACAAACTTGGCAACATTATCTCTTGCCTAAGGAGTTTGTTATCCATAGTGATCATGAGTCACAAAAGTACTTGAAGGGCCAAGGCAAGCTGAACAAAGGGCATGCCAAGTGGGTGGAGTTCCTTGAGCAATTTCCTTATGTGGTCAAGCACAAAAAGGGAAAGGCTAATGTTGTGGCAGATTCCCTATCAAGGAGGTATGCCTTAGTGGCTACCCTTGAGACCAAGTTACTTGGACTTGAGTGCCTCAAAGGTACCTATGAGTTGGATGGAGATTTCGGAAAAATTTACCAAGGGTGCTCTCAAACGGCCCAAGATGGTTATTTCAAAGTGGAAGGAATCATATTTCATGGAAATAGGGTTTGTGTGCCTAAGGGTTCCCTCCGAGAATTGTTTGTAAGGGAAGCCCATGAGGGAGGGCTTACGGGACACTTTGGGGTTCCAAAAACCCTAGATTTCCTAGAGGAGCATTTCTATTGGCCTCACATGAGGCATTTGTGCAAGCACTTTGTGAAAGGTGCATTGGGTGTAAACGGGCTAAGTCCAAGGCCATGCCCCATGGACTTTACACACCATTGCCCATACCCGAGGCAGCAAGGGTTGACTTATCCATGGACTTTGTGGTTGCTTTACCACGCACTCAAGGAGGAAATGACTCCATCTTTGTGGTGGTTGACCGATTCTCCAAGATGGCACACTTCATCCCTTTTAAAAAGGTGGATGATGCATGTTACATTGCTGATTTTTTCTTCAAAGAAATTGTAAGGCTACATGGCCTTCCAAGGAGTATTGTGAGTGATAGGGACACCAAATTCCTAAGTCACTTTTGGAGGACCCTTTGGGGTAAGATAGGAACAAAATTGATGTTCTCAACCACATGCCACCCCCAAACGGATGGCCAAACTAAAGTGCTTAATAGGACCCTCTCAACACTCTTGAGATCCGTCTTAGGAAAGAATCTTAATGCTTGGGAAGCATGCCTTCCACACATTGAGGTTTCCTACAATAGGACAACTCATGGGACAACAAGCCTTTCTCCTTTTGAGGTGGTATACGGGTACAACCCATTAACCCCTCTTGACCTACTTCCAGTCCCTAATTCATCTCTCTTGAAGCACAAGGATGGCAAAGCCAAGGCTGACTTTGTCAAGAAGATCCATGAAAAGGTCAAAGCCCAAATTGAGAGGAGGATTGAAAGCTATGCTAGGTCAGCCAACAAGGGGAGAAAGGAGATCATCTTTGAGCCCGGAGATTGGGTTTGGGTCGATATGAGGAAGGAAAGGTTTCCTACACAAAGGAAATCTAAGCTACAACCAAGGGGTGATGGTCCATTTCAGCTACCTAGCTTGCCTTTACATGCTTTCAATAAGTGGGCCATTACTTGACCTACATGCAATTAGGTTTAGTTTAATTCTTGCTTTATTTTAATTCCAAGTATTTTAATTATGTTGCTTAAAATATGGAAGAAGGTGATTGTTTGTTAAGTGTTTCAGGGATAGGCCCAAAAGCCCAAGCCAAAGACCAATTCAGGCCAGCAAGCCTCGGTCTGGATTCCAAGTCAGCCAAACCAGGCCAGCATTCCGGATTTCTCGGTCAAAGGCCAAGTCAGCCAGCACCCCAGATTTCTCGGCAAAAAGCCAAGTCAGCCAGGCACCCCGAAATTCTCGGTCAGAAACCAAGTCAGCCAGGCATCCCGGGTTTCTCGGTCATATCACAAAGCCAAGCCAGAATGCTAAGTCAAATGGAGGGAACTCAAAGGCACAAAGGATGGAGATTTAAATTCCAAAAATTTGAAGTTCAAATTTGAATTCAAATTGGGATAAAGATGAGGCTATCATGGCCGAGTCTTATGGGTCAAAGAAGCCAAGTGTCTCATCAAGGAACCTTACCAAAATAAGGATTCCTTAAAAATAGGCCAAGACCAAACAAATCTATCTTCAAAGATACCAAACTTCGGATGAGGAGATAAAGTCTTCTAAAGACTTAATCTAGGCTTATCAACAAGAGGCTTATCAAGAATCCTTCCAAAATAAGGATTCCTTGATTTTCGGTGGGAGCTCCTCAAAGCAGCCACACGTGGCCAACAACTCAAGCAAGATGGCACACCAACTAGGTCAAGCCGCCAAGGAGAAGATAGATTAGGATTTGACTAAGTCTAGATAGTTTCTTCCTAGTTAGTAGTTGATTTAATATAACTAAGTTAATCTTCCTTTTATTTCGGATTTGAGGCCCAACTTGTGGAACCCTAATCCTAGTTGCCACTTCTATATGTATTTCGTTTATGCATGGATAAAATTTAGAGTTGATTTTCGGATTTATTCCCTTGTTTTAGTGAGTGAGTCTCCTAGCAATCTTGGCCAAGCCAAGGAACCGTTCTTATCAAGTTACCTAGGTGGCTTGTGGCGAACTTCGCAGGCTTATCAAACACTTAGTGTTTGTGGCGCCCCAACCATCTCATATGCCCCTTCCACATTCTTCCCTAGCCATAAAAACTTAACAATTCCAAGGCCAAAGTTAAACACTTCCGCAAACAAAAGCCCCAAATCAAGAACAATTCCAATCAAGTGTGAGACTTCCAAGCAAGAAATGATCCCCAAGTAATTCTCTAAAAAAAAAGGAGAATTACCAAAAGGCAATCACCCCCCTAAGGTTGTCATCACCCTTTAACAAAGGGTGGAAATTCATCAGGCACAAAAATAGAGGTTAGAGTAACATCATGACAGTATAATAAATATAAGGGTTGCTTCGAGATCAAAAACCCTTAACTTCGCCCCGAGAGGCTACCAAACTGTTTTTCTTTTCTTTTTTTTCATCTTTTTCTTCTTTTTTTTTCTCTTTTTTTCTTTTCTTCTTTTTTTTAATTTTTTTCTTTTTCTACTTTTTTTGTGGATCATTCTTTTTTTCTTGATCCATTTTCTCTTTCAATTTTTTTTGGGTCCTCACTTACTTGTTTTGGAGACAAGGGTGAGATTTCAATTTTGTTATCATGAAATACAAAAGTGTACTTGTTGGAAATCCCATCATGGATCGCTTTCCTATTGTACTGCCATGGCTTGCCTAATAGCATGTGGCTAGCTTCCACTGTGACTACGTCACACAGTACGGTGTCCACATATTTCCCAATGGAAAATGGGACCTCGACTTGTAGGTTAACGGTCATTTCTCCGACCTCACTTAGCCATTGTAGTCGGTAAGGTGATGGGTGGGTCCTAGTCACTAGGTTTAGTTTGTTAACCATCCTAGTGCTCACCACATTGGCACAGCTGCCACCATCAATAATCAATCAGTATACATTGCCCAATACTAAACATCTTGAGTGGAAGATGTTTTCCCGTTGACTTTCCTCATCCTCCTTGACTTGGCTTCCCAAAAGCCTTCGCACCATGAGTAATTCTCCATCTGGCATCCTTGCCTCCTCATCACTTTCTTCCTCTGTACTTGAGGCTTCAGACTCGGATTCTACTGCTCCATTCTTGAACACCATAGTCCTCCTAGTTGGACACTGAGAAGCAATGTGCCCATGGCCCAAGCATTTGAAACACTTGATCTCCCGACTTCGGCTTGGTGCTTCCAGGCCTTCTTCCCATTAGTGGTGCTCACGGCCTCCTTGCAGGTTGCACCCTCCTTCTTAGGCTTGTCCTTCCAGCTAGATGATTGGAACTTGCTAGTGCTGTTAGAGTAGGACTTTGACTTCCTCCTCTTGAGTTGTTGTTACACTTTCATAGCTTTCTGAACCAAGTCCTCTAGCTCCACATAGGTGTGCAACTCCACAATGTCTTGGATGTCCTGGTTGAGTCCATGAAGGAACCGTGCCATAGTAGCCTCAAGGTCTTCATTGAGATTAGACCTCAACAAGGCTAGCTCCATCTCCTTGTAGTAATCATCCACTCATTTACTTCCTTGAGTCAACCTTTGGAGTTGGTTGTATATGTCCCGATGATAAGATGGGGGCACAAACCTCCTCCTCATGATAGTCCTCATTTCCTCTTCTGAACCGGAGGATTCGACATGGCTGGATTGTCTCCTATTCTGTTGGCGTTCTTGTCGGACATGCATTTCTGCCATTTTTTGCTTAAGAGTCTTGAATTCCTCATGAATTTCATCAAGAACCAAAGTGAAGCCCTCGATCCTTGGTGACACAGCAGGGGATGATATGTTTTTTGAAGACATCTCTCACTAACACTCTAGTATGTTACTCACAATGTGTTCACTCACTCACTCTTTCTCTCCTTGGGGTTCTGGATTGAACCAAAAGAAGTTCTGGATGGTGTTCTTGTATGGCGAAACAGCTAGGCTTAACTCAAACAATTTTGAGGTGGCGGTTTTGTAGGTGGTGGTTTTATGGGGGTTTGGGTGTGTGTAGATGGTAATAAGACAGAAAGGAACATGAAATTTTTTTGTGCTTGATGTCTTGAGTCGGCCACAAGCTTTTTCTTTGCTTTTTGGTGAAGGCTTTTGTTGGCTTTTTGGTGAAGGCTTTTGTTGGCTTTTGGTTTGCCCAACAATATTTGCACCTGCACACAGAAATTTCCAAACGATATAAGAGTAATGGTCTCGGCTTTAGCCAAGACAGAACTTGATGCACCAAAGTTGGCTTTGGTTCGGCCAATGTTGGAAATGATGCAACAAGACACTTCAAACAATGCTAGCTCTGATACCACTTGATATCAACCTCCTTGTGGGGGTTGGTATTTGTTTCGATCGTTTTGTTTGAAGTTGAGACTTAGGACGTTTTTGGTTTTCTATGTCGGTATTTTTGGGTGATTTTTGTGTGTTTCGGGTTGACCTTGGGTTATGGTTGTGTATGCCTTTGTTTATGGCCGAGGGGGTGGTTGTTTTAGAATGGTGTTTGGCTAGAAAATTTTGACCGAGGCTTTATCGTCCTGGGTAGCTTTCTGGCCGAGAGGTGATAAGTGTTTAGGCTAGGTTGTCTCGGTGGTGGTTTGGCTTTGTTATAGGCTGATGTTGTGTGAAATGGTTTGGTATGGAATGTTCTGGTTTGGTGTTGGATAAAAGAAATGGTGAAGAAGAATGAAATGGAAGGGCGTCACAAACTAGATTGTTTGATAAGCCAAAGGAAGCTCGCCACAAACAAGGATGTTTGATAAGAACAATACTCTTGGTTCAACCAATAAACTTAGGAGAGAATTCTAATTAATATGTTTTTGCATAAAATTCAAGGTGTTTATTTCATGTTCATAAACCATACATATATGATGTGGGCTGGCCGTGAGGCTCCCTTTGGAATTGAAAATAAACTACCATTATTACATTGATGTCACTGTCCCAACATGGGGCTAAGCATATGGGAAAATTAATGGGTTCCAAGTCACACAGCTTATGGGTTCCAAGTCACACAGGTTAGGCAAATGTTGAATGTACTTGGACAATGGGTTCCAAGTCACACAGCTATACATTTAAAACATCCTTAAGTGCCTCCTCTTGTTCTCATTCAAATAGTGATTCGGCCATAAGTGTTGAAGTTAAGCCGAGCCAAATACAAGGGTTGTGTCTTATTCCATTTATGTCGAGGAGGAAAATAAGGTGGGCCTTTGAATTCCTCATTTGAATTTGAACTTGGACACGTGCTTATGGCTATTTGAAGTCTTGGCCGTGTTGTAGCTTGATCCTTCAAGGCATGGGCTGAAAATATGGGATGTGCTTTCAATGATTATTTGAATTTGAACTCAGCCATGAATGCCTTCCCTTTTGTAGATTGGTTGAGTTATTCATAATAATTTGCTCAATTAAAAAGGCATGAAACATGAGGCAAAGAATATGGTAGGCGCCATAAATATGTTTGGCCGTGTCTCGATGTGTCTTCTTTAGGAAAGGGTTGAGCATGCGGCGCCTTGGCCTAGTCAGCCTGCTTGGGCGTGGCTTCCACACATGAGGCGGAAAAAGTGGCACCTGGCCTAGTCCCCCGCTGAGTCATATTCAGGCGTGGCTTCTAGACATGGTGGGGAAGATGCGGCGCCCTGGCCAGGTCAGGTTCCAGCATGGCTTGGGCTGGATCAGGTCGTCAAGAAATTCCTAAAACAAACAAAGAGAATTTTATTAGATGATAATGAAAGCTAATTTAAAAATACTTAAGAATAAAAGCTTGTGGTCTAAAGCCACTTATTTAAATCAAGACAACAAACAAGCCCTTAGTCATCCCTTGTTTGGCCGTGGCCTTCAAGGGAGGTGTCCTCTAATGTGAGGCATGTTATGGGCCTCGTGGTGTCACTAGGCCCAGTTCATGCTTGGATGTTCAATATTAGTTGGTCAAGTGTGCCTTGGGCTTTCTTGGCCTTGGCCCGAGTTATGGCTCCCCCTAGGCCCATTAGGTCATACAGGTTGATGGGCCTTGGTGGGTTGCTATCACAAAGCTACAACACGGCCAAGGCTCTTAAAAGACAATTAGCACATGTTGGGAATTCAAATTCATGTGAGAATTGAAGTGCCACCTTATTTTCCTCCTCGACTTAAATGGATTTGGCAAGAGACATACACCCTTGTTTTTGGCTCGGTTTAAACACCAAATATTATGAGCCAATAACTATTTGAATTACTAATCAATATGGCACTTAAAGAATGTAATGGCTCTTAAAGCCGCGAGCTTAGAAGATGCACATTTCAAATAATTCTTAAAGTATGGGAGCCTTAGACGGCCAGCCCTCTATATATGTAATCCTTTGGCATTGGAATGAAGTTAAGTTGAATTTTATGCAAAATACTATAGTGAGTTTTTCTCTTAAGTTTCTTATCAAAGATCACTCTTTGTGGCGAACTTCCTTTGGCTTATCAAATAGCCTTGTTTGTGGCGCCTTTCCATCTCATTCTTCTTCACCGTTTCTTTTATCCAACACAAAAACCATAACCCAAACTCAAGCCTTACCCCATGTCTTGGCTAGAAACCATAACCAAGCCAAAACCTTATTTTCAAATCAATCTTTGAAAAGACAATGGACCCATATTGCTCATCCAATAGGTCATTCAACCTAGAAATTGGATGCCTATTCTTGACCGTACATGGGCTGTTTCAAAGTGAGTGCCCTTTTTACCTCTCCTTTGGTCACAAAGAAACTCTTCTTTTGATCTTCACCATCCTTTATGAGGTTCCTTGTTTCCTTCTTCTCTAGGCTCATCTTCTCCTTGAGCCTCTTCTGATCATCACTAACTTGCTTTGGGGACAAGGGTGATAAGACTACCTTCCAGGAACCTTGCATGAAGGTGTACTTATTAGAGTAGTCATCATGGATGGCCTTCTTATCATACTGCCAAGTTCTCCCTAGTAGCATATGGCTTGCTTGTTCACAACCATCTCCCCAACCTCACTTAGCCATTGTAGCTTGTATGGTGTTGGGTGTATCTTTGTAGCCAAGACAAGCTTAGACACCAACCCTGTGCTAACCACGTTAGCACAGCTACCTCCATCAATGATTAAGGAGCAAACATTGCCCTTAACCAAACACCTAGAGTGGAAAATATTTTCCCTCTGGCTCTCCTCATGCTCCTTTGCTTAGCTACCAAGCAGCCTCCTTACCACAAGTAGGTCTCCATCAGGCATGAAGGCATCTCCACCATGATCTACTTCTTCCTCCTCACTTGATGCCTCAGATTCAGATTCCACTTTGCCATTTAGAACCACCATGGTGCGCCTTGTGGGGCATTGAGATGCAATGTGACTGTGACCCAAGCATTTGAAACACTTGATGTCTCGGCTTCTTTGGGCAGCCTCCAAGGGGGCTTTGTTTGGCATCTTGTTGGTGTTTGACAACTTTGAAGGGTTGTTGCCTTCTTTAGAGTCTGCTCCTTCCTTCTTAGACCGGTCCTTCCATGTTGTTGATGGAAACTTGCTAGTTGAGTACTTGGTCTTCTTCCTCTTCAATTGTTGCTCCACTTTGGTTGCCTTCTAGACCAAGTCATCCTATTCAATGTAGGGTTGAAGCTCTACAATGTCTTGGATCTCGGGATTGAGTCCATGCAAAAATCTGGCCATGGTTGCCTCTCACTCCTTATTGAAGTTAGACCTTAGGAGGGCCAACTACATTTCTTTGAAATATTCATCAACCGTCTTGCTTCCTGATGACAACCTCCCGGGGTGGTTGCGTTTTTATGCCGACCGTTCTTGAAAGAAAGCACTTTCACTCGCGGAATTAGATTTGTATGTGTTTTGGTTTGGTTTGTTGGCTTTTAAGGTTGAAAGTAGCTTGTTGTTTGGGGTTGGGTCAAGTGTTTGTTCAAGTGTTTGGCACGGTTTGTATAAGTGAAGGTGGAAAATAAAGGAGAATGGGGCACCAGAAGCAAAAATGCTTATTAAGCCAAGTGTTGCTTGCCACAAGGAAGGATCCTTGATAAAAGCTTGTGTAAGGCGCCACACCCAAGGATGATAAACGTTAGAACGCCACAAGAACAAGTGTTCTTGATAAGTTCAGATTTTGGCTAGGCCAAGGAGTTGCAAGGAGAAAGCTCACATAAGCAAAACGAAATTTAATCAAAACTCAATCTACTTTATTCAGAATGAGAACCAAATACATATAGAGGTGGCTGGCCAAAAACGGCCTCCACAAAATTAGGAAATTTAAAATTCAAAACTAATCATAATTTAATCAAATCTTTATTTATCTAAATTAAATCCTTATTCCTTGGTGGCCTCAAGATTAGCCACGTGTTTCTTGTGTCACTTAGGGTTTAACTTCATCAATCCTTTGTTTTGGTGGAGCTTGGATGCTCAAAACTAGGTCAAGCTGGTCTTCCTCAATTTGTGTGTTTGGGCCTAAAATCAAGGAGTCCTCTTCCTGGGCTGAATTGTGATAAGTTTTAGATGATAACTTATCCCTTAAATCATGGCTTGACCTTGGGAGGCTGATTTGCTCCTTAAATTCGAAATTTCAAATTTCAAATTTCAAATTTTGAATTTTGGCAAATTGACTTGGAAGTCAATTCTGAATTCCCTCCAAGCTTTTGAACTCTTGGGCTTTGAGATTCTAGCATTGGAAGACTTTCAAATTTGGCTTTGCTGGTTGGCCTAAATTTAAGGGTCTTATCTTTTGGGGATGATTCTGGATAAGTCAAGATGTTTCCTTGATCCTCAAGACTTGGCTTGACTTTGGGGAGGCTGACTTGATCCTTAAATTCGAATTTTCAAGTTTTCAAATTTTCAAATTCAAATTTTGAAGTTTTGAATTCAAACTTTGTATTTCGAAATTAGCTTGGGTTTTGACTAGGCCACTTCTGCCCAAGTCTCAACACTTGCATACTTGGCCACTAATGGACCCACTTAGAATTAAATCCACTTTACAAGAATTAATATGACTCCCCATCCAATGACATTAACAATGAAATAAAAACAATGCTGAAAATAAAATCCTAAACTACCCATGAGAAAGAATTCTCATTATTGAACATAAAATAAAAGACACTAAAAAGTGTGCCAATATGACAGCAACCTCCTTGAGGGGTTGGTGTAATTGCGATCGTTTTGCTTGAAAAGAAATTTTTTTGTGTGGAATTGGCTTAAGACTTAGGGGTCACGATTTTATGTGTATAATTTGGGTAGAAACAAATTGAAGTTCGGTTTTGAGAAGATAAACTAATGTTTTTTTGTATTTTTTGGGTTTATGTTGGCGTGAAAGAAAATGGATGATGATGGGTCTAATTTGAGTGTTAGGTGGCTGGTTGAACGTGTTGGAGAGTTATGAGTGGGGGATGAGTTTGGTTGTTGCTTTGTATGTATTTTGGCTCGTTTTGGAGGGGCTTATTCCTTACCACTATGCCTAATCCAAACCTCCTGGATCAAACACACACCTCTCAAATCAATCCTTGGTATCACCACCTTGGTTTGACCACTCACCAGTAATGTTACTTGACACAAGTAAAACTTAAAATATGTTAGTCCTAAAAAGATGTGATGATGCATGAGGACTAACTATGTTGTGCAACATATTTGGCTCCAAACTTGAAATTACAAATGGAGTCATACTAATTATAAAATAATGAAATTTTTTATCTAGGAACATTACATTAGGCTGTATCAACAAGTTAGATGCATTCTTGTCATTGCCATTGTTTTTGAGGCCTCCTTAGGAAGTTCCTGCACATCCAAACAAACATCACTATGCATATGAGGTTCCTGAGGAAAACTAGAATCCAAACAAAGTCCCTCGCTTTTATTTTCACACTCTTGTTTTTCACACAATGTTTCATTTTTCTCCTCTTCCAACTTTTCTCTCAACCTTTGTTAATCTTCTTTTGCTTGTTTAGGAGATAATGAAGGCAACAACACCTTTCGGTTTTGGTTTAAAAATGTGATCTTGTTTGAAAAGCAATCATGGATGGTTCTTTTGTCAAATTGCCAAGGACGATCCAAAATCATATGGCAGACCTCCATGTGAACCACATCACAAAGAACTACATTTTCATATTTTCCTATGGAAAAAGGAATCTCAACTTGTTTGTTGACAATTATTTCCCCAACCTCACTTATCCATTGAAGTTGATAAGGTGTTGGATGTGGTCTAGTTACAAGATTTAATTTTGAGACTACTCTTGAACTAACCATGTTGGAACAACTGCCACTATCAACATTCAATAAGCATACCTTTCCTCGGATCAAACACCTAGTAAGAAAGATGTTATCCCTTTGATTGGCGTCATCCTCTATAGTTTGACTTCCAAAAATTCTCCTTATTAAAATGGATTGACCATGCGGCATGGATAGATGATTTTCCATCTTGTTTTCATGAACAACTTTCAAGAAAAGCTAGCTCTGAATACCACCTGACAGCAACCTCCTTGTGGGGGTTGGTCTTATTGCGATCGTTTTGCTTGAAAATTCAAAATTTGGTGCGGAAAACTAATGTTTTTTTGTATTTTTTGGGTTTATTTTGGCGTGGAAGAAAATGGATAATGATGGGTCTAATTTTTGTGTTAGGTGGATGGTTGAACGTGTTGGAGAGTTATGAGTGGGGGATGAGTTTGGTTGTTCCTTTGTATGTATTTTGGCTGGTTTTGGGGAGTGTTCTGGGGTGTTGGGCCATGTATGGTTGGTTATGGATGAGATAGGGGTGTAGTTGGATAAAAGAAGGTGGAAAGGTTGAAGGGGGAAAGCGCGACAAGCTTTAAGCTTGATAAGCAAAATGTTATCCGCCACAATAAGGATGTTGATGAGAATTAAGAGATGCGCCACACCAATGAAGGTGATAAGCCAAGTAACGCCACAAGACAAGTCTTGATAAGTTCAAGAGTGTTAGGAGCAAAGCTCATCTAAACAACACAAGTGTTTTTGGTCTAAAATTCAAGTTATTTCATTTCATAAAACAAAGGCATACTTATAGAATGGCCAGCCAAGAGGCTGCCTAGAGTTTGGACGAAATCTTCAATTTGCTAGCCTAGTTTTTAGCATGTAATGAATGGGCACAAACACATGTGCGTGTTGGCCTTAGCCTGGACCAGCCATCCATGTATTATGACCAATATTTGGTCTATATTCATACTACTCCATGATAGCAACCTCCTTGTGGGGGTTGGTATTTTTATATGATCGTTTTGCTTGAAGTTGGGCTTATGATTTGAAGAAGACTTTTTGTTGGTTATTTTGGTTGTTTTATGTGATTTGTGGTTGGCTTTCGGCTTTTGTTAGTCTAAGCTTGTGTATGGGTATGTTCTTGGCCGAGAAGGGTGAAGTGTGTTGGCTAATGTGGTGGTTTGGTGTTTGGGACGAGAGTGGTTTGTATTTTGGCTTAAGTGTCTCGGGTAGGAATGTGGTTGTATTTAGGCCATGGCTTTGTATTTGGCTCGGTGGGTTTGTGTTTGGGTTTTTGAGGTCGGGGGATGGTGATTGTTTGAGGTTGTGAAGGATAAAAGAAGATGAAGAAGATAGAAGAATGATGGCGCCACAAACAAGGTTTTGTTTAATAAGCCTAATGAAGTTTGCCACAAACAAGGATGTCTGATAAGAACATTACTCTTGGTTCAACAAAGAAACTTAGGAGAGAATTCTCACTAATATGTTTTTGCATAAAATTCAAGGTGCTTCATTTCATGTGTTTGATTCTTACATATAGCATGTGGGCTGGCCGTGAGGCTCCCATTTGAAATTTGAAATTGAAATTGAAAGCTACATTATTACATTGAATACATTCTTCAAACATGGTGCTAAGCTAAAGGGAAATTAAAAGCTATTTTGAATGTGCATATCAAGCACATGCCAAATGTATTTGGACATTGGCATTTGCATTGCTAATTCTCACGGTTTTGCCATAATGGATTTATTTGGCCATAGGATTTGAAGTTAAGTCTAGCCAAGCTTAAGGGCCTTGTGATGACAACCTTAGGGGGTGATTGCCTTTTTGACAATTCTCCTTTTTGAGAGAATTGCTTGGACCGTTTCTTGCTTGGAATTCTCACACTTTAGTTGAATTGTTCTTTGAATTTTAGGGATTTGCGGAAGTGTTTATGATTTGGCTTAGGTTGATATGTGTTTGAAAGGTCTAGGGCAGAATGTGGATGGGGGGGATAAGAGATGGTGGGGCGCTACAAACACTAAGTGTTTGATAAGCCTGCAAATTTCACCACAAGCCACCTAGGTAACTTGATAAGAACGGCTCCTTGGCTTGGCCAAGATTATTAGGAGACTCACTCACTAACACAAGGGAATTAAATCCGAAAATCAACTCTGAATTTTACTCATGCATAAACGAAATACATATAGAAGTGGCAACTAGGATTGGGGTTCCACAAGTTGGGCCTCAAATCCGAAATAAAAGGAAGATTAACTTAGTTAAATTAAATCAACTACAAACTAGGAATAATCTATCTAGACTTAGTCAAATCCTAATCTATCTTCTCCTAGGCGGCTTGACCTAGTTGGTGTGCCATCTTGCTTGAGTTGTTGGCCACATGTGGCTGCCATGAGGAGCTCCCAGAGAAAATCAAGGAATCCTTATTTAGGAAGGATTCTTGATAAGCCTCTTGATGATAAACCTAGATTAAGTCTTTAGAAGACTTTATCTCCTCATCCGAAGTTTGGTGTCTTTGAAGATAGATTTGTTTTGCCTTGGCCTATTTTTAAGGAATCCTTATTTTGGTAAGGTTCCTTGATGAGACACTTGGCTTCTTTGACCCATAAGACTCGATCATGGTAGTCTCATCTCTATCCCAATTTGAATTCAAATTTGAACTTCAAATTTTGGAATTTAAATCTCCCTCTTTTGTGCCTTTGAGTTCCCTCCATTTGACTTAGCATTCTGGCCTTGGCTTTGTGATGTGACCGAGAAACCAGGGGTGCCTGGCTGACTTGGTTTCTGACCGAGAATTCCGGGGTGCCTGGCTGACTTGGCTTTTGGCCGAGAAATTCGGGGTGCTGGCTGACTTGGCCTTTCACCGAGAAATCTGGAATGCTGGCCTGGTTTGGCTGACTTGGAATCCTGACTAAGGCTTGTTGGCCTGGCTTGGCCTTTGGCTTGGGCTTTTGGGCCTATCCCTGAAACACTTAACAAACAATCACCTTCTTCCATATTTTAAGCAACATAATTAAAATACTTGGAATTAAAATAAAGCAGGAATTAAACTAAACCTAATTGCATGTGGGTCAAGTAATGGCCCACTTATTGAAAGCATGCAAAGGCAAGCTAGGTAGCTGCCTTGAGGCCGTAGCCTCCCAAGTCCTCTTCTTGGACCATGAAGTGAATGGGCCTAGCATTGGTGCTGGCCCCTTGGTTTGACTCAAGGGTTCTGCCCACGAATCTTTCAAGGGCTAGTGTAGCCCTTTTTGCCTTGGCTCGGGTCATGGGACCCCCTAGGCCTTTTATGGACTTGTCATCCATGATGGGACTCTCATCATCCCCTCCTTCTTTGAAAGAATACTTCCTAGAATCTTCATCGAAGTAGCTTAAGTCAGCCACATTGAATGTGGCACTAATGTTACCATACTCTCCTGGTAGGTCTAGCTTATAGGCATTGTTGCTGATCCTCTCCAAGACTTGGAATGGACCATCACCCCTTGGTTGTAGCTTAGATTTCCTTTGTGTAGGAAACCTTTCCTTCCTCATATCGACCCAAACCCAATCTCCGGGCTCAAAGATGATCTCCTTTCTCCCCTTGTTGGCTGACCTAGCATAGCTTGCAGTCCTCTTATCAATTTGGGCTTTGACATTTTCATGGATCTTCTTGACAAAGTCAGCCTTGGCTTTGCCATCCTTGTGCTTCAAGAGAGATGAATTAGGGAATGGAAGTAGGTCAATAGGGGTTAATGGGTTGTAACCGTATACCACCTCAAAAGGAGATAGGCTTGTTGTCCCATGAGTTGTCCTATTGTAGGCAAACTCAATGTGTGGAAGGCATGCTTCCCATGTCTTAAGATTCTTTCCTAGGACGGATCTCAAGAGTGTTGAGAGGGTCCTATTAACCACTTCAGTTTGGCCATCCGTTAGGGGGTGGCATGTGGTTGAGAACATCAATTTTGTTCCTATCTTACCCCAAAGGGTCCTCCAAAAGTGACTTAGGAACTTGGTGTCCCTATCACTCATAATACTCCTTGGAAGGCCATGTAGCCTTACAATTTCTTTGAAGAACAAATCAGCAACGTGGCATGCATCATCCACCTTTTTACAAGGGATGAAGTGTGCCATCATGGAGAATCGGTCAACCACCACAAAGATGGAGTCCTTTCCTCCTTGAGTGCGTGGTAAAGCAACCACAAAGTCCATGGATAAGTCAACCCATGGTGCCTCGGGTATGGGCAATGGTGTGTAAAGTCCATGGGGCATGGCCTTGGACTTAGCTTGTTAACACCCTATGCACCTTCACATAGTGCTTGCACATCATGCCTCATGTGAGGCCAATAGAAATGCTCCTTTAGGACATATAGGGTTTTTGGAACCCCAAAGTGTCCCATAAGCCCTCCCTCATGGGCTTCCCCTACAAACAATTCTCGGATGGAACCCTTAGGCACACAAACCCTATTTCCATGAAATAGGTGAAAGTGCGCATGTCAAGAGGAACACTTTGGAAAGCTCTCTTTATGTGTCTTGGTTTTGATGAGGACAACTTGTGCTAATAAGAGCTTGAAGATCATCAACAAATCAACGTGCTTAAGTCTTCCGATTGGTACTTAGCTTAGACTAGAGTTTTAGCTTTAGTTGAGTCTAAGGCTTAAGTCACCTAATAAATATCTCATATGCATAAATCTTTTAAATCATTTTCATCAATAGATATGTCATTCATAATATGTTCATGCATCACATAAATACATGTATATGTGCATTCTAGGCATAAACTAAGTGTTAAACATGAATGAATTAAAGTGCATAACGTATTTGAGTTTTTACACATGAAAATATGCTGTTAATCAATTACAGCATAGGTTAATCGATTAATCTAACTGTTTGCACAGTTTAATCGATTACGACATAGGTTAATTGATTAATATAACAGTTTTGTACAGTTTAATCGATTAAGGCTGTCGTTAATCGATTAACTGGACTATAAAATCAATTCTTTATAAACTGCGTTTTTCAGAATTGATCTCATAAGTTGCATGTTAAAATTTTAGAGAGTTAGAGCATTTTTTCGTGTTAATTGTTGCATCTAGTTGTAAATGCATTTGTGAGTTTAGAAAAGAGAGAATTATATGCTTTAGGATTGAGTGCATTACATGATACATTTCTCATCTTTTCATATCACATGTTCTTGCATTTTATTGATGATTCTTGATTAGATGTTTACATTCTATGCATTCTGTTTTTCAAACTAATACATTTTCATACTGCATGAGTTTGTATTGGGTGATTAGAGTAAAGTCTTGTCTTGTTAGATATAAGCCTTGTAATAGCTTAAGTTTACTCTATTTCGTTTTGATTGAAAAATTGTTGTAATATTGGGAATCTCAAGGTGTCGTATCGCCAAGAGATTGAGTGTATCTTCATTGAGTGTTAGACTTAGGGATAAGGAAAGAACAGAGGTTCTTGGCTAGGGCTACGCCGAAAGAAAGGTTTTCTTTGTCGGTAGGAAGGGAGTCAAACCATAGAATAGCATCTTTATTATCTTCTAAGTGTCTAAGTGTTGTAATTGGATGATGTGTATGTAATAACATTGATTCAATTATAGTGAAAAAAATCTCCCAAATCAGCCGGGAGGCCTGGATGTAGTTTGCGGTGGACAAGCAAACGAACCAGAATAAAATTCGTGTTGTAGGATTTTTTCTATCTCTCTCTCTTTATTGCATTTGATCGATTAATTTGTATAGTAGATTTGATTGATAATACGTTTCTGTGCTATACTGATTATACTCTGATAAATCTGTAAGCTCTGTATATTCGCTTCGTTATCAATTAATTGTCGTGCAAGAAATCGTATCTGCATTTGCTTACTGACTCTGTTTAATCGATTAAATCAAGTGTGTTAATCGATTACATAAATTCTGTTAATCGATTAAGTGGACTGTGTTGATTGCATTAATCGATTACCCTGTTCTGTTAATCGATTAATTAGGTGTATTTCAGCATTTAGTGTTGTTTTTCGAAAAGCGGATATTCTAACCGCTACACCTATTCAACCCCCTCCCCCCCCCTTCTAGGTGTATTGTAACCACTGATACCTAACAAGTGGTATCAGAGCTAGTGCGAAGTGCTAGCTCAACCGCGTATTCGTGATCCTAAGGGAAAAAGGAATGGGTTCTTCAAACCCATTTGGTGGTGATGGCTCATCCATTAATCGACCACCTATATTCAGTGGTGAAGGGTATGCCTACTGGAAAGTCCGCATGCAAATTTTTATTGAAGCCATAGACTCGGATATTTGGGAATCCGTAGTCAACGGCCCTTTCGTTCCACAACATCTTGTGGACGATGAACCTAAAGACAAGCCTAAAAGTCTATGGACCGATGATGAGCGCAAAAAGGTCCAGCATAACCTACGTGCCAAAAATATCATCACATCGGCCCTATCCTATGATGAGTTCTTTAGAGTCTCGCATTGCCAAAATGCAAAAGAAATGTGGGACACTTTACAAGTGACTCACGAAGGCACTAGCGAAGTCAAGCGCGCTAGATTAAATGCGCTGACGCACGAATATGAGTTATTTCGCATGTTACCTAGTGAATCAATCAGTGATATGCAAAAGCGATTTACTCATATTGTTAATCATTTAGTTGCTCTAGATAAATCATTTGCCAGAGGTGAACTAACTAATAAAGTTTTGCGTTGTCTTGACAGGAAATGGCAACCAAAGGTAACTGCAATTGTTGAATCCAAAGACTTGGATTCTATGCCTCTAGCTACATTATTTGGAAAGCTTCAAGAGCACGAAATGGAATTGGGGCGCTTTACTATGCACGAAGATTCAGATCGGAAGAAGAAAAACATCACATTGAAGGCCACGACCTCCAAATCAAAAGTAGAAAAAGATGATGATGAATCTGACTCCGATCTAGATGATGAAACTATGAATCTCCTTGTTCGAAAATTTAGCAAATTCATCAAAAGAAAAGGTGGTTTCAAAAAGTTTCAAAAGAAAGAAGCAAAAGAATCAACCAACAAAGGCAAGAACAACAAAGATCGCTTCACTTGCCATGAGTGTGGAAAAGCCGGACATATGAGATTTCAATGTCATACCTATCTGAAAAAGGTTGATTCAGAGAAGAGCACTCCCAGGGAATTCAAATCCAAGAAAGCTTATATTGTATGGGATGTACCTGAGGAGGAAACAACATCAAGCACCTCTAGTGAGGAGGAGTCAGCGAAGCTGTGTCTGATGGTTAGATCTGACAACGATGGTAACTCAGACTCACACGAGGATAATAATGAGGTATATTCTGACACCTCATCCACTTCGGATGACTTACCCTCTTATGATGTTTTATATAATGCTTGTGTTGAGTTACATGAGGAACTAAAGAAATTGGCAAGAATAAACATTGATAAGAAAAGGGAAATCCTTAGAAATGAAAAGAAAATGAGCCAATTACAAAAATAATTAGATGAATTAAAATTAGAAAATGAAACTTTAGATCTCATCTATTCTTGTAACACATGTAACTGTTCTGCTAATAATTTATGTCAAAAACCTGTATGTGAGACTTGCGAGATTTTGCAAGAAGACAATTTTAAACTAAAAGAAAAACTCGAACGTCTCACAAACAGTAAACAGCAATTAGACACTCTGCTTAGTCAAACAAGGAACGTGGGTGACCGTACAGGTCTAGGTTATACTCGCTCGGCTAAGAATAAAAGACCATATAGAAAACCTGTAGCTCATACTAAAAATAAAAATCATAAGCATTCACCTACATGTTTTTATTGTAATACATATGGTCATACTTCTTATTCATGTTACATTCGAAAATATGGTATACCTAGCGGAGTTTATGTATGGATAAAGAAGGGAGATAATTCCCTAATCACTAACAGAAAAGGACCCAACATAATTTGGGTACCTGAGAAAAGCAGGTGATCTGTTTTGCAGGTATGTCTTCTAACACAAGGACGAAAATGGTATTTAGACAGTGGATGTTCGAGACATATCACAGGTGACAGATCAAATTTCCTGGATCTATCACTTAAAGGAAAAGGATACGTCACGTACGGAGACAACAACAAGGGAAAGATACTTGGCACTGGAACAGTTGGTAACTCATCTCAAACTCAAATTGAAAATATTCTTTATGTTGAAGGACTAGAACATAATCTTCTGAGTATAAGCCAACTCTGTGACAAAGGTAATCGTGTATCTTTCGATTCTGACTGTTGCGTCATTCGTGACATTTTATCTAATAATGTTAAATTTGTTGGTCATCGTATAAATAATATTTACATGGTTAACTTGGATGATGTCACCACATTATTTTCAAAATGTTTTGTTTCTAAAGAAGATGATATCTGGCTTTGGCACAGACGCGTTGCACATATCCATATAAAACATCTAGATAAATTGTCATCAAACGAACTAGTTGAGGGGTTACCAAAACTAAATTTTAAAACTAAAGAGATTTGTGACACTTGTCAAAAGTGTAAACAAACCAAAAATTCTTTTAAAAACAAAAATGTGATATCCACTTCAAGACCTTTGGAGTTACTCCATATGGACTTGTTTGGACCATCACAAATCATGAGTTTTGGTGGTAGCTACTATGCTCTAGTTATTGTTGATGATTTCTCTCGATTTACATGGACATTATTTTTATCTGCGAAAAGCGACGCCTTCAAGTCTTTTAAAAATCTTGCCAAGCAAATTCAAAACTAACTTGACCTGAAAATAGTATATATACGAAGTGATCACGGGGGAGAATTTGAGAACTTTCAGTTCGACAAATTCTGTGATAAGCATGGAATTATGCATCAGTTCTCTGCTCCTCGCACTCCACAACAAAATGGAGTTGTTGAGAGGAAAAATCGTGTACTAGAAGAATTAGCGAGAACCATGCTCAATGAAAGTAATACCCCCAAATACTTTTGGGCAGATGCAGTTCATACTGCATGTTATGTTATAAATCGAGTACTTTTAAGGCCTAATTTGAATAAAACTCCTTATGAACTATTAAAAGGCCGTAAACCAAACATATCCCATCTTCACGCTTTCGGTTGCAAATGTTTTATATTAAATAATGGAAAGCGGGCTTTAGGAAAATTTGATTCAAAAGCCGATGAGGGAATATTTTTAGGATACTCGATTCATAGCAAAGCATTCAGAATTTTTAATAAATATTCAATGCAAGTTGAAGAGTCTATCCATGTACAATTTGACGAATCTTCTCCAAAAGAGTAGAGAAAGGTCGTATCTGATGATGTTGCAGGTGCTTTGGAAGAAGCATACTCAAAGAACATGGATAATGAAGAAGCAACCAATGAAGAATGTCAAAACAAATCTCAGGAGCATTCAGATATGCCAGTTGTGTGGAAAACCAAGAAAGCTCACCCGATCGACAAAGTAATAGGTGACATATCTACGGGAGTGGTAACCCGTAGTTCCTTACGAAACTTTTGTAACTTTGTAGCTTTTGTATCTCAAATTGAGCCTAAGACCATTGATGAGGCCATTGAGGATGTGCACTGGGGTATAGCTATGCAAGAAGAGCTAAACCAGTTCGAACGTAATAATGTTTGGGACTTGGTCCCTAAACCTAAAGATCATCCTGTGATTGGTACTCGATGGGTCTTCAGAAATAAGCTTGATGAATCAGGCTTAATCATTCGAAATAAGGCACGCTTGGTGGCCAAAGGCTACAACCAGGAGGAAGGTATCGATTATGACGAAACCTATGCCCCTGTAGCCAGATTAGAGGCCATCAGGATGCTACTTTCCTTTGCATCGATTATGAACTTCAAACTATTTCAAATGGACGTAAAAAGCGCCTTCCTGAATGGCTACATTCAAGAAGAAGTTTATGTTAACCAACCGCCTGGTTTTGAAAATTTTAAATATCCGAACCATGTTTATAAACTTAAAAAGGCATTCTATGGTCTCAAACAAGCTCCTAGAGCTTGGTATGATAGACTTAGTACCTTTCTTTTAGAAAAAGGGTTCGAAAGAGGCTTGGTTGACACAACGCTTTTTATTCGTAAATCAGAAAATTCTGTATTACTTGTACAAATCTATGTGGATGACATAATTTTTGGATCTACTAATGATATTTTGTGTAAAGATTTTTCTGAGATGATGCAGGGGGAGTTCGAAATGTCTATGATGGGAGAACTCACATTCTTTCTAGGACTTCAGATAAAGCAACTAGAAAGTGGGATATTCATCCATCAGGCAAAATATTGCAAAGAGTTGCTCAAGAAATTTGAAATGAACAATTGTAAGGAAGCTTCCACTCCTATGGCATCTGCTTGCTACCTAGATAAGGACGAAAAAGGAAAAGCAATAGAGGTAACAAAGTATCGAGGAATTATTGGGTCTTTACTTTACTTAACTGCAAGTCGACCTGATATCATGTTTAGCGTATGCATGTGTGCGAGATTTCAATCATCACCTAGAGAATCACATCTTAAAAATGTTAAAAGAATCATGAGATATTTAAAAGGAACAACTAACATGGGATTATGATATCCTCGGGATGCCTCACTATCCTTGGTAGGTTATTCCGATTCCGATTTCGCCGGATGTAAATTGGATTGGAAAAGCACTAGTGGTACCTGTCACTTGTTGGGCAGTTCATTAGTAGCATGGCACAACAAAAAGCAAGCCTGTGTTGCTTTGTCCATCGCCGAAGCGGAATACATTGCCGCTGGTGTGTGTTGCGCTCAAATCCTTTGGATGAAGCAACAACTCAAGGACTATGGTCTTAAACTTGAAAAGATCCCTATTAAATGCGATAATACAAGTGTCATAAACCTTTCCAAGAATCCCGTTTTGCATTCTAGAACTAAGCATATAGAAATCAGACATCATTTTTTGCGTGATCATGTACAAAAAGGTGACTGCGTTCTTGAATTTGTTGAAACTTCTAAACAATTAGCTGATATTTTCACCAAGCCCCTTCCCAGGGATACCTTCTTTGTTCTAAGGAGAGAACTTGGAATTCTTGATGAACAATGTCTCGATTTAAAATTGTTTAGTTGTTTGCATTATCGTCTTGCCTCTATATGCCTTTCTATCTTTTGCTTAAATGATATATGTTGCAATGCAAAAATATGTCTCTTGATTAACTCTTCCTGTGATTATGAATGTCTCGATAAATCTGTCACAATGCATGCAAAAGCCTTAAAAAGTTGAAATCATTCCACTGCCTGAAAATCAATTTTTACTATGTGTAATCGATTACACTTGCTGTTAATCGATTACCTGGGCATTAGTTGTTGTTATGGATTACAGTTTCTCTTTTGTGTGCCTCTTTAATGTTTTAACTGACATTTCATGGTTTATATGGTTGCTGAACACTTTTACTCTTTATGCTAGTGTTAATTTGATTATGTCGAATAGCCTATTTTGCTTACGTGTATGGTTCTTGATCATATGAGATTTTCTACTTTGATAAGGTAACTCTTGTATGTCGTTCACTTTACAATTTTTGGCTATCTCTGTTGTATAAACTAGCGCATTTTTTTAATTTTCTTTAAAATAAAACAAGTTAATTATTAAATCCCAAATTAACTCATTGACTTGGTTTTATGCATTACTCATATCTCTGCCTTATTTTTGACCTGAGTTATCTTTTTGATAATGTCAAAAGGGGGAGAAAGGTTGTTTTATTGTTTTCTGATTGTGCAGGTTGATCGTAATAACAACTTACGAAATTTGTGCATCATATCAACCACGCCATCACAATCTTCAAGCTATGTCATCACAGTTGATATAGTTGATGTAGTGTTTGTCATCATCAAAAAGGGGGAGATTGAAAGTGCGCATGTCAAGAGGAACACTTTGGAAAGCTCTCTTTATGTGTCTTGGTTTTGATGAGGACAACTTGTGCTAATAAGAGCTTGAAGATCATCAACAAATCAACGTGCTTAAATCTTCCGATTGGTACTTAGCTTAGACTAGAGTTTTAGCTTTAGTTGAGTCTAAGGCTTAAGTCACCTAATACATATCTCATATGCATAAATCTTTTAAATCATTTTCATCATGAGATATGTCATTCATAATATGTTCATGCATCACATAAATACATGTATATGTGCATTCTAGGCATAAACTAAGTGTTAAACATGTATGAATTAAAGTGCAAAACGTATTTGAGTTTTTACACATGAAAATATGCTGTTAATCGATTACAGCATAGGTTAATCGATTAATCTAACTGTTTGCACAGTTTAATCGATTACGACATAGGTTAATCGATTAATCTAACAATTTTGTACAGTTTAATCGATTAAGGCTGTCGTTAACGATTAACTGGGCTATAAAATCAATTCTTTATAAACTGCGTTTTTCAGAATTGATCTCATAAGTTGCATGTTAAAATTTTAGAGAGTTAGAGCATTTTTTCGTGTTAATTGTTGCATCTAGTTGTAAATGCATTTGTGAGTTTAGAAAAGAGAGAATTCTATGCTTTAGGATTGAGTGCATTACATGATACATTTCTCATCTTTTCATATCACATGTTCTTGCATTTTATTGATGATTCTTGATTAGATGTTTACATTCTATGCATTCTGTTTTTCAAACTAATACATTTTCATACAGCATGAGTTTGTATTAGGTGATTAGAGTAAAGTCTTGTCTTGTTAGATATAAGCCTTGTAATAGCTTAAGTTTACTCTATTTCGTTTTGATTGAAAAATTGTTGTAATATTGGGAATCTCAAGGTGTCGTATCGCCAAGAGATTGAGTGTATCTTCACTGAGTGTTAGACTTAGGGATAAGGAAAGAACAGAGGTTCTTGGCTAGGGCTACGCCGAAAGAAAGGTTTTCTTTGTCGGTAGGAAGGGAGTCAAACCATAGAATAGGATCTTTATTATCTTGTAAGTGTCTAAGTGTTGTAATTGGATGATGTGTATGTAATAACATTGATTCAATTATAGTGAAGAAAAATCTCCCAAATCAGCCGGGGGGGCTGGATGTAGTTTGCGGTGGACAAGCAAACGAACCAGGATAAAATTCGTGTTGCAGGATTTTTTCTATCTCTCTCTCTTTATTGCATTTGATCGATTAATTTGTATAGTAGATTTGATTGATAATACGTTTCTGTGCTATACTGATTATACTCTGATAAATCTGTAAGCTTTGTATATTCGCTTCGTTATCGATTAATTGTCGTGCAAGAAATCGTATCTGCATTTGCTTACTGACTCTGTTTAATCGATTAAATCAAGTGTGTTAATCGATTACATTAATTCTGTTAATCGATTAAGTGGACTGTGTTGATTGCATTAATCGATTACCCTGTTCTGTTAATCGATTAATTACGTGTATTTCAGCATTTAATGTTGTTTTTCGAAAAGCGGATATTCTAACCGCTACACCTATTCAACCCCCCCCCCCCCTTCTAGGTGTATTGTAACCACTGATACCTAACAATAGGATTCCTTCCACTTTGAAATAACCATCTTGGGCCATTTGAGAGCACCCTTGGTAAATTTCTCCGAAGTCTCCATCCAACTAATAGGTACCTTTGAGGCACTCAAGTCCAAGTAACTTGGTCTTAAGGGTAGCCACTAAGGCATACCTCCTTGATAGGGCATCTGCCACAACATTAGCTTTTCCCTTTTTTAATCCTTCTTATCAAGTTACCTAGGTGGCTTGTGGCGAACTTCGCAGGCTTATCAAACACTTAGTGTTTGTGGCGCCCCACCATCCCTTATCCCCCTTCCACATTCTGGTCCTAACCCTTAAACACTTAACAATCCAAAACCAAAGTTAAACAATTCCGCAAAAAGCCCTAAAATCAAGTGCAAATCAATCAAAGTGTGAAACTTCCAGGCAAGAAACGATCCCAAGTAATTATCTCAAAAAGGAGAATTACCAAAAAAAGGCAATCACCCCCCTAAGGTTGTCATCACTTTCTGTACCAAGTCCTCCAACTCGACATAGCTTTGTAACTCAACAACATCTTGGATTTGTTGGTTGAGCCCATGAAGAAACCGTGCCATAGTGGCTTCATGTTCCTCCTGAATGTTGGCTCTTAGTAGGGCCAGCTCCATTGCCTTATAGTACTTATCCACTGACTTGCTTCCTTGAGTCAGCCTTTGATGTTGGTTATAAATGTCCCGTTGGTATGATGGGGGCACAAACCTCTTCCTCATAATTGTTCGCATCTCCTCTCGTGTGCTCACAAGTTGAGCACCACACCTCCGCCTATCCTTCTGAAATTGATCCCACCAGACCATTGCATATTCTTTGAACTCTAAAGCAGCCACCTTTACCTTTTTCTCCTCGGAATAAGTGTGGCATTCAAAGACTTGCTCGACCTTCATCTCCCATTCCAAGTACGCCTTCGGGTTGTTCATTCCCATGAATGTGGGAACCTTGATTTGGAATACCTCTACTTAGTCATCCCTCCTCCTTTCCCTTTGATTCTCCTCTTCATTCCTCCTTTTCCTTTGCCTTCTTTTCCTCCTATTTGCCTCTGAATCGGATGACTCGTCATGGTTGGATTGCCTCCGATTATGTGAGCAGTCTTGTCGGATTTGCATGTCCGCCATTTGTTGTTTAAAGGTCCTAATTTCTTCATGTAGCTCATGTAGAATAGATGTGAAGGCCTCGGTTCTTGGTGACATTGTAGGTGAAGATGTAGTAGACATTTCTCACTATCACTCAAGTGTCTCACTCAAAAAATTTGTTTCTCTCAACTCACTCTTTCTCTCCTTGGGATTCTGGATTGAACCAAAAGAAGTTCTAGAGATGTTCTTGTATGGCGAATTAACTAGGCTTAAATCAAAAAAAAAATTGTGGTTTTGGGGTGGCGGTTTTTTTGTGGTTTATGGGGTGGCGGTTTTTTTGTGGGTGATGGTGGTTCGTATGTGGTAATGGTTTTATGGTATCAAAGAAAAACGAACAAGAAATTTTTTGGTTGCTTGATGGCTTTGATTCGACCACAAGCTCTTTTTTTGCTTTTTGGTGTAGGCTTTTTTGGCTTTTGGTTTGGCCAACACAATTTGGAACCTGCACACAGAAAATTTCACACAAAACAGATTGGTGCATAAGAGCTTTGGCTTTGATTCGGCCAAAACAGATTTGGTGCACAAACTTTGGCTTTGATTCGGCCAAAGCAGAAAAATGATGCACCGTTGTTGGCTTTGGTTTGGCCAACGTTGGAAATGGTGCACAAGATGACTTCAAACAAGGCTAGCTCTGGATACCACTTGATAGCAACCTCCTTGTGGGGGTTGGTATGTTTATATAATCGTTTTGTTTGAAGTCTCGGTCTAGAAAACTTTAGGAATTTTTGGTTGTATTTTTGGGTGTTTTTGTTTGGTTTCGGCTGGCTATTGCCTTTGATGGGTGGATAATATATTTGGCTTGGGTAATGGTGTCTTTGGCCGAGGCTTGTGTATGGGGATTGTTTGGGATAGTGTTTAGGCAAGGGGAGTCTCGGTTAGGTTGGGTTATTGTATTTGGCCGAGGCTTGATGGTGGTTTGGTTATGCTTTGGTCATGGTTTGGATATAAGAAAAGGTGAAGAAGAATGAAATGGAATGGCGCCACAAACTGAATTGTTTGATAAGGCAAAGGAGGTTCCCCACAAACAAGGATGTTTGATAAGAACAATACTCTTGGTTAACCAAGAAACTTAGGAGAGAAATCTCACTAATATGTTTTTGCATAAAATTCAAGGTCCTTACTTCATATGATGACGCTTACATATATAGCATGGGCTGGCCGTGAGGCTTCCCTTCTAATTCGAAAATGCAATTCAAATTACAAAGTTTAGGGTTAATAAGTGCCTAATTCAACTTAAGCTACACGTGCAAATGGCATTAAGTGCCTTAGTTTGAATTTTGATTCAGCCATGAAGAAAATTTAGTAAAGGCAAGCAAAACTCGTGAGATGCTTGTCCCATTCATAAAAATCCCTTTAAGCCGAGGCGGAGAATAAAGGATGTGTCTTCACTCTCGTTTGAATTTGAGTTGGACCACGTGTGGAAGTTGTTCAAGGCTCTTTTGTTTGGTCATGAATGAATAAAAGCCGAAGAGGAATTAGTGGGATGGTGTCTTCAAGTCTTATTTGGATTTATGTTCAGCCACATTTGAATTTGAATAAGGCTTGGCTGAATTATTATTGTGTGCTTGCAATTAAATGGATGTTAACACCTTAGGCAAGAAACAAGGTAGGCTCCATAAGTGTTGTCCTCTTTAAAACAATTCCACCATGTGTTTATTGCTTTCCTTAAGGCTGGACATAATTTATGGCTGGGGCGGAAAGCATGGGATTGCTTTAAGTCCCACTTTAAATTTGTAAACCACATTTATTTGTTGATTCAAATTTGTTCCCAGCCTTAATGCATTGTAATTAAGTCGAGCTGAAGATATGAGTTGCTTGTCTTATTGCTTGGCCGTGTGATAGCTTTGCCATTACTCTTTGGCTGAAGATATGGGATATGCTTTCAAAGCCTATTTAAATTTGAACTCAACCATGAATGCCTTTATTTTGTAGATGCCAGCTAATTCATAATAATTTATTCAATCAACAAAGGCATGAGACATGAAGAAAATACTAAGGTAGGTGCCATAAATGTGGCTGGTCGTGTCTTGGAGTGTCTCCTTTAGGCAAGAGCTGAACATGCGGCGCCTTGGCCTAGTCATATGATGAGTCAAATTTTGGCGTGGCTTTCAGGCATATGTTGAAGATGCGGCGCCTTGGCCAGGTCAGGTTCCAGCGTGGCTTGGGATGAATAAGGTTGCGATGATAATCTTAAAACAAAGGCACATTTATTAGATGACAAGGAAAATAATTAAAGCATTTAAAATGAAAGAATGTGGGTTTAAAGCCACTTATTATTAACATAATAAATACAAGGGCCTTTATTCATCCCTTTTGGCTGTGGACTTCAAGGGTAATCTCCTCTAAGGTGAGGCACATTATGGGCCACATTTTGTCACTTGGCCTAGTTGAGGCTAGTGTGTTCAGAATGATTTGGCCAAGAGTGCCTTGGGATTTCTTGGCCCTGGCCCGAGTTATGGGCCCTCCTAGGCCCATTAGATCATCCAAGTTGATGGCCATCGGTGGGTTGCTATCAGAAGGTCAAAGCCCAAATTGAGAAGAGGACTGAAAGCTATGCTAGGTCAGCCAACAAAGGGAGAAAGGAGGTCATCTTTGAGCCTGGAGATTGGGTCTGGCCCGAGTTATGGCTCCCCCTAGGCCCATTAGGTCATCCAAGTTGATGGGCCTTGTCGGGTTGCTATGACATTTGCTCCAATTGTGCTTACATTGCTGCAAACTGTGCCTCCATTGTTGTAAATAGCATAGTTGTCCTTGGGGACATAGGTGGGTTGTCCTCTTCTTCAGCCATTGTTTTTGTAACCAATGTATCTCACAATCACTCAAATATCACTCAATGTGTTTGTGCTCACAATCACTCAAGTATTGTCACTCAATGTGTTTGTTCTCACAATCACTCAATTTATGTCACTAAAATGTGTTTGCCTCACAATCAGTCAATATGACACTCAAGTCTCCTAAGAATCTTGACAAGTCAAGTAATCAAGCTGTTGTAGAAGGTCTTGTGACTAGGTCGCCAAAGTACCAAAGGCTTAGTGTTTGGGTAGGTGTTTTGGTTATGAGTTTAGGGTAGTGTTTTGGGAATATTTTTTTTTTGTTGCTTCGGAAATTTTGTATTTTTGGGGATTTTTGGGTTTTTGGGTTTGGAAATTTTGCTTGGGACGTGTTTGGGAAAGGGTTTTGGGTAGGTGTTTGAGGTTTGAACTTGAAAAAGAAAAATCACTTACTTTGGCCGAATTTGTAGCTTTGACCTTTTTTGTAGGTCACTTGATTTGATTCGGCTTAACTTTTCCTTCCAGACAAGAACTGAGCTCTGATGACCACTTGATGACAACCTTAAGGGGGTGATTGCCTTTTTGAGAGAATTGCTTGGACCGTTTCTTGCTTGGAATTGTCACACTTTAGTTGAATTGTACATTGAATTTTAGGACTTTGCGGAAGTGTTTATGATTTGGCTTAGGTTGATATGTGTTTAAGGTCTAGGGCAGAATGTGGATGGGGGGATAAGAGATGGTGGGGCGCCACAAACACTAAGTGTTTGATAAGCATGCGAAGTTCACCACAAGCCACCTATGTAACTTGATAAGAACGGGTCCTTGGCTTGGCCAAGATTGCTAGGAGTCTCACTCACTAACACAAGGGGAATAAATCCGAAAATCAACTCTAAACTTTATTCATGCATAAAATGAAATACATATACAAGAGGTTACTAGGATTAGGGTTCCCACAAGTTGGGCCTCAAATCCGAAATAAAAGGAAGCTTAATCTAGTTGAATTAAATTAAAGCTATAAAGTAGGAAGAATTATCTATACTTAGTCAAATCCGAATCTATCCTTCTCCTTGGCGGCTGGACCTAGTTGGTGTGCATCTTGCTTGACTTGTTGGCCACGTGTGGCTGCCTTTGAGGAGCTCCCACCGAAAATCAAGGAATCCTTGTTTTTGACAGCAACCTCCTTGTGGGGTTGGTGTTCTTTACGATCGTTTTGCTTGAAATTTGGACTTGTAATGTAAATGTGGACTTGTAATGTGTTTTAGTTGAGCTTTGCTCCTACCCCCTATAACTTATCAAGCTTTTGCTTGTGGCGTTTTTTTGGCTTATCATCCTTTTGGTGTGGTGCCTCCAAACAATCCTTATCAACATCCTTGTTGTGGTGGATATCACTCAACTTATCAAGCTTGGGCTTGTGGCGTTTTCCCTCTCAAGTCTACTTACATCTTCTTTTATCCAATTACACCTATTTCCCACTCATATCATTCATACACGGCCAAACAGCCACCACAACTATTCCATTTCCCATTCATTTCCCTCATTCCAACATAAACCCAAAAATACCAAAAATATTAGTCCCACCTTCTCAAATCCGAAATTTAACTTGTTTCAACCCAAACTACACACACACAACCAAGAAATCACAAAATATACTCAATTCTGCACCATTGTTAAGTTTTCAAGCAAAACGATCATAAAGTTGCACCAACCCCACAAGGAGGTTGTTGTCAAAAGGCAAGTTATGAACACCTGGAAGGCAGCTTATGATGAGGCCCCACGTTCCATGAATGCCAAGGCTGAAAAGGCAACCATCTTTAAATGCTCCAAATTCTTATTCACGACTTTAAAGGCAAAATTCAAAGTGCAAATCAGCACATGCTGAAATAACAACACAACTTGACTTAGATAAGGAAACTCCACCCTGTTGTGCTTGATATGGCTGCCTCCTTATGGAAAGTAACAAGGAACTAACCCACTCCCCATAAGAAACCCTTATTACCCCTTATTACCTGCCTACTCCAAATGAGGCAATACTTAAAAGTAAATGTTCCAAGTAACTAAAAATAACATATATAAAATAAATGTGGTACAAAGGATTCCCACATTATTAATGAAAATAAATAAAAAGTCCTTAAGATTTAAGGAAGGTGGCCATGTAAAGGACAAGTTGTTCAAAAAGTTGTGTTACCCCCCTTGGGTCTCATCATTGGTGAAGAGACCCGGGGGGGGGGGGGGGGGGGGTAACCCAACTTTTTGAAGAACTTGTCCTTTACTTTGCCACCTTCCTTAAAGCTTAAGGACATTTTATTTATTTGCATTAATAAAGTGGGGGTCCTTTGTCGCACATTTAAATTAGTTTATGTTTTATATTTCTTTTATTTTCACAATATGTTTTATGTTTTGTAATAAGGCTTTTGATGACAACCTTAGGGGGTGATTGCCTTTTTGATAATCCTCCTTTTTGAGAGAATTGTTTGAGATCGTTTCTTGCTTGGAAGTTTCACACTTTATTAGGATTGCACTTGATTTTTGGGCTTTTTGCAGAAGTGTTTAAGATTGGATTTGGATTGTGAAGTGTTTAAGGGTTAGGAACAGAATGTGGAAGGGGGATAAAGGATGGTGGAGCGCCACAAACACTAAGTATCTGATAAGCCTGCGAAGTTCGCCACAAGCCACCTAGGTAACTTGATAAGAATGGGTCCTTGGCTTGGCCAAGATTGCTAGGAGACTCACTCACTAACTCAAGGAATTAAATCCGAAAATCAACTCTAATTTTTATTCATGCATAAACGAAATACATATAGAAGTGGCAACTTGGATTAGTGTTCCACAAGTTGGGCCTCAAATCCGAATTGAAAGGAAGATTAATCTTAGTTAAATTAAATCAAAGCTATAAAATAGGGAGAATCTATCTATACTTAGTCAAATCCTAAATCTATCTTCTCCTTGGCGGCTAGACTTAGATGGTGTGCCACTTTGCTTGACTTGTTGGCCACGTGTGGCTGACTTTGAATAGCTCCCACCGAAAATCCAGGAATCCTTGTTTTGGAAGGATTCTTGATAAGCCCTAGAAGATAAACCTTAGATTAAGTCTTTATCTCTCCACCCGAAGTTGTTGGCTTGTAGATGGATTTGTTTTGACTTGGCCTATTTTTAAAGAATCCTTATTTTGGTAAAGGTTCCTTGATGAGACACTTGGCTCCCTTTGACTCATAAGACTCGGCCTTGATAGCTTTATCTCTATCTCAATTTGAAATTCAAATTTGAACTTCAAATTTTGGAATTTTAATCTCCCTCCTTTGTGCCATTGATTTCCCTCCATTTGACTTGGCCTTATGGCCTTAGCTTTGTGATTACTCATGATCGAGAAAACCGGGGTGCCTAGCTGATTTGGTTTCTGACCGAGAATTCCGGGGTGCCTGGCTGACTTGACTTTTAACCGAGAAAACCGGGGTACCTGGCTTACTTGGCCTTTGACCGAGAAATCCGGAAGGCTGGCCTGGTTTGGCTGACTTGGAATTCTGACGGAGTGATGAGTCATATATTACACACTATTCATAACCTTAATTTACCATTGTTAATGATTCTTGGTGTCTAATTGACTTTGTTTGGCATGGTTTAGTGTTTTGGGCTTTATTGGACTATTATTCCTAAAATGAGTTAATTTGAGATTATTTAGTCTAATTAAATCTAATTCCATTTTCAGGTCATATTTGGCACCAAGGACATTTTGGACATTACAAGTGGATGATGTGTGCAAAAGTGAAGATTGTATATTGTATTAGGATCTTTATTTCCGTTACACATGATTTCGGTTTTGAAGGAACACTTTAACATTACATTAGTTTTTTTTGCCTTAGAACATAGTTATTCTTGTTTTCCCTCTTTTGCTCTCCTAGGGTTTATGCATTTTCGTTTTTGCTCTTCTCCATTTTCGGTTTTGCTTAATCCTTCCATGGAAGGCTAAATTTCTGGACTAAACTCCTTTGGTAATGTATCACAACTCTTGAGGTTTGGTTATTAATGCAATTTCGGTTTCTTATTTGTCAATTTCTTCTATTCAAATTCTGGTTGTGGTTTGCTTAATTCCATGCCTTAGAAATAGATTTGTGAATTGATTTTCGCTTAGTGAATCATTTCTCTAGTGCATGAATGCTTAGTTCGTGTGAATTTGTTTATGAGTTGATTATCGCTTAGTTACTTGATTATGAACAAATTAGGGATTCAACGATTAGAATATGATTTTGATACTGTGAAACCGAGGATTGAGTTGTGATTAAGGAAAGCAAAGGGGTTTAGCCGTTTCATTTTTCTGTTAATTACTATTTCTGTTTTAGTTTTAGATTCATACCATATAAAGAACAAAACCCCCCTTTGTGTGTGTGAGTACATGGTGTTTGAACTATTGTGTGAAAGATAATCTTTGGGAAACGACCTAGGAGTCACTTCCTAGTACTATACTTTATTGTTATATTATTTGTATCGAGTACGGCCTCGATCAAATTTGGCGCCGCTGCCGGGGATTATCGATTCATACAAAGGTTCTCTGTAGTTTCATAAATTTTAGTTTAGTGTAGTGTAGTTTAGTTAGTCATTTCTGTAGTGCATTTTTGGTGAAAATTCTGATATTGGTGCAAAAAGCTGTTAATGTGCACTGTTCACTGTTCAGTGTTCACTGTTTTGCCAATTTTCATGATTCATGTGATTCTGTTTTGCTGGTTTATATAGTTGTGGGTGGAAATTTTGCATGAAATTTTGTTTCCACACTTCTTTCATCCCACATTGAACACCAGAGAAAGCAGAACCACTTTCTGAACTATAGTTTATGAGATACAACTTTACGGTGAATAGTGAATTGTTGAAAATTTGTTTTTAGGATAACTTTGTCTCCTTATATCAGAATTGGACATATGACATATGCATTTGGGGTAGAAAAATAAGTTACACCCACTGCCAGTCCAAATCCAAAAATATGCACGTAGAAAAATATGCACGTAGTCTGTCAGTCCAAATCCAAAAATCGAAAAAAACCCTTTTTTACTATTTATTTTTTATTTTTTAAGGTTTATTTTTTATTTTTCAAGGTTTATAGTGAAACTGTTTTGCATTTTTAACATAGTTAGGCTTTGAATTTTTTCTTGAAACTTTTTGTACATGTTCTATATGATTTTATGGTGTTATTGATGCAAATACTTGGTTGATTCTACAATTATAGCATGAATTTCCATTACTGCTGCATTACTTTCTTCCTACTGTTGACTGTAATGCATGACTAGGGGAAATACAGGCCATTTGCATCCAATAAATCCTGAAATTGATAGAACATATCATAGGTTAGTTAGACAAAGTAGAAATTTACCTTTCCATAGTGTACCTGATTCTGTTTCTGATTCTGATTCTATTTCTAATTCTATTCCTGTTTTTGTGCATTCTGTGCAATATACTGATTTTGTGCATTCTGTTGCATTGTCTGATTCTGAGCATTCTGAAAATTCTGTGTACTCTGAAAATATGGCTCAACCACCTACTCCTCCTGGTCCTCGTGAGAGGACATTAAGGGAGCTGGCTGCACCTGATTTCACTTATGATAGCTTGTGCATCCAGTATCCCAATGAGGATGTGCCATATGTGCTCAAAACTGGACTAATCCATTTGTTGCCAAAAAGTTTAATGGACTTGCAGGTGAGGATCCTCATAAGCATCTTAAGGAGTTCCATATTGTCTGTTCAACCATGAAACCTCATGATGTCCAAGAGGATCACATCTGTTTGAAGGCATTCCCTCATTCACTTGAAGGCCCTGCAAAAGACTGGTTGTACTACTTGGCTCCTGGATCCATCACAAGTTGGGGTGACCTGAAGAGGACATTCCTTGGTAAATTCTTCCCTGCCTCCAGGACCACTGCAATCAGAAAAGATATTTCTGGGATTAGGCAACAACATGGAGAAAGTTTATATGAGTATTGGGAGAGATTCAAGAGGTTATGTGCAAGCTGCCCCCATCATCAGATTTCAGAGCAACTCCTACTCCAATATTTTTATTAAGGTTTGAACAACATGGACAGGAGTATTATTGATGCAGCTAGTGGAGGTGCACTTGGAGACATGACTCCGTTTGAAGCTAGAGGTTTGATTGAGAAGATGGCTTCTAACTCTCAACAGTTCAATGCAAGGAACAGTGATGCCATAATTGTGAGAGGTGTGCATGATGTTGGGACTGATTCGGTGAGGCAAGAAAAGCTTGAGCGAAAAATTGATTCCCTCACCACATTGGTCACTCAATTAGCCATGAATCAACAGAAACAACCAATGGCAAGAGTATCTGGCATTTGCACCTCACCTGACCATTACAGTGATGTTTGTCCTTCTCTGCTTGAGCCAAGAACTACTGATCATCCTGAGGCTTATGCTGCAAACATCTACAACAACAGACCAAATCAACAACAGCAAAATTATGATCCATCTTCAAGCAGATACAACCCTGGTTGGAGAAATCATCCAAATCTCAAGTGGTCTGATCACACACAACAACAACCTCCTCATGCACCATTTCAGAACAACAATGTTGGACATAATAGACCTTATGTTCCCCCACCAATTCAACAACAAAGGCATCAACAAGTGATTAATAATCCTCCACCTGTACCCAGTGAACCGTCATTGGAAGAGTTGGTGAGGCAAATGACAATGCAGAACATGCAGTTCCAACAAGAAACCAGAGCTTCTATTCAGAGACAAGAATCGTCTATTCAGAATCTGACCACACAAATGGGACAGATGGCTACTTCGTTGAACACATTGCAATCGCAGAATTCTGACAAGTTACCTTCTCAAACTGTGATTAACCCGAAAAATGTGAGTGCCATCACCCTAAGGTCAGGAAAGCAGACTGAATTGGCAACCTCTAAACCAGATTCTACTCTACAAAAGGTTGATGACATTGGCAGACACATTCATGCATCTACACCTTCCTCAAGTGCAGCACAACAACCACCTCCCATCCCTCTTCCATTTCCCCCAAATATCATTCAAAGCAAGAAAATGGAAGAGGTCGACAAGGAGATCTTGGAAACATTTAAAAAGGTAGAGGTGAACATACCTCTACTTGATGCCATCAAGCAGATTCCAAGATATGCAAAGTTCCTAAAGGAGTTGTGCACTCACAAAAGGAAGCTGAAGGGTAATGAAAGGATAAGCATGGGCAGAAATGTTTCTGCACTCATAGGTAAACCTATTCCTCACATTCCTGAAAAATGTAAGGACCCAGGTACATTTACTGTTCCTTGCATCATAGGTAACAATAAATTTGAGAATGCCATGCTAGACTTAGGAGCTTCAATTAATGTCATGCCTATGTCTGTTTTTATGTCTTTGTCGATTGGACCTTTAAAGCCAACTGGTGTGGTAATTCAATTAGCAAATAGGAGTACTGCTTATCCTACTGGCCTAGTAGAAGATGTCTTGGTTCGGGTTGGTGAACTTATATTCCCTGCTGATTTTTACATACTAGATATGGAAGAGGGATCCTCCCGTAACACAGTTCCTATTATTTTAGGGAGACCATTTTTAAGAACAGCCCGAACCAAGATTGATGTCCATGCTGGCACACTTTCCATGGAATTTGATGATATTGTGGTCCGGTTTAATATTTTTGATGCTATGAAGCATCCATCTGAGGACCATTCTGTATTTCATGTTGATTTTCTTGATGAGTTGATTAATGAGCATATCTCTGATTTTATTCATGATTCTGATTCTTTATCATTGATAGCCTCACACACTTGTCATGCATGCACTGATTATGAACTGTGTAGTTCTTGCAATGATGAATTTTTGGATATTATTGTTGATCCACATGATATAGAGTCATATTGCACTAACCCAATTGTTCAAGTGCAAGCTGCAGAATCTATGCCTGCTACTTTGGTTCCATCTGTTTTGCAGGCACCTATATTGGAGCTGAAACCTTTACCTGATAACCTCAAGTATGCTTACTTAGAGGATGATGAGAAGCTCCCTGTCATTGTTTCTACCTCCCTTGATGCTGAGCAAGAGGAGAAATTGCTACAAGTGCTGAAAAAGCATAAAAAGGCCATTGGTTGGACCTTAGCTGACATTCCTGGTATTAGCCCATCCATGTGCATGCATAGAATACTCTTGGAGGATGGAGCTAAACCAGTGAGGCAACCACAAAGGAGACTCAATCCAGTGATTCTTGATGTTGTGAAGAAAGAGGTCACCAAGCTTCTACAAGCTGGGATTATATATCCAATTTCTGATAGCCATTGGGTGAGTCCAGTTCAGGTAGTTCCTAAAAAGACAGGAATTACAGTGGTGAGAAATGAGAGGGATGAGCTAATTCCTACTAGAGTGCAGAACAGTTGGAGAGTTTGCATTGATTATAGGAGGCTCAATCAAGCAACAAGAAAGGATCATTTTCCTTTACCCTTTATTGACCAGATGCTTGAACGGTTAGCAGGTAAATCTCACTATTGTTTTCTTGATGGTTTTTCTGGATACTTTCAAATCCATATTGCTCCTGAGGATCAGGAGAAGACCACATTATCCTGCCCCTTTGGCACTTTTGCCTATAGGAGGATGCCCTTTGGCCTATGCAACGCCCCTGGTACATTCCAGCGGTGTATGGTTAGCATTTTTAGCGACTTTTTGGAAAGTTGCATAGAGGTGTTTATGGATGATTTTACTGTATATGGATCTTCATTTGATGCATGCTTGGATAGTCTGGATAGAGTTTTGCATAAATGCATAGAAACTAACCTTGTTCTAAATTATGAGAAGTGTCATTTCATGGTAGAACAAGGCATAGTTCTAGGCCATGTGATCTCTAATAAGGGCATAGAGGTAGATCCTGCCAAGATAGATGTTATTTCACTATTGCCTTACCCCTCTTGCGTGCGAGAGGTTCGTTCTTTTCTTGGTCATGCAGGTTTCTATCGCAGGTTCATTCAAGATTTTAGCAAGAAGGCCCTTCCACTATCCAATCTGTTGCAAAAGGATGTGGTGTTTGATTTTGATGAAAGATGTAAAGAGGCCTTCGACTTCCTCAAGAAAGCTTTGACCACCACTCCTATCATCCAGGCACCTGATTGGACAGTCCCTTTTGAGCTAATGTGTGATGCTTCTAATTATGCATTGGGGGCTGTCCTTGCACAAAAAGTAGACAAATTGCCTAGGGTGATTTATTATGCTTCTAGGACATTAGATGTTGCACAAGCAAATTATACCACCACTGAAAAAGAGCTCTTAGCTATTGTATTTGCTCTGGATAAATTTAGATCTTATTTGCGTGGTTCTAGAATTGTTGTTTTCACTGACCATGCAACACTAAAGTTCTTGTTGAAGAAAGTTGAGTCTAAGCCAAGGTTGATTAGATGGATGCTCTTGCTCCAAGAGTTTGATTTGGAGATTCGTGATAGGAGCGGAGCACAAAATTTGGTTGCTGATCACTTGAGTAGAATAGACAGAGCTGTTGATATGATGCCCATTCGGGATGATTTTCCTGATGAACAACTTTTGCATATCTCTGTTTCTTCCCCCAATCCTTGGTTTGCTAATATTGTTAATTATTTGGTTGCATCTGTTTTTCCTCCACTAGCATCTAGAGCTCAAAATGATAAACTTAAAAGTGATGCTAAATTTTATTTTTGGGATGACCCCTATTTGTGGAGATTTTCTAATGACCAGATGATTAGAAGATGCATTCCAGATCATGAGATTGAGTCAGTCCTTCAGTTTTGTCATGCCTCTGCAGTTAGGGGACATCTTGGTACCCAAAGAACAGCAAGGAAGGTACTTGATTGTGGATTGTATTGGCCCATCATCTTCAAAGATGCGTGGAGGATTTGTAGTACTTGTGAGCAGTGTCAGAGAGCAGGTGGTACCATTTCTTGGAGACAAGAGATGCCTCAACAACCTATGTTGTTCTGTGAGGTTATTGATGTTTGGGGTATTGATTTCATGGGTCCCTTTCCTGTTTCTTTTGGTTTTACTTATATTCTGCTTGCTGTTGATTATGTTTCTAAATGGGTGGAAGCTAAAGCCACCAGGACTAATGATGCTCGGGTTGTTATGGATTTTGTTAGGTCTCACATTTTTTGCAGGTTTGGCATACCCAGAGCTATTGTTAGCGACCAAGGCACACACTTCTGCAATAGATCCATGCAAGCTATGCTCAAGAAGTACGGGGTTGTTCATAGAGTTTCCACACCATATCACCCCCAAACAAATGGGCAAGCTGAGATTTCAAACAGAGAGATAAAGAAGATTTTGGAGAAGATGGTGCAGCCTAACAGGAAAGATTGGAGCAACAGACTTGAGGATGCTCTTTGGGCACATCGAACTGCTTACAAAGCACCCATAGGGATGTCTCCTTATCGGGTTGTCTTTGGTAAAGCATGTCATCTTCCCGTGGAGATTGAGCATCGTGCTTATTGGGCTGTGAAGACTTGCAACTTGGCTCTTGATCAAGCTGGTGAAGAAAGAAAGCTCCAACTCAGTGAACTGGATGAGATCCGCTTAGAAGCTTATGAGAACTCTAAGTTCTATAAAGAGAAGACCAAAAGATTCCATGATAGTTTGATTTCTAGAAAGGAATTTGTGGTTGGCCAAAAAGTGTTGTTGTATAACTCTAGGCTTGGTCTCATGAGTGGTAAGCTTCGTTCTAGGTGGATTGGTCCTTTTGTTGTAACTAATGTGTTTCCTTATGGTGCAGTAGAAATCTCAAGTGAATCCACAAATAAGATCTTCAAGGTCAATGGGCATCGCCTCAAGCCTTTCCTCACAAACTCTTCCGTTGTGGATGAAATTGTGGAGGAAGTTTCTTTGGTTGAACCGGTTTTCCTCCCTCCATGAATCAGGGAGTTTTTCTTTCTCTCCTTCTTTACTTTTATTGCACTTGTCCAATTACATTTGCTGATATAACTACGTGGATATTCTGACTGTGCTCCATTGGGACAATGTGTCGTTTAAGTGTGAGGGGAGACTAATGTAGGTTTTTGATGATGCATGCTTTTCTTTGATTCTTAGATTTTGCTTAGATTTTGGGCATTTTCTCTCATGCTTTCTTTTAGTTGATTCTTGATATATTGTGTTGTGAATCCATGCATTTTCTGTGTGCTAAGTTACTTTTGAGAATTTAGAGGTTGAAGCAATTGTGATAGACTTGTCCCTTGTGAGATTTTGAGCCTTAATTTTGGATGGATTGTTGTATGCCATCTAGTATTATTTCATGTGTGATTGTTGCACTCTTGATTACTTGCACTCTAGAACTTGACATGTTTCTTGTTGATACTTGATTCACATATTGCACAATTTGAAGTGATTTAGGCATTTCTTTTGAATAAGCCACATGCCATATAGCCTACCTTGAATGAAATTATCCTTTGCTAGCCATTTTGAGCCTTTTTACCATTTCTTTGTCATATAGCTCATTACAACCCTATAAGTGAAAAACCATGATTATCCTAACCTTAGGGAATTTTGGAGCTTTGGAATTGTTTTGGGAATGGGTATTAAGTAAGGGTGCATTGTTCTTCATTGTTTATAATTCTTGGTTATGACTCATTGGTGGATGTAATTGTGTACATAAGTGTGGTGTCATTGAAAAAAAAAACAACAAATAGAGAAACAAAACAAAAGAATAAAAATAAAAAAAAAACGAAAAAAAATGAGATGAAAAAAAAATTTGAATAAAAGTTTAGTGTGGCAAAGAGGATTGAGAGGATTGGAATTAGAGGATGATTTACTTATTTTGGGTTGATTTTGTCTTACTTTTTACTTATTCCCCATTGCTCCTCTATTCCCTTGGTTTTAAGCTACATATCCATAATTTATCCCACCTTTTCCTTGGCCCCATTACAACCTTGAAAAGTCCTTTTGATCACTTTGTGCATGTGTTTATGATGTTGATGTTAGAAACTTGTCAAGCATATGGTTGTCTTTGTTTTCATGAAGTGCCTTGAGTGTAAATACTTACAACCTAAAACACATGAGTGTAAACACTTTAGAGAGCATATCTTGTGAGGATCTATCATTGTTGTGACTCACCTCTTAATTTGATTGGTTTCTTTGCATGCTTGAATTGTTTGGATGATTTTCATGGATATCTTGATTCTTTGATCTTGTTACTCTTGTGTGCTTGATTTTGCCCATCTCTTTGCATTTCAAGAATTCAATATGAAGTATGTCATCTTTAGGATTTTTCATTTTCTAGTTTTTAATAATCTACTTACATGACTCACTTTGGTGCACTGGTTAGCATATCATTAATTCTTGATTTTGCCCAGGAGTGCAAAGGGTTAAGTGTGGGGGTATTTGATGAGTCATATATTACACACTATTCATAACCTTAATTTACCATTGTTAATGATTCTTGGTGTCTAATTGACTTTGTTTGGCATGGTTTAGTGTTTTGGGCTTTATTGGACTATTATTTCTAAAATGAGTTAATTTGAGATTATTTAGTCTAATTAAATCTAATTCTATTTTCAGGTCATATTTGGCACCAAGGACATTTTGGACATTACAAGTGGATGATGTGTGCAAAAGTGAAGATTGTATATTGTATTAGGATCTTTATTTCCGTTTGGGTTTTGGGCCCATTGTTTAGGGCCCATTTCTGTTTTACACCATTTAAACACATGATTTCGGTTTTGAAGGAACACTTTAACATTACATTAGTTTTTTTTTAACTTAGAACATAGTTATTCCCGTTTTCCCTCTTCTGCTCTCCTAGGGTTTATGCATTTTCGTTTTTGCTCTTCTCCATTTTCGGTTTTGCTTAATCCTTCCATGGAAGGCTAAATTTCTGGACTAAACTCCTTTGGTAATGTATCACAACTCTTGAGGTTTGGTTATTAATGCAATTTCGGTTTCTTATTTGTCAATTTCTTCTATTCAAATTTTGGTTGTGGTTTGCTTAATTCCATGCCTTAGAAATAGATTTGTGAATTGATTTTCGCTTAGTGAATCATTTCTCTAGTGCATGAATGCTTAGTTTGTGTGAATTTGTTTATGAGTTGATTATCGCTTAGTTACTTGATTATGAACAAATTAGGGATTCAACGATTAGAATATGATTTTGATACTGTGAAACCGAGGATTGAGTTGTGATTAAGGAAAGCAAAGGGGTTTAGCCGTTTCATTTTTCTGTTAATTACTGTTTCTGTTTTAGTTTTAGATTCATACCATAAAAAGAACAAAAACCCCCTTTGTGTGTGTGAGTACAAGGTGTTTGAACTATTGTGTGAAAGATAATCTTTGGGAAACGACCTAGGAGTCACTTCCTAGTACTATACTTTATTGTTATATTATTTGTATCGAGTACGGCCTCGATCACGGAGGCTTGCTGGCCTGACTTGGTCTTGGTTGGGATTTTAGGCCTAGTCCTGAAACACTTAACAAAGAATCACCTTCTTCTATATTTTAAGCAACATAATTAAAATACTTGGAATTAAAATAAGCAAGAATTAAACTAAACCTAATTTCATGTGGGTCATGTGTTGGCCCACTTATTGAAAGCATGTAGAGGCAAGCTAAGGAGCTTCCTTGAGGCCGTGGCCACCCAAGTCCTCATCTTGGACTTTGAAGTGAATGGGCCTAGCATTGGTGCTGGCCTCTTGGCCTGACTCAAGGGTTCTGCCCACGAGTCTTTCAAAGACTAGTTTAACCCTTTTAGCCTTGGCTCGGGTCATGGGACCCCCTAAGCCTTGTATGAACTTGTCATCCATGATGGGACTCTCGTCAGCTTTGATGCTGTGAGATTGTGAGGCTCCGTGATCTTCCGAGGAGCATTGTGAGTGATAGGACACTAAGTTCCTTAGTCACTTTTGGAGAACCCTATAGGGTAAAATAGGAACTAAACTGATAGCAACCTGAATGGACCCAAGTCTAAGAAGACCAACAAGCCCATCAAGTTTACCAATCAAAGTCCAATTCTCCTTAAGAACTTAAGGACATTTTCGTTTTATTTAAATAAGTGGGGGTCTTATTTCCTACAATTATTTTAATTTATGTTTTACTTTTATACTTTTGGACATTTTTTTTTAAGTATTGCCTTTTTTGGAGTAGGCATGTAATAAGGGATTGAAAGGGGGAGCATGGGTTAGTTTATTACATGGTATCTTTTCCTTTTCAAAACTCTAGAATGTGAAAGATTAAAGCAATTGGATAAAGTCGTGCAAGCTAATGATCAATGTCAGATTTTGTAATGCATGTGGGAAAGTCATCAACACTCGGCCAACCAGGAGGCAAGCAACAAGGGCGTGTCATTAAGAGGCCAAGCAAGCCAAATCAGCCTTAAGAATGACGTGGCTATTATATAAAACTTGGCAGCCGCATGGCAAGAATCAGGGGCAAGAATAAGGGGATTGGCATTACACCCATATGGAACCTATTCAAGTCAACCAACCTGCCTACCATGTTTTCAGCCAAACCATCAATGCCAACACGCCCACCTTATCTTCAGCCAGCATTCAAAGCTGACCCACCAAGCTGGATACTCGGCCAAGCATCAAGGCTAGGCAACAAGGCAACAAAGCAAGCTGACTCAGCCAACACGCCCACCATTTTTCAGCCAGCATTCAATGGTTGACTCAGCCTATGCACACTAAGCTAGAAATTCGGCCAGCCCACCATTTTTTCAGCCAGACTTTAATGGCTCGCTTATGCGTCACAATGGAGCTGGACATTCAAGCAGCCTAGAAATTAAGGCATTTCGTTCAAATTCAAATCAGCCTAAAATAGGCCAAGTAAGGAAGATTCAGCCAACCATGTTTCAAGTCAGCATGGCTAAAAACAAGGCAAGGCAAGTGGAGTTGTCTCGGCCAACATTAATGAGTGACTCAGCATGGCACACCAAGCTGGACATTCAAGCAGCCTACCATTTTTTCAGCCAGGCCTTAAAGTCAATTAGTGAATTTCCAAGAATAGTGCCAAGAACAATCAAATCTGCTTTAACAGCCATGTGGCACATTTACTAGCCGTGTGGGATTTGCACATGTGCTTATCTCCAGCCCCATAATTCAAAACATGGAGATATTGGGGCCAAACCAAAATCCCACATAAATGAGTTTTCATGAGCACAATTCTTTCCAAAAGTGGCGAATCTGGACAAATAAAGCAAGCTGGCCAAGGAAAAGAGCCATCAATATATTGGGCACATGAAGCTAAAAATCAGCCAGTGATAGAAGACAAGGGGGGGGGGGTGCCCTACGATTTGAAGGACAACCCCTTGGAAACTAACATAATGCAATATTGGCACACCATTTTCAGTTACAAATAAAGAAATCTTGAAGAATATCTTTTGGATATGACAAAGATTTGTTGAAGATCCATAACAACCAATCATGCTAAATCTTGAAAATTATCTTTTAGATATGACAAAGATTTGTTGAAGATCCATAACAACCTATCTTCCTAATCTTAAAGAATATCTTTTATAAATCATGCTGAATCAGCCAAGGATATTATCCATATGATTTGGATTGATATGATCAAATCTTTTGTAAGCCACATGGCATAATTAGGCTTATACAATCTTTTTTATTTTGCAATTTATTTCCCTATATATAAGTGATGAAACGCATGGAATAAAATAATTTGAGTTTGAGTTTATATTTGGATAAAATTCCTTGTTAGTGAGTATTCTCCTAGCTTCTTGGCTGAGCCAAGGTTTTGTTCTTATCAAGAATTCCATTCTTGTGGCGAACTTCGCAGGCTTATCAAACACATTGTGTTTTTGTGGCGCCATCACCCTTCATACCCCCTCCCATCTTCCTAAAACACTAAACCAATATCATCAAAACACCCCTAGAGGTCGTCATCAAGTGTTCATCAGAGCTTAGTCTTTAATTGAAAGCCACCATGTCAGATCCAGAGAATCAAAGTCCACCCTTGTCCCCAGGACTGCAGCACTCTACGCCATGATGAATAATCGATTCGTAGCCTTGCAACGGCGAATAGATCAAATCATAATTGTGGGAGAATCTAGAGACCATGAGCATAGAAGGAGAAGGAGGCGTAGGAGGGAGAGACATGATGATCCAAGGGCTGAGGATCGTGGAGAAAGGAGGCGAGAAGAGACACATGTGGAGAGTGTTAAAGTAAAAGTTCCACAATTTGTGGGCTTGAAGGAATGGGAAGTCAAAATAGAACAACTTTTTGAGTACCACAACTATAGCAAGGAAAAGAAAGTGAAAGTGGCAGCCTTAGAATTCAAAGAATATGCCATGGTGTGGTGGGACCAGTACCAAAAAGATAGGAGAAGGTGTGGTGTCAAACTAATTGACACTTGGGAGGACATGAAGGACGTGATGAGAAGGAGATATGCCCCAAATTCCTATATGAAGGGCAATCCCAGCAAATTGCAAAGCAGACCCAAGTTCATACAAAAGAGGTTTGAGCAATCAGATTTCTCTAAGGAGCTCAAGAGGGTGTTAGAAAAATGTGATACCACAAGGAGAGAAAGAAAGCATGAGAGGAGTGAAACAAAAAAAACATGAGTGAAATACTTGTGGAAAAGAAAGAGTTGACTGAAAAGCAAAGAGAGGGTATGGAAAACACTTTTAGTGAAAACTCTTTGAGTGAAAATAAAAGTGAGGAACTTTGCATAGAATTCGACTTTCTTGATGAAACTCTTGTGCCTAATGGTATTCATGAAATTTCTAAGGATACCCCTCAAATTTTACAACCAATAGAGGAATTTGAAACCATGGAACCCATCCCAGACCCACCAAAGATTTTCCAACCATGTCTTGAATGCCCAATAAATTCCGAATATATGTGCTTCAAGAATAGATTAGGAAATGATCGGCCTTTGCATAGTAGTGATCAACAACTTAGTCAATGACATTATCCTAAGACTAGGGGGAACGAGTGGAATGAACTCCTTGAGAACAAGAAGCCTACCTCAGCCTTGTTAGTAAAACCCAATATAAATTGCTTAGATAGGAATTTTCATTACTTTGTAGTTAGTGTGACTCCGTTTAGGATTTCTACCATGGAGCCAAATGAAAATATGTTTCTAAGCCAAGCATTACATCCTTTTAGGATAAACCTTTTGCATACCATATCAAGTCACCATGCAACATTACATTTTTTTCGAACTAATATTTCTCATGTTTTTGTGGATTCTAATTGTAACTTTTTAAACTTACATGGTGGTCCAAGAAGTAGCTTGATAAAGAAAGACGAAGGGAAAAGTCAAGAAGGAGATATCAAAGGTGGCTTTGTGAGGCGTGTGTTTGATCCAAGAGGTTTGGATCGAACATAGCTGTAGGAGAATAGGTCCTTCCAAAGGACAAACAAGTAGAATCAATAAAGTGCTTGTCAAAGTTTGCCTTGGATTGAAATACATGAAGCCTTAAGATTTGAGGACAAATCTTCTTCAAGAAGGAGTGAATGATAGTAGACAAGGGGTGGTGCCCTACGATTTGAAGAACAACCCCTTGGAAACTAACATAATGCAATATTGTCACAACATTTTCAGTTACAAATAAAGAAATCTTGAAGAATATCTTTTAGATATGACAAAGATTTGTTGAAGATCCATAACAACCAATCTTGCTAAATCTTGAAAAATATCTTTTAGATATGACAAAGATTTGTTGAAGATCCATAACAACCTATCTTCCTAATCTTGAAGAATATCTTTTATGAAAGTGTGCATGTTAAGAGGAACACTTTGGAAAGCTCTCTTTATGTGTCTTGGTTTTGATGAGGACAACTTGTGCGTATAAAAGCTTGAAGATCATCAACAAATCAATGTGCTTAAGTCTTCTGATTGGTACTTAGCTTAGACTAGATTAGTTTAGGTTGAGTCTAAGGCTTAAGTCACCTAATACATATCTCATTTGCATAAATCTTTTAAATCATTTTCATCTTGAGATATGTCATTCATAATATGTTCATGCATCACATAAATACATGTATATGTGCATTCTAGGCATAAACTAAGTGTTAAACATGTATGTATTAAAGTGCATAACGTATTTGAGTTTTTACACATGAAAATATGCTGATTAATCGATTACAGCATAGGTTAATCGATTAATCTAACTGTTTGCACAGTTTAATCGATTACGACATAGGATAATCGATTAATCTAACAATTTTGTACAGTTTAATCGATTAAGGCTGTCGTTAGTCGATTAACTGGGCTATAAAATCAATTCTTTATAAACTGCGTTTTTCAGAATTGATCTCATAAGTTGCATGTTAAATTTTTAGAGAGTTAGAGCATTTTTTCGTGTTAATTGTTGCATCTAGTTGTAAATGCATTTGTGAGTTTAGAAAAGAGAGAATTCTATGCTTTAGGATTGAGTGCATTACATGATACATTTCTCATCTTTTCATATCACATGTTCTTGCATTTTATTGATGATTCTTGATTAGATGTTTACATACTATGCATTTTGTTTTTCAAACTAATACATTTTCATACTGCATGAGCTTGTATTAGGTGATTAGAGTAAAGTCTTGTATTGTTAGATATAAGCCTTGTAATAGCTTAAGTTTACTCTATTTCGTTTTTGATTGAAAAAGTGTTGTAATATTGGGAATCTCAAGGTGTCATATCGCCAATAGATTGAGTGTATCTTCACTGAGTGTTAGACTTAGGGATAAGTAAAGAACAGAGGTTCTTGGCTGGGGCTACGCCGAAAGAAAGGTTTTCTTTGTCGGTAGGAAAGGAGTCAAACCATAGAATAGGATCTTTATTATCTTGTTAGTGTCTAAGTGTGTAACTGAATAGTGTATATGTAATAAACATTGATTCAATTATAGTGAAGAAAAATCTCCCAAATCAGTCGGGAGGCCTGGATGTAGTTTGCGGTGGACAAGCAAACGAACCAGGTCAAAATTCGTGTTGCAGGATTTTTATATCCCTTTCTCTCTTTATTGCATTTGATCGATTGTTTTGTATAGTAGATTTAATTGATAATACGTTTCTGTACTATACTGATTACACTCTGATAATTCTGTAAGCTCTGTATATTCAATTCGTTATCGGTTAATTGTCGTGCAAGAAATCGTATCTGCATTAGCTTACTGTCACGGTTTAATCGATTAAGTGTAGTGTGTTAATCGATTACATTAGTTCTGTTAATCGATTAAGAGGACTGTGTTGATTGTGTTAATCGATTACCCTGTTTCATTAATCGATTAATTAGGTGTATTTCAGCATTAAGGGTTGCTTTTCGAAAAGCGGATATTCTAACCGCTACACCTATTCAACCCCCCCCCCCCCCCTTCTAGGTGTGTTGTAACCACTGATACCTAACATTTTATAGATCATGCTGAATCAGCCAAGGATATTATCCCTATGATTTGGATTGATATGATCAAATCTTTTGTAAGCCACATGGCATAATTAGGCTTAGACAATCTTTTTTCTTTTGCAATTTATTTCCCTATATATAAGTGATGAAACGCATGGAATAAAATAATTTGAGTTTGAGTTTTTATTTGGATTAAATTCCTTGTTAGTGAGTATTCTCCTAGCTTCTTGGTTGAGCCAAGGTTTTGTTCTTATCAAGAATTCCATTCTTGTGGCGAACTTCGCAGGCTTATCAAACACATTGTGTTTGTGGCGCCATCACCCTTCATACCCCCGCCCATCTTCCTAAAAACACTTAACCAAATAATCAAACCACCCACACTACAATTCCATACACGTCCCCCATACAAATTCCCCAAACATAGTCACAATTTCGTTTTTTTTTCCAACGCCAAGAAGTCAACAATCAAGAATTCACAAGTAAAGCAAGAAACAAGTCAAAGAAAGGCAAAGCAAGCAACGAAGAGGCTTTCAAACAACAAGACACGATACTTACAACAAATCAAATCAAAGTTTGATACCAAAAAGGCAACCACCCCTAGAGGTTGTCATCAGTCAGCCTCATCAAAACGAAAATCCACATTAAAGAGTCTTTTTTGAGCATTTTAATGCCTAGTTTGAATTTACACTGCACCCAATTACTTAATGTAATAATGAATAGCATCCTTTTTGTTGGTTTGTCGTGGAAGCCTTAATGGCCAGCCACACTATTTGTAAGGCAATTATGGCAGAAATAAATTAACTTGAATTTTAGACCAAAAACACTTGTGTTGTTTAGATGAGATTTGCTCCTAACACTCTTGAACTTATCAAGACTTGTCTTGTGGCGTTCCTTGGCTTATCACCTTCATTGGTGTGGCGCCTCTCTTAATCCTCATCAACATCCTTGTTGTGGCGGATAACATTTGGCTTATCAAGCTTAAAGCTTGTGGCGCTTTCCCCCTTCAACCATTTCCACATTATTTTATCCAACTACACCCCTACATCATCCATAACCAACCATACATGGCCAAACACTCCAAAACACTCCCCAAAACGAGCCAAAATACATACAAAGCAACAACCACAATCATCCCCCACTCATAACTCTCCAACACGTTCAACCAGCCACCAAACAATCAAATTAGACCAATCATCATCCATTTTCTTTCACGCCAACATAAACCCAAAAAAATACCAAAAACATTAGTTCTATCTTCTCAAAATCGAAATCCAATTTTTTTTCCCCAAATTATAAACATAAAACCGTGACCCCTAAGTCTTAAGCCAATTCCGCACCAAATTTAGTCTTTTCAAGCAAAACGATCGCAATAACACCAATCCCCACAAGGAGGTTGCTGTCAGTGGGATGATCGAGGTGCTGAAAATTCTGACCGAGGCTTTAATGTCCTGGGTTGGTTTTCTGGCCGTGAGTGAGCTAGATGATGGTAATGGTTCGGTTTTGGGTTGGTTTTGGGGTGTTTGGCTGTTTGGGCTTGTATTTGGTCGTGTGTGGATGGTTAAGGGGGATTAAATTAAGGGAAGATAAAAGAAGTTGGAAAAGACTTGAGAGGGAAAACGCCACAAGCCTAAGCTTGATAAGTTAAAGAATTCCACCACAACAAGGATGTGATAGCAACCTCCTTGTGGGGGTTGGTATTTTTGTATGATCGTTTTGCTTGAAGTTGGGCTTATGATTTAAAGAAGACTTTTTGTTTGTTGTTTTATGTGGGTTTTGGTTGGCTTTTGGTAGGCTAAGGTTGTGTATGGGTGTGTTCTTGGCCGAGAGGGGTTAAATATTTTGGCTAAGGTATGGGTTTGTTGTTTGGCCGAGAGTGGTGAAGTATTTTGGCTTAAGTGTCTCAGTTAGGAATGTGGTTGAGTTTATGCCACGGCTTTGTATTTGGCTCGGTAGGATTGTGTTTGGGTTTATGAAGCCGAGGGGTGGTGGTTGTTTGAGATTGTGAAGGATAAAAGAAGATGAAGTAGATAGAAGAAGGATGGCGCCACAAACAAGGTTTTGTTTGATAAGCCAAAAGGAAGTTCGCCACAAACAAGGATGTTTGATAAGAACAATACTATTGGTTCAACCAAGAAACTTAGGAGAGAATTCTCACTAATATGTTTTTGCATAAAATTCAAGGTAATTTATTTCTGGCCAGAATTGCCTTACAAATAGTGTGGCTGGCCATTAAGGCTTCCACGACAAACCAGCAAAAAGGGTGCTATTCATTATTACATTAAGTAATTGAGTGCAATGTAAATTCAAACTAGGCATTAAAATGCTCATAAAAGACTCTTTATGACAGCAACCTCCTTGTGGGGGTTGGTGTTATTGCAACCGTTTTGTTTGAAAAGACAAAATTTGGTGTGGAATTGGCTTAAGACTTAAGGGTCACAGTTTTTATGTGTATTATTTGGGTAGAAACAAATTGGATTTCGGTTTTGAGAAGATAGAACTAATGTTTTTGGTATTTTTGGGTTTATGTTGGCGTGAAAGAAAATGGATGATGATGGGTCTAATTTGATTGTTTGGTGGCTGGTTGAACATGTTGGAGAGTTATGAGTGGGGGATGATTGTGGTTGTTGCTTTGTATGTATTTTGGCTCGTTTTGGGGAGTGTTTTGGGGTGTTTGGCCGTGTATGGTAGGTTATGGATGATGTAGGGGTGTAGTTGGATGAAAGAACGTGGAAGAGGTTGAAGGGGGAAGGCGCCACAAGCTTTAACTTGATAAGCCAAATGTTATCCGCCACAACAAGGATGTTGATGAGGATTAAGAGAGGCACCACACCAATGAAGGTGATAAGCTAAGGAACGCCACAAGACAAGTCTTGATAAGTTTAAGATTGTTAGGAGCAAAGCTCATCTAAACAACACCAAATCTTATTTCAAATTCTAGGTTAAGTTTATTCAGCTTGTTTTCACGTGTACATATAGGGATCATGGCCCTTGTGGTTTTCAAGTATTAAACAAGAGTAAACAAGAGTAATGGTGCCTCAACGAAATTGGCCCTCTCTTCCTTAGGCTGGTATGGCCAGCATTACTTCTATTCTTGTCCAGGTGCATGGTTGTCCCAATAAAGAAACAATTTCAAACTACTCAAAATAAATAGAGCATTAACCAAGAGTAACGGTGCCTCCATGAAATTGGCCTTCTCTTCCTTAGGCTGGTCTAGCTAGCATTACTTCTTGCTATAAATGCTCCCACACGTCTAGCTCCTTGTATGGAAATGAGTTACTTCATGCAATCTGAATTAAAACACCTTTATTGTTAATAAGGAAAGATGTTAAGGCTGAATTTCATGCCAATAAATGAGTATCATAATGCTGGATAAATGAGCCATGGCACCATGGTTTGAATTCTCCCTCCTTATGACTTTATGGCAAAATCCCACATGTTTATATGGACTTAAATGTTGCATTCAGTATCCCACATGGAACCATATACGCTGAATTCAAATTTGAATTCTAAATAAGGTAATAGCCAAGCTTCCACACGGCCATTTTGAATGAAATTGTATGTTGATTTCAAAATGACTTCTCCAAATAAGGCAGCAAATAACTCCCTCTTGAATGAGCATGGATGAGCCAATTTTGGCGCATTCTAATTTGTGGCTAAGGCAACTCTATAACATTGCCACACGACACATAAATGGGAATTCCACACTTGAATGCTGAATAAGGCAAGTGCTTATACGACCCATTAAGTTGGAACTTAAAACTTGGCTTCCATTTGGAAAGTCTTTAACACGACATCAAGGCTGGGCAATGGTTGACTTCATACGGTTTCAACATTGTTTTGAAGGCTGATTGAGGCTGCTCCATACAAGGAAACTCTCTTCATGCAAGCTAGACTTCCACATCACCTTCTTCATATGTCAATTATAGGTTACATGGCACATGCCCAACAATGAACAAACATATGGCTATAAAGCTTATTACAAAACATAAACTTATTGTCCAAGCAAAATAAAACATAAATTAAAATAATGGTGGGACATAAGACCCCCACTTATTTAAGTAAAACGAAAATGTCCTTAAGTTCTTAAGGAGAATTGGCCTTTACCAGGTGGTTCTCCTAATTGGATGGTAAGCATGATGGGCTTGTTTGTCTTCTTAGACTTGGGCCTAGTCAGGTTGCTATCATCCCTTCCTTCTTGGAGAGAATTTGACCTCAAATTTAGGTCCACATACCCTCCAGGTTCCTGCAAGGACATTTCCATAAGACGAGGAAAAAAAATTTGTTAGAAATCGTGGGACTTTCCGCCCCTGCAAGGACATTTTCCTTTGCCCTTTTGAAGGACTTATTCACTACCACTATGCCTAATCCAAACCTCCTAGGTCAAACACACGCCTCTCAAATCCATCCTTGGTATCACCACCTTGGTTTGACCACTCATTGGCAATGTTACATGACACAAGTAAAACATAGAACATGCTAGCCCTAAAAAGATGTGATGGTTCATGAGGACTACCTACGTTATGCAACATTTTTGTCTCCAAGCTTCAAATTACAAATGGAGTCATACTAATTAAATAGTAATGAAAATATTTATCTATGCACATTACACTAGGCACTATCAACAAGTCATATGCATACTTCTCATTTTCATCGGGTTCCATGGGTGGCAAACTTTTTGAGACCTCCTTAGGAAGTTCCTGCACATGCAAACAAACATCACTATGCACTAGAGGTTACTTAGGAAAACTAGAATCCAAGCAAAGTCCCTCGCTTTTATTTTCACACTCTTGTTTTTCACATCATGTTTCATTTCTCTCCTCTTCCAACTTTTTTTTCAACCTTTGTTGATCTTCTTTTGTTTGTTTAGGAGATAATGAAGACAACGCCACCTTTCGGTTTTGGTGTAAAAATATGATCTTGTTTGAAAAACAATCATGGATGGTTCTTTTGTCAAATTGCCATGGACGGCCCAAAATCAAATGGATGGTCTCCATGTGAACCACATCATAAAGAACTACATCTTCATATTTCCCTATGGAAAAAGGAATCTCAACTTGTTTGCTGACACTTATTTCCCCAAACTCACTTATTCGTTGAAGCTGATAAGGAGTGGGATGTGGTTTAGTTACAAGATTTAGTTTTGAGACTACTCTTGAACTAACCATGTTGGCACAACTGCCACTATCAATATTCAACAAGCATACATTTCCTTGCCGAACTACCTTTGGCTTATCAAACAACCTAGTTTGTGGCGCCCTTCCATTTCATTCTTCTTCACCATTTCTTTTATCCAACACCAAACCGAAACATTCCATACCAAACCATGACACACAATCTCAGCTTATGACAAAGCCTAACCCCCACCGAGACAGCCTAGCCTAAACACTTATCACCCTATGCCGAAAAGCTACCCAGGACGATAAAGCCTCGGTCAGAATTTCCTAGTCAAACACCAATACAAAACAAACCCCAACTCAAATTCGGCCAAAACAAACACAAACCCACAAATAGTACACCCAAAATCATTCTTAACCATAAACCGTGAAAAATTGGCCTAAAATACCAAGCCTCATGCCTCAAACCGAAATCAACATATTCCAGCCCAAAACATATACACAAATTCGAGACACCCCTATTATAAGCCAATTCCACACCAATTATTTTATTTTCAAGCAAAACGATTGCAATTATACCAATACCCTCAAGGAGGTTGCTGTCACTTCAATGTGGATTTTCGTTTTGATGAGGCTGGCTAATTTTTAGCTTCATGTACCCAATGTATTGTTGGCTCTTTTCCTTGGCCAGCTTGCTTTATTTGTCCAGATTCACCATGATCAAGTTTTTGAAAGAATTGTGCTCATGAAAACTCATTTATGTGGGATTTTGGTTTGGCCCCAATATCTCCACGTTCCGAGGAAGATCGCAACCGCATGTGCAACAGAAACAGCGTCAAGCTTGGCATGATAGGCAGTTTCGTCAGAAAGCAATTGGAAAAGGCTGTTGGGACTGATTCCTTGACTGTTGTTTTCAAATACGCTCTTTGAAGGACAACTTCCCTTGTTAATGTACGAGCAGGAGACTAGAAGAAATATGCCTAAAATAAGATCCAATTTCGAGAGAAAAGGCATTCGATGCATCTCTTCGGGTTCAGGTTTGAATGAAGGAATTGAATCAGAAGTGACATATCGGATCTTGCCAGGGAACAGGTGCAGGCGCTTCATTCACATTTTGATTCGTATCTTCGGATCTGGAGGGACATGAATGGATGTTGGAACGGGTCGTCCAAGGGGGAAGGAGTCTCAATCAATGGACATTAATGAACCATTATTGATGGACGTTGCACATGACACGATCAATTCGACTCAAGGCAGGAATACCAAGGACTTCCCCCCCCCTTCCTCTTCCCTGAACGGGAGGACTGTCCATCCCATGTCTTATTTATTCATCGGGCTTTGGCTGCTTTCTCATGACACCATGGAAAAGATCACTGACGAGCTCAATCTCTAAGTGTTAAATTGTAAGTTTCCTCCTCTTTTTGAGCCTGAGATATCATATGGGTCAACAATACGTCCTGCAATTTGTACTTGAACTCCTTTTGTACCTGCCTGTTCTGTTAATTCAATAGCTTTTTTCATTGCTTTACGAAACGAAACTCTATTCTTTAATTTTCCAGCTAAAAATTCTGCAAGAATATTAGGGTGTCTATAAGCGTTTGAAATTCGTGTAATAGCAATGTTGAGTTTTCGGTGCACATATTTTTGCACATTCATTTGTAATTCTTCGATTCTTTGGGGTTTATCATCTATTAATAATTTTGGAAATCCCATATAGATTATGATTTGAATCAGATCAATTCTTTTTTGAATCTTTATCCATGCAATCCCCTCGACACCAGAAGATATTTTTATATTTTTTTCTATATAATTCGTGATACAATCTCGTATTTTTTTATCTTCCTGTAGATTATTAGAATAATCCATTTCACCATTATAGGCAGAAAGGTAGTCCCTCATGTCAATTCGGAGAGATAAGAGATTGGAGATTTCGTAGGTCACTTAGTGAGTGCTCTCTAAATGTGCATCTTTCTTTCTCTTTTTCATTATATAAGTGGAAAGACAGGGAGAAAAGCATTGATAGTTTTCCAATTCCACTGCTTTAATAACCCGAGGGGACAAGAGAAGAGCAATAAAAGGCCCAGCCTTGATTGTTGTAGAAAAGGGGGCTGAGAAAAGCTTGCTGTATGGGGCTGGAGATAAGCACATGTGCAAATCCCACAAGGCTAGTTAATGTGCCACATGGATGTCCATGCATATTTGATTGCTCCTTGCACTATTCTTGGAAATTCACTAATTGACTTTAAGGCCTGGCTGAAAAAAATGGTAGGCTGCTTGAATGTCTAGCTTGGTGTGCATAGACTGAGTCAGCCATTGAATGCTGGCTGAAAAAATGGTGGGCGTGTTGGCTGAGTCAGCTTGCTTTGATGCCTGGTTGCCTAGCCTTGATGCCTGGCCGAGTATCCAGCTTGGTGGGTCAGCTTTGAATGTTGGCTGAAGAAAAGGTGGGCGTGTTGGCATTGATGGTTTGGCTGAAAACATAGTAGGCTGGTTGGTTGACTTGAATAGGTTCCATATGGGTGTAATGCCAAGCCCCTGATTCTTGCCATGCGGCTACCAAGCTTTTATATATTAACTACGTGATTATTAAGGCTGATTTGGCTTGCTTGGCCTCTTAATGACACGCCCTTGTTGCTTGCCTCCTAGTTGGCCGAGTGTTGATGACTTTCCCACATGCATTACAAAATCTGACATTGATCATTAGCTTGCACGGCTTTGCCCAATTGCTTTAAGCCTTCACATTCTAGAGTTTTGAAAAGGAAAAGATAGCATGTAATAAACTAACCCATGTTCCCCTTTCAATCCCTTATTACATGCCTACTCCTTTCAATCCCTTTCAAATTTTGGAATTTCAATATCCCTCCTTTGTTCTTTCATTTCCCTCCATTTGACTTGATCTTCTGGCCTTAGCTTTGTGATTGCTCATGACCGAGAAAACCAGGGTGCCTAGCTGACTTGGCTTCTGACCGAGAATTCCGGGGTGCCTGGCTAACTTGGCTTTTGACCGAGAAAACCGGGGTGCCTGGCTGGCTTGGCTTTTCACCGAGAAATCCGGATGGCTGGCCTGACTTGGAAATTTGGTCGAGGCTTGCTGGCCTGACTTGGTCTTGGCTTGGGCTTTTAGGCCTAGTCATGAAATACTTAACCAACAATCACCTTCTTTTATATTTTAAGCAACATAATTAAAATACTTGGAATTAAAATAAATGCAAGAATTAAACTAAACCTAATTGCATGTGGGTCAATTGTTGGCCCACTTATTGAAAGCATGTAGAGGCAAGCTAAGGAGCTGCCTTGAGGCCATGGCCTCCCAAGTGCTCATCTTGGATTATGAAGTGAATAGGCCTAGCATTGGTGTTGGCCTCTTGGCTTGACTCAAGGGTTCTGCCCACGAGTCTTTCAAGGACTAGTTTATCCCTTTTAGCCTTGGCTCAGGTCAAGGGACCCCCTAAGCCTTGTATGGACTTGTCATCCATGATGGGACTCTCATCATCCCCTCCTTCTTTGAAAGAATTTGACCTCGAATCTTCATCAAAGTAGTTTAAATCAGCCACATTGAATGTGGCACTAATGTTAGCATACTCTCCTGTTAGGTCCAGCTTGTAGGCATTGTTGTTGATCCTCTCTAAGACTTGAAATGGATCATCACCTCTTGGTTGTAGCTTAGACTTCGTTTGTGTAGGAAATCTTTCCTTCCTCATATAGACCCAAACCCAATCTTCAGGCTCAAAGATGACCTCCTTTCTCCCTTTGTTGGCTGACCTAGCATAGCTTTCAATCCTCTTCTCAATATGGGCTTTGACCTTCTGATAGCAACCCACCGATGGCCATCAACTTGGATGATCTAATGGGCCTAGGAGGGCCCATAACTCGGGCCAGGGCCAAGAAAGCCCAAGGCACTCTTGGCCAAATCATTCCGAACACACTAGCCTCAACTAGGCCAAGTGACAACATGAGGCCCATAATGTGCCTCACCTTAGAGGACATTACCCTTGAAGGCCACGGCCAAAAGGGATGAATAAAGGCCCTTTTATTTATAATGTTAATAATAAGTGGCTTTAAACCCACATTCTTTCATTTTAAATTCTTTAATTATTTTCCTTGTCATCTAATAAATGTGCCTTTGTTTTAAGAATATCATGGCAGCCTTATTCAGCCCAAGCCACGCTGGAACCTGACCTGGCCAAGGCGCCGCTTCTTCAGCATCATGCCTGGAAGCCACGCCAAAATCTGACTCAGCATATGACTAGGCCAAGGCGCCGCATGTTCAGCTCTTGCCTAAAGGAGACACTCCAAGATACAGCCAGCCACATTAGTATTTGCTTCATGTCTCATGCCTTTGTTGATTGAATAAATTATTATGAATTAGCTCAGCCAATCTAAAAAATAAAGGCATTTATGGCTGAGTTCAAAATCAAACAGGCTTTGAAAGCATATCCCATATCTTCAGCCAAAGAGTAATGGCAAAGCTTTCACACAGCCAAGCAATAAGACAAGCAGCCCATATCTTCAGCTCGGCTTAATTACAATGCATTAAGGCTGGGCACAAATTTGAATCAACAAATAAATGTGATTAATAAATTTAAAGTGGGACTTAAAGCAATCTTATGCTTTCCGCCCCAGCCATAAATTTTGTCCAGCCTTAAGGAAAGCAATAAACACATGGTGGAATTGTTTTAAAGAGGACAACACTTATGGCGCCTACCTTGTTTCTTGGCTAAGGTGTTAATATCCATTTAATTGGAAGCACACAATAATAATTCAGCCAAGCCTTATTCAAATTCAAACGTGGCTGAACATAAATCCAAACAAGACTTGAAGACACCATCCCACTTCTTCCTCTTCGGCTTTAATGCATTCATGACCAAACAAAAGAGCCTTGAACAACTTCCACACGTGGTCCAATTCAAAAGAGAGTGAAGACACATCCCTTATTCTCCGCTCGGCTTAAAGGGTTTTTTTTTGTGAATCGGACAAGCATCCCATGAGTTTTTCTTGGCTTTACTACATTTTCTTCATGGCTGAATCAAACTTCAAACTAAGGCAGTTAATGCCATTTGCACGTGTAGCTTAAGTTTGAATTAGGCACTTATTATCACTAAACTTTGTAATTTGAATTGCATTTTCGAATTAGAAGGGAAGCCTCACAGCTAGCCCATGCTATATTTGTAAGCCTCATCATATGAAATAAGATAGCTTGAATTTTATGCGAAAACATATTAGTGAGAATTCTCTCCTAAGTTTCTTGGTTGAACCAAAAGTATTGTTCTTATCAAACATCCTTGTTTGTGGCGATTTCCTTTAAGCTTATCAAACAACACCTTGTTTGTGGCGCCATCCATCTTCTAACTTCTTCATCTTCTTTTATCCAACACAACCTCACACAACCACCAAGCCTCGGCCTAAATATCCCATACACATTCCCACTGAGCCAAATATAAAACCATGGCCTAAACACAACCCTATTCCTAACCGAGACAACAAAGCCTAAAAACTTCACACTCTCGGCCAAACACCAAACCCACATCCTAGCCTAAACACTCAACCCCTCTCGGCCAAGAAAACACCCATACACAACCTTAGCCTACCAAAAGCCAAAAGCCAACCAAGCTGATGACGACCAACTAGGGGCAACCCTTGCTTCAAGGGGCAACCAAGACCAAGAGGGTCCCATGACTCAAAGCAAGGCCAAGTCAGGTCTAAACAAGCTCACCAAGGACTCCATTGACCCTGGAATTCGTGGGCTTAAAGGGCATTTATGTCCTTGAGTCAACTATTTTATATATTGTTCAATAAATGAGAAGTATATCTCATGGGTAGCTTAGGATTTCATAATTCAACATTATTTTTTTATTTATATCAAAAGACATGAAATTAGGTTTAGTTTAATTCTTGCTTTAATTTATTTTAAGTATTTTTAATTATTGCTTAAGATGTATAGAAGAAGGTGATTGTTTGCTAAGTGTTTCAGGACTAAGCCCAAAGTCACCTCAGCCCAAGCCAAGACCAGGTCAGGCCAGCAAACCTCGGTCAGAAATCCAAGTCAGCCAAGCCAGGCCAGCCTTCCGGATTTCTCGGTCACACTCCAAGTCAGGCCAACCTCCGGTTATCTCGGTCAAAAGCCAAGTCAGCCAGGCACCCCAGTTTTCTCGGTCGTGGGCAATTACAAATCCAAGGCCAAGAGGTCAAGCCAAATGAATAAGCTAGGAGGTAAATCAAAATGAAAAGCTAAAGTGGAGGGAAATTGAAATTCCAAATTTTGAGTTCAAATTTGAAATCAAATTTGAAATAAAGATTAGCCTATCAAGACCAAGTCTTAGGAGTCAAAGAGGGCCAAGTGTCTCATCAAGAATCCTTACCAAAATAAAGATTCCTTAAAAATAGGCCAATCAATCTAAACTTCAAGTCAAGGGATAAAGTCTTCTAAAGACTTAATCTAATTTATCTTCCCGTGGCTTATCAAGAATCCTCCCAAAACAAGGATTCCTTGAATTTCGGCCAAGCTTCAGCCAAGGAAGCCACACGTGGCCTCCAAGCCAATGCAATCTGCCACCTTATCTAGCTCAAGCCGCCAAAGATAAAGATAGAACTAGGATTTGACTAAGCATGGATTACTTAATTATGTCCAAAGTTTTAGCTTTGATTTTTTATTGATTAATTAGCATTATCTAAATTTGGATTTGAGGCCCAATTTGTGGAAACCCTAATCCTAGCTCTTCTTCTATATGTTTTCGTTTTAGTCATTAATAAAAAGGGAGAGTTGATTTTCGGATTTAATTCCCTTGTGTTAGTGAGTGAGTCTCCTAGCAATCTTGGCCAAGCCAAGGACCCGTTCTTATCAAGTTACCTAGGTGGCTTGTGGCGAACTTCGCAGGCTTATCAAACACTTAGTGTTTGTGGCGCCCCACCATCCCTTATCCCCCTTCCACATTCTGGTCCTAAACCTTAAACACTTAACAATCCAAAACCGAAGTTAAACACTTCCGCAAAAAGCCCTAAAATCAAGTGCAAATCAATCAAAGTGTGAAACTTCCAAGCAAGAAACGATCCCAAGTAATTCTCTCAAAAGGAGAATTATCAAAAAGGCAATCACCCCCTAAGGTTGTCATCACAAGCTCACATAAAACAACCAAAACAACCAACAAAAAGTCTTCTTGAAGTCATAAGCCCAACTTCAAACAAAACGATCTTACAAAAATACCAACCCCCACAAGGAGGTTGCTATCAAGTGGTATCCAGAGCTAGCATTGTTTGAAGTGTCATGTTGCATCATTTCCAACATTGGCCGAACCAAAGACAACTTTGGTGCATCAAGTTTTGTGTTGGCTAAAGCCGAGACCATTACTCTTATATTGTTTGAAAATTTCTGTGTGCAGGTGCAAATATAGTTGGCCAAATCAAAAGCCAACAAAAGCCTACACCAAAAAGCAAAAAAAGAGCTTGTGGCCGAACCAAAGGCATCAAGCACCAAAATATTTTTTTTCTTGTTTGTTTATGCCTTGTTACCACCTACAAACCACCACTAGCCACATACACACATCCAAACCCCCATAAAAAACCTCAAAAACAAACCACCACCTACAAAACCACAAAGAAACCGCCACCCCAAAATTGTTTTTTAAGCCTAGTTGTTTCGCCATACAAGAACATCATCCGGAACTTCTTTTGGGTCAATCCAGAACCCAAAGGAGAGAAAGAGTGAATTGAGAGAAACACATTTTTTTGAGTGAAACACTTGAGTGATAATGCGAAATGTCTACTACATCTTCACCTACGGTGTCACCAAGAACCGAGGCCTTCACATCTGTTCTACATGAGCTACATGAAGAGATTAGGACCTTTAAACAACAGATGGCGGACATGCAAATCCGAAAAAACCGCTCAAATAATCGGAGGCAATCCATCCATGATGAGTCATCCGATTCAGAGGCAGAAAGGAGGAGAAGAAGGCGGAGGGAAAGGAGGAATGAAGAGGAGAATCAAAGGGAAAGGAGGAGGGATGACCGAGTAGAGCGAGTCCAAATCAAGGTTCCCACATTCATGGGAATGAACAACTCGGAGGCATACTTGGAATGGGAGATGAAGATCGAGCAAGTCTTTGAATGCCACACTTATTCCGAGGAGAAAAAGGTAAAGGTGGCTGCTTTAGAGTTCAAAGAATATGCAATGGTCTGGTGGGATCAATTTCAGAAGGATAGGCAGAGGTGTGGTGCTCAACTTGTGAGCACATGGGAGGAAATGCGAACAATTATGAGGAAGAGGTTTGTGCCCCTATCATACCAACGAGACATTTATAACCAACTTCAAAGGCTGACTCAAGGAAGCAAGCCAGTGGATGAGTACTATAAGGCAATGGAGCTGGCCCTACTGAGAGCCAACCTTCATGAGGAACGTGAAGCCACTATGGCACGGTTTCTTCATGGGCTCAACCAAGAAATCCAAGATGTTGTAGAGTTACAAAGCTATGTGGAGTTAGAGGACTTGGTACAGAAAGCCATGAAGGTGGAGCAACAATTGAAGAGGAAGAGATCAAAAGCCTACTCAACCAGCACCACCAATTTCTAGTCATCTAGCTGGAGGGACAAACCAAAGAAGGAGGGCACACCAACAAAAGAAGCCCTGAGTACCAACAATGGCAAAAAGGCCATGGAGGCCCCAAGCCGAAGTCGGGAGGCCAAGTGCTTGGGTCATGGACACATTGCTTCTCAATGTCAACCAAGAGAACTTTGGTGGCCAAAAATGGAGTTGTAGAATCAGCATCCGAAACCTCAAGCTCAAAAGAAGAGAATGATGAGGAGGCAAGGATGCCGGAAGTTGACTTACTCATGGTCCGAAGCCTCTTGGGCAGCCAAGTCAAAGAGCATGAGGAAAGTCAGCGGAATAACATCTTTCACACAAGATGTTTAGTTTCTGGGAACGTTTGTTCCATAATCATTGATAGTGGCAGCTGTGCCAATTTGGTGAGCACCAGGTTAGTTTCCAAACTAAACCTAGTGACTAGGACCCACCCATCACCCTATCAGCTACAATGGTTAAGCGAGGTCTGAGAAATGACTGTTAACCTACAAGCTGAGGTCCCATTTTCCATTTGGAAATATGTGGATACCGTACTGTGTGACATAGTCACTGTGCAGGCCATCCACTTGCTATTAGGCAGGCCATGGCAGTACGATCGGAAAGCCATACACGATGGCCTTTCCAATAAGTATACCTTTGTACACAATGATAAAAAAATTGTACTCTCACCCTTGTCCCCAAAACAAGTGAGTGAAGATCAAAAAAACTTGAAAGAAAATATGGATCAAGAATAAAAGAATGATCCAGAAAAAAAAATAAAAAAATGAAAAATGAAAAAAAGAAGAAGAAAAAGAGTGAAAAAAAAAGAAGCAAGAAAGATTGAGAAAAAGAAAGAATGTGAAAAAGGTTTACTAACCTCTCCGGGCAAAGGCAAGGGTGCTTTAATCTCAAAGCCACCTCTCTACTTACTTTATTGTGAGGATTTCACACTAATCAATCCTAATGTTTCTAAAGAACTGCCCAAAATTCTAGAAGGGTTTTTGCAGGATACACATGACGTACAGGAAAATGAAAGACAGATTCTGGTGCCCAAGAAAAATGAAAGCTAGTGGATGTGCACAGAGTGCCTATCTTGAACCATTCCTTGTACGGTAAAGAACAGTATGCCTTGGTAAAGGCATTACAGACTTAGCAGCAATACCTGCTACCAAGATAACTTGTGCTATATAGTGACAATGAATCCATTAAAATTCTGAAAGGGCGACGCAAGCTAAATAAGCGCCATGCTAGATGGAATGAATTTCTGGAGCAATATTCTTATGAGTTAAGGCATAAGCGGAGAAAGGCCAACATTGTGGCCAATGCTCTCCCTAGGAGGCATCTTTTTCTCTCCAATCTCGAAACCAAGGTATATGGTCTCAAATTTTTAAAGGATCCTTACTTGCATAATACTTATTTTTCTGAATTAAACAAAAATTATGTGAGTACTGTTGGGGATGGATCCCATAGGCAAAAGAATTTCCTTTTCAAGGAAAATCGCATATGCGTACCGAAGAGTTCAAAGGGTAACCCACAAGGGCTTTACACGCCCCTACCCAATCCTGAACCACCATGGATTGACATATCCATGTATTTTGAGGTGACCTTACCCAGGATCAAACATGCCTAGGGTCTTAATAATTCTTATAAGATTAATATTTCAAGTGATTATGGAAATGCTAGTTTTAGTGTCACTAACCTATCTCTCTTTGAAACAGGTAATGAAGACCTTGATTCGAGGTCGAATCCAGTCCAAGAAGGAGGGGATGATAGCAACCCACTGATGGCCATCAACTTGGATGATCTAATGGGCCTAGGAGGGCCCATAACTCGGGCCAGGGCCAAGAAAGCCCAAGGCACTCTTGGCCAAATCATTCTGAACACACTAGCCTCAACTAGACCAAGTGACAACCTGAGGCCCATAATGTGCCTCACCTTAGAGGACATTACCCTTGAAGGCCACGGCCAAAAGGGATGAATAAAGGCCCTTGTATTTATTATGTTAATAATAAGTGGCTTTAAACCCACATTCTTTCATTTTAAATGCTTTAATTATTTTCCTTGTCATCTAATAAATGTGCCTTTGTTTTAAGAATATCATGGCAGCCTTATTCAGCCCAAGCCACGCTGGAACCTGACCTGGCCATGGCGCCGCTTCTTCAGCATCATGCCTGGAAGCCACACCAAAATCTGACTCAACATATGACTAGGCCAAGGGGCCGCATCTTCAGCTCTTTCCTAAAGGAGACACTCCAAGACACGGCCAACCACATTTATGGCACCTACCTTAGTATTTGCTTCATGTCTCATGCCTTTGTTGATTGAATAAATTATTATGAATTAGCTCAGCCAATCTACAAAATAAAGGCATTCATGGTTTAGTTCAAAATCAAATAGTCTTTGAAAGCATATCCCATATCTTCAGCCAAAGAGTAATGGTAAAGCTATCACACGGCCAAGCAATAAGACAAGCAACCCATATCTTCAGCTCGACTTAATTACAATGCATTAAGGCTGGGCACAAATTTGAATCAACACATAAATGTGGTTTACAAATATAAAGTGGGACTTAAAGTAATCCCATGCTTTCCGCCCCAACCATAAATTATGTCCAACCTTAAGGATAGCAATAAACACATGATGGAATTGTTTTAAAGAGGACAACACTTATGGCTTGGCTAAGGTGTTAATATCCATTTAATTGCAAACACACAATAATAATTCAGCCAAGCCTTATTCAAATTCAAACGTGGCTGAACATAAATCCAAACAAGACTTGAAGACACCATCCCCCTTCTTCCTCTTCGGCTTTAATGCATTCATGACCAAACAAAAGAGCCTTGAACAACTTCCACACGTGGTCCAATTCAAAACAGAGTGAAGACACATCCCTTATTCTCCGCCTCGGCTTAAAGGGATTTTTTGTGAATGGGACAAGCATCCCACGAGTTTTGCTTGGCTTTACTACATTTTCTTCATGGCTGAATCAAAATTCAAACTAAGGCACTTAATGCCATTTGCACGTGTAGCTTAAGTTTGAATTAGGCACTTATTATCACTAAACTTTGTAATTTGAATTGCATTTTCGAATTAGAAGGGAAGCCTCATGGCCAGCCCATGCTATATATGTAAGCCTCGTCATATGAAATAGGATAGCTTGAATTTTATGCGAAAAGATATTAGTGAGAATTCTCACCTAAGTTTCTTGGTTGAACCAAGAGTATTGTTCTTCTCTAACATCCTTGTTTGTGGCAAACTTCATTGAGGTTTATCAAACAACACCTTGTTTGTGGCGCCATCCATCTTCTAACTTCTTCATCTTCTTTTATCCAACACAACCTCAAACAACCACCAAGCCTTGGCCTAAATATCCTATACACATTCCCACCGAGCCAAATAAAAAACCATGGCCTAAACACAACCCTATTCCTAACCGAGACAACAAAGCCTAAAAAATTCACACTCTCGGCCAAACACCAAACCCACATCCTAGCCTAAACACTCAACCCCTCTCGGCCAAGAAAACACCTATACACAACCTTAGCCTACCAAAAGCCAAAAGCCAACCAAGCTCACATAAAACAACCAAAACAACCAACAAAAAGTCTTCTTGAAATCATAAGCCCAACTTCAAACAAAACGATCTTACAAAGTCAGCCTTCGCTTTGCCATCCTTGTGCTTCAAGAGAGATGAGTTAGGAAATGGAAGTAGGTCAAGAGGGGTTAATGGGTTGTACCCATATACCACCTCAAAAGGAGATAGGCTTTTTGCCCCATGAGTTGTCTTATTGTAGGCAAACTCAATGAGTGGAAGGCATGCTTCCCAAGCCTTAAGATTTTTTCCTAGGACGGATCTCAAGAGTGTTGAGAGAGTCCTATTAACCACTTCAGTTTGGCCATCCGTTTGGGGGTGGCACGTGGTTGAGAACATCAATTTGGTCCATATCTTAGTCCATAGGGTCCTCCAAAAGTGACTTAGGAACTTGGTGTCCCTATCACTCACAATGCTCCTTGGAAGGCCATGTAGCCTTACAATCTCTTTAAAGAACAAATCAGCAACGTGGCATGCATCATCCACCTTTTTACAAGGGATGAAATGTGCCATCTTGGAAAATCGGTCAACCACCACGAAGATGGAATCCTTTCCTCCTTGAGTGTGTGGCAAGGCAACCACAAAATCCATGGATAAGTCAATCCATGGATCCTCGGGTATGGGCAATGGTGTGTAAATTCCATGTGGCATGGCCTTGGGCTTAGCCCGTTTACCACCTATGCACCTTTGACAAAGTGCTTGCACATCATTCCTCATGTGAGGCCAATAGAAATGCTCCTTTAGGACATCTAGGGTTTTTGGAACCCCAAAGTGCCCCATAAGCCCTCCCTCATGGACTTCCCTCACAAATAACTCTCGGATGGAACCTTTAGGCACACAAACCCAATTTCCCCGAAATAGGATTACTCCCAACTTGAAATAACCATCTTGGGCCGTTTGTGAGCATCCTTGTTAAATTTCTCCGAAATCTCCATCCAACTCATAGGTATCTTTGAGGCACTCAAGACCAAGTAGTTTGGTCTCAAGGGTAGCCACTAAGGCATACCTCCTTGATAGGGCATCTGCCACAACATTAGCTTTTCCTTTTTTGTGTTTGACCACATAAGGAAATTGCTCAAGAAACTCCACCCACTTGGCATGCCTTTTTTTCAGCTTGCCTTGACCCTTCAAGTACTTTAGTGACTCATGATCACTATGGATAACAAACTACTTAGGCAAGAGATAATGTTGCCAAGTTTGTAGGGCCCTAACCAACGCATACAACTCCTTGTCATACGTGGAAAAGTTTAGGGCTGCCCCTCCCAATTTCTCACTAAAATATGCAATGAGATGTCCTTCTTGCCTAAGCACGGCTCCAATACCCACATTGGAGGCATCACATTCAATTTCAAAGGACTTTGAGAAATTTGGTAGCATGAGAATAGGGGCATGTGTCAACCTATCCTTAAGCTTCTCAAAAGCTTCTTCTTGCTTCTCTCCCCATTTGAATCCCACGTTTTTCTTAACCACCTCATTGAGGGGCGCAACCAAGGTACTAAAGTCCTTGACAAACCTTCGGTAGAAGCTAGCTCACCCATGAAAGTTCCTAACATCCGTGGTTGTCTTTGGGGTGGGCCATTCACGTATGGCCTTGATCTTTTCAGGGTCAACGTGGACTCCTTTGGCATTTATGATAAAGCCTAAGAAGATCACGTGATCAACATAGAAACAACACTTTTCAAAATTGGCGTATAGCTTCTCTTTCCTTAAAACTAGCAAAACATCTTGTAAGTGCACATGGTGCTCTTCTATGCTCTTGTTATAGATGAGGATGTCAACGAAGTATACCACAACAAACTTCCCAATGTAAGCCCTTAGAAATTTGTTCATCAAGAGCATAAATGTGCTTGGGGCATTGGTCAACCAATAGGGCATGACTAACCACTCATATAAACCAAACTTGGTCTTAAAAGCGGTTTTCCATTCATCACCCTCTCGGATCCGGATTTGATGGTATCCACTTTTCAAATCAATCTTTGAAAAGACACTAGACCCATATAGCTCATCCAATAGGTCATTCAAACTAGGAATTGGATGCCTATACTTGACCTTGAAGTTGTTAACGGCCCTACAATCAGTACTGATGGCGACTCGCCCAAATCAATCAACTTGGATGAACTAATGGGCCTAGGTGGGCCCATGACTCAGGCCAAGGCCAAGAAAGCCCGAGACACTCTTGGTAAACTAGTGCTACATATCCAAACTTCAATTGGGCAGAGTGTTGACACAAAGCCCATAAATTGCCTCATGCTTGAGTAGGCCATACCCCTTGAAGGCCGCGACCAAGAGGGGAAAGCATAAGCCAGTTTTTCGATCTTGCTTGTTTTAATAAGTGGTCTAAAACCACGGTTGTGTTTATTTTATGCATGCCCAAATAAATTATTAATATTTATGTTTATTTACCTTATGAAATATTTGAATAAATACTAACAATTGTGTTATGTGTAGGCTTACCAAACTCGGCCATGAAGAGAAAAAGTACATTCATGAGCATGGCCAAGGTTACCTTATTAAGAGAGCACACTAAAGACTATCAAATGCATATTCATGAGCATGGCAAAAGTTACCATATGGGGAGGACACGCTGATGCTACACTTAAATGAGCCGTGAAAGCACATTCATGAGCATGGCCGAAGTTACCATATTGGGAAGCCAGACTGATGCTACAACTTAAATGAGTCGTGTAACTTTCCAAAAGCTTGGCTTATTGTTAATGGTGGTGATTCAAAATTAAAAGCATATTCTCCATTTGCCATCAAGACCTGCCAAATTTGGCCAGCCAAGAAATTAAAGCCATTACAATTTCAAATCAGCCCACGTGTGCAAACACATCAAGACAACAATTCAAATTGTTAAAGGCATATTGATGAACATATTCAATTCAGATCAAGAATAAACCATGTGTTTCAATGGGCCATTAAAACCTTCCAAACTCGGCAATCAAGAGGAGTTAAGGCAAATTCAAATTCAAGCCAACACACAAAAGCCTCTACATTGCATTCAATAACAAATTCTATTGTTTCCTTTTTTAGAACAACACGTGAAGCTACACTTGAATGAGCCATGTGATTATTTCCATGGTCTTTGCTTATTGTTATTAGTAGTAATAATTCAAATTCGGATTGTAAAGGCTGAATCCAAAATGACATCCATAACTTTAGCTTGTGCATTGATTTTTGACATTATTTTCGTGGGAGCCTTTTTGGCCAGCCCCTACAATATGTATTGCACGTTGAAGCTTGAATAAGACACCTTGGAATTATATGAAAATATTGCTTAGTGAGAATTCTCTCCTAGCTTCTTGGTTGAACCAAGAATATCAAAGTTCTTATCAAAGTTTCTACTTTGTGGCGAACAACGACCGGCTTATCAAGTAACCATACTTGTGGTGCCTTCATCACTTCAGCCTATCTTCATACTTCTTTTATCCTAACAAAATCAAACACAAAAACCACTAAACAAAAGTCCCAAATTCGTCCAACCAGAAACTACCCAGGATCATAAGCCTCGGCTAGGATTCTTGTCTCACCGGTCAGCCTAAGACCAGCCTCGGTCAAGCTGACTTGTCCCACACAACCACCCATTTCAAAGCCCTCGGCCCAAACACAAAACCGTGACCCCATACCCCTTACAACGCCTCATACAACACAAACTATACTCAGCCTATTTCCAAACACTTCCAAACCCCTAAGCCATACACAACCCATACCAAAGCCAAAATACCAAAGCCAAAAAAAACTAAACATAAGCCAAATTCCCCCAAACATCATCTTCCAAAACAAAACGATTGTGAAAGCATACCAACCCCCACATGGAGGTTGCTATCAAGTGGTATCAGAGCTAGCCTTTGTTTGGAGCAGTTTGGTGCATCATTTCGACCTTGGCCGAAACTAAGCCAAGGAAAATTGTTTCTTGCACCATATTTCGGTTTTGGCCAAAAAAGCCAAAATCAAATTTTTTCTGTTGTTGAATTTTCTGTTTGCAGGTTCCTTTATATCCCTGCCAAGTCCTAAGGAGTTTGTAATACATAGTGAACGAGTCACTAAAGTATTTAAAAGAGCAAGGCAAGCTTAACAAGCGCCATGCTAAGTGGGGGAATTTTTGGAGCAGTTTCCTTATGTGTTAAAGCATAAGAAAGGAAAGGCCAACATTATGGCCGATGCTGTGTCTAGGAGGTATATTCTGCTCTCCACCCTTGAGACCAAACTGTATGGTCTCGAATTTCTAAAAGAACTGTACTTACATAATCTTGATTTTTCTGAAATATTTGATAAATCCGTGAGTACTGCTGTTAATGGATACTATAGGCACGAAGGTTTCCTTTTCAAGGAAAATCGTCTGTGCGTGCCTAAGAGCTCAATTCGAGATTTGCTTGTTAAGTAATCTCATGAGGGAGAGTTGATGGGACACTTTGGAATCCCTAAAACCCTTGACATGCTCAAGGAGCATTTCTATTGGCCCAAAATGAAAAGGGATGTACGAAAGCACTGTGAGGAGTGTCTAATCTGCAAACGTGACAAATCTAGGGGTATGCCACATGGGCTTTACACGCCCTTGCCTGTGCTAGACTCACCGTGGGTAGACATATCCATGGAATTCGTTGTGGCTTTACCCAAGACTCGAAAGGACAAGGATTCTATCTTTGTCGTAGTGGACCGTTTTTCCAAAATGGCCCACTTCATACCTTGTAAGAAGGTTGATGACGTTTGTCACGTCGCTGATCTCTTTTTCAAAGAGATTGTAAGACACCATGGTTTACCCAGGAGCATTGTAAGTGATAGGGACACAAAGTTCCTTAGTCACTTTTGGAGGACCCTTTGGGGTAAAATTGGACTAAACTCCTATTATCCACTACCTGCCATCCACAAACAGATGGCCAAACTAAAGTGGTCAACAGAGTATTGTCCACACTCTTAAGGACAATCCTTAAAAGGAATCTCAAGGCATGGGAAGATAGCCTACGCCATGTAGAATTTGCTTATAACACAAGCATACATAGCACCACGGGTTGCTCCCCTTTTGAGGTAGTATCTGGGTTCAATCCTTTGACCCTACTGGACTTACTACCTCTAGATGATTTTACTACCCTAAAACATAAGGATGGCAAGGGCCAAGCAGAATACATAAAACGGCTTCACGAACAGGTAAAGGCCAAAATTGAAAAACGAAATGAGGGCTATGCTAGGCAAGCCAACAAGGGTAGAAAAGAGGTCATCTTCGAACCTGGAGATCTAGTCTGGGTTCATATGAGGACAGAGAGGTTCCCAACGGAAGTCTAAGTTTCAAGCTAGAGGGGACGGACCTTTCAAGGTCCGAGAAAGAATCAACAATAATGCTTATAAAATCGATATACCAAGTGATTATGCCAGCTTTAATGTTGCTGACCTTTCTTTGTTTGAAACAGGTAAAGAAGACCTTGATTCGAGGTCGAATTCAGTCCAAGAAGGAGGGGATGATGGTGACTCGCCCAACTCAATCAACTTGGATGAACTAATGGGCCTAGGAGGGCCCATGACTCGGGCCAAGGCCAAGAAAGCCCGAGGCACTCTTGGTCAACTAGTGCTACATATCCAAACTTCAATTGGGCCAAGTGTTGACACAAAGCCCATAAATTGCCTCATTCTTGAGGAGGCCACACCCCTTGAAGGCCATGGCCAAGAGGGGAAAGCATAAGCTAGTTTTTCCATCTTGCTTGTTTTAATAAGTGGTCTAAAACCACGGTTGTGTTTATTTTATGCATGCCCAAATAAATTATTAATGTTTATGTTTATTTACCTTATGAAATATTTGAATAAATACTAACAATTGTGTTATGTAGGCTTACCAAACTCGGCCATGAAGAGAAAAAGTACATTCATGAGCATGGCCAAGGTTACCTTATTAAGAGAGCATACTAAAGACTATCAAATGCATATTCATGAGCATGGCATAAGTTACCATATGGGGAGGACACGCTGATGCTACACTTAAATGAGTCGTGTAAAGCACATTCATGAGCATGGCCGAAGTTACCATATTGGGAAGCCAGGCTGAAGATACAACTTAAATGAGTCGTGTAACTTTCCTAAAGCTTGGCTTATTGTTAATGGTGGTGATTCAAAATGATAGCAACCTCCTTGTGGGTGTTGGTATTTTTATATGATCATTTTGTTTGAAGTCTCGGTCTAGAAAACTTTAGGAATTTTTGGTTGTATTTTTCGGTGTTTTTGTTTGGTTTCGGCTGGCTATTGGCTTTGATGGGTGGAGAATATATTTGGCTTGGGTAATGGTGTCTTTGGCCGAGGCTTGTGTATGGAGATTTTTTGGGATTGTGTTTAGGCAAGGGGAGTCTTGGTTAGGTTGGGTTATTGTGTTTAGCCGAGGCTTGATGGTAGTTTGGTTATGCTTTGGTCATAGTTTGGATATAAGAAAAGGTGGAGAAGAATGAAATGGAATGGCGCCACAAACTGAATTGTTTGATAAGCAAAGGAGGTTCGCCACAAACAAGGATGTTTGATAAGAACAATATTGGTTAACCAAGAAACTTAGGAGAGAAATCTCACTAATATGTTTTTGCATAAAATTCAAGGTGTTTATCTCATGGTCATGAGACTTACATATATGGTGTGGGCTGGCCGAGAGGCTCCCTTTGAATTTGAAAAATAAACTAACATTATTACATTGATATCACGGAGCTAAGCATAAGGAGAATTAAAGACTATTTTGAATGGAGATATTGAGCACATGCCGAATGTACTTGGACAAATAATTTGTTTGCTTAGAATTTGAATTCCTTCTTCAATGTGCTTTCTTTGATCTTGCTTGTCATTATGTTTTGGATCCCTCCATGAAGAGGGTCTTAATTTCCCCACGCCTCCATCCCTTTGTTTTAGCACATGTGTTTGTATTATTTGAATGTTTGCATTAACTTGGCTTGATGGATTTCGGCCAGGCCCTTTCTTTTAGCACTTGATATCTTTGTCTTTATTAAACACAAGAGCCGAATCAGCTGGACATTTAAATGTTAGGCCATGTTTGAATTTGTCTTTAAAGAGTGGGCGGAAGATATGGGATGGGTGTCTCCCTTCATTAATTCCTTTAAGGCTGAGGCTGACTTAGTGGATGCCTTCAATATCTTGTTTGAATTCAGCCACGTGGGTATTTACGTTGGCTTGGCTGAATCATTATTGTAGCCATTCAAATTTGAATAACAACATTGACTCCTTGGGCGAAATAGAAGGTAGGCGCCCAAAAATAGCTCCACGGTTGGTCTGGCCTTTAAATGTTGGGGCGGAAAATGGGGGATGCTTGCCTTAGCCTTTGCAGCGTGTCCTGAGAGGTGGTTGTGACTACCATTTAAGTGTTATTTGAATTTTGAGTCCATCCGTGTAAATGAGGCTTTGATGTCTTGGCGGAATATGGGGATGCTCCTTCAAGCCTAGGAGAAAATATTGGTAGGCGCCATGAATGCTCCTTGACCGTGTAATAATGTCATAGCTTGGCTTGACTAGGCTGGTCCTTGGCATGTTAAATGGATGGGTGGAAAACTAGGATATGCATGCCATGTTGTCATGGTGCCGTGGCTGTACTACACTTAAACACATTTATTAGTGACTTCATTAAACAAACATGCTTAAATAAAATAATATGCATACTAAACGTGGGTGCCCCACTTATTAATAACTTAAAGAAAGGACATAAAGTAAAGCCTCATTCTTGGCTGTGGCCTTCAAAAGGCTCCTCCTCTACAAGGAGGCAATTAATGGGCCTCATATTGTCGCTTGGCCCAAGTGATGCTTGAAGACTTAGCACAAGTTGGCCAAGGGTGCTTTGGGCTTTGTTGGCCTTGGGTCGAATTATGGGCCCTCTTAGGACCATTAGACCATCCAAGTTGATGGCCTTCAGTGGGTTGCTATCATCCCCTCCTTCTTTGACTGAATTCGACCTCGAATCAAGGTCTTCATTACCTGTTTCAAAGGGAGATAGGTTAGCAACATTAAAACTAGCACTATCATCGCCATAATCACTTGGAATATTAATCTTATAAGCATTAATATTTATTCTTTCAAGAACCTTATCATTTTTTATCCTGGGTATGGTCACCTCAAAATCCACGGATATGTTAATCCATGGTGGTTCAAGAGTGGGTAGGGGCGTGTAAAGCCCTTGTGGTTTACCCTTTGAACTCCTTAGTACGCATAACCGATTTTCCTTGAAAAGGACATCCTCGTGCCTATGGTACCCATCCTCGTGCCAGCCCCTACTATATGTATTGCACGTTGAAGCTTGAATAAGGCACCTTGGAATTATATGAAAATATTGCTTAGTGAGAATTCTCTCCTAGCTTCTTGGTTGAACCAAGAATATCAAAGTTCCTACTTTGTGGCGAACAACGACCGGCTTATCAAGTAACCATACTTATGGCGCCTTCATCAGTTCATCCTATCTTCATACTTCTTTTATCCTAACAAAAATAAAACACAAAAAACAAAAAACAAAAGTCCCAAATTCGTCCAACCAGAAACTGCCCAGGATCATAAGCCTCGGTCAGGATTCTTGTCTCACCGGTCAGCCTAAGACCAGCCTCGGTCAAGCTGACTTGTCCCACACAACCCCCATTTCAAAGCCCTCGGCCCAAAAAAAAATTGTGACCCCATACCACTTACAACGCCTCATACAACACAAACTATACTCAGCCTATTTCCAAACACTTCCAAATCCCTAAGCCATACACAACCCGTACCAAAGCCAAAATACCAAAGCCAAAAAAAAAAAAACCAAACATAAGCCAAATTCCCCCAAACATCATCTTCCAAACAAAACGATCATGAAAGCATACCAACGCCTACAAGGAGGTTGCTATCAAGTACACATCCTCCATGATCCATCCTTTTTAGGGACTAGGATGACTGGAACAACACATGGGCTCATACTCTCTTGAACCCATCCCTTTTGCATCAACCCTTCAATTTCCTTCTGAATTTCTTGGGACTCTTGAGGGTTACTCCTATAGGCCTCCCCTATTGGGCAGGGATGCTCATGGGACTAAGTCAATATGATGCTCAATTCCCCTTAGTTTCAATATGACCCATCCCTTTTGCATCAACACATCCTTGAACTCGGTCAGCAAATCCTTCAAGAACTTAGGCATTGTTGCTTCATCACCGGCCTCATTGCTAAGGCAATAGCTTCGACATACTAGTAGGTACATGGGTTGTTTCAAAGTGAGTGCCATTTTTACCTCTCCTTTGGTCACAAAGAAACTCTTCTTTTGATCTTCACCATCCTTCACGAGCTTCCAAGTTTCCTTCTTCTCTAGGCTCATCTTCTCCTTGAGCCTCTTCTGATCATCACTAACTTCTGATCTTCTCCTTGAAGGTGTACTTATTTGAATAGCCATCATGGATGGCCTTCTTATCATACTGCCAAGGCCTCCCTAGTAGCATATGGCTGGCTTCCATCTCGACCACATCACATAGGACTAAATCCTCATACTTCCCAACCGAGAAAGGCACCTCGGTTTGCTTGTTCACAACCATCTCCCCAACCTCACTTAGCCATTGTAGCTTGTATGGTGTTGGGTGTACCTTTGTAGCCAAGCCAAGCTTAGACACCAACCTTGTGCTGACCACATTAGCACAACTACCTCCATCAATGATTAAGGAGCAAACATTGCCCTTAACCAAGCACCTAGAGTGGAAAATATTTTCCCTCTGTCTCTCCTCATGCTCCTTTCCTTGGCTTCCAAGCAGCCTCCTTACCACAAGTATGTCTCCATCAGGCATGAAGGCATCTCCATCATCATCTACTTCTTCCTCCTCAGTTGATGCCTCAGATTCAGATTCCACTTTGCCATTTAGAACCACCATGGTGCACCTTGTGGGGCATTGAGATGCAATGTGACCGTGACCCAAGCATTTGAAACACTTGATGTCTCGGCTTCTATGGGCAGCCTCCAAGGGGGCTTTGTTTGGAACCTTGTTGGTGTTTGACTCCTTTGAAGGGTTGTTGCCTTCTTTAGAGCTTGCTCCCTCCTTCTTAGACCGGTCCTTCCATGTTGTTGATGGAAACTTGCTGGTTGAGTACTTGGTCTTCTTCCTCTTCAATTGTTGCTCCACTTTGGTTGCCTTCTGGACCAAGTCATCCTATTCAATGTAGGGTTGAAGCTCTACAATGTCTTGGATCTCGGGATTGAGACCATGCAAAAACCTAGCCATGGTTGCCACTCGGTCTTCATTTAAATTAGACCTTAAGAGGGCCAACTCCATCTCCTTTAAGTACTCATCCACAGTTTTGCTACCTTGAACCAACCTTTGACATTTGTTGTGCACATCTCGTTGATAGGAGTTGGGCACAAACCTCCTTCTCATCACCAACTTCATCTCCTCCCATGTATCACCCATGTGATCTCCTACCAAACCATGTGATCTCCTATCCTTTTGATATTGATCCCACCAAACCATGGCATACTCTTTGAATTAAAGAGCAGCCACCATGACCTTCTTGTCCTCATTGTAATGATGACAATAAAAGATTTGGTTCATCTTAAGCTCCCACTCCAAGTAAGCTTCGGGGTTGTTTAATCACACAAAGGATGGGATTTTAACTTTGACCCCCTCTAGCCTCTCCTCCCTGCCTCTACGGCCTCCTCCTCCTTTATTCCTATCCTCCTCACGCCTGCCTCTCCTATTTCTCCTCTGGTGTCCTCCATCTTCAACACTAGATCCTCCATCATTACGCCTATTCATTTGCTCCAATTATGCTTGCATTGCTGCAAACCGTGCCTCCATTGTTGTAAATAGCATGGCTGTCCTTGGGGACATAGGTGGCATGTCCTCTTATTCAGCCATTGTTTATGTAACCAATGTATCTCACAATCACTCAAATGTCACTCAATGTGTTTGTGCTCACAATCACTCAAATAATGTCACTCAATTGTGTTTGTTCTCACAATCACTCAAATGAAGTCACTCAAATGTGTTTACCTCACAATCATTCAATATGACACTCAAGTCTCCTAAGAACCTTGACAAGTCAAGTAATCAAGCTTGTATAAGGTCTTGTGATTAGGCCGCAAAAGTACCAAAGGCTTAGTGTTTGGGAAGGTGTTTTGGTCATGTGTTTAGGCTAGTGTTTGGGAAATTTGTGGCTTCGGAATTTTTTTGTATTTTTGGGGATTTTTGGGTTTTGGGTTTGGGGTTTTGGTTGGGAATGTTGCTTGGGACGTGTTAGGGAAAGGGTTTTTGGGTAGGTGTTTGAGGTTCGAACTTGATAAACAAAATTGACTTACTTGGCCAAATTTGTAGCTTTGACCTTTTTTGTAGGTCACTTGATTTGATTCGGCTTAACTTTTCTTTCCAGGCAAGAACTGAGCTCTGATGACCACTTGATGACAACCTTAAGGGGGGATTGCCTTTTTGACAATTCTCCTTTTTGAGAGAATTGCTTGGACCGTTTCTTGCTTGGAATTGTCACACTTTAGTTGAATTGTACTTTGAGTTTTTAGGGCTTTGCGAAAGTGTTTATGATTTGACTTAGGTTTATATGTGTTTAAGGTATAGGGCAGAATGTGGATGGGGGGATAAGAGATGGTGGGGCGCCACAAACACTAAGTGTTTGATAAGCCTGCGAAGTTCGCCACAAGCCACCTAGGTAACTTGATAAGAACGGGTCCTTGGCTTGGCCAAGATTGCCAGGAGACTCACTCACTAACACAATGGGAATAAATCCGAAAATCAACTCTAATTTTATTCATGCATAAACGAAATACATATATAAGTGGCAACTAGGATTAGGGTTCCACAAGTTGGGCCTCAAATCCGAATTAAAATGAAGATTAACTTAGTTAAATTAAATCAGAGCTACAAACTTGGAAAAATCTATCTAGACTTAGTCAAATCCTAATCTATCTTCTCCTTGGAGTCTTGACCTAGATGGTGTGGCACTTTGCTTGACTTGTTTGCCACATGTGGCTGCCTTTGAATAGCTCCCACCGAAAATCAAGGAATCCTAGTTTTGGAAGGATTCTTGATAAGCCCTTTGAAGGTAAGCCTTAGATTAAGTCTTTGGAAGACTTTATCATTCCACCCGAAGTTGTTGGCTTGTAGATGGGTTGATTTTGACTTGGCCTATTTTTAAGGAATCCTTATTTTTGTAAGGTTCCTTGATGAAACACTTGGATCTCTTTGACTCATAAGACTTGGTCGTGATAGCCTCATCTCTATCTCAATTTGAGTTCAAATTTGAACTTCAAATTTTGGAATTTCAATCTCCCTCGTTTGTGCTTTCATTTCCCTACATTTGACTTGATCTACTTGCCTTAGCTTTGTGATTGATCATGACCGAGAAAACGGGGGTGCTTGGCTGACTTGGCTTTTGACCGAGAAATACGGAAGGTTGGCCTGACTTGGCGGACTTGGAAATCTAGGTAAGGCTTGTTGGCCTGACTTGGTCTTGGCTTGGGCTTTTAGGCCTAGTCCTGAAACACTTAACAAACAATCACCTTCTTCTATATTTTAAGCAACATAATTAATATATTTGGAATTAAAATAATTGCAAGAATTAAACTAAACCTAATTGCATGTGGGTAAAGTGTTGGCCCACTTATTGAAAGCATGTAGAGGCAAGCTAAGGAGCTGCCTTGAGGCCGTGGCCTCCCAAATCCTCATCTTGGACTATGAAGTGAATGGGCCTAGCATTGGTGCTGGCCTCTTGGCTTGACTCAAGGGTTCTGCCAACGAGTCTTTCAAGGGATAGTTTAGCCCTTTTAGCCTTAGCTCGGGTCATGGGACACCCTAAGCCTTGTATGTACTTGTCATCCATGATAGGACTCTCATCACTTGATCATTTGGCTTGTTTAATGTGGGCTTCACTCGTGGCTGGCTAATGACCGAGGAAACCGGAAGGCTGGCCTGGCTTGGTTTTTGACCGACAAATCCGTATGCTGGCCTAGCTTGGTTTCTGACCGAGGAATGCTGGCCTGACTTGGCTTGGCCGAGAATTCTGGGGTGCTTGTTCTGCCCTTGGCTTGGCTTGGTTCCCTTGATCATCCTTGGCTTGGGACGAGGTGCTTTTGGTCTTATTCCTGAAACACTTAGCAAACAATCATTTTCTTTCATATATTTAAGCAAAACATAATTAAATACTTAAATAAAATAAATTAAGAAATTAAACTAATCCTAATAATAATGTTGAATTAAGAAATCTTAAGCTACCCATGAGATATACTTCTCATTTATTGAACAATAAATAAAATAGTTGACTCAAGAACATAAATGCCCTTTAAGCCCACGAATTCCAAGGTCAATGGAGTCCTTCGTGAGCTTGTTTAGACCTGACTTGGCCCTAATTTGAGTCATGGGACCCTCTTGGTCTTGGCTGCCCCTTGAATCAAGGGTTGCCCCTAGTCGGTTCTCATCATACCCTCCTTCTTTGAGTGAATTCGACCTCAAATTCGAAACATTCTTATCCTTCTTCTTCACCTTGCCACTAACTTGCAAAGATTGCTTTGGTGTAGAGAAAAAAATTTGGGCTTTGGGGAGGTTTGAATCCGCATTTTCAGTTTCACTTTCCTTCCTTTCCTCCATGATTTTTGCCTTCAACCTCTTCTGGTCCTCACTGACTTGCTTAGGAGACAAAGGACTTAACACAACCTTGCGGCCTTGGTGTATGAAAGTGATTTTTTTAGTGAACCCATCATGGCTAGTTCTTTTATCAAATTGCCATGGCCTCCCTAACAAGATATGGCTAGTATCCATTGGAGCCACATCACATAGGACCTTGTCCACATACGTCCATATAGAGAAGGCAACCTCAACTTGTTGATTCACCACCATCTCTCCAACATCACTTAACCATTGTAGTTGGTAAGGATTCGGATGTGGCTTAGTCACAAGGTTGAGTTTAGACACTACCCTTGCACTAACCACATTAGTGCAACTACCACCATCAATGATCAATGAACACACTTTGCCTTCCACCAAGCATCTCGAATGGAAAATGTTGGAACTTTGGCCATCTTCATGCCCCTTAACTTGACTCCCTAAGAGCCTTCTGATCATAAGCATATCACCCTCTGGCTTGAAAACATCCTCATCACACTCCCCTTCACTTGAAGTCTCGGATTCATGATCAATGAACACACTTTGCCTTCCACCACCTCTCCATTCATGATCACCATGGTCCTCTTTGTTGGACATTGAGAAGCAATGTCACCACGACCTAAGCACTTGAAGCACTTCACATCACGTGTCTTGTAGTGTGTCTCCTTGGCTGGTTGGTTGTGAACCTTGGAAATACCCACGACCTCCTTCGCTTGAGTGCCCTCCTTCTTTTGATCATCGTTCCAAGATTGGAACTTTGGTGTACTTGAGGAATACTTAGACTTCTTCCTCTTAATTTGTTGTTCTACTTTTATTGCCTTTTGCAACAAGTCATCAAGTTCGACATATGGTTGCAACTCAAGCACATCTTGGATTTCAGGGTTCAATCCTTGAAGGAATCGAGCCATTGTTGCTTCTCGATCCTCATGAAAATTGGACCTCAATAAGGCCAACTCCATTTCCTTGAAATACTCATCCACGGTTTTGGAGCCTTGTGTAGGCCTTTGCAACTTGTTATGCAAGTCCCTTTGATAAGAGCTAGGGACAAAACGTTTCCTCATCATCAACTTCATCTCCTCCCATGTATCAACCTGATGAGAGTCCCATCATGGATGACAAGTCCATACAAGGCTTAGGGGGTCCCATAACCCGAGCCAAGGCAAAACCCTTGAAAGACTCGTGGGCAGAACCCTTGAGTCAAGCCAAGAGGCTAGCACCAATTCTAGGCCCATTCACTTCATGGTCTAAGAATAGGACTTGGGAGGCTATGACCTCAAGGCAGCTACCTAGCTTGCCTTTACATGCTCTCAATAAGTGGGCCATTACTTGACCCACATGCAATTAGGTTTAGTTTAATTCTTGCTTTATTTTAATTCCAAGTATTTTAATTATGTTGCTTAAAATATGGAAGAAGGTGATTGTTTGTTAAGTGTTTCAGGGATAGGCCCAAAAGCCCAAGCCAAGACCAAGTCAGGCCAACAAGCCTCGATCAGGATTCCAAGTCAGCCAAACCAGGTGATAGCAACCCACCAAGGCCCATCAACCTGGATGACCTAATGGACCAACTGATATTGAACATCCAAGCATCAACTGGGCCAAGTGACACTACGAGGCCCATAACTTACCTCACCTTAGAGGACACTTCCCTTGAAGGCTACGGCCAAGCAAGGGATGATTAAGGGCTTCTTTTTTTCCTTCAACTAAATAAGTGGTTTTTAACCACAAGCTTTTAAATTCAAATATTGATAAATTAATTTTCATTGTTATCTAATAAAATTGCCTTTGTTTGCCTTAGGAATGTCATGACGGCCTGATCCAGCCCAAGCCATGCTAGAACCTGACCTAGCCAGGGCGCCGCATCTGCCGCACCATGTCTGGAAGCCACGCCTGCATCTGACTAAGCATGTGAATAGGCCAGGCGCTACCTTTTCCGCATCATGCGTGGAAGCCAAGTCCAAGTAGGCTGACTAAGCGAAGGCGCCACATTTTCAGCCCTTTCCTAAAGAAGGCACACCAAAACACGGCCAGCCACATTTATGGCACCTACCATTTTATTTGCCTCATATCTCAAGCCATCCAAATTGAGCAAATTATTATTAACTCAACCAATCTAAGACATTCATGGCTGAGATAAAATTCAAATGAGCTTTGAAGGCATATCACTTATCTTCCGCCTAGGAGTAATGGCAAGGCTACAACACGGCCAAGACATATAACATATGTGGAGAATTCAAGTTCAAGCAATGAATTAAAGGCCACCTTATTTTCCTCCTCGGTTTTCAATGGGATACACAACACATGTGCTAAAACTTAGGAAGCATTAAACCAAGGCATCAACACATGAGCAAAAGGAAAGGAAAGGCTCAAATAGACATTTGAATAAGATGTCCAAATACATTTGTAACACCCCAAATTTTAAGTCGTTAAAAAATTATAGTATCAGTCCTCGGATCCTCACTTGAGCGAGAGATTCTCGCTTGAACGAGAGAGGTTCACCTGGGAGGGTGAAATCCTGGGCTATACTGGAGGATTCTCGCCTGAGCGAGAGATGTCTCAGCTGGGCGAGAAATGCCATTTGGGGCTGGTTGACATTGTGAGATTCTCGCCTGAGCGAGAATCCCTCGCTTGAGCGAGAGGAAGCCTGTGGACACTGTGAGATTCTCACCTGACCGAGAATCCCTCGCTTGAGCGAGAGGGTCAGAGTTGAGTTTTGGAAATCGGCGGGATTTTCTCGCTTGAGCAAGAGAAAGCTTGCTTAAGCGAGAACCCGACGAGAAAATTAAATGAGGGAAAACCCCAAACACATTTTAGGTTAAGAATTGAAGATAGGTGAGAGAAGAGAGCATTCCCAAGGTCTAGGAGCTTTGATTCTTGTTCAAGAGCTTGAGAAGAGGTAAAACTCTCTATCCTAACTCTCTTCTTCCCTTGAGAACCCATTTTTGGTATTATGGATCTCTTCTCAAAGTGTGTAAAACCATGGAAACTCTCTCTTTCGAGTTATGGTTCATTTTATGTCGCTTATACCTTATAAAATCTTGGTTTTCAGCTAGTATTCCAAGAATGGAAAGGGGTTTGTGGGTTGACTCATGGAAACCCAAAACCTAGAGAGAGAAAATGAGGTTAGAGAGGAAAGATAGGTAAAATGCTAGAGGTAGAAGATGAGTTGCTTTACAATGTTAAAATATGAGATGATATGTATGTTCTAGATGGTTGAAAACTCTTAATGAAAGTAGTATAGAACCATTGAGAAAATGATAAATATCTTGTATGTTTAAATGATGCAATATAAGTTATTTATTTGCTATTTGGAATGAATGACTGACATTGTGTTATGTGGTGGGAATGAGGAGAGATCCTAAGTTTGGAGGTGGTGCCGGTGGAACTTATGAAGTCGCCAAAACCCAAACCCAACACTCACCAAGGTAAGGATAAGTCTTTAATTTATGAATTATGTGGAAAATGTACCAATGGAAATAAGACTCAAAACCTATTGGGGAAGTACCAATGGAAATAAGAATCGAAACCTATTGGGGGAGTACCAATGGAAATAAGACTCGAAACCTATTGGGGGAATACCAATGGAAATAAGACTCAAAACCTATTGGGGGAGTACGAATAGAAATAAGACTCGAAACCTATGGCGAGTACCAATGGAAATAAGAATCGAAACCTATTGGGGGAGTACCAATGGAAATAAGACTCGAAACCTATTGGGGGAGTACCAATGGAAATAAGACACGAAACCTACTGGGGGAGTACCAATGGAAATAAGACTCGAAACTTATTGGGGGAGTACCAATGGAAATAAGACTCGAAATATAATGACACAAATGGTAAATCACTTAGTCACTACAAATATATATGGGTATGTTTGTAGTGATGATGGATGTATTGATGGTTTATGTATTGGTGGAGTGCCAATGAAAATAAAACTCGTTTTAGCCGTCCAGAATGGGTTAGCAACTCTAGCTCTAGTTATGTAGCATGGTTTTTCAAAAGTGTAGATGACGAAAAAGGTTTTTAAGAGTATTTAAATTATATCACTGTGAAAACTATTAAATGTGGATTAACTGACATTGAGTTTTATTGAATTAATGACTTATTCCTTTGCGTTGTTTGTGCATGGTAAATGTTAATCCCATTGCAGGTAGGTGGACGGAGAAGGATGATTTTCAGTAGGGGATTAGAGACTTTTGTTTTTAATGTCTCTTATTACATTCTTTTGTAACCTTAATTGATTGTAATTGAAGTAACTAATAGTACTATGAATCCTATTTTTGTGTATGATACTGATCAGGGAGACTAGTAACTCGGGATATATGTAGCTATGGGTGTTTTGGAAACCCATAGCTAATTGTATGTGGTGGTTACTAGGTTATATTAATGAATTATGTTTTTCTGCAATCGAATGTTGTATGTTACTTAGGGTTCAAAGATAGGGTGTGAGTGTGAAGTGAGACTTTTAAAACAAATTTAATCACCCGATAATTATGATTGATTGTTAAATGTATGGAATTGGATTTAATAAGGAAAAATTTCCATGGGTAGAATTTCGGGTCGTTACAACATTCACACATGACATTCAAAATTCAAAACACACGTGAAGAAGACAAGCATCCCATGTCTTTAGCTTGTTTTAACTCCAAGACTTCATGGCCGATAAACATACAATTCAGGTTGTAATAATGTTTAGCTACATGAATTTGAATTTCGAATTACAATGTAAAGTTAATGAGTTTGGAAGCCTTAGATGGCCAGCCTACCTATGTACTCATGTTCATGAAGGAATAAGACACCTTGAATTTTATGCAAAAACATATTAGTGAGAATTCTCTTCTAAGTTTCTTGGTTGAATCAAGAGTTTTGTTCTTATCAAACATCCTTGTTTGTGGCAAACTTCCTTTAGGCTTATCAAACTTTGTTTGTGGCGCCATTCATCTTCTATCTTCTTCATCTCTTTTATCCATAACCATTCCACACAACCACCAAGCCTCGGCCTAAATAGCCCATACACAAACCAACCGAGCCAACTACCCAAACCATCACCAAACACAACTCAACCCAAACACAAATTACCTATCCCATACTATGATACGATCCCAGGGGGTAACCCTATTTTTGAAGGACAATCAATTGGCATCTAACAAATTGCAATGTTGACACACTTTTTAGTGTCTCTTATTTTATGTTCAATAATGAGTATTATTTCTCATGGTTAGTTTTAGGAAGTTTAAATTCAACATTATTATTTCTTTTGTTAATATCATGTAATTGGGATGAGACTTTATTAATATAATTCTTGAAAGGGGATTATTTTGTAAAGGGGGTCCATTATTGGCCAAGTTATTAAGCTAGACATGACATTGGGCTGAATTAGTAAAGATCAGCCTTAGCTAGGCGCGTGGGAATGTGCATCAAAGCTGGGAAGATTCATATGGGTCAACCTTGTTGGCTTGGCGATTTGGCTAAACATGGTTTTGTTTTTGTGAAAAACAAGCCAAGTTGGACATGGCTTCCTCATAGGGGACGTGTGAAATTTCCTAAGATCATGGGAAACATGATTCTTGGGCTGTTCTTGATGATAAAAACGTGTGGCAATCCTTAAGATCATGGAAAAACATTCTTGGGCTTTTCTTGATGATAAAATCGTTTGGCTTCTCCCAAAAACATGGAAACCAAATTCTTGATGTGCAAGCAGAATTCAAATGGAATTAAAGTCCTAAAATCTTGTTAGGACATGGATAATCTCCTAGATTTGAGGAGAAAATATTGCAAGACTTGGTGAGTCTGCATAGCTATGTGGAGAGATGAAGCACATGTTCCTATTTTTTAGGGAAGTTTGAAACAAACCAAATCAAGGCCAACCAATGGACCAGCCAAGAAGCAATCATGTGCATGAGCCATGTGACTTAGCATGCACGTCACCACCCAAGATCCTATCTTTTTCAAGATAATTTTAGGATTAGTTTGTCTTTCTTATTTATCTTTAATTGCTATTTTTGTGGAGCCCTTTTTGGCCAGCCACCTCTATTTATATGGGAGTTTATTCTGAATAAAAGTTAAGTTAATTTTGGTTTAAAACTTCGTGTGCTTAAGTGAGTTTCTCCTTGCATATCCTTGGCTTAGCCAAGATCAAAGACTTATCAAGAACCTAGTTCTTGTGGCGTCTAAGGCTTATCACCCTTGGGTGTGGCGCTAACCTTAGTTTTTTATCAAGGATCCTTCCTTGTGGCAAGCATCACTTGGCTTATCAAGCTTCCCATACTTCATTCTTTTCCACCTTCCCATATAAAAATTGTGGCCATCGCACACAAATCCCCAAACACATTTGGCCAAACACTAAAACCCATGTACCAAAACGTGGACTTGGCATTCTAGTCATTATAGAAACCCACCAAGGCCCATCAACCTGGATGTCCTAATGGGCCTAGGGGGAGCCATAACTCGGGCCAGGGCCAAGAAAGCCCAAGGCACACTTGACCAACTAATATTGAACATCTAAGCATCAATTGGGCCAAGTGATACCACGAGGCCCATAACATGCCTCACATTAGAGGACACCTCCCTTGAAGGCCACGACCAAGCAAGGGGTGACTAAGGGCTTGCTTGTTGTCTTGAGTTAAATAAGTGGCTTTAGACCACAAGTTTTTATTCTTAAGTATTTTTAAATTAGATTTCATTATCATCTAATAAAATTGCCTTTGTTTGTCTTAGGAATTTCTTGACGGCTTGATCCAGCCCAAGCCATGCTGGAACCTGACCTGGACAGGGCGCCACATCTTCTGCACCATGTCTAGAAGCCACGCCTGAATCTGACTCAGCAGGTGACTAGGCCAGGCGCCACTTTTTCCGCCTCATGCGTGGAAGCCACGCCCAAGCAGGCTGACTAGGCCAAGGCGCCGCATGCTCAGCCCTTTCCTAAATAAGGCACATCAAGACACGTCCAACCATATTTATGGCGCCTACTAGATTCTTTGCCTCATGTTTCATGCGTTTTTAATTGAGCAAATTATTATGAATAACTCAGCTAATCTACAAAAGGGAAGGCATTCATGGCTGAGTTCAAATTCAAATAATCATTGAAAGCACATCCCATATTTTCAGCCCATGCCTTGAAGGCTCAAGCTACAACACGACCAAGACCTCAATAGCAATAAGCATGTGTTCAAGTTCAAATTCAAATGACGAATTCAACGGGCCACCTTATTTTCCTCCTCGGCATAAATGGAATGAGACACACCCCTTATGTTTGGCTCGGCTTAACTTCAACACTTATGGCCGAATCATTGTTTGAATGAGCACAAGAGGAAGCACTTGAAGATGATTAAATGTATGGCCATGTGACTTGGAACCCATTGTCCATGTACATTCAACATGTGCCTAATACACATTCAAGTAGACATTAACTTTCCCTTAAGCTTAGCCCCGTGGTGCGATAGTGACATCAATGTAATAATGGTAGCTTTACTTTCGAAATTCAAAGGGAGCCTCACGCCCAGCCCACATCCTATATGTATGACTTATGAACATGAAATACATAGCTTGAATTTTATGAAAAAACAAATTAGTGAGAATTCTCTCCTAAGTTTCTTGGTTGAACCAAGAGTATTGTTCTTATCAAACATCCTTGTTTATGGCGAATTTCCTTAAGGCTAATCAAACAACACCTTGTTTGTGGCGCCATCCATCTTCTAACTTCTTCATCTTCTTTTATCCAACACAACCTCACACAACCACCAAGCCTCGGCCTAAACACCCCATACACATTCCCACCGTGCCAAATATAAAACGATGGCCTAAACACAACCCTATTCCTAACCGAGACAACAAAGCCTAAAAACTTCACACTCTCGGCCAAACACCAAACCCACATCCTAGCCTAAACACTCAAACCCTCTCGGCCAAAAAAACACCCATACACAACCTTAGCCTGCCAAGCTCACATAAAACAACCAAAACAACCAACAAAAAGTCTTCTTGAAATCATAAGCCCAACTTCAAAAAACGATCTTCCAAAAATACCAACCCCCACAAGGAGGTTGCTATCAAGAGTCATATTCTGATAGCAACCTCCTTGTGGGGGTTGGTATTGTTGAAACGATTGTCTTGTTTGATGATTCACTTTTTAGGATATTGTAGCGGGATTGTATACTTTTTGGGTTGTTTTGGTTAGGAAATTCGGGTTGGTTCTTTTTGGGTGTTTATGGCTTGTATTTTTAGTATTTTTGTGTATGTGAGGGATAGAAGGAAATGGATGAGAATGGGTATGTGTTTGGCTGGAAAGTGGACGTGTATGTGTTTATGATGATAATCAACTAGGGGCAACCAAGACCAAGAGGGTCCCATGACTCAAACCATGGCCAAGTCAGGTCTAAACAAGCTCACCAAGGACTCCATTGACCCTGGAATTCGTGGGCTTAAAGGGCATTTATGTCCTTGAGTCAATTATTTTATTTTATGTTCAATAAATGAGAATATATCTCATGAGTAGCTTAGGATTCCTTAATTCAGCATTAAACTAGGATAGTTTAATTATTGTTATTTAAAGTTAAGTCATTTATTTTCTTTTGAATAAATTGTATAGAAGAAAGAAATTGTGTGCTAAGTGTTTCAGGACTAAGCCCAAACAGGCCCAAGCCCAAAAACACATCAAGCCAAGTCAAGGCCAGGTCAGGCCAGTAAATCTCGGTCAGAAATCCAAGCCAGCCAAGTCAAGCCAGCCTTCCGGTTTTCTCGGTCAAAAGCCAAGTCAGCCAGGCACCCCGGTTTTCTTGGTCATGGGCAAGTCACAAAGCTAAGGCCAAGAGATCAAGGCCCAAGTGATCAAAGCTTGGAGGGAAAGTCAAATTTGATATTCAAAGCATTTGGAGGGAAAGTGAAATTGAAATTTGAAATTGAAATTCAAATTTAAAATTCGAATTTGAGATGAAGATTAAGTCATCACAAGACTTAAGGATCAAGGCATCCAAGTGTCTCATCAAGCATCCTTACCAAAATAAGGATTCCTTAATTTTAGGACAAGTCAAAGATAATCTATCTACAAGCCACCAACTTCGGATGGAGAGATAAAGTCTTCTAAAGACTTAATTTAGGCTTATCTTAAAGTGGCTTATCAAGAATCCTTCCAAAATAAGGATTCCTTAAAAATAGGCCAAGTCAATCTAAACTTCAAGTCAAGGATAAAGTCTTCTAAAGACTTAATCTAATCTATCATCAAGTGACTCATCAAAGAATCATTCCCAAAAGAGGATTCCTTGAATTTCGACGAAGCCTATTCCAAGGCAGCCACATGTGGCCAACAATTCAAAAGCAAGTGCCACACCATCAAGGTCAAGCCGCCAAGGAGAAGATAAAATTAGGATTTGACTTAGTTTGAATTCTTCCTAGTTTTTAGCTTTGAATTATCTTAGTCTAAATTTAGTATTATCTTATATGGATTTGAGGCCCAACTTGTGGAACCCTAATCCTAACTTCTATATGTATTTCGTTTGATCATTAATAAAACATAGAGTTTATTTTCGGATTTATTCCCTTATGTTAGTGAGTGAGTCTCCTAGCAATCTTGGCCAAGCCAAGGACCCGTTCTTATCAAGTTACCTAGGTGGCTTGTGGCGAACTTCGCAGGCTTATCAAACACTTAGTGTTTGTGGCGCCCCACCATCTCTTATCCCCCCATCCACATTCTTCCCAAGACCTTTAAACACATATCAACCTAAGCCAAATCATAAACACTTCCGCAAAGCCCTAAAAATCAAAGTATAATTCAACTAAAGTGTGAAAACTTCCAAGCAAGAAACAATCCCAAGTAATTCTCTCAAAAAGGAGAATTATCAAAAAGAAAATCACCCCATAAGGTTGTCATCATGTTTGTACGGTTGTGTTTTGGAAAGTTATAAGTGTAGTTGGATAAAAGAAGGTGAATAAGATATGAAGGGGAAAGGTGCCACAAAGATGAAGCTTGATAAACCAAATGAGATCCGCCACAACAAGGATGTTGATAAGGATTAGGAGAGGCACTACACCAATGAAAGTGATAAGCCATGGAACACCACAACAAGGTGATATGTTAGGTGCATAACTCAACTAAACAAGAAAGGATTTAATCCAATAAAATTTAACTTGTTTTCATTCATTTAGCAAAGGAATACATATTGGGAGGCCAACCAAGAGGCTGCCTAAAGTTTGGCCGAAACCTTGATGGAAAAACCTTAGTTTTGCATGACTAGAGCATGGATTGGACCAAGGAATTGGTCCAGATTCGTTCTACACTCTTTTATTACATATTAACCACATAAAAGAATGCATTTAAGCCTATGTTCCTAATATGGCAACTTCCACATGACTCATTGATGGAAATGAGTGCAAAAACCCCACATATTTGCTGAATTCAATGTCTACATGGCTCCTTAAATGCTGAGTTTGAATTTGTATTCTAAATAAGGCAATAGCCAAGCATCCACACTCCCCATTGATGAGCTTGAATGTTGATTTCAAAAAGCTTCTCCTAATAAGGCAACAAATAATTCCTCCATGAATGGCATTATGTGGCTCCACGTTTTTGAAGTGTTGAAGTTGATTAGGCACATGTGGAAAGTCAATACACGACCTCATTAAGATGCCATTCAATTCTGAAATCCCCATAAGGCAATATTTTAATGCTCCACAAGGCTGACCAGGTAGCATTCACATTCCTTGCACTATTTTTGGAAAGTCATCAATTGGTTTTCAAAGCTGGATTGTTAATTCACACGTTTTGCCTCATTTTGAATGATGATTTTAATGCTAGATGGAGTGGCACACGTCCCTACTTGAATGTTGCATTGATAAGGAAAGTTTTGGCCATGAATGACCTCTTTATGGCTGGTTGGAGCTCTTTATGAATATTTTAATGTTGAGTTTGAATTGCTTCTCCTTATAAGGCAAGTTATGAACACCTTGAAGGCAGCTTTTGGTGAGGCCCCACGTTCCATGAATTCCAAGGCTGAAAAGGCAACCATCTTTAAATGCTCCAAATGCTCATTCATGACTTTAAAGGCAAAATTCAAAATGCAAATCAGCACATGCTGAAATAACCACATAGATTGACTTAGATAAGGAAACTCCACCCTTGTTGTGCTTCATATGGCTGCCTCCTTATGGAAAGTAACAAGGAACTACCCCACTCCCCATAAGAAACCCTTATTACCCGTTATTACATGCCTACTCCAAATGAGGCAATAATTAAAAGTAAATGTTCCAAGTAACTAAAAATAACATATATAAAATAAAGTGGGACAAAGGACCCCCACTTTATTAATGCAAATAAATAGAAAGTCCTTTAAGATTTAAGGAAGTTGGCCAAGTAAAGGACAAGTTGTTCAAAAATTTGTGTTACCCCCCTTGGGTCTCATCATCCCCTCCTTCTTGAAGAGAATTTGACCTCAAATTCAAATGGTCATCTCCTCCCGGATCAAAGACAATCCTCTTTAGGTTGACTTTATTCACATAATGGATAGCTTCATCTCCATCTCCCGAGTCAAAAACTATCTTCTTGAATTGCTTAGGAACCCGTACATATGCAACTTCATCTCCTGGCTCAAAAGCAATTTTCTTGAATCTTTCTCTCCAACTCTCCACATATTCATCAAGGGTCAACCCGTTGATAAATACCTTAGCACCATTACAGACATTGTTGATGTTTTTGGTTAAAATTGTTTTTGTCCTTTTTGAGCTATCATCCTTCAACAATAAGGTTTATTCTTCATTACTACTCGTCTTTGTCCAATGCACATGATCCACCATGTCTTCATGTTCCACACGTTGATTAGTATGTGGAAGAACACTAACCATTTCTTGAGGAAATATTTGACCAACTCCCTGCAAAAATTGTTCAACAAATATTGACAAGCAATTTTCATTAGCATGGTTAGTAATTACAAAAAATTTCCCACAAGAGGGTAGATATAAAAGTTGCTTTGACACTAAAGCATCCTTAACCTCACTTTGAATTTTACTCAGTGTGTTTGCACTCATTGTGTTTTCACTCAAAGTACTAACACTCAATGTATTTCCCTTACTCAAAGTGTTTTCTTCACTCACAAGTGTTTCACTCAAAGTGTTTTCCTCACTCACAAGTGTTTCACTCAAAGTGTTTTCCTCACTCACAAGTGTTTCACTCAAATCTTCCCTACTCACAACAAGTGTTTCACTCATGATCTCGGTCTCTCTCTTTCTACTCCTGGATTCATCTTTTAATGCCCTTACCAAATCCTCTATGATTTTTCTCATCTTGTTGTGTTTGGTTTGTTGATTGGCCTTTGGAGCATATCTAAACCTCATCGCACTTTTCAATCTTTCCCAAGTATTTATTGGATCAAGACCATATTTACTCCTCACCTTTTGGATTTGAACCCACCAGCTTAAAGCATAATCCTTGAACGCTGAAGTAGCCAACATAACCTTTTTCTCTTCGTTGTAAGAATTACAATCGACGACTTTTTCCATCTTAATTTTCCACTTCAAATATGCTTATGGATCATTCTTGCCAATAAAGGATGGAACCTTTATTTTGGCTCCCATTTTAGGAGGTTTCCTTTAAAATTCCAGCCTCAATTCTTCCATTTTCCCTTGAAGTGTTTTTGTGTATGTGAGGGATAGAAGGAAATGGATGAGAATGGGTATGTGTTTAGCTGGAAAGTGGACGTGTATGTGTTTGTACGGTTGTGTTTTGGTAAGTTATAAGTGTAGTTGGATAAAAGAAGGTGAATAAGATATGAAGGGGAAAGGTGCCACAAGCATGAAGCTTGATAAACCAAATGAGATCCGCCACAACAAGGATGTTGATAAGGATTAGGAGAGGCACCACACCAATGAAGGTGATAAGCCAAGGAACACCACAACAAGGTGATATGTTAGGAGCATAACTCAACTAAACAAGAAAGGATTTAATCCAATAAAATTCAACTTGTTTTCATTCATTTAGCAAAGGAATACATATATAGAGGCCAACCAAGAGGCTGCCTAAAGTTTGGCCGAAACTTTGATGGCAAAACCTTAGTTTTGCATGGCTAGAGCTTGGATTGGACCAAGCAATTGGTCCAGATTCGTTCTACACTCTTTTATTACATATTAAGCTCATAAAACAATGCATTGATGGAAATGAGTGCAAAAACCCCACATGTTTGTTGAATTCAATGTCTACATGGCTCCTTAAATGCTGAGTTTGAATTTGTATTCTAAATAAGGCAATAGCCAAGCTTCCACACTCCCCATTGATGAGCTTGAATGCTGATTTCAAAAAGCTTCTCCCAATAAGGCAACAAATAATTCCTCCATGAATGGCATTGTGTGGCTCCACGTTTTTGAAGTGTTGAAGTTGATTAGGGACATGTGGAAAGTCAATACACGACCTCATTAAGATGCCATTCAATTCTGAAATATCCATAAGGCAATATTTTATTGCTCCACAAGGCTGACCAGGTAACATTCACACTCCTTGCACTATTTTTGGAAAGTCATCAATTGGTTTTCAAAGCTGGATTGTTAATTCACACGTTTTTGCCTCATTTTGAATGATGATTTTAATGTTAGATGGAGTGGCACACGTCCCTACTTGAATGTTGCATTGATAAGGAAAGTTTTGGCCAAGAATGACCTCTTTATGGCTGGTTGGAGCTCTTTATGAATATTTTAATGCTGAGTTTGAATTGCTTCTCCTTATAAGGCAAGTTATGAACACCTTGAAGGTAGCTTTTGGTGAGGCCCTACGTTCGATGTATGCCAAGGCTGAAAAGGCAACCATCTTTAAATGCTCCAAATGCTCATTCATGACTTTAAAGGCAAAATTCAAAATGCAAATCAACACATGCTGAAATAACCACACAGATTGACTTAGATAAGGAAACTCCACCCTTGTTGTGCTTCATATGGCTGCCTCCTTATGGAAAGTAACAAGGAACTAACCCACTCCCCATAAGAAACCCTTATTACCCGTTATTACATGCCTACTCCAAATGAGGCAATAATTAAAGTAAATGTTCCAAGTAACTAAAAATAACATATATAAAATAAAGTGGGACAAAGGACCCCCACTTTATTAATGCAAATAAATAGAAAGTCCTTAAGATTTAAGGAAGGTGGCCAAGTAAAGGACAAGTTGTTCAAAAATTTGTGTTACCCCCCTTGGGTCTCATCATCCCCTCCTTCTTGAAGAGAATTTGACCTCAAATTCAAATGGTCATCTCCTCCCGGATCAAAGACAATCCTCTTTAGGTTGACTTTATTCACATAATGGATAGCTTCATCTCCATCTCCCGAGTCAAAAACTATCTTCTTGAATTGCTTAGGACCCCGTACATATGCATCTTCATCTTCTAGCTCAAAAGCAATTTTCTTGAATCTTTCTCTCCAACTCTCCACATATTCATCAAGGGTCAATCCGTTGATAAATACCTTAGCACCATTACTGACATTGTTGATGTTTTTGGTTGAAATTGTTTTTGTCCTTTTTGAGCTATCATCCTTCAACAATAAGGTTGATTCTTCATTACTACTCGTCTTTGTCCAATGCACATGATCCACCATGTCTTCATGTTCCACACGTTGATTAGTATGTGGAAGAACACTAACCATTTCTTGAGGAAATATTTGACCAACTCCCTGCAAAAATTGTTCAACAAATATTGACAAGCAATTTTCATTAGCACGGTTAGTAATTACAAAAAATTTCCCACAAGAGGGTAGATATAAAAGTTGCTTTGACACTAAAGCATCCTTAACCTCACTTTGAATTTTACTCAGTGTGTTTGCACTCATTGTGTTTTCACTCAAAGTACTAACACTCAATGTATTTCCCTTACTCAAAGTGTTTTCTTCACTCACAAGTGTTTCACTCAAAGTGTTTTCCTCACTCACAAGTGTTTCACTCAAAGTGTTTTCCTCACTCACAAGTGTTTCACTCAAATCTTCCCTACTCACAACAAGTGTTTCACTCATGATCTCGGGCTCTCTCTTTCTACTCCTGGATTCATCTTTTAATGCCCTTACCAAATCCTCTATGATTTGTCTCATCTAGTTGTGTTTGGTTTGTTGATTGGCCTTTGGAGCATATCTAAACCTCATCGCACTTTTCAATCTTTCCCAATTATTTATTGGATCAAGACCATATTTACTCCTCACCTTTTGGATTTGAACCCACCAGCTTAAAGCATAATCCTTGAACGCTGAAGTAGCCAACATAACCTTTTTCTCTTCGTTGTAAGAATTACAATCGACGACTTTTTCCATCTTAATTTTCCACTTCAAATATGCTTATGGATCATTCTTGCCAATAAAGGATGGAACCTTTATTTTGGCTCCCATTTTAGGAGGTTTCCTTTAAAATTCCAGCCTCAATTCTTCCATTTTCCCTTGAAGTGTTTTTGTGTATGTGAGGTATAGAAGGAAATGGATGAGAATGGGTATGTGTTTTGCTGGAAAGTGGACGTGTATGTGTTTGTACGGTTGTGTTTGTACGGTTGTGTTTTAGTAAGTTATAAGTGTAGTTGGATAAAAGAAGGTGAATAAGATATGAAGGGGAAAGGTACCACAAGCATGAAGCTTGATAAACCAAATAAGATCCGCCACAACAAGGATGTTGATAAGGATTAGGAGAGGCACTACACCAATGAAGGTGATAAGCCAAGGAACACCACAACAAGGTAATATGTTAGGAGCTTAACTCAACTAAACAAGAAAGGATTTAATCCCATAAAATTCAACTTGTTTTCATTCATTTAGCAAAGGAATACATATATGGAGGCCAGCCAAGAGGCTGCCTAAAGTTTGGTCGAAACCTTGATGGCAAAACCTCAGTTTTGCATGGCTAGAGCATGGATTGGACCAAGCAGTTGGTCCAGATTCGTTCTACACTCTTTTATTACATATTAACCTCATAAAACAATGCATTTAAGCCTATGTTCCTAATATTGCAACTTCCACACGACTCATTGATGGAAATGAGTGCAAAAACCCCACATGTTTGCTGAATTCAATGTCTACATGGCTCCTTAAATGCTGAGTTTGAATTTGTATTCTAAATAAGGCAATAGCCAAGCTTCCACACTCCCCATTGATGAGCTTGAATGCTGATTTCAAAAAGCTTCTCCCAATAAGGCAACAAATAATTCCTCCATGAATGGCATTGTGTGGCTCCAAGTTTTTGAAGTGTTGAAGTTGATTAGGCACATGTGGAAAGTCAATACACGACCTCATTAAGATGCCATTCAATTCTGAAATATCCATAAGGCAATATTTTAATGCTCCACAAGGCTGACCAGGTAGCATTCACACTCCTTGCACTATTTTTGGAAAGTCATCAATTGGTTTTCAAAGCTGGATTGTTAATTCACACGTTTTGCCTCATTTTGAATGATGATTTTAATGCTAGATGTAACACCCTAAATTTACGTCTTTTAAAATTATAGTATCAATCCTGAGATTCTCGCATGAGCAAGGTATTCTCGCTTGGGTGAGGCTGGCTCACCTAGGAGGGTGAAATCTTGGGCTATACTGGAGGATTCTCGACTGAGCGAGGGTTGGCTCGCCTAGGCGAGAAAAGTGATGTTTTGGACCTGTCTAGAGTGTAAGATTCTCTCTTGAGCGAGAGGATCCTCGCTTGAGCGAGCGGGTCAGATCTGAGTTTTTAAAATAGGCGGGATTTTCTCGCTTGAGTGAGAAAGGGATCGCTTAAGCGAGAACCCGACGCTGTTACATTAAATAGGGAACCCCAAACACATTTATGGGGGTTAACCTGGAGATAAGTGAGAGTAGAAAGTTTTTTCAAGAGCAAGTAGGCTTGTGAGTCATTTAGAAGCTTGAGAATAGGTAAAGCTCTTGATTCTAACTCTCTTCTTCCCTGTGAAACTTATTTTGGGTATGTTGGATCTCTTCTCAAAATGAGGGAAACCATGGAAACTCATCTTTTTATGGTTCGTTTTATGTTGTTTCTATCTTGTCTACTCTTGGTTTAGAGTTAGTATTTCAAGAATGGAAAGGTTTGGGGGTTGATTCATGAAAACCCCAAAACCCTAAAGTGAAAATGGGGTTAAAGAGGAAAATGAGTAAAATGCTAGAGGTAGAAGATGACTAAGCATTCTAATATTGAAATATGAGATGAATATGTATGTTTTAGATGTTTGTAAACTTATGATGAAAGTAGTTTATAAACACTGAAAATATGATAAATATCTTGTATAGTTAAATGATGCAATTTGAGTTATTTATGGGATATTTGAATAAATGACTAACATTTTATTATATGGTGGGAATGAGGAAAGATCCTAAAGTTAGAGGAGGTGTGAGTGGAACTTGCGAAGTTGCCAAGAACAAAACTCAACACTCACCAAGGTAAGGAGAAGTCTTTAAATAGCATGTTGAAATGGATAATATGTGGATTTTCTGATTGTGTATAATAATAAAGTAATGAATCGCTTAGTTATTTTAAACATATATGGGTATGTTTATGATAATGGAACGCATGGATTTACTGTTTACGGATCGATGGTGTATCAATGAAAAGAGAATATGTTTTTTTAGCCGACCAAAATTGGTTAGCGACTTTGGCTCAAGTTATGTAGCGATACTTTGGCTCATGTTATGTAGTGATACTTTGGCTCAAGTTATGTAGCGATACTTTGGCTCAAGTTATGTAGCGATACTTTGGCTCAAGTTATGTAGCGATACTTTGGCTCAAGTTATGTAGCGATACTTTGGCTCTGGTTATGTAGCGATACTTTGGCTCAAGTTATGTAGCGATACTTTGGCTCAAGTTATGTAGCGATACTTTGGCTCAAGTTATGTAACGATACTTTGGCTCAAGTTATAGTGGTATTTATTGTTTTGATGACTTACGCCTTTGGATGTTGTGTGTATTTGCCATTGATAATCCCATTGCAAGTAACCAGGTTAGTTGAGGATGCTTGGTTCGAGGCTTTGGGAGCTTAGGACTTGGATCCTCTATTTTTGCTTTTGTGTTATAAAATTGCTATTTGGATGATTGTATTCGTAACCATTTAACTTACTACATTTTTGTGTAATGCTGGATATTAGTAACTATGGGTGTTTTGGAAACCCATAGTTAAACATATGCGGTAATTACCGATGAAAGTTATATATGAATTATGTTTTCCACAACATGAGATATATGTTAATATAATGTACTATAAAGGTAGTTTTACGAAATGATTATGGGGGAAATTAGAGTAAGATGTGGAGTGTATGTATAAAAGGATTAAAATAAAGGAACCATCTCCATAACTCCCTATACGATGGCACCTTTAGAATTGGCGGAGTTGAAAAAGCAGGTTGAGGACTTGTTGGCAAAAAAGTTCATTCATTCTAGCGTCTCGCCTTGGGGTGCGCCTGTTCTGTTGGTTAAGAAAAAGGATGGTAGTATGCGGTTGTGTACCGACTACCGACAGTTGGATAAGGTTACTATTAAGAACAAGTATCTGTTGCCTAGGATCGACGACTTGATGGATCAGTTGAGAGGAATGGTAGTGTTCTCAAAGATTGATCTTCGATCTGGCTACCACCAACTTTGTGTGAAGTCGGAAGATATTCCTAAGACAACGTTTAGAACCAGGTATGGACATTTTGAATATTTGGTCATGCCTTTTGGGGTAACAAATGCTCCAGTAATATTTACCGACTACATGAATCAGATTTTTCATCCGTATTTAGATACCTTCGTAGTGGTATTCATTGATGACATTTTGATTTACTCCAAAAGCCGAGAGGAACATACTGAGCACCTGCGGATTGTGCTAGAACTCCTTAGCAAGAATCGGTTGTATGCAAAACTGTCAAAATGCGATTTCTGGTTGGAGTCCATAAATTTCCTTGGACATGTAATATCTAAGGAAGGAGTGGCAGTAGATCCTTCAAAAGTTGAAGCGGTTATGGAATGGTCAGTGCCTAAGTCAGTCACTGAGATCAGGAGCTTTCTGGGTTTGGCTGGGTACTATCGGAAATTCATTGAAGGATTTTCGAAGCTGGCTCTACCTTTGACCAAACTCACTAGGAAAGGGGAACCGTATGTGTGGACACTTCGATGTGAATAAAGTTTCCAAGAGTTAAAACGAAGGTTAACTATGGCGCCAGTTTTGGTCCTTCCTTGTACTGATCGGGACTTCAGTGTTTATTGTGATGCATCCAAGCAAGGTTTGGGTTGTGTGTTGATGTAGGAAGGGAAGGTTGTGGCCTATGCCTCTCGACAGTTGAGGACGCACGAGCAAAACTATCCTACCCACGATCTTGAATTGGCTGCACTAGTCTTTGCCTTAAAAATCTGGAGACACCATCTTTATGGCGTGAGATTTGAAGTGTATAGCGACCACAAGAGTTTGAAGTACCTATTTGATCAAAAGGAATTGAACATGAGGCAGAGGAGATGGATGGAATTCCTTAAGGATTACGAATTTGGGTTGCAGTACCACCTGGGAAAGGCCAATGTAGTGGCGGATGCACTGAGCCGAAAGTCATTGCACATGTCGGCTTTGATGATTAAAGAGGAGAAACTGATTGAAGAGTTTAGAGATATGAACCTGGAGGTTAAGATAAGGCCTCATAGTATGATTTTGGGAACGCTTAAAGTCACGAATGAGTTGTTTGAACAAATCCGGGCAATGCAAAGTGAGGATAGTGAGTTGATGGATAAGCGGGATCTGATGCTGTGTGGTAAGGATACCAATTTCACATCGGACCTTAGTGGAATGTTGCATTACAAAGGGAGAGTGTGTGTACCTCGTAATGATAAATTACGGAGGGAGATTTTAGAGGAGTCCCATAAGAGTAAAATAAGTTTTCATCCGGGGACCGCGAAAATGTATCAAGATTTGAAAACATTGTTCTAGTGGTCTGAGTTGAAAAGGGATGTGGCCTTGTATGTCTCGAGTTGTTTGGTATGTCAGAAGGCCAAGATTGAACATCAGCGACCAGCTGGAGAATTACAATCCATAGAAATTCATGTTTGGAAGTGGGATAGTATCTCCATGGATTTTGTATCTGGTTTTCCGAAGACTCAGAGATGTTATGATTCGATATGGGTGATCGTGGATCGGTTAACTAAATCTGCTCACTTTCCGCCTTTGAACATGAGATACACGTTGGAGAAATTGGCAGAACTGTATATCCGAGAAATTGTTCGCTTGCATGGAATACCGTCAAGCATTGTGTCGGATAAGGATTCCCGTTTCACTTCAAACTATTGGACTAGTTTGCACACCGCTTTGGGGACTAAGTTGAAGCTGAGTTCAACTTATCATCCACAAACGGACGGTCAATCGGAAAGGACAATACAGTCGTTGGAGGACCTTTCGAGAGCCTATGTCTTAGAACAACCAGGGAGTTGGGATGACATGTTGCCGTTGATCGAATTTACCTACAACAATAGCTTTCATTCGAGCATTGGGATGGCACCTTATGAGGCGTTGTATGGTAGGAAATTCCGAATTCCAGTGAGTTGGTTCGAAACAAGGGAGAACTTGATATTGGGGCCCGAATTGGTTCAGGAGATGACGAATAAGATCAAGAAAATCCAGGAGAATATGAGGGTCGCCCAGAGTCGGCAGAAAAGCAACTATGATAAGAGGGGGAAACCTCTTGAATTCAAGGTAGGGGATCATGTTTTCATGAGAGTAGTCCCGACTACCGGAATTGGTAGAGTGTTGAAATCTCGTAAGCTGACTCCGCGATTTATTGGGCCTTATCAAATACTGAAGAGGATTGGGCCGGTAGCGTATCGAGTTGCCTTACCACCGTTGTTGTCAAACCTTCACAATGTGTTTCATGTATCTCAGTTGAGAAAATATGTTGGAGATCCATCTCATGTGGTTGAGTCAGATCAGATAGAGTTGAAGGATAACCTGACTTTTGAGACGTTGCCTGTCAGAATCATGGATATCAGTATCAAAAGGTTGAGAGGCAAAGAGATTCCTTTTGTAAAGGTGTTGTGGAGTCAAGTGGACGAAGGAGACGCTACTTGGAAGTTGAGCAGGAGATGAGGGAGGATTACCCACATTTGTTTGCATCGAGGTATGTTTAAATTTTCGAGGATGAAAATTCTTATATGAGGGGGAGGATTGTAACACCCCAAATTTTAAGTTTTAAAAATCATATTATCAGCCCTCGGACTCTCGCTTGAGCGAGAGATTCTCGCTTGAGCGAGAGAGGTTCATCTGGGAGGGTGAAATCCTGGGCTATACTGGAGAATTCTCGCCTGAGCGAGAGTTGTCTCGCTTGGGCGAGAAATGTCATTTTGGGGTTGTTGCCACTGTGAGATTCTCGCTTGAGCGAGAATCCCTTGCTTGAGCGAGAGGGTCAGATTTGAGTTTTTTAAAATGGGCGGGATTTTCTCGCTTGAGCGAGAATCCCTCGCTTAAGCGAGAACCCGACGAGACAGCATTTAATGAGAAACCCCTAAACACAATCTAGGGTTTAGAAAAGAAGAAGAGTGAGAGAAGAGAGCTTTTCAAAGGCAAAAATCTTGGATACTCATCTAAGAGCTTGAGAAGAGGTAAAGCTCTAGATTCTAACTCTTTGTTTCTCTCTTAAACTCACTTTGGGGTATGTTGGATCTCTTCTCAATAATGAAGAAAACCATGGAAACTCATCCTTTTGAGTGATGGTTCATTTTATGTCATTCTTACCTTGTAAACTCTTGGTTTAGAGATAGTATCTCAAGAATGGAAAGGGTTGTGGGTTGATTCATGGAAACCCCAAAAAAAAAACCTAAAAATGAAACGTGGCAAAAGGAGAGAATGAGTAAAATGCTAGAGGTAGAAGATGAGTTTACCTCCGAATATTGGAATATGAGATGTTATGCATGTTTTAGATGGTTGAATATTTATGATGAATATTTTTTATGACTAAATGATACAATATAAGTGTTATTGTGATATTTGGAATGAATGACTAACATTGTGTTATGTGGTGGGATGAGGAAAGATCCTAAGGTTGGAGGCGGTGTCCGTGGAACTTAAGAAGTTGCCAAGAACCAAACCCAACACTCACCGAGGTAAGGATATGTCTTTAATTGTACATTTGAACTCGAAAATGTGTATTCTCTGATTATGCAATGATTGAGTGGTAATGTACGCATTTAGTATAAATATATATGGGTGTGTTTACGTTAAAGTAGGCGTAGGTTTACGAAATGGAAAGTATGGGTACTTCTGGTTATGTGATGATTGAGTTGTGAATCACGTAATTAGTATAAACATATATGGGTGTGTTTATATTAATGTGGTCGTGAATTTATCGGAAATGTTTTAAGGTGAAGTGAATAAAAAGGAAATGTATTTTTAGCCGACCATAAATGGTTAGCGACTCTGGCTTGAGTATATAAGCAAGACTCTGGCTTGAGTATATAAGAAACACTTTGGCTTGAGTATATAAGAAAAACTCTGGCTTGAGTATATAAGCAAAACTCTGGCTTGAGTATATGAGCAAAACTCTGGCTTGAGTATATGAGCAAAACTCTGGCTTGAGTATATGAGCAAAACTCTGGCTTGAGTATATGAGCAAAACTCTGGCTTGAGTATATATGCAAAACTCTGGCTTGAGTATATAAGCAAAACTCTGGCTTGAGTATATAAGCAAAACTCTGGCTTGAGTATATAAGCACGATTTGTTTTAAGAAAATGAGAATCTGCTTTTAGCTAACCCTAAGGGGTGTAGCGACTTTGGCTCAAGTTATGAAGCAAAACAAAATGAATTTCAAAGATGGTTTACTAACCCCTTTTTATAATGTGGATTATCTTATAATGATGTTTATTGAATTAATGACTTACTCCTTTGTGTGTTTTGTGTTTTTGTCATTGATAATCCCATTGCGGATAAACAGGTCATATGATGGAGACTCATTTTTGGAAGATTTAGGAGCTTTATATCTTGGATTCATTTATTTGCACTATTTTGTACATGAGTGCATATTTGACAGTTTAAACATTATGTAACTACGAATATATATTAACTTACATGGTGTTGTAACTCTGGATATGTATAGCTATGGGTATTTTGGAAACCCATAGCTAGTTATATGCGGTGGTTACCATGTTTATTTAATGAGAATTATGTTTTTCTGTCGAATGATTGTGTATGTTAATAATGAGTAGATTGCGAAGAGGAAAATAAGAATTTTAAGTAAAGGTAATAAATTGATAGTGTGAGATATGAGAGATTGCATGTAATTGAACTAATTTGAGAAACAAATTTCAAAGTTAGAATTTCGGTTCTTAAAGCTGGATTTACTACCTCTAGCTGACTCTAAAACACTTAAGCATAATGATGGTAAGGCCAAAGCCGAGTATGTAAAACGGCTTCATGAAGAGATAAAGGGCAAAATTGAAAAAAAGAATGAGGGCTATGCTAGGCAAGCCAATAAGGGTAGAAAAGAGGTTATCTTCGAACTTGGAGACCTAGTCTGGGTTCATATGCGGAAGGAGAGGTTCCCCTCCCAAAGGAAGTCTAAGCTTCAACCTAGAGGGGATGGACCCTTCAAGGTCCTTGAAAGAATCAATAATAATGCCTATAAAATTGATATCCCGAGTGATTATGGCAATGTTAGTGCCAATTTTAATTTTGCTGATCTTTCTCTTTTTGAATCAGGTAATGAAGACCTTGATTCGAGGTCGAATTCAGTCCAAGAAGGAGGGGATGATAGTAACCCACCAAGGCCCATCAACTTGGATGACCTAATGGGCCAATGGGGAGCCATTACTCGGGTTAGGGCCAAGAAAGCCCAAGGCACACTTGAACAACTGATATTGAACATCCAAGCATCAACTGGGCCAAGTGACACTATGAGGCCCATAACTTGCCTCACATTAGAGGACACTTCCCTTGAAGGCTACGGCCAAGCAAGGGATGATTAAGGGCTTGACTGTTGCCTTCAACTAAATAAGTGGTTTTTAACCACAAGCTTTTAAATTCAAGTATTGATAAATTAATTTTCATTGTTATCTAATAAAATTGCCTTTGTTTGCCTTAGGAATGTCATGACGGCCTGATCCAACCCAAGCCATGCTGGAACCTGACCTGGCTAGGGCGCCGCATCTGCATCTGACTAAGCATGTGACTAGGCCAGGCGCCACCTTTTCCGCCTCATGCGTGGAAGCCACGTCCAAGCAGGCTGACTAGGCCAAGGTGCCACATTTTCAGCCCTTTCCTAAAGAAGGCACACCAAGACACGACCAGCCACATTTATGGCGCCTACCATTTTATTTGCCTCATGTCTCATGCCATCTTAATTGAGCAAATTATTATTAACTCAGCCAATCTAAGGCATTCATGGTTGAGTTCAAATTCAAATGAGCTTTGAAGGCATATCACTTCTCTTCCGCCTAGGAGTAATGGCAAGGCTAAAACACGGCCAAGACAAATAACACATGTGGAGAATTCAAGTTCAAGCAATGAATTAAAGGCCATCTTATTTTCCTCCTCGGTTTCAATGGGACACACAACACATGTGCTAAAACTTAGGAAGCATTAAACTGAGGCATCAACACAAGAGCAAAAGGAAAGGAAAGGCTTAAAGAGACATTTGAATAAGATGTCCAAATACATTCACATAGGACATTCAAAATTCAAAACACAAGTGAAGAAGACAAGCATCCCATGTCTTTAGTTTGTTTTAACTCCAAGACTTCATGGCCGAATAAACATACAATTAAGGTTGTAATAATGTTTAGCTACTTGAATTTGAATTTCGAATTACAATGTAAAGTTAATGAGTTTGGAAGCCTTAGATGGCCAGCCTACCTATATGTAATCATGTTCATGAAGGAATAAGACACCTTGAATTTTATGCAAAAACATATTAGTGAGAATTCTCTCCTAAGTTTCTTGGTTGAACCAAGAGTTTTGTTCTTATCAAACATCCTTGTTTGTGGCGAACTTCCTTTAGGCTTATGAAACTAACTTTGTTTGTGGTGCCATTCATCTTCTATCTTCTTCATCTTTCTTTTATCCATCACCATTCCACACAACCACCAAGCCTCGACCTAAATAACCCATACACAAACCAACCGAGCCAACTACACCAAACCATCACCAAACACAACTCAACCCAAACACAAATTACCTATCCCATACTATATCACTCTCAACCAAATATACCACCCAACATCCCCTACACACAAACTTATTCCCTCGGCCAGAAATAATCTCAAACCCCAGCCTTCCCCAAACCAAACTCATTCCACCCGAGACCTTACATAAAACACCCAAAAGTCAACAATAAAAATTCCAACAAGTTCCTTCTTTCTTACTTCAAACAAAACGATCTAAACAATATACCAACCCCCATAAGGAGGTTGTTATCACCAGGCCATCATTCCGGATTTCTCGGTCAATATCCAAGTCAGCTAGCACCCCGGATTTCTCGGCCAAAAGCCAAGTTAGCCAGGCACCCCGGAATTCTCGGTTAGAAACCAATTCAGCCAGGCACCCCGGGTTTCTCGGTCATATCACAAAGCCAAGGCCAGAATGCTAAGTCAAATGGAGGGAAATCAAAGGCACAAAGGAGGGAGATTGAAATTCCAAAAATTTGAAGTTCAAATTTGAATTCAAATTGGGATAAAGATGAGGCTATCATGGTCGAGTCTTATGGGTCAAAGAAGCCAAGTGTCTCATCAAGGAACCTTACCAAAATAAGTATTCCTTAAAAATAGGCCAAGGCAAAACAAAATCTATCTTCAAGGACACCAAACTTCGGATGAGGAGATAAAGTCTTCTAAAGACTTAATCTAGACTTATCATCAAGAGGCTTATGAAGAATCCTTCCAAAACAAGGATTCCTTGATTTTCGATGGGAGCTCCTCTAAGACAGCCACACGTGGCCAACATGTCAAGCAAGATGGCACAACAACTATGTCAAGCCGCCATGGAGAAGGATAGATTAGGATTTGACTAAGTATAGATAATTCTTCCTACTTTATAGCTTTAATTTAATTCAACTAGATTAAGCTCCCTTTTATTTCGGATTTGAGGCCCAACTTGTGGGAACCCTAATCCTAGTTACCTCTTCTATATGTATTTCATTTTATGCATGAATAAAGTTTAGAGTTGATTTTCGGATTTATTCCCCTTGTGCTAGTGAGTAAGTCTCCTAGCAATCTTGGCCAAGCCAAGGACCCGTTCTTATCAAGTTACCTAGGTGGCTTGTGGTGAACTTCGCAGGCTTATCAAACACTTAGTGTTTGTGGCGCCCCACTATCTCTTATCCCCCCATCCACATTCTGCCCTAGACCTTAAACACATATCAACCTATGCCAAATCATAAACACTCCCGCAAAGCCCTAAAAATTCAAAGTACAATTCAACTAAAGTGTGACAATTCCAAGCACGAAACGGTCCAAGCAATTCTTTCAAAAAGGAGAATTGTCAAAAAGGCAATCACCCCCCTAAGGTTGTCATCAAAGACCATGGCCTTCATGTGGCTCCCCTTCATGGGAGATGCAATTAATGGGCCTGCCCTTCTTTGTGGCCCATTTGGTGATTGAATCCATGAATATGCACACGAGTTGCTCAAGTATTTGTTGGGCCTTTTTGGTCCTAGCACATGTCATTAGCCCTCCAAGGCCTTGTATTGCCTTGTATTTCAGCCCAAGCCATGAAAGCCACGACCCAATCCTGCTGCTGACTAGGCCAAAGCAAAAGTCTGACTGAGCCAGCTGACCTGGACCAGGCGCCGGATTTTCCGCCTCTGACCTGGCCAAGATGCACCATGTGTCGTGTCACACTTGAAGGCCAGCCAACCTTGTTGTGTAGACCATGCGCCACTATTTCCGCCTCATGTGTAAAGGCCACGTCCAAGCATGCTAACTAGGCCAAGGCGCCACATTTTTAGCCAATTCATAAATGATGTTTCTCAAACACGGCCAAGCATAAGGCAAGCAATCCACACATTCAGCTCGGCTTAAACAAGGAACATTAAGGCTAGATACAAATTTGAATCAACCATTAAGAGAGGCTTGCAACATTAAAGAGGAATTTTAAAGCAGTCCCACACTTTCCTCCCAAGCCATTATTTCAATCAAGTCTTATTCAAAATTAAATTATGGGCTGAGCACAATTTCAAACAAGACTTGAAGGCACTATCCCACTTCTTCCTCTCAGTTTTAATGCATTCATGTCCAAACAACAAGCCTTGAAGAAACCTCCACACGTGGTCTATTTTCAAATTCAAAAGAGAGTGAAGACACATCCCTTATTCTCCTCCTCGGCTTAAAGGGAATTGCAAATGGACAAGCATCCCACGAAGCTTGCTAGGTTTGTCATTCGCGGCCGAATCAAAATTCAAACTAGGGCCTTTAATACAAATTGCACGTGTAGCTTAAGTTTAATTAGGCACTTATTATCCTTTAAACTTTGTAGTTTGAAATTACATTTTCAAAATAGAAGGGAAGCCTCACGACCAGCCCATACTATATATGTACTCTACACCATATGAATAAAGTACCTTGAATTTTATGCAAAAACATATTAGTGAGAATTCTCTCCTAAGTTTCTTGGTTGAACCACGAGTATTGTTCTTATCAAACATCCTTGTTTGTGGCGAGCTACCTTTGGCTTATCAAACAATCTAGTTTGTGGCGCCCTTCCATTTCATTCTTCTTCATCTAATTCTTTTATCCAACCTGAACCACAACCAGCCAAACACCAACTCATCATAAACACTCAGCCCAAAAACTGCCCAGGACACTCAAGCCTCGGCCTAACCAACCCATATACAATCCAACCGAGCCAAATACAAAGCCATGGCGAAAAGCACACCCTTCCACAACCTTAACCTACCAGAAGCCAAAAGCCAACCAAAACTCACATAAACAACCAAAATACCCAACAAAAAGTCTTCTTCAAATCATAAGTCCAACTTCAAGCAAAACGATCATATAAAAATACCAACCCCCACAAGGAGGTTGCTATCAGAGGCCAGCACCAATGTTAGGCCCATTCACTTCATAGTCCAAGATGAGGACTTGGGTGGCCACGACCTCAAGGCAGCTCCTTAGCTTGCCTTTACATGCTTTCAATAAGTGGGCCAACACTTGACCCACATGCAATTAGGTTTAGTTTAATTCTTGCATTTATTTTAATTCTAAGTATTTTAATTATATTGCTTAAAATATAGAAGAAGGTGATTGTTTGTAAAGTGTTTCAGGACTAGGCCTAAAAACCCAAGCCAAGACCAAGTCAGGCCAGCAAGCCTGGGCCAGATTTCCAAGTCTGCAAAGTCAGGCCAGCCTTCCGAATTTCTCGGTCAAAAGCCAAGTCAGCCAAGCACCCCGGAATTCTCGGTCAGAAGCCAAGTCAGCCAGGCACCCCAGTTTTCTCGGTCAAAAGCCAAGTCAGCCAAGCACCCCGTAATTCTGGGTTAGAAGCCAAGTCAGCCAGGCACCCCGGTTTTCTCGGTTCAAAGGGCTTATCAAGAATCCTTCCAAAACAAGGATTCCTTGATTTTCGGTGGGAGCTATTCAAAGGCATCCACACGTGGCCAACATGTCAAGCAAAGTGCCACACCATCTAGGTCAAACCGCCAAGGAGAAGATAGATTAGGATTTGACTAACTCTAGATAGATTCTCCCTAGTTTGTAGCTTTGATTTAATTTAACTAAGTTAATCTTCATTTTAATTCGTATTTGAGGCCCAACTTGTGGAATCCTAATCCTAGTTGCCACTTCTGTATGTATTTCGTTTATGTATGAATAAAATTAGAGTTGATTTTCGGATTTATTCCCCTTGTGTTAGTGAGTGAGTCTCCTAGCAATCTTGGCCAAGCCAAGGACCCGTTCTTATCAAGTAACCTAGGTGGCTTGTGGCGAACTTCGCAGGCTTATCAAACACTTAGTGTTTGTGGCGCCCCACCATCTCTTATCCCCCCCATCCACATTCTTCCCTTGACCTTAAACACATATCAACCTAAGCCAAATCATAAACACTTCCGCAAAGCCCTAAAAATTCAAAGTACAATTCAACTAAAGTGTGACAATTCCAAGCAAGAAACGGTTTAAGCAATTCTCTCAAAGAGGAGAATTGTCAAAAAGGCAATCACCCCCCTAAGGTTGTCATCAAGTGGTATCAGAGTCAGGTTCTTGCCTGGAAAGAAAAGTTAAGCCGAATCAAATCAAGTGACCTACAAAAAAGGTCAAAGCTACAAATTCGGCCAAGTAAGTCAATTTTGTTTTTCAAGTTCAAACCTCAAACACCTACCCAAAAACCTTTTCCCAAACACGTCCCAAGTAACATTCCCAACCAAAAACCCAAACCCAAAACCCAAAAATCCTCAAAAATACAAAAAAATTCCGAAGCCACAAATTTCCCAAACACTACCCTAAACACATAACCAAAACACCTACCCAAACACTAAGCCTTTGGTACTTTTGCGACCTAGTCACAAGACCTTCTACAACAGCTTGATTACTTGACTTGTCAAGGTTCTTAGGAGACTTGAGTGTCATATTGAGTGATTGTGAGGTAAACACATTTGAGTGACTTCGTTTGGGTGATTGTGAGAACAAACACAATTGAGTGACATTATTTGAGTGATTGTGAGCACAAACACATTGAGTGACATTTGAGTGATTGTGAGATATATTTGTTACATAAACAATGGCTGAATAAGAGGACATGCCACCTATGTCCCCAAGGACAGCCATGCTATTTACAACAATGGAGGCTTTGCAGCAATGCAAGCATAATTGGAGCAAATGAATAGGCGTAATGATGGAGGATCTAGTGTTGAAGATGGAGGACACCAGAGGAGAAATAGGAGAGGCAGGCGTGAGGAGGATAGGAATAAAGGAGGAGGAGGCCGTAGAGGCAGGGAGGAGAGGCTAGAGGGGGTCAAAGTTAAAATCCCATCCTTTGTGTGATTAAACAACCCCGAAGCTTACTTGGAGTGGGAGCTTAAGATGGACCAAATATTTTATTGTCATCATTACAATGAGGACAAGAAGGTCATGGTGGCTGCTCTTTAATTCAAAGAGTATGCCATGGTTTGGTGGGATCAATATCAAAAGGATAGGAGATCACATGGTTTGGTAGGAGATCACATGGGTGATACATGGGAGGAGATGAAGTTGGTGATGAGAAGGAGGTTTGTGCCCAACTCCTATCAACGAGATGTGCACAACAAATGTCAAAGGTTGGTTCAAGGTAGCAAAACTGTGGATGAGTACTTAAAGGAGATGGAGTTGGCCCTCTTAAGGTCTAATTTCAATGAAGACCGAGAGGCAACCATGGCTAGGTTTTTGCATGGTCTCAATCCCGAGATCCAAGACAGTGTAGAGCTTCAACCCTACATTGAATTGGATGACTTGGTCCAGACGGCAACCAAAGTGGAGCAACAATTGAAGAGGAAGAAGACCAAGTACTCAACCAGCAAGTTTCCATCAACAACATGGAAGGACCGGTCTAAGAAGGAAGGATCAAGCTCTAAAGAAGGCAACAACCCTTCAAAGGAGTCAAACACCAACAAGGTTCCAAACAAAGCCCCATTGGAGGCTTCCCATAGAAGCCGAGACATCAAGTGTTTCAAATGCTTGGGTCACGGTCACATTGCATCTCAATTCCCCACAAGGCGCACCATGGTGTTTCTAAATGGCAAAGTGGAATCTGAATCTGAGGCATCATGATAGCAACCTCCTTGTGGGGGTTGGTATTTGTTTTTGATCATTTTGTTTGGAGCGGAGACTTAGAACGTATTCGGGTTTTGTTTGACGGTATTTAGGTGATTTTTTTTGGGTTTTTGGGTTAGCTTTGGATTATGGTTGATAGGAAATGTTTTTGGCTTAGTTTATGGTCGTGGGGATGGGTTTTTGGGCTGGTGCTTGGTTAGGAAATTCTGACCGATGCTTTTATATCCTGGGTAGTTTTTCTGGCCAAGGCTTATGGTGGGATTGTGTTTAGGTGGATTGGCCGAGAGTTTGGTTTACGGTTTTGTGTTGGATAAAAGAAATGATGAAGAAGAATGAGAAAGTAAGGCACCACAAACAAGGTTGTTTGATAAGCCAAGGGAAGTTCGCCACAAAGAAGGATCTTTGATAAGAACAAGGGGGACTTGGTTCAACCAAGAAACTTAGGAGAAAACTCACTAAAGTATTTTGCATAAAATTCAACTTGTCTTATTTCAAATGAGGCACTTAACACTTATAGGCGGGCTGGACACAACAAGGCTCCCAATTACACTCTTGAATTTCGAAATTAACTTTGCCTAGAAGTAGTTATGACCGTGCTCCCAACATGGGGCTAAAGATAAGGCAATTACTTTAATAATTCAAATTGTAAAAAAACACATGTGCATTTGTTTGAATTCTAAATCAGCTTTGCATTATGTGTATTGAAGGTCGTGGCTGAAAGCATGGGCTTGCCTTTCATGCGTGTCTCCACTTGAAAGCTTGGGCAAAAAATAAGGGATCTGTGTCTTGGCTGGCCTGATCAGCATTAACTCCCATTTGAATGTGTATCCAGCCTTGTGAATGCTTATTAAGTTGTTGGCTGAACATAAGGATGTGCCAATAATTCAAATTAAAATTTGAATAGACTTTTAAAGGCTTAGGCTAAAAATATGGGAGCTTGTCCAACATTAAAAATAGTCATGTAAATGAGATTTAAGAGATGGGCTGAATATGTGGGATGTGCCTACTATTCAAAAATGCATTAATCCTTGGCCATTAAAGTGTTGGCTGAATTGGTGGACTGCTTGCTTGTTCTTGCCGTGGCCTTCAAAGCTGGGCGGAGAAATAGGGATGTGCCATAATGCCAATTGTGGTCGTGGCTTTAATTAGCTTGACTGAAAACGTGGGAAGCTTGGCTTGGCAGCATTGAAATCTGGCCATGGCTTTAATTGTCTTGGCTGAAATGGTGGGATGCTTGTCTTGCTTTTGAAATTCACGTGAAACCCATGGTATTCTACATAAAATACATATTTATTAGTTGATAATTAATATAAAAGAAAAATAAATATATTAAGCATAATTAAAAACGTGGTTGGACCACTTATTAATAATTTGAAGGAAAATACAAGGGACATCATCATGTATTCCCATCTTGGTCATGGAATTCAAAAGGCTCATCCTCTACAAGGAGGCAATTAATGGGCCTCATATTGTCACTTGGCCCATTTGATGCTTGGAAGCTTAGTATAAGTTGGCCAAGTGTGCCTTGGGCTTTCTTGGCCATGGCCCGAGTTATGGGCCCTCCTAGGCCCATTAGATCATCCAAGTACATGGCCCTTGGTGAGTCGCTATCATCCTCTCCTTCTTGGACTGAATTCGACCTCGAATCAAGGTCTTCATTACCTGTTTCAAATAGAGAGAGATCAACAACATTAAAATTAGCACTAACATTGCCATAATCACTTGGAAATCAATCTTAAAAACATTATTGTTTATTCTTTCAAGAACCTTGCGATTTTTGATCCTGGGTAGGGTCACCTCAAAATCCATGGTATGTCAATCTATGGTGGTTCAGGAATGGGTCGGGGCGTGTAAAGCTCTTGTGGTTTACCCTTTGAACTCTTTGTTACGCATAAGCGAATTTCCTTGAAAAGGACATCCTCGTGCCAATGGTATCCATCCCTAGTACTGTTCACACAGTTTTTGTTTAAATTAGAAAAATTAGTATCATGCAAGTAAGGTTCCTTTAAGAATTTGAGACCATATAGCTTGGTCTCGAGATGGAGAGCAAAATATGTCTCCTAGGGAGAGCATTGGCCACAATGTTGGCCTTTCCCCGCTTATGCCTTAACACATGAGGAGATTGCTCCAGAAATTCAATCCATCTGGCATGGCGCTTATTCAGCTTGCCTCACCCTTTAAAAAATTTAAGTGACTCATGGTCACTATAGAGCACAAGTTCTTTTGGTAGTAGGTATTGTTGCCAAGTCTGTAATGCCCTTACCACAACATACAGTTCTTTACCGTACGGGGAGTAGTTCAAAGTAGGCCCTCCCAACTTCTTACTGAAGTAAGTGGTTTGACAGTCCGTGCACATCCGCCAACTTTCCTTGGGTACCAGAATATGCTTTTGGTTTTCCCGTACATCATGTGTATTCTGCAAAAAAACCTCTTACAAAGGTTGGTAGTTCGTTAGAAATAGTATAATTGGTTAGTGTGAAATCTTGGCAATATAGTAGGTATAAAGGTGGCTTCGAGATTAAAGCACCATTTACTTCGCCCGGAGAGGCTAATAAACCTTTTTTATTTTCTTTATTTTTTTCTTCTTATTTTTCATTTCTATTTTTTTCCGGATCTTCTTTTTCTTTTTTTTTTCTTGATCCATTTTTTCTTTCAATTTTTTTTATCTTCACTCACTTGTTTTGGAGACAAGGGTGAGAATACAATTTTTTTTTCATTGTGTACAAAGGTATACTTGTTGGAAAGACCATCGTGTATGGCCTTCCGATCGTACTGCCATGGCCTGCCTAATAGCATGTGGTTGGCCTGCATAGTGACTACGTCACACAGTACAATATCCACATATTTCCCAATGGAAAATGGGACTTCGGCTTGTAGGTTAACAGTCATTTCTCCGACCTCACGTAACCATTGTAGCCGATAGAGTGATGGGTGGGTCCTAGTCACTAGGTTTACTTTGGAAACTAACCTGGTGCTCACCAAATTGGCACAGCTGCCACCATCAATGATTAGGGAACATACGTTCCTAGAAACTAAACATCTTGTGTGGAAGATGTTTAGCCGTTGACTTTCCTCATTCTCTCTGATTTGGCTTCCCAAGAGCCTTCGCACCATGAGTAAGTCGCCTTCCGGAACTCTAGCCTCCTCATCACTCTCCTCTTCCTTGCTTGAGGCCTCCGACTCCGATTCCACAACTCCATTTTTGGCCACCATAGTTCTCTTGGTTGGACACTGAGAAGCAATGTGTCCATGATCCAAGCACTTGAAGCACTTGACCTCCCGATTTCGGCTTGGGGCCTCCATGGCCTTCTTCCCATTGTTGGTCCTCACGACTTCTTTAGTTGATGTGCCCTCCTTCTTGGGTTTGACCCTCCAGCTAGATGACTGAAAGTTGGTGGTGCTGGCTGAGTAGGATTTTGACTTCTTCCTCTTCAATTGTTGCTCCACCTTCCTGGTTTTCTGTACCAATTCCTCCAACTCCACATAGCTTTGTAAATCTACAACATCTTGGATGTCTTGGTTGAGTTCATGAAGAAACCGTGCCATAGTGGCTTCACGTTCCTCCTGAAGGTTAGATCTTAGTAGGGCCAGCTCCATTGCCTTATAGTACTCATCCACTAACTAGCTTCCTTGAGTCAGCCTTTGAAGTTGGTTATAAATGTCCCGTTGGCATGATGGGGGCACAAACCTCTTCCTCATAATTATTCGCATTTCCTCCCATGTGCTCACAAGTTGAGCACCACACCTCCGCCTATCCTTCTAAAATTGATCCCACCAGACCATTGCATATTCTTTGAACTCTAAAGCAGCCACCTTTACCTTTTTCTCCTCGGAATAAGTGTGGCAGTTAAAGACTTGCTCGATCGTCATCTCCCATTCCAAGTATGCCTCCGAGTTGTTCATTCCCATGAATGTGGGAACCTTGATTTGGACTCCTTCTACTTTGTCATCTCTCCTCCTTTCCCTTTGGTTTTCCTCTTCATTTCTCCTTTCCCTTTGTTTATCTTCCTCGTTCTTCCTTTCCCTCCGCCTTCTTCTCCTCCTTTCTGCATCTGAATCAGATGACTCATCATGGTTGGATTGTCTCCGGTTCCGTTGGCGGTCTTGTTGGACTTGCATGTCCGCCATTTGTTGTTTAAGGGACCTAAACTCTTCATGTATTTCATGTAGAACAGATGTGAAGGCCTTAGTTCTTGGTGACACTGTAGGTGAAGATGTAGTAGACATTTCTCACTATCACTCAAGTGTTTCACTCAAAAAATGTGTTTCTCTCAACTCACTCTTTCTCTCCTTGGGATTTTGGATTGAACCACAAGAAATTCTAGAGATGTTCTTGGTGTTATTGCGATCGTTTTGCTTGAAAATCTAACAAATGGTGCGAAATTGACTTAGAATAGGGGTGTCTTGGTTTTTGAACGGTTTATGGTTAAGAATGATTTTGGGTGTGCTATTTGTAGGTTTGTGTTTGTTTTGGCGAATTTGAGTTGGGGGAATGTCTAGGTTGTTGTATTTGGTTTTTGGATGAATGTATGGTGTGTGAATTGTTCTTGGTTGTTTGGAATTCGGTTTGGGATGGGATAACTGTATAATGTTGGATAAAAGAACGTGGAAGAGGTTGAAGGGGGAAGGCGCCACAAGCTTTAACTTGATAAGCTAAATGTTATTTGTCACAACAAAGATGTTGATGAGGATTAAAAGAGGCGCCACACCATTGAAGGTGATAAGCCAAGGAATGCCACAAGACAAGTCTTGATAAGTTTAAGAGTGTTAGGAGCAAAGCTCATCTAAACAACACCAAATCTGATTTCAAATTCCAAGTTAAGTTTATTCAGCTTGTTTTCACGTGTACATATAGGGATCATGGCCCTTGTGGTTTTCAAACAAAATAAATATAGTATTAAACAAGAGTAATGGTGCCTCCATGAAATTGGCCCTCTCTTCCTTAGGTTGGTATGGCCAGCATTACTTCTATTTTTGTCTAGGTGCATGGTTGTCCCAATAAGGAAACAATTTCAAACTACTCAAAATAAATAGAGCATTAACCAAGAGTAATGGTGCCTCCACGAAATTGGCCTTCTCTTCGTTAGGCTAGTCTAGCTAGCATTACTTCTTGTTATAAATGCTCCCACACGTCTAGCTCCTTGTATGGAAATGAGTTACATCATGCAATCTGAATTAAAACACCTTTATGGTTAATAAGGAAAGGTGTTAAGGCTGAATTTCGTGCCAATAAATGAGTATCATAATGCTGGATAAATGAGCCATGCCACCATGGTTTGAATTCTCCCTCCTTATGAATTTATGGCAAAATCCCACATGTTTTTATGGACTTAAATGCTGCATTTAGTATCCCAAATGGAACCATATACGCTGAATTCAAATTTGAATTCCAAATAAGGTAATAGCTAAGCTTCCACACGGCCATTTTGAATGAAACTGAATGCTGATTTCAAAATGACTTCTCCAAATAAGGCACCAAATAACTCCCTCTTGAATGAGCATGGATGAGCCAATTTTGGCGCATTCAAATTTGTGGCTAAGGCAACTCTATAACATTGCCACACGACACATAAATGGGAATTCCACACTTGAATGCTGAATAAGGCAAGTGCTTATACGACCCATTAAGAATCTTTCCAAAATTTGAAGTTCAAATTTGAACTCAAATTGAGATAGAGATGAGGCTATCACGGCCAAGTCTTATGAGTCAAAGAGAGCCAAGTGTCTCATCAAGGAACCTCACCAAAATAAGGATTCCTTAAAAATAGACCAAGTCAAAACCAACTCATCTACAAGACAACAACTTCTGGTGGACAGATAAAGTCTTCCAAAGACTTAATCTAAGGCTTATCTTCAAAGGGCTTATCAAGAATCCTTCCAAAACAAGGATTCCTTGATTTTCGGTGGGAGCTATTCAAAGGCAGCCACATGTGGCCAACAAGTCAAGCAAAGTGCCACACCATCTAGATCAAGCCGCCATGGAGAAGATAGATTAGGATTTGACTAAGTCTAGATAGATTCTTCCTAGTTTGTAGCTTTGATTTAATTTAACTAAGTTAATCTTCATTTTAATTCGGATTTGAGGCCCAACTTGTGGAACCCTAATCCTAGTTGCCACTTCTATATGTATTTCGTTTATGCATGAATAAAATTAGATTTGAATTTCGGATTTATTCCCCTTGTGTTAGTGAGTGAGTCTCCTAGCAATCTTGGCCAAGCCAAGGACTCGTTCTTATCAAGTTACCTAGGTGGCTTGTGGCGAACTTCGCAGGCTTATCAAACACTTAGTGTTTGTGGCGCCCCCCCATCTCTTATCCCCCCATCCACATTCTTCCCTAGACCTTAAACACATATCAACCTAATCCAAATCATAAACACTTCCGCAAAGCCATAAAAATTCAAAGTACAATTCAACTAAAGTGTGACAATTCCAAGCAAGAAACGTTCCAAGCAATTCTCTCAAGAAGGAGATTGTCAAAAAGGCAATCACCCCCCTAAGGTTGTCATCAGTTGACTCAAGAACATAAATGCCCTTTAAGACCACGAATTCCAGGGTCAATGGAGTCCTTGGTGAGCTTGTTTAGACCTGACTTGGCCCATATTTGAGTCATGGGACCCTCTTGGTCTTCGCTGCCCCTTAAATCAAGGGTTGCCCCAAGTCGGTTCTCATCAGCTATTGATAGCAACCCACCAAGGCCCATCAACCTGGATGACCTAATGGGCCTAGGGGGAGTCATAACTCGGGCCAGGGCCAAAAAATCCCAAAGCACTCTTGGCCAACTGATTCTAAAGACACTAGCCTCAACCGGGCCAAGTGACAACATGAGGCCCATAATGTGCCTCACCTTAGAGGATATTACCCTTGAAGGCCACGACCAAACTAGGGATGATAAAAGGCTCTTGTAGTTTGCCTTAATAATAAGTGGCTTTAAGCCCCACTTTTTCTCATTTTGATTATTATTATTTATTTTCTTCATCAAATAATACATGTGCTTTTTATGTAGGAACATCATGGTAGCATAGGCCAGCCCAAAGCCACGCTGGAACCTGACTAAGCAACTGACCCAGCCAGGCGCCGCATTTCCCGCATCATGACTAGACCAGGCGCCACATTTTCCGCCCCATGCGTAAAGGCCACGACCAGGCGTGCTGACTAGGCCGAGGCGCCACACTTTCAGCCAAAGTCATAAATGTGAATTTCAAACATGGCAAAGCACAAGGACGGCATCCCACACATTCAGCTCGACTTAAACAAGGCACATTAAGGCTGAATTCAAATTTGAATCAACTTTAAAAGTGTGGACTAAAGACAAGGAAACACATCCCTCATCTTCCGCCCATGACTTAAAAGCCACGCTCAAACAAGGATTGGAAATTATGTACGTGGCTGAATACTTGCTTTCCCTCATAATGGAAATGCTAAGGAAAGGGACTTGGAACGTGAATTAAAAGAAGATTTCAAACTCTTCAACACATGTGCTAAAGCCAAGGGAGCATTAAACCAAGGCATAACACACGAGCAAAAAGGAAGGAAGAACTTAAAGAAGCACTCAACTAAGTTGTCCAAGTACATTCACGTGGGAATTCAATTTCAAATACTAAATACACACGTGAATGAGACAAGCATCCCATGTTCTTAGCGTGGTTTAACTCTAATGCTTTATGGCCGAATAAACATACACTTATTGTTGTAATAATAGCCATATGACTTTGAATTTCGAATTACATTGTAATGCTCATTGAATTCGGGAAGCCTTAGGAGGCTAGCCAACCTATATGTACTCTTGAACATGAAGAATGAAGGCACCTTGAATTATATGCAAAAACATATTAGTGAGAATTCTCTCCTAAGTTTCTTGGTTGAACCAAGAGTATTGTTCTTATCAAACATCCTTGTTTGTGGCGAGCTTCCTTTGGCTTATCAAACAATCTAGTTTGTGGCGCCCTTCCATTTCATTCTTCTTCACCATTTATTTTATTCAACACCAAACCGACACATTCCATACCAAACCATGACACACAACATCAGCTTATAACAAAGCCAAACCCCCACTAAGACAACCTAGCCTAAATACTTATCACCTCTCAACCATAAAGCTACCCAGGACGATAAAGCCTCAGTCTGAATTTCCTAGCCAAACACCATTCTAAAACAACCACCCCCTCGACCATAAACAAAGCCATACACAACCATAACCCAAGGCCAACCCGAAAGACACAAAAATCACCCAAAAATACCAAGAAAGAAAACCAAAAACGTTCTAAGTCTCAACTTCAAACAAAACGATCGAAACAAATACCAACCCCCACAAGGAGGTTGCTATCAAGTGGTATCCAGAGCTAGAATTGTTTGAAGTGTTTCGTGCATCAAAGCCAACATTGGCCGAATCAAAGCCAACCTTGGTGCATCAAAATTTTGTCTTGTCTAAAACCGAGACCATTACTTTACATTATTTGAATTTTATGAGTGCAAGTTCCTAAAATCATTGGCCACCGAAAGCCAATAAGAGCCTACACCAAAAATTAAAAACAAAAGCTTGTAGCCGAATCAAAGCCATCAAGCACCAAATTTTTTTTTGTCTTTTATGTTTCTGTCTTGTTACCACCTATAAACCACCGCTGGCCACATACACACATCCAAACCCCCATAAAACCTCAAAAACAAACCACCACCTACAAAACCATAAAAAAACCGCCACCCCAAAATTGTTTTTTAAGCCTAGCTATTTCGCAATACAAGAACATCATCCAGAACTTCTTTTGGTTCAATCCAGAACCCCAAGGAGAGAAAGAGTGAGTTGAGAGAAACACATTTTTTGAGTGAAACACTTGAGTGATAGTGAGGAATGTCCACTACATCTTCACCTACGGTGTCACCAAGAACCGAGGCCTTCACATATGTTCTACATGAGCTACATGAAGAGATTAGGACCTTTAAACAACAGATGGCGGACATGCAAATTCGACAAGACCGCTCACATAATCGGAGGCAATCCAGCCATGATGAGTCATCCAATTCAAAGGAAAAAAGGAGGAGAAGAAGGTGGAGGGAAAGGAGGAATGAAGAGGAGAATCAAAGGGAAAGAAGGAGGGATGACCAAGTAGAGGGAGTCCAAATCAAGGTTCCCACATTCATGGGAATGAACAACCCGGAGGCGTACTTGGAATGGGAGATGAAGATCGAGCAAGTCTTTGAATGCCACACTTATTCCGAGGAGAAAAAGGTAAAGGTGGCTGCTTTAGAGTTCAAAGAATATGCAATGGTCTGGTAGGATCAATTTCAGAGGGATAGACAGAGGTGTGGTGCTCAACTTATGAGCACATGGGAGGAAATGAGAACAATTATGAGGAAGAGGTTTGTGCCCCCGTCATACCAATGGGACATTTATAACCAACTTCAAAGGCTGACTCAAGGAAGCAAGTGAGTAGATGAGTACTATAAGGCGATGGAGCTGGCCCTACTTAGAGCCAACCTTCAGGAGGAACGTGAAGCCACTATGGCACGGTTTCTTCATGGGCTCAACCAAGACATCCAAGATGTTGTAGAGTTACAAAGTTATGTGGAGTTGGAGGACTTGGTACAGAAAGCCATGAAGGTGGAGCAACAATTGAAGAGGAGGAAGTCAAAATCCTACTCAACCAACACCACCAAATTCGAGTCATCTAGCTGGAAGGACAAGTCTAAGAGGAGGGCACATCAACTAAAGAAGTTGTGAGCACCAACAATGGCAAGAAGGCCATGGAGGCCCCAAGCCGAAGTCGGGAGGTCAAGTGCTTCAAGTGCTTGGGTCATTGACACATTGCTTCTCAATGTCCAACCAAGAGAACTATGGTGGCCAAAAATGGAGTTGTAGAATTAGCATCCGAAACCTCAAGTTCAAAAGAAGAGAGTCATGAGGAGGCAAGGATGTTGGAAGGTGACTTACTCATGGTCCGAAGGCTCTTGGGCAGCCAAGTCAAAGAGAATGTGATGAGAGTCCCATCATGGATGACAAGTCCATACAAGGCCTGGGGGTCCCATGACCCAAGCTAAGGCAAAAAGGGCTAAACTAGCCCTTGAAAGACTCGTGGGCAGAACCCTTGAGTCAAGCTAAAGGGCCAGCATCAATGCTAGGCCCATTCACTTCATGGTCCAAGAAGAGGACTTGGGAGGCTACGGCCACAAGGCAACTACCTAGCATGCCTTTACATGCTTTCAATAAGTGGGCCATTACTTGACCCACATGCAATTAGGTTTAGTTTAATTCTTGCTTTATTTTAATTCCAAGTATTTTAATTATTTTGCTTAAAATATGAAAGAAGGTTATTGTTTGTTAAGTGTTTCAGGGATAGGTTCAAAAGCCCAAGCCAAATACCAAGTCAGGCCAGCAAGCCTCGGTCAGGATTCCAAGTTAGCCAAACCAGGCCAACATTCTGAATTTCTCGGTTAAAGACCAAGTCAGCCAGCACCCCAGATTTCTCGGCCAAAAGCCAAGTCAGCTAGGCACCCCGGAATTCCCGGTCAGAAACCAAGTCAGCCAGGCACCCCGGGTTTCTCGGTCATATCACAAAGCCAAGGCCAGAATGCTAAGTCAAATGAAGGGAACTCAAAGGCACAAAGGAGGGAGATTGAAATTCCAAAAATTCGAAGTTCAAATTTGAATTCAAATTGGGATAGAGATGAGACTATCATGGTTGAGTCTTATGTGTCAAAGAGCCAAGTGTCACATCAAGGAACCTTACCAAAATAAGGATTCCTTAAAAATAGGCCATGGCAAAACAAATCTATCTTCAAAGACACCAAACTTCGGATGAGGAGATAAAGTCTTCTAAAGACTTAATCTATACTTATCATAAGAGGCTTATCAAGAATCCTTCCAAAACGAGGATTCCTTGATTTTCGGTGGGTGCTCCTCAAGGCAGCCACATGTGGCCAACAACTCAAGCAAGATGGCACACCAACTAGGTCAAGCCGCCAAGGAGAAGATAGATTAGGATTTGACTAAGTCTAGATAGATCCTTCCTAGTTTGTAGTTGATTTAATTTAACTAAGTTAATCTTCCTTTTATTTCGGATTTGAGGCCCAACTTGTGGAACCCTAATCCTAGTTGCCACTTCTATATGTATTTCATTTATGCATGAATAAAATTTAGAGTTGATTTTCGTATTTATTCCCTTGTGTTAGTGAGTGAGTCTCCTAGCAATCTTGGCCAAGCCAAGGAACCGTTCTTATCAAGTTACCTAGGTGGCTTGTGGCGAACTTCGCAGGCTTATCAAACACTTAGTGTTTGTGGCGCCCCTACCATCTCATATCCCCCTTCCACATTCTGCCCTAGCCTTAAACACTTAACAATTCCAAAGCCAAAGTTAAACACTTCCGCAAACAAAAGCCCCAAATCAAGTACAATTCCAATCAAGTGTGAGACTTCCAAGCAAGAAACGATCCCCAAGTAATTCTCTCAAAAAAAAAGGAGAATTACCAAAAGGCAATCACCCCCCTAAGGTTGTCATCAGAATGAGGAAAGTCAGCGGAAGAACATCTTTCACACAAGATGTTTAGTTTCTGGGAACGTTTGTTCCATAATCATTGATGGTGGCAGCTGTGCCAATGTGGTGAGCACAAGGTTAGTTTCCAAACTAAACCTAGTGACTAGGACCCACCCATAACCCTATCAGTTGCAATGGTTAAGTGAAATTGGAGAAATGGTTGTCAACTAGCAAGTTGAGATCCCATTTTCCATTGGGAAGTATGAGGACACTGTATTGTGTGACGTAGTCACCATGCAGGCCAGCCACATGCTATTAGGCCTTGGCAACATGATCGGAAAGCCATCCATGATGGGTTTTCCAACAAGTGTACATTTGTATTTCACGAAAAGAAAATTATACTCTCACCCTTGTCCCCAAAACAAGTGAGTGAAGATCAAAAAAAGTTTAGAAAAAAGATGGATCAAGAGAAAAGGAATGATCCAGAAAAAAAAATAGAAAAAGAAAAGAAAAATAAAAAAAAGAAGAAAAAAATATTGAAAAAAAGAAAGAGAAGGAAAAAGGTTTACTAGCCTCTCTGGGGGAAGTGAAGGATGCTTTAAACTCAAAGCCACCTTTATATTTTCTTTATTGCCATGATTTCAAACTAACCAATTCTTCTATTTTTAAAGAACTGCCAATCTTTGTAAAAGGTTTTTTGCAGGATACACACGGTGTACAAGAAAACCAAAAGCAGATTCTAGTACCCAAGGAAAATAAAAGCTGGAGGATGTACACGAACTGTCCAACCGCTTACCTCAGTAAGAAGTTGAGAGGATCTATCTTGAACCATCCCTTGTACGGTAAAGAACTATATGCCTTGGTAAGGGCATTACAAACTTGACAACAATACCTGCTACCAAGAGAACTTATCTTATATAGTGACCGCAAGTCACTTAAATTTCTGAAAGGGCAAGGCAAGCTGAATAAGCGCCATGCTAGGCGGATTGAATTTCTGGAGCATTCTCCTTATGTGTCAAAGCATAAGCGGGGAAAGGCCAACATTGTGGCCAATGCTCTCCTTAGGAGACATCTTTTGCTCTCCACACTCGAGACCAAGCTATATGGTCTCAAATTATTAAAGGATCCTTACTTGCATAATACTGATTTTGCTGAATTAAAAATTGTGTGAGTATTGTTGGGGATGGATCCCATAGGCACAAGGATTTCCTTTCCAAGGAAAATCGCTTATGCGTACCGAAGAGTTCAAAGGGTAAACCACAAGGGCTTTACACGCCCCTACCCAATCCTGAACCACCATGGATTGACATATCCATGTATTTTGAGGTGACCCTACCTAGGATCCAACATGCCAAGGGTCTTAATAATGCTTATAAGATTAATATTCCAAGTGATTATGGCAATGGGCCTAGGGGGAGGCATAATTCGGGCCAGGGCCAAAAAAGCCCAAAGCACTCTTGGCCAACTGATTCTAAACACACTAGCGTCAACCGGGCCAAGTGACAACATGCGACCCATAATGTGCCTCACCTTAGAGGATATTACCCTTGAAGGCCACGGCCAAACAAGGGATGATTAAAGGCTCTTGAAATTTGCCTTAATATTAAGTGGCTTTAAGCCTACTTTTTCTCATTTTGATTATTATTATTTATTTTCATCATCAACTAATAAATGTGCTTTTTATGTAGGAACATCATGGTAGCATAGGCCAGCCCAAAGCCACGCTGGAACCTAACTAACAAGTTGACCCAGCCAGGCGCCGCATTTCCCGCCTCATGACTAGACCAGACGCTAGAAGCTGACTGAGCATATGACTAGGCCAGGCGCCACATTTTCCGCCCCATGTGTATAGGCCACGGCCAAGCGTGCTGACTAGGCCGAGGCGCCACACTTTCAGCCAAAGTAATAAATGTGAATTTCAAACATGGCCAACCATAAGGACGACATCCCACACATTCAACTCGACTTAAACAAGGCACATTAAGGCTGAATTCAAATTTGAATCAACTTTAAAAGTGTGGACTAAAGACAAGGAAACACATTCCCCATCTTCCGCCCATGACTTTAAAGTCACGCTCAAACAAGGATTGGCAATTATGTACGTGGCTGAATACTTGCTTTCCCTCATAATGGAAATGCTAAGCAAAGGGACTTGGGCCGTGAATTAAAAGAAGATTTCAAACTCTTCAACACATGTGCTAAAGCCAAGGGAGCATTAAACCAAGGCATAACACACGAGCAAAAAGGAAGGAATAACTTTAAGAAGCACTCAACTAAGTTGTCCAAGTACATTCACGTGGGAATTCAATTTCAAATACTAAATACACATGTGAATGAGACTAGCATCCCATGTTCTTAGCTTGGTTTAACTCTAATGCTTTATGGCCGAATAAACATGCACTTATTGTTGTAACAATAGCCATATGACTTTGAATTTCGAATTACATTGCAATGCTCATTGAATTCGGGAAGCCTTAGGAGGCTAGCCCACCCATATGTACTCTTGAACATGAAGAATGAAGGCACCTTGAATTTTATGCATAAACATATTAGTGAGAATTCTCTCCTAAGTTTCTTGGTTGAACCAAGAGTATTGTTTTTATCAAACATCCTTGTTTGTAGCGAGCTTCCTTTGGCTTATCATACAATCTAGTTTGTGGCGCCCTTCCATTTCATTCTTCTTCACCATTTCTTTTATCCAACACCAAACCGACACATTCCATACCAAACCATGACACACAACATCAGCCTATAACAAAGCCAAACCCCCACCGAGACAGCCTAGCCAAAACACTTATCACCTCTCGGCCAGAAGGCTACCTAGGACGATAAATCCTCGGTCAGAATTTCCTAGACAAACACCATTCTAAAACAACCACCCCCTCGGCCATAAACATAGCCATGCACAACCATAACCCAAGGCCAACTCGAGACACACAAAAATACCAACAAAGAAAACCAAAAACGTCCTAAGTCTCAACTTCAAACAAAAGGTTCGAAACAAATACCAACCCCCACAAGAAGGTTGCTATCAGCTGCCTTATTGCGAATGCACGTTAAAGGACCAAAAAATACACATTCAATAGCATGGCAAAACTTACCTTATTGGGAGGACACGATATTAATATATCTTAAAGGAGTCGTGTGATTTTCCCTTGGCTTTTGTTTATTGTTAATAATGGCATTTCAAATTGAAGACATATGATTCAATGGCTAATCAAGACTTGCCAAACTCGGCCAAGGCAATTTCAATTCCAAAGCAACCCATGTGTGCAAAGGTTTCAACAAATTGTTAAAGACACATTGATGACCTATTCAATTCGGATCAGAATACACATGTGCTTCAAAGGATCCATTAAAAGTTTCCAAATTCAGCCATCAAAGGAGTTAAGGCAATTTCAAATCAGCCCCACATGTTCAAAGGCTTCAACTACCAAAACATTTGGCCAGCCAACACGCAAGGCTACATTCATTAACAATTCATTATTGCCTTTTTGAGAGCAACACGTTAAAGCTACAATTCAATGAGTCATATCATTTTCCCTTAGTATTAGATCATTGTTATTAGTAGTAATAATGCAAATTTGAAATTATAAGGCCGAGTCAAAAACGGTCAACCATAACTTTAGCCTAGGCATTGAAATCTTGATATTGTTTTCATGGGAGCCTTTAGGCTAGCCCACACTATATGTATTCCACGAATAAGCTTGAATAAGACACCTTGGAATTATATGAAAAACTTGCTTAGTGAGAATTCTCTCCTAGCTTCTTGGTTAAACCGAGAAAATCAAAGTTCTTAACAAAATTCATTCTTTATGGCGAACATCATCCGGCTTATCAAGTTCCAACACTTGTGGTGCCATCACCATCTCTGCCTACCCCTATTCTTCTTTTATCCTACAAATATCAAACATAAAAACCTCCAAAAACAGCCCCTAAACACTCAGCCAGAAACTGCCCAGGACATCCAAGCCTCGGCCAGAATTCTTGTTCCCTCGGTCAGTCCTAAGCCCAGCCACGGTCAGGCTGACTAGTCCCACGCATCAGCCCAATCCCACACCCTCGGCCAAACACAAAACCTTTGACCCAATATTCCTTACATCATTATACTCACCTAACTACATTCATCCTATTCCCAAAGCACATAAAAAGTCCCAAGCCAAACACCAAAAACCATATTCCCGAAAGTTTTATCCGAAAACATCACCAAAATTAGCATCCAAACAAAACGATCGTAAAGTCATTCCAACCCCCCCCTGATAGCAACCTCCTTGTAGGGGTTGGTATGCTTTCACGATCGTTTTGTTTGGAAGATGTTCTTTGGGGAATTCGGGTTGTGTTTGGTTGTTTGTTTTTGGGTATTTTGTTTTTTGGTATGGCTTTGTGCATGGCTTAGGTGATTTGATGTGTGTGGGAATAGGCTGAGTATAGATTTTGGTAGATGGGGTGATGTAATGTATATGTGGTCATGGTTTTGTGTTTGGTCGAGAGCTTGGAAATTGGTTGTTGTGTGGGACAAAGTCAGCTTGACCAAGGTTGGTCTTGGGCTGACCGATGAGACAAGAATCCTGGCCAAGGCTTAGTAATCCTGGGCAGTTTCTGGCTGGAAATAATTGGTTCTTTTGTTTGGTGGGTTTTGTGTATGATATTTGTTAGGATAAAAGAAATATGAAGGTAGGCTGAGATGATGAGGGCGCCACAAGTAGGGACACTTGATAAGCCAATTTGATGTTCGCCACAAAGAAGGATCTTTGATAAGAACTTAGGTTTTTCTTGGTTCAACCAAGAAGCTAGGACAGAATTCTCACTAAGCAAGTTTATCGTAAAATTCCAAGGTGTCCTATTCAAGCTTCTTCGTGAAATACATATAGTGTGGGCTGGCCTAAGGCTCCCATGAAAACAATAACAATATTTCAATGCTTAGGCTAAAGTTGTGGATGGCCGTTTTTGATTCAGCCTCACAATTTCAAATTTGCACTCTTACTACAAATAACAAAGAGCTAAAACTATGGGAAAATGACACGGCTTAATGAATTGTAGCTTTAACATGTTGCTCTGAAAAAGGCAATAATGAATTGTGAATGAATGTAGTCTTTCGTGTTGGTTGACCAAATGTTTTTCTACATGAAGCCTTTGCACACGTGGGGCTGATTTGGAATTGCCTTAACTCCTTTAATGGCTGAATTTGGAAACTTTTAATGGAGCCTTTGAAGCACATGTGTATTCTGATCCGAATTGAATAAGTTATCAATGTGTCTTCAACAATTTGTTGGATCCCTTGCATACGTCGGCTGCTTTGAAAATAAAATGCCTTAACTCCTTTGGGTGGCCGAGTTTGGCAAGTCTTGATGAGTCATTGAATCATTTGTCTTCAATTTGAATTGCCATTATTAATGTGCTCTCCCAATAAGGTAACTTTGGCCGTGCTTATAAATGTGGATTTGTTTGGTGAAAGAAAAATCATACGGCTCATTAAGTTGTGTCATCAGCGTGTCCTCCCAATAAGGAAACTTTGGCCATGCTCATGAATGTGGATTTAATAGCCTTAAGTGTGCTCCTAATAAGGTAATCTTTGCCATGCTCATCAAGGTGCTTTTAATTCCCTCATGGCCGAGCTTTGGTAAGTCCCTACACATAAACACACATTAAAATTTATTCAAATATTGCATAAAGTAAATGAAATTAAATAAAGGAAACATTAAGCATTTATTTGAGTTTGCATAAACTAATTTTGGCATGTTGGCCATGGCTTTAGGCCACTTATTAAAACAATAAAAAGGAAAAACACTTTATTCCCTTCCCTCTTGGCCGTAGCCTTCAAGGGGGTTGCCTCAAGCATAAGGCAATTTATGGGCCTCGTGTCGTCACTTGGCCCAGTAGAAGCTTGGATACTTAGTATTAGTTGCCCAATAGTGCCTCGGGCTTTCTTGGCCTTGGCCCGAGTCATGGGTCCTCCTAGGCCCATTAGTTCATCCAAGTTGATTTTATTGGGCGAGTCGCCACCATCCCCTCCTTCTTGGGCTGGATTCGACCTCGAATCAAGGTCTTCTTCACCTATATCAAACAAAGAAAGATCAACAACATTAAACTGGCACTAACATTGCCATAATCACTAGGTATATGGATCTTGTAAGCATTATTCTTGGCCTCTCATATGAACCCAGACTAGATCTCCAGGTTCAAATATGACCTCTTTTCTACCCTTGTTAGCTTGCCTAGCATAGCCCTCATTTCGTTTTTCAATTTTGGCCTTTACCTGTTCATGAAGCCGTTTTACGTAATCGGCTTTGGCCTTGCCATCCTTATGTTTTAGGATAGTAGAACCATCTAGAGGTTGTAAGTCCAGCGGGGTCAAAGGATTGAACCCATATACTACCTCAAAAGGAGAGCAACCCGTGGTGCTATGTATGCTTCTATTATAAGCAAATTCTACATGGGGTAGGCTATCTTCCCATGCCTTGAGATTCTTTTTAAGGATTGTCCTTAAGAGTGTGGACAATACTCTGTTGAGCACTTCGGTTTGGACATCTGTTTGTGGATGGCAGGTAGTGGAGAATAGGAGTTTAGTCCCAATTTTACCCCAAAGGGTCCACCAAAAGTGACTAAGGAACTTAGTGTTCCTATCACTTACAATGCTCCTAGGTAGACCATGGAGTCTTACAATCTCTTTGAAAAAGAGATCAACGATGTGACAAGCGTCTTCAACCTTCTTACAAGGTATGAAGTGGGCCATTTTGGAAAAACGGTCCACTACGACAAAGATAGAATCCTTGTCGTTTCGAGTCCTGGGTAAGGCCACAATGAAGTACATTGATATTTCTACCCATGGTGAGTCTGGCACAGGTAAGGGCGTGTAAAGCCCATGTGGCATACCCCTTGATTTGGCCCATTTGCAGATTAGACACTGCTCACAGTGCTTTCGCACATCCCTTTTCATTTTGGGCCAATAGAAATGCTCCTTGATCATGTCAAGGGTTTTAGGGATTCCAAAGTGTCCCATTAACCCTCCCTCATGAGATTCCTTAACAAGAAAATCTCGGATGGAGCTTCTAGGGACGCACAGACGACTTTCCTTGAAAAGGAAACCTTCGTGCCTATAGTATCCATTAACAGCAGTACTCACACATTTATCAAATATTTCAGCAAAATCAAGATCATGCAAGTATAGTTCTTTCAGAAATTCGAGACCATATAGTTTGGTCTCGAGGGTGGAGAGCAAAATATGCCTCTTAGACAGAGCATCGACCACAATGTTGGCCTATCCTTTCTAATGCTTTAACACATAAGGAAACTGCTCTAAAAATTCAACCCACTTGGCATGGCGCTTGTTAAGCTTGCCTTGCCCCTTTAAATACTTTAGTGACTCGTGGTCACTATGTATTACAAACTCTTTAGGCAGCAAGTAGTGCTGCCAAGTTTGTAATGCCTTTACCAAGGCATAGAGTTCTTTGTCATAGGTGGAGTAATTCAAGGTAGGTCCTCCAAGCTTCTCACTGAAGTAAGCGATGAGATGTCCTTCCTGCAATAAAACAGCTCCAATACCCATGTTAGAAGCATCACATTCTATCTCAAAAGATTTTGCAAAATTTGGTAAGGATAGAACAGGTGCGTTAGTTAAACGCTCTTTAAGCCTCTGAAAGGATTCTTCTTTGTTTTCACCCCACTTAAAACCGACATTCTTTTTAACCACCGAGTTAAGAAGTGCAGTGATAGTGCTGAAGTCCTTAACGAACCTTCTATAGAAGCTAGCCAACCCATGGGAGCTTCTTACATCGGTTACAGTCATAGGGGTAGGCCAATCCTAGATGGCCTTGATCTTTTCTTGGTCCACATGGACCCCCTTGGCGTTTATGAGAAAACCCAAGAATATGACATGATCCACGCAAAAGGAACACTTCTCGAAATTTGCATAGAGCTTTTCAGCTCTTAGCACTAGTAAAACACTCCTAAGGTGTTCATAATGATTCGTTTCGTTTTTGCTATAAATTAATATGTCGTCAAAGTAGACGACAACGAATTTGCCAAAAATTCTTTAAGCACGTGGTTCATTAACCGCATAAAAGTACTTGGGGCATTTGTTAGCCCGAAGGGCATAACTAGCCATTCATATAGCCCCGATTTGGTTTTGAAAGCGGTTTTCCACTCATCCCCTTCCCTTATTCTTATTTGGTGATATCCACTTTTTAAGTCAATTTTTGAAAAGATACATGCAACAAATAAATCATCAATTAAATCATCTAATATAGGTATGGGATGGCGATACTTTACAGTGATATTGTTGATGTCCCAGAAGTCCGTGCACATCCTCCAGCTTCCATTTTTTTTGGTACCAGAATTACAGGCTCAATACAAGGGCTCATGCTCTGTTGTACCCAGCCCTTTTCCATCATCTCATCGATTTGTTTCTGGATTTCCTGAGTGTCATGGGGGTTGCTCCGATAGGTAGGCCTATTGGGCAAAGAGGACCCCGAAATGAGATCGATGTGGTGTTCAGTTCCCCTCAAGGGTGGAAGACCATGTGGGACTTCCTTGGGAAACACATCGTCGAATTCCTACAGAAACCCTTTGACAAAGGGTGGCAACTCATCAACTACAACAGAAGCTGTTAGTACAAAATCATTGTAATATAATAAGTATAAAGGTTGCTTTGAAATCAAAGCACCCTATACTTCGCCCCGAGAGGCTAAAAGACTTTTCTTCTTTTCTTCTTTTTTTCGTTCTTTTTTTCTATTTCTATTTTTTATTCTGGATCATTCTTTTTTTCTTGATCCATCTTTTCTTTTAATCTTTTTTGATCTTCACTCACTTGTTTTGGAGACATGGGTGAGAGTACAATTTTCCTTTCATTGAAAACAAACGTATACTTGTTGGAAAACCCATCATGGATGGCTTTCCGATCGTACTGCCATGGCCTTCCTAATAGCATGTGGCTGGTGATAGCAACCCACCAATGGCTATCAACTTGGATGATCTAATGGGCCTAAGAGGGCCCATAACTCGGGCCAGGGCCAAGAAAGCCCAAAGCATCCTTGGCCAACTTGTGCTAAGTCTCCAAACCTTTGTCACCTGATGTGAACCCCATAGGACCCAACATCAATGACAAGGTGATAGAAACCCGCATAGGCCCAAGCCTAAGAAGGCCAACAAATCCATCAAGTATGCTATACAACTAGATGAACCACCCGGTGGAGGCCGCATTTCCTTAAGGGATTAGTGTTTTTTACTCTATTTTGCATTAATAAGTGGGGGTCTTATGTCCCACCATTATTCCAATTTATGTTTTCTTTTAATTGGACAATAAGTTTAGTTTATGTTTTTAGTTTTTAGTTTTTTGTGTGTTCATTATTGGCCTTGTAACCTATAATTGCCATATGAAGAAAGAGCTATGGAGATGTCTAGACCAGCCTAAGGCACAACTAGCTTGGAACTCGGTCAGAGCGTCAAAGTCATATTCCGTGTGGATGACAAGGCATGAGCAGGGCCGAGCTGCCGTGTGCTGACTCAGCTAAGTTTCTAACCGTGTGGAATTTCAACATGTGCACTAAGAGCACCTCCCTTTTCCAGCTATTGGGACGTACTAATGTGGCTCAAAGAACGTTTTTAATGGGGAGGAAGCCACATGAATAGTCATTGAAGTATGTTGAATACTTTCCAAAACGAAACCAACTTTTCTTATTAATCAAGGCATGTTTTCCTAAGCCATTAATACCACGTGTGGAATCAGGCCAAGACATTCAAGGCTAAGTGTTATTGCCCAGCCAACATTCAAAATAATTGGGCACATTCAAGAGCATTTCATTTGTTGCCTTTTTTGGAATAGTCGTGTTAATGCTTTATAAATCTAGTCCAAGACACGTTTTGATGAGGCAGCCAAATGAATGGCCATTGAAGGATGTTTAAAACTTTCCAAAATAGGATCAACCTTCCTCATTCAGCAAATAGGACATTCCCAAGGCATTCAAGGCTGAATAATACTTGCCCAACCAGCATTCAAAATAATTGGGCACATTCAAGAGCTTTTCATTTGTTGCCATTTTGGGAATAGCCTTGTTAATACTTTCCAAAACTGGTCCAAGGCACGTTTTAATGAGGCAGCCACATGAATGGCCATTGAAGGATGTTTAAAACTTTCCAAAACAGGACAAACCTTCCTCATTCAGCAAATAGGACATTAACACCACGTGTTAAAGCATCCCAAGGCATTCAAGGCTGAATAGTACTTGCCCAGCCAACATTCAAAATAATTCAACGCATTCAAGAGCAATTCAATTGTTTCCTTTTTGGGATAGGTGTGTTAAAGACACCATTACTTGAGCATTATGGCTATCCCTTGTTCCTTTCTTAGTGATTAATTGTATTATTTCGAATTTGAAAGCTTTTACATTGTAATAATTAGGCTGAATAGGACAGCCAACCATGGCTTTAGCTTAGGCCATTAAATCTCGAACAAAATTCATGGGAGCCTTAGGCCAGCCCACACTATTTGTACTCCATGTTTGAACATGAATAAAGAGATTTGGATTTTAAGAGAAAAACATTGTTGTTTAAGTTGAGCTTTGCTCCTACCCCCTTAACTTATCAAGCTTGTCTTGTGGTGTTTTCTTAGCTTATCACCTTATTGGTGTGGTGCCTCCAATCATCCTCATCAACATTCTTGTTGTGGAGGAATTCTTTAACTTATCAAGCTTAGGCTTGTGGTGTTTTCCCTCCCAAGTCTTTTCCAACTTCTTTTATCTTCCCTTAATTTAATCCCCCTTAACCATCCACACACGACCAAATACAAGCCCAAACAGCCAAACACCCCAAAACCGAACCATTGCCATCATCTAGCTTACTCACGGCCAGAAAACCTACCCAGGACATTAAAGCCTTGGTCAGAATTTCCATCACCTCAGTCAGCCCAAGGCCAGCCTCGGCCAGACTGACTCAAGCCACGCACCAGCCCAAAATCCCACAACCCTTACACACAACCACAATGCAAACAACCCCAAATACAAAATACCAAAAACAACCAGAATTCCCAAAAACAAGAATACCAAAAACAACTAGAAATTCCGCATTTACATTACAAGTCCAAATTTCAAGCAAAAGGATCGTAAAGAACACCAACCCCACAAGGAGGTTGCTGTCACAAGGTAATACAAGGCCTTGGAGGGCCAATGACACGTGCTAGGACCAAAAAGGCCCAACAAATACTTGAGCAACTCGTGTGCACATTCATGGATTCAAGCACCAAATGGGCCACAAAGGAGGGCAGGCCCATTAATTGCATCTCCCATGAAGGGGAGCCACATGAAGGCCACGGTCTTTGATGACAACCTTAGGGGGGTGATTGCCTTTTTGACAATTCTCCTTTTTGAGAGAATTGCTTGGACCGTTTCTTGCTTGGAATTGTCACACTTTAGTTGAATTGTACTTTGAAATTTTAGGGCTTTCCAGGAGTGTTTATGATTTGGCTTAGGTTGATATGTGTTGAAGGTCTAGGGCAGAATGTGGATGGGGGGATAAGAGATGGTAGGGCGCCACAAACACTTAGTGTTTGATAAGCCTGTGAAGTTCGGCACAAGCCACATAGGTAACTTGATAAGAACGGGTCCTTGGCTTGGCCAATATTGCTAGGAGACTCACTCACTAACACAAGGGGAATAAATCCGAAAATCAACTCTAATTTTATGCATGCATAAAAGAAATACATATTAGTGAGAATTCTCTCCTAAGTTTCTTGGTTGAACCGAGAGTATTGTTCTTATCAAACATCCTTGTTTGTGGCGAACTTCCTTAAGGCTTATCAAACAAAACCTTGTTTGTGGCGCCATCCATCTTCTATATTCTTCATCTTCTTTTATCCAACACAACCTCACACAACCACCAAACCTCGGCCTAACTGATATCAACCTCCTTGGGGATTGGTATTTTTGTAAGATCGTTTTGTTTGAAGTTGGCTTATGATTTCAAGAAGACTTTTTGTTGGATGTTTTTGGATGTTTTATATAAGTTTCGGTTGGCTTTTGGCTTTTGGGTAGGCTAAGGTTGTGTAGGGGTATTTGCTTGGCCGAGAGTGGTTAAGTGTTTAGGCTAAGATGTGTGTTTGGTGTTTAGCCGAGAGTGGTAAAGAATTTAGGCTTGGTTGTCTCGATTATGAATAGGGTTGTGTTTTAGGCCATGGTTGTATATTTGGCTCGCGTGGTTTGTGTATGGGTTAGTTAGGCCGAGGCTTGGTGGTTGTGTGAGGTAGTGATGGATAAAAGAAGATGAAGAAGATAGAAGATGGATGGTGCCACAAACAAAGTTTTGTTTGATAAGCCTTAAGGAAGTTCGCCACAAACAAGGATGTTTGATAAGAACAATAATCTTGGTTCAACCAAGAAACTTAGGAGAGAATTCTCACTAATATGTTTTTGCATAAAATTCAAGGTGTTTTATTTCAATGACAATTCTTACATATATAGGCTAGCGACACACGGCTCCCTCAAGGCAAGAAGAAAGAAAGGAGATAAACATTTGAATTTGGAAAAGTAATTACATGGCTTAATGTAATTTAAGTGCCATATTTCCTAATTCAACACCCATATTCGGCCATAATGCCTTGAGGTTAAGCTGAGTTGAAAATATGGGATGCTTGTTCCATTTAATAATGCATTTAGGCTGAGGAGGAGAATAAGGTGGTGTCTTGATTTCTTATTTGAATTTGAATTCAAGCATGTGTTTATTCAAATGTACTTGGACATCTTGTTTGTGTGCCTCATTAAGCTTTTCCTTCCCTTTTGCATTTGTGTTATGCCACGGTTTAATGTCTTCCCTTGGTTTTAGCACATGTGTTGGAGCTTTTGAATTCTTCCATTAAGTTGTGTTGAAGATCCTCAACTAGGCCCCCTTTTCTTTAGCATTTGTCATTCTTGAATTGAGGAGGATTAGTTGGACATTTAATTTGTGAGGCTTGTTTGAATTCTTCTTTAAGGTGGGGGGAAGATATGGGATGTGACTTTAAGTCCCATTTGAATTTGAAATTCAGCCTTGAGTGCATGCTTTAAAGTGTGGCAGAAGATGTGGGATTGGCTTGAAGGCTTTGGCTGAAAAAGGCGCCTTGACTGAGTCAACAAGACCTAATCAGCATGCTTGGACGTGGGCTTCACACATGAGGAGGAAATAGCGGCGCCTGGTCTAGACAGCAAGGTTGGCTGGCCTTCAAGTGTGACACGGCACATGGTGCATCTTGGCCAGGTCAGAGGCAGAAAATTCGGCGCCTGGTCCAGGTCAGTTGGCTCGGTCAGACTTTGGCTTTGGCCTAGTCAGCAGCAAGATTTGGCCGTGGCTTTCATGGCTTGGGCTAAAACACATCAACATGGTTATTAGTAAACTTAATTAAAATAAAAGCATGCTTGAAATAGTAGGTATAATAAACATGGTTGGTCTGTAACACCCTAAATTTGAGTCTTCAAGATTATAGTAACAATCCTGGAAGCCTCGCTTGAGCGAGAGTTGTCTCGCCTGGGCGAGAAATGGCAATTTTGGGCTGTTGACACAGTGTAATCGATTACATGCTGATAAACTAATCAGGCTTGTGCATGTGACACAGTGTAATCGATTACACACTCCTGGTAATCGATTACATCATATTAAAAGCATCAGATATGTGCATCTGACACAGTGTAATCGATTACACACTCCTGGTAATCGATTACATCATATTAAAAGCATCAGATATGCGCATTTTTCACGTTGTAATCGATTACACCATGTTGGTAATCGATTACAACCCGACGACACCTCTTTAAAACAGAAACCCAAACACATTTTAGGGTTAGAACTTCGAAGAGAAGAGAGAGAGGAGAGCTTTTCAAGAGCAAAGATCCTTAGGACTCATCTTAGAGCTTGAGAAGAGGTAAACCTCTTGTTCCTAACTATTCTTCTTCCTCTCTAACTTTTTTTGGGTATGTTGGATTTATTTTCAAAACATGAGAAACCATGGAAACTCATCCTTTAGAGTTATGGTTCGTTTTATGTTGTTTTTATCTTGTAAACTCTTGGTTTAGAGATAGTATCTCAAGAATGGAAAGGGTTGTGGGTTGAATCATGAAAACCCCAAAAACTCTAAAAGTGAAAATGTGGTAAAAGGAGAGAATGAGTAAAATGTTAGAGGTTGAAGATGAGTTTACCCCCAAATATTGAAATATGAGATGTTATGCATGTTTTAGATGGTTGAATATTGATGATGAATATTTTGTATGCTTAAATGATGCAAAATAAGTTGTTTATGTAATATTTGGAATAAATAACTAACATTATGTTATGTGGTGGGATGAAAAGAGATCCTAAGGTTGGAGGTGGTGTCGGTAGAATTCGAGAAGTTGCCAAGAACCGAACCCCAATACTCATCAAGGTAAGGATAAGTCTTTAATTGTGCATTTGGAATAGAAAATGTAAGTATTTTCTGGTTATGCAATGATTGAATTGTGAATTACGCATTTAGTATAAACATATATGGGTGTGTTTTATACTAAAGTAGGTGTAGATTTACGGAAGATGGAAAACGTGTGTATTTCTGATCATGCAATAATTATATTGTGAATCACGTGTTTAGTATAAACATATATGGGTGTGTTTATACTAAAGATGGCGTGGATTTACAGGAAATGGTTGATAGTGAAATCAATGAAAAGGAAACGTATTTTTAGCCGACCATAAATGGTTAGCGACTTTGGCGCAAGTTATGTAGCAAAAACTTGGCTCAAGTTATGAAGCAATACTTTGGCTCAAGTTATGTAGCAATGCTTTGGCTCAAGCTATGTAGCAATACTTTGGCTCAAGTTATGTAGCAGTACTTTGGCTCAAGTTATGTAGCAACACTTTGGCTCAAGTTATGTAGTAATGCTTTGGCTCAAGCTATGTAGCAACACTTTGGCTCAAGTTATGAAGCAATACTTTGGCTCAAGTTATGTAGCAATATTTTGGCTCAAGCTATGTAGCAATACTTTGGCTCAAGTTATGTAGCAATGCTTTGGCTCAAGCTATGTAGCAATACTTTGGCTCAAGTTATGTAGCAATGCTTTGGCTCAAGCTATGTAGCAAAACTTTGGCTCAAGTTATATAGCAATGCTTTGGCTCAAGCTATGTAGCAAAACTTTGGCTCAAGTTATGTAGCAATACTTTGGCTCAAGTTATGTAGCAACGCTTCGGCTTAAGCTATGTAGCAAAACTTTGGCTCAAGTAATGTAGCACAAAATGAATTTATAAAACAAATGGTTTATTAACTCCTTTTTCTAATGTGGATTATCTTATAATGACGTTTATTGAATTAATGACTTACTCCTTTGTGTGTTTTGTACTTTTGTCATTGATAATCCCATTGCAGGTAAATAGACGAATGAAGTATGCCAGGTCGGGAGCTTTAGGAGCTTTAGACTTTGGATTCACTATTTATGTTTTTCATATTCTAAATGATTACCTGCAGATTTAAATGATTGTAATCATGGCTAACCATTATTTGGATATTTGTAACCATGCGTAATGTTATTTTGGAGGATCAGAACCTTTGAGGTCTTAGTACTCATAGGGAATGATATGAATGAATTATGTTTTTCTACAAGATTAATTGTATGATAATATAATAGGTTATAAGATTAGTTCCAGGAATGATTCATGAGAACTTCTAGGTAAAATGATTATGTATGTGGTTATTGATTCATGGATTGAGTGTGAGGAGGGGAAATAAGATTTTGAAGTAAGGATATTAAAATGGTAATGTGAGTTATGAGTGATTGAATGGAATTGAATTAATGGGCATCATTTTGTCACTTGGCCCAAGTAATGCTCAAAGACATAGCACAAGTTGGCCAATGGTGCTTTGGGATTTCTTGGTCCTGGCCCGAGTTATGGGTCCTCTTAGGCCCATTTGAACATCCAAGTTGATGGCCATTGGTGGGTTGCTATCATCCCCTCCAAGTTGATGGCCTTGTTTTAGAATGGTGTTTGGCTAGGAAATTCTGGCCGAGGCTTTATCGTCTTGGGTAGCTTTCTGGCCGAGAGGTGATTAGTGTTTAGGCTAGGTTGTCTTGGTGGGGGGTTTGGCTTTGTTATAGGCTGATGTTGTGTGTCATGGTTTGGTATGGAATGTTTCGGTTTGGTGTTGGATAAAATAATTGGTGAAGAAGAATGAAATGGAAGGGCGCCACAGACTAGATTGTTTGAAAAGCCAAAGGAAGCTCGCCACAAACAAGGATGTTTGATAAGAACAATACTCTTGGTTCAACCAAGAAACTTAGGAGAGAATTCTCACTAATATGTTTGTGCATAAAATTCAAGGTGTCCTATTCAATTGTGTATTTCGAGTACATATAGTGAGGGATGGCCTAAGGCTCCCTTGTGACTCAAACCGTGACTTAATTGCCTAGGCTAAGACTTGGCTGGCCGTTTTGATTCAGCCTTACATTGCCTTTGAGAAATTTGAATTACAATTTATCACTTAGCAAATAACTAGGGCTGTCATGAATCAGCCTCTTAAAATACAATTGAAATTCATTTACACCATACGCAAAAGAAAAGGGGCGAGTTTCATGGAGCATTTATGTTGAAACTTCATGTGTTCTTCCTTTTAGTGCCTTTGCCATGAGTTCTCCTTGCCTTTCTTCTTGCACACGTGGGCTGATCTAAAGGTAATTTGAATAGATGAAATAAAGTTGTTTTAGTCCTTTGATAGTCGAGTATGGAAAGAGCTTTAACTTTGTTGGCCACGTTTTTGGTGAGTCATTATGTTGGCCGAATTTGCATTTTGAATTTGTGATCCAAGTAAGGAAACAAATAATTGTTTCCTTAACTTCCCCAATTTGACTTGGCCCCTTTTAATGTGGTGCACTCCCAATAAGGCAACAAATAACACCGAATTGTTAGTATATGGAAAGACTTAACTTTGTTGGCCACGGCTTGGGGAAAGTCATTAATTTGGTTGATCCCATAAGGCAACTCCAAGGATTTGCTATCACTCGCCCAATCTGAATGTGATTCATCAATTGAATGTAATCTCAAAAAAGGCAACAAGTGTAATGCGCCTATTCTGCCTTTGGTAGCCAATTAGGCAAGGTTCAATTGTGCTCCAAATGTGGCTTGGTTCATCAACGTGGTAATAGTGTGTTTTCTTGATAAGGCAAGTCTTGTCACGCCCATGAATGATTAATTTCCTCATATCCAAGTTTGGTAAGCTTGAATCCACGCCCATGCTTACTTTGATCCTACGATTGGCCTTTGTTAAGGTTCCTACACAATAAGCTCACATAATACGTATTCAATTATTTCATAAAATGTAAAGTAAGATTTAAGACAAGCATTTATTTTGCATAAATTAAATGTAGTCGTGGTTTAAGACCACTTATTAAATGAAAGCAAGGAAAACACTTTATTCCTTTCCCTCTTGGTTGTAACCTTCAAGGGGGGTTGCCTCAAGTATAAGGCAATTTATGGGCCTCAAGTTATCACTTGGCCCAATTGAAGTTTGGATACTTAGTACTAGTTGATCAAGAGTGCTTCGGGCCTTCTTAGCCTTGGCCCGAGTCATGGGTCCTCTTAGGCCCATTGGAACATCCAAGTTGATGGCCATTGGTGGGTTGCTATTAGTATGGCTTTGTTTATGGCCGAGGGTGGTTGTTTGGAATGGTGTTTGGCTAGGAAATTCTGACTGAGGCTTTATCATCATGGGTAGCTTTTTGGCCGAGAGGTGATAAGTGTTTAGGCTAGGCTGTCTCGGTGGGGGTTAGGCTTTGTTATAGGGTGAGGTTGTGTGTCATGGTTTGGTATGGAATATTACGGTTTGGTGTTGGATAAAAGAAATGGTGAAGAAGAATGAAATGGAAGGGCGCCACAAACTAGGTTGTTTGATAAGCCAAAGGTAGTTCGCCACAAACAATGATATTTGATAAGAACAAATATTCTTGGTTCAACCAAGAGTCTTAGGAGAAAATTCTCACTAAAGCAATTTTTCATAAAATTCAAGCTATCTTATTTCATATAATGAGACTTACATATATAGCATGGGTTGTCCATGAGGCTTCCCTTCTAATTCGAAAATGCAATTCAAATTACAAAGTTTAATGATAATAAGTGCCTAATTCAAACTTAAGCTACACGTGCAAATGGCATTAAGTGCCTTAGTTGCAATTTTGATTCAGCCATGAAGAAAATGTAGTAAATCCAAGCAAAACTCGTGGGATGCTTGTCCCATTCACAAAAATTCGTTTAAGCCGAGGCGGAGAATAAGGGATGTGTCTTCACTCTCTTTTGAATTTGAATTGGACCACATGTGGAAGTTGTTCAAGGCTCTTTTGTTTGGTCATGAATGCATTAAATCCGAAGAGGAAGAAGTGGGATGGTGTCTTCAAGTCTTGTTTGGATTTATGTTCAGCCACGTTTGAATTTGAATAAGGCTTGGCTGAATTATTAGTGTGTGCTTGCAATTAAATGGATATTAACACCTTAGGCAAGAAACAAGGTAGGCGCCATAAGTGTTGTCCTCTTTAAAACATTTCCACCATGTATTTATTGCTTTCCTTAAGGCTGGACAAAATTGTTGGTTGGGGCGGAAAGCATGGGATTGCTTTAAGTACCACTTTAAATTTGTAAACCACATTTATTTGTTGATTCAAATTTGTGCCCAGCCTTAATGCCTTGTAATTAAGTCGAGCTGAAGATATGGATTGCTTGTCTTATTGCTTGGCCGTGTTTCAAAGTAGCATTTAAGGCCTGGCTGAAAAGATGGTGCCTTGTCCCTTTGGCCTCGCCGAATTGAAGGCTGGTGGAGAGTAGACGCCTAGGCTGAGTCAGCAGGCTTGGCCAGGTCAGTAGGCTCGGTCAGACTTGAGCTTGGCCTAGTCAGCAGCATTAAAAGTTGACCATGGCTTTAATGGCTTTTGCTGAAATTCACGTGCAACCCATGCATCCTACATAAAAGACATATTTATTAGGTGATAACTAACATAAAAGCAAATAAAAAATATTATAACATAATAAAAACGTGGTTGGACCACTTATTATTAACATAAAGAAACAAAAAGGGAAATCCTAGCCGTGGCCTTCAAAAGGTTCATCCTCTATAAGGAGACAATTAGTGGGCCTCATATCCTCACTTGGCCCAATTGATTCTAGGGTGCTTAGAATAAGTTGGCCAAGTGTGCCTTGGGCTTTCATGGCCATGGCCCGAGTTGTGGGCCCTCCTAGGCCCATTAGATCATCCAAGTTGATGGCCCTTGGTGAGTTGCTATCATATTCATGTAGCTCCTGATACCACTTGATAGCAACCTCCTTGTGGGGGTTGGTATGCTTTCACGATCGTTTTGTTTGGAAGATGTTCTTTGGGGAATTCGAGTTGTGTTTGGTTGTTTGTTTTTTGGGTATTTTGTTTTTGGTACGGCTTTGTGTATGGCTTAGGGGATTTGATGTGTTTGTGAATAGGCTGAGTATAGCTTTTGGTAGATGGGGTGATGTAATGATAGCAACCTGATTGGGCCCAAGTCTAAGAAGACCAGCAAGTCCATCAAGCTTACAATCCGAAGGCCAATTCTCCTTAAGAACTTAAGGACATTTTCGTTTTACTTAAATAAAATTGCTCAAAAGAAACCATGGACCAACAAGAGTCTTTCAATAGGCTAAACAAGCTAACGCATTTATTTTGGTAAGTCTTTTATTTGGCCAATTCTGCCCAGCAGTCCGTGCACATCCTCCAGCTTCCATTCTTTTTGGGTACCAATATCACTGGCACAACACATGGGCTCATGCTTTGTTGGACCCAGCCTTTTTCCATTAGCTCATCGATCTGCTTTTGTATTTCCTGTGTATCATGGGGGTTGCTCCTATAGGCAGGCCTATTAGGCAAAGAAGCCCCCAGAATGAGATCGATATGATGCTCAATTACCCTCAAAGGTGGTAAGCCACGTGGGACTTCCATGGGGAACACATCTTCGAACTCTTGTAGAAACCCTTTAACAAAGGGTGGCAATTCATCAGGCACAGAAATAGAGGTTAGAGTAACATCATGACAGTATAATAACTATAAGGGTTTCTTTGAGATCAAAGCACCCTTAACTTCGCCCCGAGAGGCTATCAAACTGTTTTTCTTTTCCTTTTTTTCATCATTTTCTTCTTTTTTTTCTCTTTTTTTCATTTTTTCTTTTTTTTCATTTTTTTTCTTTTTCTACTTTTTTTTGTGGATCATTCTTTTTTTCTTGATCCATTTTCTCTTTCAATTTTTTTTGGTCCTCACTCACTTGCTTTGGAGACAAGGGTGAGAGTACAATTTTCTTATCAAGAAATACAAAAGTGTACTTGTTGGAAAACCCATCATGGATGGCTTTCCTATCGTACTGCCATGGCCTGCCTAATAGCATGTGGTTGGCCTCCATTGTGACTACGTCACACAGTACGATGTCCATATATTTCCCAATGGAAAATGGGACCTCGGCTTGTAGGTTAACGATCATTTCTCTGACCTCACTTAACCATTGTAGACGGTAAGGTGATGGGTGGGTCCTAGTCATTAGGTTTAGTTTGTTAACCATCCTAGTGCTCACCACATTGGCACAACTGCCACCATCATCTTGAGTGGAAGATGTTTTCCCGTTGACTTTCCTCATCCTCCTTGACTTGGCTTCCCAAAAGCCTTCGCACCATGAGTAAGTCTCCATCTGGCATTCTTGCCTCCTCATCACATTCTTCCTCTGTACTTGAGGCTTCAGACTCGGATTCCACTGCTCCATTCCTGAACACCATAGTCCTCCTAGTTGGACACTGAGAAGCAATGTGCCCATGGCCCAAGCATTTGAAACACTTGATCTCCCGACTTCGACTTGGTGCTTCCACGGCCTTCTTCCCATTAGTGGTGCTCACGGCCTCCTTGCTGGCTGCACACTCCTTCTTAGGTTTGTCCTTCCAGCTAGATGATTGGAACTTGCTAGTGTTGTTAGAGTAGGACTTTGACTTCCTCCTCTTGAGTTGTTGTTCCACTTTCATAGCTTTCTGAACCAAGTCCTCTAGCTCCACATAGCTGTGCAACTCCACAATATCCTGGATGTCCTGGTTGAGTCCATGAAGGAACCGTGCCATAGTAGCCTCATGGTCTTCATTGAGATTGGACTTCAACAAGGCTAGCTCCATCTCCTTGTAGTAATCATCCACTGATTTACTCCCTTGAGTCAACCTTTGGAGTTGGTTGTATATGTCCCAATGATAAGGTGGGGGAACAAACCTCCTCCTCATGATAGTCCTCATTTCCTCCCATGTGCTCACGGGTTGAGCACCACACCTTCTCCTATCCTTTTGAAGTTGATCCCACCAGATCATAGCATACTCCTTAAACTCAAGTGCAGCCACCTTCACCTTCTTTTCTTCTGAACAGTTGTGGCAATCAAACACTTGCTCTATCTTCATCTCCCATTCCATGTATGCTTCTGGATTGTTCATTCCCATAAAGGTGGGAACCTTGATCTGAACTCCTTCTACCCGGTCATCCCTCCTCCTTTCCCTTTGGTCCTCTTCTCCATTTCTCCTTTCCCTTCGCCTCCTTCTCCTCCTTTCCTCTTCTGAACCCGAGGAGTGCTCATGGCTTGATTGTCTCCTATTCTGTTGGTGTTCTTGTCGGACTTGCATTTCCGCCATTTGTTGCTTAAGAGTCCTGAATTCCTCATGAATTTCATGAAGAACCGAAGTGAAGCCCTCGGTCCTTGGTGACACAACAGGGGATGATGTGTTTTCTGAAGACATCTCTCACTAACACTCTCATATGTTACTCACAATGTGTTTCACTCACTTACTCTTTCTCTCCTTGGGGTTCTGGATTGAACCAAAAGAAGTTCTGGATGGTGTTCTTGTATGGCGAAACAGCTAGGCTTAACTCAAACAATTTTGAGGTGGCGGTTTTGTAGGTGGTGGTTTTATGGGGGTTTGGATGTGTGTAGATGGTAATAAGACAGAAAGGAACAAGAAAAAATTTTGTGCTTGATGGCTTGATTCGACCACAAGCTTTTGTGTTTGCTTTTTGGTGTAGGCTCTTATTGGCTTTCGGATTGGCCAATGCTTTTAGGAACCTGCACTCAGAAAATTCACAAATTAAATGATTGGGTTTCGGATTTAGCCAAAACAAAGACTTTGATGCACCAAGGTTGGCCTTTGGTTCGACCAATGTTGTATATGATGCAAAAGCACTTCAAACAATGCTAGCTCTGGATACCACTTGATAGCAACCTCCTTGTGTGGGTTAGTATTTTTATAAGATCGTTTTCTTTGAAGTCTCGGTTAAGAAAATTTTGGGTGTTTTTGTTTGGTTTCGGCTGCCTATTAGCTTTGATGGGTGGAGAATATATTTGGCTTGGGTAATGGTGTCTTTGGCCGAGGCTTGTGTATGGGGATTGTTTGGGATAGTGTTTAGGAAAGGGGAGTCTGGGTTAGGTTGGGTTATTGTGTTTGGCCGAGGCTTGGTGGTGGTTTGGTTATGCTCTGGTCACGGTTTGGATATAAGAAAAGGTGAAGAAGAATGAAATGGAATGGCGCCACAAACTGAATTGTTTGATAAGCCAAAGGAGGTTCGCCACAAACAAGGATGTTTAATAAGAACCATACTCTTGGTTAACCAAGAAACTTAGGAGAGAAATCTCACTAATATGTTTTTGCATAAAATTCAAGGTGTTTATTTCATGTTCATAAACCATACATATATGATGTGGGCTGGCCGTGACGCTCCCTTTGGAATTGAAAATAAAGCTACCATTATTACATTGATGTCACTATCCCAACATGGGGCTAAGCTTATGGGAAAATTAATGCCTACATTAATGAGTATTAGGCACATGTTGAATGTACTTGGACAATGGGTTCCAAGTCACACGGCTATACATTTAAAACATCCTTAAGTGCCTCCTCTTGTGCTCATTCAAATAGTGATTCAGCCATAAGTGTTGAAGTTAAGCCGAGCCAAATACAAGGGTTGTGTCTTATTCCATTTATGTCGAGGAGGAAAATAAGGTGGGCCATTGAATTCCTCATTTGAATTTGAACTTGGACACGTGCTTATGGCTATTTGAAGTCTTGGTTGTGTTGTAGCTTGAGCCTTCAAGGCATGTGCTGAAAATATGGGATATGCTTTCAATGATTATTTGAATTTAAACTCAGCCATGAATGCCTTCCCTTTTGTAGATTGGCTGAGTTATTCATAATAATTTGCTCAATTAAAAAGGCATGAAACATGAGGCAGAGAATATGGTAGGCGCCATAAATATGGTTGGCCGTGTCTTGATGTGCCTTCTTTAGGAAAGGGCTGAGCATGCGGCGCCTTGGCCTAGTCAGCCTGCTTGGGCGTGGCTTCCACGCATGAGGCGGAAAGAGGGGCGCCTGGCCTAGTCACCTATTGAGTCAGATTCAGGCGTGGCTTCTAGACAGGGTGCAGAAGATGCGGCGCCCTGGCCAGGTCAAGTTCCAGCATGGCCTGAGCTGGATCAGGCCGTCAAGAAATTCCTAAGACAAACAAAGGAAATTTTATTAGATGATAATGAAAGCTAATTTAAAAATATTTAAGAATAAAAGCTTGTGGTCTAAAGCCACTTATTTAAATCAAGACAACAAACAAGCCCTTAGTCATCCCTTGCTTGGTCGTGGCCTTCAAGGGAGGTGTCCTCTAATGTGAGGCATGTTATGGGCCTCGTGGTGTCACTTGGCCCAGTTGATGCTTGGATGTTTAATATTAGTTGGTCAAATGTGCCTTGGGCTTTCTTGGCCCTGGCCCGAGTTATGCCTCCCCCTAGGCCCATTAGGTTATCCAGGTTGATGGGCCTTGGTGGGTTGCTATCATTACTACTAATAACAAAGAGATAAAACTATGGGAAAATGACACGGCTCAATGAATTGTAGCTTTAACGTGTTGCTCTCAAAAAGGCAACAATGAATTGTGAATGAATGTAGTCTTTCGTGTTGGTTGACTAAATGTTTTGCTACTTGAAGCCTTTGCACACGTAGGGCTGATTTGGAATTGCCTTTAACTCCTTTAATTGCTGACTTTTGGAAACTTTTAATGGAGCCTTTGAAGCACATGTGTATTCAACAATTAAATAAGTCATCAATGTGTCTTTAACAATTTGTTGGATCTCTTGCATACATGGGCTGCTTTGAAAATTAAATGCCTTAAATCCTTTGGGTGGCCGAGTTTGGCAAGTCTTGATGAGTCATTGAATCATTTGTCTTCAATTTGAATTGCCATTATAAACAATAAACAAAAATCATTTGAATTGCCACACCGCTCATTTAAATTGTATCATCAATGTGCTCTCCCAATAAGCTAACTTTGGCCGTGCTTATAAATGTGGATTTGTTTGGTGAAAGAAAAATCATACGGCTCGTTAAGTTGTGTCATCAGCGTGTCCTCCCAAAAAGGAAACTTTGGCCATGCTCATGAATGTGGACAAGGTGATTTTAATTCCCTCATTGCCGAACATTGGTAAGTCCCTACACATAAACACACATTAAAATTTATTCAAATATTGCATAAGGTAATTGAAATTAAATAAAGGAAACATTAGGCATTTATTGAGTTTGCATAAACTAATTTTGGCATGTTGGCCGTGGCTTTGGCCACTTATTAAAACAATAAAATGGAAAAGCACTTTATTCCCTTCCCTCTTGGTCGTAGCCTTCAAGGGGGGTTGCCTCAAGAATAAAGCAATTTATGGGCCTCGTGTCGTCACTTGGCCCAGTTGAAGCTTGGATAATTAGTATTAGTTGCCCAATAGTGCCTTGGGCTTTCTTGGCCTTGGCCCGAGTCATGGGCCCTCCTAGGCCCATTAGTTCATCCATGTTGATTGAATTGGGCGAGTCGCCATCACCCCCCCAAGGAGGTTGCTATCAGATAGTGATTTTGATAGCAACCCACCAAGGCCCATCAACCTGGATGACCTAATGGGTCTAGGGGGAGCCATAACTCGGGCCAGGGCCAAGAAAGCCCAAGGCACACTTAACCAACTAATATTGAACATCCAAGCATCAACTGGGCCAAGTGACACCATGAGGCCCATAACATGCCTCACATTAGAGGACACCTCCCTTGAAGGCCACGGCCAAGCAGGGGTGACTAAGGGCTTGTTTGTTGTCTTGAGTAAAATAAGTGGCTTTAGACCACAAGTTTTTATTCTTAAGTATTTTTAAATTAGCTTTCATTATCATCTAATAAAATTGCCTTTGTTTGTCTTAGGAATATCTTGACGGCCTGATCCAGCCCAAGCCATGCTGGAACCTGACCTGGCCAGGGCGCCGCATCTTTCGCACCATGTCTAGAAGCCACGCCTGAATCTGACTCATCAGGTGACTAGGCCAGGCGCCACTTTTTCCGCCTGATGCGTGGAAGCCACGCCCAAGCAGGTTGACTAGGCCAAGGCACCGCATGCTCAGCCCTTTCCTAAAGAAGGCACATCAAGACACGGCCAACCATATTTATGGCGCCTACCATATTCTTTGCCTCATGTTTCATGCCTTTTTAATTGAGCAAATTATTATGAATAACAAAGCCAATCTACAAAAGGGAAGGCATTCATGGCTGAGTTCAAATTCAAATAATCATTGAAAGCACATCCCATCTTTTCAGCCCATGCCTTGAAGGCTCAAGCTACAACACGGCGAAGACCTCAATAGCAATAAGCACGTGTTCAAGTTCAAATTCAAATGAGGAATTCAATGGGCCACCTTATTTTCCTCCTCGGCATAAATGGAATGAGAAACACACCTTATGTTTGGCTCGGCTTAACTTCAACACTTATGGCCGAATCATTGTTTGAATGAGCACAAGAGGAAGCACTTGAAGATGATTAAATATATAGCTGTGTGACTTGGAACCCATTGTCCAAGTACATTCAACATGTACCTAATACACATTCAAGTAGACATTAACTTTCCCTTAAGCTTAGCCCCGTGTTGGGATAGTGACATCAATGTAATAACGGTAGCTTTACTTTCGAAATTCAAAGGGAGCCTCACGGCCAGCCCACATCCTATATGTATGACTTATGAACATGAAATACATATCTTGAATTTTATGCAAAAACACATTAGTGAGAATTCTCTCCTAAGTTTCTTGGTTGAACCAAGAGTATTGTTCTTATCAAACATCCTTGTTTGTGGCGAACTTCCTTTAGGCTTATCAAACAACACCTTGTTTGTGGCGCCATCCATCTTCTAACTTCTTCATCTTCTTTTATCCAACACAACCTCACACAACCACCAAGCCTCGGCCTAAACACCCCATACACATTCCCACCGATCCAAATATAAAACCATGGCCTAAACACAACCCTATTCCTAACCGAGACAACAAAGCCTAAAAACTTCACACTCTCGGCCAAACACCAAACCCACATCCTAGCCTAAACACTCAACCCCTCTCGGCCAAGAAAACACCCATACACAACCTTAGCCTACCAAGCTCACATAAAACAACCAAAACAACCAACAAAAAGTCTTCTTGAAATCATATACGACATACAATGGCACATACCACTCAACCGTGATACCATATAGACGATTCATGGACTAACCTAAGGAGTCCATATACCATGGTCAAACATCAGGACAACTAAGAGACAATTATCACAACCGGGATAAAGATTACCCAAACATTCCCTTAGTCACTATAGATCTCCTTGTTCTATTACTACAATCATCGTTCAAAACAATTGGCATATACAGTGAGATTCACAGTAATACCTTCAAATTCAGAAGAAAGTGGGACCCCACACCCACCAATTACCAAGACGTACTAGTTCACATCCCGCATTTAAAATCTAGATCGACATCCACTCAATAGAAATAACGTCCTTTCATTCCACACATGAGCAATAATCACAATTTACTCAAAAATTCTCGATAGCATTTCAATTCGTACTTGCTACACACAGTAACATGGTAGTCATCCAACAAGTAGCATTTAGGCAAACAAGATTTTTGGAGTCATTCCGAGTATAAAATAAAATTACCAAGTTATTATCCAACTCAACCAAACAGTCTTACTACAACGATTGCGGTTTAAGAGGATTTGCTAGTTCATAAACTCAACTAGGCATACAAGGTCGCAGACTCAATCAAATCACATGCTTGGCCACCAATGATCATTGCAATTTTATAAACACTCAATCCAATAATATACGTTATGTAGGGATATTTCATTTACAATTGCAAGTATACATTTAGTACTCATATCTACAACATGTCTAGAAACACTTTGTCCGAGTTACTTCACATAGTTTTTAGCAATAATACATTCGCACAGAATGCAGTTGTTAAACTTTTGGACATTCAATGTTGAACTAAGTTAATGCTGAGCTACCTTCTACACTCCACCCAAATTGACTCTCGAAAATAGTTCAAATATAAGATTCATGGCAATCATCTCGCGAAACAAGGTTTTCATAATCATTTCAAAATAGCTTCAAAAATCCATTTTTTCTCATGTGACACCGAAAGTTTCAAATTAAGATTTTCAAAGGCTAGTTATTTCTGGAATTACATTCCATTCGGGGCATTAGAGTCCTCACAGTCCATCTAACAAAACTTACCTATGCCATAATACTTCGATTATGCATAATAATCACTAACACACATGAAATAAAAATAAGTTTTGTAAGCACCATATCAAGCAGATAATTGGGGTTACAATACCACTATATCGCGAGTTGCAATTATTCCACTACAAAAGGTCAATCACCATATACCAAAAGTTTCATGTACAACAATCAAGATGACTTCGCTATTCCCAATACTACTTTCCACAAAAGCATAGAACAAGATTTTGTTCATCCATTAACCCGCTAAAACTGAAGCAATACAACATCCATTCTCATGATCAAGTTCAGATTCATGCACATATAAGAAATCACTGGCAAAATGAAAACCTGTTACCTTAACTTTATTATGCCCATTTTGTTTTTCATATTGATTCGCTTTTAATTTCCAAAGGTTTAGAGAGTCACTTCAAGTTTAAACACATAAGGAATTTCCACCTTTATGCAAACACACTCTTCACAATGACATTTAGGAACTTCACCTACTTCATTCATTACTTTGAACCATGAGTTCTACCTTAATATAATGATGCAAACTAATGCAAACAAGAAAGTCTAACTTTTAACAACTTATAAAAACAAAGATACGAAACTTAGTCGTTTTCAAAACACACTAGGCATCTTTCATTTAATTTCCTCTTTAACACAATATTTTTAAAACCAACACTTCACGTTCAGCACCTTCAATACAACATATCAATCTACATGTTCACGTGAATCATTACCTTACTATTCCAGTCATTACCGTAATAATTAACATATTGCTTTCAGAATTCACACATCACGGAACAAATTATCGGACATTAACAATTAATCTCTAAGGAATATTTCACCATTGTCGTACAGAACATGTTAGCAGACTTCTACAATTTAAAATTTTGCACTCTTACATGTCACACAATAAAGATGTAGATATTTAGTCACCAAGTCTCATAATCAATTAATCTTTACCTCATGCATATTCGCTTTTAATCTTGAGGAATGACAAGATAATCAACAACATTAAACAAGGTATACCTATCACCATGCGTTTACCTCGGATCAAACCGTCAACACCGGACGTATCCGTGCCACTCATGGTTCTCACTCGGCCCGTTGTACTAGGCCTCCCAACCTTCACAGCATTTACATTCCGAGTCAACTTCGGACAAAACCTTTTTATATGTCCCTTTTCCTTACAGTGGAAACAACCATTCTCCGAACCAGTACAAATTGTTCTCGCATGCTTCCGCCCATATTTGTTGCACATAAGAAATATGTCGGGTTGAAATCCTCCAACAGTAGGTTTCGACCCTTGATAACCATGGTTACGATGGACACCAGTTGAGGCATATGATCGTTGGCTTTCATTCCCATTATCCTCGTACATCCGACATTGGGTCAGACCATTCGCTTCTAATGCATCTGCACCACACATGGTAAACACTCTACCAATGGATTGAGGTCGTCCAGTTCCCATAGAATTCATACTCTGTCGGGACTTAGGACAATACCTCTTGATATGCCCTGTCTCCTTGTAGTGAAAGCAGCTATCTGTCATTCCAGGACACAATTCTCCGACATGACTTCGGTTACACTTGCAGCACCAGGATGGAGAGTTTAATTGTGACCCTCCGGCATTTGCATGGGTCTTCGGCCCATGCAAAGTGTAACCCCGAATACCAACGGGTGGAAAATAAGGCTTTCGTTCTTCGTGAAACATCCTGTCCTTGCCCCTTCCATGCACAAAGTTTCTTTGAGGCCCGAAGTTCTTGGGAGGAATAGATTTGGAGATCGCCACTCTATCCGCCTTCATGTTAGTACACTCTATTCCTTGGACCCACTCAATAGTAGCATTCAGAGCAAATCCTCTTTGGAACTGACTAGGGTCCCTCCTACAGGACTCATCTAACTCTCGGTACTCAGCCGGTCCTTGTGAAACTAGGGTGTACGAGTCTGGACTTGGCGCCACGCTCCGATTCAGGTTTTATAAATTTTCATTCATGCCCTGAAGTACCTCTACCAGTTGTGCCAACAGATTATTGGGAACATTCTAACTCGTTCCCCTTCCTCTTTCAGCCATGTGTACCTGTACTCATGTACTAGTCAATAAACTAATTTTCTAACCAGACAAGTTTCACATAAGCACACAACCGTCAATGCCAACTAAGCAATTCAAGCACATAAAGATCACAAAGAAGCATGTAAAGCCATATCCTAAGCCGCATAATTAACTATGCTCTGATACCATATTGTAAAGACCCAAATTCTACCCATGAAGTTTTTTCCTTATTTTATTCCTTTTGCATGCATTTTCCTATACTTACTATCACATTTTCAACATACTTATTCCAAGTCACCATGTTCGCATACATTCGATTTAACATAAAATCATAATTCATATATTCTTTTCCTCGGTAATTACCGCATATGACTAACTATGGGTTTCCAAAACACCCATATACTACTAATATCCAGCGTTACACAGAAAGAAATGTAGGAAGTCAAATAGTTATGAATACAATCATCCAAGTAACAATTTACACCACAAAAAGCAAAATAAAGGATCCAAGTTTTAAGCTCCTAAGGCCTCGAACCAAGTGTCTTCAACTATCCTCTTTACCTGCAATGGGATTATCAATGGCAAATACACACAACATATAAAGGAGTAAGTCATCAAGACAATAAATACCATTATAAGATAATCCGCATTTTAAAGGGGTTAGTAAACCATTTTGAAATTCATTTTCTTTGCTGCATAACTTGAGCCAAAGTCGCTACACCCCTTAAGGTTAGCTAAAAGTAGATTCTCATTTCTTTTAAAAAGAAAACGTGCTACATATACTCGAGCCGGAGTATTGCTTCGTATACTCGAGCCGGAGTTTTGCTTCTTATACTCGAGCCGGAGTTTTGCTTCTTATACTCGAGCCGGAGTGTTGCTTCTTATACTCGAGCCGGAGTTTTGCTTCATATACTCGAGCTGGAGTTTTGCTTCTTATACTCGAGCCGGAGTTTTGCTTCTTATACTCGAGCCGGAGTCACTAACCATTCATGGTCGGCTAAAAATATATTTTCTTTTCATCGATTTTACCATCAATCATTTCCCGTAAATCCACGCCAACATTAGTATAAACATACCCATATATGTTTATACTAAATACGTGATTCACAACTTAATTATGGCACAACCAGAAAATACACACATTTTCCATTTTCAAATGCCCAAATAAAGACTTATCCTTACCTTGGTGAGCGTTGGAGTCGTTTTTCGAGTAACTTTACCAGTTCCCTCCGCGATTTCCTCCAACCTTAGGATCTTTCCTCATTCCCACCAATAACAACAATGTCAGTCATTTATTCATAATAACACATAAACAACTCATATTTCATCTTTATACATACAAGGGATTCCAACATTTTCAATATTTTCAAAACTACTTCATTAAGAGTTTTCAACCATTCAAGACATGCATATTCACCTTATATTCAACATTAGAACACTTACTCATAACACAATCATTCTCATACCACATAATCACGTCCATTTGCTGCCATTAAACACTTATCACACAATCCTTGTTACAAACATACCCGTATATGTTTATCACAATAAACATTCACCTCATATAACCAATTAACAACTCATAACACATCATTATTATAAACAAACCACACACAACATATTCTTTATCATATAACATATAGCACATTTCGTCTTATGACCACATTTTCGGTTTGAGGTTTTGGGGTTTTCATGGATCAACCCACAAATCCTTTCCATTCTTTGAATGTTAACTCTAAACCAAGAGTTTACAAGAGAGAAACTAAACAAGTTAGAAAGGAAGAAGAAGGGTTAGAAACAAGAGGTTTACCTCTTCTCAAGCTCTAAGATGATTCCTAAGGCTCTTTGCTCATGAAAAGCTCTCCTCTCTCTCTTCTCTCCAAAGTTCTAACCCTAAAATGTGTTTGGGGTTTATATTTTAAAGTGAATCGTCGGGTTCTCGCTCAAGCGAGTCCATTCTCGCTCAGGCGAGAAAATATCGCCTTTTTAAAATTTCAAATCTGACGCTCTCACTCAAGCGAGGGATTTCTCGCTCAGGCGAGGCAGCTCTCGCTCAAGCGACGATCTTACAGCCTCGACAGGTCCTAAATACCACTTTTCTCGCCCAGGCGAGACCACTCTCGCTCAAACGATGCAATTCTCGCTCAAGCGAGAATCCTTCAGTATAGCCAAGGATTTCACCCTCCCATGTGAGCCTCTCTCGCCCAGGCGACGATTCTCTCTCTCAAGGGAGACTCCCAAGACTGATACTATAATTTAATGACTTTAAAATCTAGGGTGTTACAACATATAAGACATCAGACAATACAAGTCTTGGAGTAAGTTGAACTATTCCAGAAATTGAGGTTGAGACCCTCTCACCATTTGGCAACTTGATATTCATTGGAGTAATATTCCTTTGATTAACATAGGAACTTAACTGACAAGTTATGTGATCCGTAGCTCTAGTGTCTAGGAGCCGTTCAAAATTTATTTTACCTCATGAGACAGATGGCAAGGTGGTGTTAATGATGGAATTAGCAACGTGTTTGGTTTATTCTTTGGATGAATTTAAGAGATCCAATATACCCTTAACTTCTTCTTCTGTAAACGCATGATTAGTGCCTTGTGTGATGGATTAATTAGGCTCTTCATCTAGGGGAAAACTGGTAGCATGATTATCCATTCTACTGGTTTTATTTTACTGGAAACCTGGTGGATATCCATGCTTCAATAAGCATGTTTCAATTGTGTGATTGGTTTTTTCACAAAAGGTGCAGAATCATCATGGTTGTCCTCTTCCTATGCCATTCATTCTTCCTGCTCCTCCTCTATAAGGTTGATTTCCTCTTCCTCTTGAGTTTTGAAAAACATTTTTATTTTGATTGCCTCTTTCCATAACTGACTGCAAGTACTTTTGAATCCATGTCCAAGATTGAAGACATTGGATTATTCATGTGTCTCTCTTGTTGTATCAACATTGAAAATGTCTTATTGATTGTTGGAAGAGGATCAAGAAGCATTATTTGTGATCTTACTTGAGAATATTGCTCATTTAACCCTTTAAGGAACCTTATGACACAATCTTGATCTCTATATGTCTTCATAGATTGTAGTATACCACATGAGCAAGATGGAAAACATTTGCACGAGCCTATGGGTCTGAAATTATCTATCTCTTCCCATATGATCTTCAATTGTGTGAAAAAATCAGAAATACCAAGGTTACCTTGGTTGAGTTTGTAAAATTCTTCTTGAAGTTCTGCAATTCGAAAGATATCTCCTTGTGAGAATCTATCATGAAGAGCCTTCCATACATCTGTGACAGAGTCTATCCATAGAATTGAATTGACAATTGATCCCTCAATTGAATGTTGGATCCATGACAGAACCATGGTGTTGCATCTTGTCCATAGGCCATAAAGGGGATCTTCAGTAGAAGGTTGGAGAAGAGTTGAATCCAGAAATACAACCTTGTTCTTGGACTGCATTGCCAGTTTCATAGCTCGTGCCCATGTGTGATAGTTCTTACCATTTAGAAGTGGTGTAACAAGGATGAGTGTAGGATTTTCATTGGAATGAAGGAAGAATGAATTTGAGGGTTTTGTATTGAAATCCAAGAAACTCTGGTTCGAAAGAAATGAGGAAGACGAATCAGAGCTTGTCTTGCTCTAATACCATGTTAAGGTTCCATCTCAAAACCAATTGGCTATGAGAGGAGTAGCCCAACATGTATTTAAACCATTCCCGAGACAATGAGGTTAGCGATGTGAGACTTAGTTCTCAACATGCCCCCTCCACATAAGGTTGCCGGACCAGACAAAGGGTTACCTTTGACCCATAACTAAAGGGCATCTTTTGGCCCATGACAACCGGAAAGAAGTTGGGCTCTAGCTCTGATACCATCTTAATAATTCCAATTGAAAAGAGAAGAGAAGAGATTGAGAAAAAGCATTGTTAATGCAATTATTCTTGTTTTTCTATTCTGCATTAGGTACAAGGCTTTGTTAAATAGCCAAAACTATTACAAGCTAGAAAAGCCAAACGGTTAGAAGATAAAGCAATAACAAAACGGTTACAAGCTAAAATACCCAAATGCCCAAACCCATACTAAAAGGGAATTAATACATAGAATGAAATAATGCAGCATTAATGCATAATGAATTGGGAATGAAATAATGCAGCATTAATGCATAATGAATTGAGGATGAAGATGCACAAAAACTTTTAACAGATGTCTTCATCAAAACTGTGTCAAGGTCAGGAGCAACATCTTCACATGCTAAAGAGAAGAAACATTAAAGAGGACAAAATTGGACCTGAAAAGAAAGGTGTGGGGTTTTGGGGAATTTTAGTTGATGATGCACCAGAGAAGCAGATGCAACCATGGCCATCTAACTCAATACATTTTTTTTAATCTTCATTTGTACTCAATCTGTTCACTAGCTTTTTAATTTTGGAGAATTATGCACACAACACCATCTTTCAAACCCAATCACATTACGCATGAACTTAGCATGCCCGTATAAAATGCTTAAAACAGGGGTTCAATCTAATTAAAATTCTCACTTCAAACAAAAATATGAATGTAATTCCTATTTTTTTATACTTGAAAAACTTTATAATTAAGACCAAGTTTATTTACATTCTTATTACTAATAATCTTATATTTAAATTATATGATTTCGTTTTGAATTTTTAGGACTAAATTTATTTGAATTTTTATTTTTATTTTGCCAAGGTGTCTCATTCATTTTGAAAAATGAACTAATTTTTTTTCGTGATATTGTGGTTGCTCGTCCGTCCTTTGTGAGATCAAATTTTGACCTTTGACCTTATATATCGATAATGTGGTTGATAAGGATCAAGCTCAAAACAAAAAACAATTATGTACTGATTCATATGCTCTGGCTGTGAGTATGAGCTTTTGTTGATGGAATTAGAAGAGTATGTGTCCTTAACTCTTTGATTCACACATAGTATTATGTGCTTTTTACTTGCAATGATTATATCAGTTTTGGAAGTTGGGGGCTGGAGGTGCCAGGGAATTTGTTTCAGGAATAAAAGTGAATGGAGGTAAGATATATGCTACTACAAATTGAGTTAGAATTAACACTTGGCAGTTTATTTTAATATTTCAACTTTATTCTATTATCCTCTTACCCATCCACATGCATATATGCATAAAATGAATTGCATAATTCAATTAATTACTCAAAGAAATCAAAAACTCTTCAAGAATTGACTAACAATACAAGAGAAGAAGATGAAGGAAATAGACAACAACAAATATGAATATACCACAATATTATTAAAAAAAATTGAGAATTAATTTCTTGAACACAAAACTCTACTAAAGACTCAATATATAAGTCACCTAACTAATCCTAACTAACCTCTTTAACTAGCTATCTTAATTGTGACACATGTTAAATATGCCAAATATACCAATTACATAGATAACTTGTGAAGTAAGAAAATATCTGATGCAGTCTATTGTCTTAGTCATGACCTGTTGCGGGTATAGGTCCTTCGGCCATATTGACAAGGTCATGGCATGGTGCTAGCTCGTGCGACTCAGTCAGATTGGCACGGTCATGGTCTGGTGCTTGCTCATGCGGCTCACTCACGTTGACAACTTCAGAGTTGGCCAACATAGCTCGGTCACGATAACAACTTCCCCGATCACGATATTAGCTTCTTCCTCAGTCAGACTTGGCCAGCTTGGCTCGGTCATGGTGCAATCTCCCTCGGCCACGATAGCAGCTTCCTCGGTCGGGCTTAGCCAACTTGGCTTGGTTATGGTGCAATCTTTCATGGTCAGGCTTCGCCATCTTGGCTCGGTCATGGTGCAGTCTTCCTTCGTCATTATGCAATGGACTGATTCAGCTTGCTTATGCATAATTGAATGTATGCATCTTCTTCCTCTTTTTTGGTTCTTTCATGAAATACATGGTTTTTTGCAATGTGAATGGCAGATTGATTATCACAATATAATAAAGCAGGTAAAGAAAAAGATTATTGTAAATCTTGTAACATGTAAGTGAGCCAAGTTATTTCACTTGTAGTCACGGCTGAAGCCCTATATTCTGTCTCACAAGAACTCCTAGTTGTTTATTTGATTTCCAGAATATGAGGGATGTGCTAGATATATGCAATAAATCGGTTATTAACCTTCTAGTATCAGGACATGCATCCCAATCACTATCACTATAAACTTTTAATTGAACAATGGAAATACTAGAGTAAAATAATCTCAAAGAAGGAGATCCTTTGATATACCTTAATACTTTTAAGGCTACGTTATGGTGACTGATAGTTGGTAGGCAATGAATTGGGCTAGTGGTTGCATATAAAACAGATACTAGGCCTTGTGTTATTGAGGAAGAAAAGTCTTCGATTGGGTAAACCTAGGGTAAAATGCACCCAGAGGGGGTCTGAATAGGTGTAGCGGGTCATTAATTTCGTCTTTCCGGTTAATGAGAATATTAAAAAATAATACATGATAATCAATTATCTCACCAAATAATCGATTACCATCAGAGTAAATAATCAACTAGAAATAATAGTAATAAGTTATTTTGATTCTTGAATTCTTGCAAAAGTAATTTCCTTAACAACAAGTAATCCCCAATTCAATTAAATTAATGATTCCTAATTATACACAGAATGTAGGCAAAAACTAAAATCAATAAGCAAATCAATTAAATTGATAAAGCATAAAACAATAAATTGTAAAGGAGTTAAGGGATAAGAAGAATGCGACAACAGATTTTATCCTAGTTCATTTGATTGTCCACGTGGAAACTACATCCAGACCTCCCCTTCTGATCATGAGATATTTTTCTTTACTATTGGAATCAATGTATTTTACAAACACACTTCCAAGAATATACAAGACTCCCTTCTTGGCCCTAGAGTCTCTCAAAGATAGTTTGACCTTCTACCCGTCTCTAAAGGATGCCCACACCTTTCTCATGGTCCTGCCCCAACCACTTCTTCCACCCAACCAAGACTCTTTAAAATCGTGAAGACACCACCTAACTGCAGCTAGAATTTTCTCTCATTAATCTACTCAATGGTGATACTCAATACACTTAGAGAATCTAAATTGTTCTATAAAAGATTGTTCTGAGTTATGTCCACCTAGAATGAGCTAATGTGGAAACTAAAACCCACCTACAAAAGTAAAACATAAATATCACAAGAACTCTAAAGGTTAAGTGTGATTAATGCAAGATTTGTGTAAAGAAGATGCACAATTGAAAATAATGCTAAACTTCTATCATTTTCACTTTTAAACTCGCATAAACTTAAGACCTTTTTCAACAACAAGAATTTCACTCTAGAATGATATGAAAATTAATTATGGAAATATATGGATGTTCTTAGAACATGGGTGAAAAATCAGCTTCAGTACAAAACTGTTTTCTGTTATATGTAATCGATTTTCTCATGGAGTAATCAATTATCGTTCTCCTAAAGATTCAGTTTTATGTTGGAAATAATCGATTTCCTGTAGTATAATCGATCATTGAAACCAATAAATCCAAGACCTTAGCTACTGGAACTATGAATAATCAATTATTTACATACCTAATTGATTACTAGTTTCCAATATTCGATCTAATTCATTATCACATCTGATAATCGATGATTGGTGTTGAAAACTTGTTTCTTTGATGCTTGATGAAACTTCTACATGATGTATGAGTATATGATGCATGATTTTAAGTATGTAGCATTTTAATGCAATAAAATCAAGCTTGTGAATGTATATGCATGAACATATCTGTCATGTATGAGTGGATGCTATGTAACATTTTGAATTGATTTACTTATTAAGCCTTGTGAGACTTCCATCATTGGTTCACCTAGCCTAGACTCTATCTAATCAATCATATTAGGACTTCTATAAAACATAAAAGACTTTCCTAAGACTAAAAAGACCTTGAGCATTGGCTTTTTGTTTGTTGAGTTGTCATTGTCTTCAAGCATTCCTTAAAGTCTTTGTCTTCATCAAAACTTCATGAGTTAAGCACATTTGAAATCTTTACCTCCACTTGCAATCTCAACCCCCCTTTTTTATGGTGACAAACATTTTATGCATGTTTGATTTACTAGCTTGATGACTCTCAACTTGCGTTTGCTAAGGTTGTAAAGTGTATGCACTGTGTAAGGACCCAAATTCTACCCTTGAAAATTTTTCGTTTATTTAAAATCCTCCCTTACATACATTCATCATTTTACTTAGAAGTCCTCATGAATCATTCCTTGAAACTAATCTTTTAACCTATTATATTATCATACAATTCATATTGCAGAAAAACATAATTCATTCAATTAGTAATTACCACATACAACCAGTTATGGGTTTCCAAGAGTTATAACGTCCATAATTACATATCTCAGTATTATCCCAATCAACTACAATGTCAAAGTACCGATAAAGACATTCAAGTTAATAAACACATAAGGTTCCTAAGTGAGCTCCTCCCTCAAATCCTTCATTTACCTACAATGGGATTATCATAAACAACACACAAAAACAAGGGAGTAATCATTAGTTCAAAAACTAACGTTACATGATAATCCACATTTCAAATACGATTAAGCATTAATATAATTTATAATCACAATTACGTAAATGTAAACATTCATATCTTCCTTCTTTCATTTCCACGTTATTCATATTCATCCTATAGTATATATATATCCCATAATATATATTCTATAGCGTGCATATTACGTTCATTCGAAACATCCCCATTTCTCATCATTCATATTCATCCTATAGTATATATATCACATAATATATATCCTATAGCATGCATATTACTTTTATCCTTCACATCCTCTTTGTCATCATACATATTCATCCTATAGTATATATATCCCATAATATATATCCTATAGCGTGCATATTACTTTTATCCTTCACATCTTCATTTTCATCATACATATTCATCCTATAGTATATATATCCCATAATATATGTCCTATAGCATGCATATTACTTTTATCCTTCACATCCTCATTTTCATCCTTCATTATTTACCCTTAATAGTATTCATCGAGTTCATTTCCCATACCACATCGAGTAGATCGAGTTATCCCCATACCACATCGGGCAGGTCGAGTTTATCCCCATACCACATCGGGCAGGTCGAGGTATTCTCCATACCACATCGGGCAGGTCGAGTTATTCCCAATACCACATCGGGCAGGTCGAGTTATTCCTCATACCACATCGGGCAGGTCGAGTTATTCCTCATACCACATCGGGCATGTCGAGTTATTCCCCATACCACATCGGGCAGGTCGAGTTATTATTCATTCCACATAACACCCAACCTCTCCGATTAGGACATCCACAATAGGCCACTACCATTACGGGTAGGGTAACAATAATCAACCACTCCTACCTCGGGGAGAGTAACAATAATAATCCACTACCACTTCGGGTAGGGTAACAACAATATTTTTACAAATACAGTACCTCTTTCACATACCTTATTCACATCAGCGAGTATGATTTAGAGACACTTATCCCTTACCTTGGTGAGTGTTGGGGATCGGTTCCGAGTAACTTTAAAAGCCTCCTTCGTGATTTCCTCCAACCTTAGGATCTTTCCTCATTTCCACCAATAACAACAATGTCAGTCATTTATTCAAAATAACACATAAACAACTCGTATTTCATCATCAAACATACAAGGGATTCACATATTTTCAAGATTTCCAAAACTACTTCAACACAAGTTTCCAAACAACTAAACATACATGTTCATCTCATATATCAACATCAAAGCACAAACTCATCATCCACATTTAATATTTCATCCATTTCTCTTTTTACTCATATTCTCATTTTGGGGGTTTTTGGGGTTTTCATGAATAACCCACAAAACCTTTCCATTCATCAAATACCAACTCTAAACCAAGAGTTTACAAGATAAAAACAACATAAAACGAACCATAACCCTAAAGGATAAGTTTCCATGGTTTCTCATATTTTTGAAAAGAGATCCAACATACCCAAAACAAGTTAGAGAGGAAGAAGAAGAGTTAGGAACAAGAGGTTTACCTCTTCTCAAGCTCTAAGATGATTCCTAAGGCTCTTTGCTCTTGAAAAGCTCTCCTCTCTCTCTTCTCTTCAAAGTTCTAACCCTAAAATGTGTTTAGGGTTTCTATTTTAAAGAGGAGTCGTCGGGTTCTCGCTCAAGCGAGCCCATTCTCGCTCAGGCGAGAAAATCCTGCCTTTTTAAAATTTCAGATCTGACGCTCTCGCTCATGCGAGGGATTCTCGCTCAAGCGAGAATCTCACAGTCTCAACAGGCTTCCTCTCGCTCAAGCGACCCATTCCTCGCTTGGGCGAGACTCCTAGAATTTCCAATTTCCAAAACACTAATCCTCTCGCTTGGGCGAGGTCCTCTCGCTCAAGCGAGAATCTGGTAGTATGCCCCCTTCCTCAGGACTATTACCTAAGTTCAAGGAGGATAAATTTGGGGTGTTACACACTACTCCCCCCTCACTTTGTTCTCCCCCTCAATCCATGCACGAGGTAAGTGTAGGGTAGCTTTTGATTTGGTTACGGAAGCATACGACCTGCAAACTCAAACAACACTCTCTCCCCCTTTTGGCATGATAAATAAGCCATGACAGAATATTAAATAAATAGCCAAAATTAAGGAAATATTTTTAAATAAGTTTACTGTCTTAATCAAGTTAGAAGGTATATTTTTTATTAAGCAGTTAGAAGAAAATTGAACAAGTGCACAATTTGCTACAAATAATCGATTATCACGTTGAAGTAATCGATTATTCTGCTTTATAAACATAAAAATGAAATATCTTAAAGTACTTGCTTGTAATGATCCAATCGTAAGATGTACACTATCCAAAATGCAAATTCATATATAAGTAACATATTAACCCATGCAAAGCATTTAACCATACAATAGAATTCATTAACAAAACATATAGATAGTAGTCCAAATATGATTCAATTACAAGTACATCAATAACTACGAGAGTGCAAGTTATACATTGCAAGAGTCAAAATATAACAAATTACAAACGGTGAAACACACACACCTAGACACTAACCTGACTAGGACAATCTAGACATCCCTAAGCTAGAATACTAAGTAGGTGGTGGTGGTAAGATTCCGCCTATGGTTCTAATGATGAAGGTAATCAACTTGATTTGATCTCTGGTCGTGAAGAGATTAGAGTTGAGGTTGTTGGAATTTTTGTTTGGAACAAACAATTCTAAGAAATTTCAGAAAGGGACATAGCTTAGGAGGATTTAGGTTTAGACGAATATACCTTAGAGCTTGAACTTGAATTTGGTATATAATTGTCAGTAATCGATTATCTGAAAAAGTAATCGATTATTGGTTTGAAAATTTGCCTAGTTTTAAAAACGTTTCTCCTAGGTGATCGATTAACGAATGGCTAATCTATCATTAATGAACCTCTTTGCGCAGGTTTTATTCTAGTCTCCCTAGTAATCATTAGAAAGCAGGGCAATCATTTAATTGCAGTGAAATCACATATTTGAGTGCACTTTGAGTGGTTCTGAGGGGTTTCTAAGATATGACTAGAAGAAAACTATCCCAATGACTTAAGACACACTATCACAAAAGCAAAGCAATCATGATCTCAAATAGGCACAATGAACATGCACTCAAGTAAGATATCATAGAAGTATATATCTAGATCAAGGGAAAGACATATTCAAGAACCTAAAGTCAACTAGTTTAGATATGATTCATCAAGAATGTCAAGTTCTCTACGTTAAACAAAGAAGGTATCCCTAGGAAGGGGCTTGGGGAATATATCGGTTAATTGCTTTGATGTTACCAAAAATTTAATAACACAATCACCTTTATGCACATGATCTATAAGAAAATGATGTCTTATTTCTATATGCTTTGTTCTAGAATGCAAAATGGGATTCTTTGATAGGTTTATGGCACTATTATTATCACACTTGATAGGAATGTTATTAAGTTTTAGACCATAGTCAAAAAGTTGTTGCTTCATCCAAAGGATTTGCGCACAACATATGCCTGCGACAATATACTCCGCTTCGGGGGTTGATAAAGAAACACAAGCTTGATTTTTACTATGCCATAAAACTAGTGAACTACCTAATAGGTGGGAAGTACCACAATTACTCTTTCGATCAAATTTGCAGTTGATAAAATCGGAATCGGAGTAACCTATTAAAGAGAGTGAGGCATCCCTAGGATACCAAAGTCCCATATTTATAGTTCCATCCAAATATTTCATGATACACTATGCTGAAAATTGTGACTATTTAGGAGAGGTTTGGTATCTAGCACACATACATACACTAAAGAGAATATTGGGGTGACTTGAAATTAAGTACAACAAAGATTCGATCATACCTCGATATTTTGTTACCTCTATAGCCTTACACTTTTCATCCTTGTCTAGATAGCGAGATAATGCCATGGGAGTTGAAGCCTCTTTGTATTTATACCAAGCCCTTAGGACTTGTTTCAAACCATAAAGTGCCTTTTTCATCTTAAAGACATGGTTTGGATACTTGAAATTTTCAAACCAGAGGGTTGCTTAACATATACTTCTTCTTGAATGTATCCATTCAAGAATGCATTTTTCACATATATTTGGTAAAGTTTGAAATTCATGATTGAAGCAAAGGCTAAAAGTATCCAATAGCCTTCAACATAGCAACTGGGGCATATGTTTTATCATAATCAATTTCTTCCTCTTGATTATGTGAAGAAGATGTTGCTCCTGACTTTGGCACAATTTTGATGAGGACACCAACATCACAAAAAGAAGAATAAGGAAGAATACTTATGAAGACAATGAAGATAAAGATTCAAGACATTTAGAGTCTAAGACATAGGTACTTCTATCCTTACACTCTTTAAGTTATACTATTAGTGATAATGCTCAAAAGGTATATTTTTTTAAAGAAAAACAAGATTCATAAGTTTCAATAAAAACAATTTTCAAAACAGTGAGTAACATGTTACTAGATCTCAATAACAGGTTACTATGATTGAGTAACAGATTAATGGAACCACGTAACAAGTTACATGAGTGAGAAATAAGTTAACTAACAAAAACTGACACACAGTGATTGATTACTGCTATTAGTGTAACCGATTACTCAATTGATAATTAGTCACTCAGTTGGACAGTAGGCTTAGGTAATCGATTATCTAAGTATTGTAATCGATTACTGAGAGCCGTTACAACTAGAGTAACCGATTACTCAACATGAAAATTGGTTTCTAAGTTGGACATAACACTTGGGTAATCGATTACCCACATGATGTAATCGATTAATAAGAGTTGTTACACCATATTTTCATATTCAATCTGAACAGTTTTCATCCCAAACGAAATGGTTCCATTGCAAACGAATCCTACCCTTTTATAAAGGTGTTATGGCTGATTAGAAAGTCTATATAAAGGCATTGGAACTCAAGTTCAACACACAACTTTCATAGAACTTTCACACATCAAAATCACAACTCACTTATGCAAATCTGAATTTTTGAAACATTTTTTCTACACTTTTCTGCAACTTGATTTTCACTATCAAAATAACTTTTTGAAGTTGTGAAGTGCAAATTTCAAAGTCCTTCAAACACTATGATCATTCGAAAAGGTGTAACTTGATTTCAAAGTCCTGCAACTTGATTTTCACTATCAAAATCACAACCCTATGATAAAGCAATCATTGCCATTGCTAACTATTTTCTTCAAGTTTGTAAAATATTTTCTATCACAATGGTGTGATTAGAAAAGGGTTAGAGTCACTTGGAAAGGTTTCTTCCAAGAGAATGACATAGGTATTGGAGAGTGAGTAAGGTACAGGGAAGTCTCAGGGTGAGAATTTGTAATTACTACTCTTAATATCTAGTGAAGAAATCTCTTCTGCTGCAAGAGTAATGGACGTTACCTTCGGTGGACAAGAAGGTGAACCAATATAAAAATCTTTGTGTACTCTCTTTCCCTTATCTCCTTAACTCTTATTTGATATTTCTCTGCATTATATTTTCCGCTGCTACTAACTCTAAAATTGCAGAAAAATCGACCATGATCTTAAGTCAACTAAATCACCCCCCTCTTAGTTGTTATCTTAGTCTTACAGATTATAGCCATTGGCTAATAATATTAGCTTTTTTCTAATGATTAATCGAGACTCATCTATTTTTTTCCAAAAAAATCCATTTTGTGCCAATAATAGGATTATCACTCGGTTTAGGGACCAAGTCCTAAACATTATAACGCTCAAACTGGTTCAGCTCTTCATGCATAGCTATACCCCAGTGTTGGTCGTTTATTGCTTCATCTATGGTCTTTGGCTCTATTTGTGAAACAAAAGCAAAGAAGTTACAAATATTGCGTAAAGAGTTACAAGTTACCATTCCCCTTGAGATATCACCTATAACCTTATCGACAGGGTGGTCTGTCTTTGTTTTCCATTCCTTTGGCATACCTTAATGATCTTAACTCATTTCTTGATCATTTTTCACCACTTTTTCAGATACCATGTCTTTAGTGTATCCATCTTCCAAAGCACATAAAACATCATCAGAAACAACATTTTTCTTCTCTATTGGAGAAGTCAAAATGTACATGAATAGGCTCTTCAACATTCGTAGTATGTTTGTTATAGACTCGAACTAGTTTACTATGTGTAGTATCCTAAGAATATTGCCTCATCGACTTTTCAATCAAACTTTCCTAGTTGATTTTTATCATTGTTAAGAATGAAACATTTACATCCAAAAGCATGAAGATGTGAAATATTCGGTCTTCGGCCTTTATAAAGTTCAAAGGGGGTTTTCAAAAGTTTAGGCCACATTAGGACTCCATTCATCACAGAGCATGTGGTATGCACCGCATCGGCCCAAAAGTATTTAGGCATCTTGCTCTCGTTTAACATGGTCCTAGCCAACTCCTCAAGAACTCAATTTTTCCTCTCAACAACTTCATTTTTTGACGAGTTCTAGGAGCTGAATATTGATGTTGGATGCCATGTTTATCACAAAACTTATCAAATAAGTGGTTTTCAAATTCACCACCATGGTCTTTGAATAGATACTATCTTATGGTTGAATTAGTTTTTAAGAAGTTTGGCAAGATTCTTTAAGGGTTTAAAAGTGTCACTTTTTAATGCAAGAAACAATGTCCAAGTGAATCTAGAAAAATAATCAAGTATTACAAGTGCATAATAACTACCACCAAAGCTCATGATTTGTGATGGTCCAAACAAGTCCATATGGAATAATTCCAAAGGCCTTGTTGTGGGTACCACTGTTTTTGATGAAAATTATTTTTTAACTTGCTTGCACTTTTGGCACGAGTCGTAAACACCCTCTGATTTAAAATTAAGCTTTGGTAGGCCAAATACTAGGTCCTTGAAGGACAAAATTTCTAGGTCTTTCAAGTGGATATGTGATGTCCGCCAATTCCAAACCCATATATCACATTCTTTCAAAATGAAACATTTTGAAAGAAGATAAATGATATCTTCTGTAACACCCCAAATTTTTAAGTATTTAAAATTATAGTATCAGTCCTCGGATCCTCGCTTGAGTGAGAGATTCTCGCCTGAGCGAGAAAGGATCACCTGGGAGGGTGAAATCTTGGAATATACTGGAAGATTCTCGCCTGAACGAGAGTTTCCTCGCCTGGGCGAGAAATGGCAAACTGGGGTTGTTGACACTGTGAGATTCTCGCTTGAGCGAGAATACCTCGCTTGAGCGAGAGGGAACCTGTTGACACTGTGAGATTCTCGCTTGAGCGAGAGGGTCACTTGCTGTGCAGTGACAGTACCAATATCCACTAATCGTTGTTTCCATATACGGTTGTCGGTTGACATCTCTTCTAATTCGTCGATACGAGAAGCAAATTGTTGTGTGAAGGAATCAATATCTCGACATAAGCCAAGAGGCAGATCTTGGTGGGAATGAGGAAAGATCCTAAGTTTGGAGGTGGTGCCGGTGGAACTTGCGAAGTCACCAAAAACTAAACCCAACACTCACCGAGGTAAGGATAAGTCTTTAATTTATGCATTATGTGGAAAATGCGTGGACTTTCTGTATGAATAATGAATTAAATGTTATTGGGGGAGTACCAATGGGAAGATGACTCAAATGAATTAAATGTTATTGGGGGAGTACCAATGGAAAGATGACTCAAATGAATTAAATTTTATTGGAGGAGTATCAATGGAAAGATGACTGAAATGAATTAAATGTTATTGGGGGAGTACCAATGGAAAGATGACTCAAATGAATTAAATGTTATTGGGGGAGTACCAATGGAAAGATGACTCAAATGAATTAAATGTTATTGGGGGAGTACCAATGGAAATATGACTCAAATGAATTAAATGTTATTGGGGGAGTACCAATGGAAATATGACACAAATGAATGAAACCTATTGGGGGAGTACCAATGGAAATAAGACTCGAATTTTAACGACATAAATGATAAATCACTTAGTCACTATAAAGATATATGGGTATGTTTGTAGTGATGATGGGTGTATTTATGGTTTATGTATTGGTGGAGTGCCAATGAAAATAAAACTCGTTTTAGCCGACCTGAATAGGTTAGCGACTGATGGCGAATCACCCAAATCAATCAACTTGGATGAATTAATGGGCCTAGGTGGGCCCATGACTCGGGCCAAGGCCAAGAAGGCCCGAAACACACTTGGGCAACTAGTGCTACATATCCAAGCTTCAATTGGGCCAAGTGTCGACACAAAGCCCATAAATTGCCTCATGCTTGAGGAGGCCACACCCCTTGAAGGCCACGGCCAAGAGGGGAAAGCATAAGCTAGTTTTTCCATGTTGCTTATTTTAATAAGTGGTCTAAAACCACGGTTGTGTTTATTTTATGCAAGCCCAAATAAATTATTAATGTTTATGTTTATTTACCTTATGAAATATTTGAATAAATACTAACAATTGTGTTATGTGTAGGCTTACCAAACTCGGCCATAAAGAGATAAAGTACATTCATGAGCATGGCCAAGGTTACCTTATTAAGAGAACACACTAAAGACTAACAAATGCATATTCATGAGCATGGCATAAGTTACCATATGGGGAGGACACGTTGATGCTACACTTAAATGAGCCATGTAAAGCACATTCATGAGCATGGCCGAAGTTACCATATTGGGAAGCCAGGTTGATGCTGCAACTTAAATGAGGCGTGTAACATTCCTAAAGCTTAGCTTATTGTTAATGGTGGTGATTCAAAATTAAAAACAAATTCTCCATTTGCCATCAAGGCCTGCCAAATTCGGTCAGCCAACATATTAAAGCCATTACACAAATTCAAATCAGCCCACGTGTGCAAACACATCAAGGCAACAATTCAAATTATTAAAGGCATATTAATGAACAAATTCAATTCAGATAAAGAATAAAGCATGTGTTTAAATGGGCCATTAAAACCTTCCAAACTCAGCAATCAAGAGGAGTTAAGGCAAATTCAAATTCAAGCCAACACACAACAGCCTCTTCATTGCATTCAATAACAAATTCCATTGTTTCCTTTTTGAGACCAACACGTGAAGCTACACTTGAATGAGCCATGTGATTATTTCCATGGTCTTTCCTTATTGTTATTAGTAGTAATAATTCAAAATTCGGATTGTAAAGGCTGAATCCAAAACGGCAGCCATAGCTTTAGTTTGTGCATTGATTCTTGACATTATTTTCGTGGGAGCCATTTTGGCCAGCCCCTACTATATGTATTTCACATTGAAGCTTGAATAAGACACCTTGGAATTTTATGATAATTTTGCTTAGTGAGAATTCTCTCCTAGCTTCTTGGTTGAACCAAGAAAAACTTAAGTTCTTATCAAAGATCCTTCTTTGTGGCGAACATCGAATTGGCTTATCAAGTATCCCTGCTTGTGGCGCCCTCATCATTTCAGCCTTTCTTTATATTTCTTTTATCCTCACAATTCATATACAAAAAAAACCACTAAACAAAAGACCAAATTTTGTTCCAACCAGAAACTGCCCAGGATCATCAAGCCTCGGCCAGGATTCTTGACTAAAACCCCAAAACCGTGACACCAAAGACCTTACACTAACCTGCCTACCAAAATTAGACTTGGCCTAATTGCCCTACTCATCAAAACCCCTAAGCCATACACACAAAACCATATCAACAACAAATACCTACACAAACAGCCAAACACAACCCAAATTCCCCCGAGAACACCTTCCAAACAAAAACGATCGTGAAAGCATACCAACCCCCACAAGGAGGTTGTTATCAAGTGGTATCAGGAGCTAGCCTTTGTTTGGAGCTTTTTGGTGCAACAATTTCACCTTGGCCGAAACTAAGCCAAGAACAATCTTTTGTGCACCATAATTCGGTTTTGGCCAAAAATAAGCCGAAATCAAAATTTTTTTTTCTGTTGATTGAATTTTCTGTTTGCATGTTCCTTTACATCCCTTCCAAGTCCTAAGGTATACACATCATCTTATTTCCTACCTTGTTGAGTCAAACAGCCACAAAACAAGCCCTTTGTTAAGAACCCATTGGTTCAATCCAGAATCCAAGGAGAGAAAGAGAGTTGAGTGACTAACACATTGAGTGAAACATTTGAGTGAAAGTAAGGAAATGTCTTCTGAAAGCACATCCTCACCCACGGTTTCACCAAGAACCGAAAATTTTACATCTATTTTGCAGGAGTTACATGAAGAGTTTAGAACTATCAAACGGCAGATGGCAGAAATGCAAGTCCAACAAAACCGCCAATAAAATCGGAGACACTCTAGCCATGATGAGTCATCTGACTCAGAATTAGAACGGAGGAGAAGAAGGCGGAGGGAAAGGAGGAATGAAGAAGATAATCAAAGGGAAAGGAGGAGAGATGATCGAGTAGAAGGAGTCCAGATTAAGGTTCCCATATTCATGGGAATGAATAATCCGGAAGCATACATGGAATGGGAGATGAAAATCGAACAAGTATTCGATTGCCACAATTATTCGGAGGAGAAGAAAGTAAAGGTGGCTGCATTGGAGTTCAAAGAGTATGCTATGGTCTGGTGGGATCAACTCCAAAAGGATAGGCGTAGGTGTGGTGCTCAACCCGTGAGCACATGGGAGGAAATGAGGTCAATCATGAGGAAGAGGTTTGTACCCCTGTCTTATCATCGGGACATTTACAACCAACTCCAAAGATTGACTCAAGGGAGTAAGTCGGTGGATGATTACTACAAGGAGATGGAGCTGGCCCTGTTGAGGTCCAATCTCAATGAAGAGCGTGAGGCCACTATGGCACGGTTTCTTCATGGACTCAACCAGGATATCCAGGATGTTGTGGAGTTGCACAGTTATGTGGAGTTAGAAGACTTGGTACAGAAAGCGATGAAGGTGGAACAACAGCTGAAGAGAAGGAAATCAAAAGCCTACTCTAACAACACTAGCAAGTTCCAATCATCTAGCTGGAAGGACAAGCCTAAGAAGGAGGGTGCAACCAGCAAGGAGGCCGTGAGCACTGCTAATGGGAAGAAGGCCGTGGAAGCACCAAGTCGAAGTCGGGAGATCAAATGTTTCAAATGCTTGGGCCATGGACACATTGCTTCACAGTGCCCGACCAGGAGGACTATGGTGTTCAGGAATGGAGTGGTAGAATCGGAATCTGAAGCCTCAAGTTCAGAAGAAGAAAGTGAGGAGGAGGCAAGGAAGCCGGATGGAGACTTACTCATGGTTCGAAGGCTTTTGGGAAGTCAAATCAAGGAGGACGAGGAAAGTCAACGGGAGAACATCTTTCATACAAGATGTCTGGTATTGGGAAATGTATGTTCAATGATTATCGATGGTGGCAGCTGTGCTAATATGGTGAGTACTAGGATAGTTAACAAACTGAACCTAGTGACTAGGACCCACCCATCACCCTACCGGCTACAATGGTTAAGCGAGGTCGGAGAAATGACCGTTAACCTTCAAGCCGAGGTCCCATTTTCCATAGGAAAATATGAGGACACCGTATTCTGTGACGTAGTCACTATGGAGGCCAGCCACATGCTATTGGGCAGGCCATGGCAGTACGATCGGAAAGCCATCCATGATGGGTTTTCCAATAAGTATACCTTTGTCTTTAAGGAAAAGAAAATTGTACTTACACCCTTGTCTCCAAGACAAGTGAGTGAAGATCAAAGAATATTGAAAGAAAAAATGGATCGAGAAAGAAAATAAAAAAAGGAAGAAAATCCAGAAAAAAAGAATGAAAAAAATGAAGAAAAAGAGAAAAACAAAAAAAAAGAGAAAAATGAGAAAAAGAAAGAAAAGAAAAGTCGGTTAGCCTCTCGGGGCGAAATAAAGGGTGCTTTGATTTCAAAGCAACCTTTATACTTATTATATTGCAATGATTTTGTACTAAGAGCTTCTGTTGCAGTTGATGAACTACCACCTTTTGTTAAAGGGTTTCTGCAGGAATTCGACGATGTGTTTCCCAAGGAAGTACCATGTGGTCTTCCACCCTTGAGGGGAATTGAACACCACATCGATCTCATTCCGGGGGCCTCTTTGCCCAATAGGCCTGCCTATCGGAGCAACCCCCATGACACCCAGGAAATCCAAAAACAAATCGATGAGCTGATGGAAAAGGGCTGGGTACAACAAAGCATGAGCCCTTGTGCTGTACCGGTAATTCTGGTACCTAAGAAAAATGGAAGCTGGAGGATGTGCACGGACTGCCAGGCCATCAACAATATCACTGTAAAGTATCGCCATCCCATACCTAGATTAGATGATTTACTTGATGATTTATTTGGTGCATGTATCTTTTCTAAAATAGACTTAAAAAGCGGATATCACCAAATAAGAATAAGGGAAGGGGATGAGTGGAAAACTGCTTTCAAAACTAAATCGGGGCTATATGAATGGCTAGTTATGCCCTTTGGGCTAACAAATGCCCCAAGCACTTTTATGCGGTTAATGAACCACGTGCTTAAAGAATTTTTGGGCAAATTTGTTGTCGTCTACTTTGACGACATATTAATTTATAGCAAAAATGAAACAGAACATTATGAACACCTTAGGAGTGTCTTACTGGTGCTAAGAGCTGAAAAGCTCTATGCAAATTTCGAAAAATGTTCCTTTTGCGTGGATCATGTCATATTCTTGGGTTTTCTTATAAACGCCAAGGGGGTCCATGTGGACCAAGAAAAGATCAAGGCCATCCAGGACTGGCCTACCGCTATGACTGTAACCGATGTAAGAAGCTTCCATGGGTTGGCTAGCTTCTATAGAAGGTTCGTTAAGGACTTCAGCACTATCGCTGCACCCCTTAACGAGGTGGTTAAAAAGAATGTCGGTTTTAAGTGGGGTGAAAAACAAGAAGAAGCCTTTTAGAGGCTTAAAGAAAGATTAACTAATGCACCTGTTCTATCCTTACCAAATTTTGCTAAATCTTTTGAGATAGAATGTGATGCTTCTAACGTAGGTTTTGGAGTTGTTTTATTGTAGGAAGGACACCCCGTAGCCTATTTCAATGAGAAGCTTGGAGGACCTACTTTGAATTACTCCACCTATGACAAAGAACTGTATGCCTTGGTAAGGGCATTACAGACTTGGCAGCATTACTTGCTGCCTAAGGAGTTTTAATACATAGTGACCACGAGTCACTAAAGTATTTAAAAGGGCAAGGCAAGCTTAACAAGCGCCATGCCAAATGGGTTGAATTTCTAGAGCAATTCCCTTAAGTTTTAAAGCATAAGAAGGGAAAAACCAATATTATGGCAGATGCTCTATCAAGGAGGCACATTCTGCTCTCCACCCTCGAGACTAAACTATATGGTCTCGAGTTTCTGAAAGAGCTTTACTTGCATGATTCTGATTTTTATGAAATATATGATAAATGCGTGAGTATTGCTGTTAATGGTTACTATAGGCACGAAGGGTTCCTTTTCAAGTAAAACCACTTGTGTGTGCCTAAAAGCTCTATCCGAGATTTGCTTGTTAAGGAATCTCATGAAGGAGGGTTAATGGGACACTTTGGGATCCCAAAAACCCTTGACATGCTCAAGGAGCATTTCTATTGGCCCAAAATGAAAAGGGATGTGCGAAAGTATTGTGAGCAGTGTCTAATCTGCAAACGGGCCCAATCAAAAGGTATGCCACATGGGCTTTACACGCCCTTACCTGTGCCAGATTCACCGTGGGTAGACATATCCATGGACTTCGTTGTGGCCTTACCCAGGACTCGGAACGGCAAGGATTCTATCTTTGTCGTAGTGGACCGTTTTTCCAAAATGGCCCACTTCATACCTTGTAAGAAGGTTGATGACGCTTGTCACGTCGCTGATCTCTTTTTCAAAGAGATTGTAAGACTCTATGGTTTACCTAGGAGCATTGTAAGTGATAGGGACACCAAGTTCCTTAGTCACTTTTGGAGGACCCTTTGGGGTAAAATTGGGACTAAACTCCTATTCTCCACTACCTGCCATCCCCAAACAGATGGCCAAACTGAAGTGGTCAACAGAGTGTTATCCACACTCTTAAGGACGATCCTTAAAAAGAATCTCAAGGCATGGGAAGAAAGCCTACCCCATGTAGAGTTTGCTTATAATAGAAGCATACATAGCACCACGGGTTGCTCTCCTTTTGAGGTAGTATATGGGTTCAATCATTTGACCCCGCTGGACTTACTACCTCTAGATGATTCTACTACCCTAAAACATAAGGATGGCAAGGCCAAAGCCGAATACATAAAACGGCTTCATGAACAGGTAAAGGCCAAAATTGAAAAACGAAATGAGGGATATGCTAGGCAAGCCAACAAGGGTAGAAAAGAGGTCATCTTTGAACCTGGAGATCTAGTCTGGGTTCATATGAGAAAAGAGAGGTTCCCCTCCCAACGGAAGTCTAAACTTCAAGCTAGAGGGGACGGACCTTTCAAGGTCCTAGAGAGGATCAATAACAATGCTTATAAAATCGATATACCAAGTGATTATGGCAATGTTAGTGCCAGCTTTAATGTTGCTGACCTTTCTTTGTTTGAAACAGGTGAAGAAGACCGTGATTCGAGGTCGAATTCAGTCCAAGAAGGAGGGGATGATGGCGACTCACCCAAATCAATCAACTTGGATGAATTAATGGGCCTAGGTGGGCCCATGACTCGGGCCAAGGCCAAGAAGGCCCGAAACACACTTGGGCAACTAGTGCTACATATCCAAGCTTCAATTGGGCCAAGTGTCGACACAAAGCCCATAAATTGCCTCATGCTTGAGGAGGCCACACCCCTTGAAGGCCACGGCCAAGAGGGGAAAGCATAAGCTAGTTTTTCCATGTTGCTTATTTTAATAAGTGGTCTAAAACCACGGTTGTGTTTATTTTATACAAGCCCAAATAAATTATTAATGTTTATGTTTATTTACCTTATGAAATATTTGAATAAATACTAACAATTGTGTTATGTGTAGGCTTACCAAACTCGGCCATAAAGAGATAAAGTACATTCATGAGCATGGCCAAGGTTACCTTATTAAGAGAACACACTAAAGACTAACAAATGCATATTCATGAGAATGGCAGAAGTTACCATATGGGGAGGACACGTTGATGCTACACTTAAATGAGCCATGTAAAGCACATTCATGAGCATGGCCGAAGTTACCATATTGGGAAGCCAGGCTGATGCTGCAACTTAAATGAGGCGTGTAACTTTCCTAAAGCTTAGCTTATTGTTAATGGTGGTGATTCAAAATTAAAAACAAATTCTCCATTTGCCATCAAGGCCTACCAAATTCGGCCAGCCAACATATTAAAGCCATTACACAAATTCAAATCAGCCCATGTGTGCAAACACATCAAGGCAACAATTCAAATTATTAAAGGCATATTGATGAACAAATTCAATTCAGATCAAGAATAAAGCATGTGTTTAAATGGGCCATTAAAACCTTCCAAACTCAGCAATCAAGAGGAGTTAAGGCAAATTCAAATTCAAGCCAACACACAACAGCCTCTTCATTGTATTCAATAACAAATTCCATTGTTTCCTTTTTGAGACCAACACGTGAAGCTACACTTGAATGAGCCATGTGATTATTTCCATGGTCTTTGCTTATTCTAATTAGTAATAATAATTCAAAATTCGGATTGTAAAGGCTGAATCCAAAACGGCAGCCATAGCTTTAGTTTGTGCATTGATTCTTGACATTATTTTCGTGGGAGCCATTTTGGCCAGCCCCTACTATATGTATTGCACATTGAAACTTGAATAAGACACCTTGGAATTTTATGATAATTTTGCTTAGTGAGAATTCTCTCCTAGCTTCTTGGTTGAACCAAGAAAAACTTAAGTTCTTATCAAAGATCCTTCTTTGTGGCGAACATCGAATTGGCTTATCAAGTATCCCTGCTTGTGGCGCCCTCATCATTTCAGCCTTTCTTTATATTTCTTTTATCCTCACAATTCATATACAAAAAAAAACCACTAAACAAAAGACCAAATTTTGTTCCAACCAGAAACTGCCCAGGATCATCAAGCCTCGGCCAGGATTCTTGACTAAAACGCCAAAACCGTGACACCAAAGACCTTACACTAACCTGCCTACCAAAATTAGACTTGGCCTAATTGCCCTACTCATCAAAACCCCTAAGCCATACACACAAAACCATATCAACAACAAATACCTACACAAACAGCCAAACACAACCCAAATTCCCCCAAGAACACCTTCCAAACAAAAACGATCGTGAAAGCATACCAACCCCCACAAGGAGGTTGTTATCAGCGACTCTAGCTCGAGTTATGTAGCATGGTTTTTCAAAATTATGGATGATGAAAAAGGTTTTTAGAGTGTTAAAATCATATTACTGTTGAAACTTATTTAAATGTGGATTAACTGACATTGAGTTTTATTGAATTAATGACTTATTCCTATGTGTTGTTGTGCATTGTAAATGTTAATCCCATTTCAGGTAGGTGGACGAAGAAGGATGATTTTGAGTAGGGGATTAGGGACTTTTGTTTTGACGTCTCTTTATCTATTCTTTTGTAATTTTAATTTATTGTAATTGAAGTAACTTATGACACTATGATTATTATTTTTGTACATGACCTTGATCATGGGTACTAGTAACTCGGGATATATGTAGCTATGGGTGTTTTGGAAACCCATAGCTAATTGTATGCAGGGGTTACTAGGTTACATAAATGAATTGTGTTTTTCTACTATCGAATGTTGTATGTTACTTATGGTTTAAGGATAGGGTGTGAGTGAGAAGCGAGACTTTTAAAGTAAATTTAATCACTCGGTAATTTATGATTAACTGTTAAATGTATGAAATTGAAATAAATAAGGAAAAATTTTCAAGGGTAGAATTTTGGGTCGTTACATCTTCTAGGTCGACCATATAGATGTTATTTATTTGGTGGTATATAAACTTAATTTTATTATCTATGCCATTGGGAATTATACAACACTTGACATCAAACGTTACTTTGTTATCTTTGTCGCAAAGTTGGTTTATGCCTAGCAAGTTGCGCTCCAAACCTTCCACATAAAACATGTTGTCCATTTTTGCTTGCGAAGCATTACCTATCTTGCCTACTCCAGGTATCTTCCCTCGATTGTTATCGCCATAAGCGACATAACATTTTTTCCTTGAGTGATAGTTCTTGAAATTGTGATTTATCACTCGTCAAGTGCCTTGAACACACGATGTCTAAGTACCAATGATGCCCATGTGTTCTAAGGCACACCTATAAAATAAATTACTTGTTAAGCTTGTTTTCTAAGCATTATTAAAGCCTAAACTAGCCCGGTTACCTACGTTTCATGAATTAGAAAGTTAATTGTCTAAGTTTGGACTACTATATGTGAAACTTAAAATTTTATGTTTTGAAATAGAATTTTGAGCTTCTCATTTTCTAACTTTAGTTCATCTAATTTCAACCAATTTCTTTTCATGCAAAAGAATGACTCGTTTTCTATCTATGATGATTATAGTTAATTTCTTTAGCTCTTCATGCAATTCAACATTTGTGCCATAAAGTTTTAGAATTAGTTTAAGAAGATTGTACCTCACTAAATTATCCTTCCTCGCTTGAGTTGCAAGGATCTTGATTGTTGACCATGAGGCACAAATTTGTCGATTCCTCCTCGTCTGAGGTGCTACAAGTTGAATCCTCTTCAGGAACATCCCATGTGAAATACGCCTTCTTTGACTTGAAGTCTCAAGAGTTGTTCTTGTTGTTCTCAACCTTTTTGAGGTAGATTGGGAATTGATACTTCATATGGCCCTCTTTACCGCATTCAGGACAAGTGAGGAGATCTTTTGGTTATTACCTTTCATGGTTGAGTCTCATTCTAACATTCCTGTAAGCTTACCACTCTCCACTGAAAACCAGAGGGCGGTTGATGGATGCGTCATCACCGACAAAAGGGTTAGGATAGCCCATAGTGATTTTCCCAGGGCCAACGATCGAAGCAGTTAAGCTAGTGCATTCGTACTAGCTCTGATACCACTTATTGGGTAAACACATATTAAAATACACCTAAAGTAATCGACTACTCTATCAAAATAAATAATTTATTAGTAATTGTAGTAATTGATTATTCTGATTCTTCAATTCTTGCAAAAGTAGTTTCTTACACAACAATGATTCCTAATTATACACAGAAAGAAGGAAAACACTCAAATCAATAATCAAATCAATTAAATCGAAAAAGCACGTCAAAGACTGAATTGTAAAGGATTTAAGGGATAAGAAGAATGTGACAACGATTTTTATCCTAGTTATTTTACTTGTCCACATGGAAACTACACCCAGACATTCCCTTCTGATCTTTGGAGATTTCTCTTCACTATTGGTATCAATATATTTTACAAACACACTTCCTACAATTTAGAAGATTCCCTTCTTGCCCTAGAGTCTCTCAAAGATGGTTTGACCTTCTACCCATCTCTAAAGGATACCTAAATCTTTCTCACGGTCTTGCACCAACCACTTCTTCCTCCCAACCAAGACCCTTGTAAATCATGAAGACGTTGCCTAACCGCAACTAAGAGAATCTAAATCGTTGTCTAAAATATTGTTCTCACTTATGCGCACCTAGAATGTGCTATTGTGAAAACTAAAACTCAGTGATCGAGGTCGTACCTGATGCAAATAATAAAACAATTAAGTATAGTACTAGAAAGTGACTCCTAGGTCGTTTCCCAAAGATTATCTTTCACAAATTGGTTCAAACACCTTACACTCACACACAGATGGGGGATTTTGTGGGTTTTATGGTATTAATCTAAAGCTAAAATAGAACATAAAATAGTAACAAGAAATTAACTAAAGAAAACAGTAAAACAGATAAATCCTTTTGGTTTCCTTGTTCACAACTCAATCCTTGGTTACAAAATATCAAAATCAGATAGTCAATGTTCCTTTGTTGAGAGTCGATTAACTAAGCGATGATCAACTCACAATTAAATTGCTAAACCTCTAACTAAGCGAAATTGGCATATGAAAAAAACAGTTAACAGAGTCACATGAATCAAAGCATCAATTCCAGTTTCTAAACATTGAATTCCTAATCTGTTCACAACTCTAATGTCTAAGCTTCAACTAAGCCAAATCAACATACACATAGAGCATTTACAGATTCACATAGACTAAGCGATTATGTGTTAGAGAACTAATTGACTAAGCGAAAACCAGTTCACAAACCTACAACAAAACCATGGAATTAAGCAAGCCACAATCTGAAATAGGATAGAAGATTCAAACATAAAGACACCGAAATTGCATTAAAGAAATAAAGAGAAACTGAAATGCATTAGGCACTAAGCCTCAAGTGTGTCATAGATTACCAAAGGAATTTAGCATTAAACCTCTATCCTTCCATGGAGGAAGAGGCAAAACCGAAATTGCAAGAGGAAGAAGAAGAAAAACGAAGATGAACCCTAAGCCCCAAAAGGGGGGAAATGAATTTACTTTCTATTCCCTAAAGCTGAAATGTAAAATCTGTCTAATGTAAAGTGTGAAACTGAATTTCTAAGGTTATAAATAGTGAAACCGAAATGGGCCCTAAACAATGGGCCCAAAACCCAAAATGAAATTAAAATCCTAAAACTAAATGTAATCTTCACAATAGCACACATCCTCCACTTGTAATGCCCAAAATGTCTTTTGTGCCAAATATGACCTGAAAATAGAATTAGATTTAATTAGGCTAAATAATCCCAAATTGACTCATTTTAGGAATAATAGTCCAATAAAGCCTAAAAAACTAAACAATGCCAAATAAAGTCAATTAGACACCACAAATCATTAACAATGGTAAAATAAGGTTATGAATAGTGTGTAATATATGAGTCATCACCCAACTACAAACTTAAAGTAGAAATCTCACAAGTACTCTAAAGGTTCAGTACGATTAATGTAATATTTGTGTAAACAAGATGCAAAATTGAAAAGAATGCTAAACTACTATCATTTTAACTCTTAAAAACAAAGAAATGTAAAAACTTTTTCAACAACAAGAATTTCTCTATGAAAATTAATTCTGGAAATCTATGGATGTTCTTAAACTCATGGGTGAAAAAAGCAGCTTTTATACCAACTTTTTTTTATATCTAATCGATTATCTCATGGAGTAATCAATTATCGTCTTGCTAAAAAAATCTGGTTTTTTGTTGAAAATAATCGATTTCCTATAGGATAATCGATTATTGAAAACAAGAAATCCAAAAACTTAGCTAGTGGAACTCTAACTAATCGATTATTGACATACCTAATCGATTGCTGGTTTCCCATGTTCGATCTAATTGATAATAAACTATTGGTGTTGAAAACTTGTTTCTTTAATGCATGATAAACCTTATACATGATCTATGAGTACATGATGCATAATTTTGAACATGTAGCATTTTGGTGCAATAAAATCAAGCTTTTGAATGTATATGCATGAACATATCTATCATGTACGAATGGTTGTTATGTCTCATTTTTAATTGATTTAATTTTTAAATCTTATGAGACTTCCATCATCTTAGGATTTCTATAAAATATAAAAGACTTTCCTATGACTAGGAAGACCTTGAGCCTTTGCTTGTTCTTTGTTGAGTTGTCCTTGTCTTGAAGCATTCCTTAAAGTCTTTGACTTCATCAAAACTTCATGAGTTAAGCACATTTGCAATCTTGACCTCCACATGAAATGTCATCTTCCTATTAACCTTCTATCGGAAGATGGATCAGGGAAGGCCTCACTAGAATCTTAGTGCAGATGTGTGCCACTCATCATAGGGGTTCATGAGGGCTTACACTAAGAATCCCAACATCATAAAGAATCTCAAGAGCATATTTCCTTTGATTCATAGATATACCATTGCCATTTCTAGATATCTAAAAGGCTAGGTAAAATCAGAGATTCCCTAAGTCCTTCATATTAAAGGTATTGTCTACTATATGTTTCAAATGAGAAATTTCACTCATGTTGTTACTAGTGAGGATGATGTCATCCACATATAAAAGTGTGGGAGTGATGGAAGTGGGGCAAGACCATTTGGTGAATGGGGAGTGATCCGCATTAGCCTTGTGATAAATCTTCTTGATGAGGAAGGTAGACAATTTGGAAAACCATTGCCTACTACCCCGCTTAAGTCCATTCAATGATTTGTCAAATTTGCATGCAAGATTAGGCTTGGAGGTGGATAGGTCAGAGGGAAGGATCATACAGACAATTTCCTAAAGGTCTAGATGAAGGAAGGCATTGTTGACATCAAGCTGCTTATAGGTCCAATTATGTATGGAAGCTAAGGCTAAAAGAAGTCTCACGATACTAATTTTGGCTACTAGAGAAAATGTTTCAAGATAGTCTACACCCTAAGTTTGGATGTAACATTTAGATACCAAATTAGCCTTGTACCTTTCAATGGTTCCATAAACCTTGTATTTTATCTTGAAAACCCACTTGCATCCAATAGGGGTTTTTTCACTAGGGAAGTCAGTAATAGTACAAGTATGGTTTTCTTGTATACCACTTAGTTCCTTATTGATTGCATCCTGCCAGTGAGGAATTTTGATAGCCTGCATGTAAGTCTTAGGTTCTGTTTGGGTCGAAATTGAGAGGGTTCAATGTTAATATTGTTTGGATAGATGGTCATAAGAAATATAGAAAAATAAAGGATATTAAGAGTTAGATTCTATCTTAGTATTGTGAAGAAGGGCACAATGGTAGTCTTATAAGTATGTAGGAGGCCTAGAGAGTCTATAGCTTCTTCTAATGGTTGGGGTGTTTGAGAGTGAGGGTGGTAGTTCATCTGTACCACTTGGTGATGAAGGTAAGAGGGTGTCGGACTCATTAGAAGGTTCATTATAAGGTTGTTGACCAAGGTCTTGATTATGCATGGGAAGGATGTCCTCACAAGTTCTATCAACACGAGTTTTGTCAGGTATGCTAGTTTGCAGGGAAGCAAGGTTGGTTGATGGTTGATATAGGAAAAAGGACTCATGCAAAATAAAATTCCTAATCACTTACTTCTAAAGCTCTAGTAAGAAGGTTCATGACAAATAGCCTTTGACACCTTGCTTCTATCCAAAGAAAACACATTTAACAACTCTTGGGTCATGTTTTGTCCTAGAATGTTTCTGGGTACTAGCATAGTAGAATGACCCAAAGGTCCTCAGATGTTGTAAGCTAGGAAGCTTTCCATACAAGACAACAAAGGGGGATTTCTAATCTAGGATTGGTGTAGGAAGAAGATTGATCAGATGAGTGGCATGCTTAATATCATAAGACCATAAAATTTTAGTTAGGTTACTCTAAATTAATAGAGCTCTAGCAACATTCAACAAATGTTGATTTTTCCTCTCAAAAACTCCATTTTTTTGAGGTATGTATATGCAGGAAGTCTTGTAGTTTTCATGGAAAATTCTGGTCCATTCTCACTCCTCACTATTTTGACTTTAACAGAAAATTGAGTTTCAATCATGGCTACAAATTGTTGTAAAAGATTAGAGGTTTCAGCCTTTCCTTTCATTAGATAAATTCATGTGAACCTAGAATAATCATAAACAATAGTCAATAAAAACTTATGTCCATGCAAAGAGGGGATAGAGAATCAACCCCATATATCAGTATGTATCAATTCAAAACGTTTTAAAGATTGAGTAGAATAAAGGCAAGTTTCTTTCGCTTGATCAAGTGACAAATTTCAAAAAGTTGATTTTTATTGAAAGTAATAAATGGAAAGTTTATCCTACCAGCCTCCATACAATTGTGTGAAGTTTGTCCTAACTTGTAATGCCATTAACTTGAACTAGAAAAACTAGGGCAATAAGTATTAGAAAGATTGGAAGTGTGATGTGAATTTGTAGAGTTTAGAAGATATGAACCATTGAAGCTTCAGTTATACCAATCTTCTTCAAATAGATCCTCTCCTGGATGAAAAAATAGTGGAAAATCATATGTACTCTTTTGATACAAATAGAAGATGGTATGAAAATGCAGGTAAATAACAAACATTATCAACGACGAGATTAGGAAGCAGAAAAGCAGTTCCTGAGATTTGTCAAATTACTTCACTTCGATTACGTAGCTTGACTCTAATGGGCTCTATCTTATTGTAACTACCAAAATTGGATAAGTTGGAATTAATTTTGTTTGCAGCACTAGTGTCCAATATCCAAAAAATGCATCAGCTCTTTGTTTGTTTTGTGTTTGTTGTAGCACGCTCACGAGTCCTTTGTATTCCTATTTACTTAGCTCAAAGACTTTGTTATCATGTTGTTTTGTATCTAGTTTTTCATTCCCTTTATGCTCACTTGTGATCATGGTATGAATAGAACTGGTTTTTTCTCCTTTCCTAACTTGAAAGTTAGCATGGAACCCATGAAGCTTGTAAAACGTTTCTACGTATGAGCATTTATTTCGCAATGGGTATAGAACTTTGTTGAAACTAATGGTTTACTCCATGCTCCTTTTCCTTATCCACCAAAACCTCCTCTACCAGAATTTTTGTTGGGATTCTTGTTTGAATTGTATGATCTGCTATAGTATCCTCCTCTCTTCCAATTCCTAGATAAAGTCATTGCCCTTTGTGAAGAAGATCTTTGCTCCTGACCATAGCACGATTTTGATGTGAAGAAGATCTTGCTCCTGACCTTGGCATGGTTTTGATGAAGACACCAATATCACAAAAAGAAGAAAGGAAGAAGACCGACAAAGACTATCGAAGATAAAGCTTCAAAGATTTAAAGTCTAAGTCTTTAGGTATTTCTATCCTTACAACTCATATATTTACTTAGTTAATAATGCTCAAAATTGTTTTCAAGAAAATCAGGAAAAACTAAGTGTGAATAAAAATAATTTTCAAAAAACAACATGTAACGGGTTACCATACTTGAGTAACAAGTTACATGAGTGAGAAAAGAGTTTTCAAACTTCTAACAGCTATGAGTAATCCACTACAGACTTTGGAGTAACAAATTACCATTTTTGGAAAACAGGATAATTGATTACTCAAAGTAGTGTAATCAATTACACTAAGGAAAATTCACAAAGCTATCAAACAGTGTTGTTGAGTAATTGATTAGTCAAATCCAGTAATCGATTACACTGTGTGAATTTTAAAAAAGTTGTTAACAGGATTGTTGGGTAATCGATTACCTATTTGTAGTAATCGATTACTGAGAGTTGTTGCATCAGTTTTCAGATTTCAAGTGAAGAGTTTTTACTCCAAACTGATTGTTTTTCTTTCCAAACGAAACCTACTCATACCTAAGGGTACTATGGTTGATTGAAAGCCTATATAAAGGCATTGAAACACTCTCACAACAACATGCATACAACTTACAACTCAGATTTCAAACTCTTTTTAAAAGCTCTTACACTTTCTGATTTTACTTACACTTTTCAAGCAACCTACTCTTAAACTTTCAAAGTTATTTTGAAGTTGCTTCTAAGTGTTTTTCATATTGTTAAAGAGCATTATTATCTCAAGTATAAGAGTTGTTATTCGATTGCAAGTTCTAGAAATTGTCATATACACTTGTAAAGGCAATCCAAGCCAAATTGTATATTCTTCACGTTTGCAAAGTTTACTTTCTTTCACAAGGGTGTGAAGAGAATGGGTGAGTAACTTGGTATAGTGTTTACCAAGGGTGTAACTTGGTATAGTGTTTATCAAGGGTGTTACTTGGAATAGAGTTTTCCAAGCGGATTAGATATAAGTGAGTGTGTAAGGTACAAGGAGATTTTGGAGTGAGATATTTGTAATTGCAACTCATTATATTTACTAAAGGAATCTCTTGCGCATTAAGAGTACTGGACGTAGCCTTCGGTGGACAAGAAGGTGAACCAGTATAAAACACATGTGTACTCTCTTTCACTTCTCTTTGTTAATAATTTATCCTTCCTAAGTCAATATTTTTCTGCATATTATTTCCGCTGCACGTTACTTTGATATTGCAGAAAAATTGGCCATACTTATTGCAACAACTAATTCACCCCCCCCCCCCCCCCCCCCCCCCCCCCCCCCCCCCCTCTTAGTCGCAATATCAGTCTTACAATTGGCACCAGAGCTATTTTTGAGAAAGTTACTCTCAAAATATGATTCTACTACAACATGGCCTCCAGATCATTCCTAGGAGAAGGATCCAACATAAACAGACCTCCAAGCTTTGCTGGAGAGTGTTACGACTTATGGAAAATCAGAATGAGGATTTTCAGAGAGTCGCAAGAGTTGGATATTTGAAATGCGATTGAGGAAGGACCATATGAACCCTTCACCATAGTCAACAGCACAAGGAAATTAAAGTCAAAATCTTCATGGAATGATGAAGATAAGAGGAAGGTGAAATACGATCTAAAGGCGAAAAACATCCTCATTTCAACACTTGGCAATGATGAACTTTTCAAAATATCAAATTGCAAACCGGCCAAAGAAATATGGGATGCTTTAGAGATTATGCATGAAGGAACGGAGGAAGATTAAAGGTCAATGCTCAACAACACTTGTTCTACATCTGAACCAGAAAATGACGAACAAGTTCATCTCTCGCTATTGGTATCTCATCATTCTGATGATGAAGAGATAAGTGAATCTTAACCTTTTTCTTCTTCTGAATTACTATTAGCATTTAATGAATTGCATGATGAATATGTCAAACTTAGAAAATTATTTCTAAAACAGAAAACTAAATTAGAAATGTTTTGAAATAAATCATCATCATCCTCTTCATGTCAAAAATGCATTACTCTTGAAAATAAAGTTTCAACATTATGTTTTGAAGTTAATGATTCAAACAAGAGTAGCAAACATTTGGAAAAGATAATAAAGGATCAGAGACATATTAAAGACCAAAGAGGTCTAGGCTATTCTAAAAGCCAAGCTTCTAAGAAGCAAAATGTCTCAATGGAAATAATCTTTCAAGAATCATGTATCCATGCATCCACTCATAGTAAAAATCAAACTAGGATACATAAGAATCAACTCATATGTTCTTATTGCAAAAACCATGGGCACACACCAAATACTTGTTCTATTATAAAATATGGTGTTCCCCTAAGACGTTTTATATGGGTTCAGAAAGGGACTAACCATGAAGGACCCAAGAAAAATTGGGTACCTAATATAACTTAACCTGTTTTGCAGGTAGATTTGAGCACCGCCCGCAATTTATGGTACTTGGACAACGGTTGCTCAAAGCATATGACAGGCGATAAAAGTAAGTTCACTGTCCTTACTCCAAGGGACAAAAACTATGTCACATATGGTGACAACAACAAAGGAAGAATTCTTGGAGTCGGTAGAATCGGCAAACCACCTTCAACAACCATAGAAGGAGTGCAATATGTGGAAGGACTTAAGCACAATCTTCTAAGCATAAGTCAACTTTGCGACAAGGGCTTCCATGTATCATTCAACCTAGATAAGTGCATCATTGAAAGTAAGGAATTTCTAAACTCTAAACTTGTTGGTAAGAGAATTAATAACATTTACATGATAGATATAGATTCATCTCTTCCTATAACATGTTTAGTTGTAAATGATATTAATGATGCATGGCTTTAGCATAGGAGAATTCCTCACATACATATGGACCATTTGAATAAGCTAATCAAGAAAGATTTGGTTGTTGGTTTACCCAAGATGAAGTTTGTTAAGGACAAACTATGTGGTGCATGCCAAATGGGTATACAAACAAAAACCTCTTTCAAGCCAAAGCATATGGTTTCTTCGGATAGACCATTGCAGTTACTACAAATGGAATTATTTGGCCCCTCAAGGACAAAAAGTCTTGGTGGTAACTACTATGCTCTTGTTATAGTAGACAATTTTTCACGCTACACTTGGACTCTATTCTTAGTACATAAGAATGAGGCATTCAAAGCCTTTAGCACTTATGCTAAAAGAGTCCAAAACGAAAAGTCACTTAAAATCGCTGCTATAAGAAGTGATCATGGGGGGAGTTTCAAAATGCTTCTTTTGAGGAATTTTGTGATGATCTTGGGATTAATCACAACTTTTCTGCTCCTAGAACACCACAACAAAATGGTGTTGTAGAGAGAAAGAATCAGTCATTAGAAGAACTCGCTAGAACAATGTTGAATGAAACTAACCTTCCAAAGTACTTTTGGGCTGATGCGGTAAGCACCGCTTGTTATGTTTCAAATAGAGTTCTAATAAGACCTATTCTAAAGAAAACCCCCTATGAACTCTTCAAAGGAAGAAAACCAAACATTTCCCACTTACATGTATTTGGTTGTAAATGTTTCATCTTGAATAAAGGCAAAGAAAACTTAGGCAAGTTTGATGCAAAGGCAGATGAAGGAATCTTCCTAGGCTATTCTCTCACGAGTAAAGCTTATAGAGTCTTTAACAAAAGAACTCTAGCCATGGAAGAATCTGTCCATGTCTCCTTTGATGAAACCAATCCTCTAATTAAGGAAAGGTTGACCATTGATGAAGAAGATTTGCCTAATCCTACTTTTAAAGAAAATGCCATTATTGAAACTACACCTAATATAGAGCATGTGGAAGTGGATGATAATCCTTCCATTCAAGAAGAGCATATTCTCTCTGATTTACCTAAAGAGTGGAGAACTCATCGAGATCATCCTATAGACAACATTATTAGCGATATTAACAAAGGTGTTACCACCCGTTTAATGCTAGAAAATGCATGTCTAAACATGGCCTTTGTTTCTCAAATAGAACCATCTAAGATTGATGAAGCAATCGAGGATGAACACTGGATTCTTGCTATGCAAGAAGAACTTAACCAGTTTCAGAGAAACGAAGTTTGGGAACTTGTTCCTAGACCTAAGAATAGGCATGTGATAGGAACTCGCTGGGTATTTCGCAATAAATCAGATGAAAATGGTATAATCATTAGAAACAAGGCTAGACTAGTAGCCCAAGGATACAACCAAGAGGAAGGTATAGAATTTGATGAAACCTTCGCGCCGGTTGCTAGACTTGAAGCGATTAGACTGCTATTTGCATATGCATGCTCTTTGAAATTTCAGCTTTACCAAATGGACGTAAAGAGTGTGTTCCCTTAACGGGTATATACAAGAGGAAGTATTTGTAGAACAACCTCCTGGTTTTGAGGACTACAAACATCCCTCTCACGTATACAAGTTAAAGAAATCCCTTTATGGCTTAAAGCAAGCTCCACGTGCTTGGTATGACCGTCTAACCAACTTTTTAACAGAAAAAGGTTTTACAAAAGGCAAGGTCGATACTACACAATTTATTAAGAAAATAAATCATCATACTTTACCTGTTCAAATCCATGTTGATGATATTATTTTCGGTTCTACTAACGAAAGTTTGTGTAGTGAGTTTGGCAATATGATGCAAGGAGAATTTAATATGTCTATGATGGGAAAGTTAAACTACTTTCTTGGACTCCAAATTAAGCAACTTAGTGATGGAATCTTCGTAAGTCAGTCCAAATATTGCAAAGACTTGTTGAAAAGATTTGAGATGGATGACTGCAAGCCGATTGCTACTCATATGGGATCAAGTACTTATATTGATGCTGATGACGCTGGGAAATGTATTGAAATATCTAAGTATCGAAGTATGATCGATTCCCTTTTATATCTTACTGCCAGTAGACCTGATATTATGTTTAGTGTATGTCTATGTGCGCGATATCAATCTAAACCCAAAGAGTCACATCTAGTTGTCGTTAAGAGAATCATGAAGTATCTCAAAGGCACAATCGATGTTGGACTATGGTATCCCAAGGAAAGCGTATGCGAATTGGTTGGCTTCTCGAATTCAGACATTGCGGGATGCAAGTCTGAGAGAAAAAGCACAAGTGGTACTTGCCATATTCTAGGGAATGCTTTAGTTTCTTGGTCTTGCAAGAAACAATATTGTGTTGCCTTAAGCACCGCTGAAGCGGAATATATTGCTACCGGTAGTTGTTGTGCACAAGTATTGTGGCTCAAACAACAATTACGGGATTATGGCTTAAACTTAGGTTGCACACCCTTGAAGTGTGACAATACTAGTGCTATTAATCTCACCAAAAATCCGATTATGCACTCAAGAACCAAACACATTGATATAAGGCATCATTTCCTTAGGGACCATGTCCAAAAGAAGGATGTGTTGGTAGAGTTCATTGATACTCATAACCAACTAGCGGACATTTTTACTAAACCGTTAGCAAAAAAACCTTTTTATAAAATTAGACGAGAATTAGGGATTCTCGATGAAGCTTACTTGTCCTAACATGTTTAAATGTTTATATGTATGTTTCATTGTTTATATCCAATGCCTACTTGTTCTTAAATTGTGTGTTTTATGCCTTATTTTTCAAGTTTTTTAGAGCCAAAAATCAATTTTAGCATCAGTGGGAAAACAGTATGTTACAGTAATCGATTACTGTAATGGTGTAATCGCTTACAAAGAGAAACTATTTGAAAATTTTGAATTTTTTGAAAGTGAGTAATCGATTACTCTGTGCAGTTATATATATGAACTGCTGCATTTTTCAGAAATCCTCCATTTTTCTCTCTCTTGTAACTCGAAGGTTTCCCTCTCTAAACCCTCTCAATCTCTAAAAACCTCATTTCTACTCTGTTTGATTGATTTTTGTTGAAAATCATATCCCATTTTCGATTCTAAACACTTCTACACCTTCTATTTCGTGATTTGTTGCATCAATCAAAAAACCCCAAAATTTCCAAAATAGCACGAATTATGTATTTAGTTTTGGATTTCCTGTATGAACATCTTATTTTGTTTGTTACGCAATGTGTTAAATTTCTGTTTCATACATGGTGTTTATTCTATTATGCTTTATATTACTTGAACTTTCATATACTATGAAATATTGTATGCTATGCTCTACAAATGTCTATTGAGCTAGACTCTTGGCTTTTCTTCTTTTTGATGAAGTCAAAAGGGGGAGAAAAGTTGGGAGGTGTCTATTTTCTGTTAATATTCTTTCAGGCACATAACTCCAAAAGAAAGGGGGAGAATACATGCATACATATAGCGGGAGCATACTTAAGACAAGTCAAGATATATCATCAAGTATGTTGCTCTCAGAAAATTACACTTTCAAGAACACATTGGTTTGTCATCATCAAAAAGGGGGAGATTGTGAAGAAGTACTTGCTCCTGACCTTGGCACGGTTTTGACGAAGACACCAATATCACAAAAAGAAGAAAGGAAGAAGACCAACAAAGATTATCGAAGATAAAGCTTCAAAGATTTAGAGTCTAAGTCTTTAGGTATTTTTATCCTTAAAACTCATATATTTACTTAGTTAATAATGCTCAAAATTGTTTTCAAGAAAATCAGGAAAAACTAAGTGTGAATAAAAATAATTTTCAAAAACAACATGTAACGGGTTACCATACTTGAGTAACAAGTTACATGAGTGAGAAAAGAGTTTTCAAAACCTCTAACAACTATGAGTAATCCATTACAGACTTTGGAGTAACAGATTACCATTTTTGGAAAACAGGGTAATCGATTACTCAAAGTAGTGTAATCGATTACACTAAGGCAAATTCATAAAGTTGTCAAACAGTGTTGTTGAGTAATCGATTACTCAAATCCAGTGATCGATTACACTGAGTGAATTTTCAAAAAGTTGTTAACAGGATTGTTGGGTAATCGATTACCCATTTGCAATAATCGATTACTGAGAGCTATTGCATCAGTTTTCAGATTTCAAGTGAAGAGTTTTCACTCCAAACTAATTGCTTTTCATTCCAAACGAAACCTACTCATTTGCAATAAAGGCATTGAAACACTCTCACAACAACATACATACAACACTTAACATTTAGCATTATTCAAACAACTTCAGCACATAAAGGATACAAAGAAGCATGCAAGGCCATATCCTAGGCCGCAGGATTAACTATGCTCTGATACCATATTGTAAGGACCGAAATTCTACCCTTGAAATTTTTTCATTTATTTTAAACCTTGCATGCATACAGTCATCACACTACTTTGATTTCTCAATTATCATTCCTTAAAACACTTTTAACATAGAATATTACCATACAATTTATGTTGCGGAAAAACATAATTCATTCAATTTGACTCTAGTGTCTACCGCATACAACTAGCTATGGGTTTCCAAAATACCCATAGCTACGTGTATACGGAAATACAATCAATCGTATAAGTCATATATCCATAGTTACAAAATATTCCAAGTAATTCAATAAGCACTCATGTACAAAATAGTGCAATAAATGAATCCAAAATATAAAGCTCCTAAATCTCCCAAAAATGAGTCTCCCTCATATCACTTGTTTATCTGCAATGGGATTATCAATGACAAAACACAGAACACACAAAGGAGTAAGTCATTAATTCAATAAATATCATTATAAGATAATCCACATTATATAAAAAAGAAGGTTAGTAAACCATCTTCGAAATTCATTTTGTTTTGCTACATATCTTGAGCCAAAGTCACTACACCCCTTGAGGTTAGCTAAAAGCAGATTCTCATTTACATAAAACAAATCGTGCTTATATACTCAAGCCAGAGTTTTGCTTATATACTCAAGCCAGAGTTTTGCTTATATACTCAAGCCAGAGTTTTGCTTATATACTCAAACCAGAGTTTTGCTTATATACTCAAACCAGAGTTTTGCTTATATACTCAAGCCAGAGTTTTGCTTATATACTCAAGCCAGAGTCGCCAACCATTCATGGTCGGCTAAAAATACATTTCCTTTTCATTTATATCACCATAAAACATTTCCGGTAAATCCACGCCCGCATTAGTATAAACACACCCATATATGTTTATACTAATTACGTGATTCACAACTAGAGGAATCACATAACCAGAAGTACACGTACTCTCTTTTTCGTAAACTTACGCCTACTTTAATATAAACACACCCATATATGTTTATACTAAATGCGTACTTAACACCTCAATCATTGCATAATCAGAGAATACACATTTTCGAGTTCAAATGCACAATTAAAGACTTATCCTTACCTCGGTGAGTGTTGGGTTTGGTTCTTGGCAACTTCTCAAGTTCCACCGACACCGCCTCCAACCTTAGGATCTTTCCTCATCCCACCACATAACACAATGTTAGTCATTTATTCCAAATATTACATAAACAACTTACAGTGCATCATTTAATCATACAAAATATTCATCATAGATATTCAACCATCTAAAACATGCATAATATCTCATATTCCAATATTTGGAGGTAAACTCATCTTCTACCTCTAGCATTTTACTCATTCTCTCCTTTTACCACATTTTCACTTTTAGGGTTTTTGGGGTTTTCATGAATCAACCCACAACCCTTTCCATTCTTGAGATACTAACTCTAAACCAATAGTTTACAAGGTAAGTATGACCTAAAATGAACCATCACTCAAGAGGATGAGTTTCCATGGTTTTCTTCATTTTTTAGAAGAGATCCAACATACCCCAAAGTGAGTTTAAGAGAGAAAAGAGAGTTAGAATCTAGAGTTTTACCTCTTCTCAAGCTCTTAGATGAGTATCCAAGCTTTTTGCCCTTGAAAAGCTCTCTTCTCTCACTCTTCTTCTTTTCTAAAACCCTAGATTGTGTTTAGGGGTTTCTCATTAAATGTTGTCTCGTCGGGTTCTCGCTTAAGCGAGGGATCCTTCGCTCAAGCGAGAAAATCCTGCCCATTTTAAAAACTCAAATCTGACCCTCTCGCTCGAGCGAGGGATTCTCGCTCAAGCGAGAATCTCACAGTGGCAACTGCCCCAAAATGACATTTCTCGCCCAGGCGAGAATCCTCCAATATAGCCCAGATTTCACCCTCCCAGGTGAACCTCTCTCGCTCAAGCGAGAGTCCGAGGGCTGATACTATGATTTTCAAGACTTGAAATTTGGGGTGTTACAATCCTCCCCCTCTTATAAGAATTTTCGTCCTCGAAAATTAAACATACCTCGATGCAAACAAATGAAGGTAATCCTCCCGCATCTCTTGCTCAACTTCCCAAGTAGCGTCTCCTTCGTCCACTTGACTCCACAGCACCTTTACTAAAGGAATCTCTTTGCCTCTCAACCTTTTGATACTAGTATCAATGATTCTCACAGGCAACATGCAAAAGTCAGGTTATCCTTCAACTCTATCTGGTCCGACTCAACCACATGAGATGGATCTCCAACATATTTTCTCAACTGAGATGCATGAAACACATTGTGGAGATTCGACAACAACGGTGGTAAGGCAACTCGATACGCTACTGGCCCAATCCTCTTCAGTATTTGATAAGGCCCAATAAATCGTGGAGTCAGCTTACGAGATTTCAACACTCTACCAATTCCGGTAGTCGGGACTACTCTCATGAAGAAATGATCCCCTTCCTTGAATTCAAGAGGTTTTCGCTTCTTGTCATAGTAGCTTTTCTGCCGAATTTGGGCGACCCTCATATTCTCCCGGATTTTCTTGATCTTATCCGTCGTCTACTGAACCAATTCGGGCCCCAATATCAAGTGCTCCCCAGTTTCGAACCAACTCACTGGAGTTCGGCACTTCCTACCATACAACGCTTCATAAGGTGCCATCCCAATACTCGAATGGAAGCTATTGTTGTAGGTAAATTCGATCAACGGCAACATGTCATCCCAACTCCCTGGTTGTTCTAAGACACAGGCTCTCAAAAGGTCCTCCTACGACTGTATTGTCCTTTCTGATTGACCGTCCGTTTGTGGATGATAAGCTGAACTCAGCTTCAACTTAGTTCCCAGAGCGGTTTGCAAACTAGTCCAAAAGTTTGAAGTGAAACGGGGATCCCTATCCGACACAATGCTTGACGGTATTCATGCAAGCGAACAATTTCTCGGATATACAGTTCTGCCAATCTCTCCAACGAGTATCTCATGTTCAAAGGCAGAAAGTGAGCAGATTTAGTTAACCGATCAACGATCACCCATATCGAATCATAACCTCTCTCTGAGTCTTTGGAAAACCAGATACAAAGTCCATGGAGATACTATCCCACTTCCAAACGGGAATTTCTAGGGATTGTAATTCTCCAGCTGGTCGCTGATGTTCAATCTTGGCCTTCTGACATACCAAACAACTCGAGACATACAGAGCCACATCCCTTTTCAACCCAGACCACCAAAACAGTGTTTTCAAATCTTGATACATTTTTGTGTTCCCCGGGTGAAAACTCCTTTTACTCTTATAGGACTCCTCTAAAATCTCCCTCCGTAATTTATCATTACGAGGTACACACACTCTCCCTTTGTAATGCAACATTCCACTAAGGTCCGATGTGAGATTAGTATCTTTACCACACAGCATCAGATCTCGTTTATCCATCAACTCACTATCCTCACTTTGCATTGTCCGGATTTGTTCAAACAACTCATTCGTGACTTTAAGCATTCCCAAAATCATACTATGAGGCCTTACCTGAACATCCAAGTTCATATCTCTGAACTCTTCAATCAGTTTCTCCTCCCTAACCATCAAAGCCGACATGTGCAACGATTTTTGACTCAGTGCATCTGCCACTACATTGGCCTTTCCAGGGTGGTACTGCAACCCGAAATCGTAATCCTTAAGGAATTCCATCCATCTCCTCTGCCTCATGTTCAATTCCTTTTGATCAAATAGGTACTTCAAACTCTTGTGGTCGCTGTACACTTCAAATCTCACGCCATAAAGATGGTGTCTCCAGATTTTTAAGGCAAAAACCACTGCGGCCAAATCAAGATCGTGGGTAGGATAGTTCTGTTCGTGCGTCCTCAACTGTCGAGAAGCATATGCCACAACCTTCCCTTCTTGCATCAACACACAACCCAAACCTTGCTTGGATGCATCGCAATAAACTCTGAAATCTCGATCAGTAGAAGGAAGGACCAAAACTGGCGCCGTAGTCAACGTGCGTTTTAACTCTTCGAAACTTTCTTCGCATCGAACTATCCACACATATGGTTCCCCTTTCCTAGTGAGTTTTGTCAAAGGTAGAGCCAACTTCAAAAACCCTTCTATGAATTTCCGATAATACCCAGCCAAACCCAGGAAGCTCCTGATCTCAGTGACAGACTTGGGCACTGCCCATTCCATAACCGCTTCAACCTTTGAATGGTCTACCGCCACTCCTTCCTTGGATATCACATGTCCATGAAAATTTACTGACTCCAACCAGAAGTCGCATTTTGACAGCTTCGCATATAACCGATTCTTGCTAAGAACTTCTAGCACAATCCACAGGTGCTCAGCATGTTCCTCTCGGCTTTTGGAGTAAATCAAAATGTCATCAATGAATACCACTACGAAAGTATCTAAAAACGAATGAAAAATCCGATTCATGTAGTCGGAAAATATTGCTGGAGCATTTGTTACCCCAAAAGGCATGACCAAATATTCAAAATGTCCATACCTGGTCCTAAACGCCGTCTTAGGAATATCTTCCGACTTCACACGAAGTTGGTGATAGCCCGACCGAAGATCAATTTTTTAGAACACCACCGCTCCTCTCAACTGATCCATCAAGTCATCGATCCGAGGCAACGGATATTTGTTCTTAACAGTGACCTTATTCAACTGCCGGTAGTCGGTACACAACCGCATACTACCATCCTTTTTCTTAACCAACAAAACAGGCGCACCCCAAGGTGAGACGCTAGGACGAATAAACTTCTTTGCCAACAAGTCCTCAACCTGCTTTTTCAACTCCACCAATTTTAACGGTGCCATCCTATAAGGAGCGATAGAGATGGGTCCCGTTCCCGGTACCAAATCAATAGAGAATTCGACTTCTCTTACTGGAGGTAATTCCGGAATTTCGCCAGGAAATACTTCAGAAAATTCACGAACTATCGGAATGTCCTCAACTTTGGCAACTTTTCTTACACACATTCTGGAATATTTTTCTGCACTTTTGGCAACTTGTCCTTAAACTTTGAAAGTGAATTTTTCTGAGTTGCTTAAAGTAAAGTGTTTCAAAGTCTACAACCTTATAAAGAGCATTATTACTTAGTATACAAGAGTTGTTTGGATTGCAAATTATATTACTTATTAAACTTGTAAAGGCAATCCTGCCATTGTTATACATTCTTCAAATATTGCAAATTTCTTTCTTTCACAAGGGTGTGAGAAGAAAGGGGATAGAGTTACTTGGAAAGGTGTTTTCCAAGTGTGAATAAGTATTAGTGAGTGTGTAAGGTACACAGAGGTCTCAGGGTGAGATATTGTAATTACAACTCATAATATTTAGTGAAGAAATCTCTTGTGCTGCAAGAGTATTGGACGTAGCCTTCGGTGGACAAGAAGGTGAACCAGTATAATAACATATGTGTACTCTCTTCTCCTTTATCTCCTGATTTTCGGTTATTATTTTTCTGCATAATTTTTCCGCTGCACTTAAACTCTTAATTTTGTAGAAAAAGTGGCCATACTTTTAAGTCAACTAATTCACCCCCCCCCCCTCTTAGTTGCAATCTCAGTCTTACACCTTTAACTAAACTTCATGTGCATAATCTATGCCTATTGTTGGATAACAAGACAGAAGACTTTCCTCCTACTAGGGAGAGGTTCCATTACCATAATTTGGGACCTGACTCTACTATATGCATCAGTCAGCCCTTTGAGAAATCATATTACCTTATCCTCTAATATGTGTTTCTTAATATCATGTAGAGCACAACCCAGAGTCTTTCGACAAGAACTTCTACAAACAAAAGTATTTGCTTTTACAAGCCAGCTACAACCCAGATGATAAGAATCTTACACACACTCACAAGGGTATGAGAAATCAGAGGGATTGAAAAAGGTTATGCACTAAAATTCACAAGTAAAAACTCTTCTTTGAACAATAGTCCAAGAACCTTCTACAAGGATTTTTCTCTCAAAGATTTGAAACTTAGGCTCACAAAGAAACTTCAGAAATTTTGAAATTTTGAATTTGAAAATATGAAAATGATAGAATGTGTGTAATTGTGAGCTAAAGTGCAGAAAATGGTCATTTATAGTTTTCTAGGTTCAACATGTTTAATCGATTAAATGACCTCTTAATCGATTAACGGATTTGAAAAATAGCAGTTTTTTGTTAAACATAATCGATTAACAGATTCATAATCGGTTAAAACTACCAAGAAGCTTAAGACAGTAGCTATTGGACTTCTCATTAATCGACTAAAAAGACTCTTAATCGATTAACGAATGTATGCAGTTGCATAATCGATTATTTCACTGTTGGATCAATTATCAGACAAACTATAGGTTTCTTGGTTAAGAGGTAACCCTCCAAAATATGTAGGTTTCAAAATAATGCATGATTTTTGTATAAAAAACTACCTTTTGATGCAACCTACTAAAATTGGATGTATGATGATTCTCAAAAACAGATTTTAGGCAATCTTGTGAGCAGGTGAGAAACTCATCATTTGGGTTATCCTACTTAAACTCAATACTAAACAATCATCTTAGGACTTCTAGAAAAGAAAACAAAAACCTTTCCTAAAGCCTTGAGTCTTGGTCATGTTGTTTGTTGAAGAGTCATGTCTTCAAGCTTTTCATATGGAATTTGTTTTTATCGAAACCAGACTCGAAAAGAGATGTTGTAATCACGCTAGTTGACTTCTCTTGCAATCTCGATAACAATGTTGTTGGCCATTTCCCATGCCTTGCGCATCTTGAAAGATCCATCTACGAATTCCCAATTCTGATTTGATATGAGGCTCTTCCTCATTGACCTTATCTATTGGTGGTAATTCTCACCATTCAACAATGATAAGACAAGAGGGTTAGCAAGATTTTCTGAGGGGTAGACATAATATGGGTCGTGTGAAAGATCAAATGCAAGTTGTCAATTATTTGAAGACATTGGATTTGTTGAGGCCATGGTGGATGTTAGTTGAATGTAGTAGAGTTCTAAAAGACCTATGATACCATCAAAGAAATCGAAAAACTCTTCAAGAATGGATTAACAATCCAAGTGAAGAAGATGAAGGAGATGGACAATAACAAATATGAATTTACCTCAATATTGTTGGAATAAAAAGAATGAGAATTAATGTCTTAAATACAAAACTCTAATCAAGAGTCAATATATATAAGTCACCTAACTAATACTAACTAACCTCTTTAACTAACTAGCTTAATTGTGGCACATGATAAATATGCCAAATATACCAATTACATAGATAACCTCTGAAATAGAAAAATATATGATGCAGTCTGCTGTCTTGGCTATGACTTGTTGTTGGTATAGGTCTTCGGTCAGAATGGCATAGTCATGGCCTAGTGCTTGATCATGTGGCTCGGTCAGATTGGCACGGTCATGGCATGGTGCTTGCTCATGCGGCTCGGTCATATTGACAGCTTCCTCGATTAGAGTTGGTCAACTTTGCTCGGTCACGATAGTAGCTTCTTCCTCGGCCAGGCTTGGCCAGCTTGGCTTAGTCATGGTGAAATCTCCCTCGGTCACAATAGGAACTTCCTCGGTCACGCTTAGCCAACTTGGCTTGGTCATTGTGAAATCTTCCTCGATCAGGCTTTGTCATCTTGGCTCGGTCATGGTGCAGTCTTCATCGGTCATGGTGTAGTGGCCTGGTCTAGTTTGGCTTATGCATTGATGAATGTGGGAAGCCTCTCTCTTTTGATAGTTACAATTCTAAATATGCTTTGGTCTTAATGTATAGATAGGGCGGTTGAGGAATGACAAGCAACATTGAATTTAGTAACATTGAAATGCCTAACATAACCAACCCTGTATTTCATCACTATATTGACACTTCAGGTATGTGCAATTCTATATAAAGCTAATACGACTAATTGGTTTGATAATTTCATTGCTCTTTATGTTCATGAACAGAGTGCCACTTTATCTTATGTAATCTTGAACTTGTATATGTGGTTCATAAATACGAACCTACCATTCATAATTATCTAAAACAGAACATCATTTTAATAATTATATTAATAATCTCCATTGTAAACTGACTTATTGAAGAGTTTGATGTACCCAAAAACCCACAAACAAAGTGTCAATTCATGATGGATATTCTATTATTAATAAGGGGAGGGATACACTTACTCCAAGAGTAAGTTTAAAACACTTACTCCGCATCATAGCCATCAATTTTTAGGAAATCTAATGGTTTGAATTAGTGAGTAGATCTAAATAATTAGATTTCCTAGAATTGATGGCTAAGATGTAGAGTAAGTTTAAAAAAACTTACTCTTGGAATAAGTTTAAAAAAACTTACTCTTGGAATAAGTTTAAAAAAACTTACTCTTGGAATAAGTGAATCACACCCCTATTAATAATGTTAATAATAATTGATTTATTGTTTCTATTATTTGAATTTTACAGCAAAATCAACTTGATGATAACTTGTTTCATATGGAATAACATGAGGATAAAAATGCATATCCACCACCATGGTTGATCTCTATACCACGATTGTTTGCTTATATATAGCTAAATTTTGGTAAATAGTAATAGACAGATTGATTGATTGTATGTTTTTTGAGATGTCTTGAGATGGATACTTTATGACATTTGCTATATACATATATTGAAACTCTATAGTGTAAATTGTTTTTTACTAAAAAATTTAGTAATGCAAATTTATTAATTGATATTTTCTAAAACTAGTTGTGTAATTCATAAAAATGCTAGAAAGAAAATAACTATCAAAGACCATGATATATTGTCTAAAGAAACTGACTATGAAATGTTACGGTTTTACAAGTGTTCTCAAAACTATCTAAGGTCAAGGTTTTACAAGTCTTCTTTAAACTATCAAAAACCATAGTTTTAGGTGTTGCTTATAATGATCAAAATTAAATATAGAGTAAATTACCCTCACACCCCCTGAGTTTTAATGAAATTACACAAATCACCCATCCCTTCTTTGTCATTACACAAACCACCTCTCCCTCCTACACAAACCACCCCTAGATTTATATATACATTACACAGACTACTCCTGCATGTTATAAAAGTGTAATATTTTAAAGAAAAAATGTATGATGAATGTAATTAAGTTAAACAAAATATTGTATATTGCGTAACACTTCAAATAGTACAAAAGCGAATGTTTCTTTATTATCACAAATCACCCCTAGATTTATACATACATTACACAGACTACCCCTGCATGTTATAAAAGTGTAATATTTTAAAGAAAAAATGTATGATGAATGTAATTAAGTTAAACAAAATATTGTATATTGCGTAACACTTCAAATAGTACAAAAGCGAATGTTTCTTTATTATCACAAACCACCCCTAGATTTATACATACATTACATAGACTACCCCTGCATGTTATAAAAGTGTAATATTTTAAAGAAAAAATGTATGATGAATGTAATTAAGTTAAACAAAATATTGTATATTGTGTAACACTTCAAATAGTACAAAAGCGAATGTTTCTTTATTATTTTTGTGTCGTTAAAAAATACATTAATAATTTCAAATAAATGTTTAAATAACTCTTATATTATTTTATAACAAGTCAAATAATGAAGACGCATTGACTCTTATATTATTTGAATTTTTCTACATAATATACAATATTTTGTTAATTAATTACACACATCATACGTTTTTTGTTTAAAACATTATACTTTTTATATTATGCAGGGGTAGTCAGTGTAACATATGTACAAAATTAGGGTGGTTCATGTAAGGACAAAAAAGTGAGAGGTGGTTTATATAATTTCACTAAAATTCAGGGGGTGAGTATAATTTACTCTTAAATATATATGAGGAAGGAATTAAATAATATTTAAAGAAAAAGGAATGAAATGAATTAGGCAAGGACTCCTCATTTCACGCCCAACAGGGAAAAAATCCTTAAATTCCCTTTCCTCTCCTCTTCTCCATCTCCGGTGGTAGCAGTGGCCATGAGAGGCGGTGATGACAAATCATTGCCGGCTATGGATCAAAACCTCTCCTTTATCACTCGCGATGGGGGGAGGGAAACCGGGATGCATCACTTCCTTCTCTTCTCGGTTCCCATATTCATTCGTCCTCTCCTTTACAGGGACTCATCAAGGCAGAGAATAGAAGTGAACATGAACAACTTATGGTGGTGCTAAAAAGGTGGAGGAAAGTGTCGGTTTACTATTTAAAGGGAGTGGCTTCGATTCATGATGTGAGGGAGAATGGAACCACCCATTATCATGGTGGTTCGGTAAAATGGTAATCGTCTTCTCCACCGTTCCTGTATTCCTTTTCTCTTTGTTTCTTTAAGCTTCTCTCTAACTCTCCCCTTGCGTGTATATGTGGTCGTGAAATTATGTGTGATATTTGTATATATGAAATATAGGTGTTCTCTGTTTGGTTGTGTAATGTTTGGGTTGTGGTTATTGGATGAGGAATGTGCTTGATGATGTTTTTTGGATGGATTGGTTGTATATGAAAGGTACTGCAAATGGTTTATGATTGTGGTTGTTGGTAATGTGAATGCTTGTGTATCTGATATTTGTATGTGTCTCTGGTTTGCCATGTATGGTATCAGTGTGTATCCCATTATGTGTTATAGGTGCATGAGTGATATGCATTATCATAGCCTTTTTTTGTATGTGAGAGATGGCTTCCTTCTCGCTGAGTATGAGCTCTCTTGGTGTGTAAAAATAAAACCCCCCTTTTGCTTTCTTCTGCTTTCTTCTGCTTTATTAATCTTTAAGTCTGCCACATTACTATTGTTTAATGACTATAATTGTATGTGAGTATCCCCAAGATTTAATTTGGGTCTGTTGCTATTTATAATGGTTGAGGCTGATTGACTCTTGACTTGCCCAAGTTCCTTGAGCAGCTAATTAAGAAACGCACCAATGCCTGAGTACTCCTTTTAATACTAATCAGAAAAACAAAACAACCAACTGTGATTATTGCAAGTGTAACTGAAACTAAAAGATGCCAAAGGACAATGGTTTATGATTCGTTCTTTCTTTTTGGAGTTAATCACATTCTTGCTATCTGGTCGGAGTATTTGTCACATTTGCTTGTGTTTTTTGTAACTGAAGAGAGGCCAACCAATAATAATTAATTGTTGGCATCTCTTTTATTGCATCTCCCTTGGATTCTCGTGTGGCTGTTTTATCTCTCAATCTTCAATTTATAACTGATACATTGTGTGATATTCGTTTGTTTTGCACTCCCTTAATTGGTGATTCACGGTTGCGTTTCTTTTGGCATTTATCCAATTTTCTCTTGTCATTCAAGCATCTGCTTTCATAACTGTCATAAAATGCCAACCAATGCCAACTGACTGTTATTATCTCCTTAATTCTGATCACTAATTGTGCAATTGTAATGGCCTTAATGCTAGATTGCAGACCAGTTTTGAATATGATCAAAGCTGCATCCATTTTGGTGGCTTTTCTGATTCTTATGTCATGATTTCATCACACCCCATGTTGTCTTTGGCTGTACCAGCACACACACTAATCTATGACAACTATACATTTATATTTATTTGTATTAGCTTGGTATGTTTGCCATATACCATATGCATTTGGTATACATTCCAGTTTCAATCAGTCTTACAAGTACTAGGTTGAATAAGTCTTTTGTCTTCATAACCCTTATTGCATCAAGTATTTTCCAAACTTCGGTTATCAATGGGTTTCTAAGGGATCTAATATGACTTGTCACCCCATCCATGTTTAGAAACATTAATCTTAAATGGTACCTTTTAGTCTCATTCTTTGTGTTATGTATTTCATATAGGTGCTTCAGTTGCGGGAAGGTGACATTCTCTTGTGAATTGTGATTGCTTATCAAAGTTCAACGCAATGCAAGAGTATCAAAGCTACTGTGAAGCAACATTATTTATGTCATGTCACTTTGCTGCCATGTATATTGTAGGATCACTTGTAGCAACAAAGTTTGTATTTGTTCCTGATTTATAGATTGGCATATGATATAAATTAGGGATGGCAATATGGGCTTGGCCTGACGTACCAACCCGTTTTGGTTGACATTTTTAGTAGGTTGGGTTGGAGATTTTAGCCCAAAAGCCCATATTCAACCTGGTTGGGAAGCCCACTTTTTAGACCGGCCACGGCGGGCGGGGCCGGGCTAGCCCGGCGGGCAAACATTAATATTGCTTTATCATTTTAAGGTTACATGTGATTCCAATAATATAGTCAATTTAATATTGTTTTCCAACCGAACATTTTACACTTACCGTGTGCAACCAATTTATTATTCATATAAAAGACATTTATGAGTAAATTACTTATCAATGTTATTTATATCATATACATTACAAGACAGTTACATATCAGTGTTTAATTTATATTATATATCATATTATCTTTAACTTAATTACATTTATCACTTTTTGTTAAAAAATTACACATCTCATACATGGTAATGTATGTTTATAAATTAAGGGTTTTTTGTAAGTGTAGAAAATGGAATGCTAGTTTGTGTAATTTCACTAAAACTCATGGGATATTAGTGTAATTTCACTAAAACTCATGGGATAATAGTGTAATTTAAATGTGTTTTTGAAAAGAAAATAAAAATTTGGTCAGTCGTGCCAAAAATTGAGTAAAGAGACACTTAGTTCGATCATCCTTTATAATTGATATCCGGTAATTAAATCACAAAACATCATTCCATGAACCATTTTTATTCTTTCATTTCATTTACTTTGTTGAGAAAAATGCACTCTTACAAGCCACGGGTGTTAAGCCTTTTATTAGAAATTTTATAACTTTTATTTTATTTTAGAAATAGGCCGGACAAAATTGAGTGTTTACGGTCTCCCACTTAGGGATGGCAATGGGTTCGGGTAGTGTATTATATGTACCCGCCTGTTGCTTCATTTTTGGACCTAGACCCGGGCTAATACCCACCAGGTATACTACCTGCGGGTCCTTGGATAGCCATGGGTACCCATAAATTAAAAAAAAAATAATTGCAAGTAATTTATGCACTTGCGTATTTGTTTCTTACCATCTTATATGTTATTTAGACAATAAAAAGGAGACATAAATTATAAAACTTAATTTAAAGTTTTAAACACAACTCAATTTAATAAAACAAACATTAAAAACAACTTCAACATTATGATGAAAAATTCATTTAGTAAAAACTCTTCAATTAATGTAATAGTATATCATACAAATGAATTAACAATATAATATTATTGTTTAAAAACATAAACATCACAGTTTAACAACATAGTAATCACATTTATGAATTAATATGCTATTATAATTATAGTTTAATATGATATTGCAATATAAATTAACATGATATTACAATTATTTTGTTATATATATATATATATATATATATATATATATATATATATATATATATATATATGAAGAAATAACGGGTCCGAGTAGCTACGAGTCTGAATATCTCATTACCCAATCCCAAACTCATTTAACAGCAGGTCTTAAAATCGCGGGTTTCAATTACCCACGGATCCAAAACATAAACCCATACTCGACCCGTTGCGGTTATCCGCGGATTCGAGTACACATTGTCATTCTTACTCCCACTAAGTGCCATTGGGGAAATGAAGATGTAATGTCAAAGAGGTCACATAGTCAGATTATTTGAAAAATTACGAAAGATCTACAACTATTTATTCAAAATGGAAAAATACACTTATTCGAAAAATTACGGAAAAGTACAAAATGTCGCTTAACACACGGCCATGCCTTTTGAGGTCATTCACTCGTCTGTTTGTTCGTTCCATGTCGAGCTCGTACTAAGCTTATTCTTGGATCTCGAAGATCGTTGATTGCTTATTCGTGTCGTTTTTGTAGTCTTTTGGATCAAACAATATTGCAAAAATCTCATGACTAGGAGAGATATCAACTATTAGGAAAGGGTTAGAATATAGTGAAACCAACGATAAACTTAAGTTATGGGGGAGGCTTATGGTCTTGGAGTTATATGTAATATGGTTGTATATTATGAATTTGTATATCATTCCGACATCAAATCCAATCATCACCAAGAAAACAACTAATGTTATAAAAACCGTACCGTACTGGTTTGTTCAACTGGAAAATCGGTGAACCAGACCCCTAACCGGTACGGTATGTATGTTATACCGCATATGCAATAGAACCGGTGAAAACCGATCGGTTTGCATATTAATTGTTTTTTTAAATTTCAAATTTTCAATTCTTCAACTTCAATATTTAATACTTGTGTCATTTATTTTTATTTTGCGTTTGTATATTCAATGCTTATAAATTTGAATATCTACTTATTTAAAAAAAATTGTTATAGGTTTATATATATATATATATATATATATATATAAAAGAAAGTATATCCGGTTTAAACGGCATGCGATTTAATTACTGAACCACTGCCACTATATCATTATACATGTACCCTGACCGGTTGATAACCGATACGGTTAATAAAATTGAAAACAACAAACTTAGCTTAATTGGAGTGATGACATCACATATCACCCAACAAATTTAATTTTAATGATATTTTGCACCACTATTAAGGATATCCTCTCATTCTATGAGTACAAACTAATTGTTTTTGGGGCATGACTATCCCTCACAACAAGTGTTGTTTCTAAAAATCGAATTTTTTATTTTTTGGTCTTCCCGAGATCTAGTGGGACCTTATACCACTGGACAAATGCATTGTTTCGTTGGTTAATTTTAATGATATGATAAAGAAAGTAATGGGATTTAGATTCAAACAATACATTTGAGTCCTGCTATCACACAATTTTTATCATACACAAAAATTCATAAATTAAATAAACCGCATAGAGAAGAATATGAAAAAGGTGACTATATAAGACGTTACCACTCTAATGACACTGGACTCTTAGTCATAAATTAAATTGTGGCAGGTATTTAGAAGCTTAATAGTATCAACTGTGACAAATGAATCAGGTAGGAGAAATTGTAAACAAAACGAGTACATATAACACAGTAGAAATAATGCGTTAACCTATGCAAGAAGAGGGAAAGAATAAGAGAGTGATCACAGATTATTGAGATGGTTCTTTGGATAATTGAGCCAACAAAAGGGAAGAGAGTTTTATTAGTTTTTTTCACATTCAGTAAAAAATAGATGATTGGATTGTTGACAACAAAAGGAAGTAAAAAATATATGTTTTTTTAGTTATTCTTTGATAAAACAAGGCATCTTATAAATATGTTATTATAACCGAAATCATGATCACAATAATCACTATGTGACGTACAAATTAAAACCTATTAACTATGAAATATAATTGTAATATAACGGAAACAAATTTTATTAATACTCTTAAATAATAGGAAATAAAACGTGGATATTATTAATTTTCATAAAAATAAATCAAGACTAATTCATAGCACTTTGAAATATATAAAATTAAAATGCAACAAACTCGCTCTACCGTTGGGCACTACTGGAAAACCATAAATGTCGTCTTACAAGTTACACTAACTATTGGATTTGGGTAGCTAGTTTTTACTCTTAAAAGACCCAAACTCACACAAATGTTGAAATATATTTAAGTAGAATACTAACCTTCATTGCATCATATGACAATTATAATGTTTTTACTAGTTAGCCTATTCACACTTGTTACCACGTCTGTAGGGATTACTTCTGCCGAAGAAGCTATTGCACCTATTCTTGATGTTGCTCCACTGAATCGGAATAGTTTTCCTAAAGGCTTCATTTTTGGGACAGCGTCTGCATCATACCAGGTATATAGGATTACCCTTCTTACAACTACACCTAAAAATTTAAACATTTTTACATATATCATGTTACCTTTTTTAGGAGCCACATTTGTTTCAAAGTTTCTCCACGACATATATCATTCATTCTTATTGGCCTGAAAAATAAAACCTGGATTTAATATACATTAATTTTATATTTTGTTACCAATGAGAATGAAATGATATATAGAGTGATATACATTTTGGGACAAAAGACGTGTTCCCTTTTTATCCCATAATTTATATACCTAAATCAACATTATATATCATATTTATCATTGTTTCCAAAACAATGTTTTTTTTATGATCAAAAGAAAATTTATTAACAATGTACCAAAGGTACAAAGAATTTAAAAGGAATTAGAAAATTACAGAGGAAAGAAATAGCTAAGGCATAAGGCAAGTCCACTGGTTAGGATCCCAATCCCAATAGTTAGATGCATATTTATCATTTGCTCTCTTAGTCCGAAGTCATGCCATAATTTTCATTGTGTTAACATTATTGAATGGAAGACTTTTTAGAGTTGAAAATTGCCTTAGTTCTAGCTAAGGAGATGTGCTAAATTGTTGCTAGCCAAATAATACTTCAAATCCTCTTATATTGATTGTTGTGGACTTGGCCCATATGTGTAAGGAAGTGGCTATATGTTTATGAAGGAAACACAATATTTAACCCAACAACCCAGTTGTAGAGAATTTGCCAGTTGTATATATATTTGTTTGTCGTGTTCATATGCATATACATACATACAGTATGAAGGAGCTGCAAAAGAAGGTGGTAGAGGAGAGAGTATATGGGATAACTTCACCCATAAATATCCAGGTATTTTTCTTGTTTTATCTTTCTGTAACATATATAGAAGAAACTTGTGCTATTTTTTGTTCTTCTTTGTATTATTTGTCTAAGTACTAAAATTAGGACATGTGTAATGTTTAATCACTTTCTACAAAAAAAAATTTCTAAAACTAGAAAATATGACAAATGTCATGATTTTAATGGCAAGAGGGATAACTTATCACTTGGTACAATATAAGTTCTCTAGCAATATAAAAAAGTTTTTTTAAATCAAACATAGGATATATAGAGTATATATGTTTTTTTATCTCAAAAATAAGATACATATTTTTTTTTACATTTATACTAATCTAATTTAGTATTTTGGTCACATTACTCCTAATTATTATTATTTAGGAAATATTGAAAATGTTCTCTCCTCTAAAAAAAATAAAAGAGCAAAATACTTGATTGAAGCAACTAGAATGAAATACTTCAATGACAATAAAGACAGTCACTTAATTTTTCGGCTGGTGGACATGAGAGTTAGAATTTTTTTAACCGTAATCTAAGCGTTGAGAAGCTCAGCTATTATTATGAAAATAGTGAGGATGGGAATATGTATATTAGTTGAACTTTTAACTAATGTAGCATTTAAGTAATAAGAAAGTAACATAAAACAAAATATTAATTTAAATGAATAATTACTTTTAAGATAAATCTATTAATATTTATTGTAAACGTAATTTTTTTCTATAATCAATTATAACCCCTCGTCTATTATATCTAGGAAACTAATATTTTTAGGGGATGTGTCATTATTTTTGTAACAAGTATCGATATTAAAAATTGAATATTTGACCTTTGATTTACTACGATATATAAGGATTAAATTATCTTACACCAGAAATAACTTAACACTAATATTTCTATTAATGTGTTATGATGGAATCTTTCTTATAAGGGGAGAGATCAACTTTATAAAAAATACATGCTTCATTAGTCATCCAATTTTAAAAAATTCAATAGTGTAGATGTACTTACCAATTCAAACAATCGAATTTCCCAATACTCCCCTTCTCATAATATAAAAATTAAGAATCATTAAATTGTTATATCAGTAATCTTGTGATTTTTTGTTTTTCTTTGTAACAATGTATCTATAAAAATTCTAAACTATTAGATTGTATTCATATTGACCTATAATCTGCTTTTCTACTTTGTTTTTGTGAGTAATTCTTTTTTTTAATAACATTTTCTTAGCCGACCAAAAAAATGTAGGTATAAAAATTCACAAACAATGAATACATTATTAGTGTATATATTTTCCCTTTTAAAATTTTTTTGCCATCCTACTAAAGTTATCGGTCATATTAACTATAGTGTGTAACAATGTACCAGCAAGTTCATAGATCATGTAATTTAATCACACATGTTCTTTCTTCTGTGGCTATAACTGTTTGTCAAACTCTTATGACAATAAATATATAGTAATACTGATAATGCAACACACAGATAAAATACAAGATAGAAGTAATGGAGATGTTGCCAACGACCAATATCATCGCTACAAGGTATGATGTGAATTGTTTAAAGTTTAAATAGTAGTTCAGAATATAATCACCTAAAAATCTAAATATTTTCCTTCTTTAATATGATTATTAATTAAGAAAAATAACGTCCTCCGTCTTTGTCCTGTTGAGATTTTTTTCGAAGGGTTGATACATTTTTAAGAATAATAAAAATTAAAATAAAAACAAATTTCATTTTATTCTAACAAATATTTTATTTGGTATCGTTTTTTTTTGTTTTTCTGTACATTAAAATGATATAGTTCTGACATGTATATATCACAGGAAGATGTTGGGATAATGAAGTATATGAATTTGGATGCTTATAGATTCTCTATTTCTTGGTCTAGAATACTCCCAGGTGAGTTAATATTTATCTACTATTAGAATTCGTGTTTTTCAGTAAAATTAATTAGATGTTTCTTACTAATCACTTCAATTGTTTTTAATAAACTATATACAGATGGAAAACTAAGTGGAGGTGTAAATCCAGAAGGAATCAAATATTACAACAATCTCATCAACGAGCTACTAGCCAATGGTCAAACCACAAACTTTGTTACTCATCATACAATTTAATTTTTTTCTTTTTTACTCATATAAGTTTTTTATATAAAATAAACCCTATATATACGTATTAAATTTAATTTTTAAGATGGTCCTATAACTTATTTTTCCTTAATTTTATAGCTTATACTTCATTTTTAATGGTACAATTTCATAAAACATTAAAATTATGAACTTTTGATTAAGAATAGAGAGATTCATGAAGAAGGGTCAAACTAAACTAGAAATAGTTACAAGACCAAATACCTATTTTTATAATAGTAAAAGTATCCATTTTAACTTAAGTCTAATATTTATGTACACACTTATGTAAAGATTTATGCATTTTTATTTATCATCTACCATTACTTCTATTATTTTTACTTTGAAATGAATAATAATTAAATATGAATCCTGAATAATACAGTTACAATGTCAAAATCTCTTACAATGTTAGTGTACATATATTTTTCTCTTTCAATATTTGTTTAAGAAGTTGAGATCATTCAAAATTTGTTGAAGGAAAACAAATAAAAAGACATTTGGAAATTAAAGTGATATATTTTCAATGAAAATAGTTTTTTAATTCCTTAACGAGTGTTGATACCCTTAATTCTATATATATTTTGGAAGCAAGGAGAAAAATAAATGCTTAAATTTATAATTAGTATGGATAATATTAAGTGTGATGATGTGATAATATTGTGATATAAAATATATAACATTAAAATATACTTATACTAATATTAAACTCCTAATTACTTAAAGAAACAAATCATAAAAAATAAGTTAAATTCATCTCAATCCTAAGAGATATTTTATATACACTAAATTAATCAAAGATATATTAATGATCTTCACTTAATATCCAAATATAAATTAAAATATTCTGTAATGTTTTTATATACTGTAACAGGTATACAACCATTTGTGACACTTTTTCATTGGGATCTTCCCCAAAAATTGGAAGACGGTTATGGTGGTTTCTTAAGTGCAAACATTGTGTAAGTGACACAAAATTTAATATTCCCCAAAATTAGTCATTATAATTTATGTATTTGTGAGTAGATATGAGATCCCAATTCTCTGACATGACACAAAATTTATGTATTTTTTACTTGAAATCTTATTTTGAGAGGATGAAGTCACATGTAATTAAAACCTTAATTGTGGGAGATCCAAATTATTTTAATGTCCTATACTTATTTGGTATTGAAGTACTAAGCAGAAACTACTATCCTATACAATGAGTATGTTATGCACCTTTAATATTATTAGTCTACATATCTTAATCCTTTAATGTTTGAAGGTAGCAACAGTGTTTTAAATTTTGGTTGCAGTCGTGATTGTTGTAATGGTTGCGGTCATTGCGACTGTTGCGATACGGATTACGGCCATTGCAGTATGAATATTTTGTGATTAAAACAATATTTTTGAATCCAATGCGTTTTGATGCGGTCTAAATGTGGTCCGATGTGGTTGCGTTGCGGTCCGATGTGGTTGCGTTGCGGCCCGATGCGGTTGCGTTGCGGCCCGATGCGGCCGCAATAGTGTTTTGCTGCGATTTTTGGTGTGAAATTCAATCACACCGCAATTGCGGTGCGTTGCCGATACTTACTGGCTTTATCCGCATTGTTGCATCCGCATTGTTGCGTCCGCATTGTTGCGTCCGCATTATGTATTGCGGAACGCATTTTGAAACAGTGGGTAGCAATTTAATTATATTTCATACAGTTCTTATAGTGTTTCTCAGTTTCTAAAAATTTGACTGACACCAGACTGAATATGTAATCCGAATTACTTATTAGATTAATTATTGTATTAGAAAAATCTGTAATAATATGTGAAAACATCCTTGTTTCATTATTAAATTTTCAGAAAAGATTTTGGAGAATACGCGGAGCTTTGTTATAAAGAATTTGGAGATAGGGTTAAGCATTGGATCACTTTGAATGAGCCGTGGAGTTATAGCAATGGTGGCTATGCAAAAGGAAATTTTGCACCAGGTCGATGTTCTGAATGGATGAAACAAAACTGCACTGGCGGTGATTCTGGGAAAGAACCCTATTTGGCTTCACATTACCAACTTCTTGCTCATGCAGAAGCTGTGCAAATATACAAGAAGAAATATCAGGTTTATTATAGTCAGTAATTTAAATTGTAGTTGCGGTCCCGGTTGCGATAACGGTTGCGTTTACTTCGACTGTGGTCATTGTGGCTACTACGATGTGAAATGTGGCTGTTGCGCTGTGAATTATTTTATTATTAAAACAACATTTTTGAATCCGATGCTGCGTGATGCGGTCTAAATGCAGTCCAATGTGGTTGTGTTGCGTCCCGATGCGACATTGTAATTCGGAGTCACACCATAATTGCAGTGCGGTTGTGGCGGTTACCGCAACCGCAATATTGCGACACATCAGTATAGCTTCTATAAGACCTCTAAAGCCTAATCTAAAGATTATTAGGCATCGACAATTAACTAAGTTAATGTGAAAATCTAAACCTACAATAGGTATTAGATTATTAATTAATGGCCAAAACGTTTTACTATGCAGGCATCTCAAAAGGGTGTGATAGGAATAACCTTACTATCTCACTGGTTTGTGCCATTTTCAAATAACGAGTCCGATAAAAAAGCTTCCGAACGAGCAATTGACTTCATGTTTGGATGGTAAGTGTTTAGCTTTTCTGTATCTTCATGTCTTCTAGATAAACGTTGGCTACCAAAGTCACTATTTAAAGATACATGCATTTTTCTTATATTCTTAGATATAAAAGGTTATTCTTGTTATGCATATAGGGAAGACATTTTGAACAACGGTTGATTAATCTTAAGTATGAACTAAGAGTTTTTATATGAATAAGCATTTATAAATAACAATAATTAAATAATATAAAAAAATCATGTTTACAAAATGAGATGAACATAATACAAGGGAATTCACTTTGTATAACGAATATCCATAAAAATAGCATATGGGTGAAAATGGATATCATGACACCTGTGTACCTGCATATTTATAAATTTATTTTTTAATTAAATAATTTATATATATTAATTTTTTTTATCATTTTATAGTACTAGATTGATTCTTATAATACCATATTGACCATATGATGAATAGCAATATGATAGTCTAGAACTTCCTACACTTTTTGTTGATTAATAGAGTCATGTTTGCATATGCCTTCTTGTATCTTAAGGAAAAGCAATTTCAAAGTTGAGACAATTATATATCATATGCCAAAGTTGTTATGTGAACATGCACGATAAGAATAGATGTTAGGAAGTTCTAGTTTCATTGTTATTATTGATTGAAGTTAGTTGGATTTAACCAATTGGTTGGAGAATTTGAATATGTGATTAATGGAATAAAAGTGATTGGCATTTTATTAATGATAATTATAATTACAAAGAGGATGTATTTATAAATAACTAATACATCATATCTAATCCTAAAACATAATTAAATATTCTTAATGATGAAGATTAGATAAGATTAAATGAGATTGAATGAGATTTATAGATCTAAAGATAGATTGCTTGTGTTGCAAGAAAAGTTTGTTAGGCCTTTGACTTTTGTTTGACTGAGCCAACCTTGGCTTTCTGACTGGGCCAGCCTTGGCTGTCTGACCGTGTTGGTTGTGCCAGGCATGGGTCATGACCAAGCCATGTTTGCCTGTGTGACTTGCATCTGGCCGAGACAACTTGCAAGCCATGGCTAAGCTATTGGTGTCCTTTGACCCTGTGTGACTTGCATCTGGCCTGGTCATGGTTGGCACTGACTGAGACGTGGCTTTGTTGGCTGACCGAGGATGCTTGTCTTTGGCGAGGCGTGGTGCAGGAAAGCTGGTGCTGCTGACCGAGACAGTAGGCATGTGAGTCTCGGTCAGTTTTGACTCTGGTGGAGCATCTCTGGCTATTAATTGTTGCAAAATCTTCAAGTAGTTCCTCATTTGAATTGTATAAATCCTCTCCTAAGCAAACCTTCTATGGCTGGTATTCTATCTTGGTATATTCTCCATGGAAAATCGGTGATCTTCAAGGTAATTTAGATTCCCACAAGAGTTTGAAAATATTTTGTTCTTGCACCTCATCATTTGTCTAACAAAGAAGGGTCTTGTATGATGATTTGGCAATGTATTGGCCTAATTTGTCATGGAGCCACTTCCAACGGTCTTTTGTGTCTCTCCTCAAAGTAACTTGTTATAAATATTGTATAAGATTATATATTAGTTCAAGTTCACAAATAAAAGGATGTCTTCTCCTAGTTAAGGATCACCTCCAAAATCGCTCAACTTCATCCCTACCCAATGTTAGATTATAAAGCCTATTATATCTTATATCAAACCTTTCGGAATCTAACCACTTATTATGCCAAAATCTAGTGTTTTTCTCCAAAACCATTTTTCCAAGTCTCTACTCCAGAGTGAACTTTTCTTCAAAGGATATGTGTATTATTCCCAAGGTTTTCTGGCCCTTGTCTATCATATTTAGATTCCAGAATCCTACATCAAAGGTTATCTTTCTCATTTAGCATTATCCATTTCCATTTTCCTAAGATAGCTAAATTAAAGAGTCGTGTATGTTTTACTCCTTGTCTGCCCTCATATTTTTTTGTACTTGTTCGCCCATTGGACACACCCTAGAAGAATCTTTGAATTCTTTGGATAGAGTTTACGACAATAGATGGACTAGTGTTCTAAAATGCGTTCTGCAATACATAATGTGGACTCAACAATGTGGATGCGGCCGGCAACGCATCGGCAACGCACTGCAATTGCGGTGTGATTGAATTTCCACAAAAAACCGCAACAAAACACTGTTGCGACCGCATCGGGCCGCAATGCAACCGCATTGGACCACATCGGATTCAAAAATATTGTTTTAATCACAAAATATTCACACCGCAACGGCCACAATCCGTATTGCAACGGTCGCAATGACCGCAATCGCAATGACCGCAATCGCAGTAACTGCAACCGTTACCGCAATCGTGACCGCAACCGCAATTTAAAACACTGAGATGGACCTTTATAGAAAACATACATGTTTCATAAGAGAATAAAAATTTAACCAATTTAACACAGTTTATTTTTCAGTATGATAGCATTGCCTTTAGTCTCTCAACGAGAGTCTTCCCAGGTCAACGAGTCATGAGTTTCCAAAGAGAACAAAAATTTCTCAACTCTGGTATTTGGTATTTGTGACATTGACTGCAGGTATATGGAACCATTGACAACAGGAAACTATCCAGAAAGCATGCGTTCTCTAGTGGGAGAACGATTACCAAAGTTTGATGAAGAGCAAAGCAAACTATTGAGAGGGTCATTTGATTTCCTAGGACTAAACTATTATACTTCTTACTATGCTTCTGATGGACCTGACCTACGCAATGACAAGCCAAATTATGTCACAGATTCTCTTGCAAATTTTACAAGTATTGAGTTCTTTAACTTTTATTTTCTAAACTATATATGGTTAATTTGATAATAACATGTCTTTTGTTTTTGTGATACCAGTTACGCGTAACGGCTTTGACATAGGTCCACGGGTATGTTTATGAGAATATCAAATTGTTATTGCACATGTAGTTCGACTTTTGACATATATATCTTTTGCTTTTAATTATATGGCAGTCTGCTTCAGATTGGTTATATATTTACCCAAAAGGAATTCGAGAGTTATTGCTTTACGTTAAGGAAAAATACAACAACCCTTTGATATACATTACAGAAAATGGTAAATATCCTAAGCATCATTTATATATATTATTCTTGAATTATATTGTCATTGATAAGAATAATAAAAAGTTTCATGCTTAGGTGAGAGTATTTCAGTCTAACATGCTAATTTCCATATGTATGAAAGTTACATTTTACATAAATATTTTTAGGTATGGATGAGGTCAACGATCCAACATTATCACTCACGGAATCACTAATAGATACGTTCAGAATTGACTATTATTATCGTCATCTCTTTTATGTTCAATCGGCAATTAGGTATGGATTTTTCTATATATCTAAGGAGTTATTTTTCTATTTATTTTAAATAGTTATGCTAATAGTTTTTTATTTGATAACTTTACAAGTGATGGCGTGAATGTAAAAGGATATTTTGCATGGTCGTTACTAGACAATTTTGAATGGCCTAAAGGTTATTCGGTTCGATTTGGAATAAACTTTGTAGATTACAAGAGTGGTAAGAGATACCAGAAGCTCTCCGCAAAATGGTTCAAAAATTTCCTCACAAGATTAGGCTTTATAAAAATGAAATAAATGATGTACCGGTACAAGAAAAATGTCATTTAGCTACATCATAAATGATTCAGGTCTACAGTGAAACTTAATCTAAATAAGGAAATATTATATAGCCATATGTAAAATTGTGACTATATTCATATCAATTTTTTTTTATTTCTTATTCTACTTCATTTCCTTGTATTTTAGCTGATGAGAACTTGGCACAAATTGGTAGAAGTTAGATTGGTTCAATACATAGACAGACACACAAACACACACATCTGATATGAAATATGAAAGATATTAAAGGATAGATCAAGGATATTTTATGACCCTCTATAAAAAAAAATTGTTCTAAAAAAATAAAGAACTTTCCATTAGGATAAATGTTAATTGCAGTACGCCAGGATTTGCATTTAGCAATCCTCATTCAACCGTGTCCGTGCGTTGCACGTTGTTAAATGTAAGGGGAAATACAATCAACAATGTTTGCTAAAGCAAAACACTTTTAAATGTGATAAGTACATATGCAATGAACAACGGCCAAAGAAACAAATGTTATTTTTATGATGTAGAGATTCAACAACGCTTAGTGAAATTAACACTATTAAAAGTCACATATACAACAACGCTTTGTGTAGTCAGTGATATTGAATAACATGTTTTGAATATTTGAGTTTCGTTTAACCTACCTACAAAATAGGCACAATATTTAAAGATATTATTAATTTCAAATTCCTACAATCTATTATCAATTATTTTTTAGAAAAATACTGAAATAAAATTAAATAATGATATCAATAGTGACATAAATAGTGTGAACTATATTGATATAAATAATTGCATAAAATTAAATATTAATATAAATAGTGTCAATTATTTTAATATAAATATAAACATAAATATTAAGATTAAAAAATATTTATGATATATTGATTAAAAAATATTGATAAATATATTTATAGATGATTTGTTTGTAAGAACAAAACAAACTTTTATGATTCAAAAAACATTCAACAACGCTCAATGCAATAAACGCTGTTGAAAATAAATATTCAATAATGCTCAGTGAAGTGAGTGCTGTTAAAAGTCAACATACAACAAATAGTTTTTATAGTAAACATTGCCGAATGTCCACTTAAAGCTTTTTGAAAGGAACATTGTTGACAATATTCAAATTTAAACTCAACCTCACTCATGTTGCCACACTCCAGCTCGTTCACACAAACCTTCAACAAAGTAACTTAGAATAACAAATCAACTCCCTTGACATTCAATAATTCAACTCCCTTTCACGATATTCAACAAAAATGTGAGTATTTCCTTTTTTTAGTCTTTTCTATTGCATGCACATCCTAATTCTATGTTTGTTACTTATGGTTTTCTCCTCTGTATGAATAACTCAACTATGTGCTTGTTACTTATTGTTTTTTATGATCCGTATGGTATTTATTACATATAAAGAATGGTTTTTTCCTTTGTATTTGTGAATGAAAAACTCAACTATGTATTTTTGTTGTTGTAGATTATAAAAGGAATCTAGAAAAAAGGTGCACATGGATGATCACAAGGAAGAAGATTATTCGTGCAAGAAGTAAGAATCATAAATTAACAGTGGAATGGAACATGAAAATTCAACCATGTAACATGTGTTGATTAAAAAGGCTCTATCTTCACCTAGAGGAGGGTGAATAGGTGATTCAAGTAACAATTAAAATCAATTCGAATTAAAAAAGACAATCTCAAAAACTATTGGTTTTATTTGATTAAGTGATTGCTTAATCAATTAAAAGAAATCTGGAGTTAATCGATGAACTGAAGGCTTAATCGATTAACCTACTAGTTTTCTTGAAAATCGGTTGGTTACTGATGCAGCAAGAAAGCAGTGATTAACCTAATGTAATATTCACTTATACAGATAACTAAAAGTGATTAATAGAGCATATTCACTTATGCAATTGTCTCTAAATGAATGTAATAAAATAAAGCAAAAATTCGATACTATTGGGGTACCATAGGATATCGACAGAACCAGATAATCGATTAACTACAAGTATAATCGGTTATCCTGTACTGTAAAACTTAAAACCAGATAATCAATTATTAACAGAACCATATAATCGATTAACTACATGTATAACCGACTATCCTGTACCGTAAAACTTACAACCAAAAACAACGCTTGTTGATTTACAAGTAAAGCATAATCCAATAATCAATATACACTAAATTTCTAAATGATATTTATCACTAATATGCATAAAACATCAAGTAATCACAGTATATGTTGAGCAATTTATTTAAGCACACAATTTATACTAAATGACCGAATTAAAAAGAGTTAGGGATAGGAAGATTGCGAGTTTGAGATTTTATCCTGGTTTGTTTGCTTATCCATGTGCAAACTACATCTAGGCCTCCCCTTATGATCTCGGGAGATTTTCTTCACTATATGGAAAAAATGTCTTACAAACAAACTTTCAAATACACAAGTCTTTCTCTCTTGGAACTCGAGCCTCTAAGATAAGCTTGACTATTTCCCTCCGCTTCTAATGGCTATCCTCACCACTTCTAATGGTTCAGTCAACTCACTTCTTGTAACACCCCAAATTTATCCTCCTTGAAATTAGGTAATAGTCCTGAAGAATGGGGCATACTGCCAGACTCTCGCTTGAGCCAGAGAATCTCACCCAAGCGAGAGGATCAGTGTTTTAAATTTGGAAATTTTGGGAGTCTCGCCCAAGCGAGGAATGGGTCGCTTGAGCGAGAAAAAGCCTGGGCAGGCTGTGAGATTATCGCTTGAGCGAGAGAATCTTGCCCAAGCGAGAGAGCCCGTGTCTGGAAAATTAAAATATCGTAGGTTTCTCGCCGACGCGAGATATTCTCGCCCGAGCGAGAGTGCCCATCTATAAAAGAAAAGAAAGGGTTTCACAAACCCTAATCTTCATTTTCTTTTCTCCCCTTTCACTCCCAACGGAGGCTCTCCATGGATTTCGAATCTTTCCTCCCCTAAACCTAAAAAACACATCAAAGCCTTTTCCTCTTGCTTCTTAATGGAACATTGGAGAGCTTTGGAGAGGAAAAAGCAACAATGGAGGTTGAAGGTGTAACGACCCGATTTTCTACCCTTGAAAATTTTTCATTTATTTTAATCCTTTCTTACATACAGTTGTCACCTTCATTGAAAAACTCTCAAGTATCACTCTTTGAAAATACTCTTTACCCTATTATATTATATACAAATTTATGTTGCGGAAAAACATAATTCATTCAAATAGCATTTACCACATACAACCGGTTATGGGTCTCCCAAAGTTATAAAGCCCATAACTACACATATCCGTATTAATCTAAATGGATTTACAGTCATCCCATAATGTTGTCAAATTAACTACAATATCAAGTAACAAATAAGACAAACAGGTTAATAAACACCAAAGCTTCCTAAGTGAGCGTTCTTCTCAAAATCCTTCTCTTAACAACAATGGGATTATCATAAACAATACACAAAACATAAGGGAGTAAGTCATTAGTTCAAAACTAACATCACATGATAATCCACATTCAAATACAAATAGGCTTTAATATAATTCGTAAACACACATACGGAATTGTAAACATTCAAATCATCTTACTTTAATTTCCACTTTACTCATATTCATCCTAAAGTATATATATCCCATAATATATATTCTATAGTATGCATATTACGTTCGTTCGAAACATCATCTTTCTCGTTATTCATATCCACCCTATAACATATATATCCCATAATATATATCCTATAGCATGTATATTACTTTCTTTATCAACATCTTCCTTTTTATCGCTCATATTCACCCTATAGAATATATATCCCATACTATATATCCTATAGCATGCATACGACATTCATGTGACATTCACATTTCTCATCATTCATATTCACCCTATAGAATATACATCCCATACTATATATCCTATAGCATGCATACGACATTCATGTGACATTCACATTTCTCATCATTCATATTCACCCTATAGAATATACATCCCACACTATATATCCTATAGCATGAATACGACATTCATTACTCCGAGTCTTATTTCTATTGGGACTCCCCCAATAAATATTGATTTCACTTTGAGTCATATTTCCATTGGTACTCCCCCAATAATATTGATTTCATTTTGAGTCATATTTCCATTGGTATTCCCCCAATAATATTGATTTCATTTGAGTCATATTTCCATTGGTACTCCCCCAATAATATTGATTTCATTTGAGTCATATTTCCATTGGTACTCCCCCAATAATATTGATTTCCTTTGAGTCATATTTCCATTGGTACTCCCCCAATAATATTGATTTCATTTGAGTCATATTTCCATTGGTACTCCCCCAATAATATTGATTTCCTTTGAGTCATATTTCCATTGGTACTCCCCCAATAATATTGATTTCATTCGAGTCATATTTCCATTGGTACTCCCCCAATAATATTGATTTCATTTTCCATAACAAAAAAAGTCACGCATTTTCCCACATAATGCATAAATTACAGACGTATCATTTTAAACCATTACCTCTTTCACATACCTCATTCATATTAGCAAGTATGATTTAGAGACACTTATCCCTTACCTTGGTGAGTGTGGGGATCGGTTCCGGGTAACTTTAAAAGTCTCCTCTGCGATTTCCTCCAACCTTAGGATCTCTCTCTTCTCATTTCCACCAATAACAACAGTGTCAGTCATTTATTCAAAATAACACATAAATAACTCGTATATCATCATCAAACATACAAGGGATTCACATATTTTCAATATTTCCAAAACTACTTCAACACAAGTTTCCAAACATCTAAACATACATGTTCATCTCATATATCAACACCAAAGCACAAACTCATCATCCATATCTAACATTTCATCTATTTCTCTTTATACTCATATTCTCATTTTGGTGGGTTTTTGGGGTTTTCATGAACAACCCACAAAATCTTTCCATTCATCAAATACCAACTCTAAGTCAAGAGTTTACAAGCGAAAAATAACATAAAACGAACCATAACTCTAAAGGGTGAGTTTCCATGGTTTCTCATGTTTTGAAAATAGATCCAACATACCCAAAACAAGTTAGAGAGGAAGAAGAAGAGTTAGAAGCAAGAGGTTTACCTCTTCTCAAGCTCTAAGATGAGTCCTAAGGCTCCTTGCTCTTGAAAAGCTCTCTTCTCTCTCTTCTCTTCAAAGTTCTAACCCTAAAATGTGTTTGGGGTTTCTATTTTAAAGAGCAGTCGTCGGGTTCTCGCTCAGGCAAGAAAATCCCGCCTTTTTAAAATTTCAGATCTGACCCTCTCGCTCAAGCGAGGGATTCTCGCTCAAGCGAGAATCTCACAGTCCCAACAGGCTTCCTCTCGCTCAAGCGAGGGATTCTCGCTCAGGCGAGAATCTCACAGTGTCAATAGCCCCAGTTTTCCATTTCTCGCCCAGGCAAGGCAACTCTCGCTCAGGCGAGAATCTTCCAATATAGCCCAGGATTTCACCCTCCCAGGTGATCCTTTCTCACTTAGGCGAGAATCTCTCGCTCAAGCGAGACTTCCAGGACTGACACTATAATTTTTAAAGACTAAAATTCGGGGTGTTACAGAAGGAGATGGAGCTCTTTGCAGATCCATGGAACTTACGCAACCTAACGTGAGGGAGAAGAACATTGTGGTCTTAGAGTATTTCATTAGAGTCATCATCTCCGATTTCCCTCAAGAATGATAAAAACTCTCTTGGGAGTTTGTGGTCCATGTGAGAGTCTTTATTTTACATAAGGATGTATTAACCGTAAAAGTGGAGACATATGTGCGGAGAAAATAGTTTATGAAAGTACAACGCCATATGCCCCTTTATGGTGATACACCGTCATTAAAGATGGTTCTAACGTTAATGTGTATATGATGAGTGATATTTTATGTGTGGCTGGTTTATGAATAATGGTATGTTATGGATGGTTGATTTATTATAAACACATATGGGTGTGTTTGTAATAAGGATTGTGAGATGTGTGTTTAATGACAAAAGTAGAAATTGTTATGTTGTGTGATAATGATTGAGTATGAGTTATGTATGGGCGTAAATATAAAATGAGTATGTTGTGGGTTGTTGATTGTTATAAACATATATGGGTGTGTTTGTAACAATGAATGTGTGATGAGTTATTAATGTGTTAAAATGAGATGGGTATGTTGGTAATAAGAATTGTTTGATGAGTTGTTGATTTGTAAAGGTGGAGATGAGTATGTTTATCGAAGTGAATATGTTGTGAATCGCTTTATTGTTATAAATATGTATGGGTTTGTTTGTGACAATGAAGGTGTTGTGTGTTATTTTACTGTGATAAAATAGTGTGATGCCTTGTGTTTATTGGTGTATGACATTGAGTTGATATTTTGTGCTATGACGAACATGTGATGGAGAATTACTAGACCTGCCCGATGTGGTATGGGGATAACTAGACCTGCCCGATGTGGTATGGCGAAATAACTAGACCTGCCTGATGTGGTATTGAGAAATAACTAGACCTGCCCGATGTGGTATGGAGAAATAACTAGACCTGCCCGATGTGGTATGGAGAAATAACTAGACCTGCCCGATGTGACATGGAGAAATAACTAGACCTTCCCGACATGGAGAAATAACTAGACCTGCCTGATGTGGTATGGAGAAATAACTAGACTTGCCCGATGTGGTATGGAGAAATAACTAGACCTACCCGATGTGGTATGGAGAAATAACTAGACCTGCCCGATGTGGTATGGAGAAATAACTAGACTTGCCCGATGTGGTATGGAGAATTAACTAGACCAGCCCGATGTGGTATGGAGAATGAACTAGACCTACCCGATGTGGTATGGAGAATTAACTAGACCTGCCCGATGTGGTATGGAGAATGAACTAGACCTGCCCGATGTGGTATGGAGGATTATCTAGACCTACCCGATGTGGTAGAGGATTATCTTTGTGGGAAAACTCAGTGAATATGAATCATGAGAAATGAGTATGTTGAAATGAAAATCATATGCATGCCATATGATATATATTATGGGATATATATCTTATAGGGTGAATATGAATGATGAGAAATGAGTATGTTTAGATGAGTAAAATATGCACACTATAGAACATATATATTATGGGATGTATGTGTACTATAGGGTGAATATGGATAATATGTGATGAATAAATATGCAGACTATAGAACACATATAGTATGGGATATATGTGTGCTATAGGGTGAATATGGATAATATGTGTTGATTGGTATATGTTTATCATGATTGATGTTAGATGTGTGTGGTTTTAATACTTTAATGTTATTACTCCATGTAAATGCACGCTATGGTCGCCATAATTGGTTCTTACTCCCTCTGTCTTTCCTTGTATGTGTTATGTATTTGAGCTCAGGTCGTGGCGGTAGCGCATCGGATGCTTGCGGAGGAGAGTACATGTTTGAGTAGTTGCTTTATGTTCTCAATGTTGTAATTGAGTAATGCATGTAATATGAAGAGTATGTTAAATGGGATTTATGTATTTGTGATTTTCTCCTAAATGTATTGTTAGGATATTAGATGATGTAAAAATGGAAGGAATATTGAGAATGGATAATTGTATCTAAATTGTGTAATTAAAAGGAAGTGCAATGACATGTTTTTAATGAAGTGAACGAGTGATTGTTTCCGCACCTGAAAGTTGAATTGAACCTATATGTATATTCAATCAGGTTTTCCAAATCGTTCGAGTAATGTCTTTTAAAAGTAATCACTACACTTTAATAAATAAGGTTTAAAAAAAAAATAATTTTTGGATTACGAAAATCGGGTCCTTACAATATGGTATCAGAACATATGTCAACTCTGCGGCGTACGATATGACCTTACATGCTTCTTTGTGAAATTTGTGAGTTAACTACTTGACTTATGTGAATTGTGTTGACTATGTGGTAACTGCTAATGAGAAAGATGATTGTTATATTCCTTGCGATAAGTGTTTGGTTGTGAATTTATCGTTAGATGTCTTGTTGTGAGTTATTGATGAAGTGCTTGTTGAAAATCCCTTGTTGTGAATTACGCATTTAGTATAAACATATATGGGTGTGTTTATACTAAAGTAGGCGTAGATTTACGGGAAATGGAAAATGGGTGTATTTTATGGTTATGCGAGGATGGAGTTGTGAATTACGCATTTAGTATAAACATATATGGGTGTGTTTATACTAAAGTAGACGTAGATTTACGGGAAAATGATTTATGGTGAAATAAATGAAAAGAAAATATATTTTTAGCCGACCATGAATGGTTAGCGACTCTGGCTTGAGTATATAAGCAAAAACTTTGGCTTGAGTATATAAGCAAAAACTCTGGTTTGAGTATATAAGCAAGACTCTGACTTGAGTATATAAGCAAGACTCTGGCTTGAGTATATAAGCAAGACTCTGGCTTGAGTATATAAGCAAGACTCTGACTTGAGTATATAAGCAAAACTCTGGCTTGAGTATATAAGCAAGACTCTGGCTTGAGTATATAAGCAAAAACTCTGGCTTGAGTATATAAGCGAAACCCTGGATTGGGTATATAAGCGAAACTCTGGCTCGAGTATATGTAGCACATTTTCAAAAAAAGAAAAGAAAAGGGAAACCTGTTTTAGCTAACCTTGAGTGGTGTAGCGATACTTTGGCTCAAGTTATGTAACGATACTTTGGCTCAAGTTATGTAGCGATACTTTGACTCATGTTATGTAGCAAACTTTGGCTCAAGTTATGCAACAAAGATAATAAATTTCAAAATGGTTTACTAACCTTGTTCCAATGTGGATCATTGTTGAATTGCCTACCCGAAGTGGTAGTGGATCATTGTTGAGTGGCCTACCCAGAGTGGTAGTGGATCATTGTTGAATTGCCTACCCGGAGTGGTAGTGGATTATCGTTATATTGCCTACCCGAAGAGGTAGTGGATTATCTTTTGTGCATGAAACTTTTGGTCTGTGATGATTGACCTTTTGTAGTTGAATATTTGCAATGCACGATATAGTGGTAAGGACTCAAATTAACTGCTTCGATATTGTGCTTACAAAACTTGTTTCTATTTCATGTGCGTCAATAATTGTTATGCATAATTGCAATGTTATGGTATAAGCATGTTTCTGTAAGTGTACTGTGGGGACTCTCATGTCCTGGATGAAATGTAACTTCAGAAATAACTAGCTTTTGAAAATTTTGATTTGGGCATTCGATGTCGAATGAGAAAAAGGGTTTTAAGTTATTTTGAAACGATTATGAAAAACCCTTGCTTCCACAAAATGATTGCCATGAAACTTACATCTAATCTATTTTCTAAAATCATTTTTTTGAATGAAGTGTAATATGTGGGTAAGCATTGATTAAGTTTCATGTTGAATTCCGAATTTTTAACAACCTCATCTTGGATGAATGTGATGTGTTAAAAATCTTGTGATGTAATTATGACCATGTGTTTCTAGATATGATGTAGACTTGAGCACGAAATGCATGTCCATCATTGTATTTTGGGTATCCATATAAAACTCATGTTTTTGGGATTGGACGTTCGTAAATTGCAAAAATCAATGGTAACAAAGTATGTGATTTGAGTGGGTCTACGACCATATGTGCTTAGTTGGGACTATGAACTAGCAAATCTTTTCCTAACGCATTCGTTTGTGGTAGAAAATGTTAGATTGAATTGGGTAATGGCTTGGTGATTTTATTTCGTATGAGAAAGACTTCAAAAGCCTTGTTTGTCTAAATGCTATTTGAATGAATATCATGATTCTATGTTGTAGCGACCATAAATTGAAATGCTAGTGAAGATTTTTGAGTAAATTGTGGTTATTTGCATGTGTAGAATGAAATGACGTTGTTTCCATCGAGTGGATGTCGATCTAGCTATTGCATTTTGGGTGCGAGCTAGTATATCTTGGTAACTGATGGGTATAGAGTCCCACTTCGAAGTAGTTTCGCGAGTGTTGTTGTGATTCTGACCGTTTAGGTTGATCGTTCTGAACGATTGTCGTAGTGATAGATCAGGGTAATCTATTGTGGTGGAGAGAATACTAGAGAATATTCATTTCGGTTGTGCTAATTTTCTCTTGGTTGTTTTAATGTTTGACGTTGGTATTTGGACTCTTGAGGTTTAGTCCATAATCTGACTATATGATGCCACGGTCTTGTGATATGTGTCTTGGTTGTAACCTAAGTAATCGTAATGGGTTAGACGATTGGACCTAAGCTTGGTCGAGTTTATCTTGTGCCTACAGTCTAGGCGAGGTTAGTGTCCTCCTGAGGGTAACCTAATAAAATTTCGGGGACAAAATTTCTTTTAGGGGGGGGGGGGGAGGATTGTAACACCCCAAATTTATCCTCCTTGAAATTAGGTAACAGTCCTGAAGAATGGGGCATACTGCCAGATTTTCGCTTGAGCGAGAGAATCTCGCCCAAGCGAGAGGATCAGTGTTTTGAATTTGGAAATTCTGGGAGTCTCGCCCAAGCAAGGAATGGGTCGCTTGAGCGAGAAAAAGCCTGGGCAGGCTGTGAGATTCTCGCTTGAGCGAGAGAATCTCGCCCAGGCGAGAGAGCCCGTGTCTGGAAAATTAAAATATCGTAGGTTTCTCGCCCAAGCGAGATATTCTCGCCCGAGCGAGAGTGCCCAACTATAAAAGAAAAGAAAGGGTTTCACAAACCCTAATCTTCATTTTCTTTTCTCCCCTTTCACTCCCAATGGCGGCTCTCCATGGATTTCGACTCTTTCCTCCCCTAAACCTCAAAAACACATACGTCTTCCTCTTGCTTCTTAATGGAACGTTGGAGAGCTTTGGAGAGGAAAAAGCAAGTTGAAGGAGATGGAGGTAGATGGAGCTCTTTGCGGATCCATGGAGCTTACGCAACCTAAGGTGAAGGAGAAGACCATTGTGGTCTTAGAGTATTTCATTAGAGTCATCATCTCCGATTTCCCTCAAGAATTAGAGCACGTTAACGTGAATACATTTTATTAGACGTAAAACTTTTGGTCTCGAATGACCGGTTCTTTTGCGGTAGGACATTGGAAACGCATGAAATAGTGGTGGTGTACCTCAATTGTCTGCGTTGAATGTTGTACTGGCAAAAGTTGTTGCTGTTTCGTGAACGTCAGTAATTGCGGTGTATGGGTGTGGTGTAACCATAGGAGAGAAGAAGTTTTGGGTTGTGTTGAAATGAGTATGCGAACCTTGTTTCACGACGTGGTTGCCATGAGTCGTGGATTCAAACCGTTTTCGAAAATCATTTTTGGGTAAAACATAGCTTGTGGCTAAGTAATGATTTAGTATCATGTTGGAGAATTCCTAAATTTTAGCAACCATATCGGAATAAGTATGAGGTTGTTAAAAGTTTAATGATATAAGACGCCCATGTATTTCTGGACATAATGCGAGTGGGTTAATAAGTTTATATTTGCTAACGGAATTGGTGTGACCAAACCGAACGCCAGTTGTAGGTTTGAGTGTTTGTCGACTTGCACTTGCCGATCGGTAACAAGGTACCTAGTCTTGGTATGAATCAATGGTTTATGGTTTCAGTTGAGGCTAGAAATTGGTAATTCCTTTCGATGATAAGATTTGATGACGGAGATATTTGATGTGATTGGACGATTACAAGATAGTTTTATTCGGGTAGGGTATCAACAGTATTCTTACAAACACATTACCTCTTTCACATACCTCATTCACATCAGCGAGTATGATTTAGAGACACTTATCCCTTACCTTGGTGAGTGTTGGGGATCGGTTCCTAGTAACTTTATAAATCCCCTCCGCGATTTCCTCCAACCTTAGGATCTTTCCACATTTCCAACTATAACAACAATGTCAGTCATTTATTCAAAATAACACATAAACAACTCGTATTTAATCATCAAACATACAAGGGATTCACATATTTTCAAGATTTCCAAAACTACTTCAACACAAGTTTCCAAACATCTAAACATACATGTTCATCTCATATATCAACATTAAAGCACAAACTCATCATCCACATCTAACATTTCATCCATTTCTCTTTTTACTCATATTCTAATTTTGGGGTTTTTTGGGGTTTTCATGAATAACCCACAAAACCTTTCCATTCATCAAATACCAACTCTAAACCAAGAGTTTACAAGAGAAAAACAACATAAAACGAACCATAACTCTAAAGGATGAGTTTCCATGGTTTCTCATGTTTTGAAAAGAGATCCAACCTACCCAAAACAAGTTAGAGAGGAAGAAGAAGAGTTAGAAACAAGAGGTTTACCTCTTCTCAAGCTCTAAGATGAGTCCTAAGGCTCTTTGCTCTTGAAAAGCTCTCCTCTCTCTCTTCTCTTCAAAGTTCTAACCCTAAAATGTGTTTTGGGTTTCTATTTTAAAGAGGAGTTGTCGGGTTCTCGCTCTAGCGAGCCCATTCTCGCTCAAGCGAGAAAATCCCGCTTTTTTTAAAATTTCAGATCTGACGCTCTCGCTTAAGCGAGGGATTCTCGCTCAGGCGAGAATCTCACAGTCCCAACAGGCTTCCTCTCGCTCAAGCGACCCATTCCTCGTTTGGACGAGACTCCCATAAATTTTCCAATTTCAAAACACTGATCCTCTCGCTTGGGCGAGGTCCTCTCGCTCAAGCGAGAATCTAGCAGTATGCCCCATTCCTCAAGATTGTTACCTAATTTCAAAGAGGATAAATTTGGGGTGTTACAATCCTCCCTCTCTTATAGGAATTTTCGTCCCCATTCCTCAGTATCCCATAATATACATGTTCTATAGTGTGCATATTTTTTACACCCAAACATACACATTTCTCCTCATTCATATTCATCCTATAGTATATATATCCCATAATATATATTCTATAGCATGCCTATTTATTTCATTTCAAACATACTCATTTCTCATCATTCATATTCACCCTATAGTGTATATATCCCATAATATATATCATATAGCATGCATATGATTTTCATTCCAAATATACACTTTTCACATCAATTCACATTCCATAGTAATTCACTCTTAATCTCCTTCAACAAGGCTACACCGTACAAATAATTCTCCACCACATCGGTTGCTCTAGTTAGTCCCCATACCACATCGGGTAGGTTTAGTTAATCCCCATACCACATCGGGTAGGTCAAGTTAAATCTCCATACCACATCGGGCAGGTCGAGTAATTCCTCATACCACATCGGGCAGGTCGAGGAATTCCCCATATCACATCGGGCAGGTCGAGCAATTCCCCATACCACATCGGGCAAGTCGATCAATTCCCCATACCACATCGGGCAGGTCGAGTAATTCCCCATACCACATCGGGTAGGTCGAGTAATTCTCCATACCGCATCGGCAAGTCGAGTAATTCCCCATACCACATCTGGAAGGTCGAGTAATTCCCCATACCACATAGGGAAGGTCGAGTAATTCCCCATACCACATCGGGTAGTTCTATCTTTCACATTATCCTCACATCTCATGTTCGTCATAGCCCAAAATATCAAATCTAAGTCTTACACCCAATAAACACAAGGCATCACATTGTTCCATCACCATGAAATAACACACAATGCCTTCATTGTCACAAACATACTCATACATTATTATAACAATAAAGCGATTCACAACATATTCACTTCGATAAACATACTCATCACCACTTTTACAAACCAACAACTCATCAAACAATTCTTATTATAAACATACCCATCTCATTTCAACACATTAATAACTCTTCACACATTCATTGTTACACAACATAACCATTTCTACTTTTTGTCATTAAACACACATCTCACAATCCTTATTACAAGCACACCCATATATGTTTGTAATAAATCAACCATTCATAACACACCATTATCATAAGTAAACCACATACATCATATTCTTCATCATATAACACATTAACGTTAGAACCATCTTTCATGACGGTGTATTACCATAAATGAGCATATTTTATTATACTTAAATAAACGGTTTTCCCCGCACATATATCTCAACCTAATTTCAAGGAGGATAAATTTGGGGTGTTACATATACTAATTTTAGATAAAGTCTTCTGAATATTATTTATTATTATGAATGCGTAATTTCATATATAAAATGATATATGTATATATAGTATTAATCGGGGTTTGATAACATGATCTCACCTCATTTTAGGAAGGATCATGTTAGCAATGTGTACCCAATTATTTGGACAAAGATATTCTTAGATGCTCAACTAAAAACAAGACACATGTCAAGGTTATTTTGGTAAACAATCTTTATTAAAATTAAAAATTAAAAAATCACTATCCTCTCACCCCAAACCCTCTAAATTTACCTCAATAACAATTTTCCTCCTAATGCACTTGACATATCTCATTGAATCTTTCTCTCAATTTATTCAATACATTTTTCTTAAATCTCCTTCATCCTCATCCATTCTTAATTCCCTGCACTCCCACAGAAGAAATATTTCACTGTAAACACAAGCACTCCCATAGCCACTCGTTGCCGCCACTATCGTTGTCGCTGCTGCCACTGTGAAACAGAGTTGGCACTTCCGCCGCCACAGCAAGATGGAGCAGCCACCGCCAAACCCTGAATCTATCCCAAACCCTTTTTCTCTCTCTTGTCATATTCTTCCACCTTAGAAATCTAGAATTTCATACTGCAATGAAGATTTCATTGTACCATTAAATTTTCTTTGTGTATTCCTATTATTCCAACAATTTGTCATAATATACATGTTGGATTCCAAATAGAACCACCGCCACACCCTCAACCTCTCCCAAACCCTCAGTCTATTTTCATTTTGAGTTCTCAATCACATTTTCAGAATATATGACATCAGAAAAAAGTGATGGTTGACCTATAAAACTTCTTAGAAATTCTGATTCGATAAGTGGAGATGATGAAACTCAGGAGCTACAAAATGAACTAGTTGAAAACAGTAATGAGTCAAGTCCTTTTAAATGGCAAATTTTCAATTATGATGAAATTGCTTACAATTTTTATTCTTTATTTTCAAAGTGTAGTGGTTTTTCGATTAGACGAGGTCACACTTACAAACATAGCAAGAATAATGTCGAGTATATATACAAAAGAAAGTACATTTGTCATCGTGCTAGTATTGCTAAACAACAAAAATTTGTTGAAGTAGAAAGACAAAGGAGATGAAAAAGTTCAAGATGTAAATGTAGAGCAAAGTTGTTTATTACTAAAAGAACAATTGGCTTCGAGGAATGTTGGGTGGTCACATATTTTAGTAATTATCATAACCATACATTATTGGACAACAAAGAGGTTCGTTTTCTTCCTGCTTATCGTAACATACCTATCAATGATCAATGTCACATATTATTGCTATCAAAAGCTGCATATTTAGTAAGTATTATACTAAGGGTGATTGAATTGGAGAAGGGGATAGTGGTGGGCCATCTACAATTTTTAGAAAAATACATTAGAAATTTTCTTCAATCTCACAGTAATGTTGGTAAAGATAACGACACTTCAAAGGTTCCAAAATTATGCGAAAGTCTTAAAGATAAAGATGATGAATTCCAATATGAATTTACAATGGATGAAAGTAATAAATTGGAGCATATTATTTGGGTATTTGGTGATTCTATTTGAGCATATGAAGCTTTTGGAGATGTGCTTGTCTTTGATACTAAATATCGAATTAACCGTTATGATATGCCTCTTGTGTAACAACCCGAATTTTAGTCTTTAAAAATTATAGTATCAGTCCTGGAAGTCTCGCTTGAGCGAGAGATTCTCGCTTGAGCGAGAAAGGATCACCAGGGAGGGTGAAATCCTGGGCTATACTGGAAGATTCTCGCCTGAGCGAGAGTTGCCTCGCTTGAGCGAGAAATGGCAAATTGGGGCTGTTGACACTGTGAGATTCTCGCCTGAGCGAGAATCCCTCGCTTGAGCGAGAGGAAGCCTGCTTGGACTGTGAGATTCTCGCTTGAGCGAGAATCTCTTGCTTGAGCGAGAGGGTCAGATCTGAAATTTTAAAAAGGCGGGATTTTTCGCCTGAGCGAGAACCCGACGACTGCTCTTTAAAATAGAAACACCCAAACACATTTTAGGGTTAGAACTTTGAAGAGAAGAGAGAGAAGAGAGATTTTCAAGAGCAAGGAGCCTTAGGACTCATCTTAGAGCTTGAGAAGAGGTAAACCTCTTGCTTCTAACTCTTCTTCTTCCTCTCTAACTTGTTTTGGGTGTGTTGGATCTATTTTCAAAACATGAGAAACCATGGAAACTCATTCTTTAGAGTTATGGTTCGTTTGATATTGTTTTTCTCTTGTAAACTCTTGGGTTAGAGTTGATATTTGATGAATGGAAAGGTTTTGTGGGTTATTCATGAAAACCCCAAAAACCCCCAAAAAGAGAATAGGGGTATAAAGAGAAAGAGATGAAATGTTAGATGTGGATGATAAGTTTATGCTTTGATGTTGTTATATGAGAGGAACATGTATGTTTAGATGTTTGAAAACTTGTATTGAAGTAGTTTTGGAAGTCTTGAATATATTTGAATCCCTTGTGTATTTGATAATGAAATACGAGTTATTTATGTGTTATTTTGAATAAATGACTGACATTGTTATTATTGGTGAAAATGAGAAGAGATCCTAAGGTTGGAGGAAATCGCGGAGGAGACTTTTAAAGTTACTCGGAACCAATCCCCAACGCTCACCAAGGTAAGGGATAAGTGTCTCTAAATCATACTTGCTGATATGACTGAGGTATGGGAAAGAGGTAATGGTTAAAAATAATACGTCTGTAATTTATGCATTATGTTGGAAAATGCGTGACTTTTCTATTATGAAAAATGAAATTAATATTATTCGGGGAGTACCAATGGAAATATGACTCAAACGAAATTAATATTATTGGGGGAGTACCAATGGAAAGATGACTCAAATGAAATTAATATTATTGGGGGAGTACCAATGGAAAGATGACTCAAATGAAATTAATATTATTGAGGGAGTACCAATGGAAAGATGACTCAAACGAAATTAATATTATTGGGGGAGTACCAATGGAAAGATGATTCAAACGAAAGCAATATTATTGGAGGAGTACCAATGGAAAGATGACTCAAATGAAAGCAATATTATTGGGGGAGTACCAATGGAAAGATGACTAAATGAAATTAATATTATTGGGGGAGTACCAATGGAAATATGACTCAAAGGAAATCAATATTATTGGGGGAGTACCAATTGAAATATGACTCAAATGAAATAAATATTATTGGGGGAGTACCAATGGAAATATGACTCAAAGTGAAATCAATATTTATTGGGGGAGTCCCAATGGAAATAAGACTCGAAGTAATGAATGTCGTATGCTTGCTATAGGATATATAGTATGGGATGTATATTCTATAGGGTGAATATGAATGATGAGAAATGTGAATGTCGCATGAATGTCGTATGCATGCTATAGGATATATAGTATGAGATGTATATTCTATAGGGTGAATATGAATGATGAGAAATGTGAATGTCGCATGAATGTCGTATGCATGCTATAGGATATATAGTATGAGATATATATTCTATAGGGTGAATATGAATGATGAGAAATGTGAATGTCACATGAATGTCGTATGCATGCTATAGGATATATAGTATGGGATATATATTCTATAGGGTGAATATGAGCGATAAAAAGGAAGATGTTGAGAAAGAAATTAATATACATGCTATAGGATATATATTATGGGATATATATGTTATAGGGTGGATATGAATAACGAGAAAGATGATGTTTCGAACGAACGTAATATGCATACTATAGAATATATATTATGGGATATATATACTTTAGGATGAATATGAGTAAAGTGGAAATTAAAGGAAGATGATTTGAATGTTTACAATTCCGTATGTGTGTTTACGAATTATGTTAAAGCCTATTTGTATTTGAATGTGGATTATCATGTGATGTTAGTTTTGAACTAATGACTTACTCCCTTATGTTTTGTGTATTGTTTATGATAATCCCATTGTAGGTAAGAGAAGGATTTTGAGAAGAACGCTCACTTAGGAAGCTTTGGTGTTTATTAACCTTTTTGTCTTATTTGTTACTTGACGTTGTAGTTAATTTGATAACATTATGGGATGACTGTAAATCCGTTAGATTAATACGAATATGTGTAGTTATGGACTTTATAACTTTGGGAGACCCATAACTGGTTGTATGTGGTAAATGCTATTTGAATGAAGTATGTTTTTCCGCAACATAAATATGTATGATAATATAATAGGGTGAATAGTATTTTCAAAGAGTGATACTTGACAGTTTGGTGAAGACGGTATGTAAGAAAGGATTAAAATAAATGAAAAAATTTCAAGGGTAGAAAATCGGGTCGTTACATCTTGGACAATGGGTTAGGGTTGATAATCATGTGAACTCAATTTTCATTGGTTGTGTTTTATTGAGAAATGAGAAGATACTGTTCGTGCAGCGGAAGAAATCGTTGCGCAACGTTGGTCACAAGCAATCAAATAGAGTGCATAAAATAAATAGAAGAGAAGAAACAAAGAATTTGGTAACGGGGTTCGGCCAATTGTGCCTACATCCCCGAGAGCGTTGAGCGGCTACCAAGATATTATTAGAGAATAAGGATTACAAACCCTAGCACACCCATGGGCCCAAGTGCCCATGGGATGTTTCTGTTTGGTGCTTATATCTGATGCACATTACAACAAGGGACCTGAGTCCAATATATAACATTGTTTACTCTACTCTATTCCAATACTAGGTGATGTGGAACTAATGTAGTAACATATTTCAAGCATTCACAACAATCTCCACCTTGATTGAAATAGACGAATATATCGCTCCTTAGGAAATCTACACAAGAATCTCCACCTTTGCGAATATTTGACTCCACCTTGCTCAATGCATAATTCTCTATAATAAATTGCTCCGCTTCAGCATAAACCTTCTGAGTATCCTTGACGATGTTACCAATAGCCTAGCTCTCAAAACTTGTAGTGCAGCTTCCCGTACCGCCATTAAATGGAACACGCCGCCTAGCCATCTATTGATAGGAAGTCTTTCGATATATGGATCCTCTACACAAAAGTTCACCAACAACCGTCCTCTTCAATACTCAGTCAAGCTGAACCTTGGAGCTTCCTTGGAAAGCCTCAACCACTACCACCATTGTCTAGTCCGACAATCATAGTTCAAAAGAACTATCATATACTCCACCATAAGAAGTATAACCACACCACACACCTTGTGTAATGCTAACCAATGTCTGTGTCACATCCTTGCATCCAAGCCAATGCCCATGTCATACCATGCATCTCTACCAATGCTTGTGTTACACCTTGCATCAAAGCCAATGCCCATGTTACACCCTACATCAAAGTCAGTCAGCGCCTCTGTGCTTTTGTTGATCTACTAATAATTAATATCCTTCACTATGACGTCCTAGACACGCCATTAGGATATTCCACTTCTCATGTCAAATGAGATAATTCTCTCAACATCTAGAGAGATATTGACAGTATATGTCTTAGGGCCAAACTCAACATCTGAGTCCCTATCTCCACCTTGATCCAAATCCATTATTTAAACTTTTGGGGTTCTGGATCAACATATATCGCCTTCACCATAGTTCTGCCATGTTTTCTTCTCCTTCAACTCATCTCCTTTATCCTTGCATAGTACCTTTGACACACCTTGTGTAACCGTTATGATATGCCTCTTGGACAATGGGTTAGGGTTGTTAATCATGTGAACTTATAACACCCTAGATTTTAAAGTCATAAAATAATAGTATCAGTCCTGGGAGTCTCGCTTGAGCGAGAGAATCGTCGCTTGGGCGAGAGAGGCTCACATGGGAGGGTGAAATCCTGGGCTATACTGAAGAATTCTCGCTTGAGCGAGAATTGCCTCGTTTGAGCGAGAGTGATCTCGCCTGAGCGAGAGTGGTCTCGCCTGAGCGAGAGCGGTCTCGACTGAGCAAGAGTGGTCTCGCCTGGGCGAGAAAAGTGGCATTCAGGACCTGTCGAGGCTGTAAGATCCTCGCTTGAGCGAGAGGATCCTTGCTTGAGCGAGAGCTGCCTCGCCTGAGCCAGAAATCCCTCGCTTGAGCGAGAGCGTCAGATCTGAAATTTTTAAAAGGCGGGATTTCCTCGCCTGAGCGAGAATGGGCTCGCTTAAGCAAGAACCCGACGATTTCACTTTAAAATAGAAACCCCAACACATTTTAGGGTTAGAAATTTGAAGAGAATAGAGCTTTTCAAGAGCAAGAGCCTTAGGAATCCATCTTAGAGCTTGAGAAGAGGTAAACCTCTTGTTTATAACTCTTCTTCTTCCTCTCTAACTTGTTTTGGGTGTATGGATCTCTTCTAAAAAATATGAGAAACCATGGAAACTCTTCCTTTGAGTTATGGTTCGTTTTATTTAGTTTCTCTCTTGTAAACTCTTGGTTTAGAGTTAATATTCAAAGAATGGAAAGGGTTCGTGGGTTGATTTATGAAAACCACAAAACCCCCCAAAAGTAAAATGTGGTCATAAGTGTGAATGTGTTAAATGTTATATGATGAATAATATGTTTGGTGTGGTTTGTTTATAACAATGATGTGTTATGAGTTGGTGATTTGTTATAAGAGGTGAATGGTTATTACAATAAACATGTATGAGAATGTTTTGTAACACTGATTGAGTGATACGTGTTTAATGGTAACAAATGGGCGAGATTATGTGATATGAGAATGATTGTGTTATGAGTATGTGTTATAATGTTGAATACAAGATGAATATGTATGTTTAGAATGGTTGGAAACTCATGATGAATGTAGTTTAGAAACATTGAACATGTATAAAACTCATGTGTATTTGACAATGAAATATGAGTCGTTTATGTGTTATTTTGAAACTGGTAAAGTTACTCACAAACCGAACCCCAACACTCACCGAGGTAAGGATAAGTCTTTATTTGTGCATTTGAAATAGAAAATATGTGTATTTTCTGGTTGTACCATAATTATATTGTGAATTACGTATCTAGTATAAACATATATGGGTATGTTTATACTAAAGATGGCATGGATTTACGGGAAATGATTGATGGTGAAATCGAAGAAAAGAAAATATATTTTTAGCCGACCATGAATGGTTAGCGACTCTGGCTTGAGTATATAAGCGAAACGCTGACTTGAGTATATAAGCGAAACTCTAGCTTAAGTATATAAGCGAAACTCTGGCTTGAGTATATAAGCGAAACTCTGGCTTGAGTATATAAGCGAAACGCTGACTTGAGTATATAAGCGAAACTCTAGCTTGAGTATATAAGCGAAACTCTGGCTTGAGTATATAAGCGAAACTCTGGCTTGAGTATATAAGTGAAACTCTGACTTGAGTATATAAGCGAAACTCTGGCTTGAGTATATAAGCGAAACTCTGGCTTGAGTATATAAGCGAAACTCTGGCTTGAGTATATAAACGAAACTCTGGCTTGAGTATATAAGCGAAACTCTGGCTTGAGTATATAAGCGAAACTCTGGCTTGAGTATATAAGCGAAACTTTGGCTCAAGTTATGCAGCGATACTTTGGCTCAAGTTATGCAGCGATACTTTGGCTCAAGTTATGCAGCAAAGAAAATGAATTTCAAAATGGTTTACTAACCCTTTTCTAATGTGGATTATCTTACAATGATGTTTATTGAATTAACGACTTACTCCTTTGTGTGTTTTGTACTTTTGTCATTGATAATCCCATTGCAGGTGAATAGATGAATGAAGTATGCTAGGTTGAGAGCTTTAGGAGCTTTAGACTTTGGATTCACTATTTATGTTTTTGTACTCTAAATGACTACTTGCGGATTTAAATGATTGTAATCATGGCTAACCATTAGTTGGATATTCGTAACCATGCGTAATATTATTTTTGGAGGATCATAACCTTTGAGGTCTTAGCACTCATTGGGAATGATATGAATGAATTATGTTTTTCTGTCATATGAGGAGTGTTATAAAATGACATCTTAGATGAGTTTTAAGTGATGATTAATGAGAGATAAAAAAGATGATGATGAATGTATGTATAAACGTGTTAAAATAAGGAAAAAATTTCAAGGGTAGAATTTGGGTCCTTACAATATGGTATCAGAGCATAGTTAATTCTGCGGCATTTGATATGGCCTTACATGCTTCTTTGTGATCTTTATGTGCTTGAACTGCTTAGTTAGCATTGACAGTTGTGTGTTTATGTGATGCTTGTCTGGTTATAAAATTAGTTTACTGACAAGTACGTGAGTACAGGTACACATGGCTGAAAGAGGAAGATGGATGAGTCAGAATGTTCCCAATGATTTGTCGGCACAGCTGGTAGAGGTGGTACATGGCATGAAGGAGAATTTACAGAATCTGAATCGGAGCGTGACTCCAACTCCAAACTCTCAGTTCCAAGGCGGATTCGCTCTGAATGCTGCTATTGAGTGGATCCAAGGAATGGAGTGTACTAACATGAAGGCGGATGGAGTGGTGACCTCCAAGGACTTCGGGCCTCAAAGAAACTTTGTGCACGGAAGGGGCAAAGATAAGATGTTTCGCGAAGAGCGAAAGCCTTATTTTCCACCTGTTGGTACTCGGGGTTACACTTCGCATGGACAGAGGACCCATGTAAATGCCGGAAGGTCACGGTTAAACTCTCCACCCTGGTGCAGCAAGTGTAACCGAAATCATGACGGAGGATTGTAACACCCTAAATTTGAGTCTTTAAAATTATAGTATCAGTCATGGAAGTCTCGCTTGAGCGAGAGATTCTCGCCTGAGCGAGAAAGGATCACCTGGGAGGGTGAAATCCTGGGCTATACTGGAGGAATCTCGCCTGAGCGATAGTTGTCTCGCCTGGGCGAGAAATGGTAATTTGGGGCTGTGGACACTGTGATATTCTCGCTTGAGCGAGAATCCCTCGCTTGAGCGAGAGCGTCAGATCTGAAATTTTAAAAGGGCGGGATTTCCTCGCCTGAGCGAGAATGGGCTCGCTTGAGCGAGAACCCGACGAATGCTCTTCAAAATAGAAACCCCAAACACATTTTAGGATTAGAACTTTGAAGAGAAGAGAGATAGGAGAGCTTTTCAAGAGCAAAGAGCCTTAGGACTCATCTTAGAGCTTGAGAAGAGGTAAACCTCTTGTTCCTAACTCTTGTTCTTCCTCTCTAACTTGTTTTGGGTATGTTGGATCTATTTTCAAAACATGAGAAACCATGGAAACTCATCCTTTAGAGTTATGGTTCGTTTTATGTAGTTTTTCTCTTGTAAACTCTTGGTTTAGAGTTGATATTTGATGAATGGAAATGTTTTGTGGGTTATTCATGAAAACCCCAAAAACCCCCAAAAAGAGAATATGAGTATAAAGAGAAAGAGATGAAATGTTAGATGTGGATGATGAGTTTGTGCTTTGATGTTGATATATAAGATGAACATGTATGTTTAGATGTTTGAAACTTGTATTGAAGTAGTTTTGGAAATCTTGAATATATGTGAATCCCTTGTATGTTTGATGATGAAATACTAGTTATGTATGTGTTATTTTGAATAAATGACTGATATTATTGTTATTGGTGGAAATGAGGAAAGATCCTAAGGTTGGAGGAAATCACGGAGGAGAATTTTAAAGTTACTCGGAACCGATCCCCAACGCTCACCAAGGTAAGGGATAAGTGTCTGTAATTCATACTCACTGATGTGAATGAGGTATGTGAAAGAGGTAATGTGTCGGTAAGTTTATTGTTGTTACCCTACCTGAAGTGGTAGTGGTTTATTGTTGATACCCTACCCGAAGTGGTAGTGGACTGTTATTGTGCCCTACCTGGAGTGGTAGTGGACTGTTATTGTGCCCTACCCGGAGTGGTAGTGGACTGTTATTGTGCCCTACCCGGAGTGGTTGTGGACTGTTATTGTGCCCTACACGGAGTGGTAATGGACTTTTATTGTGTCCTACCCGAAGTGGTAGTGGACTGTTATTATGCCCTACCCGGAGTGGTAATGGACTGTTATTATGCCCTACCCGGAGTGGTAGTGGACTGTTTTTGTGTCCTACCGGGAATGGTAGTGATTTTTGTGAACTCGACCTTCCCGATGTGGTATGGGGTAATAACTCGACTTGCCCGATGTGGTATGGGGTAATAACTCGACCTGCCCGATGTGGTATGAGGTAATAACTCGACCTGCCCGATGTGGTATGGGGTAATAACTCGACCTGCCCGATGTGGTATGGGGTAATAACTCGACCTGCCCGATGTGGTATGGGGTAATAACTCGGCCTGCCCGAAGTGGTATGGGAAATGAAATTGATGAATACGATTAACGGTGAATATGAATGGTGAGAAATGTAGATGTCACAATGAATGTCGTATGCATGCTATAGGATATATATTATGGGATATATATTCTATAAGGTGAATATGAATGATGAGAAAAGGGAATGTCACAAAGAGAGTCATATGCATGCTATAGGATATATAGTATGGGATATATATTCTATAGGGTGAATTTGAGTGATAAAAAGGAAGATGTTGAGAATGAAGGTAATATACATGCTATAGGATATATATTATGGGATATATATACTATAGGGTGGATATGAATAATGAGAAGGATGATGTTTCGAACAAACATAATATGCATACTATAGAATATATATTATGGGATGTATATACTATAAGATGAATATGAGTAAAGTGGAAATTAAAGGAAGATGATATGAATGTTTACAATTACGCATGTGTGTTTACGAATTATATTAAAGACTAATCGTATTTGAAATGTGGATTATCATGTGATGTTAGTTTTTGAACTAATGACTTACTCCCTTTTATTTTGTGTGTTGTTTATGATAATCCCATTGTAGGTAAATGAAGGATTTTGAGAAGGAAGCTCACTTAGGAAGCTTTTGTGTTTACTAACTTGATTGTCTTTATTGCTACTCGACGTTATAGTTAATTTGATAACATTATGGGATGCCTGTAAATTTGATTAGGGCAATACAGAGATATGTAGTTATGGACGTTATAACTCTGGAAAATCCATAACTGGTTGTATGCAATAATTGCTAATCGAATGAATTATGTTTTTCCGCAACATAAATTTGTATGATAATATAATAGGGTAAAGAGTATTTTCAAAGAGTGTTTCATGAGGGTTTTTAAGTAAAGTTATAGATGTATGTAAGAGAGGATGAAATTAAATGAAAAATTTTCAAGGGTAGAATTTGGGTCCTTACAAGGATTGTGTCTTTGAACGACAAATCGCTGCTTTTACTCCAAAGAGACCGGACATATCAAGAGGTGGTGTTCTAAGTCACGGCATAGTATAAATGCTATGGGGACTGGACGACCTCTATCTATCGCCAAAGTGGTTACCATGTGTGGTGCAGAGACCTCATAAGCGAGTGGTCTGACCCAGTGTAGGGTGTATGAGGAGGAGGGGAAAGGCAGTCAACAATCATATGCCCCAACTGATGTCCATCGTAACCATGGCTATCAAGGGTCAAAACCTACTGTTGGAGAATTTCAACCTGACGTATTTCCTATGTGCAGCAAATGTGGGCAAAAACATGTGGGAACCATTTGTCCTAGTTCGGGGAATGGTTGTTTCCACTGTAAGGAAAAGGGACATATAAAAAGGTTTTGTCCGGAGTTGACTCGGAATGTAAATGCTGTGAAGGTTGGGAGTGTAAGGATCCAAATTCTACCCTTGAAATTTTTTTTTCTTATTTAATCCAATTTCATGCATTTAACGATAATTATAATTACCGAGTGAATGAATTTATTTAAAAGATCTCACTTCCCTCCTCATACCCATTCTATAAACCGAAAGCAACATACCAAATCAGATAGCAGAAAAATATAATTCGTATTAATGTAACTTAGTAACGGCCGCATACAATTAGCTATGGGTTTCCAAAACACCCATAGCTACATATATCCTGAGTTACTAGTTTCCATGATTAATGCCATGTACAACAATCAGGTATATAATTACAAAATAATTAGTTCACGTACAACCAACGAGGTTACAAAAGAATGGATAAGAGACATCAAAATAAAAGTCTCTAAGCTCCTAATCAAAAACACTCATACTACTTCCACCTACTTGCAATGAGATTAACATTGACAATACACCAAGAAACACAAAGGAATAAGTTGTTAACTCAACAAATATCAATGTAAGTTAATCCACATTTAATAAGGTTAAATAAACGGTTTAAAATCAAGTTTACTTAAAAGCCAATTTCAACGTTCATACTTTTGAAAACCATGCTACATAACTTGAGCCAAAGTTTGCTACATTGCTTGAGTTAAAGCTTGCTACATTACTTGAGCCAAAGTTTGCTACATTGCTTGAGCCAAAGCTTGCTACATTACTTGAGCCAAAGTTTGCTACATTGCTTGAGCCAAAGTTTGCTACATTGCTTGAGCCAAAGATTGCTACATTACTTGAGCCAAAGTCGCTAACCAATCATGGTCGGCTAAAAACGAGTTTTATTTCCATTGGCACTCCACCAATAGATTTTTCCGAGTTTTATTTTCATTGGCACTCCACCAATACAAAAACAGTAAATGCACCCGACATCATTACAAACATATACATATATGCTTATAACTACAAAGTGATTTACGAATCATTTCATTACTCCGAGTTTTATTTCCATTGGCACTCCACCAATACATAAACGGTAAATCCACTCCTCGTTGTTACAAACATACCCATATATGTTTATAACAACTAAGTGATTTACGCTTCATTGCATTATTCCGAGTATTATTTCCATTCGTGCTCCACCAATACATAAACGGTAAATCCACTCCTCGTTGTTACAAACATACCCATATATGTTTATAACAACTAAGTGATTTACGCTTCATTTCGTCATCCATATCGGAAAATCCACACATTTTCTTTCACAATGCATAAGTTTAATACTTATCCTTACCTCGATGAGTGTTGGGTTTGGGTTCTTGGCAACTCCTCAAGTTCCACCGACACTGCCTCCAACTTTAGGATCTTTACTCATCCCACCATATAACACAAGGTTAGTCAATTATACCAAATATCACATAAACAACTTATATTGCATTATTTAACCATACAAAATATTCATCATATTTTCAACATTAGAAAGTAAACTCATCTTCTACCTCTAGCATTTTAACCATTTTCCATTTTAACCACATTTTCTCTGTAGGGTTTTGGGGTTTTCATGACTAACCCCACACACCCTCTCCTTTCTTGAAATACTAACTTTATACCAAGAGTTTACAAGATAAAATCACATAAAATGAACCATAACTCAAAAGGGTGAGTTTCCATGGGTCTCTCACTTTGAGAAGAGATCCATAATACCAAAAATGGGTTTTCAAGAGAAGAAGAGAGTTAGAATAGGGAGTGTTACCTCTTCTCAAGCTCTTGAACGAGAATCAAAGCTCCTAGACCTTGGGAATGCTCTCTTCTCCCACCTATCTTCAATTCTTAACATAAACATGTATTTGGGGTTTCTCTCATTTAATGCTCTCGTCAAGTTCTCGCTTAAGCGAGCTTATTCTCGCTCAAGCGAGAAAATCCCTAAAAACTCATATCTGACCCTCTCGCTCAAGTGAGGGATTCTCACTCAAGCAAGAATCTCACAGTCTCAACAGTCCCAAAATGCCATTTCTCGCCCAGGCGAGACAACTCTCGCTCAGGAGAGAATCCTCCAGTATAGCCCAGGATTTCACCCTCCCAGGTGAACCTCTCTCACCCAAGCGAGAATCTCTCGCTCAAGCGAGGATCCCAGGACTGATACTATAATTTTAAAGACTTAAAATTTAGGGTGTTACAGGGAGACCTAATACAATGGGCCGAGTGAGCACCATGAGTGGCACGGAGACGTCCGGTGTTGACGGTTTGATCCGAGGTGAACGCATGGTGACAGGTATTCCGTGTTTAGTGTTGTTGATTCGGGAACGACACACTCCCTTGTATGTGTTAAATATGAAAAACCGGCTAAAATTGCAAACTGAGTCATTATTTTCGACTGGGTCGTGTCCACCCCAACTAGTGTGCTGGTGGTGGTGTCGGCGTTTATGTTTTAGTGTCCGGTTGTGTTAAATTGTGTAATATTTACCGTAGACTCAATCTGTTTGTCGTTTTACCAGTAAGATTTAATTCCGGGAATGAACCGATTGTCAACAAATCATGTTATGATTGAAAAGTGCTGACAAGGCTATTACGGTTGGGAATCTGTGTGAGATTTCTGATCAGGCCAGTGGCGTGGAGCCAATGACGGCAAAGGGAATAAGTGGTTGTTCTGTTGATGTCTCCGAAGGATATTTAAGAACTTGTTAACATTTCGAAAGAATAACATTGGAGAGGACTATGTATTTTGTCTTGGAGGATGAATTTTCTTCTATAAATGACGTTTGATAATAAATAGTATGTTAGTCATGTGTAACAGTGGAACGAACTATAACATGAGAAGTCGTATGTCATGTTGTGTGGTTAACTACATGCTCCTATTAGAGATATGTTGTTGATTATCTTGTCATTCCTCAAGATTAAAAACAAATATGCATGAAGTATAAATTAACCGATTATGAGACTCGGCGAATAAATATCGACATCTTTATGATGAGACTTGTAATCGTTCAAAATGTTAATTGGTAGAAGTCTGCTAACATGTGCTTGATTGTTTTTCCTGGGAATGAACATGTATGTCTTGACCAATGCATGAAGGTTTAGAAAGTAAAGTGAAGTGAGGGGATTGTGTGTAACATGTTTTGTATGACAAAGGGTGAAATATCTCTTTGAGATTAATTGTTAATATCGGGTAAATTGTCCGTGATGTGTTAATTGTTACGGAAAAGACTTAAATAGTAAGGTAATGATTCACGTGGACATGTAGATGGGTATGTTGTATGGAAGGTACTGAACTTGAAATGTTGGTTTTAAAATATATATATATATATATATATATATATATATATTGTGTTAAAGAGGAAATTAAATAAAAGATACCTAGTGTGTTTTGAAACGACTAAATCTGGTATGTTTGTTTTTATGAGTTGCTAAAAGTTAGACTTTCTTGTTTGTATTAGTTCGTATGATTATACTAATGTAAAACTCATGGTTCAAAGTAATGAATGAAGTGGGTGAAGTATCTAAATGTCATTGTGAAGAGTGTGTTTGCATAAAAGTGGAAATTCCTTATATGTTTAAACTTGAAGTGACTCTCTAAACCTTTGGAAATTAACAACAAACCAGTATGAAAAACAAAATGGGCATAATAAAGTTAAGGTAACAAACCTTCGTTATGTAAGTAATTTCTTATATGTGCATAAATCTGAACCTTGATGATGAACATGGATGTAGTAATGCTTAAGTTTTAGCGAATATAGGGATAAACAAAATTTTGTTCTATGCTTTTGTGGAAAGTAGTATTGGGGATAGAGAAGTCTTCTTGATTGTTGTATATGAAACTTTTGGTATATGGTGATTGACCTTTTGGTAGTGGAATAATTGCAACACGCGATGTAGTGATATTGTACCCCAATTATTTGCTTGATATTGTACTTACAAAACTTATTTTTGTTTAATGGGTGTTAATGAATACTATGCATGATTGAAGTGTTATAGCATAGGTAAGTTTTGTTAAATGGACTGTGAGAACTCTAATGCCCCGAATGGAATGTAACTCAAGAAATGGCTAGCCTTTGAAAGTCTTAATTTGAAAATTTCGGTCTCATATGAGAAAAATGGATTTTTGGAGCTATTTTGAAATAATTATAAAAACCTTGTTTCGCCAGATAATTGCCACGAAACTCATATCGGAATTATTTTGACGTCACTTGGGGTGAAGTGTAGACTGTGGCTAAGCATTAACTTAGTTTCACATGGAAGGTCCAAAAGTTTAACAACTGCATCCTGTGTGAATGTAATGTTGCTAAAACTTTGTGGAGTACTTCTGACTAGGTGTTTCTAAACAGGTTGTAGATTTGAGTACTAAACGTATACATGCAATTGTAAAGGGAATATCCCTAATAACATATATTATTGAATTGAGTGTTTATAAAAATTGCAATGATCATTGGTGGCCAAGCATGTGATTTGATTGAGTCTGCAATCTTGTATGCCTAGTTGAGATTATGAACTAGCAAATCTTCTTAAAGTGCAATTGTGGTAGTAAGAATGTTTGGTTGAGTTGGATAATTAATTTGTAATTTATTTAGTACTCGGAATGACTCCAAAAGAAAATCTTATTTACCTAAAAGCTACTTGTTGGATGACTACCATGTTTCTGTGTGTAGCAAGTACAAATTGTAATGCTATTGAGAATTTTTGAGTAAATCGTGATTATTGCTCATGTGTGGAATGAAATGATGTTATTTAGTAAATGTCGAACTAGATTTTGCATGTTGGATTTGAACTAGTGCGTCTTGGTATTGATGAGTATGGAGTCCCATTTTCTTCCGAAATTGAAGGTATTACTATGAATCTTACTATTTGTGTTGATCATTTTGAATGATGGTTGTAGTAATAGATCGGGGAGAACCATTATGACTAAGGAGGCGTTTGGGAATCTTTATCTCGGTTGTGGTAATTTTCCCTTAGTTGTTCTCATGGTTGACCATGGTATATGGACTTCTGAGGTTAGTCCATGATTTGGCTATGTGGTATCACTGTTGAGTGGTATGCGCCATAGTATGTCGTATCAAGGATCTTAATGGTTTAGACGGTGGGGTCTAAGCTTGGTTGAGGGTATTTTATGCCTAACGTTTAGGCGATGATGGTATCTTCATGAGAGTAACCTAATCAAAATCTCGGGGAAGAAATTTCTTTTAGGGGGGAAGGATTGTAACACCTTAGATTTTAAAGTCATAAAATTATAGTATCAGTCCTGGGAGTCTCGCTTGAGCGAGAGAATCGTCGCCTGGGCGAGAGAGGCTCACCTGGGAGGGTGAAATCCTGGGCTATACTGAAGAATTCTCGCTTGAGCGAGAATTGCCTCCCTTGAGCGAGAGTGGTCTCGCCTGAGTGAGAGTGGTCTCGCCTGAGCGAGAGCGGTCTCGCCTGAGCAAGAGTTGTCTCGCTTGGGGGAGAAAAGTGGCATTCAGGACCTGACGAGGCTGTAAGATCCTCGCTTGAGCGAGAGGATCCTTGCTTGAGCGAGAGCTGCCTCGCCTGAGCGAGAAATCCCTCGCTTGAGCGAGAGCGTCAGATCTGAAATTTTAAAAAGGCGGGATTTTCTCGCCTGAGCGAGAATGGGCTCGCTTGAGCGAGAACCCGACGACTCCTCTTTAAAATAGAAACCCCAAACACATTTTAGGGTTAGAACTTTGAAGAGAAGAGAGAGAGGAGAGTTTTTCAAGAGCAAAGAGCCTTAGGAATCCATCTTAGAGCTTGAGAAGAGGTAAACCTCTTGTTTCTAACTCTTCTTCTTCCTCTCTAACTTGTTTTGGGTGTATGGATCTCTTCTAAAAAATATGAGAAACCATAGAAACTCTTTCGTTTGAGTTAGGTTCGTTTTATTTAGTTTCTCTCTTGTAAACTCTTGGTTTAGAGTTAATATTCAAAGAATGGAAAGGGTTTGTGGGTTGATTTATGAAAACCCCAAAACCCCCCAAAAGTAAAATGTGGTCATAAGTGTGAATGTGTTAAATGTTATATGATGAATAATATGTTTAGTGTGGTTTGTTTATAACAATGATGTGTTATGAGTTGGTGATTTGTTATAAGAGGTGAATGGTTATTACAATAAACATGTATGAGAATGTTTGCAACAATGATTGAGTGATAAATGTTTAATGGTAACAAATGGGCGAGATTATATGATATGAGAATGATTGTGTTATGAGTATGTGTTATAATGTTGAATACAAGATGAATATGTATGTTTAGAATGGTTGGAAACTCATGATAAAAGTAGTTTAGAAACATTGAACATGTATAAAACTCATGTGTGTTTGACAATGAAATATGAGTCGTTTATGTGTTATTTTGAATAAATAACTGACATTGTTGTTATTGGTGGGAATGAGGAAAGATCCTAAGGTTGGAGGAGATCGTGGAGGAAACTGGTAAAGTTACTCACAAACCGAACCCCAACACTCACCGAGGTAAGGATAAGTCTTTATTTGTGCATTTGAAATAGAAAATGTGTGTATTTTCTGGTTGTACCATAATTATATTGTGAATTATGTATCTAGTATAAACATATATGGGTGTGTTTATACTAAAGATGACGTGGATTTACGGGAAATGATTGATGATGAAATCGATGAAAAGAAAATATATTTTTAGCCGACCATGAATGGTTAGCGACTCTGGCTTGAGTATATAAGCGAAACTCTGGCTTGAGTATATAAGCGAAACTCTGGCTTGAGTATATAAGTGAAACTCTGGCTTGAGTATATAAGCGAAACTCTGGCTTTAGTATATAAGCGAAACTCTGGCTTGAGTATATAAGCGAAACTCTGGCTTGAGTATATAAGCGAAACTCTGGCTTGAGTATATAAGAGAAACTCTAGCTTGAGTATATAAGCGAAATTCTAGCTTGAGTATATAAGCGAAACTCTGGCTTGAGTATATAAGCAAAACTCTGGCTTGAGTATATAAGCGAAACTTTGGCTCAAGTTATGCAGCGATACTTTGGCTAAAGTTATGCAGCGATACTTTGGCTAAAGTTATGCAGCAAAGAAAATGAATTTCAAAATGGTTTACTAACCCTTTTCTAATGTGGATTATCTTACAATGATGTTTATTGAATTAACGACTTACTCTTTTTTGTGTTTTGTACTTTTGTCATTGATAATCCCATTGCAGGTGAATAGATGAATGAAGTATGCTAGGTTGAGAGCTTTAGGAGCTTTAGACTTTGGATTCACTATTTATGTTTTTGTACTCTAAATGACTACTTGTGGATTTAAATGATTGTAATCATGGCTAACCATTAGTTGGATATTTGTATCCATGCGTAATATTATTTTTGGAGGATCAGAACCTTTGAGGTCTTAGCACTCATGGGTAATGATATGAATGAATTATGTTTTTCTGTCATATGAGGAGTGTTATAAAATGACATCTTAACATAGTTTTAAGTGATGATTAAAGAGAGATAAAAAGGATGATGATGAATGTATGTATAAACGTGTTAAAATAAGGAAAATATTTCAAGGGTAGAATTTGGGTCCTTACCGAACTCAATTTTCTTTGGTTGTGTTTTATTGAGAAATGAGAAGATACCTTCCTTCACATGGTCCTTAAAGGTAAATTCTTATGATTTGAAGTTGTTTTGTGACTTATGTTTTAACTTTCATAGTTTAATCATTTTTATATTTTGTGTCATTTTTCAGTGTTTTTTGTACTTTGTTAAAAGGAAAATATCCACAAACAATTCTAACTGATCAAGACCATGCACTTATAGAAGTCGTCTCAGTGGAATTACCAAACACAAAGCATGCATTTTGCATATGGCATATTGTGTCAAAGTTCCCAAAATGGTTTTTTTTCTCTTTGGGTCCAAAATATGACGACTTCAAATCTGAGTTTTATAGGCTATACAATTTAGAATGTGCAAGTGAATTTGAACGACAATAGAAAATAATGGTTGACAATCTTGACTTAAATAAAGATCAACATATTGATAATCATGAAAATGTTTTTGTTTAGGTTGGAGTTGTTGTCAACATTAGAAATCAAGTTGGAGAAGAAACAAGAATGCGTCAAAAGTATCATTATCCTTATATTATAACCAATTTCCCCATCGAGGAACATGCTGCAACTATACTCACACCTCATGCTTTTCAGTTGCTCCAACATGAGATTGAGTTGTCTTCAAAATACACAGCAACTAAAATTGACAATGGCTCTTATGTGGTGCGACATCATACCAAGCTTGATGGAGGTCGTCTGATAAGGTTGATATAATGAACAAGAATCAATTAATTGTTCATGTAAAGAATTTGACTTTTCTGGGATATTGTGTAGACATGTTATTCGGGTGTTGTTGAAAAATGATTATTTTTGCCTTCCACAAAAATACCTTCCTTCTAGATGGAGAAGAGAAAGTTCATTAATCCCACAATCTAGTCACATAATAAATTGCAATGATAACTCCTCCATCGAGTTTAAGTCTCTAGTACAATGCCTAGAAGTTGAAATTTTTGAAGACAAAAGATCGAGTTGAAGTAGCTACTAAAGAGTTGGAGAGGGTTATTGATTTGGTAAAAGGCATGTGTGATGAGGTTATAGAACCAACTATTGATTTGGAACATGGTGATAAAAATGGAGAAGAATGTGATATTCAGAATCCCATCACTTCTAAGACAAAAGGTCGACCAAAAGGATCGAGACCAAAAGGAGGAGTTGAAGTTGCAAAAAATACTCGTCATTGTCATTTCCCAAATTGCGGTGGAACTAATCGTGACTCGTGAAATTGTCCAAACAAAAGGAAAGAAAAGCTACATTATTGACTTCTTAATCTTCTAATAAGTATATGGTAACAAGAAGCATCCCATTTCAATAAAGTTACTTATAGTTATGATTATTTCAGCTCAATTAACTTAGTTATAGCTGTGATGTGACTAAAGTTCTTTATTGGAAAATAAGGATGTTTTACACTAGTTTGTTTCTCATATAACTCAAATTGTCAATATTTTTCATGTTGGGTTCCAAGCTCTTCTGCAATCTATAAAAGAACAGGGTGTGAATAGAGTATTTGTGTGTCTTACAGCTATACTGGATGTTATCGCAGAGCTAGAGTTACCACATTAGATGCTACAGTTTCTAAGTTGAACTTTTTTATATTGTATATTTCTTTTGATTTTTAGTATCAATTGCAAACTAAATCTGTTAAAATGTTTTGTGCTTATGTAGCACAATGAATGTCTTGTGCTTCTTTTGATGTTGAATTTTATGTTTTGTGCTTATGTAGCACAATGAATGTCTTGTGCTTCTTTTGATGTTGAATTTTATGTTTTGTGCTTATCTCTTGTTCTGCTGGATGTGACAGAAAATTTGCTGAATGTTGAATTGCAAACTAAATTTGCAGATGTTGAATGTTTTTTATGCTGGTATGTTATATAGCACAAAGAAAGTGAGACAATTGAAATGGTGGGTGGGTGGCACTATATACATAAAGAAACTATATACCTTTAAAGTGAGACAATTGAAAGCAATATCATTTCTGAGAAATAAATTTGTCAAAGACAATGCCTTTAATGTATTTGTATTCAGTCATCTTAAATCATCTTGTAGATCCACTAAAAAATATTCAATAGATCAATAATACTTGAATAACAGTTTTTGGACATCAATTAAGGTAAGATATGTTGTTTTAGTATACAACAACAAAATCATAGGTGCCTCTATTTTTGGTCTGATTAATTGAGGTAAGATATATTGTTTTAATATACAACAGTTTTTGGTAAGATATGTTGATACAGGTGCCTCTATTTTTTGTCTGATTAATTTGTACTCCCGCTTTAAAATCATAGGTTTCAAAGGTTAAAGATGAAACTTTGGTACCAGGGCCTGTTTTGGTTGCTAAAAATCCCTTTAAGAAAGTTCCTCTATATGGTAACATCCCTATCACGCCAAACCTCTCACTATATTTTCATCTTTCATTACTTTTTTTCTTCTTCAAGTTATAATGTTATTCATTCTAATCCCTCTGATTATTATAGTCACATACATCTAACCTTATCCTCCATACAAACTTATTTTGTTCTTATAGTGACTTGTAGTATTTCTGTACGGTGATTAATCAATAATTATTCTTTAATTATTGATTAATCAAATATTAATCAATAATATTTGTAGCTTTCCTAGTATAGATGCCAATCTCGCTCCTGGCCTAATGGTTTGAGACTGATTTATTCTCACCCCACTAGTGTGTTACAAGTTCGACACTTGGCACCCAATTATAATGCAAGGAAGTATTTGAGGTTTGGAACAACACAATCTTGAATCTTATTCACTAGGATAACTTTGGATTCATTAGATTGAATTTAACATCTAGTAAGCAACTTGTAATCAATACAACCTAATTTTGCACATTTTCAGTTCTACTTTCATGAACCAAATAAGATCATCTTGGTGTTTTCCTTAACCTTGTTTGCCCCTTATTGCAATGCAGGATCATGTTAAGGGTTTGCTAACATGATTCCACCTCATTTTATAATTTATACAACACTAAATTGATAACACTGAAATTGCTAATATTAGTCATGTATCTTTATAATTTACATAATACTGAAATTCTTAATATTAGTCATGTATCTTATAATTTACCCAACACTGAAATGGCAATAAAATAAAATTTATAGTTTTGCGTAACAATACACAACATAAGAACATTGAATTGCAGTATGAAGTTTCAGGTTTCTAAGGTGGAGGAATATGACAAGAGAGAGAAAAAGGGTTTGGAAGAGATTCAGGGTTTGGTAGTGGTTGCTCTGTTTCGCATTGGCGGCGGCAGCGCCAACTTTGTTTCACAGCGGCAGTGACAACGACAACAACAATGGGTGGCTATGGGAGTGCTTGTGTTTACATTGAAATATTTCTTCTCTGGGAATGTAGGGGATTAAGAATGGATGATGATGAAGGAGATTTAAGAAAAAAGTATTGAAGAAATTGAGAGAAAAATTCAATAAGATATGTTGAGTGCATTTGGAGGAAAATTGTTAATGAGATAGGTTTAGAGAGTTTGGGAGGTGAGAGGATAGTGATTTTTTAATTTTAATAAAGGTTGCTTACTAAAATAACATTGACATTTGCCTTATTTTTGGTTGAGCAGATAAGGATATTTTTGTCCAAATAATTGGGTACACATTGCTAACACGATCCTTCATAAAATGACGTGTGATCATGTTAGGAAACCCCTTAATAATCATGTATGATTATATGATTTAAAAAATTAGAGAATAAATTATATTTTCGACCAAAAATGTGTCATTACTCTATACACATTTGAATAGAGACACATACAAAAATGATAAGTTAGTGACAATGGGACAGGTCGGGTCGAGTCATGTTTGGTCCTTACCCGGTCCTAAATATGGTGTCGATCTAATTTTTAAACCTGAACTCAACCCTAGACCCGATGAGCTACAACCTTATTTGGACCTGCAATGATCGGTCATACCGGGTTAGCGGGTAGGGTTGGTGTATTGGTTTAATCATGATCATTGATGATGAGGGATGAAATCCATCAATGGAATCTCTCTTCTTATTGTAACATATAGCTTTGGATCATATCACACCGTGGCTTCTAGAATTCTTTACGACATTAGTATCATTTGCGTCTTCAATTTTTATCGCAATAACTTATCCAACAGCCACTTCTTTTGAACTTTCTTGTACAATTGTCTTGACCATGTGAGAATATTGTCTTGTAAAAGTATCTTGATCAAATAAGGACCATTCAAGATCACAAAGGACATCATTCACCCTGGATAATCATCTGGAGGGCATTAGTGTCTTTTAATTTTAGTTGTTTTGATTTTATTTTCAATAAATGAGAATATTGTCTGAGGGATAGTTTATGATTTTTATTCTTCTTATTGTATTTATTATTTGCAAATTCAGGTGATTGGGGTTTGGGGGAATCAAATTTGTAATCTCATTTAAGTTGGCACACAATGGCCAAGTAGGGTGCTCCAAGCTAGGCGCATGGAGCATGGGCCATGCGCACCAAGCCAGGCGCATGGATCCTCAGCCTGTGTAAGGACCCAAATTCTACCCTGGAAAAAAAATTCTTTATTTTAATCATTTCCTGCATACATTCCTCATTTTACTTTAATCACTCATTAGTCATTCCGTAAAACTCATATTTAACATGTTATATTACAATACTTTTCCTATTGCATAAAAACATAATTCATTCAATTAGTCCTTCGTAATCACCACATACAACTAGTTATGAGTTTCCAGGAATCACAATGCCCATAACTACACATATCTAGAGTTACAATACTCAGAATTACATTTATCCCAAAATAGCATTTAGTCCGTTATAATACAAAAAGTATATATAGAGAAATGCAACTTAAGAAACGCATAAAATTCCTAAGTGAGCCTCCTCAAAGTCCCCCATTTACCTACAATGGGATTATCATAAACAACACACAAAAACAAGGGAGTAAGTCATTAGTTCAAGACTAACATCACATGATAATCCACATTTTAAGTATAAATAAGCATTGAAATAAATTATCATCACAAGCACATAAATATAAACATTTGTATCTCCTTCTTTCCATTTCCATGTTGTTCATATTCACCCTATAGTATATATATCCCATAATATATATTCTATAGCATGCATATTCCTTTCATCCAAACATACTCATTTCTCATCATTCATATTCACCCTATAGTATATATATCTCATAATATATATTCTATAGCATGCATATTACTTTTATTCCAAACATACTCATTTCTCATTAATCATATTCACCCTTAATCACATTCAACGAGTCTCCCCGCAAAGATAATCCTCTACCACATCAGGTAGGTCTTGTTAATTCTCTATACCACATCGGGCAGGTCTAGTTAATTATCCATACCACGTCGGGCATGTCTAGTTTATTCTTCATACCACATCGGGCTGGTCTAGTTTATTCTCCATACCACATCAGGTAGGTCTAGTTAATTCTCCATACCACATCGGGCAGGTCTAGTTTATTCTCCATACCACATCGGGTAGGTCTAGTTAACTCTCCATACCACATCGGACAAGTCTAGTTGATTCTCCATACCACATCGGGTAGGTCTAGTTAACTCTCCATACCATATCGGGCAAGTCTATACCACGATAATCCACTACCACTTCGGATAGGCAACAGTAACAATTTACAACCACTCAGGGTAGGATAACAACCATAATCCACTACCACTCCGGGTAGGAAAACAACCATATTCTTACACACCTATTACTTCTTACACGTACCTCATTCCCATCATTTCATATAAAATGAAAACACTTATCCCTTACCTTGGAGAGCGTAGGGGTCGGTTCAGAGTAACTTTAAAAGTCTCCTCCGCGATTTCCTCCAACCTTAGGATCTTTCCTCATTCCCACCAATAACAACAATGTCAGTCATTTATTCAAAATAACACATAAACGACTCATATTTCACCGTCAAACATACAAGAGATTCACATATTTTCAAGGTTTCCAAAACTACTTCAATACGAGTTTCCAAACATCTAAAACATACATATTCATCTCATATATCAACATTAGAGTACAAACTCATCTTCTACATTTAACATTTCACCCATTTCCCTTTTTACTCATATTCTCATTTTAGGAGTTTCGGGGTTTTCATGAATAAACCCACAAAACCTTTCCATTCATCAAATACCAACTTTAAACCAAGAGTTTACAAGAGAAAAATAACATAAAATGAACCATAACTCTAAAGGAAGAGTTTCCATGGTTTCTCATACTTTGAGAAAAGATCCATACACCCAAAAACGAGTTTGAATGGGAGAAAGAGAGTTAGAATCAAGAGATTTACCTCTTCTCAAGCTTCTAGATGATTTCCACGAGTTCTTGCTCTCAAAATCACATTCTCTTCTCTTCTCTCTCAATTTCTAACCCTAAAATGTGTTTGGGGTTTCTATTTTAAAGTGAAATCATCGGGTTCTCGCTCAAGCGAGCCCATTCTCGCTCAGGCGAGAAAATCCCGCCTTTTTAAAATTTCAGATCTGACGCTCTCGCCCAGGCGAGGGAACTCTCGCTCAGGCGAGGCAACTCTCACTCAAGCGAGGATCCTCTCGCTCAAGCGAGGATCTTACAGCCTCGACAGGTCCAAAATGTCACTATTCTCGCCCAGGCGAGACAACTCTCGCTCAAGCGAGGTGTAACACCTCATTTTTGTTTTTGGATTGATTGGAAAACTTAGGGTGTTGAGGTGCATGCTTGACCATTCTCTCTTGGACGAGAGGGTCTCGCCTAAGCGAGGGACTCAACGTTTTAAGTTTGAGAAGTATAGGAACCTCGCCCAAGCGAAGAAGTGGTCGTTTGAGCGAAAGTGAAATCTAGAAAAGCTGTCAAATTCTAGCTCAAGCTAAGATTTTCGCCCAGGCTAGAGGGGGGCCTTAGCATACTACCCGATTCTCGCCCGAGCGAGAAATCCGCGCCCGGGCGAGAGCTTTCCAGTGTGAAATGTGAAAAAGTCGCGAAATTCTCGCCCAACCGAGCCGTTCTCGCCCGGGCGAGAGCGTTAGAGCTATAAAAGTGAAAAGGGGGATCTAGAAACCTTAATCTTCATTTTCTTTCTCCCCCTTTCTCTCCCCACGGCGGCTCCACCCAAATGGACCATTTTCCCCTCCACTAAGCCTCAAAACTCATCAAAACCTTCCTCTTGCTTCATGGTGACACATTTGGAAAAGCTTGGAGGTGAAAAAGCAACAATGGAGGTTAGAGGAGATGAAGGGAGATGTGGCTCTTTTGCGGAGCAACGGAGCTTACGCAACTTAAGGTGAGGGAGAAGACCATTGTGGTCTTAGAGTATTTCATTAGAGTCATCTTCTCCGATTCCCCTCAAGAATCGGAGCACGTTAACGGATAGAAACTCATTTGAGTGTTTGTGGTCCATGTGAGAATCTTTATTTTACATGAGGTTGTATTAGCCATAAAAGTGGAGATATATGTGTGAGAAAACCGTTTATTTAATTAAAACGCCATATGCTCATTTATGGTAATACACCGTCATGAAAGACGGTTCTAACGTTAATGTGTTATATGATGAAGAATATGTTGTGTGTAGTTCGTTTATGATAATGGTGTGTTATGGATGTTTGATTTGTTATGAATATACATGGGTATGTTTGTAACAAAGATTGTGAGATGTGTTGTTTAATGGCAAAAAGTAGAAATGGTTATGTTGTGTGATAATGATTATGTGTGAGTTGTTTATTGTTATAAACATGTATGGGTGTGTTGTAACAATGAATGTGTGATGAGTTGTGAATGTGTTAAAATGGACAGAGTATGTTTATCAAAATGAGTATGTTGTAAGTGGTTGATTGTTATAAACATGTATGGGTGTGTTGTAACAATGAATGTGTGATGAGTTGTGAATGTTAGGTATCAGTGGTTACAATACACCTAGAAGGGGGGGGGGGGGGGTTGAATAGGTGTAGCGGTTAGAATGTCCGCTTTTCGAAAACAACACTTAATGCTGAAAAACACCTTGATTAATCGATTAACGAAACAGGGTAATCGATTAACACTTTCAACACAGTCCACTTAATCGATTAACAGACTGAAGTAATCGATTAACACACCACACTTAATCGATTAAACCGTGACAGTAAGCAGATGCAAGTACAGTTTCTTGCGCGACAGTTAATTGATAATGAAACGATTATACCAAGCTTACAGAATTTTATCAGAGTACAAGCAATACAGTACAGAAAGAGATTATCAATTAAATCTACTAAACAAATTAATCGATCAAATGCAATAAAGAGAGAGGGATAGAAAAAGTCCTGCAACAAGAATTTTATCCTGGTTCGTTTGCTTGTCCACCGCAAACTACATCCAGGCCTCCCGGCTGATTTGGGAGATTTTTCTTCACTATAATTGAATGAATGTTAATTACATACACACTATCCAATTACAACAATTAGACACTTACAAGATAAAAAGAAACCTATTCTATGGTTTGACTCCCTTCCTACCGACAAAGAAAACCTTTCTTTCGGCGTAGCCCCAGCCAAGAACCTTGTTCTTTACTTATCCCTAAGTCTAACACTCAGTGAAGACACACTCAATCTCTTAGTGATATGACACCTTGAGATTCCCACAATTACAACACTTTTTCAAACAAAGCAATACAGAGTAAACTTAAGCTATAACAAGACTTATATCTAACAAGATAAGGCTTTACTCTAATCACCTAATACAAGCTCATGCAGTATGAAAAATGTATTAGTGAAAAACAGAATGCATAATATGTAAACATCTAATCAAGAATCATGTGAAAATGCAAGAACATGTGACAAGAAAAGATGAGAAATGTATCATGAAAAGCACTCAATCCTAAAGTATAGAATTCTCTCTTTTCTAAGCTCACAAATGCATTTACAACTAGATGCAACAACTAACACGAAAAAAATGCTCTAACTCTCTAAAAATTTAACATGCAACTTATGAGATCAATTCTGAAAATGCAGTTTATAAAGAATTGAAATTAAAGCCCAGTTAATCGATTAACGACAGCTTTAATCGATTAAGCTTCACAAAAATGTTATATTAATCGATTAACATTTGTTGTAATCGATTACACTGTGCAGACAGTTAGATTAATCGATTAACCTAAGTGGTAATCGATTAACAGCATTCTTTCATGTGTAAAAACTTCAAATATGTTATGCACTAACCTTCATACATGTTTAATACTTAGATTATGCCTAGAATGCACATGTACATGTATTTATATGATGCATGAACATATTATGAATGACATATCTCAAGATGAAGAAGATTTAAAAGATTTATGCAATTGAGATATGCATTAGGTGACTTAAGCCTTGGACTCAACCTAAACTAATCTAGTCTAAGCAAGGTACCAATCGGAAGGCTTAAGCATGTTGATTTGTTGATGATCTTCAAGCTCTTATTAGCACAAGTTGTCCTCATCAAAACCAAGACATATAAGGAGAGCTTTCCAAAGTGTTCCTCTTGACATGCACACTTTTAGTGAATGTGTTAAAATGTATATGAGTATGTTTAACAAAATGAGTATGTTGTAAGTGGTTGATTGTTATAAACATGTATGGGTGTGTTGTAACAATGAATGTGTGATGAGCGGTGAATGTGTTAAAATGGATAAAGGTATGTTTGTGACAATGAAGGTGTTGTATGTTATTGATGGTGATAAAATAATGAGATGCCTTGTGTTGATTGTGTATGACATGGATGTGAGTGCAATGGGGATTACTCGACCTTCCCGATGTGGTATGGGGATTATTTGTACGGTGCAGAATTGTTGAACGAGATCAAGGGTAAATTACTACGGAATGTGAAGGATGTGAAAAGTGTATACTCGGAATGAAAATCATATGCATGCCATAGGATATATATTATGGGATATATATCCTATAGGGTGAATATGAATGATGAGAAATGAGTATATTTGGACGAATAAAATATGCACACTATAGCACATATATAGTATGCGATGTATGTGTACTATAGGGTGAATATGAATAATATGTGATAAATAAATATGCACACTATAGAACACATATAGTATGGGATGTATGTGTACTATAGGGTGAATATGGATAATATGTGATGAATAAGTATTCACACTATAGAACACATATAGTATGGGATATATGTGTACTATAGGGTGAATATGGATAATATGTGTTGATTGATATATGCTTATTATGATTGATGTTAGATGTGTGTGGTTTTAATACTTTAATGTCTTACTCCCTCTGTCTTTCCTGGTATGTGTTGTATATTTGGGTTCAGGTTGTGGAGGTAGCGCATTGGACGCTTGCGGAGAAGAGTACATGATAGAGTAGTGGAAAATATGTAATTGATATGTTATATGATAAATATTTGTAATATGAAGAACATGTTAAAGTGAATTCATGTATAAACAACTTTCTTGTAAGTGTATAATGAAGTGGATCTAATGTTTGTATTCAAGGTAATTTTGAGAAAATGTAATTGTATAAAGTATGTATTTGAACGGAAGTGTAATAAAATGCTTTTGAAATGAAACGTATTCACTCAAGTTTCCAAACTGTTCGAGTAATGTCTTTCAAAAGTAATCACTTCACTTTCACGAATAAGGATTTTAAAAGAGAATTTTCGAGTTATGAAAATCGGGTCCTTACACGAGGCCACTCTCGCTCAAGCGAGAATCCTTTAGTATTGCCCAGAATTTCTGTAACGACCCAAATTCTACCCTTGAAAATTTTTCATTTATTTTAATCCTTTCTTACATACAGTCGTCACCTTCATTAAAAACTGTCAAGTATCTCTCTTTGAAAATATTCTTTACCCTATTATATTATCATATAAATTTATGTTGCGGAAAAACATAATTCATTCAAATAGCATTTACCAAATACAACCAGTTAAGGGTTTCCCAGAGTTATAAAGTCCATAACTACACCTATCCGTATTAATCTAAACGGATTTACAGTCATCCCATAATGTTATCAAATTAACTACAACGTCAAGTAGCAAATAAAGACAAAAAGGTTAATAAACACAAAAGCTTCCTAAGCGAGCTTCTTTCTCAAAATCCTTCATTTACCTACAATGGGATTATCATAAACATCACACAAAACAAAGGGAGTAAGTCATTAGTTCAAAACTAACATCACATGATAATCCACATTTCAAATACGATTAAGCTTTAATATAATTTATAAACACACTTACGTAAATGCAAACATTCATTTCTTCTTCCGTTCATTTCCACGTTATCCATATTCATCCTATAGCATGTATATCCCATAATATATTCTATACCATGCATATTACGTTCATTTGAAGCATCGTTCTTCTCATTATTCATATCCACGCTATAGTATATATATGTCCCATACTATATATCCTATAGCATGTATACTACTTTTACTCTTACGTCTTCATTTTCAACATTCATATTCACCCTATAGTATATATATCCCATAATATATATCCCATAGCATGCATATGACTTTCGCTCTTAACATCCTCGTTTCTCATATGTCGTATTCATCCTTAATCGTTTTCACCGAGTTCTTTCACAAATATAACCTCCTACCACACCAGGTAGGTCCAATTATATCTCCATACCACCTCGGGCAGGTCTAGTTCATCGTCCATACCACATAGGGCAGGTCTAGTTATTATCCATACCACATCGGGCAGGTCTAGTTATCATCCATACCACATCGGGCAGGTCTAGTTATCATCCATACCACATCGGGCAGGTCTAGTTATCATCCATACCACATCGGGCAGGTCTAGTTATCATCCATACCACATCGGGCAGGTCTAGTTATTATCCATACCACATCGGGCATGTCTAGTTATCGTCCATACCACATTGGGAAGGTCTAGTTATTATCCATACCACATCGGGCAGGTCTAGTTATCGTCTATACCACATCGGGCAGGTCTAGTTATTATCCATATCACATCGAGCAGGTCTAGTTATCGTCCATATCACATCGGGCAGGTCTAGTTATTATCCTTACCACATCGGGCAGGTCTAGTTATCATCCATACCACATCGGGCAGGTCTAGTTATTCTCCATAACACAACGGGCAGGTCTAGTTATCGTCCATACCACATCGGGCAGGTCTAGTTATTATCTTTACCACATCGGGCAGGTCTAGTTATCATCCATACCACATCGGGCAGGTCTAGTTATCATCCATACCACATCGGGCAGGTCTAGTTATCATCCATACCACATCGGGCAGGTCTAGTTATTATCCATACCACATCGGGCAGGTCTAGTTATCATCCATACCACATCGGGCAGGTCTAGTTATTCTCCATACCACATCGGGCAGGTCTAGTTATCATCCATACCACATCGGGCAGGTCTAGTTATTCTCCATACCACATCGGGCAGGTCTAGTTATCATCCATACCACATCGGGCAGGTCTAGTTATCATCCATACCACATCGGGCAGGTCTAGTTATCATCCATACCACATCGGGCAGGTCTAGTTATCATCCATACCACATCGGGCAGGTCTAGTTATTATCCATACCACATCGGGCATGTCTAGTTATCGTCCATACCACATCGGGAAGGTCTAGTTATTATCCATACCACATCGGGCAGGTCTAGTTATCGTCTATACCACATCGGGCAGGTCTAGTTATCGTCTATACCACATCGGGCAGGTCTAGTTATTATCCATACCACATCGAGCAGGTCTAGTTATCGTCCATATCACATCGGGCAGGTCTAGTTATTATCCTTACCACATCGGGGAGGTCTAGTTATCATCCATACCACATCGGGCAGGTCTAGTTATTCTCCATAACACAACGGGCAGGTGTAGTTATCGTCCATACCTCATCGGGCAGGTCTAGTTATTATCTTTACCACATCGGGCAGGTCTAGTTATCATCCATACCACATCGGGCAGGTCTAGTTATCATCCATACCACATCGGGCAGGTCTAGTTATCATCCATACCACATCGGGCAGGTCTAGTTATTATCCATACCACATCGAGCAGGTCTAGTTATCGTCCATATCACATCGGGCAGGTCTAGTTATTATCCTTACCACATCGGGCAAGTCTAGTTATCATCCATACCACATCGGGCAGGTCTAGTTATTCTCCATAACACAACGGGCAGGTCTAGTTATCGTCCATACCACATTGGGCAGGTCTAGTTATTATCTTTACCACATCGGGCAGGTCTAGTTATCATCCATACCACATCGGGCAGGTCTAGTTATCATCCATACCACATCGGGCAGGTCTAGTTATCATCCATACCACATCGGGCAGGTCTAGTTATTATCCATACCACATCGGGCAGGTCTAGTTATCATCCATACCACATCGGGCATGTCTAGTTATTCTCCATACCACATCTGGCAGGTCTAGTTATCATCCATACCACATCGGGCAGGTCTAGTTATTCTCCATACCACATCGGGCAGGTCTAGTTATCATCCATACCACATCGGGCAGGTCTAGTTATTCTCCATACCCCATCGGGCAGGTCTAGTTCACAATAATCACTTCCATTCTCGGTAGTACACATTAACAGTCTGCTACCACTCCGGGTAGGGTACAATAACAGTCTACTACCACTCCGGGTAGGAAACAATAAACAGTCCGCTACCACTCCGGGTAGGACACAATAACAGTTCACTACCACTCCGAGTAGGACACAATATCAGTTCACTACCACTCCGGGTAGGACACAATAAACAGTCAGCTTCCACTTCGGGTAGGACACAATAACAGTTCACTATCACTCCGGGTAGGACACAATAATAGTTCACTACCACTCCGGGTAGGACACAATAACAGCCCACTACCACTCCAGGTAGGGCACAATATTAAACTGCTACCTCTTCGGGTAGGGTAAAAATAATAAACCACTACCTCTTCGGGTAGGGTAACAACAATAAACCACTACCTCTTCGGGTAGGGTAACAACAATATACCACTACCTCTTCGGGTTGGGTAACAATAATAAACCACTACCTCTTCGGGTAGGGTAACAACAATAAATCTACCAACATAATACCTCTTTCACATACCTCATTCACATCAGTGAGTATGAATTAGAGACACTTATCCCTTACCTTGGTGAGCGTTGGGGATCGGTTCCGAGTAACTTTAAAAGTCTCCTCCGAGATTTCCTCCAACCTTAGGATCTTTCCTCATTTTCACCAATAACAACCATGTCAGTCATTTATTCAAAATAACACATAAATAACTCGTATTTCATCATCAAATATACAAGGGATTCATATATATTCAAGATTTCCAAAACTACTTCACTACAAGTTTCCGAACATCTAAACATACATGTTTATCTCATATATCAACATCAAAGCACAAACTCATCATCCATATCTAACATTTCATCTCTTTCTCTTTATACTATATTCTCATTTTGGGGGCTTTGGGGTTTTTTCATGAATAACCCACAAAACCTTTCCATTCATCAAATATCAACTCTAACCCAAGAGTTTACAAGAGAAAAACAACATAAAACGAACCTTAGCTTTAAAGAATGAGTTTCCATGGTTTCTCATGTTTTGAAAATAGATCCAACACACCCAAAACAAGTTAGAGAGGAAGAAGAAGAGTTAGAAGCAAGAGGTTTACCTTTTCTCAAGCTCTAAGATGAGTCCTAAGGCTCCTTGCTCTTGAAAATCTCTCTTCTCTCTCTTCTCTTCAAATTTCTAACCCTAAAATGTGTTTGGGGTTTCTATTTTAAAGAGCAATCATCGGGTTCTCGCTCAAGCGATCCCATTCTCGCTCAGGCGAGAAAAACCCGCCTATTTTAAAAACTCAGATCTGACCCTCTCGCTCAAGCGAGGCATTCTCGCTCAAGCGAGAATCTCACAGTCCCAACAGGCTTCCTCTCGCTCAAGCAAGGGATTCTCGCTCAGGCGAGAATCTCATAGTGTCAACAGCCCCAGTTTGCCATTTCTCGCCCAGGCGAGGCAACTCTCGCTCAGGCGAGAATCTTCCAGTATAGCCTAGGATTTCACCCACCTAGGTGATCCTTTCTCGCTCAGGCGAGAATCTCTCGTTCAAGCGAGACTTCCAGGACTGATACTATAATTTTAAACACTCAAAATTAGGGTGTTACAATTTCACCCTCTCAGGTGAGCCTCTCTTGCATAGGCGACACCTTTCTCGCTCAAGCGAGATTCCCAGGGCTGATACTATAATTTAATGACTTTAAATTTAGGGTGTCACAGCCTGACCTGGCGTTGGGCGGACCAAGTTAACACGTTGGGCGTGTGCATCACTCGGCTGGGCAAGGATCATATTCAAAATTGGGTTGGTCAAGTTGAAAGAAATCTCAACCAACATGGCTTGAGGAGCATTTAAATTCAAAGTTTGGAGCGTAAAATAAAAATAGACCCCAAAACTTTAACCAAACAAAAGTTGACTCGATCAAAATCAATATTGACCTTGTTAGCACAAGAATCTCGGCAGAAAGGCTTATCAACACCAAAAGTCTTGGCCAAGAAAGATACCACCTATTTCAAACTCAAATTGAGGCACATAGGAGAAAGATAGCCCAATAAAACTCTGACTAATTAAGACTTGACTCGGTCCAAGTCAAACTGACCGTGTGACACCTTTGCACAACATGAATCTCGGCACAAAGGCCTTTCAATCAAAAAAGTCTCGGCCAAGATAGATCCCAACTCCTTCAAATTCAAATTGAGGCACATAGGGGAAAGATGGTCTAGTCAAACTATACGAGATATCGGTCCAATGGTTCACACCTTCTCTAGCTTAGTCAAGACGTGTGGGCAAGAAGACCAAGTCAAAACCATGTGGACCCTCTCTACCTCAAGAGTGAGGTCGTGTGCATAGAGGCTCAAACCAAATGGCCTATTGTAACACCCTAAATTTAAGTCTTTAAAATTATAGTATCAGTCTTGAGATTCTCGCATGAGCGAGGGTTGGCTCGCTTGAGCGAGAGTGGCCTCGCTTGAGCTAGTGTTGGCTCGCCTGGGCGAGAAAGGCTAAAATGGAAGGGTGAAATCATGGGCTATACGGAAGGAATCTCGCCTGAGCGAGAGTTGGCTCGCTTGAGCGATGGTGGTATCGCCTGAGCGAGAGTTGGCTCGCCTGGGCGAGAAAAGTGACATTTTGGACCTATCGATGCTGTAAGATCCTCGCTTGAGAGAGAGATGCCTCGCATGGGCGAGAGGGTCAGATCTAAGTTTTTAAAATAGATGAGATTTTATCGCTTGAGCGAGAATGGGCTCGTTTAAGCGAGAACCCGACGAGTGCATTAAATGAGAGAAACCCCAAATACATTTTTAGGTTAAGATTTGAAGAGGGGTGGGAGAAGAGAGCATTTCCAAGGTCTAGGAGCTTTGATTCTTGTCCAAGAGCTTGAGAAGAGGTAAAACTCTTGATTCTAACTCTCTTATTTTCTTTGAAACCCATTTTTGGTATATTGGATCTCTTCTCAAAATATGAGAAACCATGGAAACTCACCATTTTGAGTTATGGTTCGCTTTATGTATTTTTCTCTTGTAAACTCTTGGTTTAGAGTTAGTATTTCGAGAATGGAAAGGGTTTGTGGGTTGATTCAAGAAAACCCCAAAAACCCTAAAGAGAAAATGTGGTTAAAGTGGAAAATGGGTAAAATGCTAGAGGTAGAAGATGAGTTTACTTTCTAATGTTGAAATATGAGATGAATATGTATGTTTTAGATGGTTGTAAACTTATGATGAAAGTAGTTTAGAAACATTGAAAATATGATGAATATCTTGTATGGTTAAATAATGCAATATACGTTGTTTATGTGATATTTGGAATAAATGACTAACATTGTGTTATATGGTGGGAATGAGGAAATATCCTAAAGTTGGCGGCGGTGTCGGTGGAACTTGCGAAGTTGCCAAGAACCAAACCCAACACTCACCAAGGTAAGGATAAGTCTTTAACTTATGCATTGTGTTAGAAAATGCGTGGATTTTCTGGTTGATGAAAATGAATTATGTTGTGAACCACATATTTATTATAAACATATATGGGTATGTTTGTAATAATGATGGCGTGGATTTACTGTTTGTGAATTGATGGAGTGTCAATGAAAAGAAAACTCGTTTTTAGCCGACCTTGTTTGGTTAGCGACTTTGGCTCAAGTAATGTAGCAAGCTTTGGCTCAAGCGATGTAGCAAGCTTTGGCTCAAGCGATGTAGCAAGCTTTGGCTCAAGCAATGTAGCAAGCTTTGGCTCAAGCTATGTAGCAAGCTTTGGCTCAAGCGATGTAGCAAGCTTTGGCTCAAGCTATGTAGCAAGCTTTGGCTCAAGCGATGTAGCAAGTTTTGGCTCAAGCGATGTAGCAAGTTTTGGCTCAAGCGATGTAGCAAGCTTTGGCTCAAGCGATGTAGCAAGCTTTGACTCAAGCGATGTAGCAAACTTTAGCTCAAGTTATGTAGCACGTTTTCAAAGAAAAAGGGAAATCTATTTTTGCTAATCTTAAGTGGTGTAGCGGCTTTGGCTCAAGCAATGTAGCCAACTTTGGCTCAAGTTATGTAGCATGGTTTTCAAAGGTTTTATTAAAATGTGGATTAACGGATATTGACTTTTATTGAGTTAACGACTTATTCCTTTGTGTTTTCTGTGTATGGTTAATGTTAATCCCATTGCAAGTAGGCGGAAGATGTAAAGATGGTTTGGTTATGAGCTTAGAGGCTTTTGCTTTTTTTTGAAGTCTTCTTGCCTATTCTTTTTGTACTTTATTGATTGTATTTTGAAATTGAATATTTGTAACTATGAGTATGATTTTTGTACATGGATAATGGTAACTCAGGATATTTGTAGTTATGGGTGTTTTGGAAACCCATAGCTAGTTTTATGCGGTAGTTACCGAGCGATATTAATATGAATTATGTTTTTCTATCAAACGAATGTATATGTTGTTATTGGGTTATGGATTAAGTGGAAAAGGGGAAAGTAAGGTTTTAAAGAAGGGTTATTTTATTGGTAATTGTAATTTGTATAAAAATGTATGAAAGTAGATTAAAATAAGGAAAAAATTTCAATGGTAGAATTTGGGTGCACAAGTGGACCTAGACAAACAGTGCAAGTTATGTGTGATAGCCATGAAGATTCATTGAACCTAGAGTTAGCCTTTACGTCATAAGTTAATTTATCTGTTGTTTTTGAATTCCTATTTTTGTGTTGCCCTTTTTGGTCAGCCACAGATCTATATGTAATTTTATTCATGAATAAACAAGTTTAATTTTGGATTAAAAATCTTTGCATTAGCCGAGTGAATCTCCTAAGCATACTTGGTCGAGCCAAGACTTGAACTTATCAAGAACACTTAGTTCTTGTGACGTTCAAAGGTTTATCACCTTCGATGCGGCGCCTTAACCTTGTTCTCATCAAGGATTCTCCATTGTGGCGAACCATATTGGCTTATCAAGCAATCTTGATTGTGGCGCCTTCATCTTCAACCTTAAGCATTTTCTTCTACACAAGCCATGGCCACAAATCAACCTCATACACAAACCGTAGCCTCAATTTACCAAACATTTAAATGGAGGTAAACACCTAGTCCACACCGCATACCCGAGCCAACACCCGGCCAAACACACCAACCCGGCCAAACACCTAACCCACCCCACATAACCGGGCCAACACCTAGCCCAACACACCATCCCGAGTCGAACACCTAACCCACCCTACATAAATGAGCCAACACCTAGCCAAACACACCAACTAAGGCAACAATTAAACCAAACACCAAACCACACACATCAACCTACCCAAAAACGAATTAACATACTCAAGAAATTACATTGATCTAACATAATTAACATGACAACAGACTCAAGAAATTACATTCTTCTTGGTATCAAGACTACAACATATCTAATACAGTGAATGCTTACTCTAAATGGATATTTTTTTGGATATCATTGGAACATCTTATGAAGAGGTTGAAATTTGTATATAATAGGAAGAGAGACACACTAGAGATATACAAGAACATGAGTATTTAAGTGAAAATGAGACTATGAAAATCATTCTTGTATAAAAGTACTATTTTTATAGAAATATAGCTTAAGTACATAGTGATATATTTCGAAACAGGCAAATAAAGCTACGAGAGAGAAAAACGTCTGAGTTTATGGTTTTAAATCTTAAAACCTTTCTTATTGAGTCTAAGGCTCTAGTGATCTTATTTATATCCTCATCTAGTCGGTTTTAAAACATCAATTCAAAAATACTACTTGAGAGTATAAAATCAAGAGAGGCTTAAGGTGAAGAATATTTGGCAAAGTTTAGAACTGGCAGAAGGTTGGCCTTGAGTTATGAGAGCATGAAGATATTTAATATAGAAAGAATACATAAATGAATAGACATTAAATACTTGTAACTATTTAGTGAAAACTCTATCTATATATCTATATTAATTGAAGGGGCTGGTGAATTTATCAAAATGGACATCTCATATGCTTGACACTTGGCTTTTTGGAGGGTAAAATTGTCATTTGCTTTATTTTAAAAAAAATACTAAAAAACTGATTTCCTAAAACACCTCTGACTTTATCCTACTTCCTATTACTCAGTTAGGGATATTTTCATATATTGGTTCATTTGAATTATTAAAAGTTATGTCATCATTTATTGCTGTAGGAGGACAAAATTACCAAAAAGTATGTCCTCATTTATTACGTTTTGTTAAAAGTCTGGGGTTAATTCCGTAAATTGACTTTTTAAGTAAAAAAAATCCTTGACTTTTTTCCATTCTCCCATTTCATTTGCTTTTTTCTCTCACTCACTCTCTCTTTTCATCTTCACTCCATTTCACTCTCTTTCTTCTTCTTCTTCATCTTCAAACTCTTCTCTTTTTTCATCTTTTTTCATCTTCAAACTCTTCTCTTTTTTCATCTTCATTTTTTCATAGGTATAATTTTTTGAGCATATGAGACTCACCATTTCTTCCTTTTATATATTTTCATAGGTATGATTTTTTGAGTTCTTCATTCAAAGATTCTTCATTCAAAGGTATAATATTTCCATTCTATATCCATCATTTTCCATTTTATCTCCCTCTCCATTTTAAATATCTCTCTCTTTTTCCATTTTTTCAAAATATGAGATTCACCATTTTTTTCTTCTACAATTTTTTTGATAGGTATGCTTTTCTCAACAAATGGTTAGGTTCTTTGGTGTTCTTCATTAAAAGGTATAATCTTTCTTTCTTTCAATTCTAATTTCTTGATATTAGCTTACTCAACTTAAAAATGTTATTACGTGTATGTCTTTATTCATATTTGCAAGTTGAATGTCCTTACAGTTTCATATACATTTTTTCTCACTTTTTCCTTTCCATCTTTCACACTAAAAAATTGTTGAGTGGGTGAATAATCCTTATCCAAAGTTTGAATTTTTATAGAAGAAAGTTATAATTTTTTATGTTATAAAAAAAGATTGAATCTTTATAGAAGAAAGTTTGAATCTTTACATAATAAAGTTTGAATTTTTGACTTTATAGAATAAATTTGGAATTTTTTATGGTATAGAATAAAGTTGAAATTTCTATATAAGAAAGTTTGAATCTTTATGGAAGAAAGATTGAATCTTTAACAAATCTTTGGGGATTTCCATATTGTTGGTGAGCCCCTCTTAGTGTTTAACATATCTTAGTCTTTGTAAAGAATAATGTTGTAAAGGAGAAGGGGATGGAATGGTCTTCACTCTTCATTTTTCTGTCTCTCAACTATTTTTGTTTTATATTCATTTATAATGTAATTATTTATTAATATTAAACTTTGGATTTTGGGTGGATGTAGATAGGTATATAGATACTTCACGAATTTGGTTGTATGGAAGAAGGGGTATATTAATATTGTCTCATAATAGAACAGAGGGAAAGAACGAACCAAACATGAATTCATGCATTTTAGTGTCCAACTGTGGATCCAAGGTTCAATGATGTTTTCAAAAAAGCTATGGTCAATTGTACAACTATAGTTATGAAAAGAGTTCTTGAATTTTACAAAGGTTTTGAGCATATTAATAAATTGGAAGATGTTGGTGGTGGTCTTGGGATAAATATCAATCTCATTACTTCCAAATATCCTCATCTCCATGGTATTAATTTTGACTTGCCTCATCTCATAGAACATGCCCCTACCTATGCTTGTAACACCCTAAATTATAAGTCTTTAAAATTATAGTATCAGTCCTGAGATCCTCGCTTGAGTGAGAGATTCTCGCTTGGGCGAGAGATAGACTCACCTGGGAGGGTGAAATAGTAGGCTATACTGGAGGATCCTCGCTTGAGCGAGAGATTCTCGCCTAGGCGAGAGAGGCTCACCTGGGAGGGTTAAATCCTAGGGTATACTAGAAGATTCTCGCCTAAGCGAGAGTTGTCTCGCCTATGCGAGAAATAGCATTTTGGGGCTGTTGACACTGTGAGATTCTCGCTTGAGCGAGAGGGTCAGATCTGACTTTTTAAAATGGGCGGGATTTTCTCGCTTGAGCGAGAACCCGACGAGACAGCATTTAATGAGAAACCCCTAAACACAATCTAGGGTTTAGAAAAGAAGAAGAGTAAGAGATAAGAGCTTTTTCAAGGACAAAAAGCTTGGATACTCATCTAAGAGCTTGAGAAGAGGTAAAACTCTAGATTCTAACTCTCTTCTTCTCTTTAAAACCTATTTTGGGTATGTTGGATCTCTTCTCAAAAATGAAGGAAACCATGGAAACTCATCCTTTTGAGTTATGGTTCGTTTTATGTTGTTTCTCTCTTACAGCTCTTGGTTTATAGTTAGTATTTTGAAAATGGAAAGAGTTGGTGGGTTGAGTCAGAAAAACCCCAAAACCCTAAAGTGAAAATGAGTAAAATGCTAGAGATAGAAGATGAGTTTACCTTCTAATGTTGAAATATGAAATGAATAAGCATGTTTTAGATGGTTGTATACTTATGACGAAAGTAGTTCAGAAAAATCTAAAATGTGATGAATATCTTGTATGGTTAAGTAATGCAATATGAGTTGTTTATGTGATATTTGGAATAAATGACTAACGTTGTGTTATGTGGTGGGATGAGGAAAGATCCTTGAGTTGGCGGCGGTGTCGGTGGAACTTGTGAAGTTGCCAAAAACCAAATCCAACACTCACCAAGGTAAGGATAAGACCTTAATTGTGCATTTGGAATCGAAAATGTGTATTTTCTGATTATGCAAGGATTGAGTTGTAAAGTACGCATTAAGTATAAACATACATGGGGTGTGTTTATATTAAAGTAGGCGTAGATTTACGGAAAGGAAAGTATGTTGCACTTTCTGGTTATATAATGGTTGAGTTGTGAATCACGTATTTAGTATAAACATATATGGGTGTGTTTATACTAATGTGGGTGTGGATTTACAGGAAATGATTTATGGTGAAATTAATGAAAAGAAAATATATTTTTAGCCGACCATGAATGGTTAGCGACTCTAGCTTGAGTATATAAGCAAAACTCTGGCTTGAGTATATAAGCAAAACTCTGGCTTGAGTATATAAGCAAAACTCTGGCTTGAGTATATAAGCAAAACTCTGGCTTGAGTATATAAGCAAAACTCTGGCTTGAGTATATAAGCAAAACTCTGGCTTGAGTATATAAGCAAAACTCTGGCTTGAGTAAATAAGCAAAATTCTAGCTTGAGTATATAAGCATGTTTTATTTAAAAAAAAGGGATATGAGAATCTGCTTTTAGCTAACCCCGAGGGGTGTAGCGACTTTGGCTCAAGTTATGTAGCAAGGTAAAATGAAGTTCAAAAATGGAATACTAACCCAATTTCTAATGTGGATTATCTTATGATGATGTTTATTTGAATTAACGACTTACTCCTTTGTATGTTTGTGTACTTTTCATTGATAATCCCATTGCAGATAAACAGGTGACATGAGGGGGATTCATTTTGGGGAGTCTTAGGGAGCTTTACATTTTGAATTTATTCGCTTGCACTATTTTGTACATGAGTGCATAGTTGATATTTTGAAATATGATGTAACTAATGATGTAGACATAATTGCTAACATGATGGTGTAACTCTGGATATGTGTAGCTATGGGTATTTTGGAAACCCATAGCTAGTTATATTCGGTGGTTACAAAGTTTAATTAATACGAATTATGTTTTTCTGTCGAATGATTTTGTATGTTCATATTGAGATAGTGTGCGAAGAGGGAAATAATATTTGAAGTAAAGATATTAAATTGGTAATGTGAGCTAGGAGAGATTGCATGTAATTGAACTAAAATGAGAAAAAAATTTCAAGGGTAGAATTTGGGTCTTTACAATATGGTATCAGAGCATAGTTAGTCCTGCAGCCTAGGGTATGGCCTTATTTGCTTCTTTGTAACTTCAAAATGATTGGACTATGTGGTTTAAGTGAACTGTTGTGTGGTTATTTGTGATTTGTTTGGTTAAACCTGGTTTACTGACAAATGAGAATCGAGATAAACAGGTACCCATTACAGAGATGTCTGGAAGAGGTAGAGGAAGAGGATCGGGTCAGAATGACTTATTGGCTCAGATTGCTGCAGTGCTGACAAACATGAACGAGAACTTACAACACCTGAACCAGAATGCGACCCCAAGTCTGAGTTCGCAACCATTGGTTCCACCTGGGCCGACTGAATACCGAGGTCTGGACGAATTCTACAGGAGAAAACCCAGTCAGTTCCAAGGCGGATTCGCTCCGAATGCGGCCATTGAATGGGTCCAAGGATTGGAAAGAATCTTCAGGGCCATGAGTTGTTCTGATGCTCAGAAAGTGGCCTATGCCACCTACATGCTGGTGAAGGAGCCAGAGAATTGGCGGGAAATGACCCGGAGACAAATGGAGATCGAAGGGCAAATCATCACGTGGGAAGCCTTCAAGAGTAAATTCCTCCAGAAGTACTTTCCTGCAGACCTGAAAAGGGAGAAGGAGAGGGAATTCCTACAATTAGAGCAGGGGAACATGTCAGTGGGGGAATATTCGGCCAAATTAGAAGAGTTGATCCGATATTGCCCTTATGTTGAACTAGAGTTGGACGGGAGGTCCAAATGTGTGAAGTTTGAGATGGGGTTGAGGCCCGAGCTCCGAGTGACATTTGGTCACGAAGAAATTTCTGATTTCCCTACACTAGTGAACAAGTGTAGGATGTATGAGAATAATGTGCGGAGGAGTGACGCTGTTGGTAGAAAAGATAACCCTCCAAAACACTATGGCCCTCAACGGAACTTCGCACACGGCAAAGGAAAAGGGAAAATGTTTCAAGAGGAGCGAAAGCCTTACTCTCCTCCAACGGGTAGTCGAGGAAATATTTCCCATGGGCTGAAGACTCATGGTAATGTCGAAGGGTCACAGTTGAACTCTCCATTCTGGTGCGGCAAATGTGGCAGAACTCATGTAGGTGACTCATGCCTTGGAACGATGCTTACCTGTTTCTACTGCAAGGAGGTTGGGCACACCAGGATATATTGTCCTAAGCTAACACAGAGTGTAAATGCTGTGAGAGCTGAGCGACCTCATTCTACTGGCAGAGTATTCACCATGAGTGGTGCAGAGACATCGGGTGTTGATGGCCAGATCAAAGGTAATTGCATGGTGGCAGGTATTCCTCTTTTAGTGTTGTTTTATTCGGGAGCGACACACTCCTTTGTATCTAATGACTGTGTGTCTACCCCAACTGATGTGCCTGTGGTGGTATCGACAGTTCTGTCTCGATGTCCGGTAGTGGTAAACGGTAGAACTTTTACCGTGGATTTGATGTGCTTACCACTAACCCAGTTGGATCTAATTCTGGGGATGGACTGGTTGTCGACGAATCATGTAATGTTAAATTGTGCTGATAAGACCGTGGTATTCGGGAATCTTGATGAGGTTTCTGATGAGGTCAGTGACATGAAGCCATTGTCGGCAAAGGAAGTCAGGACTTCTTGTAATCTAAAAAATATAGAAGTACACTCTTTATTCCGCAAACGAAGATATTGTTTACATGATTTGAATATAAAAATTTTTGGTCATTAAGAATCAATTTTAGTGTTTGTTTTGTTATTAAAATGTAAGTCAAATAAATTCTATTTTTCCACCCAAAGAAAGGGAGGTGGTGATGGGTAACATGTCAATATCACTAAGCTTAGTTGAAATTGGGAGATCTTCCATGGACACTTTGACAATGCGGTCTCTGTGGGAATTAATCTAGAGTAGTACTGCACAATTTGAACAACATATTTTGTTTGTTGAAGCGTTTCAAAATGGTGGAATCTTAATTATATAAATTATTATAATAAGTATTCATTTTGTGATAATGTTATTTTTATTGTGTGTACTTTCAAATTTGGGAAACTTATGTTTAAACTGTTAACTCTGCAATACAGAGGGGAAGCCACAAATTTATACATCATGAGGCAGGTGTAAAAGATAGTGTAGTAATATCCTACTTCAATTGTTATACTTAATGTCTATCATAATGTAATGACGAATACATGTATATGATTAATGTTTATGTTACATTGTTTAGTTACTATTCTATGTACGGATGTTGAGAAGCTTGTAACACCCTAAATTTGAGTCTTTAAAATTATAGTATCAGTCCTGGAAGTCTCGCTTGAGCGAGAGATTCTCACCTGAGCGATCACTTGGGAGGGTGAAATCCTGGGCTATACTGGAGGATTCTCGCCTGACCGAGAGTTGTCTCGCCTGGGCGAGAAATAGTATTTTGGGGCTGTTGACACTGTGAGATTCTCGCTTGAGCGAGAGCGTCAGATCTGAAATTTTAAAAAAGGCGAGATTTTCTCGCCTGAGCGAGAATGGGCTCGCTTGAGCGAGAACCCGACGACTGCTCTATAAAATAGAAACCTCAAACACATTTTAGGGTTAGAACTTTGAAGAGAAGATAGAGAGGAGAGTTTTTCAGGAGTAAAGAGCCTTAGGACTCATCTTAGAGCTTGAGAAGAGGTAAACCTCTTGTTCCTAACTCTTCTTCTTCCTCTCTAACTTGTTTTGGGTATGTTGGATCTATTTTCAAAATATGAGAAACCATGGAAACTCATCCTTTAGAGTTATGGTTCGTTTTATGCTGTTTTTCTCTTGTAAACTCTTAGTTTAGAGTTGGTATTTGATGAATGGAAAGGTTTTTGTGGGTTGTACATGAAAACCCCAAAAACCCCCAAAATGAGAATATGAGTAAAAAGAGAAATAGATGAAATGTTAGATGTGGATGATGAGTTTGTGATTTAATGTTGACATATGAGTTAAACATGTGTGTTTAGATGTTTGGAAACTTGTATTGAAGTAGTTTTGGGGATCTTGAAAATATGTGAATTCCTTGTATGTTTGATGATGAAATATGAGTCGTTATGTATTATTTTGAATAAATAACTGACATTGTTGTTATTGGTGGGGATGAGAAGAGATCCTAAGGTTGGAGGAGATCGTGGAGGAAACTAGTAAAGTTACTCACAAACCGAACCCCAATACTCACCGAGGTAAGGATAAGTCTTTAATGTTGCATTTGAAATAGAAAATGTGTATTTTATGGTTATGCAAAAACTAAGTTGTAAATTACGCATTTAGTATAAACTTATATGGGTGTGTTTATATTAAAGAAGGCGTAGATTTACGGGTATTTTCTAGTTTTACGGGTAGATTTACGGGTATTTTCTAGTTATGAAATGATTGAGTTGTGAATTACGCATTTAGTATGAACATATATGGGTGTGTTTATACTAAAGTAGGCGTAGATTTACGTAAGATGGAAAAGGTGTGTGTTTTCTGGCCATGCAATAATTATATTGTAAATCACGTATTTAGTATAAACATATATGGGGGTGTTTATACTAAAGATGGCGTGGATTTACGGGAAATGATTGATGGTGAATTCGATGAAAAGAAAATATATTTTTAGCCGACCATGAATGGTTAGTGACTCTGGCTTGAGTATATAAGCAAAACTCTGGCTTGAGTATATAAGCAAAACTCTGGCTTGAGTATATAAGCGCAATTTGTTTTAAGAAAAACGAGAATCTGCTTTTAGCTAACCCTAAGGGGTGTAGCGACTTTGGCTCAAGTTATGCAGCAGGACAAAATGAATTTCGAAAATGGTTTACTAACCCTTTTTCTAATGTGGATTATCTTATAATGACGTTTATTGAATTAACGACTTACTCCTTTATGTGTTTGTGTTTCGTCATTGATAATCTCATTGCAGATGAATAGGTAACCTGAGGTGGTCTTATTTTTGGAAGCTTAGGAGCTTTATATTTTTGGATTTCAATTATTAGCAATATTTTGTACATGAGTGTTGATTGAATTACTTGGAATATTTTGTAATTATGGATATATGACTTATACGAATGATTGTAATTCCGCATATACGTAGTTATGGGTATTTTGGAAACTCATAGCTAGTTGTATGCAGTAGACATTAGGGTTTAATTGAATGAATTATGTTTTTCCGCAATATAAATCGTATGGTAATATCTTATGTTAAAAAGTATTTAAGGAGTGATAATTGAGAAACCAAAGTAGTATGATGACGGTATGCATGAAAGGATTAAAATAAAAGAAAAAATTTCAAGGGTAGAATTTGGGTCCTTACAAAGTTAGCTGAAGAGATAAAAAAATGGGCTGCTTATGTGGAATGAGTAGAAGCAAAACTCTGGCAGGTTAGTTTGTAATGATAACTCTTAGTTATAAACCATTTTTGTTTCAATTCTGAAGGTGTGTGATATATTTCTACCTTTATTTATTTTTATTTTTCTTGATTAGTGTAACGACCCGTTTTTCTACCCTTGAAAATTTTTCATTTATTTTAATCCTTTCTTACATACAGTCGTCACCTTCATTGAAAACTCTCAAGTATCACTCTTTGAAAATACCCTTTACCCTATTATATTATCATACAAATTTATGTTGCGGAAAAACATAATTCATTTAGATAACATTTACCACATACATCCAGTTACGGATTTTCCAAGGTTATAACGTCCATAACTACATGTCACCATATTATCCTAATCAGATTACATTTATCCCAAAATGCTATCGAATCAACTACAATGTCAAATAGCAATAAAGACACTCAAGTAAATAGACACAAAGGCTTCCTATTTGAGCTTCATCCTCAAAATCCTTCATTTACCTACAATGAGATTATCATAAACAACACGCAAAACAAAAGGGAGTAAGTCATTAGTTCAAAACTAACATCACATGATAATCCACATTCAAATACAATCAAGCTTTGATGTAATTCATAAACACACATACGGAATTATAAACATTCAAATCATCTTCCTTTAATTTCCACTTTACTCATATTCATCCTATAGTATATATATCCCATAATATATATTCTATAGTATGCATATTACGTTCGTTCGAAACATCATCGGTCTCGTTATTCATATCCACCCTATAACATATATATCCCATAATATATATCCTATAGCATGTATATTACTTTCTTTCTCAACATCTTCCTTTTTATCGCTCATATTCACCCTAAAGAATATATATCCCATACTATATATCCTATAACATGCATACGGCATTCATGTGACATTCACATTTCTCGTCATTCATTTTCACACTATAGAATACATATCCCATACTATATACCCTATAGCATTCATATGACTTTCATGTGACATTCACGTTTCTCATCATTCATATTCACCCTTTAGAATATATATCCCACACTATATATCCTATAGCATATATGACTTTTATTTTGAGTCTTATTTTCATTGGTACTCCCCCAATAATATTACTTTCATTTGAGTCATCTTTCCATTGGTTCTCCCCCAATAATATTACTTTCATTGAGTCATCTTTCCATTGGTACTCCCCCAATAATGTTACTTTTATTGAGTCATCTTTCCATTGGTACTCCCCCAATAATGTTACTTTTATTGAGTCATATTTCCTTTGGTACTCAACCAAATAGATTGAATTCGTTATGAGTCATATTTCCTTTGGTACTCCCCCAAATAGATTGAATTCGTTATGAGTCATATTTCCTTTGGTACTCCCCCAAATAGATTGAATTCGTTATGAGTCATATTTCCTTTGGTACTCCCCCAAATAGATTGAATTCGTTATGAGTCATATTTCCTTTGGTACTCCCCCAAATAGATTGAATTCGTTATGAGTCATATTTCCTTTGGTATTCCCCCAAATAGATTGAATTCGTTATGAGTCATATTTCCTTTGGTACTCCCCCAAATAGATTGAATTCATTATGAGTCATATTTCTTTTGGTACTCCCCCAAATAGATTGAATTCGTTATGAGTCATATTTCCTTTGGTACTCCCCCAAATAGATTGAATTCGTTATGAGTCATATTTCCTTTGGTACTCCCCCAAATAGATTGAATTCGTTTTGAGTCATATTTCCATTGGTACTCCCCCAATAAATGATTCTGAGTCTTATTTCCATTGGGACTCCCCCAATAAATGTTTCCGAGTCTTATTTCCATTGGGACTCACTCAATAAATGTTTCTGAGTCTTATTTTCATTGGGACTCCCCCAATAAATGTTTCCGAGTCTTATTTCCATGTGGACTCCCCCAATAAATGTTTCCGAGTCTTATTTCCATTGGGACTCCCCCAATAAATGTTTTCGAGTCTTATTTCCATTGGTACTCCCCCAATAATATTTATTTCATTTGAGTCATATTTCCATTGGTACTCCCCCAATAATATTAATTTCATTTCTATAACAGAAAAGTCACGCATTTTCCAACATAATGCTTAAATTACAGACGCATCATATTAAACCATTACCTCTTTCACATACCTCATTCATATCAGCAGGTATGATTTAGAGACACTTATCCCTTACCTCGGTGAGCGTTGGAGATCAGTTCCGAGTAACTTTAAAAGTCTACTCCGCGATTTCCTCCAACCTTAGGATCTTTCCTCATTATCACCAATAACAATGATGTCAGTCATTTATTCAAAATAACACATAAATAACTCGTATTTCATCATCAAATACACAAGGGATTCATGTATTCTCAATATTTCCAAAACTACTTCAATTCAAGTTTCTAAATATCAAAACATACATGTTCATCTCATATAACAACATCAAAGTACAATTCATTATCCACATCTAACATTTCATCTCTTTCTCTTTATATTCTCATTTTGGGAGTTTTTGGGGTTTTTCATGAATAACCCATAAAACCTTTCCATTCATACAATATCAACTCTAAATCAAGAGTTTACAAGATAGAAACAACATAAAACGAACCATAACTCGAAAAGATGAGTTTCCATGGTTTCCATTATTTTGAAAATGAATCCAACATACCCAAAACAAGTTAGAGAGGAAGAAGAAGAGTTAGGAACAAGAGGTTTACCTCTTCTCAAGCTCTAAGATGAGTCCTAAGGCTCTTTGCTCTTGAAAAGCTATCTTCTCTCTCTTCTCTTCAAAGTTCTAACCCTAAAATGTGTTTTGGGTTTCTATTTTATAGACACAGCGATAAGTGTAATCGATTACAAGTATAGTGTAATCGATTACACAGTGTAAATTATAGAGGCATCGTCGCGATGTAATCGATTACCAACATGGTGTAATCGATTACATTAATACTATGTAATCGATTACCAGAAGTGTGTAATCGATTACACAGTGTAAATTACAGAGGCATTGTCATGATGTAATCGATTACCAACATGGTGTAATCGATTACATTGTGTCAGATGTACATATCTGATGCTTTTCATCATGTAATCGATTACCAGGATTGTGTAATCGATTATATTACCCAAAATTGCCAAGTATAGCCCAGGATTTCACCCTCTCAGGTGAACCTTTCTCGCTCAAGCGAGTACCTCTCGCTCAAGCGAGGATCCGAGAACTGATACTATAATTTTAAAGACTTAAAATTTGGGGTGTTACAATTAGGGGGTGGGGAGGAAAGTCCACACACTTATCCTGGATTATGCCTGCCATAATACCTCATCACTTAAAATTTATCACATAATTCAAATTTGTATTCTGCTCTAACAATATTGTGATACATGAGTGCAAAATTTCTTTAAAGTTGTGTTTATATATCATAACATGTTTATGTAAATAGTGAGATTGCATATGTGAATGACATGTTAGAGAGCATGTAGAAAAATAGTATGAATTAGTTTAATAAAAGAATGACAACATTTGTAGTTAACCATAAACATAACATTTTTAAAACACAATACATTTTCAGGGAGCATATAGAGACAAAGTATGAATTGGTTTCATAAAGTGTCTTCTACTGTTAGTACAGATAAAGAGAACATGTCTGTGTTGAGAACAACAATGATATTTTTTATATAAACATAATAACATTGATAGTAAATGTAAACAATATAAATGCATAAGTTCAATGATATATGCTAAATGGTATTACTATTTCAGTTTTCTGTTAATTGTTGAGTTAGTTAGAGGACTTAATCAACATGTCTCCTCCTATATAGAAGAAATCATATTGTCCAAGTTGATTATTATTTTTCATCATCAAAATTATTTTAAGTGATGCTACTTTCAGTTCTTTGCACAAGCTGGCTTTCCATGTCCTGCTTTGAGGAACCCTACAGATCATTTTCTCAATTGAGGGTACTTACTTTTTGTTCTTTATGACTCAATTTTTCCCCAGTTATATCAAGGTATACTATTTAGTCATTAATTACTAAACAATGTTCTCACCTATAAAATGTAATTTCATTTCAAATGTTAAGCTCATTTTGAAATACGTGAAATGTAATATATAGAGACCACTGTAACTGATGATAGAAGAGGGGAGGTTCTTAGTTTAGTTTTATATCCATACTTATAGTTATATGTATATATTTTCCAATATTTAGTTTTGAACCTTGCTCTTTCGGTTACAATTACAATTGTGTTTGATTTGATTCATGTGTTACTTTCATGTGTTACACCTTAGTTCTTATAATATATTAGTTTTATGATACTTTTTAAGCAATGGTTCATTTATTGCAACTATATTTCTCGGACATTATTATTACTCTTCAACCAACTTTTTAAAAGTACAACATGTGACAGGTTGTGACACAACTTCCAAGCTTCATCACATGATGTGACTTTTCACTTATCTCTCTTTCTAATATCTTTATCTTCTTACACACTCAACCTTTCATTTCTTGCATATATTCTCTTTATACATTATTTTGTGAAGATAATATTCATTAAATTATATATGTAAATAACATATATTTATTTATTTTTTGTTTCATTGCATGTCAACATGTTTTTTTCTTCATATCATTGGAAAAATAACTAAATCTAAAATATTCTTTAATAAAAATTGAAGGGGTTGTGACTATTACCAAAATAGTTATCTCATTTAGTTGACACTTAGATTTTATTTAAGGGAGTATATTTGTAATTACATGATTTATTAGTTTAGTAAAATAATAAAAGGAAATTGTGTATAGTATATTACTGAAAAGTAAAGAACACTTTACTTTACTTATGCTTATACTTGTGGTGGAGTTGATTGACTCATTAGATAATAATGGATACAATCAAATAATGTTGACCACAAAGGTAATGTTAAACTCACTTACAACCTTTACTCTATTGTGAAATATACTAACCACCAAATTTTTAAACTCACTTACAACATTTGGTCTTTCCAAATCATAATATCATGTTGAAAGGTGAAAATCCAATAATGCTATTGAGAAATTTAGACCAATATGAATGATTATGTCGTTTATAAAGGATGGTCAACCACTAAAGATAACAACAAATGACATTTATAAATATGTTTTCCAAAATCTCTAACCTATATTTTACAATTTATTTTACATCATGTTCCAAACTTTTTATCATAACAATTATTTATTTACTTAATATAACAAGTTCAATTCTATCTCATTCGTTAACAACTCTACATCAACGATAAAATACATATAAACTATCTTTTATGAGGTAACCCTCCATAATATTCTTATTAATAAATTATGTTGTTATTCCTTAATTAAATTCATGCAAAATACAATATCACCCATGCGAATGCATGGGTATACAAAGTCTTAGTATATTTTTATTATCATGCTACAAATTTCAAAATCATTATTAGATATGTAAAACCCTAACTATAAGGGAAAGTGGATTGAGATAAAATAAGGTCATTCTTCTCATGTAATATTGTGTCTAATCTAGCATTATTCATTATACGTAGCGTATAAGTTATATCACCAGGAAAGTATTATTTTGTGGTACCTAAAATATTATCTAATTTCGGAAAAATTACACTTTTTATTTATTTTGAATAGGCTAATGTTATTTTGACTTTTCGATTTATGTTGATATTTAATTTAATATTAATTCTAGGCTAAACCAAAATCATTATTACATATGGCAAAGGTTATGTCTTATCCTATGCATAAGATCAAGTTGAAAGTTTTAACTTCAATAATCCAATTAACAAATTTAGACCAATACGAAGAATTATGTAATAATACAAGATTGATTGTAACTAAAATTGCAAATCATGTACTTGAAGTAAAGATCATATATAGTCTTCTGATGTTATAAAAAAATTGAATCTTTATCGAAGAAAGTTTGAATCTTTACATAATAAAGTTTTAATTTTTGACTTTATAGAATAAAGTTGGAATTTTATGGTATAGAATAAAGTTGAAATTTTTATATAAGAAAGTTTGAATCTTTATGGAAGAAAGTTTGAATCTTTAACAAATCTGATTTTCATATTGTTGGTGAGCCTCTCTTAGTGTTTAACATATCTTAGTCTTTGTAAAGAATAATGTTGTGTTAAAGGAAATTTATATGTTTCATGTCAAGGGAAATTTGCATTTGTTTAGGAAAAAAAATGAAATGATATTATATTTCTACCAATTTTTGTATTAGTAGGTTAAAAATCTCGATTAATAAAAATCACAACTTTGATATACTATCAATGTTGTGTTAATAAAAATCACAACTTTGATATACTTTTATATTGTCAAAACTGTTAATGTCATGATTTCATCTTCACATGTTAATATTTAATTTAATATTAATTCTAGGCTAAACAAAAATCATTATTACATATGACAAAGGCTATGTCTTATCTTATGCATAAGATCAAGTTGAAAGTTTTAACTCCAATAATCCAATTAAGAAATTTAGACCAATACGAAGAATTATGTAATAATACAAGATTGATTGTAACTAAAATTGCAAATCATGTACTTGAATTAAAGATCATATATAGTCCTCTAATGTCAAGTCTTCATCACAATCTCTACCGTCTTTCAAACTTATCGAAAGACAATTTCGTGCATTTATATTTATGTTATGACAATCAATAAATCTCAAGGTCAATCAGTAGAAAGTTTGAGATTATATTTACCTAGACGAATATTCAGTCACGATCAATTGTACATAGTTATTTCAAGAGTTAAAAGCAAGAAATGATTGAAGATTTTGATTCATGATAAGAATGGTAACCCACTAAAGTCAACAAATGTGGTTTATAAAGAAGTATTTCAAAATATTTAACATGTATTCATCAACTTATCTTTAATTATGCTATTTAAATTCTATTTCTAATCATTTTATTATTTCATATAATAAGTTTTACGTTATGTCATTCCACAACAACTGTTATGAATAAAAAATGTACATAAAGTTGACAATATACATAAATAGCACCACTTTTAAATTTAAAAACAACTTTTTTACAGTATTTATACATTTTAAACACATACTGACAATAAAAATACCCAAAAACATTACCTACTACTTTAGTGCATTTGTTTAATTAGCATTGCGTGAAGAACTTTGTCAAAGCAATTTAATTTTATCTGGCAAATTTAATGACGGCCACAACAAGCCAAAATCTTTTTCTAATTTTCTTCTCCCTTTTAAGGTTGGTTTGCTCCCTTAAATGTAGTAAACCAGGATAAACAAAAACTTAAAAAGAACATGATGCTTCTGGCGAAGGCAGCAACTTATAATTTTTTTAATTGGAATCTGGTTGGGTTGGAGAAAATACTGCAAAATATTATGGTCAACCTATAGGTTGCATAATTAGTTTGGTAACTAAAAATCTAAAATATTACTTTGGTACATCAAAGTCAAATTAATGTAGCCATGCAATCTGCTTCTAACACATGTTTGATTTGTTTAAATATGGCCTCATGGCAAACCTGCTCGCTGTACTCTTAAGATAACTTTATCTGTCTTTTCTAGAGTCAGACTAATAATTAAATAAACTTGACATGTTGGCTCGCCTTTTATATTATTAAATTGTGTCGACGGCCGATAACTAGAGATTAACTTGTCCCATTTGAACAAGAATCTGAACAAAATATTCACACATATGACATCGCCTATAGTAATTTTTTTAAAAACTTTATTCAATGGTTTGAAATTTGAATTTTGTTCTATCCTAAGACAGTGAATACCAGAAGACATATAGGATCCTAACTCAACAATAGCAAATGAGATCTGCCCCACTTAATTATTGATTATGTCCAAATAGCTGTCACAACTACCGGAAATGACAACAGCGACAAAACATGGTCAGTTAGTACTTGCAAAGTCATAAAATTATGCTAAGGATTGAACATGTCATTTAGATGATACTAAACCCCCACTACAGGACTGAACATATGGCTTGAATATTGTGGGCTACTCTTTGTCATGTAGTAAGCGTGGACCTACTCCACGGCTACTACAGTCTGAGCACAAGCAACACAAAGCGGCTTGCCCTTGTAAACAAATTTATGACAGTTAGAGTACAGACTCGTTAGGGCGACCTGTTAGATTAAAGCATCCCCATCCAACAATGGCAAAGATGAGAGATGATGGCTCGTCATGATTAAAGCATTCACCTAGAAGTACACATCACTCCACCTTATCTATAAATAGAAGAGGCCCCTCATAAAGAAGAAAAGTCTTGTAGAATACCTTGTAGGATACCTTTACCAGAAAAGTCTTTTTCACATATGATAAGTGTCAAAATTTTGGCATCATGTTTAAGGAATCCACCTACCTATATTGGACCTTGTAAGTTAGATTATTATTTGTTTAAATTTTAAATTTAATTTATCTTATAAGTGTATGTATATTTCTATTGTAGTGGTTTTCTACATTTCCTTCTTTTCATTTTTCCCATATCTCTTATTAACAATGATCATTTCTTAAATTAATCTTTATTTATTATTTGATCAGATGGATAAATAATTAAAGGAATGAGATCTTCTCCATTTTCTTAAACCTTAAACTCCCTTGATAACTTTATTTAAATAAACTATATAATTGTTATTAAAATCATAAGGTAATTGCATAAAAGGTCGTAGCAATCATTAAACCGTTGAGGTGTTTGCTTAGGGTCTTATATCATTGAAGAAAACCTAATTTTTTTTATATCTATACGTAAGAATGATTTGAAAAATATTCAATTTTGAAAAAAAATTAAACTTTTGGTTAATATTCTAATATGACCTATCTTTATTTATTTTAAAAATTGAATGTATAGTAAGAAATTAAAACAAACGATATTAGTACCCCATTAAAATATTAAAAGATTCGATTATTTTTTAAATACACATATTACTTTTAGAATAATATTGACAATACGCGTACTCCTTTATGAAGAAGAGTCTCAACTTGACGTTGACTAAATTTTCATGAACACACTGACATGAATAAACGAAAAAAAATATGTGAATACAAATGTGCATTACATAATTTTGATGAAGACAAAGTATGAAGATATGGACAAAGTTAAATCAACAATAATAATGAAGACTCAAGTTCAAGCGTCAAGAGGATCAATAAAAGATTAGGAGTAAATTTCACTTCCTTAGGTCCTAACAAGTTTCGAATGAGTAAAGTCTAGGAAAGATAAACAAAATGAAAATCTTACAAATTAGAATGATGATTATGATGTATATGAGATTAACATTCGTACATGACTTCATGATTTTGATGCATTAAACAAGGTTAAACTTATGTCATTTCAAATCATGCATCATACATTATTAAATCATGTTAGACGTTCATAGCATATCAATTAAGTGTTTTTAGAAAACATTTAATCGATTTAGTCATTGCAAAATGGGAAACCTACTAATCAATTAAGTTAATGATCAATCGATTAAGTCAATGTCAGTTTTGAAATCTTGGATTTTTAAAGAACGTTAATCAATTAACTATCATCATAATCGATTAAGCTAACATAAAATTGATTGAAACTAAAAGTTATTATAACCAACAAACCCCATGAGTAATTCACATGTTTTTCAAGATCAAAACACAGTTCTAAAAAAAGAGCTAGAGACTTTGAAATACACCAAGAAAATTCTTCATGAATTTTTTATAAGACATATTTAACCATTCATATCACATAAAAGTATTTTCATAACTTTTGAATCTCATGATCATACATCATCGTATCCTAAGATTATGAGATATCAAGAAGGTTAAGATATATTCTGAATAGAGTGTATACAAGCACAAGAAAAGTTTCAAAAGTGTTGTACAAAAGAAAAACATTCAATTTGTAATACATCTCTCAATGTGTAAGGTATCACCATAGAAGGAGAGAAGAGTTCAGAGAAATCCTAAGGTAGAAGTGGTGAGACTATCTATTAAAAGTTAGAGGTTCTTGGTGGGAGATTGTTTATAAGAACATTTCAATTATTCTTTGTGAAAGCAAATCTCCTAGATTAGAAGTGGAGGACTGGATGTAGATTGTAGTTGTTGACAATCGAACCTGGATAAAATCGAATTCTCAAATTCTCTTTTTCCTAATCTTTTACGTTTAAGCAATTATCAATTTCTATTATCTAGAGTTGAATTTATATTAGTGTTATTGTTGAATAATTGTCTCTGCATGATTGATCGTATAAATGGAATTATTAAAGTTTATGAAAGAATACATTAATCATTGCATATCATTGTGTCAAAGAACTAAAGATTTTGAAGAAGAAGATCGAGTTAATCGATTAAACGATGAGTTAATTGATTAACTACATAAATCAATTATTGGATTAAGTAAGTTGTTAGTTGATTAAAGCAAGGAAAATCTGAGAATATCTTTCAATACCTAAAAGTGGTGTCTAGCCCTTGTTATCCAAAAATATTAAAGACCTTGAAATATGGAAAGCACGAGATTATTTATAAGATTTAAATTTCTTTCTAGTATAGTCTTATCTCTATGAGCGATTCTTACTTTAATTTCACATCAATCTTTTGAAATGTTTTGGAAAATGTTTTACAAAATTATAAAAGGATGAAAAAGAGTTACAAGGTCCTAAAAATATGTTTCTAGAAAATAGAATAATAGGTTACTTGAAACAGAGTAAATGTTTACATGTCCGAGAAAAGGGCCAGTTAGAAATTATTATCAGTCGGTAATCAATTACTCTATTGGACAATGAAATCCAATAACTGATTACCACAATACACTAACAGATTAGTGTGTGTTGGAAGTCCATTACTCTATTACACTAACCGATTACTCCATTGAAACTCAACCATCAACTATCTGAAAGAAACATTGCATTCCCCAATATTTTTTACCTCCTGGAATGGATCTTATAATCCTTATAAAGTTTATAAGTATTATAAAGTTTATAAGTATCATCCTAAACATCTGAAAATGAATTATACTCTTTATAACACTTTTACACATAAAAAAATTTACACAATTGTGCACTCAATTTTTTCTGTTTTTCAAAAAAAGATTTTATGCATTTTCCAAGTTCTAAAAAACCAAGAGAAAGTTCGTTATTAAGTTTGAGTATTTTTATACAGGACTCATATGTTAATTATATTGGGTGTATTGATCATTAGCCTTATGATTTCTCTTCTATTTCTCAAACTAAAATAACCATAGGTTTTACTGAGTATATGTAAACAAAAAAGTGGTGTGCTTTCATGAAGGGATTTGAGTGTGCTAAGAGGAGACTCTTACTGTGAGACTTATAATAGAAACTCAAATTGATATAGTGGAAATCCTTTGAATCATGTAAAGATGATTGAACGTAGCCTTTGGTCGATGAAAGTGAACCAATAAATATAGCGGTGTGATTCTCTCTAATTCTTACTCTTCAAATTTATGCAACTTTGATTCTTCAAAAATCTTCTTTCGTTACAATTTTGTTTTAAATTTTTCAAAAAGAACCAATTTATTGCCAACCTAATTCAGCCCCTCATAGATTGCTATGTTGTGTTTACACCTTCATCATTGTGAAAAGCCACTTTGCAAAGTTAATATTGCTTGAATCTTAGTTGTGATCAACTATATTATGTTCAAAATTTCAATTGTGAGTAACATGTGGGTGAAATAAGTCACACATCGGAAACTACTGATATGTTAGCATGCATGTTAGTGGAAAGACTTGTAACCCTAATTCCTAAGGTTTTGGGCCAAGATGCAATGTCAACCTACTAATGTGGATCTTCGTCTAGCCAATTTGTTGCAAATGTCACACTCCTAAGACACTTCTAGCAAGTGGTATCAGAGCCTCGTGTTCAACCAATTCTTGTATCTAGAACGATGGTTGTTTATGGATCAATCGGGTCCAGTTAAAATCTTGTGTCGAAATTCTTCTTAGCAATAAGAAGGTTAGACGATGTTGATATGACAATAAAAATTCTAATTACATTAATCCAAAATTGTGACGAAATCTTCACATTAAGGATTTAGTAAACCTTATAAAGTAGTTGACCATCTACTTAGTGCGCATATCATATTATACAAAGATAGATTAATATTTCATAAGATCATCATGTTAGGTAAATAGTGGCTCTTCACACACCTATAAGAGGGGGTTGAATATGTGTGAGTTTCTTCATTGTTTCAATAGGCACACACAAAATTTTCCTAGTTAATCAATTATGCAGCAACTAGTTTTAGTGGTTAATTGAATGATAATCGATTACGCAGAAAGTAGTTTTAGTTGTTAATCGAATGACAAATAATCATACAAAGTGCACGATCAATAAGCCAAATAGATCATATTATCTTCATCAATTTGAAAATAACTTAATCATATCATAACAAGAATGAATAAAGAACGTAACGTAATCGTAGCTAATTATTATAGTAATATTAATGAATGATTTACTACAAATTAATGATACAAAATGATGTAAATCAAAATTAAAAGTGTTAAATGGATGAAGAAATTTGATGGGAAAATCAACACAATAACAACACAATCTATAACAGAGCAATATGCAGCAGATAATAATTTCCTCTACTTGCAAGAATTTATGAGGAGCAATTAACAAATATGGCAGCAACTAAAAATCACAAGCACAAAGAGATACACGATTTTAACGTGGAAAAACTTTCTCAATGTGAGAAGTAAACAACCACGGGCACAAGCCAGTAATAAAGCTCTACTATAATCAAATCAGGTTACAAGAGAGTCTCAAGATGTAGCACAACTCGTGCTCAACAAGTGTACAAAGCAATAGAGCAATAAACTAGAAAATGAGAACAATGAAGAACCGGAAATCATCTCTTCTCTTATCTCTCGCTTTTCTCTTGCCTCTTTTTGCCTCTCTTACTTTTCTATTTTATCTCTCTTACTAAAATAAGACATCTCTCTTGATCTAATTAAGTGATACCAATGGACTTACTCATATTGGGTCTTTCTCCAAATAGGAAGGGAGCCAAAACCCCAACAAATCTCCCTCTCACGATTTTGTGGAGGTGATCATCTGGAACTTTAACACCATGGATAAATTTAAAAAACTCTACTTTCTCTTTCATTATTGGCCACAATTCCTTTCTTATTCCCATGCTAACCAAGTCCAGTCTTGCATTTAATCCATCTTTGGTCTTACTAGGAATACTGAGTAAGGTACCAAGGAGACTTTCAAATACATTTTTTCAATATGCAAAACATCAGGAAACGTCTTACATATAATGAGCTTCAATATGGCAATTCAAAGAATATTGACATTTTCTTCCTCCCATTTGTGTCCGTTTCTCCATCAAAAGGTTTACCAAAGTTATTATTCAAACCCTTTAGATTTTGAAATAATTGGTCATCCGCCAACGAAAAATGAGCACGACGTTCTTCATTGTTCCCATCGAATGCTTTTCTCCATCGTCGATAATGATAATCTTATTACAAAAATATATGATGGCCAAGGAAGAGATTCTTCTTATAGTGTTTCAACCTCGATGAATAAGTATTATCTTCACATACAGGAAAAATGTCATTTTGTACTATATCCTGAAAGATTACAATAGGCACGGAAATCACGGACTGTGCCGAACAACAAAGCCCTCAAGTTGAATATTTCTTCCATATACGCATCATATACATATATACTTGTTTCCCACATTTGCTTCAAGTCTTAAATTAATGGAGCCAAATATATGTCTATGCCATTTTCTGGTTGTTTAGGTCCAGAAACTAACATATATAACATTACATAATTGTGCTTTATGCATAGAGAAGGCGGTGCGTTACATTTAGGACAAAACTTCAACGAAACATACTCATTAAAAAATAAGATGCAGTCCTTTTAACAAGCATGTATCCTATTGTATTCCATGCTAATGGAGCATAACATTTGTTTAGCATCATAGGTTTGATAAGATAGCACATTATCCTCTAGCAATATATCGCTTCATCTATTATCATATTTCAACTTATAATACAACCTTGCACTGCTGCCAATCTCGTAAATTTAGTACAACCATCATATAATGGTTTCTCATCATCACTTATCAATAGCTGAAACATCTCAGGACAATCCCGAAGATCCTCTTCAACAACGTTTGCCATTTCCTCGAAACGATCGCCTTCATATGCATTTGTGTTGTTTTATTACATATGCATCTCAGGTTAATCCATAACATCTCTTTTCTCACCATGCCTTGTCCAACATGTGTAACTCTAATCGATACCGTGACACACTAAATGAACTTGTATCTCATTTCGAGTAACTCGATTGGAGTAACAACATTTTAAACAAGGACATATAGTTCTATTAGGGTTTACATCATTTTTAGTTGCAAACCTAACAAATTATTTCACTCCATCCTCATACTCATTGGTTAATTGATTGGCACTCATCCATTTTCGATCAATACTTTCATCCATTTTCTAGAAAGGAATTGACAAAAAAACATTATTGAGCATAAATCCCTTAAAGATTGGAGTTAAGCTCACTAAGCAAACAAATACATTATTAGGGAAAAACCTAACTCATGTAATACAAGATAAATGAGGAACCTTAACTCAATACAAGATAAGTGAGTGAATGATTGAACTCTCAATTCGGGCATTAAGGAAAACTCATGTAATAACATGAAATCTAACACAATACAAGCAAATATTTAAAAGGAAAACTCACTTTCAATTCGGTGTTGAATGAGTGAACTTTTGGTGTTGAATGAGTGAATGAATTTGATGATGAATGAATTTTGGTGTTGAATGAGTGAATAATTTAGAAGTTGAATGATTTTCAAGGTTGAATGAATGAAATATTTGGAGGTTGATAGAGATTTTTGTGTTAAATGATTTTGAAAGTAAATGAGTTTTGCTACAGAGTAAATGAGTTTCACTGAATATGTGAGAAAGCGGAAAAAAATTTAAGTTTTCTAGAGTCTAATAAGCATTCAACAGCTGAAGAAGGTGTTGTTGAAGATATCCAATTCAACGACACACATTAAATACAAAAAAATTGTTGAATATATCTCATTCGAATATAATAAAGATACAATATATAAGCGTTGTTGAATATATCCCATTAAACAACGCACATTAAAGAGGGTCTTGTTGAAAATATCCAATTCTATCGTGCACATTAAAGAGGGTGTTGTTGAATATATCCAATTCAACAATGCTTCCTACAAAAAGCGTTGTTGAATATATCTCAATCATATATTCAATAATGCTTGTGTAAATGATAGCAAACCGCCAAGGCCCATCAATCTGGATGACCAAGTGGGCCTATGGGGAGCCATAACTCAGGTCAGAGCCAAGAATGCCCAAAGCACCTTTGGCCAACTTGTGCTAAGTCTTCAAGCATCACTTGGGCTAAGTGGCAATATGAGGCCCATTAATTGCCTCCTTGTAGAGGATGAGCCTTTTGAAGGCTACGACCTAGAATAGGCCTTACTTTATTTTCTTTCCTTAAGCTTTTAATAAGTGGACTAACCACGTTTATTATGCCTACTATTTTAAGCATGCTTTTATTTTTAATTAAGTTTACTAATAATCATGTTGATGTGTTTCAGCCCAAGCCATGAAAGTCCACGTCCAAGCATGCTGACTAGGCCAAGGCGCCACATATTCAGCCAAGTCATAAATGATGTTTCTCATGCACGGCCAAGCATAAAGCAAGCAATCCACACATTCAGCTCGGCTTAAATAAGGAACATTAAGGCTAGATACGAATTTGAATCAACCATTAAGGGAGGTTTGCAACATTAAAGAGGAGTGTTAAAGCAATCCCACATCTTCCGCCTCACTTTAAAGCATGCACTTAAGGCTAAATTTCAAATTCAAATGGGACTTAAACACATTTATGGCACATCCCATATTCTTTGCCCCATGTTTCAGGCCATTTTAATTGAGCACTTACTATGCAAATTTCGGCCAAGCTACAAAGAAGGAAGGCATTCAAGGCTAGTTTCAAATTCAAACAACCATTGAAGACACATCCCATATTTCCAGCCCATGCCTTAAAGAATCAAGCCATAACAACTAATTCCCACGTGCTCATTGTTTTTTTGAATTCAAACAAAGCATAAATTCAGCCATGGCTTTATGGAGTTAATGAAGAGGGACAACAATCCCCCATTTTCAGCTCATGGCATAAATGGATGCAACACAACACGGCCAGAATTCAAATTTGAATGGGAGACTTCAATGAGCACCCTAGAATCTTGCCTCGGCCTAAATGAAGACACAAGGGACAAGGCCCTTGAATTTGGCTAAGCTTAAAGGCAACAATCTAAGCTAAATGAAGGCTAGGCCGAATACTTGGCTAATTGTCCACATACATTGGACATGTGCTCAAATACACATTCAAAATGGGTTTTAATGTTTTTCCTTAAAATTAGCCTTTGTTTAACTATTGTGATCAATGTAATAAAGTAGGATTTCGAATTTCAAAAGCAAGAGGGAAGCCTTCACACGGCCAGCCCAAGACTATATGTAATCACATACATGATGAATGAAAACAAGTTGATTTTTATGCAAAACATATTAGTGAGTTTTTCTCCTAAGTTCTTGGTTGAACCAAGTTTATAGTTCTTATCAAACATCCTTGTTTGTGGCGAACCTCTTTAGGCTTATCAAACACTCATGTTTGTGGCGCCTTCATCCTTTCAATCTTCATCATCTTCTTTTATCCTAACCAACAAAACTCCATAGCCAACAAAGCTTAACCTCGGCCAAACACAATTCCCTACCCAAAACACCAAAGCCTCGGCCTAACACAAAGACTACAACCCCACTCATCCCAAAACACATATTCCCGGCCTACATTCAACCAAACACATCCCAACCGAATTCCATACACAACCATGGCCTAAAACCACCTATATCCATCACAAATGACCCAAAGCCACCCCAAACACATAAACATCCAAAAACAGCCAACAAAAACATATCATTTCATCCCAAAAGCAAACTTCAAGCAAAACGATCAAAGTGAAATACCAACCCCCACAAGGAGGTTGCTATCAGTAAATGAGGATTGTTGAACGACATAATCCTAATTGTGCACAGTTAAGCACACACAACACATGCATATGGCAAAACATCAAAACGCAAAAAAAAAATTGAACTGCTAGAACATAACAACAACAAAAGATCCACAACACCAAAACACATTGAACAAAACAGGTGTATTAAAAAAAATGGTATTCCAAGACAACTATATATATTGAACATTGAACGTTATACTGTTGATTATATACACCAAAACATTACATCAAACAGGAATACTCTATACATCAAAATTAGTATTCAAAAACAGTTATACCTATGCTACAATATTCACATTGAATTCCCAAAACTACTCTTTAGGAGTAAGTACATAATTTGACCGATATTCCCTAATCTGGTTGATTTAGTCATCTGTGTATGACTCTATACATCAAAAATGATATTCAAAAACAGCTATACCTATGCTACAATCTATATATTGAATTCCCTAAACTACCCTTTAACAGAAAGTACACAATTTGACCAATCTTCCCTAATCTGGTTGATTTGGTCATCTGTGTATGACTCTACGTCAAACTAGACTGAAGCTGACCATTGCTTAATGAACTCGTTCATCACATAAAAGCTGAAATATTTGTCATTGGATTGGCAGGGGGTCTATAATTAAAATCAAGTAAACATATAAATATAACCTTAATTGAAATATGAATACATATATAATTGTTTGAGATGATTTGTGCCAATACCTTTATATGAGTCCATGTGATGTTGTTTGATGTAGATTTAGAATGAATATTATGGGCTTTGTATATTTGCAGTGCCCTAAACAATAGAAAATGTACTTAATTACTAACCAGGAAGGAAAGTGAAAATGGAACTAAAATTAGAAAGTTTAAATGAGTAGTCCACTTACCTAGTAAAAGTTTTTTTTCATAGAGGGGTACTTTTTCGGATCGCCATGTTTCAATAAATCAAGATAGTATATTTTTTATTGGATCCAATTAATGACAACCAAAACCCAATGTTATCTAACAAAACATATGCATACAGTTAGGTAATGTTAAGCAAAAACATACTAAAGACAAACATACAAATGACAATTAAAAAATTCTCACCCAGTATTAAAAGGTGCAAGCAATAATCTGCAGCTTCTTCTCTAATTTTCATGAGAATTGTAACACCCCGAATTTTAGTCTTTAAAAATTAGAGTATCAATCCTGGAAGCCTCGCTTGATCCAGAGATTCTCGCTTGAGCGAGAGAGGTGCATCTGGGAGGGTGAAATCTTGGGCTATACTGGAGGATTCTCGCCTGAGCGAGAGTTGTATCACCCGGGCGAGAAATGGCAATTTTGGGCAGTGTAATCGATTACACAGTCCATGTAATCGATTACATGCAGATAAAAGCATCAGATATGTGCATTTTACATGATGTAATCGATTACACAATCCATGTAATCGATTACATGCTGATAAAAGCAACAGATGTGCATGATGTAATCGATTACACAATACATGTAATCGATTACATGATGATAAAAGCATCAGATGTACATGATGTAATCGATTACACAATCCATGTAATCGATTACATGCTGATAAAAGCATCAGATGTGCATGATGTAATCGATTACACAATACATGTAATCGATTACATGGTGATAAAAGCATCAGATGTGCATGATGTAATCGATTACACAATCCATGTAATCGATTACATGCTGATAAAAGCATCAGATGTGCATGATGTAATCGATTACACAATACATGTAATCGATTACATGATGATAAAAGCATCAGATGTGCATGATGTAATCGATTACACAATCCATGTAATCGATTACATGCAGATAAAAGCATCAGATATGTGCATTTTACACTATGTAATCGATTACACAATCCATGTAATCGATTACATCTATGCGTTAAGCGAAAATTGCTACTGTGAGATTCTCGCTTGAGCGAGAATGGGCTAGCTTGAGCGAGAATGGGCTCGCTTGAGCGAGAATGGGCTCGCTTGAGCGAGAACCCGACGACTGCTCTTTAAAAATAGAAACCCCAAACACATTTTAAGGTTAGAATTTGAAGAGAAGAGAGAGAAGGGAGCTTTTCAAGAGCAAGGAGCCTTAGGACTCATTTTAGAGCTTGCGAAGAGGTAAACCTCTTGTTCCTAACTCTTCTTCTTCCTCTCTAACTTGTTTTGGGTATGTTGGATTTATTTTCATAACATGAGAAATCATGGAAACTCATCCGTTAGAGTTATGGTTCGTTTTACGTTGTTTTTATCTTGTAAACTCTTGGTTTAGAGATAGTATCTCAAGAATGGAAAAGGTTGTGGGTTGATTCATGAAAACCCCAAAAACTCTAAAAGTGAAAATGTGGTAAAAGGAGAGAATGAGTAAAATATTAGAGGTAGAAGATGAGTTTACCCCAAATATTGAAATATGAGATGTTATGCATGTATTAGATGGTTGAATATTGATGATGAATATTTTGTATGATTAAATGATGCAAAATAAGTTGTTTATGTAATATTTGGAATAAATAACTAACTTTGTGTTATGTGGTGGGATGAGAAGAGAGATCCTAAGGTTGGAGGTGGTGTTGGTAGAATTCGAGAAGTTGACAAGAACTGAACCCCAATACTCATCAAGGTAAGGAGGAGTCTTTAAATGGTATATGGTAATGGATAATGTGTGTATTTTCTGAGTGTGAGTACGATAAAGTGATGAATCGCTTAGTTATGGTAAACATATATGGGTGTGTCTATGATAATGGTATGCGTGGATTTACTGTTTACGGATTTATGTTGTATCAATGAAAAGAAAATATAATTTTAGCCGACCATTATTGGTTAGCAAAACTTTGGCTCAAGTTATGTAGCAATGCTTTGGCTCAAGCTATGTAGCAAAACTTTGGCTCAAGTTATGTAGCAATGCTTTGGCTCAAGCTATGTAGCAACACTTTGGCTCAAGTTATGAAGCAATACTTTGGCTCAAGTTATGTAGCAATGCTTTGGCTCAAGCTATGTAGCAACACTTTGGCTCAAGTTATGAAGCAATACTTTGGCTCAAGTTATGTAGCAATGCTTTGGCTCAAGCTATGTAGCAACACTTTGGCTCAAGTTATGAGGCAATACTTTGGCTCAAGTTATGTAGCAATGCTTTGGCTCAAGCTATGTAGCAAAACTTTGGCTCAAGTTATGTAGCAATGCTTTGGCTCAAGCTATGTAGCAACACTTTGGCTCAAGTTATGAAGCAATACTTTGGCTCAAGTTATGTAGCAATGCTTTGGCTCAAGCTATGTAGCAACACTTTGGCTCAAGTTATGAAGCAATACTTTGGCTCAAGTTATGTAGCAATGCTTTGGCTCAAGCTATGTAGCAACACTTTGGCTCAAGTTATGAAGCAATACTTTGGCTCAAGTTATGTAGCAATGCTTTGGCTCAAGCTATGTAGCAACACTTTGGCTCAAGTTATGTAGCAACACTTTGGCTCAAGTTATGTAGCAAAACTTTGGCTCAAGTTATGTAGCAATGTTTTGGCTCAAGCTATGTAGCAAAACTTTGGCTCAAGTTATGTAGCAATACTTTGGCTCAAGTTATGTAGCAACGCTTTGGCTCAAGCTATGTAGCAAAACTTTGGCTCAAGTAATTTAGCACAAAATGAATTTATAAAACAAATGGTTTATTAACTCATTGTTCTAATGTGGATTATCTTATAATGACGTTTATTGAATTAATGACTTACTCCTTTATGTGTTTTGTACTTTTGTCATTGATAATCCCATTGCAGGTAAATAGACGAATGAAGTATGCCAGGTCGGGAGCTTTAGGAGCTTTAGACTTTGGATTCACTATTTATGTTTTTCGTATTCTAAATGATTACCTGCGGATTTAAATGATTGTAATCATGACTAACCATTATTTGGATATTTGTAACTATGCGTAATGTTATTTTGGAGGATCAGAACCTTTGAGGTCTTAGTACTCATAGGGAATGATATGAATGAATTATGTTTTTTTACAAGATTAATTGTATGATAATATAATAGGTTATAAGATTAGTTCCAAGAATGATTCATGAGAAGTTCTAGGTAAAATGATTATGCATGTGGTTATTGATTCATGGATTGAGTGTGAGGAGGGGAAACAAGATTTTGAAGTAAGGATATTAAAATGGTAAATTGAGTTATGAGTGATTGAATGGAATTGAATTAAAATGAGAAAAATTTTCAAGGGTAGAAAATCGGGTCGTTACAAGAATATCTACAACATGTTCTCCCTGCTCCCCGCCATTCTTCGTTTTGTCAATGCTAATCACCGAAGTGGTAGAATGTGGGGACTAGAACATCACCATCTTTATATCTTTCAAAATAAAGTTGTCATACAAGTACCTAATATATAATACAAATGTTACTTAATTATAATACCAATTATTAAATGCAAAAGTGAGAAGTTCAGAAAACATCATTTACCTCGTATATACACATATAGAAGTTGTACTGATCCAATCATGATCCTATATATCCTTCACTTCATTAATACTAATGAATTATTTTGTACTATACCCGAAGACGTGAAGGGGAAATGTTATCACAATTATAAAACCTTTAGGTAAGTTTTGTACGTGCTTCATCAGTTGAGTACATAAGTTGGTCTTTTTGGAGATCACATCCCCTCAAGATTCTTTATATGAATTAGATCGTGGCTTATTTTGTTTAAGTTTAGACTTAACCACTATGGCCTTTTCCGATGAATGTTCTACTATGGGAGGGGATTTTCTACACCCCATTTCCTTGAAATATTCAATACAAAACATATCAATTACGGATCAAATGTATATAATATGAATGAGCACAAGGTGAAAATCATACCTTAGCAGGAACTACATAAGTGCTTATAGCCCCTCCCACTGTGAAGATACCCTAATCGAGAGTTATTAACAAGAATGTATCGTTATTGATTGCAATAACAATCGAGACCTTCACATGATTGGGTGGGATAGGTGCATTACGCAGCTTGACATCTCGTAAGTTGTGCACCTTACCAACACCAACTACTCGCCTAAATGGGATATCCAGGTAGATTTTATAAGCATTGATTCTCTAAATGTTAGTTAAAACATATAATTAGTTTAGGACTATAATTAAACTAAAGGGCAAATAAATAAAAATTAGTTAATTAAATTGCCTCAGGAATGGGAATGTTATGAATAGCATGTGTGCAACTCTCACTAGTGTTAGAAGGAACATCGCCAACTTATTGATGGCCCTAAGATTCTTTCCTTTTTAATGAAAGTTCTAATTCGTTGAATCGTTGCATGAGGGTATCCAATTGGCCCTGCACCCGAGCCAATTCAGCTTTGGTTACACGCTTTTCACGGGGTTTAAATGTTCATTTTCTAACCTTAAATCCAACACCCCAGATAAAGCTAGAGTACTCAGGTAGTTCTAGTGCCTTATCTAGTATCACTTGACTATTAAATGATAAGAAATCAAGTTTAATTAAATGATAATAAATTACAAAACGTTTTGCTGTTTCTTGAACTTGTTTATTATCAATAACATTGTCCTTGTTCTTACGGGCATCCACCCATAGAACATCGAGGTCTACTGCACTCGAAGGTGTATCAGTTTGTTCGAGCTGCCAATACATAACCAATAATAATGTAATTAAATATGAATACAAAACATAACCAATTAATAATGTACTTAATTACAAAGTAACAATACTTACAATTTTTTCTTCGATTCCTCTATACCCCGCTCGGAAATCTTGTTAGGGTATCGGTCAATATAACACCTAGAGGGGGGGCTGAATAGGTGTGAGCGGTCAATATGTCTGCTTTTCGATTTTATGCGCAGAGAATCAAGAAACACAGAATTATTCAGCAATAATCGATTAACAGAAAATACAATCGATTATCTGAGACAAATTTAATCGATTAAAGGATTGTAATAATCGATTATCTGGAGCATAAAAACCAGAAACAACATCTATGTAAAAATGTGATTTCTCAATAAACAAGCTATCCAAGAATCAGACAGTTTTTTACTAGGATATCACAAACAGCACACAACAATTATACATATATCAAAGACTGAATCTTTATGGATAAAGATTCAATCTTTCAAGTTAAAGAATACAACATACTTAATATGCTTGAAATAGTAAAAGATAAGGGGGAGAGAAAGAAGATCAAAAAATTTTATCCTAGTTCATTCACTTGTCCACTGGCAAACTACATCCAGGCCTCCCCTTCTGATCTTGGGAGATTTGCTTCACTATATTTGAAAATGTTCTTTACATAGCTGTTGTTTCTGGTTTTCCTGCTCCAGATAATCGATTATTACAATCCTTTAATCGATTAAATTTGTCCCAAATAATCGATTGTATTTTCTATTAATCAAATATTGCTGAATAATTCTGTGTTTCTTGATTCTCTGCGCATAAAATCGAAAAGTGAACATATTGACCGCTCACACCTATTCACCCCCCCCCCCTCTATGTGTCATACTCTGATTGACCGGTACCCTAACAAGTGGTATCAGAGCTAGTATGTGAGTGCTAGCTTAACCGCTTCGATTGTTGATCCTCGGGAAATCATACGATGGGCTCTACCAATCCTTTTGAAGGTGATGGTGCATCCATTAACCGTCCACCGATTTTCAGTGGCGAGGGGTACGCCTACTGGAAAGTGAGGATGAGAATCTTCATAGAAGCCATTGATACGGACATTTGGGATTCCGTTATGAATGGTCCTTACACACCACTATACTTAGTGGAAGGTGAGACGAAAGACAAACCTAAGAGCATGTGGACTGATGATGAGAAAAGAAAAGTGCAACACAATTTGAAAGCCAAAAACATCATCACGTCCGCACTATCTTACGATGAGTTCTTTCGAGTCTCACAGTGTAATAGTGCCAAAGAAATGTGGGACACTTTACAAGTGACTCACGAAGGCACTAGGAAGGTCAAGCGCGCTAGATTGAATGCTTTAACTCATGAATATGAATTGTTTCGCATGTTTCCAAATGAATCTATTGGTGATATGCAAAAATGTTTTACTCTTATTGTAAATCATCTAGTTGCCTTAGATAAGACTTTTTCGAAAGGAGAATTAACTAACAAAGTCTTAAGATGCCTTGACAGGAACTGGCAGCCAAAGGTGACTGCCATCATGGAGTCAAAGGATCTTGATTCGATGGCCTTAGCAACTCTTTTCGGCAAGCTCCAAGAACATGAGATGGAGCTTGGTCGCCTGACCTTACACGAAGAATCAAACAAGCATAAAAAGGGAATATCATTGAAAGCATCCACTTTTTAGGACCAAGAAGACAAGGATGATGATGTGTCTGATTCAGAAATTGACACTGAAACCATGACGCTTCTAGTACGAAACTTCAACAAATTTCTAAAGAAAAGATGAAGCTCAAATAGGTTTCAAAATAAAGAAACTCGCAACTCGACCTTCAAACACAAGAACTCAAAGGAAAAGTTCACGTGTCATGAATGCGGCAAAGCTGGACATCTAAAGTATCAATGCCCAGTTTATCTTAAGAAAGTCGATGGCGAGAAGAACACCTCTCGGGACTTCAAGTCCAAGAAAGCATACATCGTTTGGGATGTTCCTGAAGAGAGTTCAACAACAAGCACCTCTGAAGAAGAGGAAACCGCAAAGATCTGTCTAATGGTGAAGAACCATGAAGCTAGTACTTCTACTAAGGATAACGAACTGGATGAGGTAAATTCTCATGACTCTAGTTCCTGTTCTAGCTCAAGTTACCTACATATGATGAACTGTATAATGCTTTTGTTGAACTGCATGAGGAACTAAAGAAAGTAGCCAAAGTAAATGTAGATCGCAAGAGAATTATTTTATTGCATGAAAAGAAAATTGTTAGCATGCAAAAAGAAATAGATGAACTTAAACTTGAAAATGAAACTCTTGGTCTCATTTACTCTAGTGCTTCATGCATGTGTTCTTCTAAAGTTATTGAGACTCCTGTATGTGAAACTTGTTGTGAACTTAAAATGGAAAATGACGAATTGAAAAACAAAATAACAAAGTTCACATACAACAGTCAGAATCTTAACAGATTACTTGCTACGTCAAAGAATATAGGAAATAGAACCGGTCTCGGGTTTAAACATAAAAGCAAAAAGAGACCTTTTAGAAAGCATGTAGCTAGTAAATCTCATGTTATTAATCATAAAATGCCTACTTGTTTCTATTGTGGTGTTCATGGTCACACATCTGGCTCTTGCTATATTAAACGGCATGGAGTGCCAAGTGGCAAGTATGTGTGGGTAGCCAAATGTGCACCAAGTTCTGTTACTAACAAGAAAGGACCCAATATAACTTGGGTACCTAAAAGTAAGTAATTTATATCTTGTAGGTGTGTCTACGAACACTCGGACAACACTGGTATCTCGACAGTGGGTGTTCTAGACATATGACGGGTGATTAGTCCAAATTCTTGGATCTTACACTCCGAGACAAGGGTTACGTCACTTACGGAGACAACAATAAAAGAAAGATTCTTGGAATCGTAAGAGTAGGAAATGCTTCTCAGGCAATAGTAGAAAATGTGCTATATGTTGAAGGCCTGGAGCACAACCTACTCAGTATCAGTCAACTATGAGATATAGGTAACAAAGTATCTTTCGATTCTGATTTTTGTATTATTCGTGATGGCGTAGGCGATAATATTAAGTTCGTCGGTCACCGAACTAACAATATCTATATGGTTAATCTGGACAATATCACTTCTCTATTTTCAAAATGTCTTATTTCAAATGAGAATGATATATGGACCTGACATAGAAGGTTAGCACATATTCATCTACATCATGTGGAAAAAATAGTGTCAAAAGAGCTCGTTGTAGGATTGCCAAAACTAAATTTCAAAACTAAAGATATTTGTCACACCTGTCAAAGGTGTAAGCAAACGAAAAATTATTTTTCATCTAAAAATGTGATATCCACTACAAGGCCATTAGAATTACTACATATGGACTTGTTTGGACCCTCACAAATAATGAGTTTTGGAGGCATTCATTATGCTCTAGTGGTAGTTGACGACTTTTCCCGGTTCACATGGACTTTGTTCTTATCTTTGAAAAACGACGCTTTCAAAACTTTTAAATCGCTTGCCAGGAAATTGCAAAATCAATTTAACCATAAGATAGTGTTTATTCGAAGTGATCATGGTGGTGAGTTCGAGAATCACCACTTCGCCAAGTTTTGCGATAAACATGGCATATACCATCAATTTTCTACTTCTCGCACCCCTCAACAAAATGGAGTTGTTGAAAGGAAAAATCGTGTCTTAGAGGAGTTAGCTCGTGCCATGATGAATGACAGCAAAGTGCCCAAATATTTATGGGTTTTCGCAGTACATACAGCTTGATATGTGATTAATCGTGTATTGATAAGACCTTCACTTTCAAAAACTCCTTACGAACTTTTAAAAGGTCGTAAGTCGAATATTTCACATCTGCATGTTTTTGGATACAAATGTTTCATTTTAAACAATGGAAAAGAACTTTTGGATAAGTTCGATTCAAAAGCTGATGAAGGCATCTTTCTCGGTGATTCACCTAGTAGCAAAGCTTTTAGAGTTTATAATAAACGTACAATGAATGTTGAAGAATCTGTACACGTGCAATTTGAGAAATCTTCTCCAAAAGAGAAGAGAAAAGATCTTGCTGAAAACCTTTCAGGTACACAAGAGGAACCATGTTCAAGCGAACCAGATCCTGAAAGTCCTACTCAAGAAAATCAAGAGGATGTAGAGAATTCTAATCTTCCAAGAGCTTGGAAAACAAAGAAAGATCATCCCATTAATAACGTCATATGTGACATATCTTCGGGAGTGGTAACCCGAAGATCTCTAAATAATATTTCTCATTTTGTTGCATTTGTTTCTCAAATTGAGCCAAAGAATGTTAATGAAGCCCTAGAAGACGAACACTGGGGTTTAGCTATGCAAGAAGAGCTAAACCTGTTCGAACGTAACAATGTCTGGGATTTAGTTCTGGCGCCTAAAGATCATTCGATCGTAGGCACTAGATGGGTCTTCCGTAACAAACTAGATGAATTTGGCTTAATTATTTGTAACAAAGCCCGTTTGGTGGCACAAGATTATAATCAAGAAGAAGGTATTGATTATAACGAAACCTACGCCCCTGTTGCTAGGTTGCAAGCCATCCGCATGTTATTATCATTTGGATCTATAATGAACTTTAAGCTGTTTTAAATGGATGTGAAAAGTGCCTTCTTGAATGGTTACATTCAAGAAGAAGTTTATGTAAAACAACCTCCTGGTTTTGAAAATTGCAAATTCCCAAACCATGTGTTTAAACTCAAAAAGGCATTGTATGGCCTTAAACAAGCTCCGAGAGCTAGGTATGATAGGTTGAGTTCATTCTTATTGGAGATGGGATTTGTAAGAGGAAAGGTTAATACAACACTTTTCATATCCAAATCTGAAAACAATATTCTATTAGTACAAATTTATGTTGACGACATAATATTTGGTGCTACTAATGACTGTCTGTGTAAGGAATTTTCAAATCTTATGAAATGTGAGTTTGAGATGTCGATGATGGGAGAATTAATGTTCTTCCTAGGGCTGCAAATTAAGCAAATGACAAATGGGATTTTCGTTCACCAAGCCAAATATTGTAAGGATCTATTGAAGAGATTTGATATGGACAAAGCAAAAGAAGTTTTAACTCCTATGGCATCCTCCTGCTATCTTGACAAAGACGAGAAAGGAAAAGCAATTGAGGTAACTAAGTATCGGGGCATAATAGGATCTTTACTGTACTTAAATGCTAGTCGCCCTGATATTATCTTCAGTGTGTGTATGTGTGCTAGATATCAGGTTGTTCCTAAAGAATCACATTTCTCTACTGTAAAACGAATCATGAAATATCTGAAAGGAACTATAAATACGGGGTTGTGGTATTCTCGGGATGCCGCAATGTCTCTGATAGGGTTCTCTGATGCCGACTTTGCTGGATGCAAGTTGGATCGTAAGAGTACAAGTGGAACATGCCATTTGATTGGTAATTCACTTGTGTCGTGGCATAGTAAAAAGCAAGCATGTGTTGCTTTATCCACCACCGAAGCAGAATATATTGTTGCAGGGGTGTGTTGCGTTCAAATCCTCTGGATGAAACAACAACTCTTAGACTACGGTCTAAAGCTTGATCGGATTCCCATCAAGTGTGATAACACCAGTGCCATCAACCTATCAAAGAATCTCGTCTTGCATTCACGAACAAAGCATATAGAAATTAGACATCATTTTCTTCGAGATCATGTGCAAAAAGGTGATTGTGTGATTGAATTTGTTGAAACTTCCAAACAATTAGCCGATATTTTCACCAAACCCCTACCAAGGGACACATTCTTTACTCTACGAAGAGAGTTAGGAATACTTAATGAAAGCTATCTAAAGTAATTTGTTTTGGTTGCCTTTTAGAAACCTACACCTTGTATGATCTCAATATGTGCTTATGTGATTATAATGTTGTGAATGAAAATGTTCTTATTTTGTATTGTTTTTGATGTATGTTTTAATAAATGTGCATTTCTTAACTGAGAAGTTAACCAAGTCTATAGAGTGTCTAGTTACCACACTGTGTCACACAAAATGCTGAAAATGTCAAAATTCTGTCTAAATAATCGATTAAGGCAGGATTTAATCGATTACTTGGGTCCAAACTCATTTTTGAAGAGTCTCTGTTTATGAAAATAATCGATTAAAATATTTACTTAATCGATTATTAAGACGAATCAAAAAGATAAATATAGTGAAATGAAAATTGATTGTTTATTATAGACTTGGATACAGATATAAACTTCAAATTGGGTACGATAATCTCCAAACGCCACCCATGCGTTGCAAGTTATTACACTTTTAATTACACTTTGAAAACTCTTTTTAACACATCCTGACATCAGGAAAGGATGTTATTCAATACCTATTATTCTTTTTTTTCCACAAAAATATCTCTATTGTTTTTATAAAAATACTATATCTCATATTAGCTGTGTTTGAATCTTGGGAGAAATACTTATAGAAAATGACAAATGACTATCAAATTAGTGTTATGCCTCGCCTAGGCCCTATGGTTAATTAGCCGAAATTGTTCTTATAACAATGATATAAGAATATTCTTTACTATTCGTGAAATAATATATATATTTAAGAATAAAAATATGGTCATCTCATTATATTTCTAGAATAAAAGTATTAGATGATATTCTTTTTCCTATTATTTTGCGTGTGAACGCCGTAGGGCAAATAAAGGACTTGGTCCAAGTCAACCGTCCAAGTCATTGGACCAGACATAATTAAATTCATTTTAACGTTACATTGATGTAATGTGGGTCATGTGGCTGAATGTAGATTAGTTATCACTTGAGTACTGAATTATTTTTTTATTAGGTATCAAAATTTTATTAGAATATAACATGTTTTTGGAAAAGGTGATATTCATTACATGTGGGTTATTGAGAATATGGATCAATACAGAAATTTATTTTTCTATAAACCTTTAATTCAAATTCTCCATTATTACAAGAGAGTGACATAAATCACTTATGAGTTAATTATTTATAAATGAAATATTACTTTATAACATATATTATTTTTCTGGGATAAGAAAATGTATAATTTTTAGTCAAAATATACCACAATGTTCGGTATTTTATGTAATTGCTGACTTTAATAAATTTTATAATTATTTTGGTGCATTACATTTTATAATTGTATTGGTGCATTAAATTTTATAATTTAAAACAATCGAAGGAACCAGCATGGTATATGCCGAAGATAAAGTATTAAACTAGAATGCATCATTATTGGGGCTATATTGAGTTGAAATTTATATATGCATGTGATTAATTTCATTAATCATATATCTATCTATACGTCGACAACATGAGACAGCTCAATTATCTGTACCTAGTTACCAGCATATAATAACTTTAGGTTAGTCCGAGAGAGTAGCATATCAATGTTATTTACACAAATGTTTAACACATAACAATGTTATTTACACAACAGTTTGGAATCGCAAACAAGAGAGTAGCGTCAGCATGACAAAGTTACGCAAAAGTCAAAAGTGTAACTGTCACCAAGTTCATTCATTTTCATTTTTTTCCGTTGTAAAGATAGGGCAGCGAATATTGACCATAAAAATATTATGAATGTATATCTTCCATTTCAAAAGGCTACATCAGTGTTTCATTTGTCGGTTTGAAAACAAGATGCATTGAAAATGAATACATATCGCCATTGGAACTTTCTTCCTAACACCCGAAAAGGGACCATAAATAATGTTATTTCGAATTTTGAAACTAAGTATACCTACCATGTAAACACGAATATAAATGTTCTTTTTCTTAAGTTTTATAAAGTCTGAGATTGTTTAATATTTTATTGATGAATTATTTATAATTATTTGAATAACTTTTAATACGAACTAGCTTTTACAGTATAGTTAAAATAAGTACTTTAATATGACATCAAAGTATGTGATGATGTTGAATCATTCATAGATGCCCAAAGTACAAATTTGAATAACTTTTATTAAGAGCTAGCTCTTAAGCATGAAAAGAATGTATTAGAAATTAAAAATTTCTACACTAACCAAGGGATGAACAATTTATATTGTATAGTATTTAAACAGCCCTCTCCATTTATGATAGCTATTATAGGTAGTTCATAACTTCAGATGCATGTTTTAATCATACAGTTGTATTATTGCATATGAATGATTAATTAAATTTACATTATTGCTTGTCAAAGTCTAGGAGATAATGTGCAATCAACTTATTATAGGAGGGACTACATTAATTTGGATAAAAGAAATTAAAAAGAAAAGTATAAGAAAGATTATTAAAAAAGGCATAATAAGATCACCGATACATATCCATTCCGGTCCCTCATGTTTTTCGTGGGTACCAAGTAAGTCTCTAAAAATTTATATTATCATTTTAGTCTCCAACAATTTGGACGTTAGATCACGTTAAGTGCTCACGTGATCTCTATTGGACAGTCCTACGTGGACCGTTTGTCATATCACTAACACGACGTCGTTTTGCTATTTTTTTTTTATAAATAAAATGACATCATTTTGTTTAATTTTTTTAGAAAAATAATAATTAAGCAAAACGACGTCGGTTTGCTTATCTTCTACCATATACTTACCTGCTTTGATGAAGAAGGGAAATTGCCCCAAATTTTAAGAACTTGAAACCCTATGGCGATGTCAACTCCTACTACAGTCCTGATGTAAGGATGTTTACAAATCAAAGTTATGTGATGTTAGCGGGTAGAGAATTTCCTCCTCCAATGTGTGCCATTGCAAAGGATTGATGTTGTATACACGTCATAAACTATGAAGAACCCAAAGAAACATTTATATGGACGTCCATATTTCAATGTTGACACATTTTTTTTACTTTCCGATTTATGCATATATTTATGTGGTATTCGAATTTGGGACAATGTTATTTTTGACATTTTAATTGTTTTAAAGGAAGAAAATAAATATTGTGTCATTTTTTTATGTCGGTTGAAGATTGGGAAAGAAATCAGGCCATGGAGTTAGAACATGGGATGGGTCATGTTATAGACATGGATGAGTTGCAAACTAAAGTAAAAGAAATTCAAATAATGATGAAAGAACATGTCGTATGGTCTAGAAAAGTTGTGGTTGTAGCACCTGTGTTTAGTGTGTTATTTGTTGTTATTGTTATTTTCATTTGTATTTTGAAGTAGTTGAGGTTATTTTTGTATAAGTTGTTTTAATGAAAGAACTGTGTTAGTTTTATTTTTATGTTAGTTATGTTTATGTAATTAAAAGGCATTAACAATGAAATGAAATTATGGTAGTATTGAAGTTATGTTTTTTGTTTTTTTGTTTATAATGGTTATGTTTATGAAGTTGTGGAAATGAATACCAGATTGCATTGAGTTGCAAACTGGAGAGTGCACTAGAAAATGAACATTGCATTACATATTGTATTACAAAATAACAAATTGCAGATTTTATTAAAGCAGATCAAAATGAACACTGCATTGAAAACATATTTAGCATCCTTTGAACACTGCATTACAAAGTGACAAGTGCATTACAAAATGACCATTGCATTACAAAATGACCACTACCTTACAATAAAAACATTAAAAACCGAGTAATAGCCATAATTTATTCTTAGTATCCTTTGACTTAGTTCTCAGGCTTGAACCTTGAAGGTTTTTTTCTTGGTTTGACTTGAAGTTAAATCTATTGGTCTTGGTTGGATTGAGGTGGTTCCAATGGACTTGAGGATGGACCTAGTGTTCTTGGTTGAACTTGAAGTGGGTCCAATACTTGTGGTTGAACAAGTTGTTTTTGGTTGTACTTGGGGTGGCTCCACTGGGTTGTCATCCTCAAACTAAAACAAAATGTAGATATCATTTTAGGCTGGGAAACATACATGGTAATAAAATGTCCACTTTTTATACTTACCAACATCATTGGGTATCTGGCATGAGTTGCAATTCTATGCTGACTGGCAGTCTTAGTTCTGGATGAACCAACCTGACTCTCTTACAACCAGTGTAGACATAGATGAAGACATTATAAAGAACAATATAGATAGTAGAGAGTATGTATAACAATACAAATATGAGACAATATAGATAACAATATTTACTTGTGTTTTAAGTAATTCACCCTGCTACATGTTTTCCTGGACCCCTGTGTTATTCTTCTTACCCTTCTTTCTTGGCATTCCTGGACCTTTACATATTTTGCCATAATGTCCTTGATCATTGCATTTTGAACAAGTTGTCTTCCATGACCTTTGCAGTGTTAGTTAACGACGAGGTGTAGATTCTAAATTGAAGTCTCTCTTTCTATGTTTCTTAGGTAAACCAATTGGCCTTTTCAGCTTTGGTGGAAAAGGTTTGGGATTCTGATTGTCAGTAACCCAAAATGCCTTATTGTTAATTGGGTTAGTGACATATGAATAAGTAACATTGAAAGCATCCATAGTTAGCCAATGATGCACATAGTCTTCTTGACTTTCATTGTTGAAAGCAATTGCTGCAATAGCATATTCACATGGCAAACCAATGAATTGTCATTTTTGACATGTGTAAGTTTGGTTTGTCAAACTTACCCCCCATATGGAGTCCACTTAAAACTTTCAACTTTGATTTTCTCCAATCTTCTTTGTTGGACTAGTAGCAACTTCCCTTTCCAATTCCTCATAAATATCTTGTGTCGTCCCATTCTTCACACACATTGTTGGTAATGTGTCCACTTTGGGCCAATGGCTGTAAAATGCTTTCATCCATGAGCTAGGCTCAAGATTGTTTACAAAAGTCCATGCCATTAGATGTTTGTCCTTCAATTTTCCCATTCCAGTGCTAAATTAACCAATTGTGGTGCACTTAACTAATTCCCAGACCACACCTCTTAGCTCCTTATTATTAAAAGATATTGATGAAGTTTTTTCAAATGTGCGGTACACAGATTATGTGATGTGCACGTGACATAACCTCACTTATTGCAGATTCCAAATCCTTTGTTTTTCTGACACAAAGTTCGAGCCATACATGTCTTGAGAAGCTAAAGCTTTTTCGAGTAGTCCTAGAAACCATTTCCAATTATCTTTGGTTTCTGAATCAACCACAAAATAAGCAATAACATAGAATTGATTATGTGCATCTTGTCCAACAACAGACAGAAGCAGCCCCCTATAGAATTGGATGCACTTCCGTTATAGTAGTTGATCCAGTATTGGTTTTATGAACTTCTTCTAAATAATCCCACAACTAGTCATATTATTTTTCTGAACATTCAATGGCTTCTCTTGCATGTTTCAAGGCTCTACTAACTTTTTTATTGTCTAAGTGAACCATGAAGTCCTCCTTCATCATAATAGTTGATTGTCTAACTTTTTAGTAAACCAACAAGACATATTCGAAACCAAGAAAACTACAAAGGCTTATATATGAGTTTTTACTTTAAATTTTATGAGAGTCTTTGATGGCTTATAAGAACCTTTAATTTTAAATTTTATGAGAGCCTTTAATGGTTTATAAGAACCTTTAATTTTCCTTATGACATTCAAATGTAACAAAAGAAGAGATTATGGAAAATTTAGTTCCATTTTTGTTTCCCTTTTTGCTCCACTTCATGGTTGTCTTTGTTCTCACCTCCTTGTCTTCCCTTTATGCACTCCTTGATGGTTAAGAATGTAGTTTCCCTTGCCGCAACCCGATTTTCGTCTAGAAGATCGACTCTGCGACTTAGGAAGAGACGAACTCTATTTCTACCTCTCCCAAATTATTTGGAGTCACCACTATGTTTTTATTGTTAAAACATAGATAACTCTCTTTATGCCCAAATTGGATAAAATTGATAATCAAACAGAGATTCTGGGTTCGAAAGTCGATTACGGATCGGGAATGTATTAATATCACGTCCGCCAATATTAAAACGGTACCCTAGCTAATCACACAAACTTTAATATCCTTAAAATTTATTTATTAAAATTTTCGATAATTAAAGCAAAATGTTTTATTTTTTATTTTTGTGTCTCACAAGAGTTTATTTTGCTCTTATGTATTCCTATATGCAATAGGGAAATCAAGACTTACGTAGTTGTGGTTCGAAAAATGATTAATTGGTTTGATTGATTTTTTTTTAAATATCAACTTGATTGAGTATGATTTTTATTGATGTGAAAATATTTTCTAAAGATCTCCCTCCCCTTTTAGGTGATAAAATACGAAAATATTTGTCAAAATTAATTAGGTGATAAAATAGCTTATAATTATTTTTAATAGGAGTTAATATCGTAGAGACGATGTTAGTCATAGATCTCGCATTATGAGAGAAGTTAGAGATGACTCGAACCATGACTATACTAAAATAACTTAATTTAATGTGGAATTAATAGCGTTGAGATTGTGTTGGTCGTAACATTCTTACCATTTTCGGAGAAGTTAGAAACGACTCGAGCCATGATTGTACTATAAAAATTTAATTAAAATTCATCTGATAATAGAATAAAATAATTTAAATTAATATGGAATTAATCGCGTAGAGACATCGTTGACGTAAATCTTCTTCCCATTTTTAGAGAAGTTAGAGATGAGTTGAATCATGATTGTACTATAAAAATTCCATTAAAATTCATTTGATAATAGAATAAAATAGTTTAATTTAATATTGAATTAATAGCGTAGAAATGGTGTTGGTCGTAGACCTTCTTCCCATTTTTAGAGAAGTTGAAGATGACTCGAACCATGACCGTATTATAAATATTCCATTAAAATTCATTTGATAATACAATAAAATAATTTATTTTAATACGGAATTAAGTCGTAGAGCCGGTCTTCCAGCCGAAAATTGGCCCGCGACAAATGACGACTCCACTGGGGATAATCCATAAGAGAGTCAGGCCCAAAGCCGCTAATTACACGGGCTTAAATACCCTTTGTGTTTTTTTGGAATAATAAATTATTTTCTGTTTAATTTTCTAGCTTTAATGTCTTATTTGAACATTCTTGTGATTATGTTTGCATCTTCTTGGGGGTGGGTATTATTAAAAGGTTTGTATGCTTCCCAACACAATAACACTTGTTCACTTGAGTTTGTACATACATATGTCTTATGCTCGAGTATTAGTGATTATTAGGATTTGAGATAATAGGGACATCTACTTTGTTGGTAAATGACCTTGAGTCATATCTGGTATTGGAGGAATAGCCTATGTATACACATATGTCATATGTCTTATGCTTTGGGGGTTCGATCCTTCTCACTTCTAGCCTATGATATTTGCTTTCCTTTCTTTTTGGATTGGATTCGATCTAGTGACCTAGAAGTCTAGAGCTTTTATCCAATCCACGTTAAACAAACCTAATACATCGCTATAGGGTTGTGACCTATAGACATCCCAAAAAACCATGTAGGACATATATTATGTAGGACACTGGAAGTGAACATTTTCTATCTTTTATTATTTAATATCATAAAATGGGACTTACCACCCCGAAAGTAGATGAGTCTGTCATCCAGGACAAAGTGACATAAGGACACAATTGCACATTGGTGTCCTTGTGCCACAAGAAGGGTTAATACATATAGCATTCCCGCCAATGGGCTCAGTATCCTAGAGATAACTTTCATGTCATTAATACATGTCGTTGGGCTCAATGCCTTAGGGACATAATCCATATCCTATCAGAAAATGTGGGGTTATATTTTTTAACTCAAGACTATAATCAATCATACCATACCTGTCAATGGGCTCAACGCCCTAGGGATAATTTATAACACTATATTAAGTTTAATCAGAATTGCATTAACAATACCCATATACCATGACATTTAATTACATTTATGGTTATATTACCCTAAATAGGGTCCACCACTGTAAGGGGCATGCATCATCCATACCGTTCATTCATGCAATCATTCTTTATTATGTTATTTAACATTTTTGCAATTATTTTTTTCAAATTCCTTTTCTGAAGAGAAATATATGGTATAACACATGGAGATTGATTCTCAAGTTGTGGGTTCTATCAGCACTCCATCAGTAAAGAAAATAGCAAGGGTGGAGGCACAAATTGTTGATGCGAGCTGTCTAACAAAACTAGTCCCCAAGATCCCTTAAGTGGTTCAAAAAGAGTTAGCAAAAGAATATGAAAGATTGTCTGACCTCCTCTTTATCATAGTTGACACAGAGGCCTTAAAGGCCATAAAAGATATGACTCAATACTGGAATACTACTATGCTTGTCTTTGAATTCCTGAATGAAGATGCATCCCCAACTATGGAAGATTACGAAGTTCTCCTCGACGTCGGTTTATCAAGCAGACTCAAATCAGTATACCGATAATCAAAATGTCACTAAGGATTCTATTGAGAAGTTGATTGGGGTTCGCCCAGAGCCGAACCACATAATCAAAGAAGGATAAATTTAGAGGTTGAAGACTTCCTCTTTGAAGAAACATCTCGCCAAAATGATGGGACAAAGAAATTGGGAGTTATTTGAACTTGCATTTGAATTAGTCATGTATGGCATAATCATGTTTCCTTTTGTCTATGATATGGTAGACCAAGCAACAATTAATGTCTTCACTAAATTTAAGAGATTTAGTGTTAATCTAGTACTAGAAGTTATGGTTGAGAACCTCCTATCATTTCAAAGGTGTCACGAAAAGGGTTGCTACAAAGTGAAGTGTTGCATTCAATTGCTTTATGTATGGATGGTTTCCCGGTTATACATCATCAATACCCATATGAGAGTCGGTACCCGGTACATAGATTTCAAACCATCATCGTCAAAATTATGTAGTTATCAGATTGGAAGGAGGTTTTCAAAGAGGTAACCCATAGGAACTTTGGGACAAAGTTTCGCCTTTTCGATCAACATCATAATATCATGTACTCATGTGGACAATATACAAACTTGGTGTTGATAGGTCCTCGAGGATGCATTTCTTTCACCCCGACCCTTGTACTTGGTTAACTAAAATGGGGAATGACTCTTGTTCTTATAGAACAACTGCAAGGATAAATGATATGGTATATGGATGAGGAAACCATCTGGGAGCCTCTCATTTCAGCGAGGAATTCTCTAAGAAACATTCATCTTTATGGGAAAAACAAACTAGAGGAACACCAAGCCTATTAAATGGAGAAATGATAGGATGAAATCTGTCGCACTACTACCACCCATAGTACCAAAAGTACCATCTGGTCTATTACAAACTGAGTTGATACCAACAAGAAAGAATAAAATCCTAGAAGCCAAACTCGAAGCAACTTGAGACCACATTAAAAAGTATGAGTTGATTGTTGATTGTTGAAAAGCTCAAAAAAATCGTTGCCCAAAAGAAAGAGGAAATCATATGAAAAAAGACTATGAATAATTACCATCTAATCAGAACTGGGAAAGAGAAAGATGAGAGAATAAATGAACTGATCATATCTAGAAGGGAAATAGATGGAAAGATGGCTAATATGAGCGACTAACTGAAGGCTTGAGGGTGTGCCCTGCATATTGCATAAAGGGACATCCATGCTCTAGAGGCAAAGGTATAAAATTTACAACCTTTCATCCAAGAAAACCAAAAAGATTAGAGCCAAACATGGGCTACCGTAAAAGAATATCAGATTGCCTTAGAGAAAACCTTGAAAATGGATGATAAGTTGAAAATTTTGATGGAGGAGATGGAAAAGGCTCACTATGAGGCCTTATTTTAGGAAAATAATGACAAAACTCATCTTTCTAAACAAATGAGAAACCTCGAAAGGGCATACGATGAGTTAGTAGCCAAACAGCAAGAATGGTCATACAGTTGGAATAATATGCTCCAAAAGTGGAAATGGGACAAAAACAAGTGGGGAGGAAGATGCAGGCATATAATTGAGGGTCTTGGGGACATCACAAATAATTGTGTAAGAACTTTTGGTGATTCCCGCCAAGAGATAGAAATGTATCCAGAGACTAAGATACGTCTAGCAATGAAGACATTCTATGACATTTGTGATAGGCTAGCATGGAAACTCAAGAAATGGTGGACTGCCGCATCTAGAGAAATTTGAGCAATAATGTAAAAAAAAAGACAAAATTGTAATGGGTCATTTTCTCATCTGATATACAAATAAAGTCACAACGAAGTAAAAAATGTCTTGTATTCAGATACACTCTTGGTGTGAAACCTAGAGTTTCTTCTAACGATTTTTATCAATTGTAAGCGACCTTATGGACTATGCTCCCTAGTTACCAAATACAGGACAAGAATTTCAATGATAATAATCCACAATGAGAGAACAAGCTTAGATGCGATCAAGGTCTAAAGCCTAGAGTTTCTTCTAAATATTGCCATCAATACAAGTGAAGCTATCGGGGCATACCTAGTTGTTATCAAATGTAGGTCGAAATGTCTTATTATACCTAGCTTCTCTGAAAAAAGGAATCCTTTTGCTTTTATCCAATTTTATTATATATTTTTTCAAAAAAATTAATAGGTTTAGAAATCATTGCGCATAAACATCCTTACAACACAAGGTTGCAAGAAAGAATCATGATTGACCAAGAATTTGCTTTAGAAGGAAGGTCTAATAAAACTGATTAGAAAGAACAAATGGCTGAGATGATGAAGATGTTGATGACAATGCAGCAGAGAGGACAACTAGGAATCATTATGTGACGCATATGGGGCCCCAATGAACTCCTTAGCACCCTCCAGGTTTCACCACTCAAAGGCCTAGTTATCATGCAACTAAAGGAGGGCATGGTAAGGAACTCATACTAGATGGTCATTCTAAAGTGGGACACAAGGGTATGGTCCACCAATTGATAATGAGGCGTATGAATATTTGTATCAAGAGCACGAGCCATCAGGACAACATATGAACCAACCAGACCTAATGAGGATGCAAACTACAATCCTCCTCCCAACAACAATAAAGCTCATGTCATGCAGAATACAAGTCATCAAACTATGGGAGACATTCACCCTAAGGAAAGGGAAAAAAATGAAAAAATATGGAATATGATCAATGAAAGGCTCAAGGTTGTGGAGGGGGCTGTAACACCCCGAAATTTTTAAGTCTTTAAAATTATAGTATAGTCCTCGGATCCTCGCTTGAGCGAGAGATTCTCGCCTGAGCGAGAAAGGATCACCTGGGAGGGTGAAATCTTGGACTTTACTGGAAGATTCTCGCCTGAGCGAGAGTTTCCTCGCCTGGGCGAGAAAAGGAAAATTGGGGTTGTTGACACTATGAGCTTCTCGCTTGAGCGAGAATACCTCGCTTGAGCGAGAGGGAACCTGTTGACACTGTGAGATTCTCGCTTGAGCGAGAGGGTCAGAGTTGAGTTTTTTAAAATGGGCGGGATTTTCTCACTCGAGCGAAAGAAAGCTCGCTTAAGCGAGAACCCGACGAGAACATTAAATGGGGGAAAACCCCAAACACATTTTAGGTTAAGAATTGAAGAGAGGTGAGAGAAGAGAGCATTCCCAATGTCTAGGAGCTTTGATTCTTGTTCAAGAGCTTGAGAAGAGGTAAAACTCTCTATCCTAACTCTCTTCTTCCCTTAATAACCCATTTTTGGTATTATGGATCTCTTCTCAAAATGTGTAAAACCATGAAGACTCTCTCTTTCGAGTTATGGTTCATTTTATGTCGTTTGTACCTCGTAAACTCTTGGTTTTGAGTTAGTATTCCAAGAATGGAAAGAGGTTTGTGGGTTGGCTCATGGAAACCCAAAACCCTAGAGAGAGAAAATGAGGTTAGAGAGGAAAGATGGGTGAAATGCTAGAGGTAGAAGATGAGTTGCTTTACAATGTTAAAATATGAGATGATATGTATGTGTTAGATGGTTGAAAACTCTTAATGAAAGTAGTATAGGACCATTGTGAACATGATAAATATCTTGTACGTTTTAAATGATGCAATATAAGTTATTTATTTGTTATTTGGAATGAATGACTAACATTGTGTTATGTGGTGGGAATGAGGAAAGATCCTAAGTTTGGAGGTGGTGCTGGTGGAACTTGCGAAGTCACCAAAAACCAAACCCAACACTCACCGAGGTAAGGATAAGTCTTTAATTTATGCATTATGTGGAAAATGTGTGGACCTTCTGTATGAATAATAAAGTAAATGTTATTGGGGGAGTACCAATGGAAAGATGACTCAATAAAAGTAAATGTTATTGGGGGAGTACCAATGGAAAAATGACTTAATAAAAGTAATATTATTGGAGGAGTACCAATGGAAAGATGACTCAATAAAAGTAATATTATTGGGGGAGAACCAATGGAAAGATGACTCAATGAATTAATATTATTGGGGGAGTACCAATGGAAAGATGACTCAAGTGAATTAAATATTATTGGGGGAGTACCAATGGAAATATGACTCAAACGAATTAAATATTATTGGGGGAGTACCAATGGAAATATGACTCAAATGAAATAAATATTATTAGGGGAGTACCAATGGAAAAAAGACTCGAAACCTATTGGGGGAGTACCAATGGAAATAAGACTCGAATTATAATGACATAAATGATAAATCACTTAGTCACTATAAAGATATATGGGTATGTTTGTAGTGATGATGGGTGTATTTATGGTTTATGTATTCGTGGAGTGCCAATGAAAATAAAACACGTTTTAGCCGACCTGAATAGGTTAGCGACTCTAGCTCGAGTTATGTAGCATGGTTTTTCAAAAGTATAGGTGATGAAAAAAGGTTTTTAGAGTTTTTAAATCATATTACTGTTGAAACCTATTTAAATGTGGATTAACTGACATTGAGTTTTATTGAATTAATGACTTATTCCTTTGTGTTGTTGTGCATTGTAAATGTTAATCCCATTTCAGGTAGGTGGACGAAGAAGGATGATTTTGAGTAGGGGATTAGGGACTTTTGTTTTGACGTCTCTTTATCCATTCTTTTGTAATTTTAATTTATTGTAATTGAAGTAACTTATGATACTATGATTATTATTTTTGGTACATGATATTGATCATGGGTACTAGTAACTCGGGATATATGTAGCTATGGGTGTTTTGGAAACCCATAGCTAATTGTATGTGGGGGTTACTAGGTTACATAAATGAATTATGTTTTTTTGCTATTGAATGTTGTATGTTACTTATGGTTTAAGGATAGGGTGTGAGTGAGAAGCGAGACTTATAAAGTAAATTTAATCACTCGGTAATCTATGATTGACTGTTAAATGTATGAAATTGAAATAAATAAGGAGAAATTTTCAAGGGTAGAATTTCAGGTCGTTACAGGAGCCCACAGTCCTAACTTGAAAAATGCCTTAGAGGATTGTGGTATATTCGCCTCGAGAGTAAGAATATTAGGACTTTCATGGACCGTTCCAATGCCTTCATCAGAAAATATAAGTTAAATGAGGGATCTGCACCTGACCGCGCCAAGCTCTAAAACATGACGAACAATGCGAATGAGTCCTTTAAGGAATATGTTCAAAGGTGGAGCAGAGTTACTTCACATGTCTTGCCTCGTCTGGAGGAAGATGAATAAATAACTATCTTCATCAACACTCTCCCCAATCCTTTATTCGACAAGATGATAGGAAACAACTCCTCTGATTTTGATTCCCTGATCAGAGTTAGAGATAAGATAGAACAAAATATGAAAACATGGAAGATTAATGCTAAACAGAATGGAGAGTACAAGAAGCCTAATCATATGAAGAAAAAAGAAGTTGAAGCCCATTATGTGGCTGAAGAACCCTACAAGACCACAAACAAGACAAACTACAATCCCCAATCGTATACATCTCGCCCCTAGTATACCCAAGCACCATATTGACCAGCCCAACAAACCACATACCAGACCCCTTACCAACCCATAGCCCACATCAACCACAACTGCCCACCACCACCACCAATATCCACCTCAACAACCCAATCCCAACAACAATTACCAACCACAACCATACCAAACCAACAATCAAAACTACAATAGAAACCAACCCATGCCTTTCCAAACCCAATAAAGAGGAATCATCGATCATATCCCTGTAACTGTAACCTATACTTAAATTATCGCCCACCTTCAAGAAGAACGAATCCTAACCCCGATTCTAAGGAGAATCCTATATACATGGGCCGCATGGTACAACCCTAACACCAACTATGCCTACCATTTTGGGTAATAGGGCATTCTATTGAAACACGTAGAGCATTGAAGCACAAAGTTCAAGATCTCATTGACTCGAAGTGGCTGGACTTTAAGAATGTTGTTCCCACTATGACGAATAATTCTTTACCAAATCATGGGGATCAAGGTTTGCTGGAATTAGTGAAGAGAGATGAATATTAAGATTATGTTTGCATAATGCACGTAACAAAAGATCACACTCTAGAAGAGTGTCTTGAGTTCAATATCTTGATGCATAAGCTGTTAGACTCTCAATTACTAGTAATCGAGAAGAGGGAATCCAAAATCAGGTGTTCGTGAGGAAGTTTGTGCTAGTGTTAAACATACTTACCGGCACCCCATTGTATGCATCTCAACCTCGATGGGTGCCTAGTTTAAAAAGAATGGAGCCAATGGTGACAAGGCGTCCGAGTCCATTCCCCTACCAACTAGATAAGGTCGTCCCTTGGAAATGTCAAGAGAAAGTTGGAAAGGGGCCAACTCAAATAAATGAGTGAACAATCTGGCTGGAGTAGGAAATATGACAAGAAGTGGGATAGTGTATAGTCCCATTGAGATAGCCAAGGAAGTTGTCAACACCTCTAAGGGCAATGAGAAAATTGAGGAGCCAGTGGAAACCAGTTTTGGAAAAACATAGACTAGGTTGCTTCCACAGGAAGTTGAAAGGGAGGCCACGGACGAGGAAACTTGTGAATTCCTCCAGTTCATAAAGCAAAGAAGTACTAGGTGATTTGTGACACCCTAAATTTTAAGTCTTCAAAATTATGGTATCAGTCCTGGGATTCTCGCTTGAGCGAGGGATTCTCGCTTGGGCGAGAAAAGCTCACCTAGGAGGGTGAAATCCTGGGCTATACTGAAGGATTCTCGCTCGAGCGAGAGTTGTCTCGCTTGAGCGAGAGTGGTTTCGCCTGGGCGAGAGTTGGCTCGCCTGGGCGAGAAAAGTGATGTTTTGGACCTGTCGAGGCTATAAGATTCTCGCCTGAGCGAGAGGATCCTCGCTTGAGCGATAGATGCCTCGCCTGGGCGATAGTTCCCTCGCCTGGGCAAGAGGGTCAGAATTAAGTTTTTAAAATGGGCGGGATTTTCTCGCTTGAGCGAAAATGAGCTCGCTTAAGCGAGAACCCGACGCTGTTACATTAAATAGGGAACCCCAAACACATTTATGAGGGTTAACCTAGAGAGAAGTCAGAGAAAAAAGAGCATTTTCAAGAGCAAGGAGGCTTGTGAGTCATTTAGAAGCTTGAGAAGAGGTAAAGCTCTTGATTCTAACTCTCTTCTTCCCTTTGAAACTTATTTTGGGTATGTTGGATCTCTTCTCAAAATGAGAAAAACCATGGAAACTCATCCTTTTGAGTTATGGTTCGATTTATGTTGTTTTTATCTTGTAAACTCTTGATTTAGAGTAGTATTTCAAGAATGGAAAGGGTTTGCGGGTTGACTCATAAAAACCCCAAAACCCTAAAGTGAATATGCATGTTTTAGATGGTCGTAAACTTATGATGAAGGTAGTTTAGAAACATAAAAAATATGATGAATATCTTGTATGGTTAAATAATGCAATATAAGTTGTTTATGTGATATTTGGAATAAATGACTAACATTGTGTTATATGGTGGGAATGAGGAAAGATCCTAAAGTTGGCGGCGGTGTCGGTGGAACTTGTGAAGTTACCAGGAATCAAATCCAACACTCACTGAGGTAAGTATAAGTCATTAATTGTGTATTTGGAATGGAAAATGTGTGTATTCTCTGGTTATGCAATGATTGAGTTGTGAATTACGCATTTAGTATAAACACATATGGGTGTGTTTATACTAAAGTGGGCGTATATTTACGGAAATGAGAAATGGTGAAATCAAAGAAAGGAAAATATATTTTTAGCTGACCATGAATGGTTAGCGACTCTGGCTTTAGTATATAAGCGAAACTCTGGTTTAACTATATAAGCGAAACTATGGCTTGAGTATATAAGCGAAACTCTGGCTTGAGTATATAAGCGAAACTATGACTTGAGTATATAAGCGAAACTTTGGCTTGAGTATATAAGCAAACTTCAGCTCGAGTATATGTAGTCCGTTTTCTTTTAAAAAGAAATGAGAATTTGTTTTTAGCTAACATTAAGGGGTGTAGTGACTTTGGCTCAAGTTATGCAGAAGAGAAAATGAATTTCAAAATGGTTTACTAACCCTTTTCTAATGTGGATTATCTTATAATGACGTTTATTGAATTAATGACTTACTCCTTTGTGTGTTTTGTGCTTTTGTCATTGATAATCCCATTGCAGATAAACAAGTGATATGAAGGGAACTCATTTTTGGAAGCTTTAGGAGCTTTATATTTTGGATTCATTTATTTGCACTATTTTGTACATGAGTGCATATCTGATAATTTAAAACATTATGTAACTACGGATATATTAACTTACATGGTGTTGTACCTCTGGATATTTGTAGCTATGGGTATTTTGGAAACCCATAGCTAGTTGTATGCGGTGGTTACTGAATTATATTTATATGAATTATGATTTTCTGCTATGTAGAATGTATACGAATATGAGGATATGGAATGAGTATGAATAGGTAAATAGAATTAAAATGAAAATATATGTGAAGGAAATAAATAAGGGAAAAATTTTCAAGGGTAGAATTTCGGTCCTTACATGATTGACCAATTAAGTTGTACTCCGACAAAGGTATTATTGTTGTCTTTAGTAATGAACTTGGACGCCAATAGAAAGGTCATACTGAAAGTACTGAATCAAGAACACATCGACCATGATATAACCACCAACAAATTGGGTGGGATTGTTAATAACATCATGGTCGGTAACTATATTTCCCTCAGTGACCAGGAAATCCGAAATGAGGGAAGAGGACATACTCATCCCCTCCACATATCCATCACGTGCAAGGATTTTGTGATAGGAAGGGTATTGATAGATAACAGTGCCTCACCAAATGTAATAACGAAGGGGACATTATCCAAATTATCGGTGGAGGATTCGGTCTTAAGACCTAGTTCAACAATCGTTAAGGCTTTTGACAGAGCAAGGCAAGATGTGTTAGGAGAAATTGAATTGCATATGTAAATAGGACCATGCACCTTCCTAGTCCTTTTTCAGGTCATGGACATCAACCCGTCGTTTAGCTGTTTGTTGGGGAGACCATGGATACATTCAACCAGTGCCATACCTTCCTTATTACATCAAAAGGTGAAGTTTATTGTGGACGATAGGGTAATAACAGTCATGGGTGAAGAAGACATTCTGGTGTCTCAACTTAGTGACACCCTATAATTAAAAGTTGGTAGTGAAGCTTTAGAAATTTCTTTTCGGGCGTTGGAGATCGCAAGGGTCATGTTGAATATGGACAAGGAATGGAGAATACACTGGTTCTTCCTGTTAACAGTTGTCAAAATGGGCTAGGTTATATAAGCCTGATGGAGATTATGAAGCCAAAGGTGCAGAAGAAAGGAAGAAGAGAACAACTCATTTGGGGGCATTCAAATATGAAAATAGAAGGATTCCCATCCCTCACATTAGCCAAAACTTTATGAGTGCAGACTTTGATCAACAAAATATGATTGCAATGATGAATGAAGACCAGCCAAATGACGATTTCAACTATGTATACAAGTGCCCTCCAGGCATGGTATTAAACAATTTGATAGATGTTGCCAACAGTGTTTATGATCCAAAGTAATTGTAACATGTTTTGGTTATTTTGAACTTATTTTGATCACCATCTGCCTAGTCGTGGGAATTTGGGTCTTTTCTTTATAAGGGCATGCTCTTTATCTTTATCACTATAATTTCTAATAAAACAAAACATCGCATTTCATTCCATATATTCTACATTTTTATTTAATTTTCACCCAACAATAAGAAATAAATCTAATAAAATCACTTATCATAATGCAGATTTGACAACGAATCTATAACTAATGACCTCATTAATAATAACTTTCCAAATTTTGACAACTCGGTAAACCAAGAAGAGGAAGATGATAATTATGAGGACTGGGAGGCATCCCTAGAATTGAAGATATTAGTCGATTAATAGGCCAGAAAAATTCGGCATCATGAGGAACTTGTTGAATTGGTGAATCTGGGTTCACAAGAAGACAAAAAAGAAAATTCGGGCTGACACGGTCATGAATATTATTGAGAGGAAAAATCTAATCGAGCTTCTACACGAGTATAAAATGTATTCACTGAGAAGGAAAGCATGCATCATCATATTGTTTTGATGAAGACAAGGGTAATATGCAAGCTTGAAGACACGAGCAACTCAACAAACAACAAGGTCAAGGCTCAAGATCAATCAAGTAGACTTAGGTTAAGTTTTTATATTTCTAGAGTCTCAAGATGATTGATTGGGTAGAGTCTAGTCTAGTTGAACCTTGAATGAAGTCTAAAATTGAACCAACCTAAAATAAGACTTGAATACATTCATACATGATTGACATGCTCATGCACTTACATACAGTAACATGATTTTAGTGCATTAAACTGAGTTTATCACTTACATCTTGAAAGTCATGAATCATGAATATCACATCATGTAGAAGGTTCATCATGCATCAAAGAAATGCTTTTCAACATAGTTAGTCGATTAAAACTTGTGTTAATTGATTAAATAAACACGAGAACCTGTTAATCGATTAAGTATGAGATTAATCGATTAAATGAAGTTACAATAGTTGAATTCTTAGATTTCTTGGGATCTTTAATCGATTAAGCTCCACGTCAATCGATTAAGTCTAATAGAAAATTGTTTTGTATAAAAGCTTATTTTCCCCATGTACTCATAAGATTGCTCACAGACTCACATACATCTTTAATCTTAATTTTCATATCAATTTTGTAAAACCTAGATTAATCCGACATAAAACCTTTTGATTCATTGTGAGATTTTTGGGCTTGTTTTAGTGTTGTTATTATTTTTATATTTGCATATTGAGGTGCGCACAACTTGGGGACTCTAGAGCTAAGAAATGGGTCTTTTATCATTTGGATGTGTGTTTGTAGAACATTTGATTTTAAAATAGTGAAGAAAAATCTTCCAGAATCAGAACGGGGGGTCTAGATGTAGTTTGCAAGTGGACCCACAAACGAACCATGATAAAAGATCACCGTCAATTTACAATTTGCATAATTGAATTGCTTTACTTTATGAGTTTATCTTATATTCTTGGTTTTGTTGATAATTAGGCGTAAATTCATTAAGTGAATTGAATCTATTATTCATTGATATCATAGTTTCTTGTCTTGCAAGAAATCTGTTTTCAAGGAGTTCAAGAAATCAGGTGGTAATCGATTAAACATTAAAAAAACTTGATCGATTAAACACATCATAATCGATTATACTGGTGATTTTTCATATTACCTCATTAATCGGAAAAGCGGGAATTGCGATCCGCTACACCTATTCACCTCCTCTAGGTGTCTTTAAACCCTTATTATCCTAGGTTTCGTCGCTAGTCAGAAGGGCATAGAGGTAGATCCTGAAAAAGTCAAAGCTATCATTGAAATGTCAGCTCCTCGAACGGAGAAGGAAGTCAGAGCATTTTTAGGCATGTTGAATTATATGTAGAAAAGGTCAAAGCTATAATATATAAGTAGAAAAACACACATAGAACTAATGCTTTAAAGTTTTGGTTTAAGATGTTGTGTCTCACTTGTGACTTTCTACTTTTCTCATGCCCCGATATGTTGAATTTTAAGGCATGTTGAAATTATTTGTAGAAAAGGTCAAAGCTATCATTTATAAATAGAAAAAACACATGAAATTAATGCTTTAAGGTTTTTGTTTAAGATGCCGTGTCTCACTTGTGGATCTCCACTTTTCTCATGCCCCAATAATAGTTGAACTCTCCAATAGTTGGACGTTCCTCGATTATGGTCCGATCCAAGAACATTAGAATCCTTAATTCAATCTAGTTAAACCTGGACTACAAATTATTAAATGAATCTAACTTAACATAAGTATTAGAGTAAACATCATATCTTCAACATGGTATGTCAAGAGTCATAATCTAGTAGTATCATCATAACAGTTCAAAGTGTGGAATGCAAAACGATAACATATTTGAGGCTGAATATTGTAATTTCCAATGCCATGCACCGGCGAAGCTACATAATATTGGCCATATCAAAATATTGACTATAAAAATCGGGTTGGGATCCTCTCCAGTACTGGACTGTCCAGTACTGGAATGTGAGGCCCAAGATAGTTTGAAGAATAAAAAATAAAATTTAATTGAAAAAAACTTAAAATCTATACCGTTAAAAAAAATAATGCCACATGTCATTATCTCTTCATGCATTTGACCCTAGTACTGAAGAATCCACAATCATAAAAATCATGTCAGTATCTTCCGTTTCAACGTCACATCATTATAAGGTCTCATTTGTTTGTTTTGAAAACAAGTTGCTTTTGAAAATGAGATACCTATAAATAAATTATATTATTTCGTAGAAGAAAATTAATTAAATGAATATGATATATCGGGTATTTTAAAAGAGAAACATACCATGTAATTTATAAAAGTGTTTAGAATTTAATTATGCAAAGTCTAAGGAGACCAAATTATTATAGAACGGACCACAATAATTTGGCAATAAAGAAATAATTCATAAAATAAGCGTAGACTTTGAAGTCTTGAAATGCCAGTCAGAAGAAGCTTATATAATACCTTCACTCGTCAGAATTCTTAAACCACCAACCTTGCAAAAGCCACCAAGGTCCAGTTTAGCTTTCACTTCCAAATCTAGCTATGGCTCGTGATGAACTGAGTGTTCTCACTGCCCTTGATGTAGCCAAGACACAATGGTACCACTTCACTGCAATCATCGTTGCTGGTATGGGTTTCTTCACAGATGCATACGATCTTTTCAGCATAGCTAACGTTACCAAATTACTCGGAAGAATATACTACACACACCAAGGTGCACCAAAGCCAGGAACCCTGCCCCCAAACGTGTCCTTAGCAGTTAATGGTGTTGCACTTTGTGGCACTTTAACAGGCCAAGTATTCTTTGGTTGGCTTGGGGACAAAATGGGAAGAAAAAAAGTTTATGGGCTAACTCTTGCCATCATGGTTTTCGCTTCTCTTGCATCTGGCCTTTCATTCGGCCACACCGCAAAGGGTACAGTATCCACCCTTTGTTTCTTCCGGTTCTGGCTTGGGTTCGGCATCGGTGGTGACTATCCTCTTTCTGCCACCATCATGTCAGAGTATGCCAACAAGAAGACTCGCGGCGCGTTCATTGCCGCGGTCTTTGCTATGCAGGGCTTTGGAATTTTGTTTGGTGGCATTGTTTCGCTTGTAATTTCGACTATTTTCGATCACGCTTATAGCGCCCCAGCCTATGAGGTTGATGCAGAGGCGTCACTAGTGCCTCAAGCTGACTATGTCTGGCGCATAATTTTGATGCTTGGTGCTTTACCTGCTGCACTCACTTACTACTCGCGAATGAAAATGCCTGAGACTGCGAGGTATACCGCGCTCGTTGCAAGGAATGCGAAACAAGCGGCACAAGACATGTCAAAGGTGTTGCAAGTTGAAATTGAAGCAGAGCAGGACATGGTGGACAAGTTATCCGAGCGTGACAACAACAACTTTGGTTTGTTTACAAAGGAATTTGCTAAAAGGCATGGGAAGCACTTGATTGGAACATGTACTACTTGGTTTCTACTAGATATTGCTTATTACAGTTCAAATCTCTTCCAGAAAGACATTTACTCGAGTATCGGGTGGCTTCCTCCAGCGAAAGAAATGAATGCAATTCATGAAGTTTTCAGGGTTTCCAAAGCGCAAGTGCTTATAGCACTATGTGGCACTGTTCCAGGATACTGGTTCACAGTGGCATTCATTGACCACTTAGGCCGTTTCTTCATCCAACTTATGGGTTTCTTCTTCATGACTGTTTTCATGTTTGCACTTGCTATCCCATATGACCATTGGACCAAGAAAGACAACAGAATTGGGTTTCTTGTCATGTATGCACTGACTTTCTTCTTTGCCAATTTTGGTCCAAATTCTACCACTTTTGTGGTGCCAGCGGAGATTTTCCCGGCCAGGTTGAGGTCTACCTGCCATGGGATATCATCGGCCGCCGGGAAAGCTGGCGCGATTGTGGGAGCATTTGGGTTCTTGTATGCATCACAGAGCAAGGATGCTACAAAAAGAGATGTTGGGTACCCTGCTGGTATTGGAATGAAGAACACACTTATTGTGCTTGCTGTGTGCAACTGTCTTGGCATGTTTTTCACGTTCTTGGTGCCTGAATCAAAAGGAAAATCATTGGAGGAGTTGAGTGGTGAGAATGAAGATGAAGGAACTAATGAAACTTCTCAGCAACCAGCTGCCTCCAATAGAACTGTTCCTGTATGATGATATTATAATTGTTTTTGATGGCATCTCATCAAATTAAGGTGGCTAAGGTGAAATCAATTATCATTGTATAATAAATATTATCATCAAAGTTTGCACAAACTATGCATAGCCCTAGTGTCTACAAACAATATCTAAATCACTTCCCCAAACATGTTTCGCACTCATCAAAATATGACAGGAATGGGGTGTTAGGAACAACATATCATTGTCCCCACAAATTAGGCAAAGTTTAATATATGTGTAGAACATTAGTTTTTTTGGTTTTGTTTATAGTCGTTGAGGTCTTGAGAACTATGTTTGAAATTAGAACTTGTGTTTGCCTTTATCTTTCCTGCTTTGCTCAAATTTAATGTTCACAGTTTAGAGTTAAATTTCGAAATAAAATAAATAATAATAATAATAGTTATAGTGATGACTTTGATGATTCACAGAGCAATTTCAACTTGGTTGTAGCTAAATTGCATCGAGCTAATCATTTATATATCCTCGTTTCATTATTAACCATTCATTTTCTAATTATTATTGACTTTTCAAAAAAAGTAATATAAATGAATGATTAATAATATATTAATTGTGCATAAATCTTTATGCTAACTATCCATATATATTATGCACAATAAAAAATAGTGTAAACAATAACTAAAATTGTTAGAAATATAATTACAATACAAATCAACTATTGAACATTTTGATATAATCTGCTGGACTAGTATGTTATGTATGTAGAGTAGATTAAACCAGTGACAAGCATCCACCATTACATTAGTACTTCGGACGTAAAATGACTATATGGTACAATTATTTGGAAAATGATTATCTATCCATAATTTTTCTGTTTTCTGTCTCTAATCAATCAAATTTTACAAAATAATATTAAAATATTAATTTCTGATTTTATTATTTTTTTATTTAATTGAATAAAGTCTTTTGATTGACTTGTTATACACATGAATGAGGGCATGTAATCTTCATCTGATTCCCATCCCAATTATTCATGTAATGTTGAGACTTGAGAGTTCGGCTACAATAATTATATAATTGCAGTTTTTGTCTTATTGGATGGCAGCTGTTACAATAAGTTTATTTAATAGAAAATGTTTTTAAATTAGATGAGATTGCGATTTGAATTTACAATGTAGCACCCAAGAAATTCTTAAAAATGTTTCTATTAAACTGGAAAATATTATAAAAGTGGCAGGTTGTTCAAACGTGCACATAATTGATATTACTGAATGATACATACACAGTCCATAGGGTAGGGTGGGACTATATTATTTTCTATTGTCGTGCTGCGTCTTTATTACGTAGTCTAGTTAGATTTAAATATAATCTTTTTCATTCTCATTACCTTTAAATATTTTTTTTTCTTGTCATGCTGCAACAAGATTCAAACGTAGCCCGTTATGCATGTGAAATTAAAAATATTCACAAAAATAAATAAGAGAAAGTCAATCTTTTGGACAATGGGGACACAGCCATTAATTTGTTTTTTAGTTAGAGAACAAACCTAATTTCTTTTACTATTACTTATGCGGTTGAATTTAGCGGCAATCATGCACACATGGTACGTCAGTAGTGGATGTAACCTTCGGTGAACAAGAAGGTAAATCAGTATAAAATCCTTGTGTACTATCTTTTCCTTTATCTCATTGAATTTTATTTGATATTTTTCTGCATTACATTTTTCGCTGCTATTAACTCTGAAATTGCAGAAAAATCGATCACAATCTTAAGTCAACTAATTCACCTCCTCTTAGTTACTATCTTAGTCTTACAATTTATTCCCGAGTTATACTCTTCTCGAACATGACTTTGGCCCAATCTCTCGGGTACGCCGCTCCTAGATGCAAGTGTGTTGGTCATTCTCTCACAACCAGAATTGGATGAAGGTTCCTTCCCTCGGCTTTGAGCCTGCCCAGGCTCTAAAGTCCTTCAAGATGAACCTTCGGCTAGGAGGGGACGAATCAAATTCGTACCAAGTGGGGTTTAAGTAGAAGGTGGAGCAATCACAACCAGAGGTAAAATAGTTGGAGTGGTAGCCAATGGAGTAGCAATTTTCAATCAGCTGGTCGGAATTGGACCGACCTCAAGCCTCTTGGTTGGGGTCACACCTTGGGCATCTGTTGGCCTCGATGACCCGTGCATGGCATAACTATTTGGGAGAGCCACCCGACGATGAAGCTTTCGTAAGTCGTTCTAGTAAGACATCTCAATTGCAAATCATGAACAAACAACACTCAGTCAACAATAAACAAAAGGGGAAAAAACTCCTACATACCTTTGACCCGCTTGAAAGCAGAATCGTTTGCCAAAGTCAAGCAAGGATTACTCTTGTTTAGTAATCCAAAGCTTTATCTCTCTGTCGGCCACTATCTCGCGCCCAACTAGGTCACCATTTTCATAGCTATAATGTTTGTAGTTAAGATTATGGTGACCCACGTTCCATTAAAGTAGAAACCTAGGAATGCCATCAAACTTAGGAATTCTCTCTTGCTCTAGCTTCACCTTGAAGAACGTGGTATTCTAATGCTTGAAGGGTGATTCGAATGGACCAAATAGGAATGACATGTTCTTCGAATATATAACAATCATTCACATCAACAAACCTTCTCCTTGTTTCCATTATGGAAGACTCTAAACATCGAGAAGAAAAGATTGATTGTGTATGGGAGCAACCTCACCACATCGAATAGCTTGAACGCCCAAATGAAGCCTCTTGAGTTTGGGCGTAGTTGAGAAGGAGCTACATGAACATGAGCGAGTATGCTCACTTACCACTCGTTGAGAGGAAGCCAAAGACTGATATTCTAGAAGTACGTCTCTTACATTAAAAAAATACCAGTAGCTTTCTTCAATTCTTAAGTTCAACACACCTGCAAATTGGTGCCCAAAGAGAGGATGAAGTAGTTGTTAATCTCACCTCATTTCTCAGTGAATAAGATCCTTCGGTGGGTTTCATCCAAATAGAATTTGGCTGACTCTTGGACCTTCAATCAACCTAATGGTAGAGATCCCCTTCTTTGACATCTTCGGGGGAAGAATAAACAGATCATCCCGAGACTCCTAGTTGTGTGCCATCTTAAATCAACCAAGAGGAGGATATTCAAATTGAGAAGAGTTAGAAGATATCAAAGACCAAACAATCGAGATCCATTCAGAGCGGTAGGCATTCTAACATGCAATAGAGTCAAACACCTAACTTGCCCCATGCGCCCATTCCAGAATGGAACCCACAAGAGTCATATGGAATTCCTTTGAGTAGCTCCTCACCGACTGAGGCACCACCGAGAAGAGAAGAAGAGTTTTGCGCCTCCTACATTAACTAGGAGCGGATGATACCCCATTTCTCCTCGTTATCGAGAGGGCTGTGACGAAACGAAAAGATGACAAGGAATATGAATGAGAACCACAAAGTTATCACTAATGTAGCCCCCTCCGAATACTCTATATTCACAATCTTAGAAAAAAAATAGTAAGCAAAAGAGGTGGTACCTAGTGTTTGTGATGGAACACAATTGAAGAAAAAGCAAGGAAGCAAATGGCATTCCAAAACTCAAAATTTTTAGTAGAATGGGAAAGTGAAGTAGTTAGAAGTGAGTAGTGCCTCAAAATGATACACAAATTACCCAAAACAATTCATTCATGTACCTTAATCATCCAACCACTATCTATTTTTAATTTAATGGTGGGCAAAAAGATCAAAGTGAGAAGTATTTTTTGACGAACAAAGAGACGCATGCTTCAGCCGGACGTGTAAAAAGTAAGACACTTCCTCGTGAACCATGAAGGTCACCCACATGGTGCACATGGCTAAATTTAGGAAAAATGAAAAGACACCACTCAAATCAAGATAATTAGTCGCATATTTGAAAATGGTTCCCACCAAAAACACTCAACCCAAAGAGCGAATCAAGGGCATATGAACTTATGATACGTCCGGTCAAAATCATCGAGGAATACACTCATCACCCATGGTCTATGCAAATTTGGATTACAACGGTCATGGAACAATAGTAGGAGCAACTATTTCACCCTAATAATTGAACTAGTAAACAACCAACTATCAAGAATACAAGATCTAGTCTACACGATTGTTGATTAAGCCCGAGCATAATAGTTTCAAATTGGCTGACATGTTTGATAATGACCATGTCACCGGACTGGGAGCAGCTATTCCATCCCAATGCTTCAAATTGGCTGACATGCCAATGACCAGGCATACAAGATCTGATCTATACAATTATCAATCATGCATAATCAGATAAGATCTAACTTATACAACTATGATCATGCTTAGGTGACTGATCTAACTAAGGAAAAGGATGACAACGACATCACAAGACATGCCAACACTTACTATATCAAAGGCAAGAGCATGCCACCTCAGCAGTCAACAAGCTCATGTTGGCTACATGGCAAAGGTGGTCCAAATTCACTGTATTGTACTATTGTTGTCATACTGTTGAAAGGACAAGGTCATGTTGTCCATAATGATAATACAACCCCTTGGAATGCAAGCCTCTTCACCTCATTATAAATAAGTGAAACCATCCATTTAGGAAACAATAATATATATTACACAAACATTGTATGATTATTAATTATTAATTGTATGCATCATTTATTATACTATTTATAAAAAGAAGTTGACCTACTTTAAGTTCATAATTTTATATATTTTTCAATTAAAATAGGAAAGTTATAAACAATTAGTCAATAAATGCTTGCCCACATGAACTAATAAATACCATACATTTAGTCCTTATTAAAACTCATATTTAATTATAATACAATCAAGGTCGGTCCTTACTTTTTATTGGAAATTTCCAAACTTATTATAATAAACAAAAGATAAATAAGAAAAAATAATACGTGCAGTAGAATATAAAATATCTTATAAATTAATATCAAATTAAACAAACTAATAATTACAATTAGTGTATTTGCATTACGGATGGCAATATGAGTTTGGCCCGACGGACCAGCCCGTTTTGGTCGACTTTTTAGCGGGTCGGGCGGGAGATTTTAGCCAAAAAGCCCATATTCAACCCGGTTTGGAAGCCTACTTTTTAGACGGGCCACGGTGGGCCGGACCGGGCTAGCCCTGTGGGCCAACGTTAATATTGTTTTATCATTTTAAGGTTACATATGATTCCAATAATGTAGTCGATTTAATATTATTTTCCAACCGAACATTTTACACTTACCATGTGCAACAAATTTATTATTCATATATAAGACATTTATGAGTAAATTACTTATCAATGTAATTTATATCATATACATTACAAGACATTTACATATCAGTGTTTAATTTATATCATATGTCATATTTTGTTTAATTTAATTACATTTATCACTTTTTGTTTAAAAAATTACACATCTCATACATGATTGATCAATGTAATTTATATTTATAAATTAAGAGATTTTTTGTAAGTGTAGAAAATGGAAGAATAATTTGTGTAATTTCACTAAAACTCATGAAATATCAGTGTAATTTAAATGTGTTTTTGAAAAAAAAAATAAAAACGGGCCAACCCTGCCAAATATGGGTCGGGCTGACATTTTGAGCTCTTTTAGCAATAAGGGCCGGGTCAGCCCAACCCATATTTTGGCGGGCCGGACAAGGCCAGGCCGGGCTAGCCCATTTTGCCACCCGTAATTTGCATACAAGAAGCAAATAAGATATTTCATAGAGAAAGCATTGTTTAATAATGCTTGATATTTTGTATATACTTCTTTGTCAATCTTGCTTCTCGGTACAATGACAACAGAAAATACCAATTTTCAAAAGGAGCTGTGTAGAATAATCGTCCGTGTTGACTAGTAAACCAATTTTGTTTTCTAATACATGTGAAGTTTGTCATCACGTAGATTACGTTGAAGATGGACTCCCTCTAGAAACCCCATGCGAAAAACTTTATGGTATGTTTTCGAGTTAGTTTTTGGAAGACAAAGGAGAGAAGATGAAGACTTGCTACCCCATGAAATACACTTGTAATATGACTCTTAAATTTTCATTTTATCTTCTTTCCACTTTAAATATCAGCTCGCAAATAGACCCTTAAAGTCTTATGTATGTATCCTCTTTCGTCAAAAATGGCAAGTAGACCAACCTCATCTGCATTCCCACCAGACACTCAAACCCCAATTCTCTTCTTCCGAACTCAAACGCTGACCTTGACCCAAAATGGCTAGTAGATTAACATGATATATATATTTAGATTTAGGAGTGTAATTTCTTAGTAACAACATAATATAAAATATATTTTTCAGTAACATTAATTCAAAATAATAATAGTTAAGAATAAATATCTTAAGAGAACGATTTTAGATTCATAAGTGTTCTTCTTCCCTCTTTTAAAATTTAAATTTATTAGTAATTTAAAGTTGCAACTAGATTTAATTAAAAAATGTGATATAAAATCGTCTAGTAACAATAAAATATAAAAAAATATAATTGTATAAAATATCGAAATAACATGTTAATCCAAAATAAAATACTTAGGAATAAAATATGTAAATAAAGTTTCACTGTTTGTTCTATTAAATGCTTAATCTCATCACTGATTGAACAAAAGATAAATGTTTCATCTTTTCAATAAAATCACTGATAGGATAGAATTTTTGGACTATTGTCCAAACATAAAATGTTATTTTGAGAATTTTAGTTGTTCTTTGATTTTTGAATGATTTTTTGATAAGTATTCAATGATAAAAATGAAAAGTAAGTAATAGACAAAAATAATTTAATTAATTTAAAAATAAATTACAAAGTTAAATTCTAAATATATGACTAATATATATATATATATAATAAAAAAGACTAGGGGTAGGTATTCCTAGTACTTCTCCACTAGGGTGTTGGAATTTCTAACAATTTATGGGTCACAAATATAATTCTATAATTGTGTTATAGCCATTATGTATTTAGCCAATATATATAAAATGGTCTTATGGATTAATTTGGTGGCTAAAGGCATATGTGTCATGAAATATTATGAGTGTAGATACCTTTGAGCAATTTCTAGTTTGATGAAAGGACTGAATTAGAATATTGCAACTTAAGTGGTAACCGTTAATGTTACCTTTATGGGTTATGGTCCCCAGTTGCAGAGCAACGAGTTTTATTGAGTAACTGATGTTATAAGGATTGGTTTATGAGGATATGTGACTTATGTCACAAAACCAATATATAAAGAAAAGGGGAAAGACATAAGGTAAGCTAAGAGCCTTTCATTCTCACTTTGACAAAAAGGAACATGAGGAGCACTCTCGTTCTCTCTGGATTCCCTTCTAGCGGAGCGAACGGAAAACCATCAGGCTCTAGCAACTGGAACATCCTACAACCCACATACCTCGGAGCATTCGGAATGGCTAACCAAGGTATGCGTTTTCTTCTTCACTATGAAACCAATTGGGGTTTTCTTCGGTCTGGATTAGGATTGTTCCATTAGGGTTTATGTATGGGCATAAACATTTGGTTTCGGAACAATGTCCTAATCATTCTGTTTCGGGGATACAATTAGGATTAATCGGAAATATCCAACAAGTGGTATCAAAGCCACCCCATTTGGTTCATATTTGAAATTTGGGTTTTGTATGATATTGTTCATGTTTTCCCCAAATTGGGTTTTGTTTTGCAAAATTGATGATTGCTATAACATTATTTTGAAACAATAGCAATCATAATGTATTTTTTGGCTGTTTTGAGGTGAATTTTGCGAAAAAACCTAATGGTGAACCTCCATCTTCGTCAAAACCCTCGGGTAGACGAAGGGTTCTCGCTCAAGCGAGACATCTGTCGCTCAAGCGAAGTTGAGACAGTAGCTACGACAAAAACGTTTGGTTCTCGCTCAAGCGACGTTGAGGCATTAGCTACGACAAAAATGGTTGGGTTCTCACTCAAGCGAGACCCCTGGCGCTCAGGCGAGACCCCCTCGCTCAAGCGAGATTTAGGGACACTTTTGGGGTCTTTTTTCAAGTAAATTTTGGGGCTTTGGTATCTTTATGCATTAAACATGGTTATGATATGGTTACCCGCTGAGTTGTTTGTTATTTCAAGTGATCCAATTGAAGTGGAATGTCGCCCAAGTGACCTCTTTCATGGATATAACTCATAAGGAATATTAGATGTTGGTGTGTGTGGTTATTCATGCGGATATTAGCTGGCCCTAAGGAAAGTTAATGTTTGGCCGAAGATCATGCACACTGGTGATGATAAACATGTGATAATTATTCAGTTTTATACATGTGACTGATGAATCAATCCAAAGAGGGGTTCGTCCGTTGACATGTCTTATTATCAATGTTGATCATTGCAACAAGAGTACCACTTGCAGTTAATATTACTGTCCAAAGACTTGATATTAATGGTGCGCTAAGTATCTTGATTGGGACATACCATTATTTATAGCATATTGATGATTTTGAGTTGTGAGCATGTTTTAATATATTGTCTTTTGTTCTATTTAGCACCAACTATTGCTTCTATATCTGCAAATCTGAATTCGGTTCCGGACCTCAATGGAACAAATTTGGAGGACTGGAAAGAGAACATTGAAATTGTTCTTGGCTGCATGGATCTGGACTATGCATTAAGGGTAGAGCAACCACCTCCTCCTTTGGAATCCAGCACCTCTGAAGAGAGGAAGGATTATGAGAAGTGGGAGCGCTTCAATCACATGTGTCTCATGATCATTAAGCGCGATATTCCAGAAGTCTTTAGGGGTACTGTCTCTGATAAGACGACAAGTGCCAAAATTTTCCTTGCTGAGATAGAAAAGCGCTTTGCAAAAAGCGATAAGGCGGAAACAAGTACTCTGTTACAGAACTTGATTTCCATGAGGTATCAAGGCAAGGGAAATATAAGGGAACATATTATGGGAATGTCCAACATTGTCTCAAAGCTGAAGGCTCTTAAGCTTGAGATGTCGGAAGACTTGCTCATCCATCTAGTTTTAATTTCTCTTCCTGCACAATTCAGTCAGTTTAAGATTTCTTATAACTGTCAAAAGGAGAAATGGTCTCTTAATGAGCTCATTTCATATTGTGTGCAAGAAGAGGAAAGGATGAAGCAAGAGAGGACAGAAAGTGTCCATTTTGTTAGTACCTCTAAAGACAAGGGCAAAAGGAAAATAATTATGGAGCCCAAGAATGAAGCTGCAAAGGGTCCAGTGCAAAAGAAGCAGAAACAGGTTACTGTTTGTTTCTTTTGCAAAGAATCTGGACATTTAAAGAAGAAATGTGAAAAGTATCACGCTTGGCGTGCTAAGAAAGGTACATTTCTTGCTTTGGTCTGTTCTGAGGTCAATTTAACTTCAGTACCTGGAAACACTTGGTGGTTAGATTCCGGTTCAACTTCTAACATCAGTGTTTCACTACAGGGTTGCTTGAACTACCGAAAGCCTAATTTTGTTGAAAGATACATATTCGTTGGCGATGGAAAATCGGTAGAAGTTGAAGCTATAGGACATTTTAGGTTATTATTAAGTACTAGTTTATATTTGGATTTGAAAGACACCTTTGTTGTACCGTCTTTTAGACAGAACTTAATTTTTGTTTCTTATTTGGACAAATTTGGTTATTATTGTTCATTTGGAAACAATTCTGTTAATTTGTCTTTAAATTCAAATATTGTTGGAACTGGTACTCTTATGATGAATGATAACCTTTATATGTTGAATATTATAGCTGATTATAGCGAAACCTTGAATGTGGAATCACGTGGTACTAAACGTAAAATTGATAATAATAATTCATTTGCATTATGGCGCAAGCGCCTAGGTCACATTTCTCAAAAGAGAATTGAGCGTCTTGTGTCAGATGGGATCTTGGATTCCATTGACTTCACAGACCATAATTTTTGTGTTAAGTGCATCAAAGGTAAACAGACCAAACAATCGAAAACTGGTGCATATAGAGCTTCGGACGTCTTAGAATTGATACATACGGACATATGTGGGCCATTCCCTATGGCTTTCTGGAATGGTCAACAATATTTCATATCATTCATAGACGATTATTCTCGTTATGCATACATTTTCTTATTCATGAAAAGTCCCAATCAGTGGACGTGTTCAAAACTTTTAAGGCTGAAGTTGAAAATCAACTCAGCAAAAGGATAAAGTGCGTCAGATCTGATTGTGGTGGTGAATACTACGGTAGATATGACGGTTCAGGTGAACAACGTCTAGGGCCTTTTGCCAAATACCTAGAGGAATGTGGTATAGTCCCATAGTACACTATGCCAGGATCGCCTAGCATGAATGGTGTGTCTGAAAGACGAAACCGGACTCTTAAGGATATGGTAAGGAGTATGATTTCTCATTCTACCTTACTAGAGTCACTCTGGGGAGAGGCACTTAAGACTGCAACTTATATTCTTAATAGATTATCAACTAAAGCGGCTGCCAAAACACCTTATGAGCTTTGGACTGGGCGAAATCCTAGTCTTAAGCATTTTCATGTGTGGGGATGTCCAGCTGAGGCAAGGCCTTATGAAAAGAAATTGGACTCCCGTACAGTGAGCAGCTACTTTATTGGTTACTCTGAAAAATCAAGGGGCTATAAATTTTATGATCCAAATTTAAGATCCATATTTGAGACGGGTAAAGCCACGTTCTTTGAGGATATTGAGTTTGAGGGGGAAGATATGGTAAGAAACTTTGTCTTAGAGGAAGAATCGGTATCAATTCCAGATCCGATTCATATAGTTGCTTCTGATGAAGCAAATTTAGAACCTCTTCAAGACACTCTCCCTACTCAAGATGAGTTAGTAATTCATGAAGGACAAACTCAAATTCCCCAAGAACATGGACAAGAGTTGCAAGAGCCTATAGCTTTGCGTAGATCCACTAGAGAAAGGAGGAATGCAATTCCAGATGATTACATCTGCTTTCTCCTGGAACATGAGGGTGATGACGTTATGGATAACGATCCTTCAAACGTTCGAGAAGCCATCCAAAGTTCCAATTCGGAAAAGTGGATTGAAGCAATGAAAGAGGAGTATAAATCCATGCAAGACAATAAAGTTTGGGAACTTGTCCCATTACCAGAAGGTAAGAAACCCATTGGTTGCAAATGGATTTTTAAGACCAAGCGGGATTCTAACGGTAATGTGGAAAGGTATAAGGCACGTCTTGTAGCTAAGGGTTTTACTCAAAAGGAAGGGATTGACTATAAAGAGACTTTCTCCCCGGTATCATCGAAAGACTCTCTTAGGACAATCCTCGCTCTTGTAGCTCATTATGATTTGGAGCTTCATCAGATGGATGTCAAAACAGCTTTTCTCAATGGAAACATTGATGAAAAGATTTATATGGTGCAACCAGAAAACTTTGTGTCGGGAGACCCAAAGAATATGGATTACAGATTGACAAAATCTATCTATGGACTAAAACAGGCGTCTCGTCAGTGGTACCACAAATTTTATGAGGTGATTCTCTCATTTGGTTTTGAGATGAATTCAGTCGAGGATTGTGTGTATCACAAATTCAGTGGGAGCAAACACATTTTCTTGCTCTTGTATGTGGATGACATACTGCCTGCCACTAATGATGTGGGTACCTTATTGGAAACCAAGTCATTTTTCTCTAGTAATTTTGAAATGAAAGATCTTGGTGAAGCTTATTTTGTATTAGGAATTCAGATACACCGAGACAGATCTCGGGGTATTCTTGGATTATCATATTCTTGGATTATCACAGAAGAGCTATATTGAAAAGGTACTTAAAAGATTTGGCATGCAGAATTGTAAACCAATGGATACTCCAGTTACTAAGGGAGACAAATTTAGTCTCAATCAGTGCCCTAAAGGAAATCTGGAAATTTAGGAAATGCAAAAGATCCCTTATGCATCAGCTGTAGGGAGTCTAATGTATGCTCAAGTATGTATGCGTCCGGATATAGCGTTCATAGTTGGGGTTTTAGGCAGATAGATGAGTTTTCCTGGAATGGATCACTGGAAAGCAGCCAAAAGGGTCATGAGGTACTTAAGGGGAATAAAAGACTATATGCTCACATATAGGAGATCAGACCAATTAGAGATCATTGGGTATTCTGACTCCGATTTTGCGGGATGGCAAGACAGCAGACGATCCACTTCGGGCTATGTATATCTGTTAGCAGGTGGTGCAGTTTCTTGGCGCAGTGCCAAGCAAACTCTTGTGGCTTCATCCACAATGGCAGCAGAATATATAGCATGTTATGAGGCATCACATCAGGCGACATGGCTGAGAAATTTTGTCACTGGGCTGCGGATTGTGGAAGGAATTGAAAGACGACTAAGGATATACTGTGACAATAAGTCAGCCGTGTTGTTCTCCAATAACAATAGGAGTACAACAAATTCGAAACACATCGACATAAAGTTCCTAGTTGTTAAGGAGAAAGTACAAAGCGGACAGCTTTCCATAGAACACTTAGGCACTAACTCCATGATTGCGGATCCTCTTACAAAAGCTATCACACCCAAGGTCTTTCATGAGCATACTGCTCACATGGGTGTTCTACAGTGTGAGGATCATTTGGTTTAGTGGGAGTTAGAACGTGTGTACACTTTTATGTTTTGTGGAATTTCTGTATTATATATGAATACTTTGTATTCAAGCTTCAGTTGATTAATCATTCAGTTTGGTATTCTATCATTATGCTTTGTACAATAAGGTTTTATGTTATAATTAAGGATCTCACTAAAGTAAAGTAGGACCAGTTGAAAATTGACATGTAAAGACCATATTCATGTGATTTTCATGCTACACATTTCATGATGTATCTATGTCATTTGGTTGTGTCAAAGTTGGTGATCATTGTTGAATTAGTCATGATTGATATGACGAAGTTCACTGTGGTTCGATACGGAGACGGGACTAATGGACGGGATAATTTGGGTATGCCTGTGACATAATGGTATATTAAGCGCGCAATAAGGATAACACGTATGTTGAATCATGTATGTGACCAGTGGGAGATTGTTGGAATTTCTAACAATTTATGGGTCACAAATATAATTCTATAATTGTGTTATAGCCATTATGTATTTAGCCAATATATATAAAATGGTCTTATGGATTAATTTGGTGGCTAAGGGCATATGTGTCATGAAATATTATGAGTGTAGATACCTTCGGGCAATTTCTAGTTTGATGAAGGGACTGAATTAGAATATTGCAACTTAAGTGGTAATCGTTAATGTTACCTTTATGGGTTATGGTCCCCAGTTGCAGAGCAACGGGTTTTATTGAGTAACTGATGTTATAAGGATTGGTTTATGAGGATATGTGACTTATGTCACAAAACCAATATATAAAGAAAAGGGGAAATGCATAAGGTAAGCTAAGAGCCTTTCATTCTCACTTTGACAAAAAGGAACATCAGGAGCACTCTCGTTCTCTCTGGATTCCCCTCTAGTGGAGCGAACGGAAAACCATCAGGCTCTAGCAACCGGAACATCCTACAACCCACATACCTCGGAGCATTCGGAATGGCTAACCAAGGTATGTGTTTTCTTCTTCACTATGAAACCAATTGGGGTTTTCTTCGGTCTGGATTAGGATTGTTCCATTAGGGTTTATGTATGGGCATAAACATTTGGTTTCGGAACAATGTCCTAATCATTCTGTTTCGGGGATACGATTAGGATTAATCGGAAATATCCAACATAGGGATGACAATGGGTACCCGGATTCGCGGGTATTCTCAAATATTATCCGCAATGGGTCGGATCTAAGTCCATGTTTTGGACCCATGGGTAATTGAGACCCGCTTTTTTAAGACCCGCTATTAGATGGGTCTAGGTCCGGGTAATGAGGTACTCCGTGTAATGAGGTACCCAGCGGGTATTAGCACGGGTCTGGGTCTAAAAATGAAGCAACGGGGCGGGTTCGGGGCGGGTCTGAATCTAAAAATGAAGCAACGGAGCGGGTTCGGTAGTGCACTACCCGAACCCATCCAGACCCATTTCCATCCCTATTCTCCACGGTTGATAAATTGTAATTGATTTTCCGTCAAAAGCTTCTGTCACAACTTTGTTTGTCTTTATGATTCCTAATTTCTACATTAACTCGGTAAGTTATTACATAGTCTATGATTAATAATTTTAATAAAATACTTAATATTGATGGTATATTAATAATTTAAAATTAAATGAGTTATCACATATGTGACACCCTAAATTAAAAGTCATTAAATAATAGTATCAGTCCGGGGACTCTCGCTTGAGTGAGAAAGGTGTCGCCTGAGCGAGAGTGATCACCTGGGTGAGTGAAATACTGGGCTATACTGAGGGATTCTCGCCTGAGTGAGAACTGTCTCTCTTAAGTGAGAGCTCTCTCGCCTGAGCGAGAGTTTTCTCGCCTGGGCGATAAGTAGCATTCTGGACCTGTCGAGGCCGTGAGATCCTCGCTTGAGCGAGAGGATCCTCGCTTGAACAAGATGGTCAGATCTGAGTTTTTTAAAATCGGCGGGATTTTCTCGCTTGAGCGAGAACCCGACACTGTTACATTAAATAAAGAACCCCAAACACATTTTTGGGGATAACCTAGAGAGAAGTGAGAAAAGAGAGCATTTTCAAGAGCAAGGAGTCTTGAGAATCATCTAGAAGCTTGAGAAGAGTCTTGATTCTAACTCTCTTCATCCCTTTGAAACTTGTTTTGGGTATGTTGGATCTCTTCTCAAAATTGTGAGAAACCATGGAAAACTCATCCTTTTGAGTTATGGTTCATTTTATGTAGTTTTTCTCTTGTAAACTCTTGGTTTAGAGTTGTTATTCAAAGAATGGAGAGGGTTTGTGGGTTGATTCATGAAAACCCCAAAACCCTAAAATGAAAATGTGGTTAAAGAGTAAAATGGGTAAAATGTTAGATGTAGAAGATGAGTATGTACTTTAATGTTGAAATATGAGATGAATATGTATATTTTAGATGTTTGGAAACTCTTAATAAAAGTAGTTTGGAAACAAAGAAAATGTTTGAATTTCTTGTATGGTTAAAGATGCAATATGAGTTGTTTATGTGTTATTTTGAATAAATGACTGACATTGTTGTTATATGGTGGGAATGAGGAAAGATCCTAAAGTTGGAGTTGGTGTCGGTGGAACTTGCAAAGTTACCAAGGACCAATCCCAACACTCACCAAGGTAAGGATAAGTCTTTAATTAGCATGTCGTATTGAGAAAATGCGTGGAATTGCTGTTTATGAATTGATGGTGTATCAATTGGAAAGAAAACATATTTTTAGCCTACCATGATTGGTTAGCGACTTTGGCTCAAGTTATGTAGCGATACTTTGGCTCAAGTTATGTAGCGATACTTTGGCTCAAGTTATGTAGCGATACTTTGGCTCAAGTTATGTAGCGATACTTTGGCTTAAGTTATGTAGTGATACTTTGGCTCAAGTTATGTAGCGATACTTTGGCTCAAGTTATGAAGCGAAACTTTGGCTCAAGTGATGTAGCAAAAATGAATTTAAAAATGGTTTACTAACCCCTTTAAAATGTGGAATATCTTATAATGATATTTATTGTATTAATGACTTACTCCTTTGTATGTTGTGTGTATTTGCCATTGATAATCCCATTGCAGGTAAACATGATAGTTGAGGATGCTTGGTTTGATGCTTTAGGAGCTTAAAACCTGGATTCCCTTATTTTTCTATTTTGTACTATGACTAGTTGAATGCTACTTGGATAATTGTAATTCTAGATGTTTGTAACTTCGGATATTTGTAGTTATGGATATTTTGGAAACCCATAACTAGTTGTATGCGGTAGTTACCGGAAGACTTTAATATGAATTATATTTTTCTGAAATTCAAGATAGCATGGTATGGAATCAAATTTGTATGGTTAGAGTAATTAGTTATTTAATGGAATGAATGACTTAAAGGGATAAAAGGGAATGTATGTATGAGGTAAGATGAGTAATCAAGCTTAAAGTAGTAAAATAAATGAAAAAATTTCAAGGGTAGAATTTGGGTCCTTACAATATGGTATCAGAGCATAGTTAATTATGCAGCCTAGGGTATGACCTTACTTGCTTCTTTGTAAAATGATTTGTGATTTAACAAGTTGAAATTATATGAGTTGACTGTTTGAAGCATGTAGCCTTGGTGTAGTGACATGTAATGTGCTATGAGACTATGTGATAACCTGACTTATGTGAGTTAGATTTGTGTGCTGACCATCAATGAGTGCAAGTTAAGAAATGGCTGGAAGAGGAAGAGGCAGACGAACGAGTTAGAATGTTCCAAATGATATGTTGGCTCAGATGGTGGCGGCACAACAAGTGAATGAGAATTTGCACAGTCTGAACCAGAACCCTACACCAAGTCCTAGCTCACAACCTTTAGTTTCACCCGGGCCGGGCGAGTACCGTGGGTTGAATGAGTTCTGCAAGCAGAACCCTAGCCAGTTCCAAGGTGGGTTCGCTCCTAATACTGCGATCGAGTGGATTCAAGACTTGGAACGAATATTCCGAGCCATGGGTTGTAATGACGTTCAAAAAGTGACGTGTGCTTCATATATGTTGGTGAAATAAGTTTAAACTTGGTCGGAATTTACTCGGCGACAGATGGAAACGGAAGGGCGAGTGATTACTTGGATTGCTTTCAAGGAGAAAATTCTTCTGAAATATTCTCCTGCAGATCTGAAGAGGAAGAAAGAAATGAAGTTTCTGAGGTTGGAGCAGGGTAATATGCCGGTGGGAGAATATGCAGCCTAGTATGAGGAATTGGCCCGATTTTGTCCATACGCTGAATTGGAGGTGGACGGAAGGTCCAAATGTTCTAAGTTTGAATCGGGCCTGAAGCCCAAGTTAAAAAGGATGTTAGGGCATCAAGAAATTGCGGATTTTGCTACACTAGTAAACAAGTGCAGGATGTATGAGGACGACCTGACAACCGATGAGATGGTGACTCCTCGAACTAATCCTCTGAGGCACTTTGGGCCTCAAAGGTGTTATGGACATGGAAAGGGGAAGAGTAAAGTCTTCCGAGAGGAACGAAAACCATACTCCCCACCTACTGGAAATCGGGGAAGTAGTTCGCATGGGCCGAGTTTCAGTCTCCGTCCTTTTGCAACAAGTGCGACAAAACTCATGTTGGTGATTTGTGCCCTAGAACAACACTTAGTTGCTTTCATTGCAAGGAGGTGGGGCATATTAGGAGATATTGTCCTATGTTACGGCAGAGTGAGAATGCTGTGAGGGCTGAATGACCTCGATCCACTGGTAGAGTGTTTACCATGAGTGGTGTAGATGCATCAGATGTGGATGGCCTGATAAAAGATAATTGAATGGTGGCAGATATTCCTCTTTTAGTGTTATTTGATTCGGGAGCGACACACTCCTTTGTATCTGTTGAATGTGTGGATAGACTGAAATTGCAAAATGAGTCGTTGCCTTTCGACTTGGTCGTATCCACCCCAACTAATGTACTTGTGGTGGTGTCGACAGTTGTGTCTCGATGTCCGGTAGTGGTAAACGGTAGGACATTTACTGTGGACTTAATCTGCTTACCACTGCCCCAATTAGATCTAATTCTGGGGATGAACTGGTTGTCGGCAAATCATGTGATGCTTAATTGTGCTGATAAGACCGTTGTGTTCGGAGATCTGGACGAGATTTCTGATGAGGCTAGTTATATGAAGTCGTTGTCGGCTAAGGAAGTCAAGACTTCCTTTAAGGAGGGAGGAGTAGTGTTTGTTTTGTTGGCATCCTTGGAGGGTATTGAGAAACCCGGAGTTGAGGATATTTCGATAGTTCATGAATTTCCTGAGGTATTTCCTGGTGATATTCGGAATTGCCTCCAGTGAGAGAAGTTGAATTCTCTATTGATTTGGTACCTGGAAAGAAACCCATCTCTATAGCTCCTTATAGGATGGCATCGTTAGAACTGGCTGAATTGAAAAAGCAGGTTGAAGACTTGTTGGGGAAGAAGTTTATTCGTCCTAGTGTCTCACCGTGGGGTGCACCGGTCTTGTTGGTCAAGAAGAAAGATGGGAGTATGAGGTTGTGCACTGATTACAGACAGTTGAACAAGGTCACCATCAAGAACAAGTATCCATTGCCTAGGATTGATGACTTGATGGATCAGTTGAGAGGAGCGGTGGTGTTTTCAAAGATTGACCTTCGGTCAGGTTACCACCAACTTCGAGTGAAGTCGGAGGATATTCCTAAAACTGCTTTTAGGACGAGGTTAGGGCATTTTGAGTATTTGGTGATGCCCTTTGGTGTAACGAATGCCCCAACAATATTTATCGACTACTTGAATAAGATTTTTCATATGTATTTGGATTCATTCGTAGTGGTATTTATTGATGACATTCTGGTTTACTCGAAGAGCTGAGAGGAACATGCGGGACACCTGAGAATTGTTCTAGATCTTCTGAGTAAGAATCGGTTGTATGTTAAATTGTCCAAATGTGATTTCTGGTTGGAATCGGTAAACTTTATTGGACATGTAATATCCAAGGAAGGGGTAGTAGTAGACCCTTCTAAGGTCGAGGCAATTATGGAATGGACAGTACCCAAGTCAGTTACTGAGATCAGGAGTTTTCTGGGTTTAGCTGGTTACTATAGAAAGTTCATAGAGGGATTTTCCAAGTTGGCATTATCTCTAACTAAGCTTACCAGAAAAGGGGAGCCGTATGTGTGGACAATCCGTTGTGAAGAAAGTTTTCAAGAGTTGAAGCGAAGGTTGACTACGGCATCGGTGTTGGTTCTTCCCTATACAGATCGTGATTTCATTGTGTATTGTGATGCTTCTAAGCAAGGTTTGGGTTGTGTGTTGATGCAGGACGAAAAAGTGGTTTCTTATGATTCGCGACAATTGAGAACGCATGAGCAAAACTACCCAACACATTATTTGGAATTAGCTGCAATGGTCTTTGCCTAAAAAATCTGGAGACACCATCTTTATGGCGTAAGGTTTGAGGTGTACAGCGACCACAAGAGTTTGAAGTATCTGTTTGATCAAAAGGAACTGAACATGAGACAGAGAAGGTGGATGAAATTCCTTAAGGACTATGATTTTGGATTGCAGTAACATCCGGGAAAGGCCAATGTGGTGGCCGATGCGTTAAGTCGGAAGTCTTTACACAATGCGGCTTTGATGGTTCGAGAATGGAAACTGATTGAGGAGTTCAGGGATATGAACTTGGAAGTTCAAATGAGACCTCTTAGTATGATGTTAGGAATGCTTTAGGTCACAAATGAACTGTTTGACCAAATCCGAGTAATGCAAGTTGAGGATAGTGAGCTAATGGTTAAACGAAATTTGATGATGAGTGGGAAGGAGACCGATTTCGCATCGGACCCTAGTGGAATGTTGCGTTACAAAGGGAGAGTGTGTGTGCCTCGTGATGTGGAATTGCGAAAGAGCATTCTAGAGGAGTCACACAAGAGTAAAATGAGTTTTCACCCGGAAACTACAAAGATGTACCAAGATTTGAAAAAGTTGTTTTGGTGGACTGGGTTGAAAAAAGATGTGGCTTTGTATGTCTCGAGTTGTCTTGTCTGTCAGAAAGCCAAGATTGAGCATCAGCGGCCAGCGGGAGTGTTACAGTCCCTAGAAATTCCCGTTTGGAAGTGGGATAGTATCTCCATGGATTTTGTATCGGGTTTTCCAAAGACTCAAAAAGGGTATGATTCGATATGTGTGATAGTGGATCGGTTGACTAAGTTTGCACACTTTTTACCTATGAACATGAGATACTCTTTGGAGCGATTGGAAGAATTGTATATCAAAGAGATTGTTCGGTTGCATGGGATACCGTCGAGCATTGTTTTGGATAGAGATCCCCACTTTACTTCAAACTTTTGGACAAGTTTGCAGTCTGCTTTGGGGAGTAAGTTAAAATTGAGTTAAGCTTATCATCCACAGACGGATGGTCAATCGGAAAGGACTATACAATCATTGGAGGATATTTTGAGGGCTTGTGTTTTAGATCAACCGGGGAGTTGGGATAACATGTTTCCTTTGATTGAGTTCACCTACAACAACAGTTTCCATACAAGTATCGGGATGGCCTCTTACGAAGCTTTGTATAGGAGAAAATGTAGAACTCTGGTGAGTTGGTTTGAAACTGGGGAGAATTTAGTATTGGGACCCGAGTTGGTCCGAGAAACGACGGAAAAGATTAAGAAAATCTGGGAGAATATGAGAATAGCACAGAGTCGGCAGAAAAGCTATTATGATAAGAGGCAGAAACCTCTTGAGTTTAAGGAGGGGGATCATGTATTCATGAGAGTAGTTCTGACTACTGGGATTGGTAGAGTGTTGAAGTCCCGTAAGCTTACTCTGAGATTTGTTCGACCATATCAAATATTGAAGAGGATTGAGCCGGTAGCATATCAGATTGCTTTACCTCCATTGTTGTCGAATCTTCACAATGTGTTTCATGTGTTTCAATTGCGGAAATATATGGGGGACCCTTCTCATGTGGTTGAGTCGGACCAAATAGAGTTGAAAGATAACCTAACCTTCGCGACCCTGCCTGTGAGAATCTTGGACACTAGTATCAAGAGGTTGAGAGGCAAGGAGATTGCCTTGGTGAAGGTACTATGGAGTCAAATAGATGAAGGGGATGCTACTTGGGAAGTGGAGCGAGATATGAAGGAGGATTACCCTCATTTGTTCGAATCGAGGTATGTTTAATTTTCGGGGTCGAAAATTCTTATAAGAGGGGGAGGATTGTGACAGCCTAAATTTAAACTCATTAAATTATACTATTAGTCTGGGGACTCTCGCTTGAGCGAGAAAGGTGTCGCATGGGCGGGTGAGTGAAATATTGGGCTATACTGAAGGATTCTTGCTTGAGCGAGAACTGTCTCGCTTAAGTGAGAGTTTTCTCGCATGAGCGAGAGTTTTCTCGCCTGGGCGAGAAGTGGCATTCTGGACCTGTCGAGGCTATGAGATCCTCGCTTGAGCGAGACGGTCAGATCTAAGTTTTTAAAATGGGCGGGATTATCTTGCTTGAGCGAGAATGGGCTCGCTTGAGCGAGAACCGGACGCTGTTATATTAAATAAGGAACCCCAAACACATTTTTGGGGGATAACCTAGAGAGAAGTGAGAAAAGAGAGGATTTTTAAGAGCAAGGAGTCTTGAGAATCATCTAGAAGCTTGAGAAGAGTCTTGATTCTAACTCTCTTCTTCCCTTTGAAACTTGTTTTGGGTATGTTGGATCTCTTCTCAAAATTGTGAGAAACAATGGAAAACTCATCCTTTTGAGTTGTGGTTCGTTTTATTTAGTTTTTCTCTTGTAAACTCTTGGTTTAGAGTTGTTATTCAAAGAATGAAGTGGGTTTGTGGGTTGATTCATGAAAACCCCAAAACCCTAAAATGAAAATGTTGTAAAAGACTAAAATGGTAAAAAGTTAGATGTAGAAGATGAATATGTACTTTAATGTTGAAATATGAGATGAATATGTATGTTTTAGATGTTTGGAAACTCTTAATAAAAGTAGTCTGGAAACAAAGAAAATGTATGAATTTCTTATATGGTTAAAGATGCAATATGAGTTGTTTATGTGTTATTTTGAATAAATGACTGACATTGTTGTTATATGCTTGGAATGAAGAAAGATCCTAAAGTTGGAGTTGGTGTCGGTGGAACTTGCAAAGTTACTAAGGACCAATCCCAACACTCACCAAGGTAAGGATAAGTCTTTAATTAGCATGTCGTATTGAGAAAATGCGTGGAATTTCTGTTTATGAATTGATGGTGTATCAATTGGAAAGAAAACATATTTTTAGCCTACCATGATTGGTTAGCGACTTTGGCTCAAGTTATGTAGCGATACTTTTGCTCAAGTTATGTAGGGATACTTTGGCAAAAGTTATGTAGCATAAATTGGCTCAAGGTAGGTAGTTATACTTTGGCTCAAGTTATGTAGCGATACTTTGACTCAAGTTATGTACCGATACTTTGGCTCAAGTTATGTAGCGATACTTTGGCTCAAGTTATGTAGCGATACTTTGGCTCAAGTTATGTAGCGATACTTTGGCTCAAGTTATGTAGCGATACTTTGGCTCAAGTTATGTAGCGATACTTTGGCTCAAGTTACGAAGCGATACTTTGGCTCAAGTGATGTAACAAAAATGAATTTGAAAATGGTTTACTAACCCCTTTAAAACGTGGATTATCTTATAATGGTATTTATTGTATTAATGACTTACTCCTTTGTATGTTGTGTGTATTTTGCCGTTGATAATCCCATTGCAGGTAAACAGGATAGTTGAGGATGCTTGGTTTGATGCTTTTGGAGCTTAAAACCTGAATTCCCTTATTTTGCTATTTTGTACTATGACTAGTTGAATGCTACTTGGATAATTGTAATTCTAGATGTTTGTAACTTCAGATATTTGTAGTTATGGGTATTTTGGAAACCCATAGTTGTATGCGGTAGTTACCGGAAGACTTTAATATGAATTATGTTTTTATGCAATTCAAGGTAGCATGGTATGGAATCAAATTTGTATGGTTAGAGTAATTAGTTAATTAATAGAATGAATGACTTAAAGGGCAAAATGGGAATGTATGTATGAGGTAACATGAGTAATCAAGCTTAAAGTAGTAAAATAAATGAAAAATTTTCAAGTGTAGAATTTGGGTCCTTACAATATGGTATCAGAGCATAGTTAATTATGCAGCCTAGGGTATGGCCTTACTTGCTTCTTTGTAAAATGATTTGTGATTTAACTAGTTGAAATTATGAGTTGACTGTTTGAAGCATGTAGCCTTGGTGTAGTGACATGTAATGTGCTATGAGACTATGTGATAACCTGACTTATGAGGTAACATGTGTAATCAAGCTTAAAGTAGTAAAATAAATGAAAAAATTTCAAGGGTAGAATTTGGGTCTTTACATCATAGTTCATGTAATAATTTGTCTAGAGACACATCTTTCCCTTCTCACTAATGCAAGATCTAATGCTGAAGCGGTAAATGAGGGAAATGAAGTCGTAGTAGAAGGTTTCAATCTGTTCTTATCCAAATCTCACAAGAGAAAATGAGAAAAAATGCAATGATGATAAGAAACATAGTACATGTAGGGGTGTCTCCAACAAATCATCTCAAAGAAAAACCCATGGTCCTTTTGAAGATGTCTCTTTTAGGTTTTGGAAGAGTTTTGATATGAAGTTGTTTTTAATTAAAAATAAAGATTCACAAATATCAAATATTTGAGGAATATGTAATGTTCTTTTGGACAACTCAATTCATCCATGTGAAGTTCTTTATGAATAGGTTTGCTTTTCCTAATTTATAGGAGTTCTTAAGTTTTTCGTTCAATGTCTTCCTGTTGCTGCCTGAGATAAGTTTAGTATCATGCAATGTCCAAAGAATGATTTGGAATGGAAACAAATGGAAGAAATTTCTTACGCATGCTGGGAGTTTAATGTATGCTCAGACTTGGAAACAAATGGAATTTCCTGTTGTAGTTGGTATGTTAGGAATATACCAGAGTAATCCTGGTATAGAATATTGGAAATCTGCAAATAAAGTTCTGAGATATTTGCAAGGTACAAAGGATCACATGCTTACTTATAGGAGATCGAATCATCTTTTTGAGTATAGCCTTTTTCTACAAGTCTGACCTTTTAACGTTCTAAGTTACCATAAGAATCACGTTTGGTTTTGAAAACTCATTTACAACCTATTGTTTTGCATTCTTTTGGTAACTCAACAAGGTCCCAAACCTCATTTTGTTTCATAGACTTTAACTCTCCTTTCATGACATTTAACCATTTATCGGCATTATCACTATCCATGGCATGTGAAAGTGTAATTGAGTCATTCTCAATTCCTATGTCACCTTCTAACTCGTGTAGATAAACCACATAATCATCAGGAATAACATATCATCTTTCTCTTTGAGATCTTCTTAATTCTATTTCTTGTGATTCTTCTACTATAGGTTCATCAACTTCATTTTGAGTAGTGAAATTATTTTGTTGTTCTTCATCATAACTAATCGGTTTAATGACTTGAGGAATAACATTATTAGAGAAACAAGTAAATGGAACTTGCACCCTCATTTCTTGAATTTCCACTTTGTGTGGTGTTTCACTCTCACTAACTACACTATTCTTAGTGAACCTAGCATTCCCAGTTTCAGCAATTCTTGTACTATGGTTTGGACAATAAAATCTATACCCTTTGATTTTTCTGGATAACCAATGAAATAACCACCGATTATTCTTGCATCTAGTTTATTTTCATGTGGATTACAAATTCTAACTTCCGTAGGGCATCCCCAAACATGTAGGTTCCTCAAACTAGGTTTCCTTTGTGTCCACAGTTCAAAAGGAGTCTTTGGAACTACCTTACTAGAAACCCTATTTAATAAAATACATGACATTATTTAAAGCATAAGTCCACAATGACATGAGTAAAATGAATTACTCAACATACTCCTAACGATATTCAACAATGTTCTATTACGCCTTTCTGATACACCATTTTATTGTGGTGTACCTGTCATTGTGAATTGTGCACATATGCCATGACTTTTAAGGAATTTATCAAATGGACCTGGATGTTATCCACTTTTATCATATCTTCCATAATACTCACCACCTCGATCAGATCTGACAATTTTTACCTTTTTATCTAATTGTCTTTCGACTTCAGTAATGTAAATCTCTAAGGCTTTTAACGCTTGAGATTTATCAGATAATAAATAGATATGACCATAACGTGAATAATCATCAATGAAGATAATGAAGTATTTTCCCCTTCTTAGTGCTTCTTTTGACCATATCGTGAATGATCATCAATGAAGGTAATGAAGTATTCTTGCACCCTCATTTCTTGAATTTCCACTTTGCGGTGTGTTACAAGAAGCTTAGTGCTTCTTTTGGCTCCCTTCTTTGTCTGTTTTGTTTGTTTACCTTTAATACAATCCACACATATATTCAGATCAGTAAAATCTAAATCCGGAAGCATTTCATTTTTTACTAATCCTTTTATTCTTTCTTTGGAAATATGTCTGAAATGTTTATGCCACAATTAGAACGCTCATTAATTAAGCCACACTTAATTCCAACGTTATGATGCAAGGTTAAAAGTATTTCAGAAAAAAGATTATCAAGATTTAACTTGTACAATCCATCACATAATATATCATTCCCAATCAAATGAGTATATTTATGCAAACTAAAACATTCATTACCAAATTTAAAAGAGTATCTAGCAACATCATGTTTAGATAAAGAATCCAAATTCCTAGATATATTAGATACATAAAGAGTTTCAGAATAAATCTAAATGATGTACAGTGTCAAGGATTAAACGATAAGTCCTGACAGCTTTCACTGAAACCTTCACTCTATTTCCCATAAAGACAAAATTTTCATTTGGTCTTGTAGTTCGAGTCGTAATGAATCCCTACATAGTATTAGAAACATGAGAAGTACATCTAAAATCAATCTACCAAGTATTATAAGGAACTTCTGCTAAGTCTGATTCGAACCATACATAAGCACTAGACTTACCTTTGTTTTCAGACCAACCTTTGCGTTTTGGACAATCCTTTTGGAAATGTCCATTCTTTCGAAAAAAACGACATTTGTTGTCACAATGTTCCTTCTTGTAGATTTGAGAAGATGACTCATTAATCTTCAAGAGTCTCTTCCCTTTTTTGTCATGTTTCTTACCGACTTTCTTTCTAACTCCTTGATGATTAAGATAATTGATGGAATGATTTCCTTGACTCCTTGATGTTTGTTACCGACTTTTTTGTCATGCATATTTTATTTATCTTTCACGGTGTTATAGTTAATTTGGAAATGACCATATTCAGAAGGTAATGAATTTAGTACAAATTTCACAAGGAAGTTCTCATCCACATCCATTCCCAATGTCTTAAGAATTGTTGCAATGTTTGTCATTTCAATGACATGTTCATGCATAGGACGAGAACCATCAAATTTCATGGTGGTCAATGTACTTATTAGTGTCCTAGCAAGAGACTTTTCTGCAGTTTGGGAGCGCTCTTCCATAAACTTTAGCATTTCTTTAGCACTTTCAGTTTTCGGAAGAATTGAATTAATGTTGCCAACAATAGTCACTTGCATATATGTTAGACTTAATCTCTTTGATCTTTCCCTATTCCTATAATGAACTTTATGATCTTTAGTGCTTATATTAGTAATAGCACATGACTTATATTCTCTAAGTGACAAATCCAAATCCATTAGCCCAAGGTAAAATTGGATTTGTTCACTCCATTCAGAAAAGTTAAGTCCATTGAAAGTTGGAACAGGCGAGAATTGCGAATACAAAGCAATAGGTACTGCAATCTATAAAATTAAAAAGAAAACATTAAGGCTTTGAGTTACATGCTAACATGTTAAATTAATTCAAACTACTTCATAAATGCATATTGATGTTCACCTTTGGGTAATCCATCAATATACCATATTAGACATAATGATACTAAAGAAACTCACATAATTTGGCAATAATGCATATATTAGAAACATTTACTATCTTTGAATATATAAATATAACTAATTATGTATTTATACTATCAACATTCATGATCATTGATTATAAGAACAAACAATCAACCATTGGACGATAATTAACTGTCTTATAATAATGAACTTCAATTTACTCGTAAACCAATAATTTGTATATCATTCCTAGTATCAAATTAATGAGTAAACGAAATATGATCATACAATTTGGAATTAAATAAACATAAAATAATTCCAAATATCTAACAAGTCATACTATTCACCTACACAAGACTTTGAAACTTGCACATAAATTATAAAGTTACATACATGTTCATGAAAACAATTGCATCAAAATTCAAATGAAATTGTAAATTATTTATATTTATATATGTATATTTGCGTTTCTTATGTATAGATATATAATTTATATATATATATATAAAATTTAATTATATATATTCGTGTTTCTTATATATATATATATATATATATATATATATATATATATATATATATATATATATATATGAGGTTTGTTAACATGGATAATGTTTTTTGTCCAGTTAGGTACATGTTAGCATTGTATACCAAAAGATTTGGACCAAAATACCTTCTATGCTTTGTTGAAAGATGTTTTAATCAAAGGGGTAATTTTATAAATTAATTTTCTCTCACCTCACGCTCCTAAACTTCAGTCCTCCTCCTCATTTCAATTATTCTTAAATTTAAAAAACCTAATTTTCTCTTCTTCATCCTCTGAAGAAATGTGCCCCTCTCTCACCATAGACCCTAATTTTCTCTCCTTCTCATTATCTCTATTAAGCACCAATGACCACCATATTATCTTGCTTAGCCACCATGGGCCACCATCTTCGCCCAGCCGTGAGAAAACTCCATCCCATTGTTTCTCCGGCTAAACATGCCAAGTTCCACTGCTATCTTGTTGCCTCCGTCATTGATTCCGGTGGTCGCCTCTTCCATTAAATACTACTAGCCAACACAGCGTGAGCCCTTTGTGCTTTGGTTCAATTTTCTCCCTATTTTTGTATGTCATCATATAAAAAACCGTTGCATCCGTATATTTCATTAATGCAAAAATATTAAAAAAATTTATTACGGAGAAAATGACACTAATCTAGTGTATGTCACTTACAATATCACTCTGGTTCTATACTGGATAATTCTATCTTCCTAACTTCAGATTTTTTTAGAAATGTAAATCTCTTATATTTTTTTTTCATTTGAGCTTTCAGGTGCTTAATCTGAATCAAGTGTTTGAAATACTAGTCAAGTTCCTGGAGATAAGGGATTGGAAAATATCTTTCTTTGCAAGTATTCCTCAAAGGAAATCCTACTAACACATTACAAAATGATCAATTTGCCCGAAAGAAGACATGTGGCGATAAAAGAATGATCTACTTTACATTATACAAAAGAATGAATAGAATAATATAAACTATATTGTTCCATTTTTATTTCCAATCGATGTTTCGATATCAATGATACTTTGGCCTATTACTATATCTAGTGTGAGACAAAAGTGTAGTTCTATGTTATTTGACAACAAAAGTGTATGAATATACAGTGTTCCCATTTACATTTTCTATAATAAAAAAAGTATTTTTTAAGCCGCACTTAAATTAGTTTTCATATCTTAGGTTTCTTTTTCTTTTCAACTTCTTCACAGCTACTTGGGTTATGCGCTGGTAGCAGTAAATATAAAGCAGTAATGGACTAAGCTAAAGGTAATGAACAGTCTACAATTAAATTATAATACAAAACAGTCTGAAATTAAATTATGATACAAAAACTGTCTGCAATTAAGCAACTAGCGCATAACTCAGAAATGTAAGTGGAGTACCAGCCTTGATGCACTTTAGGATCAGTGTTCTTACCAAACACTTTTGGAGCACGGACCAAAATAAACTCAAAATCATTGACCCACTCCAATGTTTGAATTGTTCCTCTCCAAACAATAACAATGTTTTAATTTATTGTACAAAAACATGTATCATATGCTGCATCAAGTGAAAAACTAAGCTATAGCTGCTAAACTAAGCACATAAATTTGTACCATATGCTGCAATGGACTTCACAAAGCAGAATGTGGTGAAGAATAAACCAACCAAAGAAGAGTAATGGACTTTACATTGCATTATTTAAATAAATGTTCACAAAACTAAGATATAGGTGCAAAACTAAGCACAATTAGTTTATATTTGGACCTGAATTAATTAAGTTAACTCAAACAACTATCAATTACTTATTCGGGGATTGAGAACTCAACAATGAGTCTTTTTTTCCTTTTGTTTGGACAATTTATTGAGTCATGATTCATTCTACCACAATTAGGAAAGTGGCAATGAAATGGCTTTTTTGCAACTTCAAATCCCCCTTTTAAAGTCTTTATCCTTTTGGTCGACCTTTTATCTTAGAAGTGATGAGATTCTCAACATTGCAATCATCATCATCTCTAACATCATTTTCCAAATTAACTGTTTGTTTGGAATACCCGATATATTTTTTACCAACTCAATGACTCGCTCTAATTCTTTAGTACCTACTACAACTCGATCTTTTGTCTTCAAGTTTCAACTTCTAGGCATTGCATCATAGAGCGAAAATCGATGGAGGAGTTATCATTGCAATTGGTTATGTGACTAGATTTTGGGATCAATGAACTCTCTCGTCTCCATCGAGAAGGAATATATTTTTATGGGAGGCAAAAATACAACAACACTCGAATAGCATGTCTACACAATATCCCACAAAATTTGAATTCTCTACAAGAACAATGAATTGATTCTTGACCTTTATCTTTTATTAGACTTACCAATCGGCCTCCATCAAGCTTGTTATGATGTCGCACTACGTAAGAGTCACTATTAATTTTAGTTGCTTCATATTTTGAATATAACTCAATTTCATGTTGGAGTAACTCAAAGGCATAAGGTGTGAGTATATTTGAAGCATTCTTGTCTCTTCTAATTTGAGGATTATAATACTTTTGAGGATTATGATATTCTTGCCTCGATGGGAGAACTTGTTTTAATTTGAGGATTATGATACTTTTGACGCATTCTTGCCTCTTCTCTAGCTTGATTTCTAATGTTGACAACAACTCCAACCTATAAAAAATATACTAATTATGAAAAGTTAATTGACTAAAAATAATATACTTGAAATAAGGAAACAAAGTAAGCTCATACTTGATTTACAAAGTCCACCAAGCTCGTTTTGACATTCAAAAATTTATATATATATATATATATATATATATATATATATATATATATATATATATATATGAATTTATAGATTCTGAACGTCTAGTTGTCGTCATCCCAACGAAAAATTAGTCATTCAAAAAGGCCACAGCCCAAAATTGACAATGAGAATACAATGAGATAATATGATGATCTTTCCTTAGATCAATGTTGTGAACCATCATTTGCCATTGTTGCTCAAAATCACTTCCTGGTTCTAAATTGTATAGCCTATAGAACTCGAATTTGAAGTCATCATATTTTGGGCCCAAAGAGAAAGAAAACCAAATTGGGAACTTTGATACAATATGCCATATGCAAAATGCATATTTTGTTTTCTTTAATTGCATAGTCTATCTGTGAGAATTGTTCTTGAATATTTTCTCTTAACAAAGTTCAAGAAACTCTGAAAATGAAAACAAAATAGAAGAAAAATGATTTAATCATCCAAGTTAAACTTATGTGAGAAAAATAACTTCAAATAATAAGAATTTACCTTTAAAGCCCATATGAACGAAGGTATCTTCTCATCTCGAAATAGAACACATCCAAAGAAAATTGAATTGCCATGATTATCAATCCCGACCCATAGACCAAGAGGCATATCATTACGGTTTATTCTATATGTAGTATCAAAGACAACTACATCTTCAAAAGCTTCATATGCTCGAATCACCGAATACCCAAATAATATGTTCCAATTTTTTACTTTCATTCATGGTGAAATAATATTGAAAGGCATCATCTATATCTTTTAAACTTTTGCATAATTTGAGAACGTTTGAAGCATCATTTTCATTACCAACATTACTTTGAGATTGCAAAAAATTTCTTATATCATTCTCCAAATATGGCAAACGGCCTACCTCTATTCCATTCTCCAATTCAAGCACTCTTATTGTAATACTTATTGAGCAACCATCTTTAAATAACAGTAATATACGACTTTGATCATTGCTAGGTATGTCACGATAAGCAGGAAGAAACTAAACCTCTTTATCAACCAACAATGCATGGTTATGAGAACTACTGAAATATGTAACTACCCAATGTTCTTCGAAGTTAATTGGTATTTTAGTAATAAACAATTTTGCATTACAATTGCATTTTGAACTTTTTTGTTTCCTTTGTATTTCTACTTCATTAACTTTGTGTTGGTTGACAATATTAGCTCGATGACAAATGAACTCTCTTCCATAAATATACTCAGTGTTATTTTCATTATGTTTGTAAGTGTAACCTCTTCTATAAGGACCCAAATTCTACCCTTGAAAAATTTTCATTTATTTTCATCCTCTCTTACATACATCTATAACTTTACTTAAAAACCTTCATGAAACACTCTTCTAAAACACTCTTTACCCTATTATATTATCATACAAATTTATGTTGTGGAAAAACATAATTCATTCAATTAGCAATTATCGCATACAACCAGTTATGGATTTTTCCAGAGTTATAATGTCCATAACTACATATCTCCGTATTCCTCTAATCAATTTTACAGTCATCCCATAGTGTTATCAAATTAACTACAACGTCAAGTAGCAATAAAGACAATCAAGTTAATAAACACAAAAGCTTCCTATGTGAGCTTCCTTCTCAAAATCCTTCATTTACCTACAATGGGATTATCATAAACAACACACAAAACAAAAGGGAGTAAGTCATTAGTTCAAAAATTAACATCACATGATAATCCACATTTCAAATACGATTAATCTTTAATATAATTCGTAAACACACATGCGTAATTATAAATGTAACGACCCGATTTTTTTCCCTTGAAAATTTTTCGTTTATTTTAATCATTTCTTACATACAGTCGTCACCTTCATTGAAAACTCTCAAGTATCATTTTCGAAAATACTCTTTACCCTATTTTCTTATCATACAAATTTATGTTGCGGAAAAACATAATTCATTCAAATAGCATTTACCACATACAACCAGTTATGGGTCTCCCAAGGTTATAAAGCCCATAACTACACATATCCGTATTGATCTAAACGGATTTACAGTCATCCCATAATACTATTAAATCAACTACAACGTCACTTAGCAATACAGACAAGCGAGTAATTAAACACAAAAGCTTCCTAATTGAGCTTCATCCTCAAAGTCCTTCATTTACCTACAATGGGATTATCATAAACGACACACAAAACAAAAGGGAGTAAGTCATTAGTTTAAAAACTATCATCACATGATAATCCACATTTCAAATACGATTAAACTTTAATATAAATTATAAACGCAATTACGTAAATGCAAACATTCATCTCTTCTTTCGTTTATTTCTACGTTATCCATATTCATCCTATAGAATACATATCCCATAATATATATTCTATAGCATGCATATTATGTTCATTCGAAGCATCGTTCTTCTCATTATTCATATCCACACTATAGTATATATATATCCCATACTATATATCTTATAGCATGTATATTACTTTTATCCTTAACGTCTTCATTTCCAACATTCATATTCACCCTATAGTATATATATCCCATAATATATATCCTATAGCATGCATATGACTTTCGCTCTTAACGTCCTTGTTTCTCATATGTCGTATTCATCATTAATCGTATTCACCGAATTCTTTCACACTATAATCTCCTACCACCTCGGGTAGATCCAATTACATCTCCATACCACATCGGGTAGGTCTAGTTCACCATCCATACCACATCGGGCAGGTCTAGTTCATCATCCATACCACATCGGGCAGGTCTAGTTCATCATCCATACCACATCGGGCAGGTCTAGTTCATCATCCATACCACATCGGGCAGGTCTACTATTATATTCCATACCACATCGGGTAGGTCTAGTTATACTCCATACCACATCGGGCAGGTCTAGTTATACTCCATACCACATCGGGCAGGTCTAGTTATACTCCATACCACATCGGGTAGGTCTAGTATTATATTCCATACCACATCGGGTAGGTCTAGTGTTATGCTCCATACCACATCGGGTAGGTCTAGTGTTATACTCCATACCACATCGGGTAGGTCTAGTTATACTCCATACCACATCGGGTAGGTCTAGTATTATATTCCATACCACATCGGGTAGGTCTAGTGTTATGCTCCATACCACATCGGGTAGGTCTAGTGTTATACTCCATACAACATCGGGTAGGTCTAGTTATAATCCATACCACATCGGGTAGGTCTAGTATTATATTCCATACCACATCGGGTAGGTCTAGTGTTATGCTCCATACCACATCGGGTAGGTCTAGTGTTATGCTCCATACCACATCGGGTAGGTCTAGTGTTATACTCCATACCACATCGGGTAGGTCTAGTTATAATCCATACCACATCGGGTAGGTCTAGTTCACAATTCTTCACTACCATTCCCAGTAGGATAACAATAACAGTCCACTACCACTCCGGGTAGGACACAACAACAGTCCGCTACCACTCCGGGTAGGACACGATAACAGTCCGCTACCATTTAAGGTAGGACACAATAACAGTCTACTACCACTTCGGGTAGGACACAACAAACAGTTCACTACCACTCCGGGTAGGACACAATAACAGTCAACCACTACCTCTTCGAGTAGGGTAACAACAATAAACCACTCCCTATTTGGGTAGGGTAACAACAATCAAACTTACAACACATTACCTCTTTCACATACCTCGTTCACATCAGTGAGTATGAAATAGAGCCACTTATCCATTACCTCGGTGAGCGTTGGAGATCAGTTCCGAGTAACTTTAAAAGTCTACTCCGCGATTTCCTCCAACCTTAGGATCTTTCCTCATTTCCACAATAACAACAATGTTAGTCATTTATTCCAAATATCACATAAACAACTTATTTTGCATCATTTAATCATACAAAATATTCATCATCAATATTCAACCATCTAAAACATGCATAACATCTCATATTTCAATATTTCCAAAACTACTTCAATACAAGTTTCTAAATATCAAAGCATACATGTTCATCTCATATAACAATATTAAAGCACTACTCATTATCCACATCTAACATTTCATCTCTTTCTCTTTATACTCATATTCTCATTTTGGGGGTTTTTGGGGTGTTTTTCATGAATAACCCATAAAACTTTCCATTCATCAAATACCAACTCTAAACCAATAGTTTACAAGATAAAAACAACATAAAACGAACCATAACTCTAAAGGATGAGTTTCCATGGTTTCTCATGTTTTGAAAATAAATCCAACATACCCAAAACAAGTTAGAGAGGAAGAAGAAGAGTTAGTAACAAGAGGTTTACCTCTTCTCAAGCTCCAAGATGAGTCCTAAGGCTCCTTGCTCTTGAAAAGCTCTCCTCTCTCTCTTCTCTTCGAAGTTCTAACCCTAAAATGTGTTTGGGTTTCTGTTTTAAAGAGGTGTCGTCGGGTTGTAATCGATTACCAACATGGTGTAATCGATTACAACGTGAAAAATGCGCATATCTGATGCTTTTAATACGATGTAATCGATTACCAGAAATGTGTAATCGATTACCAACAATGTGTAATCGATTACCAGAAATGTGTAATCGATTACCAGCAATGTGTAATCGATTACCAGCAATGTGTAATCGATTACCAGCAATGTGTAATCGATTACCAGCAATGTGTAATCGATTACCAGAAATGTGTAATCGATTACACTGTGTCAGATGCACATATCTGATGCTTTTAATACGATGTAATCGATTACCAGCAGATGTAATCGATTACTAGCAGAGTGTAATCGATTACCAGCAGAGTGTAATCGATTACACTGTGTCAACAGCCCAAAATTGCCATTTCTCGCCCAGGGAAGAATCCTCCAGTATAGTCCCCCTCCCAGCTGATCCTTTTTCGCTCAGGCGAGAATCTCTCGATCAAGCGAGGCTTCCAGGACTGATACTATATTTTTAAAGATTAAAATTTGGGGTGTTACAATAAACATTCATATCATCTTCCTTTAATTTCCACTTTACTCATATTCATCCTATAGTATATATATCCCATAATATATATTCTATAGTATGCATATTATATTCGTTCGAAACATCATCATTCTCATTATTCAAATCCACCCTATAGTATATATATCCCATAATATATATCCTATAGCATGTATATTACTTTCATTCTCAACATCTTCCTTTTTATCGCTCATATTCACCCTATAGAATATATATCCCATATTATATATCTAATAGCATGCATATGACTCTCTTTGTGACATTCCCATTTCTCATCATTCATATTCACCCTATAGAATATATATCCCATAATATATATCCTATAGCATGCATACGACATTCATTGTGACATCCATATTTCTCATCATTCATATTCACCCTATAGAATATATATCCCATAATATATATCCTATAGCATGCATACGACATTCATTGTGACATCCACATTTCTCATCAATCATATTCACACTTGATCGTATTCATCGATTTCATTTTCCATACCACACCGGGCAGGCCGAGTTATTACCCCATACTACATCGGGCAGGTCGAGTTATTACCCCATACCACATCGGGCAGGCCGAGATATTACCCCATACCACATCGGGCAGGTCGAGTTATTACCCCATACCACATCGGGAAGGTCGAGTTATTACCCCATACCGGATCGGGCAGGTCGAGTTATTACCCCATACCACATCGGGCAGGTCGAGTTATTACCCCATACCATATCGGGCAGGTCGAGTTATTACCCCATACCAAATCGGGCAGGTCGAGTTCACAATAATTCACTACCATTCCCGGTAGGATAACAATAACAGTCCACTACCACTCTGGGTAGGACACAATAACAGTCCACTACCACTCCGGGTAGGACACAATAACATTCTACTACCACTCCGTGTAGGACACAATAACAGTTCACTACCACTCCAGGTAGGACACAATAACAGTCCACTACCACTCCGGGTAGGATATCCATAATAAACCACTACCTTTTCGGGTAGGGTATCCACAACAAACCACTACCTCTTCGGGTAGGGTATCCACAATAAACCACTACCTCTTCGAGTAGGGTATCAACAACATTCTTACAAACACATTACCTCTTCCACATACCTCATTCACTTCAGAGAGTATGATTTAGAGACACTTATCCCTTACCTTGGTAAGCGTTGGGGATCAGTTCCGAGTAACTTTAAAAGTCTCCTTCGCGATTTCCTCCAACCTTAGGATCTTTCTTCATTTCCACCAATAACAACAATGTCAGTCATTTATTCCAAAATAACACATAAACAACTCATATTTCATCATCAGACATACAAGGGATTCATATATTTTCAATATTTCCAAAACTACTCCAATACAAGTTTCCAAATATCAAAACATACCTGTTTATCTAATATATCAACATCAAAGTACAAACTCATCATCCACATTTAACATTTTATCCATTTCTCTTTTTACTCATATTCTCATTTTGGGGGTTTTTGGGGTTTTCATGAATAACCCACATAACCTTTTCATTCATCAAATACCAACTCTAAACCAAGAGTTTACAAGAGAGAAACACATTAAACGAACCATAACTCAAAAGAATGAGTTTCCATGGTTTCTCATGTTTTGAAAATAGATCCAACATACCCAAAACAAGTTAGAGAGGAAGAAGAAGAGTTAGGAACAAGAGGTTTACCTCTTCTCAAGCTCTAAGATGAGTCCTAAGGCTCTTTGCTCTTGAAAAGCTCTCCTCTCTCTCTTCTCTTCAAAGTTCTAACACTAAAATGTGTTTGGGGTTTCTATTTTAAAGAGCAGTCGTCGGGTTCTCGCTCAAGGGATCCCATTCTCGCTCAAGCGAGAAAATCCCGCCTTTTTAAAATTTCACATCTGACGCTCTCGCTCAAGCGAGAATCTCACAGTGTCAACAGCCCCAAATTGCCAGTTCTCGCCCAGGCAAGACAACTCTCGCTCAGGCGAGAATTCTCCAGTATAGCCCATGATTTCACCCTCCCAGATGATCCTTTCTTGCTCAGGCGAGAATCTCTCGCTCAAGCGAGACTTCCAGGACTGATACTATAATTTTAAAGACTCAAATTTAGGGTGTTACAATCCTCCCACTCTTATAAGAATTTTCTTCCCCGAAAATTAAACATACCTCGGATAATAATATCATCACCTAGACCTTAGGCACCAGAATACTCAACCAAAATCATAATCGATCCTCTAATCCATTCAGATTACTTAAACGGTCCCTAATGGCATACACCACTAAACCGTGATATCACCAAACCAATTCATGAACTAACTCATCAATGTCCAAATATTAAGATCTCAACCTTTAATAACTCGAATGCCATGAGAACTAAACCGTAATTCAGACTAAAGATTTTCCTATATTCGTCAAGAACCGTAGGTCTCTAGGACTGATCCAGCTAACAATCCTCATCTATGTTAAGAATTTCTATAACACTCCCGAAATTCAGCGAATGGGGAACTCCTTATCCCTCATCCACTCCAATACCTCATTTAACATCCATCAAACACTAGCTAGTTTCATCTCCACTCAAGAATCTAGCGCAATTTCATTTCACTCAATCGACAAAATACTTACACAAAAAGACTCTTAGTGTCTCATCCATTGTACACAATCAAACTATCCAGTAATTGTCCAATTACATCAAAAATATTTCCGTCATCAAATCTTATCGTTGAAAGGAATTTCCGATTCCTAGCCTCAACTGAAACCATAAAACCATTGATTCACACCAAAACTAGGTACCCTGTTACCGATCGGAAAGTGCAAGTTGACAAACACTCAAACCTACAACTGGCGTTCGTTTTGGTCACCCCAATTCCGTTAGCAAATATAAACTTATTAACCCACTCGCATTATGTCCAGAAATACATGGGCGTCTTGTATCATCAAATTTTTAACGACCTCATACTTAATCAGATATGATTGCTAAAATTTCGGAATTCTCCAACATGATACTAAATCATTATTTAGCCACAAGCTATGTTTCACCCAAAAAAATGATTTTTGAAAGCGTTTTGAATCCACGACTCATGGCAACCACACGTGGAAACAAGGTTCGCATACTCATTTCAACATACCCCAAAACTCCTTCTCTCATATGGTTACACCACGCCCATACACCACAATTACTGACGTTCACGAAACAGCAACAACTTTTATCGGTACAACATTCAACGCACACAATTGAGGTACGCCACCACTATTTCATGCATTGCCAATGTCCCACCGCAAAAGAACCGATCATTCGTGGCCAAAAGTTTCACGTCTAATAAAATGTATTCATCACATCGACGGGGTAAGTAACTCGACTAGCCTCTTTCCTTGACTATCAGCATAAGTCTTACCCCTTTAGCATACACACACATATCAATGCATACCAAATTTTAAATCATCACCTCAATAATTACACACAGTTAAACATAACACGATTTGCTGACCGCTAGTCCATTTCCAGGATTAATTTCCAGCTGGGACATCATTGCGCACATCAACACTATGGTAAAGGTTCTACCATTTACCCCAACCGTACACTGAGACATCCACATCGACACCCACCACCGGTACAATGGGTGGGTGGGGACAACTAAGTCGAAAACAACAACTTGGTGTACAATCTCAGTTGGTTCACACATTCAGCAAATATAGGGAGTGTGTCGCTCCCGAATTAGACAACACTAAAAGGGATACTTGTCACCATGCGATTTACCTCTCGACGGATCATCAACACCTGATGTCCCTGCGCCCCTCGGGGTAACCCTTCGACCGTGGTTCTTTGTCTCCTCGACATGAATGACATTCAGTCTCCGATCCAGCTTGGGACAAAACCTTTAAATATGCTCAAGCTCCTTGCAGTGGAAACATCCATTTCCTTTTCACGAGCACCTACTTCCATAATGAAGTCTACCGCACTTGATGCACATGGGAGTAGAAACTTCATCGGTAGGAACGGTAGGTAGGCTAGACCTTTGGAAACTCCGGTCACGATGTCTAGTAGTTACTGCATAAGGTTTCCGGTCATCTTCCACTCTCCCTTTACCTCTCTCCCGCATATGGTTGCGTTGAGGTCCATAGTTCCGGGGAGAAATTGTTTCGGGAGTCGCCAACTCATCCACCTTCAGATCATCCTCATACATCCGCCACTTGTTGACCAAAGTAGCAAAGTCGGCAATCTCTTGATGTCTGAACATCCTTTTCAGCTTGGACCTTAAGCCCGATTCGAATTTTGAGCACTTGGATCGTCCGTCCACCTCGAACTCAAAGTAGGGACAAAACCGAGCCAATTCCTCGAATTTAGTCGCATATTCCCCGACCGACATATTGCCTTGTTCCAACTTCAAGAACTCCATTTCTTTCTGCCTTTTCCAATCAGCAGGGAAGTATTTGTGAAGGAATTTCGCCTTGAAAGTACTCCAGGAAATCAATTGCCCCTCCGTCTCCATTTGACGTCTAGTGAACTCCCACCAGTTCTCGGCCTCCGTCCCTAGCATGTAAGTTGCGTAGGCCAATTTCTGAGCCTCCGAACAATTCATGACCCGGAAGATCCGCTCTATTCCCTGAATCCACTCGAGGGCAGCATCCGGAGCAAACCCTCCATGGAACTGACTGGGGTTCCTCTTGCAAAACTCATCCAGACCTTGGTACTCTGCCGGTCCGGGTGGGACTAGGTTTTGCGAACTCAGACTTGGTGCGGGGTTCTGATTCAGTCTACACAAGTTCTCGTTCATCTGTTATAGTGTAGCCACCGTCTGAACCAACAATTCATGTTGAACGTTCTGACTCGTTCCTCTTCAAGCCATGTTTTAACCTGCGCTCATTGGTAGTCATTACACAATTTAACTCACACATGTCAGGTTATCACATAGTCTCATAGCACGTTACATGTCATCCTACCAAAATCACATGCTTTAAACATTCAATACACACAATCTCAACTAGTCAAATCATAAACATGTTACAAAGAAGCAAGTAAGGCCATACCGTAGGCCGCAAAATTAACTATGCTCTGATACCATATTATAAGGACCCAAATTCTACCCTTTAAAATTTTTCATTTATTTTCATCCTCTCTTACATACATCTATAACTTTACTTAAAAACCCTCATGAAACACTCTTCTAAAATACTCTTTACCCTATTATATTATCATACAAATTTATGTTGCGGAAAAACATAATTCATTCGATTAGCAATTATCGCATACAACCAGTTACGGATTTTTCCAGAGTTACCATAACTACATATCAAAGTATTCCCCTAATCAAATTTACAGTCATCCCACAGTGTTATCAAATTAACTACAACGTCAAGTAGCAATAAAGACAATCAAGTTAATAAACAGAAAAGCTTCATTTACCTACAATGGGATTATCATAAACAACACACACAAAAAAGGGAGTAAGTCATTAGTTCAAACACTAACATCACATGATAATCCACATTTCAAATACGATTAATCTTTAATATAATTTGTAAACACACATGCGTAATTATAAACATTCATATCATCTTCCTTTAATTTCCACTTTACTCATATTCATCCTATAGTATATATATCCCATAATATATATTCTATAGTATGCATATTACGTTCGTTCGAAACTTCATCCTTCTCATTATTCATATCCACCCTATAGTATATATATCCCATAATATATATCCTATAGCATGTATATTACTTTCATTCTCAACATCTTCCTTTTTATCGCTCATATTCACCCTATAGAATATATATCCCATAATATATATCCTATAGCATGCATATGATTCTCTTTGTGACATTCCCTTTTCTCATCATTCATATTCAGCCTATAGAATATATATCCCATAATATATATCCTATAGCATGCATACGACATTCATTGTGACATCCACATTTCTCATCAATCATATTCACACTTGATCGTATTCATCGATTTCATTTTCCATACCACACTGGGCAGGCCGAGTTATTACCCCATACCACATCGGGCAGGTCGAGTTATTACCCCATACCACATCGGGCAGGTCGAGTTATTACCCCATACCATATCGGGCAGGTCGAGTTATTACCCCAAACCATATCGGGCAGATCGAGTTATTACCTCATACCACATCGGGCAGGTCGAGTTATTACCCCATACCACATCGGGCAGGTCGAGTTATTTTACCCAATACCACATCGGGCAGGTTGAGTTATTTTACCCCATACAACATCGGGCAGGTTGAGTTATTTTACCCCATACCACATCGGGCAGGTCGAGTTAACAATAATCCACTACCATCCCCGGTAGGACATCAACAACCGTCCACTACCACTCAGGGTAGGGCAACAATAACAGTCCACTACCACTCCGGGTAGGACTCAATAATAGTCCGCTACCACTCCGGGTAGGAGACAATAACAGTCCACTACCACTCCGGGTAGGACACAATAACAGTCCACTACCACTCCGGGTAGGATATCCACAATAAACCACTACCTCTTCGGGTAGGGTATCCACAACAAACCACTAACTCTTCGGGTAGGGTATCCACAATAAACCACTACCTCTTCGGGTAGGGTATCAACAACATTCTTACAAACACATTACCTCTTCCACATACCTCATTCACATCAGCGAGTATGATTTAGAGACACTTATCCCTTACCTTGGTGAGCGTTGGGGATCGGTTCCGAGTAACTTTAAAAGTCTCATTCGCGATTTCCTCCAACCTTAGGATCTTTCCTCATTTCCACCAATAACAACAATGTCAGTCATTTATTCCAAAATAACACATAAACAACTCATATTTCATCATCAGACATACAAGGGATTCATATATTTTCAATATTTCCAAAACTATTCCAATACAAGTATCCAAATATCAAAACATACATGTTTATCTATTATATCAACATCAAAGTACAAACTCATCATCCACATTTAACATTTTATCCATTTCTCTTTTTACTCATATTCTCATTTTGGGGGTTTTTGGGGTTTTCATGAATAACCCACATAACCTTTTCATTCATCAAATACCAACTCTAAACCAAGAGTTTACAAGAGAAAAACACATAAAACGAACCATAACTCAAAAGAATGAGTTTCCATGGTTTCTCATGTTTTGAAAATAGATCCAACATACCCAAAACAAGTTAGAGAGGAAGAAGAAGAGTTAGGAACAAGAGGTTTACCTCTTCTCAAGCTCTAAGATGAGTCCTAAGGCTCTTTGCTCTTGAAAAGCTCTCCTCTCTCTCTTCTCTTCAAAGTTCTAACCCTAAAATGTGTTTGGGGTTTCTATTTTAAAGAGCAGTCGTCGGGTTCTCTCTCAAGCGAGCCCATTCTCGCTCAGGCGAGAAAATCCTGCATTTTTAAAATTTCAGATCTGACGCTCTTGCTCAAGTAGAATCTCACATTGTCAACAACCCCAAATTTCCAGTTCTCGCCCAGGCGAGATAACTCTCGCTCAGGCGAGAATTCTCCAGTATAGCCCAGAATTTCATCCTCCCAGTTGATCCTTTCTCGCTCAAGCGAGAATCTCTCGCTCAAGCGAAACTTCCAGGACTGATACTATAATGTTAAAGACTCAAATTTAGGGTGTTACAACTTCTAACTGAAAAACCACATCTCTTTGCTAATAAACAGTAAAAGTTGTATGCATTTTCTTCATAGTTAAATATTTCCCCTTCGTAAGGAATTGAGTCATTCATTTTTTCAGCATGACCCAAATGTTCACTTTGTAGCTGTGACACCCTTAATTTAAGTCTTTAAAATTATAGTATCAGTCCTGGGATTCTCGCTTGAGCGAGGGATTGTCGCCTGAGCGAGAAAGGCTCACCTGGGAGGGTGAAATCTTGGGCTATATTGAAGGATTCTCGCTTGAGCGAGAGTTGCCTCGCTTGAGCGAGAGTTGCCTCGCTTGAGCGAGAGTGGCCTCGCTTGAGCGAGAGTTATCTCGCCTGGGCGAGAAAAGTGACATTTTAGACTTGTCGAGGCTGTAAGATCCTCGCTTGAGAGAGAGGATCCTCGCTTGAGCGAGAATTGCCTCGCCTGAGCGAGAGTTTCCTCGCCTAGGCGAGAGGGTCAGATCTGAGTTTTTAAAATGGGCGGGAATTTCTCGCTTGAGCGAGAATTTAGGGTTAGAAATTGAAGAGAGGTGAGAGAAGAGAGCTTTTCCAAGGTTAAGAAGCTTTGATACTCATCTAAAAGCTTGAGAAGAGGTAAAACTCTTGATTCTAACTCTCTTCTTCCCTTTGAAACTTGTTTTGGGTTTGTTGGATCTCTTCTCAAAATATGAGAAACCATGGAAAATCACCCTTTTCAGTTATGGTTCGTTTTATGTTGTTTTTCTCTTGTAAACTCTTGGTTTAGAGTTGGTATTTCAAGAATGGAAAGGGTTTGTGGGTTGATTCATGAAAACCCCAAAGGATCGATTGACTAAGTCTGCACACTTTTTACGTATGAACATGAGATACTCTTTGGAGCGATTGGCGGAACTCTATGTCAAGGAAATAGTTTGGTTGCATGGGATACCATTGAGCATAGTGTCGGATATGGATCCCCGTTTCACTTCGAACTTTTGGATTAGTTTGCAATCCGCATTGGGGACTAAGTTGAAACTGAGTTCAACTAATCACCCACAAACGGATGGTCAATCGGAAAGGACCATACAATCATTGGAGGATCTTTTGAGGGCTTGTGTTTTGGAACAACCTGGGAGTTGGGATATCATGTTGCCTTTGATTGAGTTCACCTACAACAATAGTTTCCATCGTAGTATCGGGATGGCCCCTTACGAAGCCTTGTATGGGAGAAAATGTAGGACTCCTTTTAGTTGGTTTGAAACTGGGGAGAACTTAGTATTGGGCCCGAGTTGGTCTGAGAAACGACGGAACAGATCAATAAGATCTAAGAGCATATGAGAATAACACAAAGTCGGAAACCTCTTGAGTTTAAGGAGGGATATCATGTATTCGTGAGAGTAATTCTGACTACTGGGATTGGTAGAGTGTTGAAATCCCGTAAGCTCACACCGAGATTTATTGGACCATACCAAATATTGAAGAGGATTGGGCTGATATCATATCAGATTGCTTTACCTCCATTATTGTCGAATCTTCACAATGTGTTTCATGTGTCTCATTTGCGGAAGTATATAGAGGATCCATCTCATGTGGTTGAGTCCGATCAGATAGAGTTGAAGGATTACATAACCTTCGCGACCTTACCCGTGAGGAACTTGGATACTAGCATTAAGAAATTGAGGGGAAAAGAAATTTCCTTGGTAAAAGTATTATGCAGCCAAGTGGATGAAGGCGATGCGACTTTGGAATTGGAACGAGATATGAAGGAGGATTACCCTCATCTGTTTGAATCGAGGTATGTTTAATTTTCGGGGACGAAAATTCTTATAAGAGGGAGGAGGATTGTGACACCCTAATTTTATTTGCCTATGTATAGTGAAATTATGGAGTATAGTGGGTGATTCTCGCTTGAGCGAGAGGGCCTCGCCCAAGCAAGAGGCCCAGTATCTGCTCCCAGGATTTCCTGGGATTCTCGCCTGGGCGAGAGTGGTTTGACACTGAAGGATCCTCGCTTGAGCGAGAGCATCATATCTGGATTTTTAAAATGGCAGGATCTGAAACACTTTTAGGGTTAGAAATTGAGATAGAAGAGAGAATGAGGTGATTTTGAGAGCAAGGACTCGCGGAAATCATCTAGGAGCTTGAGAAGAGGTAAATCTCTTGATTCTAACTCTCTTCCTCCCTTTCAAACTTGTTTTGGGTGTATTCCTCTCTTCTCAAAATGTGAAAAACCATGAAAACTCCTCCTTTAGAGTTATGGTTTGTTTTATGTTGTTTTTCTCTTGTAAACTCGTGGTTTAGAGTTGGTATTTGATGAATGGAAAGGTTTTGTGGGTTGATTCATGAAAACCCCAAAACCCCCAAAATGAGAATATGAGTAAAGAGGGAAATGGGTTAAATGATAGCTAAAAAGGATGAATATATGTTCTAATATTGAATATAAGATGATTATGCATGTTTTAGATGTTTGGAAACCCTTAATAAAATTATTTTTGGAAACATTGAACCATTATGAATCTCTTATATGTTTAAAGATGAAATATGAGTTGTTTATGTGTTATTTCGAATAAATGACTGACATTGTTGTTATGTGGTAGGGATGAGGAAAGATCCTAAGGTTGGAGGCGGTGTCGGTGGGACTTGCAAAGTTCACAAGGACCAAACCCAACACTCACCAAGGTAAAGATAAGTTTTTAATTAGCATACCGTATTTGGAAAATGCGTGGAATTGCTGTTTATGAATTGATGGTGTATCAATGAAGAGAAAACTTATTTTTAGCCGACCATGAACGGTTAGCGACTTTGGCTCAAGTTATGTAGCAAGCTTTGACTCAAGCGATGTAGCGATACTTTGGCTCAAGTTATGTAGCAAGCTTTGGCTCAAGCGATGTAGTAAACTTTGGCTCAAGTTATGTAGCGAAGCTTTGGCTCAAGCGATGTAGCAAACTTTGGCTCAAGTTATGTAGCGAAACTTTGGCTCAAGTTGTGTAGCGAAGCTTTGGCTCAAGCGATGTAACAAACTTTGGCTCAAGTTATGTAGCGAAACTTTGGCTCAAGTTATGTAGAAAACTTTGGCTCAAGCGATGTAGCAAACTTTGGCTCAAGTTATGTAGCGAAAATGAATTTAAAATGATTTACTGACCCTTTAAAATGTGGATTCTCTTATAATGATATTTATGGAATTAATGACTTAGTCCTTTGTATGTTGTGTGTATTTGTTGTTGATAATCCCATTCCAGGTAAACAAGTTAGTTGAGGATGCTTGGTTTGATGTCTTGGGAGCTTAAAACCAGGATTCCTTTATTTTTCTCTTTTTGTATTATGACTGACTAAATGCCATTTTGGATAATTGTAACTCCGAGTATTGTAACTCTGGATATTTGTAGATATGGGTATTGTGGAAACCCATATCTAGTTGTATGCGGTAGTTACCGGGAAACATTAATATGAATTATGTTTTTCTACAATTAAGGGTAACCATGGTATGAAATTGAAATTGCGAGATTAGAGCTATTAGATGATTAAATAAATGGATGATTTAATAGGGTAAAGGAGATATATGTATGATGTAACATGGGAAATCAAGTATAAAGTATTAAAATAAACAAAAAAAATTCAAGTGTAGAATTTGGGTCCTTACATATAAGATATCCAATCCACAATATAAACTAAAACTTGCGCTGTTACACATATTCCATTTAGATTGATCGTTCATTTTTTTCTATCTTTAACAACGAAACATCTAGATTCACTGTTGATCATTCATTTTTTTCTATCTCAACAGGACATCATTTTATTTCGCTGTTGATCATTCATTTTTTTCTATATTCAACAGCGAATCGTTTTAATTCGTTGTTGAATATATGTTTTAACACACCAACAACGAATCGTTGTAAATATTAATTGAAATTGTATGTTGTATATATTAAAAATTAAATGAAAATTACATTTTATATATATTTGTTACATGGAAACATAATTCGCTATCTTCAACAGCGAATCGTTGTAAATATTAATTGAAATTGTATGTTGTATATATTGAAAATTAAATGAAAATTACATTTTATGTATGTTTGTTACATGCAAACATTAAATCCTTATGCTACAATCTATATACATTAAAATCCTTAAAATCTATACATGCAATGTTTTACAACTTACAATCTATACATATATATATAAATCCTTAAAAATCTATACATATAATCTGCTACAATTAATCTATTCTCAAACAAACATCTAACTTGATTAGAGAGCTGGACAATTTTGATTGCTGAATTTTCCAAATACCTGCATATATATATATATACAACAAAATTTTCCAAATAGAAAATAAAATAGAATTGCCAAACATAAGTGTTCATCATTGGTAATTAACATCCAAAATATATATTGTCCAAAATAATTAATGTCCAGAACATAACAGAAAAAAGACAATAAAAAGAAAGAATAAAGAAATTGACATGCATGCATCATCATTGTTCAATCAGAGAAATTCTAGATCTGCTTCTTCAACATTGTCCAAAATATAATTAAGAAAATCAATATACTTTGAGTCAGCACCCCTGCAGTTGTGAATAATTTCCTGAAATAAAATTCATAAGATATAATAAATAGTGGCTTTTAAACATGGTTACAAATTCAATAATTACAAACATAAAACATGAATCACCTCTTCAATATTGATCCATCTTGAAAGATTAGCTTGTAAGGATTTTTAGAAAATACATATAACCCATCATTTGGCACAACATGAAAGTTTTCAAGAATATAGTTAAAACCCTGTCTAAGTTTATTTGGCAGTTGTGGAATATAACTATCATTCACAACAGCCTCAATTTTACCCCCTATTACATAAACATATAATATGATGGATCAAATGAAAATCATAAATCAGAAATGAAAAAATTTAAATGAATAATTAAATTAAAACACCTCACGATCAATGAAAATAAAAAAAACGCAAGGATCTCCACATATTTCCATCCGATGAAAAATAGTTTTATGTTCCAATTTCAGCATTCATGAAGTATTCTTACAAGATAGATCAATATCTCTAATAAACTTCATTTTCTTTCAATGATGTAGTTAGAATGAAATCCTTAAGTATAATTAACATGCTAAATATATAGACTCGGAGATTTATAGGAAACTGATATCTTTATTGCTTCTTGTGAGAAACTCATATAACGAAGCAAAACGAATTCTGGGGGTTCGAAAACAATTTAATACATGAGAGAATGTTGTTCAGAAATTGTAAATTTTTAAAAACCTATCTAATAAACAGCGCATGTTATAGAATACGTTGTATAAGATATAAAATCCACAGCGAATACCTACGAATGTGCGGAAAAAGAGTTCCCATCAACAGCGAAAATTAAATATCGCGCTGTTAAACATATTACAATTAACAACGGTGTACAATAGTTTCTATGTTAAAGATTACGAATTAAAACAAACACTTATTCAACCGCGCATATTTTCTGTTGCGTTGTTGACATTTTATCGGGTTATCAAATTTAATAGCGAATTCTTAAAGATGCGTTGTATAATTTTTCTCCGTCTTTTGTTTAACATCATTTTTCTAGGATGCACAGTTGAAAAACAGTTTTTAAAGACGTTTTCTGGCGTAGTGATAGTATAATGCTTATTTTTATATCACATCTTATGTAAATTTTATTCTTATCACAATATTATGTAAATTCAATGAGGATAGACGTTATTTTCATTTGGCGTAAGGTAGTTAGCCCTTGATTAGAAAGAGAGTAAGGGAATTGAAAACCCTTGTAATTAAGGGTGGAAACAGGCCAGGCCGCCTATCAAGGGCCTATTACATGGCCTATAACAGGTCAGGCCAGACCAGACTATTTTAGTAAAGAAGTCAGGTTTAGGCTTCTCCAAAAGCCTATTTAACCGAAATAAGCCAGACTCATGCCTTTTAAAAAGCCTATTAAGCCTAACAGGCCGACCTATTAATGTTATTATATATTTATAAATTATTTTTATAACATGTTCAAAAAACTAAATAAAAAAAAATTATGTAAATCCATTAGGGCTTAGAGATTAAACTATTTAATAATTGGATATTTAATTGTTGAGACTTGAGCTTAAGTACATAACCTAACTCATGTTAAATATTAGAACGATATCATATTTTACTATGATATTAAAATACATTTTTTTGTATATTCTAACCTCAAAGGCACCACAAATCATTCGAATACATTACGTAACATTGGAAGATGATGGAAATAATTGTGATAACAATGTAAAAAAATTCACAGTAATTGCTATAATTATAATAAATTTTTCTAGTTTGTATATAATTTTTTTAATTTGTTTAATTTTTTTAATTTTTTTTACCTTAGCAGGCCTTTAAACAGGCTAACAGACCAGAATAGGCTTTTAAACAGGCCAAACCTAGGCTTTGAATTTTTTTTACATAGGCTAACAGGCCAGGCCCAGGCTTCTATGTGCTATATAGGTTGGGTCTGTTTAAGGCAAAGCCTGGCCTGGCCTGTTCCACCCCTACTTGTAATGCTCAATGCTCTCAATTTGAATGGTTCATGGACTAGCTTCATCATTACTTCCTGTTCAGGTATTCCACATTGAAAAACGGAACTAGAACTGCCTACTCCAACTTCACCTTCACCTTCACCTTCACCTTTTGTCGGTGCATAGCTCTTTCTCCCTATCGTTAAAGAGTCCCGATAGTGTTGTGTTTCACTCTTTTTCTCTTCTTATCACTCGTTACTATAGTCGAAATTGAGGATTTATTAACGATTGAGGAAAAAAGGACTATTTAAGGTCTTGAGAATTGGGAATTTGAGGAAATGTAGAGTATTTGTGTAATCAATAGGTGAGAAACACAAATATTGTTGTGTTATGAGCAAATTAACAATTGAAGATTATATATAGCTCAATCTTAAAAGAGTTGTCGATTTGCAAAGAGATTGAGAGAAGAATAGGGGATTTATGTTTTTTTTGGTTTCAGACATTGGATATGTGTAATTGCACTTAACTATACCTGTTAATTGAATATATATGACAAAATTTTAATCAGTTATCCCGTTGAAATGCTAGATAGTCGATTACTAATCGATTACACAAAGAAACATATGTAGTTATATTGCTAGATGATTGATTATTAATAGATTATTCAGAGGATTCTTTGTGCAATATATGTTACCATCTATTGCATTATAATGTAACTAAACATTATTTTCACCCGCTTTTACTAAAAATTGATCTAAAATTCATATCTCAGATCAATCATACAACCTGTTGGTGCAGCGGAAACGATCGTTGCGCATCATTGATCACAAACAATCAAATAAAGTACATAGAATAAATAGAAGAGAAGAAACAAAAAATTTGGTAATGAGGTTCGGCCAATTGTGCCTACGTCCCTAGGAGCTCTGAGCGGATACCAATATATTATTAGAGAATAAGGATTAAAAACCCTAACACACCCATGAGCCCAAATGCCCATGGGGTGTTTTATTTGGTGCTTATATCTGATGCACATTACAACAAGGGACATCCAATATTTAACATTGGTTATTCTACTCTATTCTAATACCAGGTGATGTGGGACTAATGCAATAACATATTTCAAGCATTCACAATAATCTCCACCTTGATTGAAATAGACGATTATCTCGCTCCTTAGGAAATCTATACAAGATTCTCCACCTTGCTCAATGCATAATTCTCTTTAATAAATTGCTCCCCTTCAGCATAAACCTTCTAAGTATCCTTGACGATGTTACCAGGAGCCTAGCTCTCTAAACTTGTTTTGCAGATTCTCGTACCGCCATCTAATGGAACACACCGCCTAGCCATCAATTTCTAAGAAGTATTTTGATATATGGAACCTCTACACAAAAGTCCACCAACAAATGTCCTCTTCAATACTCAATCAAGCTGAACCTTGGAGCTTCCTTGGAAAGCCTCAACCGGAACCACCATTGTCTAGCCCGACAATCATAGTTCAAAAGAACTATCATACTCCACCATAAGGAGTATACCCATAACACACACCTTGTGTAATGCTAATCAGTGTCCGTGTCACACATTTGCATTCAAGTCATCCAACGCCTCTGTGCTTTTGTGGATCTACTAACAATTAATATCCTTCACTATGACATCCCAGACACGCCAATAGAGTGATATTGTTAGTACCTGTCTCAGGGCCAAACTCAACACCCGAGTCCCTATCTCCTTTATCCTTGCATAATACCTTTGATGCACCATGTCTAACCAACATGCCTTCATCCGCTTTTGCTTTTATCTAGAACATGGGATAACAGCCATATACCAATTAGCTCTGATACCAATTGTTGGTGCAGCGGAAGCGATCGTTGCGCAACGTTGGTCACAAGCAATCAAATAAAGTGCATAGAATAAATAGAAGAGAAGAAACAAAGAATTTGGTAACGAGGTTCTGTAAAGACCCAAATTCTACCCTTGAAATTTTTTCCTTATTTTAATCCAATTTCATGCTTTTAACTATAAATTATATTTACCGACTGAATGAACTTATTTAAAATATCTCACTTCCCTCATCACACCCAATCTATAAACCAAAAGTGACATACCAAATTAGGTGACAGAAAAACATAATTCGTATTAATGTAACTTAGTAACTACCACATACAATTAGCTATGGGTTTCCAAAACACCCATAGCTATATATATCCCGAGTTACTAGTTTCCATGATTAATTCCATGTACAACAATCATGTTCATAGTTACAAATAGTTAGTTCAAGTACAGCCAATGAGGTTACAAAAGAATGGATAAGAGACATCAAAATAAAAGTCTCTAAGCTCCTAATTAAAAACACCCATACTCCTTCTGTAGCACCCCAAATTTTAATCTTTAAAATTATAGTATCAGTCCCGGAAGCCTCGCTTGATCGAGAGATTCTCGCCTGAGCGAGAAAGGATCACCTGGGAGGGTGAAATCCTGGACTATACTGGAGGATTCTCGCCTGAGCGAGAGTTGTCTCGCCTAGGCGAGAAATGGCAATTTTGGGCTGTTGACTGCTGGTAATCGATTACACACTGCTGGTAATCGATTACACACTGTTGGTAATCGATTACACACTGCTGGTAATCGATTACATGCTGATAAACTAATCAGACCTGTGCATCTGACACAGTGTAATCGATTACACAGTCCTGGTAATCGATTACATGATGATTAAAAGCATCAGATATGTACATCTGACACAATGTAATCGATTACACCATGTTGGTAATCGATTACATCGCGACGATGCCTTTGTAATTTACACTGTGTAATCGATTACACACTTATGGTAATCGATTACATCATATTAATGTAATCGATTACACCATGTTGGTAATCGATTACATAGCGACGATGCCTCTATAATTTACATAGTGTAATCGATTACACTATACTTGTAATCGATTACACTTATCGTAGTGTCTATAAAATAGAAACCCAAAACACATTTTAGGGTTAGAACTTCAAAGAGAAGGGAGAGAAGAGAGCTTTTCAAGAGCAAGGAGCCTTAGGACTCATCTTGGAGCTTGAGAAGAGGTAAACCTCTTGTTACTAACTCTTCTTCTTCCTCTCTAACTTGTTTTGGGTATGTTGGATTTATTTTCAAAACATGAGAAACCATGGAAACTCATTCTTTAGAGTTATGGTTCGTTTTATGTTATTTTTATCTTGTAAACTCTTGGTTTAGAGATAGTATCTCAAGAATAGAAAGGGTTGTGGGTTGATTCATGAAAACCCCAAAAACCCTAAAAGTGAAAACGTGGTAAAAGGAGAGAATGAGTAAAATGCTAGAGGTAGAAGATGAGTTTACCCCCAAATATTGAAATATGAGATGTTATGCATGTTTTAGATGGTTGAATATTGATGATAAATATTTTGTATGATTAAATAATACAATATAAGTTGTTTATGTGATATTTGGAATAAATGACTAACATTGTGTTATGTGGTGGGATGAGGAAAGATCCTAAGGTTGGAGGTGGTGTCGGTAGAACTAGAGAAGTTGCCAAGAACCGAACCCCAATATTCACCAAGGTAAGGATAAGTCTTTAATTTTGCATTTGAAATAGAAAAGGTATATGTTCTGGTTATGCAAAGACTAATTTGTTGTACATTACGCATTTAATATAAACATATATGAGTGTGTTTATATTAAAGAAGACGTAGATTTACGGAAAAGGAAAATGTGTGTGTTTACGGGTTATGCCATAATTATATTGTAAATCACGTGTTTAGCATAAACATATATGGGTGCGTTTATACTAAAGATGGCGTGGATTTACAGGGAATGATTGATGGTGAATTCGATGGAAAGAAAATATATTTTTAGCCGACCATGAATGGTTAGCGACTTTGGCTCAAGTTATGAAGAAATACTTTGGCTCAAGTTATGTAGCAATGCTTTGGCTCAAGCTATGTAGCAACACTTTGGCTCAAGCTATGTAGCAACACTTTGGCTCAAGTTATGAAGCAATACTTTGGCTCAAGTTATGTAGCAATGCTTTGGCTCAAGCTATGTAGCAACACTTTGGCTCAAGTTATGAAGAAATACTTTGGCTCAAGTTATGTAGCAATGCTTTGGCTCAAGCTATGTAGCAACACTTTGGCTCAAGTTATGAAGCAATACTTTGGCTCAAGTTATGTAGAAATGCTTTGGCTCAAGCTATGTAGCAACACTTTGGCTCAAGTTATGAAGCAATACTTTGGCTCAAGTTATGTAGCAATGCTTTGGCTCAAGCTATGTAGCAACACTTTGGCTCAAGTTATGAAGCAATACTTTGGCTCAAGTTGCTCAAGCTATGTAGCAAAACTTTGGCTCAAGTTATGTAGCAATACTTTGGCTCAAGTTATGTAGCAACGCTTTGGCTCAAGCTATGTAGCAAAACTTTGGCTCAAGTAATGTAGCACAAAATGAATTTATAAAACAAATGGTTTACTAACCCCTTTTTCTAATGTGGATTATCTTATAATGACGTTTATTGAATTAACGACTTACTCCTTTGTGTGTTTTGTACTTTTGTCATTGATAATCCCATTGCAGGTAAATAGATGAATGGAGTATGCTAGGTCGGGAGCTTTAGGAGCTTTAGACTTCGGATTCACTATTTATGTTTCGTATTCTAAATGACTACTTGTGGATTTAAATGTTTGTAACCATGCGTAATGTTATTTTGGAGGATCAGAACCTTTGAGGTCTTAGTACTCATAGTGAATGATATGAATGAATTATGTTTTTCCGCAATTTAAATTATATGATAATATAATAGGTTAAAAGATTTGTTCAAGGAATGATTCATGAGGACTTCTAATTAAAATGATTATGTATGACATTATTGATTCGTGGATTGAGTGTGAGGAGAGAAATAAGATTTTGGAGTAAGGATATTAAATTGGTAATGTGAGTTATGAGTGATTGCATGGAATTGAATTAAAATGAGAAAAAATTTCAAGGGTAGAAAATCAGGTCGTTACACCTTCCACCTACCTGCAATGGGATTAACATTGACAATACACCAGAAACACAAAAGGGTAAGTCATTAACTCAATAAATATCAATGTAAGTTAATCCACATTTAATAAGATTAAATAAACGGTTTAGAATCAAATATACATAAAACCATTTTCATCGTTCATACTTTTGAAAACCATGCTACATAACTTGAGCCAAAGTTTGCTACATTGCTTGAGCCAAAGCTTGCTACATTACTTGAGCCAAAGTTTGCTACATTGCTTGAGCCAAAGCTTGCTACAGTAATTGAGCCAAAGTCGCTAACCCATCATGGTCGGCTAAAAACGAGTTTTATTTCCATTGGCACTCCACCAATACATAAACGGTAAATCAACTCCTCATTGTTACAAAAATACCCATATATGCTTATAACAACTAAGTGATTTACCATTCATTTCATTATTCCGAGTTTTATTTCCATTGGCACTCCCCCAATACATAAACTGTAAATCCATTCCTCATCGTTACAAACATACCCATATATGTTTATAACCACTAAGTGATTTACAAAACATTTCATTATCCACATCAGAAAATCCACACATTTTCTATCACAGTGCATAAGTTAAAGGCTTATCCTTACCTCGGTGAGTGTTGGGTTTGGTTCTTGGCAACTTCTCAAGTTCCACCGACACCGCCTCCAACTTTAGGATCTTTCCTCATCCCACCATATAAAACAATGTTAGTCATTTATTCCAAATATCACATAAACAACTTATATTGCATTATTTAACCATACAAGATATTCATCATATTTTCATTGTTGCTAAACTACTTTCATCATAAGTTTACAACTATCCAAAACATACATAATCATCTCATATTTCAACATTAGAAAGTAAACTCATCTTCTACCTCTAACATTTTACCCATTTTCCATCTTAACCCCATTTTCACTTTAGGGTTTTGGGGTTTTCATGAACCAACCCACAAACTCTTTCCATTTTCGAGATACTAACTCTAAACCAAGATTTTACAAGATAAAAACAACATAAAACGAACCATAACTCGAAAGGATGAGTTTCCATGGTTTCTCTCATTTTGAGAAGAGATCCAACATACCCAAAACAAGTTTCAAAGGGAAGAAGAGAGTTAGAATCAAGAGCTTTACCTCTTCTCAAGCTTCTAAATGACTCATACGCCTTCTTGCTCTTGAAAAAAGCCATCTTCTCTCACTTCTCTCTAGGTTAACCCTCATAAATGTGTTTGGGGTTCCCTATTTAATGTAACAGCGTCGGGTTCTCGCTTAAGCGAGCTCATTCTCGCTCAAGTGAGAAAGTCCCGCCCATTTTAAAAACTCAGATCTGACCCTCTCGCCCAGTCGAGGGAACTCTCGCCCAGGCGAGGCATCTCTCGCTCAAGCGAGGATCCTCTCGCCCAAGCGAGGATCTTACAGCCTCTATAGGTCCAAAACATCACTTTTCTCGCCCAGGCGAGACCACTCTCGCTCAAGCGAGCCAACTCTCACTCAGGCGAGAATCTTCCAGTATAGACTAGGATTTCACCCTCCCAGGTGAGCCTTTATCGCCTAAGCGAGAATCAGTCACTCAAGCGAGAATCCCAGGACTGCTACTATAATTTTAAAGACTCAAACTTAGGGTGTTACAGGTTCGACCAATTGTGCATATGTTCCCGGGAGCGCTGAGCGGCTACCAAGATATTATTAGATAATAAGGATTACAAACACTAGCACACCCATGAGCTCAAGTGCCGATGGAGTGTTTTTATTTGGTGCTTATATCTGGTGCACATTACAACAAGGGACCTGAGTCCAATATATAATATTGGTTACTCTACTCTATTTCAATACTAGGTAATGTGGGACTAATGCAATAACATATTTCAAGCGCAACCAAATAAGAATACATTTCAATGAAAACACATAGAAACAAGTATACAAATATGAAATGATGCAAATCAGATTTAAATTATCGAAACATAAAGAACAATTAAGCCTTTATGAAAGATTCTTAGTTCTCTTCTACTAATAAACAATGTGTCTCTAGGAAGTGGTTTTGTTAAAAAAAATCTGCTAATTCCTTTTAAGTATCAACAAAATTTCTAAAATAATATCCTTTTTCAAATGATCTCTCAAGAAATGATATCTAATTTCTATATAATTTTTCATGAATGTAAAACATGATTCTTAGTTAGGTTGATTGCCTTAGTATTGTTGTATTTTATTAGGGTATGGTCAAGTGTTAGATTGTAATCTTACAATTGTTGTTTCATCCATGAGATTTGAACACAAAATCAACTGATAGAAATGTATTCCACTTTAGTCATGGACAAAAGCTACAAAAGATTTCTCTTTACTATCCCAAGAAATTATAGAGCTTCCTAGGAAGTGAGAAGTAATAGAATGGAAATAACCTACTAATGTTATGTTAGTATTGTTTGGTCCACCATGACCGGGGGAAGAGTGGAGAGCCACAAGTACGACATCACGTCTTGAACCAAAACCCTAAGGCAATGGTCCATGAGCCTTTTCCAGTTATAAACTCTTTCATTCTTTCCCTCATATCCAATGTGAGACTTCACACTTGAATAAACCCAACAATATGTTCTTCAAGTGTGGGTACCACACACTTGTAGGTATGCTCCCCCTTAAGTCCATCATTTCCCAACTGAACCATTAGCTATGGTATCAGTTTTTGGTTTCGACCGCGACCGGGGAGCCTTCAACCATCGAGGAGTCCCACTGTTACCAGGGCATGAGAAGATTGGAAGCACAAGTGAGACACCAAGTCTTGAACCAAAACCTTAATTCAATGGTTTCACGAGCCTTTTCCACTTATAAACTCTTTCATTCATATCATCATAACTAATAAGGGACTACACACTTAAATATGTAACACCCTAATTTTAAAGTCTTTAAAATTATAGTATCAGTCCTGGGATCCTCACTTGAGCGAGAGATTCTCGCTTGGGCGAGAAAGGTTCACCTGGGAGGGTGAAATCCTGGACTATACTAGAGGATTCTCACCTAAGCGAGAGTTGGCTCGCCTGAGCGAAAAATGGCATTTTGGGACTGTTGAGACTGTGAGATTCTCGCTTGAGCGAGAGGGTTAGATCTGAGTTTTTAAAATGGGCGGGATTTTCTCGCTTGAGCGAGAATAAGCTCGCTTAAGCGAGAACCTGACGAGACAGCATTTAATGAGAAACCCTAAACACATTTTAGGGTTAAGAATTGAAGAGAGGTGAGAGAAGAGAGCTTTTCCAAGGGCAAGGAGCTTTGATACTCACCCAAGAGCTTGAGAAGAGATAAAACTCTTGATTCTAACTCTCTTCTTCTCTTTTAAACTCACTTTGGGTATGTTGGATCTCTTCTCAAAATGTGAGAAACCATGGAAACTCATCCTTTTGAGTTATGGTTCGTTTTATGTCATTCTTACCTTGTAAACTCTTGGTTTAGAGTTAGTATCTCAAGAATGGAAAGGGTTGTGGGTATAGAAGCATACACTCTGGCTTGAGTATAGAAACATACACTCTGGCTTGAGTATAGAAGCATACACTCTGGCTTGAGTATAGAAGCGTACACTCTGGCTTGATTATAGAAGCATACACTCTAGCTTGAGTATAGAAGCATACACTCTGGCTTGAGTATAGAAGCATACACTCTGGCTTGAGTATATAAGCGTGATTTGTTTTAAGAGAAATGAGAATCTGCTTTTAGCTAACCCTAAGGGGCGTAGCGACTTTGGCTCAAGTTATGTAGCAAGACAAAAATGAATTTCTAAAATGGTTTACTAACCCTTTTTCTAATGTGGATTATCTTATAATGACGTTTATGGAATTAACGACTTACTCCTTTGTGTGTTTGTGTTCTTGTCATTGATAATCCCATTGCAGATAAATAGGTGGCATGAGGGGGGACTCATTTTTGGGGAGCTTAGGGAGCTTATATTTTGGATTCATTCATTTGCACTATTTTGTATATGAGTGCATAGTTGATAGTTTTTCCAAAACATTATGTAATTATGACTATATGACAACTGATATGAGGTGTAACCCTTGATATGTGTAGCTCTGAGTAATTTGGAAACTCATAGCTAGTTATATGCGGTGGTTTTCAAATATATTGAATGAATTATGATTTTCTGCTAAGTGGAGTATAGTTATAGAGATGTAGAATGAATGTGAATATGTAAATAAGATTAAAAATGAAAGGAATGCATGCGGGAAGAGTAAATAAGGGAAAAAAATTTAAGGGTAGAATTTCGTCTTTACAAAATAAACCCAGCAAGTAGCCCTAAGATACCATAATTACATATGGGTAGTTCCTTTAAGATATTTCAATACCTTTTTAGAGCCAATCCTTAGGGTTGGCTTGATATCATGTACACATGTACACACTAAATATAATATGAGGTCTACTAATAATTAACTACAATAAGTAACCAATTAAATCATGATGTTTTGTTATCTCAATCACCTTTCCTTTTTTATCTTTGTCCAAATAACATGATGACATCATTGTTTCCATGCCTACCATAGCTTTCATCATATCAAACTTTCTTAATAGCTCTGTGCAATATTTAGCTTGATTGAAAAATGTCCAACCATCCATTTGTTCTATTTATAATCTAAAAAAAAGAAATTTTGCTCTCCCACCATAGACATTTGGAATTCGCTTATAATAAGCTTTGAAAAATTCTTGCACAAATCGTTGGGGCTTTCCTCTTTCAAACCTTTTTTCCTTAGTTTCTTATACCAAGCTTTTGGGGCTTGCTATCAACCATACAATGCATTTTTAAGTTTGAAAACATAATTTGGAAATTCAAAATTTTCAAATGTGGGTTGTTTAAACTATATAGAAGATGTAAATTCTAAAAGCATTACTGTCGCTTATAATCTTTCTTATGGTGCATATATTTCATCATAATCTATTCCTTATTCTTGGTTGTAGTCCTTAGCCATAATTCTAGCCTTATTTCTAATAATAAGGCTTGACTCATCATGTTTGATTCTAAAGATCATTTAGTGCCTATTATGGGACGATCTTTAGGCTTAGGAAATTGATCACATAGTTCATTTCGTTCAAATTGGTTTAGTTATTCTTACATATATTATTGCAAATATTATTGAATGGAATTTCGTGTTACCACTCCCTTATTAATATCACCTACGATTTTGTACATTGGGTGATCTCTAATCGTTTTAGAAGCTTTATGAAAATATTATTGCACATATTGGCTTCATTTAGAAGGTTCTTCACTATTTAAAATCTCTTGTTCTTTCAAATAAGTGTTTCCTAATAATTGTTAAACACAATCATAACTATTTCCATTCTTTTCCGGAGTTAGATTCGTCAACTTTAACTTGTATTGATTTTTCAATAGTCATTGTCCTTTCGTTATAGATTTTGTATGCTTTATTATACAAAGAATATTCAAGGAATATACATTCATCGACTTTTGTGTTAAATTTTCCCAAACGTTCTTTTCCATTATTCATGATAAAACAGAAAATCAAATGCACGGAAGTATGAAATATTTTGTTTTATCACTTTGTAAATATCATAGGGAGGCTGCTTCAGAATAGGCGTAAATAGAGTCCTATTCATAACATAACTAATAGTATTAACTACGTTGGCCCAAAAGTAGTTTGGGAATTTTGAATTATTAAACATGGTCATTGCTAATTCCCCTCATCAACTCCATTTCTTGAGGTAATTCTAAGAGCTAATAAATAATATGTGATACCATGCGCCTCAAGAAAATATATAAAATTCATGATCTTCATTCTCACCGCCATGGTTCAACTGATAGATGGAATAGTAAGGTTCTTTCATTTTGGATAACCTTGACAATCTTTTTGAAAGACTTGCATGCACAATTTTTTTAGAGAAGTAATTTCCATGTAAGTCTAGAATAATCATCAAAAATAACTAATGCACAGTAATTGCCTTCATACCTCATAACTTGATATAGTCTAAACAAGTCCTCACGAAGTAATTCCAAAGGTCTTATAGAGATCAAGTTAATAGGAGGGAAACAATTTTTAGATTATATGCACTTTTGTCATGCATCACAAATTATATCCACTTGAAAACTACGCCATATATATAAATTAACAGCGCGCATTTTGGGATACATAACAGCGATTCTAGGTGCAGTCTATGTGAGCGCAATAGTATATGATATGCTTTAAGAACACTTATATGGGCGTTGTTGTATGTCAATTTTTAACAGCGCTCATTACAATGAACGTTGTTGTATGTCATACATACAACAAGCGTTGTTATATATGTACATGATTTTTAACAGCGCTCATTACGAGTTATATTGATATGTCATCTTTAACATTACTTATTTAACATCACTCATATTAAATAAGACAAAATCTTTCTTAGACATTTTATCAAACACATAAGAATCATGTCCAGTGCCACCACATTTATAAACCTTTGCATGAACTTTTCTCTATTAGTTCAAGTCCATTAACTGAGAAGATTATATGGAGTAATGTAAAGGACGAAGATGATGAAGATGTAGAGGACAATTCCATGAATTTCTTCTCTCCCTTAACCGAAGAAATAAGAGGACAGAAAGATACGGTCATATTCAATATAATAAGAATGAAATCAAAATTTAGACATAAAATATGGATGAAAAAATAATAACCAAATACAAGAAATACATACAAGAATGCAAGTTTGGTAAATCAACAACAACTTCACGTAGATTCAACCTTGATATTTCATGTAATATAAAATTGGTAGTTAATAAAGATGTAAATGCAAGGAGCAAGAGTGAATCAAAGAGAAATAAATGAGGTAAAATATAAGAATGATTTACCTTATGCTCAAATAGAGAAATCAAAAGTTAATAACTTGTTTGAAGATATAAACTAAGAGAAGAAGAATAAGAGCTGAATGATATGTGTATTATTGTGTGTGGGTTTTTTTTAAATCTGCAAAGATTCGCGTCAACTAGAACAAAAATGTATGACTTTAACAACACTCTCTAAAGAAAAGTGTTGTTAAATGTGTGACTTTTCAGCTGCACTAACTCAATCAAAACAAATTCACTATAAAACTTGTAAAATAAAAAACAAATAGTAAAAAGAGTTTTTTTGGAATTTCAGTGTGTAACTTTTTGACGTAGTGAGAAAATTTGGATAGAATGAATTTTTCTACCCCAAATGCATATATAATAAGTCCAATTATGATTAGTGGTTCAAACATTATGTCAAAAATAACATTTCATCATAGCACCTTTACCATCACTTGCTTAAACGAGCATTGTTAAATGTGTTATATCAACAACGCTTGCTTAAATGAGTGCTGTTAAATGTGTCATATTAACAACATTTTCTTAAATGAGCATTGTTAAAGGTGTCATATCAACAACGTTTGCTTAATGAACGCTGTTAAAGATGTCATATCAATAGTGCTTGCTTAAATGAGTTATATCAACAAGTAGTGAATAAATAGTGTTATGATGAAATATTATTTTGACATAACTTTTAAACCACTAATCAGAACTGGACCTATTATATGCATTTGGGGTTGAAAAACCGATTCTATCTAAATTTTCTCACTATGTCATAAAGGTACACCCTGAAACTCATTTAAGCATTGTAAAATGTGTGATTTTTAGCAGCGCTCATTGTAATGAGTATTGTTGATATGTCATCTTTAACAGCACTTGCTTCAAAAAAGCACTGTTGAATATTTTAGTCAAACATAAGACATCATTTGTGTAAGGACCCAAATTATACCCTTGAAATTTTTTCTTATTTTAAATCATGCAAACATTCATTTTGCTCATATCCAACATGCAAAATCTAAATCAACATCCACTCAATAACGTCATTTCATTCCACACATGAGAAATAATCGCAATTTACTCAAAAATTCTCAATAGTATTTCAATTCGTACTTACCACACACAAAAACATGGTAGTCATCCAACAAGTAGCATTTAGGCAAACAAGATTTTTGGAGTCATTCCGATACTAAATAAATTACCAAGTAATTATCCAACTCAACCAAACATTCTTACTACAACGATTACGGTTTGAGAAGATTTGCTAGTTCATAGTATCAACTAGGCATACAAGGTCACAGACTCAATCGAATCACATGCTTGGCCACCAATGCTCATCGCAATTTTACAAACACTCAACCCAATAATTTACGTTATGTTTGGATATTTCATTTATAATTGCAAATATACATCATATCTTCAGCATGTCTAGAAACAACTAGTCAGAAGTACTCTACAAAGTTTTTAGCAACATTACATTCGCACAGGATGCAGTTGTTAAACTTTTGGACATTCAATGTGGAACTAAGTTACTGTTTAGCCACATTTTACACTTCACCCCAAATGACGTTCAAAATAGTTCAGATATAAGTTTCGTGGCAATTATCTCGCGAAACAAGGTTTTCATAATCATTTAAAAATAGCTTCAAAAATCCGTTTTCTCATGTGACACTGAAATTTTCAAATTAAGATTTTCAAAGGCTAGCTATTTCTGGAGTTACATTCCATTCGGGGCATTAGAATTCTCACAGTCCATTTAACAAAACTTACCTATGCCGTAATACTTCAATCATGCACAGTAATCACTAACACACATGAAACAAAAATAAGTTTTGTAAGTACAATATCAAGCAGATAATTGGGGTACAATACCACTATATCGCGCGTTGCAATTATTCCACTACTAAAGGTCAATCACCATATACCAAAAGTTTCATGTACAACAATCAAGATGACTTCGCTATTCCCAATACTACTTTCCACAAAAGCATAGAACAAAATTTTGTTTACCCATTTACCCGCTAAAACTTAAGCAACACAACATCCATGTTCATCATCAAGGTTCAGATTTATGCACATATAAGAAATCACTAGCATAATGAAAATTTATTACCTTAACTTTATTATGCCCATTTTGTTTTTCATACTGGTTTGCTTTTAATTTCCCAAGGTTTAGAGAGTCACTTCAAGTTTAAACATATAAGGAATTTCCACCTTTATGCCAACGCACTCTTCTCAATGACATTTAGGTACTTCACCCACTTCATCCGTTACTTTGAACCATGAGTTTTACTTTTAGTATAATCATACAAACTAATGCAAACAAGAAAGTCTAACTTTTAGCAACTTAAAAAAACAACGATAGCAGACTTAGTCGTTTCAAAACACACTAGGCATCTTTCATTTAATTTCCTCTTTAACCCAATATTTTTAAAACCAAGGCTTCATGTTCAACACCTTCAATACAGCATATCCATCTACATTGTCATACAGAACATGTTACACACAAATTATCCTCTTCAATCAACTTTCTAACCCTTCATGCATTGCAAGCAAACTCATATGCAGGAATAGGTCACGACACACATGGTTCTTCCCATGCAAACAGTCAAGTACATGTTAGTAGACTTCTACAATTTAAAATTTTGCACGATTACATGTCACATAATAAAGATGTAGATATTTAGTCACCAAGTCTCATAATCGGTTAATCTTTACCTCATGCATATTCGTTTTTAAACTTGAGGAATGACAAGAAAATCAGCACCATGTCTCAAATAGGAACATGTAGGAAACCACATAGCATGACATACGACTTTTCATGTTAAATCTCTTTCCACGGTTACAAAGGACTCACATTTCATTCATTATCAAACGTCATCCATAGAAGAAAAATCCACTTTCCAAGACAAGATACATAGTTCTTTCAAGTCTTATTCTTTTGAAATACTAACGAGTTCTTAAATACCCTCCTGTGACATCAACAGAATAAACACCGATCCCTTTCCTGAAGGGAAGTTCTGACTCCCTTAGACGACACTGGCCCCATACCACTAGCCTGTTCAGAAATCTCGCACAGATCCCCAACCGCCACGACCTTGTCAGCACTATTCAATCATAACATGATTTGCTGACAATCAGTCCATTCCCAGAATTAAATCTAACTGAGATAACGACAAGCAGACTGAATCTACGGTAAATATTACACCATTTACCACAATCAGACACAAAGACGTAAACGTCGATACCACCGTCAGCCCACTAGTCGGGGTGTATAAGACCAAGTTAAAAAGCAAGGACTTAGTTTGCAATTCCAGGCAGTCTACACATTTAACACATACAAGGGAGTTTGTCGCTCCCGAATCAACAACACTAAACAAGGAATACTTGTCACCATGCGTTTACCTCGGACTAAACCGTCAACACCGGACGTATCCGTGCCACTCATGGTGCTCCCTTGGCCCGTTGTACTATGTAACGACCCAAATTCTACCCTTGAAATTTTTTCATTTATTTTAAATCTTTTCTTGCATACAGTCGTCACCTTAATTAAAAACTCTCAAGTATCACTCTTTGAAAATACTCTTTACCCTATTATATTATCATACAAATTTATGTTGCGGAAAAACAAAATTCATTCAAATAGCATTTACCACATACAACCAGTTATGGGTCTCCCAGAGTTATAACGTCCATAACTACACATATCCGTATTAATCTAAACAGATTTACATTCATCCCATGATATTATCAAATCATCTACAATGTCAAATAGCAGTAAATACAATCACGTTAATAAACACAAAAGCTCCCTAAGTGAGCTTCCTTCTCAAAGTCCTTCATTTACCTACAATGGGATTATCATAAACAACACACAAAACAAAAGGGAGTAAGTCATTAGTTCAAAAACTAACATCACATGATAATCCACATTTCAAATACGATTAAGCTCTACTACAATTCGTAAACACACATGATTAATTGCAAACATTCATATCATCTTCCTTTAATTTCCACTTTACTCATATTCATCCTATAGTATATATATCTCATAATATATATTCTATAGTATGTATATTACTTTCATTCTCAACATCTTCCATTTTATCACTCATATTCACCCTATAGAATATATATCCCATACTACATATCCAATAGCATTCATATGCCATTCTTCGCGACATTCACATTTATCATCATTCATATTCACCCTATAGAATATATATCCCATAATATATATCCTATAGCATGCATACGACATTCATTGTGACATCCACATTTCACACCATTCATATTTACCCTTAATCGTATTAATCAATTTCATTTCCCATACCACGTCGGGCAGGCCGAGTTATTACCCCATACCAAATCGGGCTGGTCGAGTTATTACCCCATACCACATCGGGCAGGTCGAGTTATTTTACCCCATACCACATCGGGCAGGTCGAGTTATTTTACCCCATACCACATCATGAAGGTCGAGTTATTTTACCCCATACCACATCGGGCAGGTCGAGTTACTTTACCCCATACCACATCGGGCATGTCGAGTTATTTTACCCCATACCACATCGGGCAGGTCGAGTTATTTTACCCCATACCACATCGGGCAGGTCGAGTTATTTTACCCCATACCACATCGGGCAGGTCGAGTTATTTTACCCCATACCACATCGGGCAGGTCGAGTTAACAATAATCCACTACCATCCCCGGTAGGACATCAACAACCGTCCACTACCACTCAAGGTAGGGCAACAATAACAATCCACTACCACTCCGGGTAGGACTCAATAATAGTCCGCTACCACTCCGGGTAGGACACAATAACAATACACTACCACTCCGGGTAGGACACAATAATAGTCCGCTACCACTCCGGGTAGGACACAATAATAGTCCGCTACCACTCCGGGTAGGACACAATAACAGTCCACTACCACTCCGGGTAGGACGCAATAACAGTCCACTACCACTCTAGGTAGGACGCAATAACAGTTCACTACCAATCTGGGTAGGACTCAATAACAAACCGCTACCACTTCGGGTAGGGTATTCACAATAAACCACTACCTCTTCGGGTAGGGTGTCAACAGTAAACCACTACCTCTTCGGGTAGGGTATCAACATTATTCTTACAAACACATTACCTCTTTCACATACCTCATTCACATCAGCGAGTATGATTTAGAGACACTTATCCCTTACCTTGGTGAGTGTAGGGGATCGGTTCCGAGTAACTTTACAAGTCTCCTCCGCGATTTCCTCCAACCTTAGGATCTTTCCTCATTTCCACCAATCACAATAATGTCAGTCATTTATTTAAAATAACACATAAATAACTCGTATTTCATCATCAAATACACAAGGGATTCACATATATTCAAGATTTCCAAAACTACTTCAATACAAGTTTCCAAACATCTAAACATATATGTTAATCTCGTATAACAACATCAAAGCACAAACTCACATCCACATCTAACATTTCATCTCTTTCTCTTTATACTCATATTCTCATTTTGGGGGTTTTTGGGGTTTTCATGAATAACCCACAAAACCTTTCCATTCATAAAATATCAACTCTAAATCAAGAGTTTACAAGAGAAAAACAACATAAAACGAACCATAACTCTAAAGGGTGAGTTTCCATGGTTTCTCATGTTTTGAAAATAGATCCAACATACCCAAAACAAGTTAGGGAGGAAGAAGAAGAGTTAGAAACAAGAGGTTTACCTCTCCTCAAGCTCTAAGATGAGTCCTAAGGCTCTTTGCTCTTGAAAAGCTCTCTTCTCTCTCTTCTCTTCAAAGTTCTAACCCTAAAATGTGGTTGGGGTTTCTATTTTAAAGAGCAGTCGTCGGTTCTCGCTCAAGCGAGCCCATTCTCGCTCAAGCGAGCCCATTCTCGCTCAGGCGAGAAAATCCCACCTTTTTAAAATTTCAGATCTGACCCTCTCGCTCAAGCGAGAATCTCACAGTGTTAACAGCCCCAAAATACCATTTCTTGCCCAGGCGAGATAACTCTCGCTCAGGCGAGAATCCTCTAGTATAGCCCAGTATTTCACCCTCCCAGGTGATCCTTTCTCGCTCAGGCGAGAATCTCTCGCTCAAGCGAGACTTCCAAGACTGATACTATAATTTTTAAGACTCAAATTTAGGGTGTTACATACTAGGCCTCCCAACCTCCACAACATTTACATTCCGAGTAAACTTCGGACAAAACCTTTTTATATGTCCCTTTTTCTTACAGTGGAAACAACCATTCCCCGAACTAGGACAAATTGTTCCCACATGCTTCCGCCCACATTTGCTTCACATAGGAAATAAGTCGGGTTGAAATTATCCAACAGTAGGTTTCGACCCTTGATAACCATGGTTACGATGGACACTAGTTAGAGCATATGATCATTGGCTTTCATTCCCCTTCTCCTCATACATCCTACACTGGATCAGACTATCCGCTTCTGATGCCTCTGCACCACACATGGTAACCACTCTGCCGATAGATTAAGGTCGTCTAGTCCCCAGAGCATTCATACTCTGCCGTGAATTAGGAAAGTACCTCTTGATATGCCCGGTCTCTTTGTAGTGAAAAGAGCTATTTGTCGTTCTAGGACACAATTCTCCGACATGACTTCGGTTACACTTGTTGCACCAGGATGGAGAGTTTAACTGTGACCCTCTAGAATTTGCATGGGTCTTCGGCCCGTGCGAAGTGTAACCCCGAGTACCAATAGGTGGAAAATAAGGCTTTCGTTCTTCGGAAAACATTTTGCCCTTGCCCCTTCCGCGCAAAAAGTTTATTTTAGGACCAAAGTTCTTGGTGTGAAGATGGTGATCTTTCCCAACCTATGGCTAAGGTTTTGATGATGGTCACTATGTCATCAAATGCAAAAAGAAGACTAGCAAATCAAAAGTCAAAGAAGCTCATATGTGTAGTCTAAGTCTTCTAGGTAAAACGATACTTGAACTTAAAATCTCTTAACTATACGATAAAGGCTGATCTTTGAAAAACTCATGCATGAAACTAAGATCATTTGCACTAAAGCATAAGTTTTCTGTTTTTAAACAGTGTAATCGATTACACAATCCTGGTAATCGATTACATGCTGATAAAATAATCAGACCTGTGCATTTTACATGATGTAATCGATTACACTATACTAGTAATTGGTATCAGAGCTTAAGTTTAGGTAATTTTCTCCTAAGATCCTAACTATGGCCTCAAAACAATATCTAGGAGAGGGATCCAATATAAATCATCCACCAAACTTTAATGGTGAACATTACGATTTCTGGAAAATTAGGATGAGAATCTTCATTGAGTCTCAAGACTTAGAAATTTGGGACGCCATTGAAAACGGTCCCTTTATTCCAAGTCATCTTAGTTGTGGTATAGTAGAAACAAAACCAAGAAGCGCTTGGGATAATGAAGATAAAAGAAAAGTTCAATATGATCTAAAAGCCAAGAACATTATAACTTCGGCTTTAGGAATGGATGAATTCTTTAGAATCTCAAATTGCAAAACTGCAAAAGAGATGTGGGAAACCTTAGAGACCACCCACGAAGGAACATATGAAGTTAAGCGTTCAAGACTCAATACTCTGTCACAAGAGTATGAACTCTTTAGAATGCTTCCTGGTGAGAAAATACAAGACCTGCAGAAAAGATTTAGCCACCTTACTAACCATCTCATTGCCTTAGGAAAAGACCTATCTACTAATGACTTAAACTTAAAAGTTCTTAGGTCCCTAAATAGAAATTGGCAACCCAAAGTTACTGCCATATCAGAAAAGAAGAGTCTGTCTAAAATGTCTCTTGCAACCCTCTTTGGTATTTTTCAAGAACATGAATTAGAATTAGGGAGATTAGAGCAAAATGAAGAAATAGAAAAGAAACACAAATCAATTGGTCTAAATACTGTCACTAAAGATAGAAATAGTGATATTGATGACGACGAGGACATGATTCTTCTAGCCAAAAGATTTAATAAATTCTTGAAGAAAAGCAAAAACTTCAAGAATAACAAATTTTCAAGAAAAAATGAAAATTCTTCCTCTCAAAACATCACTTGCTTTGAATGTGGCAAAAGTGGCCACATAAAAGCAGATTGTCCTACTCTTAAAAAGAAGGACATCTATAGCAAGAACTTCAACAACAACAAAGTCAACAATTACAACAATAAAACAAAGAAGGCTTATATAGTTTGGGATGACAATGATATAAGCTCATCATATGACTCCGACAATGAAGAGAATGCTCAAATAGCACTAATGGCTTCACACCAATCAGAAGATGAACTTGATGAGGTCAGTAACTCTTTTGAATTACATAGTTATGATGAGTTACGAGAAGCTTTTAATGAATTGCATGATGAATTTCTAAAGCTTTCTAAAATATGTTCTAAACAAAAGAAAACCATTGTAGAATTAGAAAGTAAAGTCAACTCTTAAAACAAACTCACTAGTTGTAATAAATGTATAGAAAAAGAATCCAAAATACATGAATTAACAAATGAAATAAACACTTTAAATAGGAGCACTAAAAACTTGGACAAAATCTTGTTGAATCAACGCCCTTCAAATAACAAAAGAGGGATTGGTTATTCTCCTAATAATAATAGTGGCCGAAACAAAACTGTCTTTATAAAAGAAAGTGTTAGTAAACTTCCTTATGTCAATGAAAGGGCTGTACCAAAATTTAAGAACTCAGATTTCTACACTTCCCCCAAAAATTTAAAAAGTAATAACTTGATCTATAAGTATACATGTAATTATTGTAATCATCATGGTCATACTCCTAACAACTGTTATGTTAAAAATTATGGAGTACCAAAAGGTAAATTTGTATAGGTTGAGAAAGGCACTAACAAAAAAGGACCCAAATCACTTTGGGTACCTAAATCTAAAATATAAATTTATTTTGTAGGTATGCTTTGGAGCTGAAAACGATCTATGGTATCTAGATAGTGGCTGCTCAAGGCATATGACTGGTGACAAATCAAAGTTCAGTTTTATTCTACCAAAAGATGGATTTGTCACATATGGTGATAACAATAAAGGTAAAATTTTAGGAATTGGAAGGATTGGTAAACCTCCACATGTTACTATAGAAAATGTCTTATATGTTGATGGCCTAAAACATAATCTTCTTAGCATAAGTCAACTATGTGATAAAGGCTTAAATGTCATCTTTAAGAAGGATTTATGTACTATAGAAGATAGCAAGACTCATAAGACTAAACTTTTCGGAAAAAGAACCCTTCTTCAAAATTAGGAAAGAGCTTGGTATATTGGTTGAAAAAGAATTAAGTTAAAAAATTTCTCTTTGAATCTTTATGAGATCAACAATGTGATATCGTGTATATTTATTATTTAATTATATGATTTACTATATTGTTACCTTCAGCCTCGTGATCCTCCACCTTTCTAGTGATCTTAGCTTAGGATTAGGATTTCTAGTTTTTATGAAGGACATGTTGTTGTTTGTTGTTTATGACTTTATTAGTATGATGTCTTTAATAATGTTTGCTTTGCATCCTTTAACTACAAACTTTTGGATTATGCATGTTACTGTTCTACTTTATGGTTTAAAGTATTTTGTTCTAAATTATGAATGATTTTCTGCATATTATCCTTTCATTATTATGCTTAATCTACTATTCCTAGTCTCCTTTTTGATAATGTCAAAAGGGGGAGAAAAGGGTTGTATGTTCAAATTTATTTCAGACACATTTTTCCCCAAAGTTATGCAATAAGATCAAAAGACAGGGGGAGAACCACTAAACATGAATCAACTGTCAAGACATAGTTTGCCATCAACAAAAAGGGGGAGATTGTGAAGATGGTGATCTTTCCCAACCTATGGCTAAGGTGTAACGACCCGAAATCTACCCTTGAAAATTTTTCATTTATTTTAATCCTTTCTTACATACAGTCGTCACCTTCATTAAAAACTCTCGAGTATCTCTCTTTGAAAATACTCTTTACCCTATTATATTATCATACAAATTTATGTTGCGGAAAAACATAATTCATTCAGATAGCCTTTATCACATACGTCCAGTTATGGGTTTTCCAGAGTTATAACGTCCATAACTACATATCACCATATTATCCTAATCAGATTACATTTATCTCAAAATACTATCAAATCAACTACAATATCAAATAGCAATAAAGACAATCGAGTAAATAAACACAAAAGCTTCTTAATTGAGCTTCATCCTCAAAATCCTTCATTTACCTACAATGGGATTATCATAAACAACACACAAAACAAAAGGGAGTAAGTCATTAGTTCAAAACTAACATCACACGATAATCCACATTTCCAATACAATTAAGCTTTAATATAATTCGTAAACACACATACGGAATTGTAAACATTCATAATCATCTTCCTTTAATTGTCGCTTTACTCATATTCATCCTATAGTATATATATATCCAATAATATATATTCTATAGTATGCATATTACGTTCGTTTCGAAACATCATTTGTATCGTTATTCATATCCACCCTATAACATATATATCCCATAATATATACTCTATAGCATGTATATTACTTTCTTTCTCAACATCCTCTTTTTATCGCTCATATTCACCCTATAGAATATATATCCCATACTATATATCCTATAGCATGCATACGACATTCATGTGACATTCACATTTCCCATCATCCATATTCACCCTATAGAATATATATCTCATACTATATATTCTATAGCATGCATACGACATTCATTTGACATTCACATTTCTCATCATTCATATTCACCCTATAGAATATATATCTCATACTATATATCCTATAGCATGCATACGACATTCATTTGACATTCACATTTCTCATCATTCATATTCACCCTATAGAATATATATCCCATACTATATATCCTATAGCATGCATACGACATTCATTTGACATTCACATTTCTCATCATTCATATTCACCCTATAGAATATATATCTCATACTATATATCCTATAGCATGCATACGACATTCATTTGACATTCACATTTCTCATCATTCATATTCACCCTATAGAATATATATCCCATACTATATATCCTATAGCATGCATACGACATTCATTTGACACTCACATTTCTCATCATTCATATTCACCCTATAGAATATATATCCCATACTATATATCCTATAGCATGCATACGACATTCATTTGAGTCATATTTCCTTTGGTACTCCCCCAAAAAGATTAAATTCGTTTTGAGTCTTATTTCCTTTGGTACTCCCCCAAATAAATTGAATTCGTTTTGAGTCTTATTTCCTTTGGTACTCCCCCAAATAAATTGAATTCGTTTTGAGTCTTATTTCCTTTGGTACTCCCCCAAATAAATTGAATTCGTTTTGAGTCTTATTTCCTTTGGTACTCCCCCAAATAAATTGAATTCGTTTTGAGTCTTATTTCCTTTGGTACTCCCCCAAATAAATTGAATTCGTTTTGAGTCTTATTTCCTTTGGTACTCCCCCAAATAAATTGAATTCGTTTTGAGTCTTATTTCCTTTGGTACTCCCCCAAATAAATTGAATTCCTTCTTTTTCCATAACATTAAAATCACGCATTTTCCAACATAATGCATAAATTATAGACGTATTGTTTTAAATCATTACCTCTTTCACATACCTCATTCATATCAGCCAGTATGATTTAGAAAACACTTATCCCTTACCTCGGTGAGCGTTGGAGATCAGTTCCGAGTAACTTTAAAAGTCTACTCCGCGATTTCCTCCAACCTTAGGATCTTTCCTCATTTCCACCAATAACAACAATGTTAGTAATTTATTCCAAATATCACATAAACAACTTATTTTGCATCATTTAATCATACAAAATATTCATCATCAATATTCAACCATCTAAAACATGCATAACATCTCATATTTCAATATTTCCAAAACTACTTCAATACAAGTTTCTAAATATTAAAGCATACATGTTCATCTCTTTCTCTTTATACTCATATTCTCATTTTGGGGGTTTTTGGGTGTTTTTCATGAATAACCCATGAAACTTTCCATTCATCAAATACCAACTCTAAACCAAGAGTTTACAAGATAAAAACAACATAAAATGAACCATAACTCTAAAGGATGAGTTTCCATGGTTTCTCATGTTTTGAAAATAAATCTAACATACCCAAAACAAGTTAGAGAGGAAGAAGAAGAGTTAGTAACAAGAGGTTTACCTCTTCTCAAGCTCCAAGATGAGTCCTAAGGCTCCTTGCTCTTGAAAAGCTCTCCTCTCTCTCTTCTCTTCGAAGTTCTAACCCAAAAATGTGTTTGGGTTTCTGTTTTAAAGAGGTGTCGTCGGGTTGTAATCGATTACCAACATGGTGTAATCGATTACAACGTGAAAAATGCGCATATCTGATGCTTTTTAATACGATGTAATCGATTACCAGAAGTGTGTAATCGATTACCAGAAGAGTGTAATCGATTACCAGAAGAGTGTAATCGATTACCAGCAGAGTGTAATCGATTACCAGCAGAGTGTAATCGATTACTAGCAGAGTGTAATCGATTACCAGCAGAGTGTAATCGATTACCAGCAGAGTGTAATCGATTACCAGCAGAGTGTAATCGATTACCAGAAGTGTGTAATCGATTACACTGTGTCAGATGCACATATCTGATGCTTTTAATACGATGTAATCGATTACCAGAAGTGTGTAATCGATTACACTGTGTCAACAGCCCAAAATTGCCATTTCTCGCCCAGGCGAGACAACTCTCGCTCAAGCGAGGCTTCCAGGACTGTTACTATAATTTTAAAGATTAAAATTTGGGGTGTTACAATCCTCCCCCTCTTATAAGAATTTTCGTCCCCGAAAATTAAACATACCTCGGAAAATAAAATCATCACCTAGACCTTAGGCACAAGAATATTCAACCAAAATCACAATTCGATTCTCTAATCCATTAAGATTACTTAATCAGTCACCAAGGGCATACTCCACTAAACCATGATATCACCAAGCCAATTCATGAACTAACTCCTCAATGTCCAAATATTAAGATCCTAGCTTCGAACAACATTGAATACCATGAGAACTAAACCATAATTCGGACTAAAGATCTTTTCTACATTTTTCAAGAACCATAGGTATCCATCACATATCCATCTATCAATCCTAACATACGTTAAGAATCCTGATAACACTCTCGAATTTCAGCGAATGGGGAACCCCTTATCCCATATCTATCTAAATGCATCTTTTAACATCCGTCATACACTAACTAGTTTCATCTCCACTCGAGAATCTAGCACAATTTCATTTTACTAGATCTACAAAATACTTACACAATAGAATTATTAGTGTCTCATCCATTGTACACAATCAAACTATTCAGTAATTGTCTAATTACATAAAATATTTCTACCATCAAATCTTATCGTCTAAAGAAATTACCGATTTCTAGTCTCCACTGAAACCATAAAACCATTGATTCACACCAAAACTAGGTATTCTGTTACCAATCGGCAAGCACAAGTCGACCAACACTCAAACCTACAACTTGCGTTTGGTTTGGTCACCCCAATTCCGTTAGTAAATATAAACTTATTAACCCACTCGCATTATGTCCAGAGATACATGGGCGTCTCATATCACTAAACTTTTAACAACCTGATACTTATTCCGATATGGTTGCTAAAATTTCGGAATTCTCCAACATGATACTAAATCATTACTTAGGCACAAGCTAAGTTTTCCCAAAAATGATTTTCGAAAGCGGTTTGAATCCACGACTCATGGCAACCACGTCGTGAAACAAGGTTCGCACGCTCATTTCGATACAACCCAAAACTTCTTCTCTCCTATGGTTACACCACACCCATACACCGCAATTACTGACGTTCACGAAACAACAACAACTTTTGCCGGTACACATTCAACGCAGACAATTTCGGATCACCACCACTATTTCATGCGTTGCCAATGTCCTACCGCAAAAGAACCGGTCATTCGAGACCAAAAGTTTCACGAATAAAATGTATTCCTCACATCGACGGGGTAAGTAACTCGACTAGCCTCTTTCCTCGACTATCAGTATAAATCTTACCCCCTTAGCATACACATACATATCAATGCATACTAAATTTAAATATTCACCTCAACAATTACACACAGTTAAACATAACACGATTTGCTGACCGCTAGTCCATTTCCAGGATTAAATCCAACTGGACGTCATTGCGCATACCAACACTATAGTAAAGGTTTTACCATTTACTCCAACCGTACACTGAGACACTCCCGATCCAAAATAAGTTTTTTTTTTGAGGTTCAACCTCCCCGCACATAGCTTGGTGTTCAATACCAATATACATTTGTTACGGCGGGTACTCATCTTTAACAAAAAAATAAACTTCATAGACCAGAAGCTTCATACACAAGAATCAAAAATAACTTTTTCATACTTAATCGATTTTGGGGTACCAACCATAGGTCAGCTCAAAATGATAATACATCTGATTAGTCAACATCCATGTAAACACATTAGTCGCAAGGACCTTTAGGTAATTTATCCAACATCTATTTCATTTTCGAAATATGAGTTTCACCTCTTAGCGTGCACATACCACTAAGGCCAACAAAAGGAATTAACCTATAACAACTCATAAGAGAAAACAAGTATCCCTGACTTAAACATTTTTCTTGTCAGTATACTTATTATAAAAATCAATCATTCATAGACGAAAGTCCACTTTCTAAGACAAAATAAATAATTCTTTCAAGTCTTAACATCTCGAAATACTAACGAGTTCTTAAATACCCTCTTGTGACATTTACTGAGTGAATACCGATCCCTTTTTCGAATGAGGGTCCTGACTCTCTTAGCCGACACTGGCACCAAACCACTAGCCTGGTCAGAGATCTCGCACAGATCCCTAACCGCCACAACCTTGTCAGCACTATTCAATCACAACATGATTTGCTGACAATTAGTCCATCCCCAAAATTATATCTAACTGGGATAACGACAAGCAGACTGAATCTACGGTAAATATCACACCATTTACCACAATCGGACACTAGAACATAAACGTCGACACCACCACCAGCACAAAGATTGGGGTCGACGCGACCAAGTCGGAAGTAATGACTCAGTTTACAATTTCAGCCGGTTTTCACATTTATCATATATAAGGGAGTGTGTCGCTCCCGAATCAACAACACTAAACAAGGAATACCTGTCACCATGCGTTTACCTCTCGCCGGATCATCAACACCCGATGTCCCTGCGCCACTTGGGGTAACCATCCGGCCGTGGTCCCTTGCCTCCCCAGCATGCATGACATTAGGTCTCCGATCCAGCTTGCGACAATACCTTTTAATATGCCCAAACTCCTTGCAGTGGAAACATCCATTCCCTTTTCCCGGGCACGTACTTCCATAGTGAAGTCTACTGCACTTGTTACACTAGTCAGTAAGCTAAATTTTAACTCACTTAAGTCACGAAATCACATAGTCTCATAACAAGTCGCATGTCATCATACCAAAGCCACATGCTTTAAACATTCAACACACACAATCTCAACTAGTCAAATTTTTACACATGTTACAAAGAAGCAAGTAAGACCATGCCCTAGGTCGCAGAATTAACTATGCTCTGATACCATATTGTAACGACCCGAAATCTACCCTTGAAATTTTTTCATTTATTTTAATCCTTTCTTACATACAGTCGTCACCTTCATTAAAAACTCTCGAGTATCTCTCTTTGAAAATACTCTTTACCCTATTATATTATCATACAAATTTATGTTGCGGAAAAACATAATTCATTCAGATAGCCTTTATCACATACGTCCAGTTATGGGTTTTCCAGAGTTATAACGTCCATAACTACATATCACCATATTATCCTAATCAGATTACATTTATCTCAAAATACTATCAAATCAACTACAATATCAAATAGCAATAAAGACAATCGAGTAAATAAACACAAAAGCTTCTTAATTGAGCTTCATCCTCAAAATCCTTCATTTACCTACAATGGGATTATCATAAACAACACACAAAACAAAAGGGAGTAAGTCATTAGTTCAAAACTAACATCACACGATAATCCACATTTCCAATACAATTAAGCTTTAATATAATTCGTAAACACACATACGGAATTGTAAACATTCATAATCATCTTCCTTTAATTGTCGCTTTACTCATATTCATCCTATAGTATATATATATCCAATAATATATATTCTATAGTATGCATATTACGTTCGTTTCGAAACATCATTTGTATCGTTATTCATATCCACCCTATAACATATATATCCCATAATATATACTCTATAGCATGTATATTACTTTCTTTCTCAACATCCTCTTTTTATCGCTCATATTCACCCTATAGAATATATATCCCATACTATATATCCTATAGCATGCATACGACATTCATGTGACATTCACATTTCCCATCATCCATATTCACCCTATAGAATATATATCTCATACTATATATTCTATAGCATGCATACGACATTCATTTGACATTCACATTTCTCATCATTCATATTCACCCTATAGAATATATATCTCATACTATATATCCTATAGCATGCATACGACATTCATTTGACATTCACATTTCTCATCATTCATATTCACCCTATAGAATATATATCCCATACTATATATCCTATAGCATGCATACGACATTCATTTGACATTCACATTTCTCATCATTCATATTCACCCTATAGAATATATATCTCATACTATATATCCTATAGCATGCATACGACATTCATTTGACATTCACATTTCTCATCATTCATATTCACCCTATAGAATATATATCCCATACTATATATCCTATAGCATGCATACGACATTCATTTGACACTCACATTTCTCATCATTCATATTCACCCTATAGAATATATATCCCATACTATATATCCTATAGCATGCATACGACATTCATTTGAGTCATATTTCCTTTGGTACTCCCCCAAAAAGATTAAATTCGTTTTGAGTCTTATTTCCTTTGGTACTCCCCCAAATAAATTGAATTCGTTTTGAGTCTTATTTCCTTTGGTACTCCCCCAAATAAATTGAATTCGTTTTGAGTCTTATTTCCTTTGGTACTCCCCCAAATAAATTGAATTCGTTTTGAGTCTTATTTCCTTTGGTACTCCCCCAAATAAATTGAATTCGTTTTGAGTCTTATTTCCTTTGGTACTCCCCCAAATAAATTGAATTCGTTTTGAGTCTTATTTCCTTTGGTACTCCCCCAAATAAATTGAATTCCTTCTTTTTCCATAACATTAAAATCACGCATTTTCCAACATAATGCATAAATTATAGACGTATTGTTTTAAATCATTACCTCTTTCACATACCTCATTCATATCAGCCAGTATGATTTAGAAAACACTTATCCCTTACCTCGGTGAGCGTTGGAGATCAGTTCCGAGTAACTTTAAAAGTCTACTCCGCGATTTCCTCCAACCTTAGGATCTTTCCTCATTTCCACCAATAACAACAATGTTAGTAATTTATTCCAAATATCACATAAACAACTTATTTTGCATCATTTAATCATACAAAATATTCATCATCAATATTCAACCATCTAAAACATGCATAACATCTCATATTTCAATATTTCCAAAACTACTTCAATACAAGTTTCTAAATATTAAAGCATACATGTTCATCTCTTTCTCTTTATACTCATATTCTCATTTTGGGGGTTTTTGGGTGTTTTTCATGAATAACCCATGAAACTTTCCATTCATCAAATACCAACTCTAAACCAAGAGTTTACAAGATAAAAACAACATAAAATGAACCATAACTCTAAAGGATGAGTTTCCATGGTTTCTCATGTTTTGAAAATAAATCTAACATACCCAAAACAAGTTAGAGAGGAAGAAGAAGAGTTAGTAACAAGAGGTTTACCTCTTCTCAAGCTCCAAGATGAGTCCTAAGGCTCCTTGCTCTTGAAAAGCTCTCCTCTCTCTCTTCTCTTCGAAGTTCTAACCCAAAAATGTGTTTGGGTTTCTGTTTTAAAGAGGTGTCGTCGGGTTGTAATCGATTACCAACATGGTGTAATCGATTACAACGTGAAAAATGCGCATATCTGATGCTTTTTAATACGATGTAATCGATTACCAGAAGTGTGTAATCGATTACCAGAAGAGTGTAATCGATTACCAGAAGAGTGTAATCGATTACCAGCAGAGTGTAATCGATTACCAGAAGATGTAATCGATTACCAGTAGAGTGTAATCGATTACCAGCAGAGTGTAATCGATTACCAGCAGAGTGTAATCGATTACCAGCAGAGTGTAATCGATTACCAGCAGAGTGTAATCGATTACCAGAAGTGTGTAATCGATTACACTGTGTCAACAGCCCAAAATTGCCATTTCTCGCCCAGGCGAGACAACTCTCGCTCAAGCGAGGCTTCCAGGACTGTTACTATAATTTTAAAGATTAAAATTTGGGGTGTTACATAAGGTTTTGATGATGGTCACTATGTCATCAAATGCAAAAAGAAGACTAGCAAATCAAAAGTCAAAGAAGCTCATATGTGTAGTCTAAGTCTTCTAGGTAAAACGATACTTGAACTTAAAATCTCTTAACTATACGATAAAGGCTGATCTTTGAAAAACTCATGCATGAAACTAAGATCACTAAACAGTGTAATCGATTACACAATCCTGGTAATCGATTACATGCTGATAAACTAATCAGACCTGTGCATTTTACATGATGTAATCGATTACACTATATTAGTAATCGATTACAACATATTAAAAGCATCAGATATGTGCATTTTTCACATTGTAATCGATTACGCCATGTTTGGTAATCGATTACATCAATCCGTTGAGTTTGTATTTTAAATTTTTAACTGATGTAATCGATTACACCATATGGTAATCGATTACACTTATCAGAACAGTATATTGGTTCTGTTTTGATTGAACTGTTGTAGCTCTTAACTTTTCACAAACTCATATTGGTTCATATGCACGAATTAAACACTATAAATAGGTGTTTTATGAATTGTTTTAAAACACAATTCTGAATACAACTTTCATACTCACAAAGTCACAAAGTTCTCATAATTTCTCTCATTCATTCATAAGTGTTAAGACTTTGATATCAATTTTCATATCTTTCGAATTCTGGAAATTATTCAAAGTCTTAAGCACAAACAAAAGCCTTTGTCCAAGTTATTTGATTTCTAATTTAAGTTATCATTTAGTGAGTGATTCAATCCTTAAAGTTTCAATTACTATTGGAGAGTCACTTATTAAAAAGCCTTGTAAAAACCATCTTAAGAATACAAGTTAGTGTCTTGTAAACATTTCACCAAGTGTGGTGAAGTGCAGTATATTGTGAAAGAACGGTGTTAGCCTAGTGCCTAGTGGAATAGGTGAGTAGTCTTGGAAGAAAACGAAGAAGGTGTATCATTGGTTCTTGCAATAGTGGAAAAATTTTCTTGGTAACAAGAAGGACTGGATGTAGCCTTCAAATTGAAGGTGAACCAGTATACATCTTGGTGTGATCTTCTCTTCCCTTAACTTTTTACATTTTGCAATTATCTTCTACTTCTATTCAAATACTTTGTTCACTACTTCCGCTCATAAACACTCTCTTTAACTTGCAAAGTTTTATAATAAAAGTAGAAAAATTCAGTTTAAGTCTCTACACCTAATTCACCACCCCTCTTAGGTGGCCATATATTCTAACACTTGGGAGGAATGGATTTGGAGATCGCCGCTTCATCCGCCTTCATGTTGGTACACTCCATCCCTTGGACCCACCCACTAGCAGCATTCGGGGCGAATCCGCCTTGGAACTGACTAGGGTTCCTCTTGCAAGATTCATCTAACTCTCGGTACTCTGCCTGCCCTTGTGAAACTAGGTTGTGCGAGAAACTCATGCATAAAACCAAGATCATTTGCACTATACGATAAAGGCTAAATTCTGAAAAACTCATGCATAAAACCAAGATCATTTGCACTAAAGCATAAGTGTTCAGTTTTTAAACAGTGTAATCAATTACACTACTCTGGTAATCGATTACAGGTTGATAAACTCATCAGACCTGTGCATTTTCTATGATGTAATCGATTACACCATACTCGTAATCGATTACAACATATTAAAAGTACCAGATATGTACGTTTTTCACATTGTAATCGATTACACCATGTTTGGTAATCGATTACATAAATCCGTTGAGTTTTGCATTTTAAATTTTTACATGATGTAATCGATTACACTATACTCGTAATCGATTACAACATATTAAAAGCATCAGATACGTGCATTTTTTAATATTGTAATCGATTACACCATGTTTGGTAATCGATTACATCAATCCGTTGAGTTTGTTTTTGAAATTTTTAACTGGTGTAATTGATTACACCATATGGTAATTGATTACACATACCAGAACAGTATATTGGTTCTGTTTTGAATGAACTGTTGTAGCTCTTAACTTTTCACAAACTCATACTGGTTCATGTGCACGAATTAAACACTATAAATAGGTGTTCTATGACTTGTTTTTCAACACAATTCTGAATACAACTTTCATACTCACAAAGTCACAAAGTTCTCATAATTTCTCTCATTCATTCATAAGTGTTAAGACCTTGATATCAATTTTCATATCTTTCCAATTCTGGAAATTATTCAAAGTCTTAAGCACAAACAAAAGCCTTTATCCAAGTTATTTGATTCTAAATTAACTGATCATTTAGTGAGTGATTCAATCCTTAAAGTTTCAATTACTATTAGAGAGTCACTTATTCAAAAGCCTTGTAAAAACCATCTTAGGAATACAAGTTAGTGTCTTGTAAAAATTTCACCAAGTGTGGTGAAGTGCAGTATATTGTGAAGAACGGTGTTAGCCTAGTGCCTAGTGGAATAGGTGAGTAGTCTTGGAAGAAGACGAAGAAGGTGTATCATTGGTTCTTGCAATAGTGGAAAAATCTTCTTGGTAACAAGAAGGACTAGACGTAGCCTTCAAATTGAAGGTGAACCAGTATACATCTTGGTGTGATCTTCTCTTCCCTTAACTTTTTACATTTTGCATTATCATCTACTTTTACTCAACTATTTTGTTTAATACTTCCGCTCATAGAAAAACTCTTTTTAAACTTGCAAAGTTTTAAAATAAAAGTAGAAATATTCAATTTAAGTATCTACACCTAATTCACCCCCCCACCCCCCCCCCCCCCTTAGGTGGCCATATTTCCTAACAGTGGGGACATTCTGACTCGTTCATTTTCCTCTTTCAGCCATGTGTACCTGTACTCATTTACTTGTTAGAAATCGAATTTTCATCCAAACCAAGATCACATATTCACTTGGCAACTTGTACACACTAAACAATTCAAGCACAAAAAGATCACAAAGAAGCATGTAAGGCCATATCCTAGGCCGCATAATTAACTATCCTCTGATACCATATTGTAAGGACCCAAATTCTACCCTTGAAATTTTTTCTTATTTTAAATCATGCAAACATTCATTTTGCTCATATTTTATGATTAGTAACCGAATGTATGTTATATTATTTACCTTGATTATTTCCTGACTGTTTATCATGCGGTATTCATACATACATTCATAATACAAAAAAACATAATTCATATTAATAATTCCCCGCGGGTATTAAGACCCCAAAAGTATAGTTCTCCAAAATAACAGTGCATCCAGTTACAAGTATCCGAATAAATAATGACCATCGTTGCAATCAATTGAATCCGCAAATAGTCAATTAGAGTACAAAAACGCAATTAGATGAATCCAGATCTAAAGCTCCTAAGGCTCCAAACCGAGTCTCCTCAATTCACTAGTTTACCTGCATTGGGATTATCAATGACAAATACACAAAAATACAAAGGAGTAAGTCATTAGTTCAATAAACATCATTATAAGATAATCCACATTAAAAGGGGGTTAGTAAACCATTTTTTAAATTCATTTTCTTTGCTGCATTACTTGAGCCGAGGTCGCTACACCTTTTAAGGTTAGCTAAAAACAAATTCCCTTTCCTTTTTAATACGAAAACGTGCTACATATACTCGAGCCGAAGTTTTGATTCATATACTCGAGCTGAAGTTTCGCTTCATATACTCGAGCCGGAGTTTCGCTTCATATACTCGAGCTGGAGTTTTGCTTCATATACTCGAGCCTGAGTTTTGCTTCATATACTCGAGCCGGAGTCGCTAACCATTCATGGTCGGCTAAAAATATATTTTCTTTTCATCGATTTCACCATCAATCGTTTCCCGTAAATCCACGCCATCATTAGTATAAACACACCCATATATGTTTATACTAAATACGTGATTCACAATATAATTATGGCACAACCAAAAAATACACACATTTTCTATTTCAAATGTACAAATGAAGACTTATCCTTACCTCGGTGAGTGTTGGGGGTCAGTGTTTGAGTAACTTTACCAGTTTCCTCCATGATCTCCTACAACCTTAGGATCTTTCCTCATTCCTACCAATAACAAAAATGTCATTCATTTATTCAAAATAACACATAAACAACTCATATTTCATCGTCAAACATACAAGAGATTCACAAATTTTCAAGGTTTTCAAAACCACTTCATTACGAGTTTCCAAACATCTAAAACATACATATTCATCTCATATATCAACATTAAAGCACAACTCATCTTCTACAATTAACATTTCACCCATTTCCCTTTTTACTCATTCTCATTTTTGGGGTTTTCATGAATAAACGCACAAAACCTTTCCATTCGTCAAATATCAACTCTAAACCAATAGTTTACAAGAGAAAAACAACATAAAACGAACCATAACTCTAAAGGAAGAGTTTCCATGGTTTCTCATACTTTGAGAAGAGATCCATACACCCAAAAACGAGTTTGAAAGGGAGAAAGAGAGTTAAAATCAAGAGATTTACCTCTTCTCAAGCTCTTAGATGATTCCCACGAGTTCTTGCTCTCAAAATCACCTTCTCCTCTCTTCTCTCTCAATTTCTAACCCTAAAATGTGTTTGGGGTTTCTATTTTAAAGTGAAATCGTCGGGTTCTCTCTCTAGCGAGCCCATTCTCGCTCAAGCGAGAAAATCCCGCCTTTTTAAAATTTCAGATCTGACGTTCTCGCTCAAGCGAGGGATTTCTCACTCAAGCGAGGCAGCTCTTGCTCAAGCGAGAATCCTTTCGCTCAAGCGAGGATCTTACAGCCTCGACAGGTCCTGAACGCCACTTTTTTGCCCAAGTGAGACATCTCTCGCTCAGGCGAGACCACTCTCGCTCAAGCGAGACAATTCTCACTCAAGCGAGAATCCTTCAGTATAGCCCAGGATTTCACCCTCCCAGGTGAGCCTCTCTCGCCCAGGCGACGATTCTCTCGCTCAAGCGAGACTCCCAGGACTAATACTATAATTTAATGACTTTAAAATCTAGGGTGTTATGATTTGCTTCAAAGAGCGACCTTGAAGCTATATTCGCCTATCACCTTTAACATCGCTTGCTTAAAAGAGCATTGTTGATTATCTTTTCCCTTGTATTTAACAATGTTGTGCTAGTAAGCGTTGTTGAATGACTGCTGTTAAATGCGAATTCTGGCATAGTAGAAATTTGATATTTGATAAAGTAATTATGATATCTTTTGAAAATAATTTATTGAGATGGTTAATCTTTATATAAGCAACTCTCTTATACCATAACCATATAGGCAGTGAACATGCAAGGAAGTAATAATATTCAAATAAATCATATAGCATTAGTAACTATAAGACCTACAAACTTAATTTCATAATTCATCTTACCTTTGATTATACAAGAGTCATATATTAATTTATTTCCTGTATGATAAAGTTGCCCAAAGCTTAATATTATGTTCTAAACCTTCTACACATAGAACATTTATAATTATAAAGTTTGAGGCATTACCAATTTTATAGAATCCGGCTATTTTATCTTTCTTGTTGTCTCCATATGTAAGGTACCCATTTTTTGTGCGAGACAACTCAACAGACTTTCCAGTATCTTCAGTCATATATCTTGAGCACCCATTATCCAAATACCAATAAGCTCATTGGGACGTAATACATACCTACAATAGAGAATTAATTGGAGGATTTAGGTGCCCAAATTATCTTGGGTCTTTTATGGTCAGATTTGGTATTTTGTTCTTTAACGATCCAATATAATTATTACCTTTTTGAACACCATATTTTCAAATAGTATATATGTTAGATGTGTGTCCATGAATGCAACAATTGAAACAAGTAGTATATGAATTATGAGATTTATAAGAATGCTCTACTAGTTTCGTATGTGAACTTTCTTGTGATTATGAGTGTAGTAAACCAAACCAAATTTATTATCAACACTCTTTTAGTTTCGAAGAAAATTCTTCAAATTTTTTATTTCCTATTTTGCACCTTACAAGGAATACAAACAAATTATTTTGATGCACAATAACATATAGAGTTAGTATAGATAAGTTCTATGGTTTCATTTTATAGATTGAGTTCGTTTATCTCATTTTGAAGCTCGATAATTTTTTTCTCATGCGTCAAAATTAACCTTTTTCTGTCAATGCAAAATTTGGTCACAAGTGGGTGAGTTATTGACTTCATTGTCGCTAACTTCATTTCCACTTTGTTCTTAAACATGGTTGGTCATGAGACGTAGTTTTGTACATTCATCATTTTTTTTTGAACAACTTGAACTCTTTTGTTCTCCTTCATGCCATACTTTGTATACTCTCTTACCCTTTTTCATACTTTGTATACTCTCTTACCCTTTTTTTTCATTTTCCTTCTTGGATTCTTTATATTTGCCATTCCTCTTGACGTAATTGGGGGATGAAAATTTGGTATGTCCTTACTTCCCGCATAACATGCGACCTTATGTTGAGAAGAATTGTTGTTCATTTTGCGTAAGTCCTTTCTTTTTTGGTTTTGGAATCTTCTTAAGCCTCCCTTCTTCTTTACAAACTCTTCAAACTTCCTCATGAGTAGTCTCATATTGTCTTCATATACTTCGTACGAATCAAATCTGTCGTCCTCTTCTTGCTCTTAAATGTCCTTTAGTTTTGAAGCTGCATGTCACTTTGAGAGAAATTCATTTCTTATGTCTATTGATTTCTTCATATAGTGTAAGGCATTCAAGTTCACTTTTGTATTCTTTTAGCTTCACAAATAATATTTCAATTGGCATGGTGGAAATATTCTTTGCTTCTATAATAACTATTACTTTGAGTTTCTAAAATTTATCAAGACATCTTGTTGGTACAGCGGAAGCGATCGTTGCGCATCGTTGGTCAGAAGCAATCAAATAAAGTGCATAAAATAAATAGAAGAGAAGAAATAAAGAATTTGGTAACGAGGTTCGACCAATTGTGCCTATGTCCCCGGGAGCGTTGAGTGGCTACCAAAATATTATTAGAGAATAAGGATTATAAACCCTAGCATACTCATGGACCCAATTTCCCATGAAGTGTTTCTATTTGGTGCTTATATCTAGTGCACATTACACACAAGGGACCCGAGTCTAATATACAACAATAATAATCTACTCTATTAATACTAGGTGATGTACGACTAATATAATAACATATTTCAAGCATTCACAACAATCTTCACCTTGGTTGAAATAGACGAATATCTCGCTCCTTAGGAAATCTACACAAGATTCTCTACCTTAGCGAATATCTGACTCCACCTTGCTCAATGCATAACTCTCTCTAACAACTCCACATAAGAGTCTGCTCCCCTTCAGCATAAACCTTCTGAGTATCCTTGACGATGTTACCAAGAGCCTAGTTCTCAAAAAATTTAGTGCACCTTCCCATACCACCATCTAATGTAGCACGCCGCCTAGTCATCGTTTGTAAGAACCGAAATTCTACCCTTGAATTTTTTTCCTCAAATTAGTTCATTTACATGCAATCTCTCATATCTCACACTATCAATTTAATACCTTTACTTAAAATTCTTATTTCCCTCTTCGCAATCTACTCATTATTAACATACACAATCGTTCGACAGAAAAACATAATTCTTATTAAGTAAACATGGTAACCACTGCATATAACTAGCTATGGGTTTCCAAAATACCCATAGCTATACATATCTAGAGTTACAACACCATGTAAGTTAATATATATTCGTAGTTACGTAATGTTTAAACTGTCAAATATGCACTCATGTACAAAATAGTGCAAATAAATGAATCCAAAATATAAAGCTCCTAAATCTTCCAAAAATGAGTCTCCATCATATCACCTGTTTATCTGCTATGGGATTATGAATGACAAAAGCACAAAAAACACAAAAGAGTAAGTCATTAATTCAAATAACATCATTATTAGATAATCCACATTATAAAAAAAAAGGGTTAGTAAACCATCTTTGAAATTCATTTTGTTTTGTTTCATAACTTGAGCCAAAGTCGCTAAACCCCTTAGGGTTAGCAAAAAGCAGATTCTCATTTTCTTAAAACAAATCGTGCTTATATACTCAAGCTAGAGTTTTGCTTATATACTTAAGCCAAAGTTTTGCTTATATACTCAAGCCAGAGTTTTGCTTATATACTCAAGCCAGAGTTTTGCTTATATACTCAAGCCAGAGTTTTGCTTATATACTCAAGCTAGAGTTTTGCTTATATACTCAAGCCAGAGTCGCTAACCATTCATGGTCGGCTAAAAATATATTTCCTTTTTATTAATTTCACCATAAAACGATTCCGGTAAATCCACGCCCCCGTTAGTATAAACACACCCATATATGTGTATACTAATTACGTGATTCACAACTCAATCATCGCATAACCAGAAGTACACATCTTTCTTTTCCGTAAACCTACGACTACTTTAATATAAACACACCCATATATGTTTATACTAAATGTGTACTTTACAACTCAATCATTGCATAATCAGAAAATACACCTTTTCGATTTCAAATGCACAATTAAAGACTTATCCTTACCTCGGTGAGTGTTGGTTTGGTTCTTGGCAACTTCTTAAGTTCCACCGACACCGCCTCCAACATTAGGATCTTTCCTCATCCCACCACATAACACAATGTTTGTCATTTATTCCAAATATCGCATAAACAACTTATATTATATCCTTTAATCATACAAAATATTCATCATAAATATTCAACCATCTAAAACATGCATAAACATCTCATATTCCAATATTTGGAGGTAAACTCATCTTTGAATCTGAATGCAAGCCTTTGAAATTCGAATTTGGCTTGGTATGCACAAGACTCTCCTCAATTCTAGGGAACTTTGATCCACAAGGCTGGCTTGCCTTCATATGCCTTAGTCAGCTTGCTCCTTAATTTTAGGAGCATATGTTCCATGATTTCAAATCTGCCCAGCCAAGAATGCTGGCCTATGTTGGCCCATGAATCTGGCTAGCTTTGGTGCACCTGTCTCATACGCTTAGCTAAGGCAGGTCTTGGCCAATTTGGCTCAAGGCATGTCTATCTTAATAACTTGGCCACTAATGGACCCATTTACAAAGTAATTCCCTTTCAAGAATTAAATCAATAAATCCTCAACCCAATTTCATGACTTTTAACATAAATCAAATAATAATGCTGAATTAAGAAATCCTAAGCTACCCATGAGATATAATTCTCATTTATTGAACATAAAATAAAATAGTTGACTCAAGGACATAAATGCCCTTTAAGCCCACGAATTCTAGGGTCAATGGAGTCCTTGGTGAGCTTGTTTAGACCTGACTTGGCCCTGGTTTGAGCCATGGGACCCTCTTGATCTTGGCTTCCCCTTGAATCAAGGGTTGCCCCTAGTTGGTTGTCATCATACCCTCCTTCTTTGAGTGAATTCGACCTCGAATTCAAAACATTCTTATCCTTCTTCTTCACCTTGCCATTAACTTCCAAAGGTTGCTTTGGTGTAGAAAAAAGATTTTGGGCTTTGGGGAGGGTTGAATCCCCATGTTTAGCTTCACTTTCCCTTTTCTCCTCCTTGATTTTCGCCTTCAACCTCTTCTGGTCCTCACTGACTTGTTTAGGAGACAAAGGAATTAACACCACCTTCTGGCCTTGGTGTATGAAAGTGATCTTATTAGTGAAACCATCATGGCTAGTTCTTTAATCAAATTGCCATGGTCTCCCTAACAAGATATGGCTAGCATCCATTGGAGCAACATCACATAGGACCTTGTCCACATACCTCCCTATAGAGAAGGGAACCTCCACTTGCTGATCCACCACCATCTCTCCAACATCACTTAACCATTGTAGTTGGTAAGGATTCGGATGTGGCTTAGTCACAAGGTTAAGTTTGGACACTACCCTTGTACTAACCACATTAGTGCAGCTACCACCATCAATGATCAATGAACATACTTGGCCTTCCACCAAACACCTTGAATGGAAAATGTTGGATCTTTGGCCATCTTCATGCCCCTTGATTTGACTCCCTAAGAGCCTTCTAATCATAAGCATATCACCATCTGGCATGAAAGCATCCTCATCACACTCCTCTTCACTTGAAGCCTCAGATTGAGACTCCACCTCTCCATTCATGATCACCATGGTCTTCTTTGTTGGACATTGTGAAGCAATGTGACCACGACCTAGGCACTTGAAGCACTTCACATCACGTGTTTTGGTGTGTGTCTCCTTGGCTGGTTGGTTGTGAACATTGGAAGTACCCACGACCTCCTTGGTTTGAGTACCCTCCTTCTTTTGATCATCCTTCCAAGATTGGAACTTTGGTGTACTAGAGGAATACTTAGACTTCTTCCTCTTCATTTGTTGTTCTACCTTCAATGCCTTTTGCACCAAGTCATCAAGTTCCACATATGGTTGCAACTCAACCACATCTTGGATTTCAGGGTTCAATCCATGAAGGAATCGAGCCATTGTTGCTTCTCGATCCTCATGAAAATTGGACCTCAATAAGGCCAACTCCATTGCCTTGAAATACTCATCCACGGTTTTGGAGCCTTGTGTAAGCCTTTGCAACTTGTTATGCAAGTCCCTTTGATAAGAGCTAGGGACAAAACGTCTTCTCATCACCATCTTCATTTCCTCCCATGTTTCCACGGGCACATCTCCACATCTTCTTCGATCCTTTTGATACTGATTCCACCATACCATGGCATACTCTCCAAATTCAAGAGCAGCCACTTTAACTTTCTTCTCATCAGTATAGTGATGGCATTGAAAAACGTGTTCCATCTTTAACTCCCATTTTAGATAGGCTTTTGGATCACTCATCCCCATAAAGGTAGGGACTTTCACCTTTACTCCTTCTAGATCTTTGTTCCTCCTTTCACCATGTGTAGGGTTCTCACACCTATCTCCTCTATTTCTCCTCCGGTGTCCTCCATCTTCATCACTAGATCCACCATCATTACGCCTATTCATTTGCTCCAATTGTGCTTGCATTGCTGCAAAACGTGCCTCCATTGTTGTAAATAGCATGGCCGTCCTTGGGGACATAGGTGGGTTGTTCTCTTCTTCAGCCATTTTTTATGTAACCAATGTATCTCACAATCACTCAAATGTCACTCAATGTGTTTGTTCTCACAATCACTCAAGAATGTCACTCAAGTAGCGTCTCCTTCGTCCACTTGACTCCACAACTCCTTTACCAAAGGAATCTCTTTTCCTCTCAACCTTTTGATACTGGTATCCATGATTCTCACAGGCAACGTCACAAAAGTCAGGTTATCCTTCAACTCTATCTGATCAGATTCAACCACATGAGATGGATCTCCAAAATATTTTCTCAACTGAGATACATGAAACACATTGTGAAGGTTTGACAAAGACGGTGGTAAGGCAACTCGATACGCTACCGGCCCAATCCTCTTCAGTATTTGATAAGGCCCAATAAATCGCGGAGTCAGCTTACGAGATTTCAACACTCTACCAATTCCGGTAGTCGGGACTATTCTCATGAAAACATCATCCCCTTCCTTGAATTCAAGAGGTTTCCGCCTCTTATCATAGTAGCTATTCTACCGACTCTGGGCGACCCTCATATTCTCCCGGATTTTCTTGATCTTATCCGTCGTCTCCTGAACCAATTCGGGCCCCAATATCAAATTATCCCCAGTTTCGAACCAACTCACTGGAGTTCGGCACTTCCTACCATACAACGCCTCATAAGGTGTCATCCCAATACTCGAATGGAAGCTATTATTGTAGGTAAATTCGATCAACAGCAACATGTCAACCCAACTCCCTGGTTGTTCTAAGACACAGGCCCTCAAAAGGTCCTCCAACGACTGTATTGTCCTTTCTGATTGACCGTCCGTTTGTGGATGATAAGTTGAACTCAGCTTCAACTTAGTTCCCAAAGCGGTTTGCAAACTAGTCCAAAAGTTTGAAGTGAAACAGGGATCCTTATCCGACACAATGCTTGACGGTAATCCATGCAGGCGAACAATTTCTCGGATATACAGTTCTGCCAATCTCTCCAACGAGTATCTCATGTTCAAAGGCAGAAAGTGAGCGGATTTAGTTAGCCGATCCACGATCACCCATATTGAATCATAACCTCTCTAAGTCTTCGGAAAACCAGACACAAAATCCATGGAGATACTATCCCACTTCCAAACGGGAGTTTCTAGGGATTGTAATTCTCCAGCTAGTCGCTGATGTTCAATCTTGGCCTTCTGACATACCAAACAACTCGAGACATACAAGGCCACATCCCTTTTCAACCCAGACCACCAAAACAGTGTTTTCAAATCTTGATACATTTTCGTGGTCCCCGGGTGAAAACTCATTTTACTCTTATGGGACTCCTCTAAAATCACCCTCCGTAATTTATCATTACGAGGCACACACACTCTCCCTTTGTAATGCAACATTCCACTAAGGTCCGATGTGAAATTGGTATCCTTACCACACAGCATCAGATCCCGTTTATCCATCAGCTCACTATCCTCAATTTGCACTGTCCGGATTTGTTCAAACAACTCATTCGTGACTTTAAGCATTCCCAAAATCATACTATGAGGCTTTATCTGAACCTCCAAGTTCATATCTCTGAACTCTTCAATCATCTTCGCCTCCCTAACCATCAAAGCCGACATGTGCAACGACTTTCGACTCAGTGCATCCGCCACTACATTGGCCTTTCCCAGGTGGTACTACAACCCAAAGTCGTAATCCTTAAGGAATTCCATCCATCTCCTCTACCTCATGTTCAATTCCTTTTGATCAAATAGGTACTTCAGATTCTTGTGGTCGTTGTACACTTCAAATCTCACGCCATAAAGATGGTGTCTCCAGATTTTTAAGGCAAAGACCACTGCAGCCAACTCAAGATCGTGGGTAGGATAGTTTTGCTCGTGCGTCCTCAACTGTCGTGAAGCATAGGCCACAACCTTCCCTTCTTGCATCAATACACAACCAAAACCTTGTTTGGATGCATCACAGTAAACACTGAAGTCCCGATCAGTACAAGGAAGGACCAAAATTGGCGCCGTAGTTAACCTTCGTTTTAACTCTTGGAAACTTTCTTCACATCGAAGTGTCCACACATACGGTTTCCCCTTTCCTAGTGAGTTTGGTCAACGGTAGGGCTAGCTTCGAAAATCACTCTATGAATTTCCGATAATACCCAGCCAAACCCAGAAAGCTCCTGATCTTAGTGACTGACTTGGGCACTGCCCATTCCATAACCGCTTCAACCTTTGAAGGATCTACTGCCACTCCTTCCTTGGATATTACATGTCCAAGAAAATTTACTGACTCCAACCAGAAATCGCATTTTGATAGTTTTGCATACAACCGATTCTTGCTAAGGAGTTCTAGCACAATCCGCAGATGCTCAGTATGTTTCTCTCGGCTTTTGGAGTAAATCAAAATGTTATCAATAAATACCACTACGAAGGTATCTAAATACGGATGAAAAATCCTATTCATGCAGTCGGTAAATATTGCTGGAGCATTTGTTACCCCAAAAGGCATGACCAAATATTGAAAATGTCCATACCTGGTTCTAAACGCTGTCTTAGGAATATCTTCCGACTTCACACGAAGTTGGTGGTAGCCAGACCGAAGATCAATCTTTGAGAACACTACCTCTCCTCTCAACTGATCCATCAAGTCATCAATCCTAGGTAACGGATACTTGTTCTTAATAGTGACCTTATTCAGCTATCGGTAGTCGGTACACAACCGCATACTACCGTCCTTTTTCTTAACCAACAGAACAGGCGCACCCCAAGGCGAGACGCTAGGACGAATGAACTTCTTTGCCAACAAATCCTCAACCTGCTTTTTCAACTCCGCCAATTCTAACGGCGCCATCCTATAAGGAGCTATAGAGATGGGTCCCGTTCCCGGTACCAAATCAATAGAGAATTCAACTTCTTTTACAGGAGATAGTCCCGGAATTTCGCCTGGAAACACCTCAGGAAACTCACAGACTATCGGAATATCCTCAACTTTGGGTTTTTCACTACCCTCCAGGGATGCCAACAACATAAACACGACTCCTCCCTCTTTACAAGAAGTCCTGACTTCCTTTGCCGACAATCGCTTCATGTTATTGACCTCATTAGAAACCTCATCAAGATTCCTGAATACCACGGTCTTATCAGCACAATTTAACATTACACGATTTGTCGACAACCAGTCCATCCCCAGAATTAGATCCAACTGGGTTAGTGGTAAGTAGATCAAATCCACGGTAAAAGTTCTACCGTGTACCACTACCAGACATCGAGACACAACTGTCGATACCACCACAGGCACATCAGTTGGGGTGGACACGACCAACTCGAAAGGCAACGACTCAGTTCGTAATTTCAGTTTATCCACGCAGTCATTAGATACAAAGGAGTGTGTCGCTCCCGAATCAAACAACACTAAAAGAGGAATACCTGCCACCGTGCAATTACCTTTGATCAAGCCATCAACACCAGATGTCTCCACACCACTCATGGTGAATACTCTACCAGTGGATCGGGGTCGCTCAACTCTCACAACATTTGCACCCTGTGTCAGCTTAGGACAATATCTCTTGGTGTGCCCAACCTCCTTGCAGTAGTAACAAGTAAGCATCGTTCCAGGACATGAGTCACCTATATGAGTTCGGCCACATTTGCCGCACCCGGATGGAGAGTTCAACCGCGAACCGTGAGTCCTCAGCCCAGGTGAAATGTTTCCTCGACCACCCATTGGAGGGGAGTAAGGCTTCCGTTCCTCTTGAAACATCTTCCCTTTTCCTTTGCCATGTGAGAAGTTTCGCTGAGGACCATAGTGTTTTGGAGGGTTATCTTTTCTAGCAGCAGCGTCCCTTCTCCGCACATTATTCTCATACATCCTACACTTGTTCACTAGTGTAGGGAAATCAAAAATTTCTTCGTGACCAAATGTCACTCGGAGCTCGGGCCTCAACCCCATCTCAAACTTCACACATTTGGACCTCCCGTCCAACTCTAGTTCAGCATAGGGGCAGTACCGGATTAACTCTTCAAATTTGGCTGAATATTCCCCCACCGTCATGTTTCCCTGCTCTAATTGCAGGAACTCCCTCTCCTTCTCCCTTTTCAGGTCTGCAGGAAAGTACTTCTGGAGGAATTTACTCTTGAAGGCTTCCCACGTGATGACTTGCCCTTCAATCTCCATTTGTCTCCGGGTCATTTCCCACCAATTCTCTGCCTCATTCACCAGCATGTAAGTAGCATAAGCCACCCTCTGAGCATTAGAACAACTCATGGCCCGGAAGATTCTTTCCAATCCTTGGACCTATTCAATGGTCGCATCCGGAGCGAATCCGCCTTGGAACTGACTGGGCTTTCTCCGGCAGAATTCGTCTAGAGCTCGGTATTCAGTCGGCCCAGGTGGAACTAGTGGGTGTGAACTCGGACTTGACGCCGGATTCTGGTTCAGATTGTGCAAGTTCTCATTGACTTGTTGCAAGGCCGCCAGCATTTGTGCCAGTAAATCATTCGGGACATTCAGACTTGCCCCTCTTCCTCTTCCTCTCCCAGCCATGAGTACCTGTACTCACTCAATTGTTAGTAAGCGAATTTGTACAATTACAGTGCACACAACACTTAACATTTAGTATCTTTCAAACAACTTCAGCACATAAGGATACAAAGAAGCATGTAAGGCCATATCCTAGGTCGCAGGATTAACTATGATCTGATACCATATTGTAAGAACCAAAATTCTACCCTTGAAATTTTTTTCTCAAATTAGTTCATTTACATACAATCTCTCATATCTCACACTATCAATTTAATACCTTTACTTAAAATTCTTATTTCCCTCTTCGCAATCTACTCATTATTAACATACACAATCGTTCGACAGAAAAACATAATTCTCATTAAGTAAACATGGTAACCACCGCATATAACTAGCTATGGTTTTCCAAAATACCCATAGCTATACATATCCAGAGTTACAACACAATGTAAGTTAATATATATTCGTAGTTACATAATGTTTAAACTGTCAAATATGCACTCATGTACAAAATAGTGCAAATAAATGAATCCAAAATATAAAGCTCCTAAATCTTCCAAAAATGAGTCTCCATCATATCACCTGTTTATCTGCCATGGGATTATCAATGACAAAAGCACAAAACACACAAAGGAGTAAGTCATTAATTCAAATAACATCATTATAAGATAATCCACATTATAAAAAAAGGGTTAGTAAACCATCTTTGAAATTCATTTTGTTTTGCTTCATAACTTGAGCCAAAGTCGCTACACCCCTTAGGGTTAGCTAAAAGCAGATTCTCATTTTCTTAAAACAAATCGTGCTTATATACTCAAGCTAGAGTTTTGATTATATACTCAAGCCAGAGTTTTGCTTATATACTCAAGCCAGAGTTTTGCTTATATACTCAAGCTAGAGTTTTGCTTATATACTCAAGCCAGAGTTTTGTTTATATACTCAAGCCAGAGTTTTGCTTATATACTCAAGCCAGAGTTTTGCTTATATACTCAAGCCAGAGTTTTGCTTATATACTAAAGCTAGAGTTTAGCTTATATACTCAAGCCGGAGTTTTGCTTATATACTCAAGCCAGAGTCGCTAACCATTCATGGTCGGCTAAAAATATATTTCCTTTTTATTAATTTCACCATAAAACGATTCCGGTAAATCCACGCCCCCATTAGTATAAACACACCCATATATGTGTATACTAATTACGTGATTCACATCTCAATCATCGCATAACCAGAAGTACACATCTTTCTTTTCCGTAAACCTACGACTACTTTAATATAAACACACCCATATATGTTTATACAAAATGCGTACTTTACAACTCAATCATTGCATAATCAGAAAATACACCTTTTCGATTTCAAATGCACAATTAAAGACTTATCCTTACCTCGGTGAGTGTTGGTTTGGTTCTTGGCAACTTCTTAAGTTCCACCGACACCGCCTCCAACATTAGGATCTTTCCTCATCCCACCACATAACACAATGTTTGTCATTTATTCCAAATATCGCATAAACAACTTATATTATATCCTTTAATCATACAAAATATTCATCATAAATATTCAACCATCTAAAACATGCATAAACATCTCATATTCCAATATTTGGAGGTAAACTCATCTTTTACCTCTAGCATTTTGCTCATTCTCTCCTTTTACCACATTTTCACTTTTAGGGTTTTTGGGGTTTTCATGAATCAACCCACAACCCTTTCCATTCTATAGATACTATCTCTAAATCAAGAGTTTACAAGGTAAGAATGACATAAAATGAACCATCACTCAAAAAGGATGAGTTTCCATGGTTTTCTTCATTTTTGAGAAGAGATCCAACATACCCCAAAGTGAGTTTAAGAGAGAAAAAGAGAGTTAGAATCTAGAGTTTTACCTTTTCTCCAGCTCTTAGATGAGTATCCAAGCTTTTTGCCCTTGAAAAGCTCTATTCTCTCACTCTTCTTCTTTTATAAACCCTAGATTGTGTTTAGGGGTTTCTCATTAAATGTTGTCTCGTCGGGTTCTCGCTTAAGCGAGGGATTCTCGCTCAAGCGAGAAAATCCTGCCCATTTTAAAAACTCAAATATGACCCTCTCGCTCAAGCGAGGGATTCTCGCTCAAGCGAGAATCTCACAGTGGCAACAACCCCAAAATGACATTTCTCGCCCAGGCGAGACAATTCTCGCTCAGGCGAGAATTCTCCAGTATAGCCCAGGATTTCACCCTCCCATATGAACCTCTCTCGCTCAAGCCAGAATCTCTCGCTCAAGCGAGAGTACGAGGGCTGATACAATAATTTTTAAAACTTAAAATTTGGGGTGTTACAAAGTTCACCAACAACCGTCTTCTTCAATACTTATTCAAACTGAACCTTGGATACCACCATTGTCTAGCCCGAAAATCATAGTTCAAAAAGAACTATCATACTCCATCATAATGAGTATACACATAACACATACATTGCGTCAATGCTAACCAATGCTCGTGCCACACTCTTGCATCCAAGCCAATGCCCATGTCAGGCTGTGCATCTCTACTAATGCTCGTGTTACACATTGCATCAAACCAATGCCCATGTTACACCCTGCATCAAAGTCATCCAACACCTTTGTGTTTTGTGGATCTACTAATAATTAATATCCTTCACTATGACGTCCCAGACACGCCATTAGGATATTCAACTTCTCATCCCAAATGAGATCATTCTCTCAACATCTAGAGAGTTATTGTCAGTACTTGTCTGAGGGCCAAACTCAAAACACGAGTCCCTATCTCTACCTTGGTCCTAATCCAGTATATGAACTTATGGGGTTCAGGATCAACATATATCACCTCACCATAGTTCCCCCTTGTTTTCTTCTCCTTCAACTCATCTCCTTTATCCATGCATAGTACCTTTGACGCATCATGTCTAACCAATGTCTTCACCCTCTTTTGTCATTATCTAGCACCTAGGTTAAGAGACATCTACCAATTGACTCTGATACCAATTGTTGGTGCAGCGGAAACGATCGTTGCGCATCGTTGGTCAGAATCAATCAAATGAAGTGCATAGAATAAATTGAAAAGAAGAAACAAAGAATTTGGTAACGAGGTTCGGCCAATTGTACTTACATCCCCGGGAGCACTGCGCGGCTACCAAGATATTATTAGAGAATAAATATTATAAACCCTAGCACACCCATGGGCCCAAGTGCCCATGAAGTGTTTCTAATTGGTGCTTATATCTGGTGCACATTACACAATAAGGGACCTGAGTCCAATATATAACATTGATACTCTACTCTATTAATACTAGGTGATGTGTGATTAATGTAATAACATATTTCAAGCATTCACAACACATCTTAACACTTTGTTAATCAATTCATCAATTGTAATAGTTTTTCCTAAACTAGTAAGATGAATAACATTCAATTGTAATAGTTTTTCCTAAACTAGTAAGATGAATAACATTAATAGAAAAGAGTTTTTGAACGCCACTAATTTTCTTATTATGTAGTATTTGAAACAATTCATATTGTTCATTCTAGCACACATAAAATGTTAATTCAATGATTTTTATGATTACTTAGGACTCTACCACATTCATCTTAGACCTATAAAGGATAAAATGCAATGTAAGACTTATTCTAAGAGAATGTAAAAGTAGGCGTTGGAGGTCTTAGGTCCAGTATTTTAAATTGCAGTTGCGGTCGCGATTGCGGTAACGGTTGCGGTTACTGCGATTGCGGTCATTGCGACCGTTGTGATTCGGATTGCGGCCGTTGCGGTGTAAATATTTTGTGATTAAAACAATATTTTTGAATCTAATGCGGTCCAAATGCGGTCCGATGCGGTTGCGTTGCGGCTCGATGCGGTTGCGTTGCGGCCCGATGCGGCCGCAACAGTGTTTTGTTGCGGTTTTTGGTGTGAAATTCAATCACACCGCAATTGCGGTGCGTTGCCGATGCGTTGCCGGCCGCATCCGCATTGTTGCATCCGTATTATGTATTGCGGAACGCAATTTAGAACACTAGTCTTAGCCTTTCAATGTCGTGTTCTACTTTCAATCCAGCCAATCAAGTGCCAATGATAAAAGGAGAAAGGAATTTTGAGGAAGAGATCCTAGTCAATGGAGCAGTAGAATCAACCTCACTCGGAGCATCAATGTAAGCAATAATGAATATTGATGAATTTCACTATTCATACCATTATAGAAATACACTATCTCTGAAACTCCCTATGTTATCACGGTGCTTCAATCATGCCTTATCCTTTATATAAGGTAATACAATTAACGAGTGGAGATCTTCTATACCACAATTTTTCTATTTCTTTATACTAAGTCAATGTAATCATGCAAACTAATAGTAGTTATTGTTTCTTGATAGATGATAAAAAAAATTATTAACATTATTTTATTAGTTGACATGATTTCATTGACTTCATATAAAGATAAAGAAATAGTGGTATAGAAGATCTCCACTCACAATTAACAAGCTTGAGTCCATAACCAATTTGATGACATTTTCCTATTGCTACACCATTAGATCGAAGGGGATAGTCCGAAACATAAGAATGCTGATTTATAACAAATAGACTTACATTGAGGTTATAAATAATTGATGTGGTCCAAAGAAGGGTCACATTGAGGTTATGGTATCATATACGGACACAAATCATGTGTCTCACTCTCTGTCTCATTTTCTGTCTCGGACCAATCAAAATTTTATTTTATTCATATTGCAGCATTCTGATGGATCTAATATAGAGAATTGGATAGAGAGTATCTATGTGATCTTTGTCCATCATATACCAATAGTTGGACTCAGAATATTATTCCACTAATATAATAGCGATATGTTAGACTCATGGAAGGATGACTATGAAGGATAAAATGACCAACAAATTAAAAATAATATGATTGCATATATAAAAGACTTCATGAGCACATATGAAGTCATAATACATGAACAAAAGAAGATGATGGGGGAAGCAATGAAATGCAATTACAAGAACTAGAAGACCAGAAACAATGGAACCTGACTGGCAAAAGTTCAGGATACTATCTGGAAAGAAGTACCAAGATAGAGAGTACCTCTGATGACTACAAATTATTATTTCAAATTACGGACCACATCATGTGATGCAACCGTAATATAATGATTGCGGTGATAACCACAACCATATCACACTGCAATTATAGTGTGGCATCAATCACAATGATGTTGACGCATAGGGTTGCAGTGTAACCACATCTGGCCGCATTTGGGCTACAACAGTTCGCATCAAAGCACATTGGACCACATTGAGCTCCATGAAATTGAAAAACAGTTTTTTAATCATAAAAGATGTCAAACCGCAATGAACGCAATCAACATCGCAATGACTGTAATTAGAGTAACTGTAATCATGTTCATAACCACAATTTAAAACAATTTTTTAATCATAAAAGATGCCATTTGCTCTGAAAGATCTGTTTAAAAAGAATGAGAAATTGATGAAGTTTTCGCATGGAAATTTTATCGTGGATAGATTTCTCAAATGAGTATGAATATTTGATGCTTTTATGATTATGGGTTGATTATCAATTCATATGATATTGTTGTGATTGTTGGATAACGGGAGCTGAATATTATATTATTTATATATAATTTTTATGGTCTAAATATGAAAGGTTACCTTTACGGTAATATGCATACAATTCACCCACAAGATATTGTTATATTGTCTTGTTTGGCTATATTCATTAAATAAACCCACCTCCAATAAGCAATGGTGTGAATTAGGGTTTGCCAATTTAATTTGGGATTGCTTCCTTTGTGTGATTATAAATAAAATATGAGATACTCAAACCATGTACACCAAAAATAGAATTCACTTAGACCCTTGCCTTTGCTAGCACATGAAGAATTGAAGTCCATGGAGAGAAATCAGACTAGGGAGCTTACAACTTTGTCAAAAGGGAAGAAGCCTATCTTTGTTTCCTATCTCTGTGAAGTGGGTATTCAAGCTAAAACTCAAGCCAGATAGGACAGTGGCCAAGCACAAGGCCATGTTGGTTGCAAAAGGCTTTCTACAAAATCCTGGACTTGACTTTGATGAGGTATTTGCACCTGTGGCAAGAATAGAGACAATAAGGCTTGTTATTGCCTTAGCTAGCTCAAGGGATTGGACTCTAAGCCAACTAGATGTCAAGTCTGCATTTCTGAATGGACCTCTAGATAGAGAGGTGTATGTGACTCAACCACAAGGCTTTGAAGTTCCACGCAAAACAGAGAAAGTATATAGGCTGCATAAGGCACTCTATGGGTTAAAGCAGGCTCCTAGGGCTTGGAACAAGAGGATAGATAGCTTCTTCTTGAGGCAAGGTCTCCTATGATGCAAGAATGAATATGGCATCTACATAAAAGAGGCAAGTGGAGAAGCTTCAGTCATAATCTTCCTGTATGTGGATGATTTGCGTATAACAGGTTGCAATGAGCATGAGATAGAAGACATAAAGATCAGATTGAAGCAAGAGTTTGAGATGTCTGATCTAGGGACTCTCTCATAATTTCTTGGGATAGAATTTATCAGAACACCTGAAGGGATTTTGATGCACCAGAAGAAATACATAACATATGTACTCAAGAGGTTCAACATGTTTGAATGCAATCCTGCAATCACACCTGTTGAGGTTGGAACAGCTCTAAGCAGTGAAGAATAAGTGGATGAGGCAGTTGACACAACTCTATTTAGGCAAATGATTGGTTGCTTAATGTACATATGCAATTCCAGACCTGATGTAGCATATGGAGTAGGAGTGGTAAGCAGGTTCATGGAGAAACCTAAATCCTCACATCTTCAAGCTACTAAGAGAATGCTCAGGTACCTAAAGGGCAGCCTTGACTATGGAGTCTTCTTTCCTAACAAAGAAGGTAAGAAACAAGGGGTGATACATGGCTTTACAGATGCTGATCGGTGTGGAGATAAGAATGATAGGAAAAGTACTAGTGGCTACTTGTTCAAGCTAGGAAATGCATCAATAAGTTGGAGCTCTAAGAAGCAAAAGGTGGTTGCTCTCTCTACTTGTGAAGCTGAATATATTGCAGCTTGCTTAGGAGGGTGTCAAGGCTTGTGGTTGCAAGCATTGCTGAAGGAGATAGGAGTGTGTATGCAAGATACATTGCTGATTTTCGTGGACAACAAATCAGCAATCAACCTGTCCAAGAATCCAGTTTCCCATGGTAGAAGTAAGCATATTGAAACCAAGTTTCATTTCTTGAGAGACCAAGTTGAGAAGAAGAACTTGGAGCTTGAGCTTTGCACATCAATGGAATAACAAGCTGATTTGCTTACAAAACCATTGTAGAGGATTGAATTTGAAAGACAGAGAGATAAGCTTGGGATTGTTAGTCTAGATAGTTTGAATTATGGGGGAATGTTAAATGTAATTGCAAACTAGATAGATTAAGCAAAACACTTTGGGTTTGATTAGGCTAATTGGGCTAGTTAGCTTGTTTTGGAAACTTGCCATAAATAGCAGTTAGTTGTAGAATTTAAAATTCAGTTTTTCCATTAATAGTAAGTTTACTATTCATCATTTTCAACCTCTCAACTCTCTGTAGTCTTTTGTTTTGCTTTCTTTGCTGTGTTACTTTGTGTTCTATCAGTGGTATCAAGAGCTTTGTTTTGGATCAAAGGAAGTTGTGGGTTGATTCACGATGATTGAATCGAGTTGTGCAAAGAGATGATCAAGAAAGAGGAGGAAGAAGAAGATGGCAAACTCGAATGGTTTTGCAATGAACCTACCCATCTTGGATGGCAAGAACTTTCATCATTGGAGTATCCAGACGAAAGTCATCTTTGGCTTTCAAGATTGCTTAGATGTAGTGCTAGATGGGGTTCCATCATTGAATGAGAATCCATCAGAAGCTGAGAAGTTGGAGGTCAAGGAAGCCAAGAAGAGGGACTACGAAGCTACTTTCTTAATCCATCAGTGTGTAGATAGGATGAATTTCGAAAAGATTTCAGCAACTACATATGCCAAAGATGCATGGGAGGTGCTTGATAAATGTTACTAGGTGGAGTAAAAGTGAAGAAAGTGAGTCTTCAATTGATGCGCAGGCAATATGAGCTGATTTAGATGGATGAAAGTGAAACCATATCAGAATACTTCTCAAGGATTCGAGGCCTAATTGTAACACCCTAATTTTGAGTCTTTAAAATTATAGTATCAGTCCTGGAAGTCTCGCTTGAGCGAGAGATCATCGCCTGAGCGAGAAAGGATCACATGGGAGGGTGAAATCCTGGGCTATACTAGAGGATTCTCGCCTGAGCGAGAGTTGTCTCGCCTGGGCGAGAAATGACAATTTGGGGCTGTTGATACTGTGAGATTCTCGATTGAGCGAGAATCCTTTGCTTGAGCGAGAGCGTCAGATCTGAAATTTTAAAAAAGGCGGGATTTTCTCGCCTGAGCGAGAATGGGCTCGCTTAAGCGAGAACCCAACGACTGCTCTTTAAAATAGAAACCCCAAACACATTTTAAGGTTAGAACGTTGAAGAGAAGAGAGAGAAGAGAGAGAAGAGAGCTTTTCAAGAGAAAATAGCCTTAGGACTCATCTTAGAGCTTGAGAAGAGGTAAACCTCTTGTTTCTAACTCTTCTTCTTCCTCTCTAACTTGTTTTGGGTATGTTGGATCTATTTTCAAAAGATGAGAAACCATGGAAACTCATCCTTTAGAGTTATGGTTCGATTTATGTTGTTTTGCTCTTGGTTTAGAGTTGATATTTGATGAATGGAAAGTTTTTGTAGTTATTCATGAAAACCCCAAAAAAACCCAAAATGAGAATATGGGCATAAAGAGAAAGAGATGAAATGTTAGATTTGGATGATGAGTTTGTGCTTGGATGTTGATATATGAGATAAACATGTATGTTTTAATATTTAGAATATGTTTTAATATTTACCCTCTTTATCTTTTCAGTTGTCTCCCGAACCAGTTCGGGTCCCAATACCAAGTTTTATCCCGTCTCAAACCAACTCATCGGAGTTCTGCACTTCCTCCCATACAAGGCCTCATAGGGTGCCATCCTTATACTTGAATGGAAAGTGTTGTTGTACGTGAATTCGGTCAGAGGTAACATGCCATCCCAACTCCCCGGTTGTTCTAGCACACAGGCTCTCAGAAGGTCTTCCAACGATTATATGGTTCTTTCTGATTGCCCGTCCGTTTGTGGAGGATAGGCGGAGCTCATTTTCAACTTATTCCCCAAAGCGGATTGCAAACTAGTCCAAAATTTCGAAGTGAAACGAGGATCTCTATCTGATACAATGCTTTCGAGTATACCATGTAGCCGAACTACCTCCCGAATATACAATTCTGCCAGTCATTCCATAGAATACCTCATATTCATCGGTAAGAAGTGAGCGGACTTAGTTAGCCGATCCACTATTACCCATATTGAGTCATACCCCTTCTGAGTTCTAGGAAAGCCCGACACAAAGTCCATGGAAATACTATCCCACTTCCATACCGGAATTTCCAGAGATTGTAACTCTCCTGCTGGCCGTTGATGTTCAATCTTGGCTTTTTGGCAGACGAGACAACTCGAGACATACACAGCTGCATCTCTTTTTAACCTAGACCACCAAAACAGCTTTTTCAGATCTTGGTACATCTTCGTAGTTCCCGGGTGAAAATTCATTTTACTCTTGTCCGACTCCTCCAGAATACTCCTTCTCAATTCCGTGTCCTGAGGCACACACACCCTTCCTTTATATCTCAACATCCCACTAGAATCGGATTCAAAATCCATCTCCTTCCCACTAGTCATTAGGTCGCGCTTGGCGCCCAACTCAAGATCGTCAATTTGTAACTTCCTAATCTGGTCAAACAACTCATTAGTCACCTTGAGCATTCCCAAAGTTGCACTTCGAGGTTTCAATTGAACGGCTAAATTCATATCTCGAAACTCTTCAATTAATTTCTCCTCGCGGATCATCAGGGAGGACACATGTAATGATTTCCGACTCAAAGCATCAGCCACCACATTAGCTTTCCCAGGGTGACATTGTAAGTTAAAATCGTAGTCCTTCAAGAACTCTATCCATCTCCTTTGTCTCATATTCAATTCCTTCTGGTCGAAAAAGTATTTCAGACTCTTATGATCACTGAACACATCAAACCTCACACCATAAAGATGATGTCTCCAAATCTTCAGCGCAAATACCACTGCCGCTAACTCCAAGTTATGAGTAGGGTAGTTCTGTTCATGTGATCTCAACTGTCGCGAAGCGTAGGCAACAACTTTTCCTTCCTGCATCAAGACACAACCTAAACCCTGCTTGGAAGCATCACAGTACACACTGAAGTCACGATCATTACACGGAAGAACAAACACAGGTGCCGTAGTCAACCTCCGTTTCAACTATTGGAAACTTTCCTCACATCGAGTTGTCCATACATATGGTTCTCCTTTTCTGGTTAACTTTGTTAGCGGTAATGCTAACTTTGAAAACCCTTCTATAAACTTCCGGTAATAATCTTCCAAACCCAGAAAGCTCCTGATTTCCGTAACCAACTTGGGCACTACCCATTCCATAACAGCTTCAACTTTAGAGGGATCTACTGCCACTCCTTCTCGGGATATCACATGCCCAAGAAAATTCACAAACTCCAGCCAAAAGTCGCATTTGGATAGCTTTGCACTTTAAAACCCCAAGGACAACCTTTAGGTGTCCTGCAAGTTCTTCTCGGCTCTTGGAGTAAACCAAAATGTCATCAATAAATACCACTACGAAGGAATCCAAGTATGGGTGAAAAATCCAATTCATGTAGTCGGTAAATATTGCCGGTGCATTGGTCACTCCGAAGGGCATCACCAAGTATTCAAAATGCCCATACCTAGTTCTGAAGGCCGTCTTAGGAATATCCTCTGATTTCACTCTGAGTTGGTGGTAACCAGATCGAAGATCAATCTTAGAAAATACCACAGCTCCTCTTAACTGGTCCATCAAGTCATCATTCCTCGACAAAGGATACTTACTTTTAATGGTGACCTTTTTCAATTGTCTGTAGTCGGTGCATAACCTCATACTCCCATCTTTCTTCTTGACCAACAAGACCGATGCACCCCACGGAGAAACACTAGGACGAATGAACTTTTTCGCCAACAATTCTTCAATCTGTTTTTTCAGCTCATCTAATTCTAAAGGTGCCATTCTATAAGGGGCTATAGAAATGGGTCCCGTCCCTGGTATTAGATCGATAGAGAATTCAACTTCTCTCGCTGGAGGTAAATCCGGAATATCTCCAGGAAACACTTCGGGGAAGTCACATACTATCGGTATGTCTTTGACTCTGGGTTTCTCGTTACCTTCCATTGATGCCAGTAACATAAACACTGCTCCCCCTTCTTTAATGGAAGTACAAACCCTCTTAGCTGACACTGGTTCCAAACAGCTAGACTTATTAGAAGACTCATACTGATCCCCGAACACTACAGTCTTATCGGCACAATTGAACATCACTCAATTGGCCGACAACCAATACATTCCCAGAATTATATCTAATTGAGTCAGGGATAGACAAATTAAATGTACGGTAAACATCCTGCCATTGACCTCTACCGGACACTAGGATGTACACGTTGACACCTCCACAAATGCACTAGTAGGGGTGGACACAACTAAGTCAAAGGGTAACAACTCAGTCGACAACCCCAGTCGTTCTACACAATCAATAGATATAAAAGAGTGTGTTACTCCCGAATCGAACAACACTAAAAGTGGAATACCTGTCACCATACAATTTCCCTTGATCATACCTTCAACGTTGATTGCCTCGGCACCACTCATGGTAAACACCCTGTCAGTGTTTCTAGGCCGCTCCACATTCAGGTCACTCGCACGTTGGTTCATCTTGGGGCAGAACTTCCTTACATGTCTCGGCTCCTTGCAATTGAAACACCCATTCCCGGATCCGGGGCATACACCCCCAAAGTGATGCCTACCACATTTGTTGCACAAAGGTGGAGATCTCCAATGTGACCCTCCCGTGTTGGCGTTTGTCTTTGACCCCTGAGAACCATACCTCCGATTCCCCATAGGTGGAGAGTAGGGCTTACGTTCCTCTTGAAACGCCTTGCCTTTTCCTTTTCCTTGCTCATAGTGGCGTTGAGGTCCAAAATTTCTCGGAGGATTGGGCTTGTGAACCGCCACTTCATCTGCTTTCATATTGTCTTCGTACATCCTACACTTGTTGACTAAGGTAGGAAAATCAGAGATCTCTTGATGTCCAAACATCATCCTCAACTTGGGTTTCAGGCCCGACTCGAACTTAGCACATTTAGACCTTCCGTCCACCTCCAGCTCATAATATGGACAATACCGGGCAAATTCCTCAAACTTGGCCGCATACTCCCCCACCGATAGATCCCCTCACTCCAACTAGGGCAAGTCAACGCCACGAAGGCTATTCAATACCACATAGGGCAAGTCAAGGCCACGAAGGCTATACAATACCACATAGGGCAAGTCAACGCCACGAAGGCTATACAATACCACATAGGGCAAGTTAACGCCACGAAGGCTATACAATACCACATAGGGGAAGTCAACGCCACGAAGGCTATTCAATAGCACATAGGGCAAGTCAATGTCACGAAGGCTATTCAATACCACACAAGGCAAATAATAACCAGTTTACTCCATTAACCCAACAATAATGACAATACATTTACCTTTTCCATCAAGTCATTAACTATGGAAAACATGTCTCCCTTACCTTGGCGTGTGTTGGCGTTTGATGGCTTGTTTGAATCTACTCCGCTCCCTCCAACCTTAGGGTCTTTACCCATTCACACATACACAAAAATAATATCAATAATATATTCGTAACATCACATTATAACTCATTTTACTAGTTTCTACCATATATTAATCATACACTGATAACTCTCGAAACCATCTCTATCGAGACTCCCATCTGCATTCATAACATTTAACCCCTCATTCCACATCACAAATCATAAACCATAACCCAACTTACCATTTTCCAACCCATTTTCTTCACCATTTCATTTCTAGGATTTGGGGGTTTCTTAATATCAATATTTTTCAACTACCATCTCCAAATAGACACTCTATATTATGATTTTTCGAGAAAGAAGTTAACTAAAACGAACCACTACACCAAAGGAGAGAGTTGGGTTGTTTTCCAACTCAAAGAGAAGAGACCCCAACAATCTTAATGAGTTTCTAAGTAAGGAGAAGTGTTAAAGTCAAGAGGTTTACCTCTTCTCTAGCTTCACGTAGTCTTTATGCGAGCTCTAGCCAAGAAAATCGCTTCCTCTTCTCATTTTCTCTCAAAAACTCCCCCCATTTTCGTGTTTGGGGCTCTATTTTAGGTTTCAGGATTTTAGATTCTCGCCCATGCGAGAGATCCCGTCTTTTTACATTTTCAAACATTGACGCTCTCGCTCAAGCGAGAGATTCTCGCTCAAGCGAGAATCCCACAGTGTCAACACACTCCCTCTCGCCCAGGCGAGCCATCTTGCCCAAGCGAGGCTCCCATATAAAATTCTGGGAGAAATACTGGTACTCTCGCCCAAGCGAGAGATTCTCGCTCAAGCGAGAGATTCTCGCTCAAGCGAGAATCATTCAGTAGCTCCCAGACTGACTGAGTTTCACCATGTTCCAATTATCAAACTTTTAGGGGGTTACAAGTAAGACTTATGCTGATAGTCGAGGAAAGAGGCTAGTCAAGTTACTTACCCCGTCGATGTGATGAATACATTTTATTAGACGTGAAACTTTTGGCCTCGAATGACCAGTTCTTTTGCGGTAGGACATTGGCAATGCATGAAATAGTGGTGGTGTACCTCAATTGTCTGCATTGAATGTTGTACCGGCAAGATTTGTTGTTGTTTCGTGAACGTCAGTAATTGCGGTGTATGGGTGTGGTGTAACCATAGGAGAGAATAAGTTTTGGGTTGTGTTGAAATGAGTATGTGAACCGTGTTTCACGACGTGGTTGCCATGACTCGTGGATTCAACCGTTTTTGAAAATCCTTTTTGGGTAAAACATAGCTTGTGGCTAAGTAATGATTTAGTATCATGTTGAAGGATTCTGAAATTTTAGCAACCATAACGGAATAAGTAGGAGGTTGTTAAAAGTTTAGTGATATAAGACGCCCATGTATTTCTGGACATAATGCGAGTGGGTTAATAAGTTTATCTTTGCTAACGGAATTGGGATGACCAAACCGAACGCAAGTTGTAGGTTTGAGTGTTGGTCGACTTGTGCTGGCCGATTGGTAACAAAATATCTAGTTTTTGTGTGAATCAATGATCTTATGGTTTCAGTGGAGGCTAGAAATTGGTAATTTATTTAGACGATAAGATTTGATGGTAGAAATGTTTGATGTAATTAGACAATTACTGGATAGTTGATTGTGTACGATGGATGAGACACTAAGAGTCCTATTGTGTAAGTATTTAGTGGATCGAGTAAAATGAAATTGTGCTAGATTCTCGAGTGGAGATGAAACTAGCTAGTGTATGATGGATGTTAAAATGTGCATTTAAATAGATATGGGATAAGGAGCTCCCCATTCGCTGAAGTTCGAGAGTGTTATCAGGATTCTTAACGTATGTTAGGATTGATAGATGGATAGGTGCTAGATGCCTATGGTTCTTGACGAATATAGGAAAGATCTTTAGTCTGAATTACGGTTTAGTTCTCATGGCATTCGAGTTATTAGAGGCTGAGGTCTTAATAGTTGGACAGTGATGAGTTAGTTCATGAATTGGTTGGGTGATATCACGGTTTAGTGGTGTATGCCCTTAGTGACCGACTAAGTAATCTTAATGGATTAGAGAATCAATTATGATTTTGGTGGAGTATCCTTGTGCCTAAGGTCTAGGTGATGATATTATTTTCCGAGGTATGTTTAATTTTCGGGGACGAAAATTCTTATAAGAGGGGGAGGATTGTAACAACCCGAATTTTAGTCTTTAAAAATTATAGTAACAGTCCTGGAAGTCTCGCTTGAGCGAGAGATTCTCGCCTGAGCGAGAAAGGATCACCTGGGAGGGTGAAATCCTGGGCTATACTGGAAGATTCTCGCCTAAGCGAGAGTTGCCTCGCCTGGGCAAGAAATGGCAAACTGGGGCTGTTGACACTGTGAAATTCTCGCCTGAGCGAGAATCCCTCGCTTGAGCGAGAATCCCTCGCTTGAGCGAGAGGAAGCATGTTGGGACTGTGAGATTCTCGCTTGAGCGAGAGGGTCAGATCTGAAATTTTAAAAAGGAGGGATTTTCTCGCCTGAGCGAGAATGGGCTCACTTGAGCGAGAACCCGACGACTGCTCTTTAAAATAGAAACCCCAAACACATTTTAGGGTTAGAACCTTAAAGAGAAGAGAGAGAAGAGAGCTTTTCAAGAGCAAAGAGCCTTAGGACTCATCTTAGAGCTTGGGAAGAGGTAAACCTCTTGTTTCTAACTCTTCTTCTTCCTCTCTAACTTGTTTTGGGTATGTTGGATCTATTTTCAAACATGAGAAACCATGGGAACTCATTCTTTAGAGTTATGGTTCATTTTATGTTATTTTTCTCTTGTAAACTCTTGGTTTAGAGTTGATATTTGATGAATGGAAAGGTTTTGTGGGTTATTCATGAAAACCCCAAAAAACCCCAAAATGAGAATATGGGCATAAAGAGAAAGAGATGAAATGTTAGATTGGGATGATGAGTTTGTGCTTGGATGTTGATATATGAGATAAACATGTATGTTTTAATATTTATAAACTTGTATTGCATTAGTTTTGGAAATATTGAAAAGGGTTTCACCTTTGATTCATTATCCATAACAGAAAAGCCACGCATTTTCCAACATAATGCATAAATTAAAGACTTATCCTTACAACTACTTTACCTCTTTCACATACCTCATTCATATCAGCAAGTATGATTTAGAGACACTTATCCCTTACCTTGGTGAGTGTTGGGGATCGGTTCCGAGTAACTTTAAAAGTCTCCTCCGCGATTTCCTCCAACCTTAGGATCTTTCCTCATTTCCACCAATAACAACAATGTCAGTCATTTATTCAAAATAACACAGAAATAACTCGTATTACATCATCCAACATACAAGGGATTCATATATTTTCAATATTTCCAAAACTACTGCAATACAAGTTTCTAAATATTAAAACATACATGTTTATCTCATATATCAACATCCAAGCACAAACTCATCATCCAAATCTAACATTTCATATCTTTCTCTTTATGCCCATATTCTCATTTTGGGGTTTTTTGGGGTTTTCATGAATAACCCACAAAAACTTTCCATTCATCAAATATCAACTCTAAACCAAGAGCAAAACAACATAAATCGAACCATAACTCTAAAGGATGAGTTTCCATGGTTTCTCATCTTTTGAAAATAGATCCAACATACCCAAAACAAGTTAGAGAGGAAGAAGAAGAGTTAGAAACAAGAGGTTTACCTCTTCTCAAGCTCTAAGATGAGTCCTAAGGCTATTTTCTCTTGAAAAGCTCTCTTCTCTCTCTTCTCTTCAACGTTCTAACCTTAAAATGTGTTTGGGGTTTCTATTTTAAAGAGCAGTCGTCGGGTTCTCGCTCAAGCGAGCCCATTCTCGCTCAGGCGAGAAAATCCCGCCTTTTTTAAAATTTCAGATCTGACGCTCTCGCTCAAGCAAAGGATTCTCGCTCAATCGAGAATCTCACAGTATCAACAGCCCCAAATTGTCATTTCTCGCCCAGGCGAGACAACTCTCGCTCAGGCGAGAATCCTCCAGTATAGCCCAGGATTTCACCCTCCCATGTGATCCTTTCTCGCTCAGGCGATGATCTCTCGCTCAAGCGAGACTTCCAGGACTGATACTATAATTTTAAAGACTCAAAATTAGGGTGTTACAATTAGGCCTCGAATCCTTGAGAAGTATTCTGATATGGTTTCACTTTCATCCATCTAAATCAGCTCATATTGCCTGCGCATCAATTGAAGACTCACTTTCTTCACTTTTACTCCACCTAGTAACCTTTATCAAGCACCTCCCATGCATCTTTGGCATATGTAGTTGCTGAAATCTTTTCGAAATTCATCCTATCTACACACTGATGGATTAAGAAAGTAGCTTCGTAGTCCCTCTTCTTGGCTTCCTTGACCTCCAACTTCTCAGCTTCTAATGGATTCTCATTCAATGATGGAACCCCATCTAGCACTACATCTAAGCAATCTTGAAAGCCAAAGATGACTTTCATCTGGATACTCCAATGATGAAAGTTCTTGCCATCCAAGATGGGTAGGTTCATTGCAAAACCATTCGAGTTTGCCATCTTCTTCTTCCTCCTAAGCAAGCTGCAATATATTCAGCTTCACAAGTAGAGAGAGCAACCACCTTTTGCTTCTTAGAGCTCCAACTTATTGATGCATTTCCTAGCTTGAACAAGTAGCCACTAGTACTTTTCCTATCATTCTTATCTCCACACCGATCAGCATCTGTAAAGCCATGTATCACCCCTTGTTTCTTACCTTCTTTGTTAGGAAAGAAGACTCCATAGTCAAGGCTGTCCTTTAGGTACCTAAGCATTCTCTTAGTAGCTTGAAGATGTGAGGATTTAGGTTTCTCCATGAACCTGCTTACCACTCCTACTCCATATGCTACATCAGGTCTGGAATTGCATATGTACATTAAGCAACCAATCATTTGCCTAAATAGAGTTGTGTCAACTGCCTCATCCACTTATTCTTCACTGCTTAGAGCTGTTCCAACCTCAACAGGTGTGATTGCAGGATTGCATTCAAACATGTTGAACCTCTTGAGTACATATGTTATGTATTTCTTCTGGTGCATCAAAATCCCTTCAGGTGTTCTGATAAATTCTATCCCAAGAAATTATGAGAGAGTCCCTAGATCAGACATCTCAAACTCTTGCTTCAATCTGATCTTTATGTCTTCTATCTCATGCTCATTGCAACCTGTTATACGCAAATCATCCACATACAGGAAGATTATGACTGAAGCTTCTCCACTTGCCTCTTTTATGTAGATGCCATATTCATTCTTGCATCATAGGAGACCTTGCCTCAAGAAGAAGCTATCTATCCTCTTGTTCCAAGCCCTAGGAGCCTGCTTTAACCCATAGAGTGCCTTATGCAGCCTATATACTTTCTCTGTTTTGCGTGGAACTTCAAAGCCTTGTGGTTGAGTCACATACACCTCTCTATCTAGAGGTCCATTCAGAAATGCAGACTTGATATCTAGTTGGCTTAGAGTCCAATCCCTTGAGCTAGCTAAGGCAATAACAAGCCTTATTGTCTCTATTCTTGCCACAGGTGCAAATACCTCATCAAAGTCAAGTCCAGGATTTTGTAGAAAGCCTTTTGCAACCAACCTGGCCTTGTGCTTGGCCACTGTCCTATCTGGCTTGAGTTTTAGCTTGAATACCCACTTCACAGAGATAGGAAACAAAGATAGGCTTCTTCCCTTTTGACAAAGTTGTAAGCTCCCTAGTCTGATTTCTCTCCATGGACTTCAATTCTTCATGTGCTAGCAAAGGCAAGGGTCTAAGTGAATTCTATTTTTGGTGTACATGGTTTGAGTATCTCATATTTTATTTATAATCACACAAAGGAAGCAATCCCAAATTAAATTGGCAAACCCTAATTCACACCATTGCTTATTGGAGGTGGGTTTATTTAATGAATATAGCCAAACAAGACAATATAACAATATCTTGTGGGTGAATTGTATGCATATTACCGTAAAGGTAACCTTTCATATTTAGACCATAAAAATTATATATAAATAATATAATATTCAGCTCCCGTTATCCAACAATCACAACAATATCATATGAATTGATAATCAACCCATAATCATAAAAGCATCAAATATTCATACTCATTTGAGAAATCTATCCATGATAAAATTTCCATGCGAAAACTTCATCAATTTCTCATTCTTTTTAAACAGATCTTTCAGAGCAAATGGCATCTTTTATGATTAAAAAATTGTTTTAAATTGTGGTTATGAACATGATTACAGTTACTCTAATTACAGTCATTGCGATGTTGATTGCGTTCATTGCGGTTTGACATCTTTTATGATTAAAAAACTGTTTTTCAATTTCATGGAGCTCAATGTGGTCCAATGTGCTTTGATGCGAACTGTTGTAGCCCAAATGCGGCCAGATGTGGTTACACTGCAACCCTATGCGTCAACATCATTGTGATTGATGCCACACTATAATTGCAGTGTGATATGGTTGTGGTTATCACCGCAATCATTATATTACGGTTGCATCACATGATGTGGTCCGTAATTTGAAATAATAATTTGTAGTCATCAGAGGTACTCTCTATCTTGGTACTTCTTTCCAGATAGTATCCTGAACTTTTGCCAGTCAGGTTCCATTGTTTCTGGTCTTCTAGTTCTTGTAATTGCATTTCATTGCTTCCCCCATCATCTTCTTTTGTTCATGTATTATGACTTCATATGTGCTCATGAAGTCTTTTATATATGCAATCATATTATTTTTAATTTGTTGGTCATTTTATCCTTCATAGTCATCCTTCCATGAGTCTAACATATCGCTATTATATTAGTGGAATAATATTCTGAGTCCAACTATTGGTATATGATGGACAAAGATCACATAGATACTCTCTATCCAATTCTCTATATTAGATCCATCAGAATGCTGCAATATTAATAAAATAAAATTTTGATTGGTCCGAGACAGAAAATGAGACAGAGAGTGAGACATATGATTTGTGTCCGTATATGATACCATAACCTCAATGTGACCCTTCTTTGGACCACATCAATTATTTATAACCTCAATGTAAGTCTATTTGTTATAAATCAGCATTCTTATGTTTCGGACTATCCCCTTCGATCTGATGGTGTAGCAATAGGAAAATGTCATCAAATTGGTTATGGACTCAAGCTTGTTAATTGTGAGTGGAGATCTTCTATACCACTATTTCTTTATCTTTATATGAAGTCAATGAAATCATGTAAACTAATAAAATAATGTTAATAAATTTTTTTATCATCTATCAAGAAACAATAACTACTATTAGTTTGCATGATTACATTGACTTAGTATAAAGAAATAGAAAAATTGTGGTATAGAAGATCTCCACTCGTTAATTGTATTACCTTATATAAAGGATAAGGCATGATTGAAGCACCGTGATAACATAGGGAGTTTCAGAGATAGTGTATTTCTATAATGGTATGAATAGTGAAATTCATCAATATTCATTATTGCTTACATTGATGCTCCGAGTGAGGTTGATTCTACTGCTCCATTGACTAGGATCTCTTCCTCAAAATTCCTTTCTCCTTTTATCATTGGCACTTGATTGGCTGGATTGAAAGTAGAACACGACATTGAAAGGCTAAGACTAGTGTTCTAAATTGCGTTCCGCAATACATAATACGGATGCAACAATGCGGATGCGGCCGGCAACGCATCGGCAACGCACCGCAATTGCGGTGTGATTGAATTTCACACCAAAAACCGCAACAAAACACTGTTGCGGCCGCATCGGGCCGCAACGCAACCGCATCGAGCCGCAACGCAACCGCATCGGACCGCATTTGGACCGCATTAGATTCAAAAATATTGTTTTAATCACAAAATATTTACACCGCAACGGCCGCAATCCGAATCACAACGGTCGCAATGACCGCAATCGCAGTAACCGCAACCGTTACCGCAATCGCGACCGCAACTGCAATTTAAAATACTGGACCTAAGACCTCCAACGCCTACTTTTACATTCTCTTAGAATAAGTCTTACATTGCATTTTATCCTTTATAGGTCTAAGATGAATGTGGTAGAGTCCTAAGTAATCATAAAAATCATTGAATTAACATTTTATGTGTGCTAGAATGAACAATATGAATTGTTTCAAATACTACATAATAAGAAAATTAGTGGCGTTCAAAAACTCTTTTCTATTAATGTTATTCATCTTACTAGTTTAGGAAAAACTATTACAATTGAATGTTATTCATCTTACTAGTTTAGGAAAAACTATTACAATTGATGAATTGATTAACAAAGTGTTAAGATGTGTTGTGAATGCTTGAAATATGTTATTACATTAATCACACATCACCTAGTATTAATAGAGTAGAGTATCAATGTTATATATTGGACTCAGGTCCCTTATTGTGTAATGTGCACCAGATATAAGCACCAATTAGAAACACTTCATGGGCACTTGGGCCCATGGGTGTGCTAGGGTTTATAATATTTATTCTCTAATAATATTTTGGTAGCCGCGCAGTGCTCCCGGGGATGTAAGTACAATTGGCCGAACCTCGTTACCAAATTCTTTGTTTCTTCTTTTCAATTTATTCTATGCACTTCATTTGATTGATTCTGACCAACGATGCGCAACTATCGTTTCCGCTGCACCAACAATTGGTATCAGAGCCAATTGGTAGATGTCTCTTAACCCAGGTGCTAGATAATGACAAAAGAGGGTGAAGACATTGGTTAGACATGATGCGTCAAAGGTACTATGCATGGATAAAGGAGATGAGTTGAAGGAGAAGAAAACAAGGCGGAACTATGGTGAGGTGATATATGTTGATCCTGAACCCCATAAGCTCATATACTGGATTAGGACCAAGGTGGAGATAGGGACTCGTGTGTTGAGTTTGGCCCTCAGACAAGTACTGACAATAACTCTCTAGATGTTGAGAGAATGATCTCATTTGGGATGAGAAGTTGAATATCCTAATGGCGTGTCTGGGACGTCATAGTGAAGGATATTAATTATTAGTAGATCCACAAAACACAAAGGTGTTGGATGACTTTGATGCAGGGTGTAACATGGGCATTGGTTTGATGCAATGTGTAACACGAGCATTGGTAGAGATGCACAGCCTGACATGGGCATTGGCTTGGATGCAAGAGTGTGGCACGAGCATTGGTTAGCATTGACGCAATGTATGTGTTATGTGTATACTCATTATGATGGAGTATGATAGTTCTTTTTGAACTATGATTTTCGGGCTAGACAATGGTGGTATCCAAGGTTCAGTTTGAATAAGTATTGAAGAAGACGGTTGTTGGTGAACTTTGTAACACCCCAAATTTTAAGTTTTAAAAATTATTGTATCAGCCCAGGTACTCTCGCTTGAGCGAGAGATTCTGGATTGAGCGAGAGAGGTTCATATGGGAGGGTGAAATCCTGGGCTATACTGGAGAATTCTCGCCTGAGCGAGAATTGTCTCGCCTGGGCGAGAAATGTCATTTTGGGGTTGTTGCCACTTTGAGATTCTCGCTTGAGCGAGAATCCCTCGCTTGAGCGAGAGGGTCATATTTGAGTTTTTAAAATGGGCGGGATTTTCTCGCTTGAGCGAGAATCCCTCGCTTAAGCGAGAATCCCTCGCTTAAGCGAGAACCCGACGAGACAACATTTAATGAGAAACCCCTAAACACAATCTAGGGTTTATAAAAGAAGAAGAGTGAGAGAATAGAGCTTTTCAAGGGCAAAAAGCTTGGATACTCATCTAAGAGCTGGAGAAAAGGTAAAACTCTAGATTCTAACTCTCTTTTTCTCTCTTAAACTCACTTTGGGGTATGTTGGATCTCTTCTCAAAAATGAAGAAAACCATGGAAACTCATCCTTTTTGAGTGATGGTTCATTTTATGTCATTCTTACCTTGTAAACTCTTGATTTAGAGATAGTATCTATAGAATGGAAAGGGTTGTGGGTTGATTCATGAAAACCCCAAAAACCCTAAAAGTGGAAATGTGGTAAAAGGAGAGAATGAGCAAAATGCTAGAGGTAAAAGATGAGTTTACCTCCAAATATTGGAATATGAGATGTTTATGCATGTTTTAGATGGTTGAATATTTATGATGAATATTTTGTATGATTAAAGGATATAATATAAGTTGTTTATGCGATATTTGGAATAAATGACTAACATTGTGTTATGTGGTGGGATGAGGAAAGATCCTAAGGTTGGAGGCGGTGTCGGTGGAACTTAAGAAGTTGCCAAGAACCAAACCAACACTCACTGAGGTAAGGATAAGTCTTTAATTGTGCATTTGAAATCGAAAAGGTGTATTTTCTGATTATGCAATGATTGAGTTGTAAAGTACGCATTTAGTATAAACATATATGGGTGTGTTTATATTAAAGTAGTCGTAGGTTTACGGAAAAGAAAGATGTGTACTTCTGGTTATGCGATGATTGAGATGTGAATCACGTAATTAGTATACACATATATGAGTGTGTTTATACTAATGGGGGCGTGGATTTACCGGAATCGTTTTATGGTGAAATTAATAAAAAGGAAATATATTTTTAGCCGACCATGAATGGTTAGCGACTCTGGCTTGAGTATATAAGCAAAACTCCGGCTTGAGTATATAAGCTAAACTCTAGCTTTAGTATATAAGCAAAACTCTGGCTTGAGTATATAAGCAAAACTTTGGCTTGAGTATATAAGCAAAACTCTGGCTTGAGTATATAAACAAAACTCTGGCTTGAGTATATAAGCAAAACTCTGGCTTGAGTATATAAGCAAAACTCTGGCTTGAGTATATAAGCAAAACTCTGGCTTGAGTATATAATCAAAACTCTAGCTTGAGTATATAAGCACGATTTGTTTTAAGAAAATGAGAATCTGCTTTTAGCTAACCCTAAGGGGTGTAGCGACTTTGGCTTAAGTTATGAAGCAAAACAAAATGAATTTCAAAGATGGTTTACTAACCCTTTTTTTATAATGTGGATTATCTTATAATGATGTTATTTGAATTAATGACTTACTCCTTTGTGTGTTTTGTGCTTTTGTCATTGATAATCCCATGGCAGATAAACAGGTGATATGATGGAGACTCATTTTTGGAAGATTTAGGAGCTTTATATTTTGGATTCATTTATTTGCACTATTTTGTACATGAGTGCATATTTGACAGTTTAAACATTATGTAACTACGAATATATATTAACTTACATTGTGTTGTAACTCTGGATATGTATAGCTATGGGTATTTTGGAAACCCATAGCTAGTTATATGCGGTGGTTACCATGTTTACTTAATGAGAATTATGTTTTTCTGTCGAACGATTGTGTATGTTAATAATGAGTAGATTGCGAAGAGGGAAATAAGAATTTTAAGTAAAGGTATTAAATTGATAGTGTGAGATATGAGAGATTGTATGTAAATGAACTAATTTGAGAAAAAAATTTCAAGGGTAGAATTTTGGTTCTTACAATATGGTATCAGATCATAGTTAATCCTGCGACCTAGGATATGGCCTTACATGCTTCTTTGTATCCTTATGTGCTGAAGTTGTTTGAAAGATACTAAATGTTAAGTGTTGTGTGCACTGTAATTGTACAAATTCGCTTACTAACAATTGAGTGAGTACAGGTACTCATGGCTGGGAGAGGAAGAGGAAGAGGGGCAAGTCTGAATGTCCCGAATGATTTACTGGCACAAATGCTGGCGGCCTTGCAACAAGTCAATGAGAACTTGCACAATCTGAACCAGAATCCGGCGTCAAGTCCGAGTTCACACCCACTAGTTCCACCTGGGCCGACTGAATACCGAGCTCTAGACGAATTCTGCCGGAGAAAGCCTAGTCAGTTCCAAGGCGGATTCGCTCCGGATGCGACCATTGAATAGGTCCAAGGATTGGAAAGAATCTTCCGGGCCATGAGTTGTTCTAATGCTCAGAGGGTGGCTTATGCTACTTACATGCTGGTGAATGAGGCAGAGAATTGGTGGGAAATGACCCGGAGACAAATGGAGATTGAAGGGCAAGTCATCACGTGGGAAGCCTTCAAGAGTAAATTCCTCCAGAAGTACTTTCCTGCAGACCTGAAAAGGGAGAAGGAGAGGGAGTTCCTGCAATTAGAGCAGGGAAACATGACGGTGGGGGAATATTCAGCCAAATTTGAAGAGTTAATCCGGTACTGCCCCTATGCTGAACTAGAGTTGGACGGGAGGTCCAAATGTGTGAAGTTTGAGATGAGGTTGAGGCCCGAGCTCCGAGTGACATTTGGTCACGAAGAAATTTTTGATTTCCCTACACTAGTGAACAAGTGTAGGATGTATGAGAATAATGTGCGGAGAAGGGACGCTGCTGCTAGAAAAGATAACCCTCCAAAACACTATGGTCCTCAGCGAAACTTCTCACATGGCAAAGGAAAAGGGAAGATGTTTCAAGAGGAACGGAAGCCTTACTCCCCTCCAATGGGTGGTCGAGGAAACATTTCACCTGGGCTGAGGACTCACGGTTCGCGGTTGAACTCTCCATCCGGGTGCGGCAAATGTGGCCGAACTCATATAGGTGACTCATGTCCTGGAACGATGCTTACCTGTTACTACTGCAAGGAGGTTGGGCACACCAAGAGATATTGTCCTAAGCTGACACAGGGTGCAAATGTTGTGAGAGTTGAGCGACCCCGATCCACTGGTAGAGTATTCACCATGAGTGGTGTGGAGACATCTGGTGTTGATGGCTTGATCAAAGGTAATTGCACGGTGGCAGGTATTCCTCTTTTAGTGTTGTTTGATTCGGGAGCGACACACTCCTTTGTATCTAATGACTGCGTGGATAAACTGAAATTACGAACTGAGTCGTTGCCTTTCGAGTTGGTCGTGTCCACCCCAACTGATGTGCCTGTGGTGGTATCGACAGTTGTGTCTCGATGTCCGGTAGTGGTACACGGTAGAACTTTTACCGTGGATTTGATCTGCTTACCACTAACCCAGTTGGATCTAATTCTGGGGATGGACTGGTTGTCGACAAATCGTGTAATGTTAAATTGTGCTGATAAGACCGTGGTATTCAGGAATCTTGATGAGGTTTCTGATGAGGTCAATAACATGAAGCGATTGTCGGCAAAGGAAGTCAGGACTTCTTGTAAAGAGGGAGGAGCCGTGTTTATGTTGTTGGCATCCCTGGAGGGTAGTGAAAAACCCAAAGTTGAGGATATTCCGATAGTCTGTGAGTTTCCTGAGGTGTTTCCAGGCGAAATTTCGGGACTATCTCCTGTAAAAGAAGTTGAATTCTCTATTGATTTGGTACCGGGAACGGGACCCATCTCTATAGCTCCTTATAGGATGGCGCCGTTAGAATTGGCGGAGTTGAAAAAGCAGGTTGAGGATTTGTTGGCAAAGAAGTTCATTCGTCCTAGCGTCTCGCCTTAGGGTGCGCCTGTTCTGTTGGTTAAGAAAAAGGACGGTAGTATGCGGTTGTGTACCGACTACCGACAGCTGAATAAGGTCACTATTAAGAACAAGTATCCGTTACCTAGGATCGATGACTTGATGGATCAGTTGAGAGGAGAGGTAGTGTTCTCAAAGATTGATCTTCGGTCTGGCTACCACCAACTTCGTGTGAAGTCGGAAGATATTCCTAAGACAGCGTTTAGAACCAGGTATGGACATTTTCAATATTTGGTCATGCCTTTTGGGGTAACAAATGCTCCAGCAATATTTACCGACTGCATGAATAGGATTTTTCATCCGTATTTAGATACCTTCGTAGTGGTATTTATTGATGACATTTTGATTTACTCCAAAAGCCGAGAGAAACATACTGAGCATCTGCGGATTGTGCTAGAACTCCTTAGCAAGAATCGGTTGTATGCAAAACTATCAAAATGCGATTTCTGGTTGGAGTCAGTAAATTTTCTTGGACATGTAATATCCAAGGAAGGAGTGGCAGTAGATCCTTCAAAGGTTGAAGCGGTTATGGAATGGGCAGTGCCCAAGTCAGTCACTGAGATCAGGAGCTTTCTGGGTTTGGCTGGGTATTATCGGAAATTCATAGAGTGATTTTCGAAGCTAGCCCTACCGTTGACCAAACTCACTAGGAAAGGGGAAACCGTATGTGTGGACACTTCGATGTGAAGAAAGTTTCCAAGAGTTAAAACGAAGGTTAACTACGGCGCCAATTTTGGTCCTTCCTTGTACTGATCGGGACTTCAGTGTTTACTGTGATGCATCCAAGCAAGGTTTTGGTTGTGTATTGATGCAATAAGGGAAGGTTGTGGCCTATGCTTCACGACAGTTGAGGACGCACGAGCAAAACTATCCTACCCACGATCTTGAGTTGGCTGCAGTGGTCTTTGCCTTAAAAATCTGGAGACACCATCTTTATGGCGTGAGATTTGAAGTGTACAGCGACCACAAGAGTCTGAAGTACCTATTTGATCAAAAGGAATTGAACATGAGGCAGAGGAGATGGATGGAATTCCTTAAGGATTACGACTTTGGGTTGTAGTACCACCTGGGAAAGGCCAATGTAGTGGCGGATGCACTGAGTCGAAAGTCGTTGCACATGTCGGCTTTGATGGTTAGGGAGGCGAAGATGATTGAAGAGTTCAGAGATATGAACTTGGAGGTTCAGATAAAGCCTCATAGTATGATTTTGGGAATGCTTAATGTCACGAATGAGTTGTTTGAACAAATCCGGACAGTGCAAATTGAGGATAGTGAGCTGATGGATAAACGGGATCTGATGCTGTGTGGTAAGGATACCAATTTCACATCGGACCTTAGTGGAATGTTGCATTACAAAGGGAGAGTGTGTGTGCCTCGTAATGATAAATTACGGAGGGTGATTTTAGAGGAGTCCCATAAGAGTAAAATGAGTTTTCACCCGGGGACCACGAAAATGTATCAAGATTTGAAAACACTGTTTTGGTGGTCTGGGTTGAAAAGGGATGTGGCCTTGTATGTCTCGAGTTGTTTGGTATGTCAGAAGGCCAAGATTGAACATCAGCGACTAGCTGGAGAATTACAATCCCTAGAAACTCCCGTTTGGAAGTGGGATAGTATCTCCATGGATTTTGTGTCTGGTTTTCCGAAGACTTAGAGAGGTTATGATTCAATATGGGTGATCGTGGATCGGCTAACTAAATCCGCTCACTTTCTGCCTTTGAACATGAGATACTCGTTGGAGAGATTGGCAGAACTGTATATCCGAGAAATTGTTCGCCTGCATGGATTACCGTCAAGCATTGTGTCGGATAAGGATCCCTGTTTCACTTCAAACTTTTGGACTAGTTTGCAAACCGCTTTGGGAACTAAGTTGAAGCTGAGTTCAACTTATCATCCACAAACGGACGGTCAATTAGAAAGGACAATACAGTCGTTGGAGGACCTTTTGAGGGCATGTGTCTTAGAACAACCAGGGAGTTGGGTTGACATGTTGCTGTTGATCGAATTTACCTACAATAATAGCTTCCATTCGAGTATTGGGATGACACCTTATGAGGCGTTGTATGGTAGGAAGTGCCGAACTCCAGTGAGTTGGTTCGAAACTGGGGATAATTTGATATTGGGGCCCGAATTGGTTCAGGAGACGACGGATAAGATCAAGAAAATCCGGGAGAATATGAGGGTCGCCCAGAGTCGGTAGAATAGCTACTATGATAAGAGGCGGAAACCTCTTGAATTCAAGGAAGGGGATGATGTTTTCATGAGAATAGTCCCGACTACCGGAATTGGTAGAGTGTTGAAATCTCGTAAGCTGACTCCGCGATTTATTGGGCCTTATCAAATACTGAAGAGGATTGGGCCGGTAGCGTATCGAGTTGCCTTACCACCGTCTTTGTCAAACCTTCACAATGTGTTTCATGTATCTCAGTTGAGAAAATATTTTGGAGATCCATCTCATGTGGTTGAATCTGATCAGATAGAGTTGAAGGATAACCTGACTTTTGTGATGTTGCCTGTGAGAATCATGGATACCAGTATCAAAAGGTTGAGAGGAAAAGAGATTCCTTTGGTAAAGGAGTTGTGGAGTCAAGTGGACGAAGGAGACGCTACTTGAGTGACATTCTTGAGTGATTGTGAGAACAAACACATTGAGTGACATTTGAGTGATTGTGAGATACATTGGTTACATAAAAAATGGCTGAAGAAGAGGACAACCCACCTATGTCCCCAAGGACGGCCATGCTATTTACAACAATGGAGGCACGTTTTGCAGCAATGCAAGCACAATTGGAGCAAATGAATAGGCGTAATGATGGTGGATCTAGTGATGAAGATGGAGGACACCGGAGGAGAAATAGAGGAGATAGGTGTGAGAACCCTACACATGGTGAAAGGAGGAACAAAGATCTAGAAGGAGTAAAGGTGAAAGTCCCTACCTTTATGGGGATGAGTGATCCAAAAGCCTATCTAAAATGGGAGTTAAAGATGGAACACGTTTTTCAATGCCATCACTATACTGATGAGAAGAAAGTTAAAGTGGCTGCTCTTGAATTTGGAGAGTATGCCATGGTATGGTGTTATCAGTATCAAAAGGGTCGAAGAAGATGTGGAGATGTGCCCGTGGAAACATGGGAGGAAATGAAGATGGTGATGAGAAGACGTTTTGTCCCTAGCTCTTATCAAAGGGACTTGCATAACAAGTTGCAAAGGCTTACACAAGGCTCCAAAACCGTGGATGAGTATTTCAAGGCAATGGAGTTGGCCTTATTGAGGTCCAATTTTCATGAGGATCGAGAAGCAACAATGGCTCGATTCCTTCATGGATTGAACCCTGAAATCCAAGATGTGGTTGAGTTGCAACCATATGTGGAACTTGATGACTTGGTGCAAAAGGCATTGAAGGTAGAACAACAAATGAAGAGGAAGAAGTCTAAGTATTCCTCTAGTACACCAAAGTTCCAATCTTGGAAGGATGATCAAAAGAAGGAGGGTACTCAAACCAAGGAGGTCGTGGGTACTTCCAATGTTCACAACCAACCAGCAAAGGAGACACAAACCAAAACACGTGATGTGAAGTGCTTCAAGTGCCTAGGTCGTGGTCACATTGCTTCACAATGTCCAACAAAGAAGACCATGGTGATCATGAATGGAGAGGTGGAGTCTCAATCCGAGGCTTCAAGTGAAGAGGAGTGTGATGAGGATGCTTTCATGCCAGATGGTGATATGCTTATGATTAGAAGGCTCTTAGGGAGTCAAATCAAGGGGCATGAAGATGGCCAAAGATCCAACATTTTCCATTCAAGGTGTTTGGTGGAAGGCCAAGTATGTTCATTGATCATTGATGGTGGTAGCTGCACTAATGTGGTTAGTACAAGGGTAGTGTCCAAACTTAACCTTGTGACTAAGCCACATCCGAATCCTTACCAACTACAATGGTTAAGTGATGTTGGAGAGATGGTGGTGGATCAGCAAGTGGAGGTTCCCTTCTCTATAGGGAGGTATGTGGACAAGGTCCTATGTGATGTTGCTCCAATGGATGCTAGCCATATCTTGTTAGGGAGACCATGGCAATTTGATTAAAGAACTAGCCATGATGGTTTCACTAATAAGATCACTTTCATACACCAAGGCCAGAAGGTGGTGTTAATTCCTTTGTCTCCTAAACAAGTCAGTGAGGACCAGAAGAGGTTGAAGGCGAAAATCAAGGAGGAGAAAAGGGAAAGTGAAGCTAAACATGGGGATTCAACCCTCCCCAAAGCCCAAAATATTTTTTCTACACCAAAGCAACCTTTGGAAGTTAATGGCAAGGTGAAGAAGAAGGATAAGTATGTTTTGAATTCGAGGTCGAATTCACTCAAAGAAGGAGGGTATGATGACAACCAACTAGGGGCAACCCTTGATTCAAGGGGAAGCCAAGATCAAGAGGGTCCCATGGCTCAAACCAGGGCCAAGTCAGGTCTAAACAAGCTCACCAAGGACTCCATTGACCCTAGAATTCGTGGGCTTAAAGGGCATTTATGTCCTTGAGTCAACTATTTTATTTTATGTTCAATAAATGAGAATTATATCTCATGGGTAGCTTAGGATTTCTTAATTCAGCATTATTATTTGATTTATGTTAAAAGTCATGAAATTGGGTTGAGGATTTATTGATTTAATTCTTGAAAGGGAATTACTTTGTAAATGGGTCCATTAGTGGCCAAGTTATTAAGATAGACATGCCTTGAGCCAAATTGGCCAAGACCTGCCTTAGCTAAGCGTATGAGACAGGTGCACCAAAGCTAGCCAGATTCATGGGCCAACATAGGCCAGCATTCTTGGCTGGGCAGATTTGAAATCATGGAACATATGCTCCTAAAATTAAGGAGCAAGCTGACTAAGGCATATGAAGGCAAGCCAGCCTTGTGGATCAAAGTTCCCTAGAATTGAGGAGAGTCTTGTGCATACCAAGCCAAATTCGAATTTCAAAGGCTTGCATTCAGATTCAAAGAGGGTGATTCAAAAATTCAAAGTTTGAATTCAAAACTTCAAAATTTGAATTTCAAAATTTGAAAATTCAAATTTGAAAATTCAAAATTTGGAATTTCAAAATTTCAAAATTTCAAAATTTGAATTCAAATTTGATATAAAGATGAAGCTATCAAGACCAAGTCTTATGAGTCAAAGAGGGCCAAGTGTCTCATCAAGGATCCTTAACAAAATAAGGACTCCTTAATTTTAGGCCAAGTCAAAGCTAATATATCTACAAGCCACCAATTTCGAATGGAGAGATAAAGTCTCCTAAAGACTTAATCTAATTTTTCTTCAAGTGGCTTATCAAGAATCCTTCCAAAATAAGGATTCCTTAAAAATAGCAACACTTTGGCTCAAGTTATGTAGCAACACTTTGGCTCAAGTTATGTAGCAATGCTTTGGCTCAAGCTATGTAGCAACACTTTGGCTCAAGATATGTAGCAATACTTTGGCTCAAGTTATGAAGCAATACTTTGGCTCAAGTTATGAAGCAATACTTTGGCTCAAGTTATGAAGCAATACTTTGGCTCAAGTTATGTAGCAACACTTTGGCTCAAGTTATGAAGCAATACTTTGGCTCAAGTTATGTAGCGATGCTTTGGCTCAAGCTATGTAGCAACACTTTGGCTCAAGTTATGAAGCAATACTTTGGCTCAAGTTATGTAGCAATGCTTTGGCTCAAGCTATGTAGCAACACTTTGGCTCAAGTTATGTAGCAACACTTTGGCTCAAGTTATATAGCAATGCTTTGGCTCAAGCTATATAGCAACACTTTGGCTCAAGTTATGAAGCAATACTTTGGCTCAAGTTATGTAGCAATGCTTTGGCTCAAGCTATGTAGCAATACTTTGGCTCAAGTTATGTAGCAATGCTTTGGCTCAAGCTATGTAGCAATACTTTGGCTCAAGTTATGTAGCAATGCTTTGGCTCAAGCTATGTAGCAAAACTTTGGCTCAAGTTATCTAGCAATGCTTTGGCTCAAGCTATGTAGCAAAACTTTGGCTCAAGTTATGTAGCAATACTTTGGCTCAAGTTATGTAGCAACGCTTTGGCTCAAGCTATGTAGCAAAACTTTGGCTCAAGTAATGTAGCACAAAATGAATTTATAAAACAAATGGTTTATTAACTCCTTTTTCTAATGTGGATTATCTTATAATGACGTTTATTGAATTAATGACTTACTCCTTTGTGTGTTTTGTACTTTTGTCATTGATAATCCCATTGCAGGTAAATAGACGAATGAAGTATGCCAGGTCGGGATCTTTAGGAGCTTTAGACTTTGGATTCACTATTTATGTTTTTCGTATTCTAAATGATTACCTGCGGATTTAAATGATTGTAATCATGACTAACCATTATTTGGATATTTGTAACCATGCGTAATGTTATTTTGGAGGATCAGAACCTTTGAGGTCTTAGTACTCATAGGGAATGATATGAATGAATTATGTTTTTCTACAAGATTAATTGTATGATAATATAATAGGTTATAAGATTAGTTCCAGGAATGATTCATGAGAAGTTCTAGGTAAAATGATTATGTATGTGGTTATTGATTCATGGATTGAGTGTGAGGAGGGAAAATAAGCTTTTGAAGTAAGGATATTAAAATGGTAATGTGAGTTATGAGTGATTGAATGGAATTGAATTAAAATGAGAAAAATTTTCAAGGGTAGAATTTGGGTGATTACAACCAGTCCATCCCGAGAATCAAATCTAACTGGGATAGTGGTAAGTAGATTAAATCCATGGTAAAATCCCTACCGTTTACCACCACCGGACACCGAGACACAACTGTCGACACCACCACAGGCACATCAGTTGGGGTGGATATGACCAAGTTGAAAGGCAACGACTCAGTTTGTAAATTCAGTTGATCCACGCAGTCAATAGATACAAAGGAGTGTGTCGCTCCCGAATCAAACAACACTAAAAGGGGAATACCTGACACCATGCAATTACCTTTAATCAGGCCATCTACGCCCGATGCCTCTGCACCACTCATGGTGAACACTCTGCTAGTGGATCGAGGTTGTTCAACCCTCGCAACATTCACGCTCTGCGGTAGCTTAGAACAATGCCTTCGAATATGTCCAACTTCCTTGCAATAAAAACAAGTAAGCGTCATTCCGGGGCACGAGTCACCGCCATGAGTTCAGCCACATTTGTTGCACAGAGAGGGAGTGTTCAATCATGACCCTCCAGCAGTGACATGAGTCCTTGACCCATGCGAAGGATAACTCCGATTACTCATCAGAGGGGAGTAAGGCTTTCTTTCCTCATGAAACACCTTCCATTTCCCTTTTCCGTGTGGGAAGTTTCGTTGAGGCCCAAAGTGTTTAGGAGGAACCACCTTAGATGTCGCTGCTTCATCAGCTGTCAAATCATCTTCATACACCCTACACTTGTTCACTAGGGTAGAGAAATTAGCAATCTTTTGGTGCCCAAACATACTTTTCAACTTGGGCTTCAAACCCGATTTGAACTTGGCGCATTTGGACCTTCCATCCATTTCCAACTCGGCGTAGGGGCAAAGCCAGGCCAACTCTTCAAACTTGGCCACATAGTCCCCTACTGACATGTTCCCCTGTTCCAGCTTCAGAAATTCCATCCCCTTCTTCCTTTTCAAATCAGCGGGAAAGTACTTGTGTAGGAACTTCTCCTTGAAGGTACCCCAGGAGATCAGTCGTCCTTCGGCTTCCATCTATCGCCGGGTATACTCCACCAGTTCTCAGCCTCGGTCACCAACATGTAGGTAGCATAGGCTAGCTTCTGAGCCTCAATGCAGTTCATGGCTCTGAAGATCCGCTCTACCCCTTGGATCCACTCGATGGCAGCTTCTGGAGCAAATCCCCCTTGGAACTGGGTGGGGTTCCTCCTGCAGAACTCATCTAAGCCCCGATATTCCGCCGGCCCTAGTGGAACTAATGGATGTGGATTCGGGCTTGGTGTAGGATTCTGGTTCAGATTCTACAAGTTCTCGTTGACCTGCTGTAGCGTCGCCACCATTTGAGCTAATAAATCATTCGGGACGTTCTGACTTGCCCCTCTTCCTCTTCCTGCCATGAGTACTTGTACTCACTCGATTGTTAGTAAGCAAATTTGTATAAACACAGTGCACACAAACACTTAACATTTAGCATCATTCAAACAACTTCAGCACATAAAGGATACAAAGAAGCATGCAAGGCCATATCCTAGGTCGCGGGATTAACTATGCTCTGATACCATATTGTAACGACCCGAAATTCTACCCTGGAAATTTTTTCCTTATTTAATCCAATTCCATGCATTTAACGATAAATCATAATTACCAAGTAAACAAATTTATCTGAAAGATCTTTCTCTTCATCCTCACACCCGATCTATGAACCAAAAGTACATACACAATCCGATAGCAGAAAAAACATAATTCATATTAGTATAACCTAGTAACTACCGCATACACTTAGCTATGAGTTTCCAAAACACCCATAGCTACATATATCCCGAGTTACTAGTCTCCATGATCAAAATCATGTACAAAAATAGTATTCATAGTACAATTAGTTGCTTCCATTACAATCAATGGCAATTACAAAAGAATGGATAAAGAGACATCAAAATAAAGGTCTCTAATCTCCTACTCAAAATCATCCCTTCTCCGTCCACCTACCTGCAATGGGAATAACATTTACCATGCACAAACAACACAAAGGAATAAGTCATTAACTCAATAAAATTTCAATGTAAGTTAATCCACATTTAATAGGGTTAAACAACGATATAAATTAAATCCACTAAAAACCATTTTCGTCATCTGTACTTTTGAAAAACCATGCTACATAACTCGAGCTAGAGTCGCTAACCCATTCTGGTCGGCTAAAACGAGTTTTTGTTTTCATTGGCACTCCACCAATACATAAACCATAAATCCACTCATCATCACTACAAACATACCCATATATATATATTTGTTGTGACTAATTGATTTACCATTTATTACTTTGTTTCCGAGTTTTATTTCCATTGGCACTCCACCAATAAATAGACAATAAATGCACCCGACATCATTACAACATAGCGTATATGCCTGTAACTACAAAGTGACTTACAGTTTATTGTTTTATCCGAGTTTTATTTCCATCGGCACTCCACCAATAAATAGACAATAAATACACCCGACATCATTACAACATAGCGTATATGCCTGTAACTACAAAGTGACTTAAAGTTTATTGTTTTATCCGAGTTTTATTTCCATTGGCACTCCACCAATAAATAGACAATAAATGCACCCGACATCATTACAACATAGCGTATATGACTGTATCTACAAAGTGACTTACAATTTATTGCTTTATTCCGAGTTTTATTTCCATTGGCACTCCACCAATACAAAAATGATAAATACACCCGACATCATTACAAACATATCCACGTATACTTATAACTACAAAGTGATTTACATTTCATGATTTCATTTCGAGTCTTATTTCCATTGGTACTCCACCAATACATAAACCGTAAATTCACTTCTCGCAATTATCAACATACCCATATATGTTCCTAATGACTAAGTGATTCACATTTTATTCATTATCCATAACAGAAAAGCCACGCATTTTCCAACACAATGCATAAATTAAAGACTTATCCTTACCTCGGTGACTGTTGGGTTTGGTTTTTTTTGGCGACTTCTCAAGTTCCACCGGCACCACCTCCAAACTTAGGATCTTTCCTCATTCCCAAGACATAACACAATGTTAGTCATTCATTCCAAATAGCAAATAAATAACTTATATTGCATTATTCAACCATACAATACATTTATCATATTTTCAATGGTTATATACTATTTTCATTATGAGTTTTCAACCATCTAAAACATACATATCATATCATATTTTAACATTATAAAGCAACTCGTCTTCTACCTTTAGCGTTTTACCTATTTTTCCTCTCTAACCACATTTTTCTCTCTCTAGGGTTTTGGGGTTTCCATGAGTCAACCCATAAACCCTTTCCATCCTTGGAATACTAACTCAAAACCAAGAGTTTACAAGGTACAAGCGACATAAAACGAACCATAACTCGAAGGAGAGAGTTAGGATAGAGAGCTTTACCTCTTCTCAAGCTCTTGAACAAGAATCAAAGCTCCTAGACCTTGGGAATGCTCTCTTCTCTCATCTCTCTTCAATTCTTAACTTAAAAATGTATTTAGGGTTTCCCTCATTTAATGTTCTCGTCAGGTTCTCACTTAAGCGAGCTTTCTCTCGTTCAAGCGAGAAAATCCCGCCCATTTTAAAAACTCAAATCTGACCCTCTCGCTCAAGCGAGAATCTCACAGTGTCAACAGCCCCAAATTGCCATTTCTCGCCCAGGCGAGACAACTCTCGCTCAGAGAGTTTTTATACAAATGGATAAAAGCTGAAGTTTTTAATATTTTGTGTATATATCTATATAAAAAAATTTAATATTTGGTAGGATCATACAATCCGTGTTACGATCACACGTTTTACGTTTTCATCTACCCCTTTTGATCTTATATAAGATCTCAATCTTGTCAAACATGCTTACAAGATGAGAAAAATCCGTATGAAAAGATGAAGGTCTCATTGTCACATGACAAGATGAAGTAACACATAATGAATTTCTTGATGTAGAGGTAAACATTTCTAATGTTTTTAATTTTATAGTTTTCTTTTGATGAAATGCTACATGATTAACTCGACCTGCCAGATGTGGTATGGATAATAACTCGACCTGCCCGATGTGGTATGGGGATAACTCGACCTGACCGATGTGGTATGGATAATAACTCGACCTGCCCGATGTGGTATGGATAATAACTCGACCTGCCCGATGTGGTATGGATAATAACTCGACCTGCCGGATGTGGTATGGATAATAACTCGACCTGCCCGATGTGGTATGGATAATATCTCGACCTGCCCGATGTGGTATCGGGATAACTCGACCTGCCCGATGTGGTATGGATTTAACTCGACCTGCCCGATGTGGTATGGAAATAAACTTGACCTGCCCGATGTGGTATGGAAATGAACTCAACGTGCCCGATGTGGTATCAGAAATGAAATCGATGAATACGATTAAAGGAAATATGAAGGATAAGAATGAGGATGTGAATGATAAAAGTAATATTCATGTTATAGAATATATATTATGGGATATATATACTATAGGGTGAATACGAAGGATGACAATGAGGATGTGAATGATAAAAGTAATATTCATGTTATAGAATATATATTATGGGATATATATACTATAGGGTGAATATGAAGGATGCCAATGAGGATGTGGATGATCAAAGTAATATTCATGCCATAGGATATATATTATGGGATGTATATACTATAGGGTGAATATGAATGATGAGAAATGAGAATGTCAGAATGAAAGTAATATGCATGCTATAGGATACATATTATGGGATATATACACTATAGAGTGAATATGAAGGATGAAATGGAAGATGTTGAGAATGAAAGTAATATACATGATATAGGATATATATTATGGGATATATGTTCTATAGGGTGGATATGAATAATGAGAAGGACGATGCTTGAAAATAACGTAATATGCATGCTATAGAATATATATTATGGGATATATATACTATAGGATGAATATGAGTAACGTGGAAATTAAAGGGAGAAGATATGAATGTTTACAATTACGTATGTGTGGTTATAAATTATATAAAGCTTAAATCGTATTTGAAATGTGGATTATCATGTAATGTTAGTTTTTGAACTAATGACTTACTCCGTTGTTTTGTGTGTGGTTTATGATAATCCCATTGTAGGTAAATGAAGGATTTGAGGAGGAAGCTAACTTAGAAAGCTTATGTGTTTTTTATCTTGATTGTCTTTATCGCTGCTTGACATTGTAGTTGATTTGATAACATTTTGGGATGAATGTAAATATGAATAGGACAATACTGAGTTATGTAGTTATGGAGATTATAACTCTTAGAAACCCATACTGGTCGTATGTGGTAATTACTAAATGCATGAATTATGTTTTTCCGCAACATGAATTGCATGATAACGTAATAGGTTAAAATATTAGTGTCAATGAATTATTCATGAAGGTTTTTCAGTAAAATAATGAATGTATGTAAGGAAAGATTTTAAATAAACAAAAATATTTTCAAGGGTAGAATTTGGGCCATTACAATATGGTATCAGAGCATAGTTAATTTTGCGGCCTAGGGTATGGCCTTACATGCTTCTTTGTAACATGTTTATGATTTAACTAGTTGAGATTGTGTGATTCGAATGTTTAAAGCATGTAGCTTTGGTATAGTGATATGTAATGTGTTGTGGGACTATGTGATAACCTGACTTGTGTGAAATAAATTGGTATACTGACTACCCATGAGCGCAGGTTAAAACATGGCTGGGAGAGGAACGAGTTAGAACGTTCCAGATGATTTGTTGGTTCAGATGGTGGCTACACTGCAATAGATGAACGAGAACTTGCGTAGTCTGAATCAGAACCCCGCACTGAGTCCGAGTTCGCAAAACCTAGTCCCACCCAGACCGACGGAGTACCGAGGTCTAGATGAGTTTTTCAAAAGGAACCCCAGTCAGTTCCATGGGGGATTTGCTCCTGATGCTGCCCTTGAGTGGATTCAAGGAATGGAGCGGATCTTCTGGGCCATGAACTGTTCGGAGGCTCAGAAATTGGCCTATGCCACTTACATGCTAGTGACGGAGGCCGAGAACTGGTGGGATTTCACTAGACTCCAAATGGAGACGGAGGGACAATTGATTTCCTGGAGTACTTTCAAGGCGAAATTCCTTCACAAATACTTCCCTGCTGATCTGAAAAGGAAGAAGGAAATGGAGTTCTTGAAGTTGGAACAGGGCAACATGTCGGTTGGGGAATATGCGGCTAAATTCGAGGAATTGACCTGGTTTTGTCCTTACTCTAAGTTGGAAGTGGACAGACGATCCAAGTGCTCTAAATTCGAATCGGGTTTAAGACCCAAGCTGAAAAGGATGTTCAGACATCAGGAGATTTCTGACTTTGCTACTTTGGTCAACAAGTGTAGGATGTACGAGGATGATCTGGAGGCGGATGAGTTGGCGACCCCCGAAACAAATTTTACCTGGGACTATGGATCCCAACGCAACCATAGGCAAGGAAGGGGTAAGGAGAGAGTGGGGGATGACCGGAAACCTTATGCGGCGACCATTGTTCATCGTGACCGAAATTTCCAAAGGTCTGGCCCACTTACAGTTCCTACCGAAGGGGTTTCTACTCCCATGTGCAACAAGTGCGGTAAAATTAAAAGGTTTTGTCCCAAGCTAGATCGGAGACTTAATGTCATTCATGCTGTGGAGGCAAGGGACCATGGTCGAAAGGTTACCCCGAGTGGCACAGGGACATCAGGTGTTGATGGTCCGGCGAGAGGTAAATTGCAAGGTGACAAGTATTCCTTTTAGTGTTGTTTAATCGGGAGCGACACACTCCCTATATTTGCTGAATGTGTGAACCGACTGAGATAGTACACCAAGTTGTTGTTTTCGACTTAGTTGTACCCACCCCATCCAGTGTACCGGTGGTGGATGTCGTTATGGGTGTCTTAGCGTACGGTTGGAGTAAATGGTAGAACCTTTACCATAGTGTTGATATGCGCAATGATGTCCCAGCTGGATTTAATCCTGGAAATGGACTAGCGGTCTTCAAATCGTATTATGCTTAACTGTGTGATAATTGTTGAAGTGAAGATTTAAGATCTAGTTTGCATTGATATGTATGTGTATACTAAGGGGTAAGACTTATACTGCTAGTTGAGGAAAGAGGCTAGTTGAGTTACTTATCTCGTCAATGTGATGAATGCATTTGAATAAACGTGAAACTTTTGGTCTCGAATGACCGGTTCTTTTGCAGTAGGACATTGGCAATGCACGATATAGTGGTAGTGTACCTCAATAATTTGCTTTGAATGTTGTACCAGCAAAAGTGTTTTTGTTTCGTGAACATCAGTAATTGCTGTGTATGATTGTAGTGTAACCATATGAGAGAAAAAGTTTTGGGTATGTTGAAATGATTATGCAAACTGTATTTCACGACGTAGTTGCCATAAGTTGTGAGTTCAAACCGTTTTCGAAAATTATTTTTGGGTGAAACATAGCTTGTGGCTTAACATTGATTTAGTATCATGTTGGAGAATCCCAAAATTTTAGCAACGATATCTGAATAAATATGAGGTAGTTAAAAGATGTGGTGATACGATGATGACCATATATTTCTAGACGTAATGCAAGTGGGTTAATAAATTTATATTTGCTAGCAAAATTGGAGTAACCAAACCTAACGCCTGTTGAGGGATTGAGTGTTTGTCGACTTGCATTTGTCGATTTGTAACAGAGTATCTAGTTTTGAGGTGAATTGATGATTTTATGGGTTCAATTGAGGTTAAGGATCGGTAATTCCTTTCTATGGTAAGATTTGACGACATAAATACTTGACGTAATTAGATAATTACTAGATAGTTTGATGGGGTACAATGGAAGAGACGCTAAGAGTGTGATTGTATAGATGTTTTGTTGAATGAGTGAAATGAAATTATGCTAGTTTCTTGAGTGGAAGTGAAACTAGCTAGTGTGTGATGGATGTTAAACGAGGCATTGGAGTAGATGAGGGATAAGGAGTTCCCTATTCGCTTAATTTCGGGAGTGTTATCGGGATTTTTAACGTATGTGAGGATTGATAGCTGGATAAGTCCTAGAGACCTATGGTTCTTGACGAATACAGGGAAAAAATCTGTAGTCTGATTTCGGTTTAGTTCTTCTGGTGTTCGAGACTAGGATCTTAATATTTGGACATTGATGAACTGGTTTTGTGATATCACGGTTTAGTGATGTATGCCCTTAGTGGTCGTTTAAGTAATCTTAATGGAATAGTTAATCGATTATGATTTAGCTGGAGTATTTCTTATGCCTAAAGTCTAGGCGATGACATGATTTCCGAGAATGGTCTAATAAAATTTTCGGGGACGAAAATTCCTATAAGAGGGGGAAGATTGTAACACCCCAAATTTATCCTCTTTGAAAATAGGTAACAGTCCTGAGGAATGGGGCATACAGCCAGATTCTCGCTTGAGCGAGAGGACCTCGCCCAAGCGAGAGGATCAGTGTTTTGAAATTGGAAAAATTCTAGGAGTCTCGCCCAAGCGAAGAACGGGTCGCTTGAGCGAGAGGAAGCCTGTTGGGACTGTGAGATTCTCGCTTGAGTGAGAATCCCTCGCTTGGGCGAGTGCGTCAGATCTGAAATTTTAAAAAGGCGGGATTTTCTCGCCTGAGCGAGAACCCGACGACTCCTCTTTAAAATAGAAACCCAAACACATTTTAGGGTTAGAACTTTGAATAGAAGACAGAAAGGAGAGCTTTTCAAGAGCAAAGAGCCTTAGGACTCATCTTAGAGCTTGAGAAGAGGTAAACCTCTTGTTTCTAACTCTTCTTCTTCCTCTCTAACTTGTTTTGGGTATGTTGGATCTCTTTTCAAAACATGAGAAACCATGGAAACTCATCCTTTAGAGTTATGGTTCGTTTTATGTTGTTTTTATCTTGTAAACTCTTGGTTTAGAGTTGGTATTTTATGAATGGAAAGGTTTTGTGGGTTATTCATGAAAACCCCAAAAACCCCCAAAATGAGAATATGAGTAAAAAAGAAATGGATGTAATGTTAGATGTGGATGATGAGTTTGTGCTTTAATGTTGATATAGGAGATGAACATGTATGTTTAGATGTTTGGAAACTTGTGTTGAAGTAGTTTTGGAAATCTTGAAAATATGTGAATCCCTTGTATGTTTGATGATTAAATACGAGTTGTTTATGTGTTATTTTGAATAAATGACTGACATTATTGTTATTGGTGGAAATGAGGAAAGATCCTAAGGTTGGAGGAAATCGCGGAGGGGACTTTTAAAGTTACTCGGAACCGATCCCCAACACTCACCAAGGTAAGGGATAAGTGTCTCTTAATCATACTCGCTGATGTGAATGAGGTATGTGAAAGAGGTAATGTGTTTGTAAGAATACTGTTGATACCCTACCCGAAGAGGTTGTGGTTTATTATTGATACCCTACCCAGAGGTAGTGGTTTATGGTTGATACCCTACCCGAAGTGGTAGCGGATTATTGTGGTTATCCTACCCGGAGTGGTAGTGGAGTATTGTGGTTATCCTACCTGGAGTGGTAGTGGATTATTGTGGTTGTCCTACCCGGAGTGGTAGTGGATTATTGTGAACTCGACCTGCCCGATGTGGTATGGATAATAACTCGACCTACCCGATGTGGTATGGGGATAACTCGACCTGCCCGATGTGGTATGGATAATAACTCGACCTGCCCGATGTGGTACGGATAATAACTCGACCTGCCCGATGTGGTTTGGGGATAACTCGACCTGCCCGATGTGGTATGGATAATAACTCGACCTGCCCGATGTGGTATGGGGATAACTCGACCTGCCCGATGTGGTATGGGGATAACAAGACCTTCCCGATGTGGTATGGGGATAACTCGACCTGCCCGATGTGGTATGGAAATAAACTTGACCTGCCCGATGTGGTATGGATAATAACTCGACCTGCCCGATGTGGTATGGATAATAACTCGACCTGCCCGATGTGGTATGGGGATAACTCGACCTGCCCGATGTTGTATGGATAATAACTCGACCTGCCCGATGTGGTATGGGGATAACAAGACCTTCCCGATGTGGTATGGGGATAACTCGACCTGCCCGATGTGGTATGGAAATAAACTTGACCTGCCCGATGTGGTATGGAAATAAACTCGACCTGCCCGATGTGGTATCGGATATGAAATCGATGAATATGATTAAAGGAAATATCAAGGATGAGAATGAGGATGTGAATGATAAAAGTAATATTCATGTTATAGAATATATATTATGGGATATATATACTATAGGGTGAATAGGAAGGATGACAATGAGAATGTGAATGATAAAAGTAATATTCATGTTATAGAATATATATTATGGGATATATATACTATAGGGTGAATATGAAGGATGACAATGAGGATGTGGATGATTAAAGTAATATTCATGCCATAGGATATATATTATGGGATGTATATACTAAAGGGTGAATATGAATGATGAGAAATGAGAATTTCAGAATGAAAGTAATATGCATGCTATAGATATATATTTTGGGATATATACACTATAGGGTGAATATGAAGGATGAAACTGGAAGATGTTGAGAATGAAAGTAATATACATGCTATAGGATATATATTATGGGATATATGTTCTATAGGGAGGATTAAGGACGATGCTTCGAAATAACGTAATATGCATGCTATAGAATATATATTATGGGATATATATACTATAGGATGAATATGAGTAACGTGGAAATTAAAGGAAGAAGATATGAATTTTTACAATTACGTATGTGTGGTTATAAATTATATTAAAGCTTAAATCATATTTGAAATGTGGATTATCATGTAATGTTAGTTTTTGAACTAATGACTTACTCCCTTGTTTTGTGTGTTGTTTATGATAATCCCATTGTAGGTAAATGAAGGATTTGAGGAGGAAGCTCACTTAGGAAGCTTATGTGTTTATTATCTTGATTGTCTTTATCGCTGCTTGACATTGTAGTTGATTTGATAACATTTTGGGATGAATGTAAATCTGAATTGGACAATACTGAGTTATGTAGTTATGGAGATTATAACTCTTAGAAACCCATACTGGTCGTATGTGGTAATTACTAAATGCATGAATTATGTTTTTCCGCAACATGAATTGCATGATAACGTAATTGGTTAAAAGATTAGTGTCAATGAATTATTCATGTAGGTTTTTCAGTAAAATAATGAATGTATGTAAGGAAAGATTTTAAATAAACAAAAAAAATTTCAAGGGTAGAATTTGGGCCATTACATATCGCAATATTTAGCAAAGTGGTGATTCTCGAATTCACCACCGTGATCACTGCGAATGAATACTATCCTATGGTTAAGATGATTTTGTAATTTCTTGGCAAGCGATTTAAAGATTTTAAAAGTATCGCTTTTTAAAGATAATAACAATGTCCATGTAAACTTGGAAAAGTCGTCAACTACAACTAGAGCGTAATGACTACCTCCCAAACTCATCACTTGTGAGGGTCCAAACTTTTTGTTTGCTTACACCTTTGACAAGTATGGCATAGTGTGAAGAAGATCTTGCTCCTGACCTTGGCACGGTTTTTATGAAGACACCAATATCACAAAAAGAAGAAAGGAAGAAGACCGACAAAGACTATCGAAGATAAAAGAAATAGAGTCTAAGTCTTTAGGTACTTCTATCCTTACAACTCATTTATTTACTTAGTTAGTAATGCTCAAAATTGTTTTCAAGAAAATCAGAAAAACTAAGTGTGATTAAAAATAATTTTCAAAAACATGTAACGGGTTACCATACTTGAGTAACTAGTTACATGAGTGAGAAAAGAGTTTTCAAACCTCTAACAGCTATGAGTAATCCATTACAGACTTTGGAGTAACAGATTGCCATTTTTAGAAAACAGGGTAATCGATTACTCAAAGTAATATAATCGATTACACTAAGGCAAATTCACAAAGCTGTTAAACAGTGTTGTTGAGTAATCGATTACTGAAAACCAGTAATCGATTACACTGTGTGAATTTTCAAAAAGTTGTTAACAGGATTGTTGGGTAATCGATTACCCATTTGTAGTAATCGATTACTGAGAGTTGTTGCATCAGTTTTTCAGATGTCAAGTGAAGAGGTTTCACTTCAAACTGATTTCTTTTCATTCCAAACGAAACCCACTCATGCCTAAGGGTATTGTGGTTGATTGGAAGCCTATATAAAGGCATTGAAACACTCTCACAAAAAAACAACAATATACAACAACTCAGATTACAAACTTTTACTTGAAACTCTCAAAAGCTCTCACACTTTCTGATGTTACTTACACTTTTCAAGCAACCTACTCTTAAACTTTCAAAGTTATTTTGAAGTTGCTTCTAAGTGTTTTTCATATTGTTAAAGAGCATTATTATCTCAAGTATACGAGTTGTTATTGGATTACAAGTTATAGAAATTGTCATATACACTTGTAAGGCAATCCAAGCCAAATTGTACAATTCTTCACTTTTGCAAAGTTTACTTTCTTTCACAAGGGTGTGAAGAGAAAGGGTGAGTGACTTGGTATAGTGTTTACCAAGGGTGTAACTTGGTATAGTGTTTATCAAGGGTGTTACTTGGAATAGAGTTTTCCAAGGGGATTAGATATAAGTAAGTGTGTAAGGTACAAGGAGATCTCGGGGTGAGATATTTGTAATTGCAACTCATTATATTTAATAAAGGAATCTCTTGCGCGTCAAGAGTACTGGACGTAGCATTCGGTGGACAAGAAGGTGAACCAGTATAAAACACCTGCGTACTCTTTTTCCCTTTTCTTTGTTATTTATTTATCCTTCCAAGTCAATATTTTTCTGCACGATATTTCCGCTGCACGTTAACTTTGATATTGCAGAAAAATTGGTCATACTTGTTGCAACAACTAATTCAACCCCCCCCCCCCCCTCCTCTTAGTTTCAATCTCAGTCTTACAATTGGCACCATAGCTATCTTTGTGAAAGTTACTCTCAATTTCTGATCCTACTACAATATGGCCTCAAGATCATTCCTAAGAGAAGGATCCAACATAAACAGACTTCAAAGCTTTATTGGAGAGTGTTACGACTTCTGGAAAATCAGAATGAGGATTTTCATAGAGTCGCAAGACTTGGATAATTGGAATGCTATCGAGGAAGGACCATACGTGCCATTTACCGTTGTCAAAAGCATCAGAGAGACAAAGCCAAAATCTTCTTGGAATGATGAAGATAAGAAGAAGGTGCAATATGATTTGAAAGCGAAGAATATTCTCACATTGGCACTTGGAATAGATGATTTTTTTAGAGTGTCCAACTGCAAATCTGCTAAGGAAACGTGGGACACTTTGGAGACAACTCATGAAGGTACAGAAGAGGTAAAGAGATCGAGACTCAACACTCTATCCCAGGAATACGAGATGTTTCGTATGAGACCTGGAGAGAAGATCTTGGATCTTCAAAAGAGATTCACTCATCTCACCAACCATCTTATTGCACTTGGCAAGGTGCTGTCAAATAGTGACTTGAACTTAAAAGTTCTAAGGTCACTAACAAGAACATGGAAACCAAAGGTAACGGCTATTTCCGAAAAGAAAAGTCTTTCGAAAATGTCCTTGGCTGCTTTGTTTGGAAAATTGCAGGAACATGAACTCGAATTGAGTCAACTTGATCAACATGAAAAATTAGAGAAGAAGAAGAATAAGAAGAACATTTCTCTCAAGGCAAAAGCTGAGAAATATAATTCATCGGAGGATGAAGACGACAAGGAAGAGACTGACGACATGAGCCTCTTCGTCAAAAAGTTCAGCAAGTTCCTAAGAAGGAACAAAGGCGGAAGAACCGGGCAAATAAAGAAGTTCTCCAAAAGCAATGAGGCCTCCACTTCAAACCAGAATTTTACATGCTTTGAGTGTGGCAAACCTGGCCACATGAAGATGGACTGTCCAAACATCAAGAAGAGTTCTTTCAAAGGAAAGAATGAATTAAAAAATGGACAAAGAGCCTACATCGCTTGGGAAGACAACGACACAAGTTCAGCCTCTGAACCAGAAAGCGAAGAACAGGCACATCTCTCTCTCATGGCGTCTCATCACTCAGACGATGAAGAGGTTGATTTGAGCGCCGCCCACAATTTATGGTACTTGGTTAGCGGTTGCTCAAAACATATGTCGGGCGATAAAAGTAAGTTCTTTGTCCTTACTCCAAGGGACAAAGGCTATGTCACATATGGTGACAACAACAAAGGAAGAATTCTTGGAGTCGGTAGAATCGGTAAGCCACCTTCAACAACCATAGAAGGAGTACTATATGTGGAAGGACTTAAGCACAATCTTCTAAGCATAAGTCAACTTTGCGACAAGGGCTTCCATGTATCATTCTACCCAGATAAGTGCATCATTGAAAGTAAGGAATTTCTAAACTTTAAACTTTTTGGTAAGAGAATTAATAACATTTACATGATAGATATAGATTCATCTCTTCCTATAACATGTTTAGTTGTAAATGATATTCATGATGCATGGCTTTGGCATAGGAGAATTGCTTACATTCATATGGACCATTTGAATAAGCTAATCAAGAAAGATTTGGTTGTTGGTTTACCCAAGATGAAGTTTGTTAAAGACAAACTATGTGGTGCATGTCAAATGGGTAAACAAACAAAAACCTCTTTCAAGCCAAAGCATATGGTTTCTTCGGATAGACCATTGCAATTACTACACATGGACTTATTTGGCCCCTCAAGGACAAAAAGTCTTGGTGCTAACTACCATGCTCTTGTTATAGTAGATGATTTTTCACGCTACACTTGGACTCTATTCTTAGTACATAAGAATGAGGCATTCAAAGCTTTTAGCACTTATGCTAAAAGAGTCCAAAACAAAAAGTCACTTAAAATCGCTGCTATAAGAAGTGATCATGGGGGAGAGTTTCAAAATGCTTCTTTTGAGGAATTTTGTGATGATCTTCGGATTAATCACAACTTTTCTGGTCCTAGAACACCATAACAAAATGGTGTTGTAGAGAGAAAGAATCGGTCTTTGGAAGAACTTGCTAGAACAATGTTGAATGAAACTAACCTCCCAAAGTACTTTTGGGCTGATGCGGTAAGCACCGCTTGTTATGTTTCAAATAGAGTTCTAATAAGACCTATTCTAAAGAAAACCCCCTATGAACTCTTCAAAGGAAGAAAACCAAACATTTCACACTTGCATGTATTTGGTTGTAAATGTTTCATCTTGAATAATGGCAAGGAAAATTTAGGCAAGTTTGATGCAAAGGCAGATAATGGAATCTTCCTAGGCTATTCTCTCACGAGTAAAGCTTATAGAGTCTTTAACAAAAGAACTCTAGCCATGGAAGAATCTGTCCATGTCTCCTTTGATGAAACCAATCCTCTAATCAAGGAAAGGTTGACCATTGATGAATAAGATTTGCCTAACTCTACTTTTAATGAAAATGCTATTATTGAAACTACACCTAATATAGAGCATGTGGAAGTGGATGATAATCCTTCCATACAAGAAGAACATATTTACTCTGATTTACCCAAAGAGTGGAGAACTCATCGAGATCATCCTATAGACAACATTATTAGCGATATTAACAAAGGTGTTACCACTCGCTTAATGCTAGAAAATGCTTGTCTAAACATGACCTTTGTTTCTCAAATAGAACCATCTAAGATTGATGAAGCAATTGAGGATGAACACTAGATTCTTGCTATGCAAGAAGAACTTAACCAGTTTGAGAGAAACGAAGTTTGGGAACTTGTTCCTAGACCTAAGAATAGGCATGTAATAGGAACTCGTTGGGTATTTCGCAATAAATCAGATGAAAATGGTATAATCATTAGAAACAAGGCTAGACTAGTAGCCCAAGGATAAAACCAAGAGGAAGGCATAGACTTTGATGAAACCTTCGCTCCGGTTGCTAGACTTGAAGCGATTAGACTACTACTTGCATATGCATGCTCTTTGAACTTTCAGCTTTACCAAATGGACGTAAAGATTGAGTTCCTTAACGGGTATATACAAGAGGAAGTATTTGTAGAACAACCTCCTGGTTTTGAGGACTACAAACATCCCTCTCACGTATACAAGTTAAAGAAAGCCCTCTATGGCTTAAAGCAAGCTCCACGTGCTTAGTATGACCGTCTAACCAACTTTCTAACAGAAAAAGGTTTTACAAAAGGCAAGGTCGATACTACACTATTTATTAAGAAGATAAATCATCATACTTTACTTGTTCAAATTTATGTTGATGATATTATTTTCGGTTCTACTAATGAAAGTTTATGTATTAAATTTAGCAATATGATGCAAGGAGAATTTGAGATGTCTATGATGGGAAAGTTAAATTACTTTCTTGGACTTCAAATTAAGCAACTCAATAATGGTATCTTTGTAAGTCAGTCAAATATTGCAAAGACTTGTTGAAAAGATTTGAGATGGATGACTGCAAGCCGATTGCTACTCCTATGGGATCAAATACATACATTGATGCTGATGACGCTGGAAAATGTATTGAAATATCTAAGTATCGAGGTATGATCGGATCTCTTTTATATCTTACTGCCAGTAGACTTGATATTATGTTTAGTGTATGTCTTTGTGTGCAATATCAATCTAAACCCAAAGAGTCACATCTAGTTGTCGTTAAGAGAATCATGAAGTATCTCAAAGGCACAACCGATGTTGGATTGTGGTATCCTAAGGGAAGAGTATGCAAATTGGTTGGCTTCTCGGATTCAGACTTTGCAGGATGCAAGTCTGAGAGAAAAAGTACAAGTGGTACTTGCCACATTCTAGGGAATGCTTTAGTTTCTTGGTCATGTAAGAAACAAGCTTGTGTTGCCTTAAGCACCGCTGAAGCGGAATGTATTGCTTCCGGTAGTTATTGTGCACAAGTGTTGTGGCTCAAACAACAATTACGGGATTATGGCTTAAACTTAGGCTACACACCCTTGAAATGTGACAATACTAGTGCTATTAATCTCACCAAAAATCCGATTATGCACTCAAGAACCAAACACATTGATATAAGACATCATTTCCTTAGGGACCATGTCCAAAAGAAGGATGTGTTGGTAGAATTCATTGATACTCATAATCAACTAGCGGACATATTTACTAAACCGTTAGCAAAAGAACCTTTTTATAAGATTAGACGAGAATTAGGCATTCTCGATGAAGCTTACTTGTCCTAAAATGTGTAATTGTTTATATGTATGCTTCATTGTTTATATTCAAGGCCTACTTGATCTTAAATTGTGTTACAGTAATCGATTAATGTAATGGTGTAATCGATTACAAAGAGACACTGTTTGAAAAATTTTGAATTTTTGTAAGTGAGTAATCGATTACTCACTTGCTGTAATCGATTACTCTATGCAGTCATATATATGTGTGAAGAAGATCTTGCTCCTGACCTTGACACGGTTTTGATGAAGACACCAACATCACCAAAAAGAAGAAAAGGAAGAAGACTTAAGACGACAAAGAAGATAAAGCTTCAAGATTATTAGACTAAGTCTCTTAGGTACTTCTATCCTAAAAACTCTTTTATATACTAAGTCATAATGCTCAAAAACATTTTAGTTAAAGTTTGAAACACTTTAAGTAAATAAAAATAATTTTCAAAAACAACATGTAACGGGTTACCATATTTGAGTAACAAGTTACATAAGTGAGAAAAGAGTTTTCAAACCTCTAACAGCTATGAGTAATCCATTACAGACTTTGGAGTAACAGATTACCATTTTTAGAAACAAGGTAATCGGTTACTCAAAGTAGTGTAATCGATTACACGAAGACTTTCAAAGTAGTGTAATCCATTACAGACTTTCAAAGTGAATTTTCTTAAGTTTCTTAAAGTGTGTTTCAAAGATTTCAAAGAGCATTATTACTTATTGTATACAAGAGTACATTTGGATTGCAACTTATATAACTTTCATACTTGTAAAGGCAATCTGCCAAAGTTCTGAATTCTTCATTATTGTTGATTACTTTCTTTCACGGGGTGTGAAACGAAAGGGGAATAGAATCACTTGGAAAGGTGTTTTCCAAGGGTGAATAAGAATTAGGGAGTGTGTAAGGTACATAGAGATCTCGGGGAGAGATATTGTAATTACAACTCAAATATTCTTAGTAAAGAAATCTCTTGTGCTGCAAGAGTACTGGACGTAGCCTTCGGTGGACTAGAAGGTGAACTAGTATAAAACCTCTGTGTATTCTCTTCTCCCTTATCTTTGCTATTTCATCTTGTTTCTTTTCTGCATATATTTTTCCGCTGCACATTAACTTTGATTTTGCAGAAAAAGTGGTCTTAATTCTTAGTCAACTAATTCACCCCCCCCCCCCCCCCTCTTAGTTGCAACCTTGGTCTTACAATATGAACTGCTGCATTTTTCAGAAATCCTCCATTTTTTATCTCTCCTATAACTTGAGTTCTCCCTCTCCAAACCCTCTCATTCTCTAAAAATGTTATTTCTACTCCGTTTTGATCGATTTTTGTTGCAAATCACATTACATTTTCAATTCTAAACACTTCTACACCTTCTATTTCGTGATTTGTGGCCTAAATAAAAAAACCCCAAATTTCCAAATTCAAAAACCCTAAACCTTCAAACACCAACAATGGCTTCATCTTGAAAGTCAAAGCAAGGAGAATTGTAACACCCTAAATTTAAGTCTTTAAAATTATAGTATCAGTCTTGGGATTCTCGCTTGAGCGAGGGATTCTCGCTTGAGCGAGGGATTCTCGCTTGAGCGAGGGATTCTCGCTTAGGCGACAAAGGCTCACCTTGGAGGGTGAAATCATGGGCTATACTAGAGGATTCTCGCCTGAGCGAGGGTTGGCTCGCTTGAGCGAGGAAGGCTCAACTGGGAGGGTGAAATCCTGGGCTATACTGGAGGATTCTCGCTTGAGCGAGGAATCTCGCCTGGACGAGAGGGTTAGATCTGAATTTTTAAAATGGGCGGGATTTTCTCACTTGAGCGAGAATGAGCTCGCTTAAGCGAGGACCAGACGCTATTATATTAAATAGGGAACCCCAAACACACTTATGAGGGTTAACCTAGAGAGAAGTGAGAGAAGAGGGCTTTTTCAAGAGCAAGAAGGCTTGTGAGTCATTTAGAAGCTTGAGAAGAGGTAAAGCTCTTGATTCTAACTCTCTCCTTCCCTTTGAAACTTATTTTGGGTATGTTGGATCTCTTCTCAAAATGAGGGGAACCATGGAAACTCATCCTTTCGAGTTATGGTTCGTTTTATGTTGTTTTTATCTTGTAAACTCTTGGTTTGGAGTTAGTATTTCAAGAATGGAAAGGGTTTGGGGGTTGATTCATAAAAAACCCCAAAACCCTAAAGTGAAAATGTGGTAAAAAGGGAAAATGAGTAAAATGCTAGAGGTAAATGATGAGTTTACTTTCTAATGTTGAAATATGAGATGATTATGCATGTTTTAGATGATTGTATGCTTATGATGAAAGTAGTTTAGAAACATCGAAAATGTGATGAATATCTTGTATGGTTAAATAATGCAATATAACTTGTTTATGTGATATCGGAAACAAATGACTAACATTGTGTTATATGGTGGGAATGTGGAAAGATCCTAAAGTTGGCGGCGGTGTCGGTGGAATTTGCGAAGTTACCAGGAACCAAACCCAACACTCACCGAGGTAAGGATAAGTCTTTAACTTATGCATTGTGATGGAAAATGCGTGGATTTTCTGGTTATTAATAACGAAATGAATTTTAAATCACTTAATTGTTATAAGCATATATGGGTATGTTTATAATAATGATGATGTGGATTTATTGTTTATGTATTGGTGGAGTGCCAATGGAAATAAAACTCGGAATAATGAAATGAATTCTGAATCACTTAATTGTTATAAGCATATATGGGTATGTTTATAATGATGATGGGGTGGATTCACTATTTATGTATTGGTGGAGTGTCAATGGAAATAAAACTCGTTTTCAGCCGACCATGATTGATTAGCGACTTTGACTCAAGTAACGTAGCAAGCTTTGGCTCAAGCAATGTAGCAAGCTTTGGCTCAAGCAATGTAGCAATCTTTGGCTCAAGCAATGTAGCAAGCATTGTCTCAAGCAATGTAGCGAACTTTAGCTCAAGTTATGGAGCATGTTTTTAAAAGTATAAACAAAGGAAATGGTTTTAAGTATATTTAAATCTGAGTTTTACTTAACTTTGTTAAAATGTGGATTAACGGGTATTGACATTATTTTACATTAACGACTTACTCCTTTGTGTTTCTATGTATGGTCAATGTTAATCCCATTGCAGGTAGGTGGAATAAGTAAGGACGTATTGATTAGGAGCTTAGAGGCTTTCATTCTTTTTGAAGTCCTTATATTCATTCTTTTGTAATATGACTAACTGTATTTGAATATGAATATTTGTAACTCTAGATATTCATAGCTATGGGTATTTTGGAAACCCATAGCTAATTGTATGCGGTAGTTACCGGGGTGCATGAATGAATTATGATTTTCTGCTACGCAAATATGTATGTCTTTTTGAGATTATGATAGGGGTATGGGAAGGGAAATGAGACTTAATATGAGTTGTTAGTATTTTTATTTAAAAGTCGTCGGAAAATGTATGAATGATGAATAAAATAAGAAAAACATTTCAAGGGTAGAATTTGGGTCCTTACAATATGGTATCAGAGCATAGTTAATCCTGCGGCCTAGGACATGGCCTTGCATGCTTCTTTGTGATCTTTGTGTGTTAAAATTTGTCTCAATGTGTTAATTGCTAAATGATTATGTGACCCTTACTTAGACAAGATTCGATTACTGACAAGTGAGTGAGTACAGGTACTCATTGCAGGAAGAGGAAGGGGAAGGGGAAGAGGGGCAAGTCAGAATGTCCCGAACGATTTCTTGACGCAGATGGTGGCGTCATTGCAGCAAGTCAATGAGAACTTGCACTACCTGAACCAGAATCTGGCGCCAAGTCCGAGTTCACACCCACTAGTTCCACCTTGACCAGCAGAATACCGAGGTTTAGATGAGTTCTACAGGAGAAACCCTAGTCAGTTCCATGGGAGATTTGCTCCTGATGCTGCCATCAGGTGGATCCAAGGGGCGGAGCGGATCTTCAAAGCCATGAACTGTTCGGATGCTCAGAAGTTGGCTTATGCCACTTACATGCTAGTGACGGAGGCTGAGAATTGGTGGGAGTTCACTCGACACCAAATGGAGGCGGAGGGACAATTGATCTCCTGGGATACTTTCAAGGTGAAATTCCCCCATAAATATTTTCCTGCTGATTTAAGGAGGCAAAAAGAGATGGAGTTTCTGAGATTGGAGCAGGGTGAACTGTCGGTGGGAGAATATGCGGCCAAATTTGAAGAGTTGGCCCGATTTTGCCCTTACTCTGAGTTAGAGGTGGACGGAAGGTCCAAGTTTTCGAAGTTTGAATCGGGTTTGAAGCCCAAGCTGAAGACGATGCTTAGGCACCAAAAGATCTCTAACTTTTCTACATTGGTCAACAAGTGTAGAATGGTTGAGGACGATATGAAGGCGGATGAAGTGATGGCGCCAACACCACTTCCTCCCAAACACTCTGGACCTCAAAGGAACTTCTCCCACGAGAAAGGGAAGAGCAAGGTGTTCTAAGAGGAACGGAAAACTTACTCTTGTCCGACGGGTAGTCGGGGTTATACTTCGCATGGGCCGAGGACTCATGCCAATGCCGGAGGGTCACGGTTGAACTCTCCATCTTTGTGCAGCAAATGTGGCCGAACTCATGTCGGTGACTCGTGTCCTGGAATGGCACTTACCTATTTTCACTACAAGGAGGTTGGGCATATCCGAAGACATTGTCCTAAGCTACTGTAGAGTGTGAATGTTGTTAGGGTTGATCGACCTCGATCCACTGGCAGAGTGTTCACCATGAGTGGTGCAGAGGCATCGGGCGTAGATGGCTAGATAAAAGGTAATTGCATGGTGGCAGGTATTCCTCTTTTAGTGTTGTTTGATTCGGGAGCGACACACTCCTTTTATCTATTGAATGCGTGGATAGACTGAAATTGCAAACTGAGTCGTTGCCTTTCGACTTGGTCGTATCCACCCCAACTGATGTGCATGTGGTGGTGTCGACAATTGTGTCTCAATGTCCGGTAGTGGTAAACGGTAGGGCTTTTACCGTGGATTTAATCTGCTTACCACTATCCCAGTTAGATCTAATTTTGGGGATGGACTGGTTGTCGGCAAATCATGTGGTGCTTAATTGTGCTGATAAAACCGTGGTATTCGGGGATCTAGATGAGATTTCTGATGAGGTTAGTAACATGAAGCCGTTATCGGCCAAGGAAGTCAGGACTTCATGTAACGAGGGAGGAGCCGTGTTTATGTTGTTGGCATCCCTGGAGGGTATTGAGAGACCCAAGGTTGAGGACATTCCGATAGTTTCTGAGTTTCCTGAGGTATTTCCTGGTGATATTCCAGAATTGCCTCCAGTAAGAGAAGTTGAATTCTCTATTGATTTGGTACCTGGAACGGGACCCATCTCTATAGCTCCTTATAGAATGGCACCGTTAGAGTTGGTTGAGTTGAAAAAGCAGGTTGAGGACTTGTTGGCAAAGAAGTTTATTCGTCCGAGTGTCTCGCCGTGGGGTGCGCCTATTTTGTTGGTTAAGAAGAAAGATGGTAGTATGCGATTGTGTACAGACTAAAGGTAGTTGAACAAAGTTACTATTAAGAACAAGTATTCGTTGCCTCGGATTAATGACTTGACGGATCAGTTCAGAGGAGCGGTGGTATTTTCAAAGATTGATCTTCGGTCGGGCTACCACCAACTTCGGGTGAAGTCAGAGGATATTCCTAAAACTGCTTTTAGGACAAGGTATGGGCATTTCGAGTACTTGGTCATGCCTTTTCGTGTAACAATTGCCCCATCAATATTTACCGACTATATGAATCAGATTTTTTATCCGTATTTGGATTCATTTGTAGTGGTATTTATTGATGACATTTTGGTTTACTCCAAAAGCCAAGAGGAACATGCTGAGCACCTGAGGATTGTTCTGGAACTTCTAAGTAAGAATCAGTTGTATGCGAAGCTGTCAAAATGCGACTTCTGGTTAGAATCGGTAAACTTTATTGGACATGTAATATCCAAGGAAGGAGTGGCAGTAGATCGTTCTAAGGTTGAAGCGGTTATGGAATGGGCGGTGCCCAAGTCAGTCATTGAGATTAGAAATTTTTTGGGTTTGGTTGGTTACTATCGGAAATTCATTGAGGGATTTTCGAAGTTGGCACTACCATTGACGAAACTCACTAGGAAAGGGGAACCGTATGTGTGGACACTTCGTTGCGGAGAAAGCTTTCAAGAGTTGAAACGAAGGTTGACTACGGCACCAGTGTTGGTTCTTCCCTGTACTGATCGGGACTTTAGTGTATATTGCGATGCTTCCAAGCAGGGTTTGGGTTATGTTTTGATGCAAGAAGGGAAGGTTTTTGCCTATGCTTCTCGACAGTTGAGGACGCATGAGCAAAATTACCCAACCCATGATTTGGAATTAGCTGTAGTGGTCTTTGCCTTGAAAATATCTGGAGGCACCATCTTTATGGTGTGAGATTTGAGGTATACAGCGACCACAAGAGTTTGAAGTACCTGTTTGATCAAAAAGAATTGAACATGAGACAGAGGAGGTGGATGGAATTCCTTAAGGATTACGATTTTGGTTTGCAATACCATCCGGGAAAGGCCAATGTGGTGGCCGATGCTCTAAGTCAGAAATCCTTACATATTTGATGCTAAATGGTAAGGGAACTGATTTCGCATCGGACCTTAGTGGACTGTTGCGTTACAAAGGGAGAGTGTGTGTACCTTGTGATGTGGAATTGTGAAAGGGTATTTTGCAGGAGGCACACAAGAGTAAAATGAATTTTCACCTGGGGACTACAAAGATGTACCAAGATTTGAAAAAGTTGTTTTGTTGGTCTGTGTTGAAAAAGGATGTGGCTTTGTATGTCTCGAGATGTCTTGTCTGTCAGAAAGCCAAGATTGAGCATCAGCGGCCAGCAAGAGAACTACAATCCCTAGAAATTCCCGTTTGGAAGTGGGATAGTATTTCCATGGATTTTGTATCGGGCTTTCCAAGGACTCAGAAAGGGTATGATTCGATATGGGTGATAGTGGATCGGTTAACTAAATCCTCACACTTTCTGCCTATGAACTTGAGATATTCTTTGGGGCGATTGGCGAAACTGTATATCCAGGAAATAGTTCGTTTACATGGGATACCGTCGAGCATGGTATCAGATAGGGATCCTCGTTTCACTTCGAACTTTTGGACTAGTTTGCAGTCCGCTTTGGGAACTAAGTTGAAGTTGAGTTCATTTTATCATCCACAAACGGACGGTCAATCAGAAAGAACAATACAGTCGTTGGAGGATCTTCTAAGGGCTTGTGTCTTGGAACAACCAGGGAGTTGGGATGGCATGTTGCCTCTGATCGAATTTACCTACAACAATAGCATCCATTCGAGTATTGGAATGGCACCTTATGAGGCGTTGTATGGTAGGAAGTGCCGAACTCCAGTGAGTTGGTTTGAGACTGGGGAGAACTTGATATTGGGGCCCGAGCTAGTCCAAGAGACGACAGATAAGATCAAGAAAATCCGGGAGAATATGAGGATCGTCCAGAGTCGCCAGAAAAGCTATTACGATAAGAGGTGGAAACCTCTTGAGTTTAATGAGGGAGATCATGTTTTCATGAGGGTAGTCCTGACTACCGGAATTGGTAGAGTGTTGAAGTCTCACAAGCTGACTACGAGATTTATTGAGCCGTATCAAGTATTGAAAAGTGTTGGGCCAGTAGCATATCGGATTGCTTTGCCTCCGTTGTTGTCGAACCTTCATAATGTGTTTCATGTGTCTCAGTTAAGGAAGTATGTTAGAGACCCAACTCATGTGGTTGAGTCTGATCAGATAGAGTTGAAGGATAACTTGACTTTTTCGACGTTGCCCGTGAGGATCATGGATACCAGTGTCAAGAGGCTAAGAGGCAAAGAGATCCCATTGGTGAAAGTGTTGTGAGGCCAAGTAGACGAAGGGGATGCTACTTGGGAGGTGGAGCGTGATATGAGGGAGGATTACCCTCATTTGTTCGAATCAAGGTATGTTTAATTTTCGGGGACGAAAATTCTTATAAGAGGGGGATGATTGTAACACCCTAAATTTAAGTCTTTAAAATTATAGTATCAGTCCTGGGATTCTCGCTTGAGCGAGGGATTCTCGCCTGGGCGAGAAAGGCTCACATGGGAGGGTGAAATCCTGGGCTATACTGGAGGATTCTCGTCTGAGCGAGGGTTGGCTCGCTTGAGCGAGGAAGGCTCAATTGGGAGGGTGAAATCCTGGGCTATACTGGAGGATTCTCGCTTGAGCGAGGATTCTCGCCTGGGCGAGAGGGTTAGATCTGAATTTTTAAAATGGGCGGGATTTTCTCGCTTGAGCGAGAATGAGCTCGCTTAAGCGAGGACCCGACACTGTTACATTAAATAGGGAACCCCAAACACATTTATGAGGGTTAACCTAGAGAGAAGTGAGAGAAGAGGGCTTTTTCAAGAGCAAGAAGGCTTGTGAGTCATTTAGAAGCTTGAGAAGAGGTAAAGCTCTTGATTCTAACTCTCTCCTTCCCTTTGAAACTTATTTTGGGTATGTTGGATCTCTTCTCAAAATGGGGGGAACCATGGAAACTCATCCTTTCGAGCTATGGTTCGTTTTATGTTGTTTTTATCTTGTAAACTCTTGGTTTGGAGTTAGTATTTCAAGAATGGAAAGGGTTTGGGGATTGATTCATAAAAAACCCCAAAACCCTAAAGTGAAAATGTGGTAAAAGGGGAAAATGAGTAAAATGCTAAAGGTAGATGATGAGTTTACTTTCTAATGTTGAAATATGAGATGACTATGCATGTTTTAGATGATTGTATGCTTATGATGAAAGTAGTTTAGAAACATCGAAGATGTGATGAATATCTTGTATGGTTAAATAATGCAATATAAGTTGTTTATGTGATATCGAAAACAAATGACTAACATTGTGTTATATGGTGGGAATGTGGAAAGATTCTAAAGTTGGCGGCGGTGTCGGTGGAACTTGCGAAGTTACCAGGAACCAAACCCAACACTCACCGAAGTAAGGATAAGTCTTTAACTTATGCATTGTGATGGACAATGCGTGGATTTTCTGGTTATTAATAACGAAATGAATTGTAAATCACTTACTTGTTATAAGCATATATGGGTATGTTTATAATGATGATGATGTGGATTTCTTGTTTATGTATTGGTGGAGTGCCAATGGAAATAAAACTCGGAATAATGAAATGAATTGTGAATCACTTAATTGTTATAAGCATATATGGGTATGTTTGTAATGATGATGGGGTGGATTCACTATTTATGTATTGGTGGAGTGCAATTGGAAATAAAACTCGTTTTTAGCCGACCATGATTGGTTAGCAACTTTTGCTCAAATAATGTAGCAAGCTTTGGCTCAAGCAATGTAGCAAGCTTTGGCTCAAGCAATGTAGCAAGATTTTGCTCAAGCAATGTAGCAAGCTTTGGCTCAAGCAATGTAACAAACTTTAGCTCAAGTTATGGAGCATGTTTTCAGAAGTATAAACAAAGGAAATGGTTTTAAGTATATTTAAATCTGAGTTTTACTTAACTTTGTTAAAATGTGGATTAACGGGTATTGACATTATTTTACGTTAACGACTTACTCCTTTGTGTTTCTAGGTATGGTCAATGTTAATCCCATGGCAGGTAGGTGGAAGAAGTAAGGACGTATTGATTAGGATCTTAGAGGCTTTCATTCTTTTTGAAATCCTTATATTCATTCTTTTGTAATATGACTAACTGTATTTGAATATGAATATTTGTAACTCTGGATATTCGTAGCTATGGGTATTTTGGAAACCCATAGCTAATTGTATGCGGTAGTTACCGGGGTGCATAAATGAATTATGATTTTCTGCTATGCAAATATGTATGTCATTATGAGATTATGAAAGGGGTATGGGTAGGGAAATGAGACTTAGTATGAGTTGTTAGTATATTTATTTAAAAGTCGTCGGAAAATGTATGAAGGATGAATAAAATAAGAAAAAAATTTCAAGGGTAGAATTTGGGCCCTTACAAGAATCAACTACCAAGTCCAACCCGTTGAACTTGACGAGGCTTCTTGCTAATGACGCTCAAAGGAAGGTCTTTGAGGAAAACTTCCATGGACGCGCCATCTTCACTCCTAAGTAAACATTGGGAACTTTGAGTTTGAAGATTTTCTTTTTCCTTATCTTTTGCGGCAACAAAAACTTTTTGACTTTTGCTGCGAAGCGAACGATATGTATCCTGAGCTTGTTCGCGTATTTTACTGCAACATGAACTTTAGGAACTATCTTATGACTTCCCATGTTAAGGGAAAGGTGATCGAGGTCGTACGCGATACAAATAATATAACAATAAAGTATAGTACTAGGAAGTGACTCCTAGGTCGTTTCCCGAAGATTATCTTTCACACAGTGGTTCAAAAACCTTACACGCACACACAATGGGGGGTTTTAGTGGTTGTTATGCTATGAAATTAAGCTAAAACAGAACACAAACATAAAACAGAATAGTAAAGAGGCTAAATCCCTTTGGTTTCCTTGTTCACAACTCAATCCTCGGTTTCAATATATGAAAATCAGATTCTCAGTGTTCCTTTGTTGAGAGTCGATTAACTAAGCGATGATCAACTCACAGTTAAATTGTTAAACCTCTAACTAAGCGAAATTGGCATAAGCAACAAACAGTTAACAATGTCACACGAATCAAAGCATCAATTTCAGATTCTACACATTGAATTCCTAATCTGTTCATAACTCTAATGTTTAAGCTTCAAACTAAGTGAATTCAACATAAACATAGAGCATTTACAAATTCACATAAACTAAGCGATTATGTGCTAGAGAACTAATTAACTAAGCGAAAATCAGTTCACAAACCTAAAACAACACCATGGAATTAAGCAAACCATAACATGAAATAAGATAGAAGCTTCAACAACATAAAACCGAAATTGCATTAACAACAACATAGAAACCGAAAATGAATTAAGCACTAAACCTCAAGAGTGTGATACATTACCAAAGGAATTTAGCACTAAACTTCTAGCCTTCTATGGAGGAAGAAGCAAAACCGAATTTGGAGGAGGAAGAAGATGAAAAACGAAAATGAACCCTAAAACGAAAATTGCTCTCCAAAGCTGAAAAGTAAAGTTGTAATGTAAAGTTGTGAGTGGAAAACGAAATCCTAAGGTATTAAAGGGTAAAACCGAAATGGGCCCTAAACCATGGGCCCAAAACCTAAAACGGAATTAAAAATCCTATAACTAAATACAATCTTCACTTTAGCACACATCTTCCACTTGTAATGCCCAAAATGTCCTTGGTGCCAAATATGTCCTGAAAATGGAATTAGATTTAATTAGGCTAAATAATCCCAAATTAACTCATTTTAGGAATAATAGTCCAATAAAGCTTAAAACACTAAACAATGCCAAATAAAGTCAATTAGACACCAAGAATCATTAGCAATGGTAAAATAAGGTTATTAATAGTGTGTAATATATGTTCATCAAAAGGACATTGTTTTGGATATGAAAACCTTTAGTTCTATTTGTTGTGATATACCGATGATAGGCGACATTACTGGGTTCGGCCTGGTATGTGAATGGGATTGGGATGATTACGATCGCAAGAAATTCTATCTTTCGATTTGTAGAATTTCTAAGGAGGAAATAGAAAGACGAAAGCAACAAAGCTTTGGCGAGACTGTTAAGAACAGGGATATCCTCTCTGTTGGATATCTCACGCTGGAAGATCGTTTGATACATTATTTTTTTCCTATGTCATTTTGCCAAAATTTTCAAACCATTTGCAAATAAGTGACATAGAGCTCCAATTGATGTATGTTATCATGTTTAACATCAAAATTAAATGGACTAAGATGATAATGAATCAAATGTGGCATGTTCGCGGCTCCCAAAGTCCGTTGCCCTACGCCAACTTCATTACCAAAATTCTTGAGCATTTCGGCGTACCATTAGAATGTGAGACCAAAGTGGCCCTCAATCTTCGCGAAAGCAAGGTTGATATTGAGGTTGTCCACAAGATGGGATTCGTTATAGATCTTGTCACTCGTCGAACCTACAAGCATCGTACCGACCGCCAACCTGCTCCTACCGACGAACTAGAACCTACTGCTGCACCTACTTCTGCATCTACTGCAATCTTCTGCATCTACTGCAATGCCCACTAATCAGATGATTTTGGATGGATTGGTTTCTCTTCGAGGCTACATGACCACAAGGATGGATGCTTTCGATACTCAGAGCCAACAAATCCAATACGAACTTCATCGTCTTTCTTCCAGACTAAGCAACATGGATGTTGATGAAGATAGTTCCGAGCCCGAGTCTTAGATTATTTTGTCTAGGTTTCTGACTTTGTAATGTCTATGATTGTGTATTTTCCATGTGGATTTAAACATTGTTTGGATTTGTTTCTTGTTATTTCTTGTTGTTTTTGGATTTCATGTATGAACATCTTACTCTATTAGTTTTGCAATGTATTAAATTTCGTTATCATACATCGTGTTAATTATATTATGTTTAAATTACTTGAACTTTCATATACTATGAACTATTGTATGCTTTGCTCTACAAATGTCTATTGTGCTAGACTCTTGGCTTTTCTTCTTTTTGATGAAGTCAAAAAGGGGGAGAAAAGTTGAGAGGTGTGTATTTTCTGTTAATATTCTTTCAGGCACATAACTCCAAATGAAAGGGGGAGCATACATGCATACATATAGGGGGAGCATACTCAAGACAAATCAAGATATATCATCAAGTATGTTGCTCTTAGAAAATTACACTTTCAAGAAGACATTGGTTTGTCATCATCAAAAAGGGGGAGATTGTGAAGAAGATCTTGCTCCTGACCTTGGCACGGTTTTGATGAAGACACCAATATCACAAAAAGAAGAAATGAAGAAGACCGACAAAGACTATCGAAGATAAAGCTTCAAGAAATAGAGTCTAAGTCGTTAGGTACTTCTATCCTTACAACTCATTTATTTACTTAGTTAATAATGCTCAAAATTGTTTTAAAGAAAATCAGAAAAACTAAGTGTGATTAAAAATAATTTTCAAAAACAACATGTAACGGGTTACCATACTTGAGTAACAAGTTACATGAGTGAGAAAAGAGTTCTCAAACCTCTAACAGCTATGAGTAATCCATTACAAACTTTGGAGTAACAGATTACCATTTTTAGAAAATAGGGTAATCGATTACTCAAAGTAGTGTAATCGATTACACTAAGGCAAATTCACAAAGCTGTTAAACAGTGTTGTTGAGTAATCGATTACTCAAAACCAGTAATCGCTTACACTGTGTGAATTTTCAAAAAGCTGTTAACAAGATTGTTGGATAATCGATTACTCATTTGCAGTAATCGATTATTGAGAGCTGTTGTAACACCCTAAATTTTAAGCCTTTAAAATTATAGTATCAGTCCTGAGACCCTCGCTTGAGCGAGAGATTCTCGCTTGAGCGAGAGAGAAACTCACCTAGGAGGGTGAAATACAGGACTACACTGGAGGATCCTCGCTTGAGCGAGAGATTCTCGCATGGGCGAGAGAGGCTCACCTGGGAGGGTGAAATCCTGGAGTATACTAGAAGATTCTCGCCTGAGCGAGAGTTGTCTCGCCTGAGTGAGAAATATCATTTTGGGCTGTAGGCACTGTGTGATTCTCGCTTGAGCGAGAGGGTCGCTTGTAAAATGGGCTATATTTTCTCGCTTGAGCGAGAATCCCTCGCTTAAGCGAGAACCTGACGAGACAACATTTAATGAGAAACCCCTAAACACAATCTAGGGTTTAGAAAAGAAGAAGAGTGAGAGAAGAGAGCTTTTCAAGGACAAAAAGATTGGATACTCATCTAAGGGCTTGAGAAGAGGTAAAACTCTAGATTCTAACTCTCTTTTTCTCTTTAAAACCTATTTTCGGTATGTTGGATCTCTTCTCAAAAATGAAGAAAACCATGGAAACTCATCCTTTTTGAGTGATGATTCATTTTATGTCATTCTTACCTTGTAAACTCTTGGTTTAGAGATAGTATCCACCTGAGCCGACTGAATACCGAGGTCTAGACGAATTCTGCTGGAGAAAACCTAGTCAGTTCCAAGGCGGATTCGCTTCGGATGCGGCCATTGAATGGGTCCAAGGATTGGAAAGAATCTTTAGGGCCATGAGCTGTTCTGATGCTCAGAGAGTGGCTTATGCTACTTAAATGCTGGTGAAGGAGGCAGAGAATTGGTGGGAAATGATCCGAAGACAAATGGAGATTGAAGGGCAAATCATCACGTGGGAAGCCTTCAAGAGTAAATTCCTCCAGAAGTACTTTCCTGCAGACCTGAAAAGGGAGAAGGAGAGGGAATTCCTGCAACTAGAGCAGGGAAACATGACGGTGGGGGAATATTCGGCCAAATTTGAAGAGTTGATCCGGTACTACCCTTATGTTGAACTAGAGTTGGACGGGAGGTCCAAATGTGTGAAGTTTGAGATGGGGTTGAGGCCCGAGCTCCGAGTGACTTTTGGTCACGAAGAAATTTATGATTTCCCTACACTAGTGAACAAGTGTAGGATGTATGAGAAAAATGTTCGGAGGAGGGACGTTGCTGCGAGAAAAGACAACCCTCCAAAACACTACGGCCTTCAACGGAACTTCTCACACGACAAAGGAAAAGGGAAGATGTTTCAAGAGGAACGGAAGCCTTACTCTCCTCCAACGGGTGGTCGAAGAAATACTTCACCTGGGCTGAAGACTCATGGTAATGTCGGAGGGTCACGGTTGAACTCTTCATCCAAGTGCGGCAAATGTGGTCGGACTCATATAGGGGACTCATGCCCTGGAATGATGCTTACATGCTTCTACTGCAAGGAGGTTGGGCACACCAGGAGATATTGTCCTAAGCTAACACAGAGTGTAAATGCTGTGAGAGCTGAGCGACCTCGATCCATTGGCAGAGTATTCACCATGAGTGGTGCAGAGACATCTGATGTTGATGGTCTGATCAAAGGTATTTGCATGGTGGCAGGTATTCCTCTTTTAGTGATGTTTCATTCGGGAGCGACACACTCCTTTGTATCTAATGACTGCGTGGATAAACTAAAATTATGAACTGAGTCGTTGCCTTTCGACTTGGTCGTGTCCACCCCAACTGATGTGCCTGTGGTGGTATCAACAGTTGTGTCTCGATGTCTGGTAGTGGTAAATGCTAGAACTTTTACCGTGGATTTGATCTGCTTACAACTAACCCAGTTGGATCTAATTTTGGGGATGGACTGGTTGTCGACGAATCATGTAATGTTAAATTGTGCTGATAAGACCGTGGTATTCGGGAATCTTGATGAGGTTTCTGATGAGGTCAGTGACATGAAGCCATTGACGGCAAAGGAAGTCAGGACTTCTTGTAAAGAGGGAGGAGCCGTGTTTATGTTGTTGGCATCCCTGGAGGGTAGTGAAAAACCCAAAGTTGAGGATATTCCATTAGTCCGTGAGTTTCCTGAGGTGTTCCCAGGTGAAATTCCGGGACTACCTCCTGTAAGAGAAGTTGAATTCTCGATTGATTTGGTATCGGGAACGGGACCAATCTTTATAGCTCCTTATAGGATGGCACCGTTAGAATTGGTGGAGTTGAAAAAGCAGGTTGAGGACTTGTTGGCGAATAAGTTCATTCGTCCTAGCGTCTCGCCATGGGGTGCGCCTGTTTTGTTTGTTAAGAAAAAGGATGGTAGTATGCGGTTGTGTACCGACTACCGGCAGTTGAATAAGGTCACTGTTAAGAACAAGTATTTGTTGCCTCGGATCGATGACTTGATGGATCAGTTAAGAGGAGCGGTAGTGTTCTCAAAGATTGATCTTCGGTCTGGCTACCACCAACTTCGTGTGAAGTCGGAAGATATTCCTAAGACGGCGTTTAGAACCAGTTACGGACATTTTGAATATATGGTCATGCCTTTTGGGATAACGAATGCTCCAACAATATTTACTGACTACATGAATCAGATTTTTCATCCGTATTTAGATACATTCGTAGTGGTATTCATTGATTACATTTTGATTTACTCCAAAAGCCGAGAGGAACATACTGAGCACCTGCGGGTTGTGCTAGAACTTCTTAGCAAGAATCGGTTGTATGCAAAACTATTAAAATGCGATTTATGGTTAGAGTCAGTAAATTTTCTTGGACATGTAATATCCAAGGAAGGAGTGGCAGTAGATCCTTCAAAGATTGAAGCGGTTATGGAATGGGCAGTGCCCAAGTCAGTCATTGAGATCAGGAGCTTTCTGGGTTTGGCTGGGCACTATCGGAAATTCATAGAAGGATTTTCGAAGCTGGCTCTACCTTTGACCAAACTCACTAGAAAAGGGGAACCTTATGTGTGGACACTTCGATGTGAAGAAAGTTTCCAAGAGTTAAAACGAAGGTTAACTACAGCGCCAGTTTTGGTCCTTCCTTGTACCGATCGGGACTTCAGTCTGTATTGTGATGCATCCAAGCAAAGTTTGGGTTGTGTGTTGATGCAAGAAGGGAAGGTTGTGGCCTATGCTTCTCGACAGTTGAGGACGCACGAGCAAAACTATCCTACCCACGATCTTGAGTTGGCTGTAGTGGTCTTTGCCTTAAAAATCTGGAGACACCATCTATATGGCGTGAGATTTGAAGTGTAAAGCGACCACAAGAGTTTGAAGTACTTATTTGATCAAAAGGAATTGAACCTGAGGTAGAGGAGATGGATGGAATTCCTTAAGGATTACGACTTTGGGTTGTAGTACCACCCGGGAAAGGCCAATGTAGTGGCGGATGCACTGAGTCGAAATTCGTTGCACATGTAGGCTTTGATGGTTAGGGAGGAGAAGATGATTGAAGAGTTCAGAGATATGAACTTGGAGGTTCAGATAAAGCCTCATAGTATGATTTTGGGAATGCTTAAAGTCGCAAATGAGTTGTTTGAACAAATCCGGATAATGCAAGTTGAGGATAGTGAGCTAATGGATAAATGGGATCTGATGCTGAGTGGTAAGGATACAAATTTCACCACGAATCCTAGTGGAATGTTGCGTCACAAAGGAAGGGTGTGTGTGCCTCGTAATGATAAATTACGGAGGGATATTTTAGAGGAGTCCCAAAAGAGTAAACTGAGTTTTCACCCGGGAACCACGAAAATGTATCAAGATTTGAAAACACTGTTTTGGTGGTCTGGGCTAAAAAGGGATGTGGCCTTGTATGTCTCGAGTTGTTTGGTATGTCAGAAGGCCAAGATTGAGCATCAGCGACCAGCGGGAGAATTACAATCCCTAGAAATTCCCGTTTGGAAGTGGGATAGTATCTCCATGGAATTTGTGTCTGGTTTTCCGAAGACTTAGAGAGGATATGATTCGATATGGGTGATCGTGGATCGGTTAACTAAATCTGCTCATTTTCTGCCTATGAACATGAGGTACTCTTTGGAGAGATTGGCAGAACTGTATATCCGGGAAATTGTTCGTTTGCATGGAATACCGTCAAGCATTGTGTCGGATAGGGACCCCGTTTCACTTCAAACTTTTGGACTAGTTTGCAAACCGCTTTGGGAACTAAGTTGAAGTTGAGTTCAGCTTATCATCCACAAACGGACGGTCAATTAGAAAGGACAATACAGTCATTGGAGGACCTTTTGAGGGTCTGTGTCTTAGAACAACCCGGGAGTTGGGATGGCATGTTGCTGTTCATCGAATTTACCTACAACAATAGCTTCCATTCGAATATTGAGATGGCACCTTATGAGTCGTTGTATGGCAGGAAGTGCCGAACTCCAGTGAGTTGGTTTGAAACTGGGGAGAACTTGATATTGGGGCCCGAATTGGTTCAAGATACGATGGATAAGATCAAGCAAATCCGGGAGAATATGAGGATCGCCCAGAGTCGGCAGAAAATCTACTACGATAAGAGGCGGAAACCTCTTGAATTAAAGGAGGGGATCATGTTTTCATGAGATTAGTTCCGACTACCAGAATTGGTAGAGTGTTGAAATCTCATAAGCTAACTCCGCGATTTATTGGGCCTTATCAGATACTGAAGAGGATTGGGCCGGTAGCGTATCGCATTGCTTTACCACCGTTGTTGTCGAATATCCACAATGTGTTTCATGTGTCTCAATTGAGAAAATATGTTGGAGATCCATCTCATGTGGTTGAGTTGGACCAGATAGAGTTGAAGGATAACTTGACTTTTCTGACGTTGCCTGTGAGAATCATGGATACTAGTATCAAAAGGTTGAGGGGCAAATAGATTCCTTTGGTGAAAGTGTTGTGGAGCCAAGTGGACGAAGGAGACGCTACTTGGGATGTTGAGCAGGAAATGAGGGAGGGTTACCCTCATTTGTTTGAATCGAGGTATGTTTAATTTTCGGGGACGAAAATTCTTATAAGAGGGGGAGGATTGTAACACCCTAAATTTTAAGCCTTTAAAATTATAGTATCAGTCCTGAGACCCTCGCTTGAGCGATAGAGAGACTCACCTAGGAGGGTGAAATACTGGACTACACTGGAGGATCCTCGCTTGAGCGAGAGATTCTCGCCTGGGCGAGAGAGGCTCACCTGGGAGGGTGAAATCCTGGAGTATACTGGAAGATTCTCGCCTGAACGAGAATTGTCTCGCTTGGGCGAGAAATATCATTTTGGGCTGTAGGCACTGTTAGATTCTCGGTTGAGCGAGAATCCCTCGCTTGAGCGAGAGGGTCAGATTTGAGTTTTAAAATGGGCTGGATTTTCTCGCTTGAGCAAGAATCCCTCGCTTAAGCGAGAACCCGACGAGACATCATTTAATGAGAAACCCCTGAACACAATCTAGGGTTTAGAAAAGAAGAAAAGTGAGAGAATAGAGCTTTTCAAGGAGAAAAATCTTGGATACTCATCTAAGGGCTTGAGAAGAGGTAAAACTCTAGATTCTAACTCTCTTTTTCTCTTTAAAACCTATTTTGGGTATGTTGGATCTCTTCTCAAAAATGAAGAAAACCATGGAAACTCATCTTTTTTGAGTGATGATTCATTTTTTGTCATTCTTACCTTGTAAACTCTTGGTTTAGAGATAGTATCTCAAGAATGGAAAGGGTTGTGGGTTGATTCATGAAAACCTCGAAAACCCTAAAAGTGAAAATGTGGTAAAAGGAGAGAATGAGTAAAATGTTAGAGGTAGAAGATGAGTTTACCTCCAAATATTGGAATATGAGATGATTATGCATGTTTTAGATGGTTGAATACTTATGATGAATATTTTGTATGATTAAATGATGCAATATAAGTTGTTTATGCGATATATGGAATAAATGACTAACATTGTGTTATGTGGTGGGATGAGGAAAGATCCTAAGGTTGGAGGCGGTGTCGGTGGAACTTGAGAAGTTGCCAAGAACCAAACCCAACACTCACTGAGGTAAGGATAAGTCTTTAATTGTGCATTTCGAATCGAATATGTGTACTTTCTGATTATGCGATGATCGAGATGTAAAGTACGCGTTAGTATAAACATATATGGGTGTGTTTATATTAAAGTAGGCGTAGATTTACTGAATGGAAAATATGTTGTACTTCTGGTTATGGGATGATTTGAGTTGTGAATCACGTAATTAGTATAAACATATATGGGTGTGTTTATACTAATGTGGGCGTGGATTTACCGGAAATGTTTTGTGGTGAAATTGATAAAAAGGAAATACATTTTTAGCCGACCATGAATGGTTAGCGACTCTAGCTTGAGTATATAAGCAAAAATCTGGCTTGAGTATATAAGCAAAACTCTGGCTTGAGTATATAAGCAAAACTCTGGCTTGAGTATATAAGCATGTTTTATTTAAAATGGAAATGAGAATCTACTTTTAGCTAACCTCGAGGGGTGTAGCGACTTTGGCTCAAGTTATGTAGCAAAGAAAAATGAATTTCAAAAATGGTTTACTAACCCAATTTCTAATGTGGATTATCTTATGATGATGTTTATTTGAATTAACGACTTACTCCTTTGTATGTTTTGTACTTGTCATCGATAATCCTATTGCAGATAAACAGGTGACATGAGGGGAATTCATTTTTGGGAAGTCTTAGGGAGCTTTACATTTTGGATTCATTCATATGCACTATTTTGTACATGAGTGCATAGTTGATATCTTGAAATATGATGTAACTAACGATATAGATATATTTGTAAACTTGAAACTGTAACTCTGGATATGTGTAGCTATGGGTATTTTGGAAACCCATTGCTATGTATATGCGGTGGTTATAAGGTTTAATTAATGCGAATTATGTTTTTCTGTTGAACGATCTTGTACGTTAATAATGAGATAGATTGCGAAGAGAGAAATAAGATTTGAAGTAAAGACATTAAATTGGTAGTGTGAGATAGGAGAGATTGCATGTAATTGAACTAATTTGAGAAAAAAAATTCAGGGGTAGAATTTCGGTTGTTACAGCTGTTGCATCAGTTTTTCATATTTCAAGTGAAGAGGTTTCACTTCAAACTGATTGCTTTACATTCCAAACGAAACCTACTCATGCCTAAGGGTATTGTGGTTGATTGGAAGCCTATATAAAGGCATTGAAACACTCTCACAAAAAAACAACAATATACAACAACTCAGATTACAAACTTTTACTTGAACTCTCAAAAGCTCTAACACTTTCTGATTTTACTTACACTTTTCAAGCAACCTACTCTTAAACTTTCAAAGTTATTTTGAAGTTGCTTCTAAGTATTTTTCACATTGTTAAAGAGCATTATTATCTCAAGTATACGAGTTGTTATTGGATTGCAAGTTATAGAAATTGTCATATACACTTGTAAGGCAATCCAAGCCAAATTGTACAATTCTTCACTTTTGCAAAATTTACTTTCTTTCACAAGGGTGTGAAGAGAAACGGTGAGTGACTTGGTATAGTGTTTACCAAGGGTGTAACTTGGTATAGTGTTTACCAAGGGTGTTACTTGGAATAGAGTTTTCCAAGGGGATTAGATATAAGTGAGTGTGTAAGGTACAAGGAGATCTCGGGGTGAGATAATTGTAATTGCAACTCATTATATTTAATAAAGGAATCTCTTGCGCGTCAAGATTATTGGACGTAGCCTTCGGTGGACACGAAGGTGAACTAGTATAAAACACATGTGTACTATTTTTCCCTTCTCTTTGTTATTTATTTATCCTTCCAAGTCAATATTTTTCTGCACAATATTTCCGCTGCACGTTAACTTTGATATTGCAGAAAAATTGGTCATACTTGTTGCAACAACTAATTCACCCCCCCCCCCCCCCCCCCCTCTTAGTTGCAATCTCAGTCTTACACAAAGATCTTTAGTTTTGAAATTGAGTTTTGGTAGTCCTATGACAAGCTCTTTTGACGATATGTTTTCCACATGTCTTAGATGGATATGTGCCAATCTTCTATGCCAAGTCCAGATATCACTTTCATTTGAGATAAGACATTTTGAAAACAGATAAGTGATATTGTCTAGATTAACCATATATATATATATTATTTGTTCAGTGACTGACGAACTTAACTTTATCGTCCATGCCATCACGGATAATATAGAAATCAGAATCAAAAGAAACCTTGTTACCTATTTTGCACAGTTGGCTGATACCGAGTAAGTTATGCTTCAAGCCTTCAACATACAATACGTTTTCCACGATGGCTTGTGAACCATTTCCAACTCTTCCGATTCCAATGATCTTTCCTTTATTATTATCTATGTATGTGACGTAGCCTTTGTCTCGGAGTGTAAGATCCAGAAACTTGGACTTATCACCCATCATATGTCTGGAACACCCACTATCGAGATACTAGTGTTGTCCGAGTGTTCGAAGACATACCTGCAAGACACACATTACTTGCTCTATGTTGGGTACCTTTTTGTTAGTAACAGAACCTGGTGATCCTTTGGCCACCCACACATACTTTCCACTTGGCACACCATGCCTTTTGATGTAGCAAGAACTAGATGTGTGACCATGAATACCATAGTAGAAACATGTAGGCAATTTATGATTATTCATATTAGATCTATTTGTAACATGCTTTCTAGTTGGTCTCTTATTATTCTTATGTTTGAAACCGAGACCTGTTCTATTTCCTACATTCTTCGATGAAGCAAGCAATCTGTTAAGATTTTGACTGTTGTATGTGAACTTTGTTATTTTGTTCTTCAATTCATCGTTTCCACTTTTCAACTCACAACAAGTTTCACATACAGGAGTCTCAATTAACTTAGAAGAACACATGCATGATGCGTTAGAGTAAATAAGATCGAGAGTCTCATTTTCAAGTTTGAGCTCATCTATTTCTTTTTGCATGCTAGTTATTTTCTTTTCATGCAGTAATATGAGTGTCTTACGATCTACACTTATTTAAACAACCTTTTTAAGCTCTTCATGCAGTTCAACAAAAGCACTATAAAGCTCATCATATGTAGGTGAGTTATCCAAACTACAACATGAGCTAGTTTCATGAGAGTTTACCTCGTCAAGTTCGTCAACGTTAGAAGAGGTGCTCGTTTCAAGATTATTCAGCATAAGACAGATTTTGCAGTATCCTCTTCTCCAGAGGTGCTAGTTGTTGAGTCCTCTTCGGGAACATCCCATATGATGTATGCTTTCTTGGACTTGAAATCCCGAGAGGTGTTCTTTTCACCCTCGATTTCCTTTAGATAGGTAGGGCACTGAAACTTCTTGTGTCCATCCTTACCACACTCATGGCACAAGAACTTCTCTTTTGAGTTCTTATTCTTGAAAGTCGAATTGCGAGTTTCTTTTCTCTGAAACCTGTTTGAGCTTCCTTTCTTCTTCAAGAATTTATTAAATTTACGTAACAGAAGCGTCATGGTTTCAATATCGATTTTTGAATCAGACTCATCATCATCTCTATCTTCTTGGTCTTGAGATGTAGATGCTTTTAAAGATATTCCCTTTTTGCGTTTGTCTAATTATTCATGCAAGGTCAGGCGGCCAAGCTCCATCTCACGCTCTTGGAGTTTTCCAAATAGGGTTGCCAACGCAATTGAATCAAGATCCTTTGACTCCATGATGGCAGTCACCTTCGGCAGCCAATTCCTGTCAAGGCACCTCAAAACTTTGTTAGTTAACTACCCTTTTGAAAAAGTTTTATCTAGAGCGACTAAATGACATATAATATGAGTAAAACGTTTTTGCATATCACTAATAGATTCATTCGGAAACATGCGAAACAATTCATATTTATGAGTTAAAGCATTCAATCTAGCACGCTTGACCTCACTTGTGCCTTCATGAGTCACTTGTAAAGTGTCCCATATTTCTTTGGCACTATTACACTATGAGACTCGAAAGAATTCATCATCAAAGAGTGCGGACGTGATGATGTTTTTCGCTTTAATTTTAAATTGTGTTGTACTTTTCATTTCTCATCATTAGTCCACATATTCTTTGGTTTGTCTTTCGTCTCACCTTCCACATATTCATAATCGATTAAAACTGCTAAGCAGCCTAAGTCAGTAGCTACCGGAACTCTCATTAATCGATTAACAGATGTATGCAGTCAGACAATCGATTATTTCACTGTAGGATCAATTATCAGGAAAAACTATAGGTTTTGAAATAATGCATTATTTTTATAGAAAATCTACCTTTTGATGCAACCTACTAAAAAGGATGAATGATGACTCTCAAAAACGAATTTTAGGCAACCTTACGAGCGTGTGAGAAGTTCATCATTTGGGTTACTCTATCTAGACTCAATACTAAGTAATCATCATATGACTTCTAAAATGGAAAAAAATATGAAACTTTTCCTAAAGTCTTGAGTCTTGGTCATGTTGTTTGTTGAGGAGTCAAGTCTTCAAGCATTTCAGCTCGACTTTGTCTTCATCGAAACTTAGACAGGAAGAGAGATTTTGCAATCACACTAGTTGACTTCTCTTGGAATTTCAGTGCGTACCTTATCACTGCCATGAAACTCCTCCTTTAGTGTATCTCATGTTTCTTTGGCACTTGTAGCTCCCATTATTCTCGGAAAGAGAGTCTCCGTCATGGCTTGTTGTAGAATAAATAATGCATTCGCATCTTTTTACGAATTCTCCTTCAACTCCTTTCTCTAAGCTGCAGTAAGAGTTAAAGTATTATCTGGAGCAGTGAATACTTCTTCTACAATGTCCCATAAATTTTGGGACCGGAAGAAAGTAGTCATTTTTGTGCTCCAAAAATCATAGTTTTCTCCTAAGGAAATTGGGATAGGAATAGATGATGATTGAATAGTGCTAGCCATAGCTCAATAGATATAAAGATGGTTTAGTAGGGATAGAATATTTTATAGAGGTAGTTGAAAAATGGAGAGAGTGATATTCTACGCCCACTGAATGACCGAACGTAGCTCTGATGCCACTGATAGTATTTGAGGAAAGATAATAGATATAGTGATAGAAACAAAGTGTTGGAATTGAATGAGATATAACAATTGTCAAACTTAATTAGATTGGAATAGGAATACACAATAGATATTGTATTTAGAATAACTTGGAGGCTTTGGCTACAATACATGCATTGCACAAATGAAGGGTGAGTGCCTATTTATAGCATCCATCCACCTCCTTAGTTCAATCTCAAAGCTTCTAGATAATCCTAGAACTATACTACTCATTATTCTAAATCTATTGCCTTATAGTATTTACTACAACATTGTAGAATATTCTAGAGACGCACATTCCTATTATTCAATCTTCAAGATGTTTCTAAAGAATTGTAGCATTACCACCATTCTAGATCTTTCTAGAAAATTGCAGCAAGTTTTAACAGTCATATCTAATAAATATATCATACTTGGTCATGTTTTGAGGCAAGCTATGTTATTTAGCCAGGTTAGAAATTAATAATTTCTAATTAAGGTGGACATCATATATTTAATAAAATTATATTGGTTATTTTTTTTTCAGGTTACAAAATAAGTGATCTAATTTCTGACAACCCGTAGAACTTCTTAAACTGATAATGTATATGAGCTTAACAAGTGAATACCTAAATGGTTGGCCTATAATGGATAATGAAAATCCTATAAGTTAACGCATAAGGAACGATTATGGTCACCAAGACACCAAATTACACATAGTTTTCACTCTCCCCATTAGAGAAAAAACGAATGTCCCAAAAGGAATTTAGGATTTGGTTGAGGAAGACCATCATACCAAAACTCTCTCCAACAAAACATACCAAAGAAATATTTATGAGACCATACCAGCTGCAGATTTTTAAAACAACTGGAAGTAGATAAGGATCATGGAGCTTGGATAATGGCTGCTCACATCACATAACGAAAGAAACGTGTATGTTTCAAGACATCAAAAATATGATATATGCAAGAAGTTAGAAATAATAAATCATTAGTGTCAAATTAGAAGTTGAGGACAAATGTTGCTCATATGTATATAATACCACGTGCATCTAAAGTTGAGCAACTCATACACGTCTCTAATCCCCGGTGAGTTTGAGAAGGTTAAACTTTCTTGTGAAGGTAATTATTATTTTATCTATATAATAATACTACAACGAGATGGTGTGCTAGAAAGGAAGAATAAGACTTTGCTGAAGATGACAAAAGCTATGTTGAACGATAAGTTCACAAATACCTCTTGGTTGAGTGGTGAATATTGAATTTTATATTTTAAACATGATTTATGCCATATCTATCTTGAATAAGATTCCATATGTATCATGGAAAGGAAGAAAGTCAAATATCATATTTCCATACTTTTTGTTGCTAGTATTATACACTAAACACTAAAGATCAACTATACTATTTTGATGCTAAAGTTGACATAGGTATTCAACTACTATATTCACTATGTCAGAATTAGCATTTAACAATGATCATTCAACATCACTTGTTAGCAGAATACTTTTAAATATAAGGCGGAAGAGAATAACACACTCTTTGGAGCTAAGCGCTGTTAAATATAATAAGCGGATAAACATTCAACAACGCATGCTACAATAAGCGTTGTTGAATGTTTGCCTCAAAGATTCAACAACGTTCCTTGAAGCAAGCGCTATTGATTTGCATAGATTCAACAACCCTCTTTATAGTCAGCACTGTTGAAACTCATGAATATTCAAGATTTTCCATACTTTTTAAAGAAAAAATAAATGAATATTAACATATAATAATCAATAATGCTCAGTGAAGCAAGCGCTATTGAATGTTTATCCTTGCACATTTCAGTATCGGGTGGGCAATTTTTTATAAAGATAATTTAATTGTCTTGAGTATGTTTGTTCTTAACATTTCCTGATCATATGCATATTTTTGCAGGGCTCATTGGATTTTGATTATCTTTAATCAAATTGAAGAAAAAATATACTATTTGAATTTGTTGAAACATGGCTACCCGAGCAAGTACCCCGCTATAAAGGAAATATTCAATTGGTAAGTGGACTACTCATCTAAACTTTATGATTTTCAGTACACTTTTACTTTTTGTGGGTTAAGCACAGTCTGGGAAGGCAACTTGCCAGAAATCTGAGACCGTAGTATGTTAAGTGAGGTAGCCATATGTCCCATCTAGGTGGTTAGATTCTGAATGGAGGACTCTTGCTTTTGAATAGAGGCTTTGGTTTCTTGTTGGAACTTAATATTCTGCATTGTCATTTGCCTGATCAATTCTTCCAATATGAGTTCAGTAGGTGCAGGATTGTTAATCACTTGTTGCTGCCTCTATTGTTGGATTGGCGGGGGAACATATGGTGGTCTATTGTACCCAGCAATATTATTCTAAAATGGTGCATGATTTCTCCAACCAAGGTTGCATGTGCTTGATAAAGGATCAAATTTTTGATACTGTTGAGGAGGTCTACTATTGTAGATATTTGTAGCATAAGCCTTAGGATGATCACCATTTCTTGGCTCAAGCAAAGAAGGGCACATGATACTATAATGATCAGTTGAGGTGCAAATGCCACAGACTCTTGCAAGTGAAGATTTTTGCTGATTCATGGTTAACCAAGTGATCAAGGTGGTGAGGGAATCAATTTTGCTCTTAAGCTTGTCATGCCTTGCTGCATTTGTCCCAACATCAGGGACAATTCTAACAACTATGGCATCACCACTCCTTGCATTGAATTGTTGAGAATGAGAATGAGAATGCAACTAAGAGGGAGGTGAATTAGTTGTTACAAAACTATGGCCAATTGTTCTGCAAAATCAGAAGTTTAATTGCAGCTGAAAAGTATGCAGAAAAATAACAACTTAAAGTAGAGAGTTTAAGGAGAAGAGAATACACAGGTGTTTTATACTAGTTCACCTTCTCCCACTAACATGTTGCCCTGTTCCAACCTCAGAAACTCCATTTCTTTCTTCCTCTTCAGATCAGCAGGAAAATATTTCTAAAGAAATTTCTCGTTGAATGTAATCCAAGTAATCATTTGCCCCTCAGTTTCCATCTGACGCCGAGTAAACTCCCACCAAGTTTCAGCTTCTTTTACCAGCATGTAAGAAGCATAAGCCACATTCTGAACATCATTACAACCCATGGCTCGGAATATTCGTTCCAAGTCTTGAATCCATTCAAACCATCTGAGCCAACAGATCATTCAGAACATTCTGATTCGTTCCTCTTCCTCTTCCAGCCATTCCTTAACCTGCACTCATTGGTGGTTAGTACACAATTCTAACTCACATAGTTCAGGTTATCACATAGTCTCATAGTACATTTCATGTCACTACACCAAGTCTACATGATTTAAACAGTTAGTTCACATAATCTCAAATAGTCAAATCTCAAACATGTTACAAAGAAGCAAGTAAGGCCATACCCTAGGCCGCGTAATTAATTATGCTCTGATACCATATTGTAAGGACCCAATTTCTAAACCTGAAACTTTTTCCTTTATTTTAATCTTTTATACTTGATTTCCCATGTTACATCATACATACATTTCCTTTAATCTTTCAAATCATCCCTTTATTTAATTATCTAGTAACTCTAATCATACAATTTCAGTTCCATACCATGCTACCCTTAATTGCAGAAAAACATAATTCAAATTACTATCTCCCGGTAACTACCGCATACGACTAGCTATGGGTTTCCAAAATATCCATAGCTACAAATATCGAGAGTTACAATTATCCAAAGTAGCATTTAGTCAGTCAAAATACAAAGATGACAAAATAATGTAATCTAGGTTTTAAGCTCCTAATGTAACACCCTAAATTTAAGTCTTTAAAATTATTGTATCAGTCCTGGGATTCTCGCTTGAGCGAGGGATTCTCGCCTGGGCGAGAAAGGCTCACTTGGGAGGGTGAAATCCTGGGCTATACTGAAGAATTCTCGCCTGAGCGAGGGTTGTCTCGCTTGAGCGAGAGTGGTCTCGCCTGAGCGAGAGTTGGCTGGCCTGGGCGAGAAAGGCTCAACTGGAAGGGTGAAATCCTGGGCTATACGGAAAGATTCTCACATGAGCGAGAGGATTCTCGCTTGAGCGAGATATGCCTCGCCTAGGTGAGAGTTCCCTCACCTGGGCGAGAGGGTCAGATCTGAGTTTTTAAAATAGGCGGGATTTTCTCGCTTGAGCGAGAATGGGCTCGCTTAAGCGAGAACCCGACGAGACAACATTAAATGAGAAACCCCAAACACATTTTAGGGTTAGAAATTGAATAGAGGTGAGAGAAGAGAGCTTTTCCAAGAGCAAGGAGTTTGGATACTCATCTAAGAGCTTGAGAAGAGGTAAAACTCTTAATTCTAACTCTTTTCTTCTCTTTGAAACTCATTTTGGATACGTTGGATCTCTTCTCAAAATGTGAGAAACCATGGAAACTCACCTTTTTGAGTTATAGTTCATTTTATGTTGTTTTTATCTTGTAAACTCTTGGTTTAGAGTTAGTATTTCGAGAATGGAAAGGGGTTGTGGGTTGACTCATGAAAACCCTAAAACCCTAAAGTGAAAATGTGGTTAAAGTGGAAAATAGGTAAAATGTTATAGGTAGAAGATGAGTTTACATTCTCATGTTGAAATATGAGATGAATATGTATGTTTTAGATGGTTGTAAACTCATGATGAAAGTAGTTTAGAATCATTGAAAATATGATGAATATCTTGTATGGTTAAATAATGCAATATAAGTTGTTTATGTGATATTTGGAATAAATGACTAACATTGTGTTATATGGTGGGAATGAGGAAAGATCCTAAAGTTGGAGGTGGTGTCGGTAGAACTTACGAAGTTGCCAAGAACCAAACCCAACACTCACCGAGGTAAGGATAAGTCTTTAACTTATGCACTGTGATGGAAAATGCGTGGATTTTCTGGTTATGGATAATGAAATGAATTGTGAATCACTTAATTGTTATAAGCATATATGGGTATGTTTGTAATGATGATGGTGTGAATTTATTGTTTAAGTATTGGTGGAGTGCCAATGGAAATAAAACTCGGAATAACAAAATGAATTGTAAATCACTTAATTGTTATAAGCATATATGGGTATGTTTGTAATGATGATGGTGTGGATTCACTATTTATGTACTGGTGAAGTGCCAATGGAAATAAAACTCGTTTTTAGCCGACCATGATTGGTTAGCGACTTTGGCTCAAGTAATGTAGCAAGCTTTGGCTCAAGCAATGTAGCAAGCTTTGGCTCAAGCAATGTAGCAAGCTTTGGCTCAAGCAATGTAGCAAGCTTTGGCTCAAGCAATGTAGCAAACTTTAGCTCAAGTTTTGTAGCATGTTTTCAAAAGTATAAACAAAGGAAATGGTTTTAAGTATATTTAATTCTAAGTTTTTACTTAACTTTATTAAAATATGGATTAACGTATATTGACATTATTTTACGTTAACGACTTACTCCTTTGTGTTTTCTGTGTATGGTCAATGTTAATCTCATTGCAGGTAGGTGGAAGATGTAAGGACGTTTTGATTAGGAGCTTAGAAGCTTTTAATTTTTGGAATTTCTTATATTCATTCTTTTGTAATATGACTAACTGTATTTGAACATGAATATTTGTAACTCTGGATATTCGTAGCTATGGGTATTTTGGAATCCCATAGCTAATTGTATGCGGTAGTTACTGGGATGCATGAATGAATTAGTAATTTTCTGCTATGCAAACATGTATGTTATTTTGAGATTATGAAATGGGTATGAGTAGGGAAATGAGACTTAATTCGAGTTGATGGAAATTTTATTTAAAAGATGTAGGAAAATGTATGAAGGATGAATAAAATAAGGAAACATTTTCAATTGTAGAATTTGGGTCCTTACAATATGGTATCAGAGCATAGTTAATCATGCGGCCTAGGATATGGCCTTGCATGCTTCTTTGTGATCTTTGTGTGTTAAAATTGTCTGAGTGTGCTAATTTCTAAGTGATTATGTGACCCTTGCTTAGACAAAATTCGATTACTGACAAGTGAGTGAGTACAGGTACCCATGGAAGGAAGAGGAAGAGGGGCAAGTCAGAATGCCCCGAACTATTTGTTAGTGCAGATGGTGGCGGCATTGCAGCAAGTCAATTAGAACTTGCATAACGTGAACCAGAATCCAGCGCCAAGTCCGAGTTCACACCCACTAGTTCCACCTGGACTAGTAGAATATTGAGGGTTAGATGAGTTCTATAGGAGGAACCCCAGTCAGTTCCATGGGGGATTTGCTCCTGATGCTGCCATTGAGTGGATCCAAGGGGTGGAGCAGATCTTCAGAGCCATGAACTGTTCGGAGGCTCAGAAGTTAGCTTATGCCACTTACATGCTAGTGACGGAGGCCGAGAATTGGTGGGAGTTCACTCGACGCCAGAAGTTAGACATGAGGACGGATGAAGCGATGACACCGAAACCCCTTCCTCCCAAACACTCTGGACCTAAAGGAATTTCTCGCATGAGAAAGGCAATGGCAAGGTGTTCCAAGAGGGACGAAAACCTTACTCCCGTCAGACGGATAGTCGAGGTTACACTTCGCATGGGCCGAGGACTCATGCCGATGCTGGAGGATCACGGTTGGGCTCTCCTTCTATGTGCAACAAATGTGGCCGAGCTCATGTTGGAGACTCGTGTCCAGGAATGGCATTAACCTGTTATCACTGCAAGGAGGTTGGGCATATCCGAAGACATTGTCCTAAGCTCCCCAGAGTGTGAATGCGGTGAGGGTTGAACGACCTCGATCCACTAGTAGAGTGTTAACCATGAGTGGTGCAGAGGCATCGGGTGTAGATGGTCTGATAAAAGGTAATTGCATGGTGGCAGGTATTCCTCTTTTAGTGTTTTCTGATTCGGGAGCGACACACTCCTTTGTATCTATTGAATGCGTGGATCGACTGAAATTGTAAAATGAGTCGTTGCCTTTCGACTTGGTTGTATCCACCCCAACCGATGTGCCTGTGGTGGTGTCGACAGTTGTGTGTCGATGTCCGGTAGTGGTAAACGGTAGGGCTTTTACCGTGGATTTAATATGCTTACCACTATCCCAGTTAGATCTAATTCTGGGGATGGATTGGTTGTCGGTAAATCATGTGTTACTTAATTGTGCTGATAAGACTGTGGTATTCCGGAATCAAGATGAGATTTCTGATGATGCTAGTTATATGAAGCCGTTGTCGGCTAAGGAAGTCAGAACTTCCAGTAAGGAGGGAGGAGCCGTGTTTATGTTGTTGGCATCCCTGGAGGGTATTGAGAAACCCAAAGTTGAGGATATTCCGATAGTTCGTGAGTTTCCTGAGGTATTTCCTGGTCATATTCAGGAATTGCCTCTAGTGAGAGAAGTTGAATTCTCTATTGATTTGGTACCTGGAACTGGACCCATCTCTATAGCTCCTTATAGGATGGCACCGTTAGAATGGACTGAGTTGAAAAAGCAGGTTGATGACTTATTTGCAAAGAAGTTTATTCGTCCTAGTGTCTCGCCATGGGGTGCGCCTGTTTTGTTGGTTAAGAAGGAAGATGGTAGTATGCGGTTGTGTACCGACTACCGACAGTTGAACAAGGTTACTATTAAGAACAAGTATTTGTTGCCGCGGATTGATGACTTGATAGATCAGTTGAGAGGAGCGGTAGTGTTTTCAAAGATTGATCTTCGGTCAGGATACCTGTAAGGACCCAAATTCTACCCTTGAAAATTTTCCTTATTTAATCCAATTCCATGCATTTAATCAATAAATCATAATTACCGAGTGACTAAATTTATTTAAAAGATCTCACTTCTTCCTCACACCCGATCTATGAACCAAAAGTAACATACAACATCCGATAGTAGAAAAACATAATTCATTAATATAACCTACTAATGGTCGCATACAATTAGCTATGGGTTTCCAAAACACCCAGAGCTACCTATATCCCGAGTTACTAGTTTCCATGTTTAATGCCATGTACGACAATCAAGTTTATAATTACAAAATAATTAGTTCAAGTACAACCAATTACGATTACAAAAGAATGGGTAAGAGACATCAAAATAAAAGTCTCTAGGCTCCTAATCAAAACACCCATACTCCTTCCACCTTCCTGCAATGGGATTAACATTGACAATACACCAGGAAAACACAAAGGAATAAGTCGTTAACTCATTAAATTTCAATGTAAGATAATCCACATTTAATAAAGTTAAATAAACGGTTTAAAATCAAGTTTGCTTAAAAGCCAATTTCATCGTTCATACTTTTGAAAACCATGCTACATAACTTGAGCCAAAGTTTGCTACATTGCTTGAGCCAAACTTGCTACATTACTTGAGCCAAAGTTTGCTACATCGCTTGAGCCAAAGCTTGCTAGATTTCTTGAGCCAAAGCTTGCTACATTGCTTGAGCCAAAGCTTGCTACATTACTTGAGCCAAAGTCGCTAACCAATCATGGTCGGCTAAAAACGAGTTTTATTTCCATTGGCACTCCACCAATACTTTTTCACGAGTTTTATTTTCATTGGCACTCCACCAATACAAAAACAGTAAATGCACCCGACATCATTACAAACATACACACATATGCTTATAACTACAAAGTGATTTACGAATCATTTTATTATTTCGAGTTTTATTTCCATTGGCACTCCACCAATACCAATGCGGTAAATCCACTCCTCGTTGTTACAAACATACCCATATATGTTTATAACAACTAAGTGATTTACCTCCATTGCATTATTCCGAGTATTATTTTCATTGGTACTCCACCAATACATATACGGTAAATCCACTCCTCGTTGTTACAAAATACCCATATATGTTTATAACAACTAAGTGATTTACGCTTCATTTCGTCAATCTCATCAGAAAATCCACACATTTTCCATTACAGTGCATAAGTTAAAGACTTATCCGTACCTCGGTGAGTGTTGGGTTTGGGTTCTTGGTAACTCCTCAAGTTCCACGGGCACCGCCTCCAACCTTAGGATCTTTCCTCATCCCACCATATAACACAAGGTTAGTCACTTATACCAAATATCAGGACTCATACTATAATTTTAAAGACTTAAAATTTAGGGTGTTACAATCCTCCCCCTCTTATAAGAATTTTCGTCCCCGAAAATTAACATACCTCGATTCAAACAAATGAGGGTAATCCTCCCTCATTTCTTGCTCAACTTCCCAAGTAGCATCTCCTTCGTCCACTTGGCTCCACAACACTTTCACCAAAGGAATCTCTTTGCCCCTCAACCTTTTGATACTGGTATCCATGATTCTCAAAGGCAACGTTGCAAAAGTCAGGCTGTCCTTCAACTCTATCTGGTCTGACTCAACCACATGAGATGGATCCCCAACATATTTTCTCAACTGAGACACCTGGAATACATTATCGAGGTTCGATTGTAGTGGAGGTAATGCAATCCGATATGCCACCGGCCCAATTCTCTTTAATATCTAATATGGCCCAATAAATCGGGGAGTCAGCTTACGAGACTTTAACACTCTACCGATGCCGGTAGTTGGAACAACCCTCATGAAAACATGATCTCCCTCGTCAAACTCAAGGGGTTTCCTCATCTTATCATAATAGCTTTTCTGCCGACTCTGGGCGATCTTCATGTTCTCTCGGATTTTCTTGATCTTATCTGTAGTCTCTTGGACTAGCTCGGGCCCCAATATCAAGTTCTCCCCAGTCTCATACCAAGTCACTGGAGTTCGGCACTTTCTACCATATAAGGCCTCATAGGGTGCCATCCCAATACTCGAATGGAAGCTATTGTTGTAGGTAAATTCAATCAATGGCAACATACAGTCCCAACTCCCTGGTTGTTCCAAGACACAAGCTCTCAAAAGGTCCTCCAATGACTGTATTGTCCTCTCTGATTGACCGTCCGTTTGTGGGTGGTAAGCTGAACTTAGTTTCAACTTAGTTCCCAAGGTGGATTGCAAACTGGTCCAGAAGTTCGAAGTGAAACGAGGATCCCTATCCGACACAATGCTCGACGATATCCCATGCAAACGAACGACCTCTCGGATATACAGTTCCGCCAATCGTTCCAGGGAGTATTTCATATTCATTGGCAAGAATTGAGCAGACTTAGTCAACCGATCCAATATTACCCATATCGAGTCATATCCCTTCTGAGTCTTCGGAAAACCAGATACAAAATCCATGGAGATATTGTCCCACTTCCAAACGGGAATTTCTAGGGATTGTAACTCCCCCGAATGTCGCTGATGCTCAATCTTGGCTTTCTGACATACCAAAAAAATCGAGACATATGAGGCCACATCTCTCTTCAATCCCGACCACCAAAATAACTTCTTCAAGTCCTTGTACATTTTCGTCGTCCCCGGGTGAAAACTCATCTTACTCTTATGGGACTCCTCCAAAATGCTCTTCTGTAATTCCTCATCATGGGGTACACATACCCTCCCCTTGTAACGCAACAATCCACTAGGGTCCAATGCAAAATCAGTTTCCTTACCACTTAGCATCAAATCTCGTTTAGCCATTAGCTCAATATCCTCTACTTGCATCACCCTGATTTGATCGAACAGTTCATTTGTGACCTTAAGCATCCCTAGAATCATACTCTGGAGCTTTATCTGAACTTCCAAGTTCATATTCCTGAATTCTTCAATTAGTTTCCCTTCTCTGATCATCAATGCCGACATATGCAAGGATTTCCGACTTAGAGCATCGGCCATCACATTGGCCTTTCCCGGATGATACTGCAACCCAAAATCATAATCCTTAAGGAACTCCATCCACCTTCGTTGTCTCATATTTAATTCCTTTTGATCAAATAGGTATTTCAAATTCTTTTGATCGCTGTATACCTCAAATCTCACACCATAAAGATGGTGTCTCCAGATTTTTAAGGCAAAGACCACTGCTGCTAATTCCAAGTCATGGGTAGGGTAGTTTTGTTCATGTGTCCTCAACTGTCGAGAAGCATAAGCAACAACCTTCCCTTCTTGCATCAATACACACCCCAAACCTTGCTTGGACTTATCACAGTATACACTGAAGTCACGATCAGTACAAGGAAGAACCAACACTGAAGCTGTAGTCAACCTTCGCTTCAACTCTTGAAAACTTTCTTCGCAGCGAAGCGTCCATACATACGGTTCTCCTTTCCTAGTGAGTTTTGTCAATGGGAGTGCCATTTTCGAAAATCCCTCAATGAATTTCCGATAATAACCAGCCAAACCTAGAAAACTCCTGATCTTAGTGACCGACTTGGGTACCGTCCATTCCATCACCGCTTCAACCTTAGAAGGATCCACTGCCACTCCTTCCTTGGATATTACATGTCCAAGAAAGTTTACCGATTCTAACCAGAAATCACATTTCGACAGCTTCGCATACAACCGATTCTTACTCAGAGTTTCTAGAACAATCCTCAGGTGCTCAGCATGTTCCTCTCTACTCTTGGAGTAAACCAAAATGTCATCAATAAATACCACTATGAATGAATCCAAATACGGATGAAAAATCCGATTCATGTAGTCTGTAAATATTGCTGGAGCATTAGTTACTCCAAAACGCATGACCAAATACTCGAAATGCCCGTACCTCCTCCTAAAAGCAGTTTTAGGAATATCTTCTGCCTTCACTCGAAGTTGGTGGTAGCCCGAGCGAAGGTCAATCTTTGAAAACAGCACCGCTCCTCTCAACTGATCCATTAAGTCATCAATTCTGGGCAATGAATACCTATTTTTGAAAGTAAACTTGTTCAATTGCCTGTAGTCGGTACATAACCGCATGCTACCATCTTTCTTCTTAACCAACAAAACAGGCGCACCCCACGGTAAGACACTAGGACGAATAAACTTATTTGCCAGTAAATCCTCAACCTACTTTTTCAACTCAGCCAATTCTAACGGTGCCATCCTATAAGAAGCTATAGAGATGGGTCCCATTCCCGGCACCAAATCGATAGAGAATTCAACTTCTCTTACTAGAGGCAATTCCAGAATATCACCAGGAAATACCTCAGGAAACTCACGGACTATCGGGATGTCCTCAATCTTGGGTTTTTCAAAACCCTCCAGGGATGCCAACAACATAAACATGGCTCCTCCCTCCTTACAGGAAGTCCTGATTTCCTTTGCTGATAACGGATTCATGTTACTAACCTGATCAGAAATCTCATCTAGATTCCCGAATACCACGGTTTTATCAGCGCAATTTAGTACCACACGATTAGCCGACAACCAGTCCATCCCCAGAATTAGATCCAACTAGGATAGCGGTAAGCAAATTAAATCCACGGTAAAAGTTCTACCGTTTACCACCACTGGACATCGAGACACCACTGTCGACACCACCACAAGTACATCAGTTGGGGTGGATACGACCAAGTCGAAAGGCAACGACTCAGTTTGCAGATTCAGTCTATCCACGCATTCAATAGATACAAAGGAGTGTGTCGCTCCCGAATCAAACAACACAAAAAGAGGAATATCTGCCACCATGCAATTACCTTTTATCAGACCATCTGCACCTGATGCCTCTGTACCACTCATGGTGAACACTCTGCCAGTGGATCGAGGACGTTCAACCCTCACCGCATTCACACTCTGCGGTAGCTTAGGATAGTGCCTTCGAATATGCCCAACCTCTTTGCAATGATAACAGGTTAATGCCATTCCTGGACACGAGTCTCCAACATGAGCTCGGCCACATTTGTTGCACATAGAAGGAGAGCCCAACCGTGATCCTCCAGCATCGGCATGAGTCCTCAGCCCATGCGAAGTGTAACCTCGACTATCCGTCTGACGGGAGTAAGGTTTTCGTCCCTCTTGGAACACCTTGCCCTTGCCTTTCTCATGCGAGAAATTCCTTTAGGTCCAGAATGTTTGGGAGGAAGGGGTTTCGGTGTCATCGCTTCATCCGTCCTCATGTCATCCTCGACCATTCTGCATTTGTTCACCAAATGGCAAAGTCGTAGATCCCTTGATGCCTAAACAACGTCTTCAGCTTGGGCTTCAAACCCGATTCGAATTTCGAGCACTTGGACCTTCCGTCCATCTCCATTCCGAGTAAGGGCAAAATCGGGCCAATTCTTCAAACTTGGCCGAATATTCCCCCACCGACCGGTCACCCTGCTCCAATCTCAGAAACTCCATCTCCTTTTGCCTCCTCAAATCATCAGGAAAATATTTATGGAGGAATTTCACCTTAAATCTCTCCCATGAAACCAGCTGTCCCTCTACCTCCATTTGGCGTCGAGTGAATTCCCACCAATTCTCGGCCTCCATACAGTTCATTGCTCTAAAGATCCGCTCCACCCCTTGGACCCACTCGATGGCAGCTTCGGGATCAAATCCCCCATGGAACTGGCTGGGATTTCTCCTACATAACTCATCTAGCCCTCGATATTCTGCTGGCCCAGGTGGAACTAGTGGATGCGAACTCGGACTTGACGTCGGGTTCTGGTTCAGATTGTGCAAGTTCTCATTGACTTGCTTCAATGCCGCCACCATTTGAGCCAACAAATCATTCGGGACGTTCTAACTCGTCCCTCTTCCTCTTCCTCTGCCAGCCATGGTTACCTTTACTCAATCACTGGTCAGAAATAAATTTTTGCGTAATAACAATGCACAAAACCACTTAACAATTAGCACAATTCAAACAACCTCAACACATAAAGATTTCAAAGAAGCATGTACGGCCATATCCTAGGTCGCAGGATTAACTATGCTCTAATACCATATTTTAAAGACCCAAATTCTACCCTTGAAATTTTTCCTTATTTAATCCAATTCCATGCATTTAATCAATAAATCATAATTACCGAGTGACTAAATTTATTTAAAAGATCTCACTTCTCCCTCACACCCGATCTATGAACAAAAAGTAACATACAACATCCGATAGCAGAAAAACATAATTCATTAATATAACCTAGTAACGGCCACATACAATTAGCTATGTGTTTCCAAAACACCCAGAGCTACCTATATCCCGAGTTACTAGTTTCCATGTTTAATGCCATGTACGACAATCAAGTTCATAATTACAAAATAATTAGTTCAAGTACAACCAATTACGATTACAAAAGAATGGGTAAGAGACATCAAAATAAAAGTCTCTAGGCTCCTAATCAAAACACCCATACTCCTTCCTCCTACCTGCAATGGGATTAACATTGACAATACACCAAGAAAACACAAAGGAATAAGTCGTTAACTCATTAAATATCAATGTAAGATAATCCACATTTAATAAAGTTAAATAAACGGTTTAAAATCAAGTTTGCTTAAAAGCCAATTTCATCGTTCATACTTTTGAAAACCATGCTACATAACTTAAGCCAAAGTTTGCTACATTGCTTGAGCCAAAGCTTGCTACATTACTTGAGCCAAAGTTTGCTACATCGCTTGAGCCAAAGCTTGCTAGATTGCTTGAACCAAAGCTTGCTATATTGCTTGAGCCAAAGCTTGCTACATTAATTGAGCCAAAGTCGCTAACCAATCATGGTCGGCTAAAAACAAGTTTTATTTCCATTGGCACTCCACCAATACTTTTTCACGAGTTTTATTTTCATTGGCACTCCACCAATACAAAAACAGTAAATGCACCCGACATCATTACAAACATACACACATATGTTTATAACTACAAAGTGATTTACGAATCATTTTATTATTCTGAGTTTTATTTCCATTGGCACTCCACCAATACCAATGGGGTAAATCCACTCCTCGTTGTTACAAACATACCCATATATGTTTATAACAACTAAGTGATTTACGCTCCATTGCATTATTCCGAGTATTATTTTCATTGGTACTCCACCAATACATATATGGTAAATCCACTCCTCGTTGTTACAAACATACCCATATATGTTTATAACAACTAAGTGATTTACGCTTCATTTCGTCAATCTCATCAGAAAATCAACACATTTTCCATTACAATGCATAAGTTAAAGACTTATCCTTACCTGGGTCTGGGTTCTTGGTAACTCCTCAAGTTCCACCGACATTGCCTCCAACCTTAGGATCTTTCCTCATCCCACCATATAACACAAGGTTAGTCACTTATACCAAATATCACATAAACAACTTATATTGCATTATTTAACCATACAAGATATTCATCATATTTTCAACATTAGAAAGTAAACTCATCTCCTACCTCTAGCATTTTCACAATTTTCCATTTTAACCACATTTTCTCTTTAGGGTTTTGTGGTTTTCATGACTAACCCCACACACCCTCTCATTTCTTGAAATACTAACTTTATACCAAGAGTTTACAAGGTCAAACCACATAAAATGAACCATAACTCAAAAGGATGAGTTTCCAAGGTTTCTCTCACTTTGAGAAGAGATCCATAATACCAAAAATGGGTTTTCAAGAGAAGAAGAGAGTTAGATTAGAGAGTTTTACCTCTTCTCAAGCTCTTGAACAAGAATCAAAGCTCCTAGATCTTGGGAATGCTTTCTTCTCTCACCTTCCTTCAATTCTTAACCTAAAAATATATTTGGGGTTTCCCTCATTTAATACTCTCGTCGGGTTCTCTCTTAAGCGAGCTGATTCTCGCTCAAGCGAGAAAATCCCGCCCATTTTAAAAAACTCAGATCTGACCCTCTCGCTCAAGCGAGGGATTCTTGCTCAAGCGAGAATCTCACAGTGTCCACAGCCCAAAATGCTGTTTCTCGCCCAGGCGAGACAACTCTTGCTCGGGCGAGAATCTTCCTGTATAATCTAGGATTTCACCCTCCCAAGTGAGCCTCTCTCGCCCAGGTGAGAATCTCTCGCTCAAGCGAGGATCCACCAGTATAGCCCAGTATTTCACCCTCCTAGGTGAGTCTCTCTCTCGCTCAAGCGAGAATCTCTCTCTCAAGCGAGGATCTCAGGACTGATACTATAATTTTAAAGACTTAAAATTTTAGGGTGTTACAATACCACCAACTTCGTGTGAAGTCGGAAGACATTCCTAAAACTGTTTTTAGGACAAGGTATGGACATTTTGAGTATTTGGTCAGGCCTTTTGGTGTAACGAATGCCCCATCAATATTTACCGACTACATGAATCAGATTTTTCATCTGTATTCATTCGTAGTGGTATTTATTGATGACATTTTGGTTTACTCCAAAAGCCGAGAGGAACATGCTGAGCACCTGAGGATTGTTCTAGAACTTCTTAGTAAGAATCGGTTGTATGCGAAGCAGTAAAAATGTGATTTCTGGTTGGAATCGGTAAACTTTCTTGGACATATAATATCCAAAGAAGGAGTTGCGGTCGACCCTTCTAAGGTCGAGGAAGTGATGGAATGGGCAGTACCCAAATCAGATACAGAGATCAGGAGTTTTTTGGGTTTGGCTGGTTATTATAGGAAATTCATTGAGGGATTTTCGAAGTTAGCACTACCATTAACTAAGCTCACTAGGAAATGGGAACCGTATGTGTGGACACTTAGTTGTGAAGAAAGCTTTCAAGAGTTGAAATGAAGGTTGACTACGGCAGCAGTATTGGTTCTTCCTTGTACTGATCGGGATTTCAGTGTGTATTATGATGCATCCAAGCAAGGTTTGGGTTGTGAGTTGATGCAAGAAGGGAAGGTTGTCGCCTATGCTTCTCGACAGTTGAGGACGCATGAGAAAAACTACCCTACCCATGACTTGGAATTAGCTGCAATGGTCTTTGCCTTAAAAATCTGGAGACACCATCTTTATGGCGTGAGATTTGAGGTATACAGTGACCAAAAGAGTTTGAAGTACCTGTTTGTTCAAAAGGAATTGAATATGAGACAGAGAAGGTGGATGGAATTCCTTAAGGATTATGATTTTGGGTTGTAGTACCATCCGGGGAAGGCCAATGTGGTGGCCGATGCTCTAAGTCAGAAGTTTTTACATATGTCGGCTTTGATTGTTAGATAAGGGAAACTGATTGAAGAGTTCAGGGATATGAACTTGGAAGTTCAGATAAAGCCTCAAAGTATGATTTTAGGAATGCTTAAGGTCACAAATGAATTGTTCGATCAAATTCGGGTAATGCAAGTGGAGGATAGTGAGCTAATGGCTAAACGAGATTTAATGCTAAGTGGTAAGGAAACTGATTTCTCGTCGGACCGTAGTGGACTGTTACGTTACAAATGGAGAGTGTGTGTGCCTCATAATGTGGAATTGCGAAAGAATATTTTAGAGGAGTCACACAAGAGTAAAATGAGTTTTCACCCGGGGACTACAAAGATTTACCAAGATTTGAAAAAGTTGTTTTGGTGGTTTGGGCTAAAAAAGGATGTAGCTTTGTATGTCTCGAGTTGTCTTGTCTTTCAGAAAACCAAGATTGAGCATCAGCGGCCAGCAGGAGAACTGAAATCCCTAGAAATTCCCGTTTGGAAGTGGGATAGTATCTCCATGGATTTTGTATCGGGTTTTCCAAAGACTCAAAAAGGGTATGATTCGATATGGGTGATAGTGGATCGGTTAACTAAATCTGCACACTTTCTGCCCATCAACATGAGGTATTCTTTGGAGCGATTGGCGGAATTGTATATTCGGGAAATAGTTCATTTGCATGGGATACCGTTGAGCATTATATCAGATAAGGAGCCCCGTTTCACTTCAAACTTTTGGACTAGTTTGCAGTCCGCATTGGGAACTAAGTTGAAATTGAATTCAGCTTATCATCCCCAAACGGACGGTCAATCGGAAAGAACTATACAGTCCTTGGAGGATCTTTTGAGGGCTTGTGCCTTGGAACAACCGGGGAGTTGGGATAACATGTTACCTTTGATCGAATTTACCTACAATAATATCTTCCATTCGAGTATTGGGATGGCACCCTATGAGGCTTTGTATGGTAGGAAATGCCGAACTCCAATGAGTTGGTTTGAAACTAGGGAGAACTTGATATTGGGACCCGAGCTGGTCCAAGAGACGACGGAAAAGATCAAGAAAATCTGGGAGAATATGAGGATCGCCCAGAGTCGGCAGAAAAGCTATTACGATAAAAGGCGGAAACCTCTTGAGTTTAATGAGGGAGATCATGTCTTTATGAGAGTAGTCCCGACTACCGGTATTGGTAGAGTGTTGAAGTCTCGTAAGCTGACTCCGCGATTTATTGGACCGTATCAAATATTGAAGAGGATTGGGCCGGTAGCGTATCGGATTGCTTTACCTCCGTTGTTGTCGAATCTCCACAATGTGTTTCATGTGTCTCAGTTGAGGAAATATATTGGGGATCCATCTCACGTGGTTGAGTCTGATCAGATAGTGTTGAAAAATAACTTGACTTTTACGACGTTGCTTGTGAGAATCATGGATACTAGTGTCAAAAGATTAAGAGGCAAAGAGATTTCTTTGGTGAAAATACTGTGGAGCCAAGTAGACGAAGGGGATGCTACTTGGGAAGTGGAACGTGAGATGAGGGAAGATTACCCTCATTTGTTCGAATCGAGGTATGGTTAATTTTCGGGGACGAAAATTCTTGTAAGAGGGGGAGGATTGTAACACCCTAAATTGAAGTCTTTAAAATTATAGTATCAATCTTGGGATTCTCGCTTGAGCGATGGATTCTCACCTGGGCGAGAAAGGCTCACGTGGGAGGGTGAAATCTTGGGCTATAATGAAGGATTCTCGCCTAAGCGAGGGTTGTCTCGCTTGAGCGAGAACAGTCTCGCCTGAGCGAGAGTTGGCTCGCCTGGGCGAGAAAGGCTCAACTGGAAGGGTGAAATCCTGGGCTATACGGGAAGATTCTCGCCTGAGCGAGAGGAATCTCGCTTGAGCGAGAGATGCCTCGCTTGGGCGAGAGGGTCAGATCTGAATTTTTAAAATAGGCGGGATTTTCTCGCTCAAGCAAGAATGGGCTCACTTAAGCGAGAACCCGACGAGGCAACATTAAATGAGAAACCCCAAACACATTTTAGGGTTAGAAATTGAAGAGAGGTGAGAGAAGAGAGCTTTTCCAAGGGCAAGGAGCTTGGATACTCATCTAAGAGCTTGAGAAGAGGTAAAACTCTTGATTCTAACTCTCTTCTTCTCTTTGAAACTCATTTTGGGTACGTTGGATCTCTTCTCAAAATGTGAGAAACCATGGAAACTCACCCTTTTGAGTTATGTTTCGTTTTATATTGTTTTTATCTTGTAAACTCTTGGTTTAGAGTTAGTATTTCGAGAATGGAAATGGGTTGTGGGTTGATTCAGGAAAACCCCAAAATATGGTTAAAGTGGAAAATAGGTAAAATGTTAGAGGTAGAAGATGAGTTTACATTCTAATGTTGAAATATGAGATGAATATGTATGTTTTAGATGGTTGTAAACTCATGATGAAAGTAGTTTAGAATCATTGAAAATATGATGAATATCTTGTATGGTTAAATAATGCAATATAAGTTGTTTATGTGATATTTGGAATAAATGACTAACATTGTGTTATATGGTGGGAATGAGGAAAGATCCTAAAGTTGGAGGCGGTGTCGGTGGAACTTACGAAGTTGCCAAGAACCAAACCCAACACTCACCGAGGTAAGGATAAGTCTTTAACTTATGCACTGTGATGGAAAATGCGTGGATTTTCTGGTTATGGATAATGAAATGAATTGTGAATCACTTAATTGTTATAAGCATATATGGGTATGTTTGTAATGATGATGGTGTGAATTTACTGTTTAAGTATTGGTGGAGTGCCATTGGAAATAAAACTCGGAATAACGAAATGAATTGTGAATCACTTAATTGTTATAAGCATATATGGGTATGTTTGTAATGATGATGGTGTGGATTCACTGTTTATGTATTGGTGGAGTGCCAATGGAAATAAAACTCGTTTTTAGCTGACCATGATTGGTTAGCGACTTTGGCTCAAGTAATGTAGCAAGCTTTGGTTCAAGCAATGCAGCAAGCTTTGGCTCAAGCAATGTAGCAAGCTTTGGCTCAAGCAATGTAGCAAACTTTAGCTCAACTTTTGTAGCATGTTTTCAAAAGTTTGGTTTTAAGTATATTTAATTCTAAGTTTTTACTTAACTTTATTAAAATGTGGATTAACGTATATTGACATTATTTTACGTTAATGACTTACTCCTTTGTGTTTTCTGTGTATGGTCAATGTTAATCCCATTGCAGGTAGGTGGAAGATGTAAGGACGTTTTGATTAGGAGCTTAGAAGCTTTTAATTTTTGGAAGTCCTTATATTCATTCTTTTGTAATATGACTAACTGTATTTGAACATGAATATTTGTAACTCTCGATATTCGTAACTATGGGTATTTTGGAATCCCATAGCTAATTGTATGCGGTAGTTACCGGGATGCATGAATGATTATGATTTTCTGCTATCGAACATGTATGTTATTTTGAGATTATGAAATGGGTATGAGTAGGGAAATGAGACTTAATTTGAGTTGATGGAAATTTTATTTAAAAGATGTAGGAAAATGTATGAAGGATGAATAAAATAAGGAAAACATTTCAAGGGTAGAATTTGGGTCCTTACACCTAAGGCATCAAAGCAAGCATCCTCAACAAACATGTTTACCTGCAATGGGATTATCAACGACAAATGCACAACATACAAATGAGTAAGTCATTAATTCAATAAATATCATTATAATATAATCCACATTTTCAACGGGGTTAGTAAACCATTTTAAAATTCATTTTTGCTACATAACTTGAGCAAAAGTTTCGCTACATCGCTTGAGCCAAAGCTTGCTACATAACTTGATCCAAAGTTTCGCTACATAACTTGAGCCAAAGCTTGCAACATAACTTGAGCCAAAGCTTGCTAAGTAACTTGAGCCAAAGTTTCGCTACATTGCTTGAGCCAAAGCTTGTTACATAACTTGAGCCAAAGTTTACTACATTGCTTGAGCCAAAGCTTGCTACATAACTTGAACCAAACTTTTGCTACATTGCTTGAGCCAAAGCTTGCTACATAACTTGAGCCAAAGTTTGCTACATAACTTGAGCCAAAGTCGCTAACCAATCATGGTCGGCTAAAAATATGTTTTATTTTCATTAATACACCATCAATTCATAAACAACAATTCCACGCATTCTCTCAATACGATATGCTAATTAAAGACTTAACCTTACCTTGGTGAGTGTTGGGCTCGGTCCTTGGTAACTTTGGAAGTTCCTTCGACACCGCCTCCAACCTTAGGATCTTTCCTCATTCCCACCACATAACAACAATGTTAGTCATTTATTCCAAATAACATATAAACAACTCATATTTCATCTTTAACAATACAAGAGATTCCCACATTTCCAATGTTTCCAAAACTACCTTCATTAATAGTTTCCAAACATCTAAAACATACATATTCATCTTATATTCAACATTAGAACATATATTCATCTTCTACATCTAACATTTCACCCATTTCCATTTTTACTCATATTCTCATTTTGGGGTTTTCATGAATCAACCCACAAACTCTTTCCATTCTTTAAATACCAACTATAAACCAAGAGTTTACAAGAGAGAAACTAACTAAAATGAACCACAACTCAAAAGGAAGAGTTTCCATGGTTTCTCACACTTTGATAAGAGATCCCATACACCCAAAACGAGTTTTAAAGGGAGAAGGAGAGCTAGAATCAAGAGATTTACCTCTTCTCAAGCTTCTAGATGATTCCCACAAGTCATTTACTCTCAAAATCACCTTCTTCTCTCTTATCTCTCAAGTTCTAACCCTAAAAGTGTTTGAGAGTTTCTATTTTAAAGTGAAATCGTCGGGTTCTTGCTCAAGCGAGCCATTTCTCGCTCAAGCGAGAAAGTCCTGCCCTTTTTAAAGTTTAAGATCTGGTGCTCTCGCTCAAGCGAGGGATTCTCGCTGAAGCGAGGATCCTCCAGTGTCAACCCCCTCTCCCTCGCCCAGGCGAGCCAAATCTCTCCCAGACGAGAATCCTAGGAAATCCTGGGAGCAGATACTGGGCCTCTCACTTGGGCGAGGCCCTCTTGCTCAAGCGAGAAACACCCAGTATACTCCAGAATTTCACCACACTTAGGCAATTCAATTTGGGTGTTACAAACACCAACAAGAAATAAAAGGGAGTAAGATATCAAAATCAGGATAATCAGTGTTTATAAATTAGCATAGAATAATTATAATGCAAACATATATAAATCTAACATTAACATAAATTAACAGTCAAATCAAATAAACCATCATTCTACAATTCTTCAACCACATTGAATATCAGTTACTCCAATACCACGTAGGGCAAGTCTACGCCATAAATGCGAGTCAATACCACATAGGGCAAGTCTATGTCACGAAGGCAAATCAATAACACGTAGGGCAAGTCTATGCCACAAAGGCGAGTCAATATCACATAGGGTATGTCTATGCCACAAAGGTGAGTCAATACCACGTAGGGTATGTCTATGCCACGAAGGTGAGTCAATACCACGTAGGGCAAGTCTATGCCACGAAGGCGAGTCAATACCACGTAGGGAAAGTCTATGCCACGAAGGCGAGTCAATACAACTTTCTTTCAATGATACTCATAACTCTATTCGCATAATAACTAGCTCAATAAGCTTACCTTCCACAATATATCATTAATAATGGAAATGCTTCTCCCTTACCTTGGTGTGCGTTGGCGTTTGGCGACTTGTTAGTCTCTACTCCACTTCCTCCAACCTTAGGGTCTTCCCTCAAACACAGCACACACAATAGACATAATCAATAACATACTCATATTATCACATAACAACTTAATACCACACATTTATTCATAAAAACAGTTCATATTCCGATAATTTCCAAAATCGTCTCCATTAGGAATTTCAAACATGTAAAGCATTTCTATTCACTCTATTTAACACTATAAACCATAAACAACGTTTTTAACCTAACATTTCCCCCTTTCAACATCATTTTCGTTATGGGTTTTGGGGTTTTCATGAATCAACCACCAATCATCCTCATTTTCGAATACAAACTCTAAACTTCAAGTTTTTCAAAGGATTTTATAAACCAAGAGAAAGTTACATGATTTTATAAACCAAGAGAAGACACCCAAATGCCCAAAATAAGCTTCAACAAGACAATGAGTGTTAAAATCAAGAGGTTTACCTCTTCTCTAGCTTCTTTAAGCATCTACACGAGCTCTTGCCAAGAAAATCGTCTCCTCTTCTCTTTTCTCCAAATATTCTCCCTCTTTTCGTGTTTGGGGCTATATATTAGGGTTCAGGGTTTTTAGATTCTCGCCCAGGCGAGAATACGTCGCCCAAGCGAGAAAGCCCCACCTTTTAAAATTTCAAACTCTGGTTCCCTCGCTCAAGCGAGGATCCAACAGCCTCCATGCCCCTCTCCCTCGCCCAGGCGAGAATTCACTAGCCTCTACAATACTCTTCTCGCTCATGCGAGCCAAATCTCTCTCAAGCGAGGCTTTCAGGGAAAATCCTGGGAGAAGTCCTAGACTTCTTGCTCAAGCGAGACTCTCTCGCTCAGACGAGAATCTCCCAGCCACCCTCAGGCTTGCTGATTGCTACTAAGCTTAAAATAAGGGAAATTTAGAGTGTTACAAGTAGCGATTGGCTTGCAATCATCCATCTCGAATCTTTTCAACAAGTCTTTGCAGTATTTTGACTGACTTACAAAGATGTCATTGCTAAGTTGCTTAATTTGAAGTCCAAGGAAGTAGTTCAACTTTCCTATCATGGACATCTCAAATTCTCGTTGTCAAACTCACTACACAAACTTTCATTAGTAGAACCGAAAATAATATCATCTACATAAATTTGAACCAGGAGAGTGTGATGATTTATTTTCTCTATAAAAAGTGTAGTGTCGACATTTCCTTTAGAAAAACCTTTTTTCAATTATAAAATTTGTTAGACGTTTATACCAGGCACGTGGAGCTTGCTTTAAGCCATAGAGGGCTTTCTTCAACTTGTATACATGAGAGGGATGTTTGTGGTCCTCAAAGCCAGGAGGTTGTGCTACAAATACTTCCTCTTGAATATATCCGTTGAGAAACACACTCTTTACATCCATTTGATAAAGCTAGAAGTTCAAAGAACATGCATATGCAAGCAATAATCTAATAGCTTCATGTCTCGCAACCGGAGCGAAGGTTTCATCAAAATCTATACCTTTCGCTTGTTTGTATCCTTGGGCTACTAGTCTAGCCTTATTTCTAATGATAATGCCATTTTCATCTGATTTATTTCGAAACACCCAATGAGTTTCTATTACATGCCTATTAAGCCTAGGAACAAGTTCCCAAACTTCGTTTCTCTCAAACTGGTTATGTTCTTCTTGCATAGCAAGAATCTAGTGCTCATCCTCGATTGCTTCATCAATATTGGAGGGTTCTATCTGAGAGACGAAAGCCATGTTTGGACATGCAGCTTCCAACATTAAGTGGGTAGTAATACCCTTACGTATGTCACCAATGATGTTGTCGATAGGGTGATCTCGATGAGTTATCCACTCTTTAGGTAAATCAGAGTGAATATGGTCTTCTTGAAAGGATGGACTATCATCCATTTCCAAATGCTCTGTATTAGGTATAGATTCAATAATAGCATTTTCATTAAAAGTGGATTTTGGTAAGTCCACTTCATCAAGAGTTAACCTTTCCTTGATTAAGGGATTGGTTTCATCAAAAGAGACGTGAACAAATTCTTCCATGGCTAAAGTGCTTTTGTTAAAGACTCTATAAGCTTTACTCGTGAGAGAGTAGCCTAGGAAGATTCCTTCATCGGGTTTTGCATCAAACTTGCCTAAGTTTTCTTTGCCAATATTTAAAACGAAACATTTACAGCCAAATACATGCAAGTGAGAAATGTTTGGTTTCCTACCTTTGAAGGGTTCATAGAGGGTTTTCTTTAGAATAGGTCTTATGAGAACTCGATTTGAAACATAACACGCAGTACTCACCGCATCAGCCCAAAAGTACTTTGGGAGGATAGTTTCATTTAACATCGTTCGAGCAAGTTCTTCTAAAGACTGATTCTTTCTCTATACAACACCATTTTCTTGTGGTGTTCTAGGAGTAGAAAAGTTGTGATTAATCCTAAGATCATCACAAAATTCCGCAAAAGAAGCAGTTTGAAATTCTCCCTCATGATCACTTCTTATAGCAGCGATTTTTAAAGACTTTTCATTTTGGACTCTTTTAACATAAGTGCTAAAGGCTTTGAATTCCTCATTCTTATGAACTAAGAATAGAGTCCATGTATATTGTGAAAAATCGTCTACTATAACAAGAGCATAGTAGTTACCGCCATAACTTTTTGTCCTTGAAGGGCCAAACAAGTCCATTTGTAGGAACTGCAATGGTCTATCAGAAGAAACCATATGCTTTGGTTTAAAAGAAGTTTTTGTTTGTTTACCCATTTGACATGCACTACATAGTTTGTCTTTAACAAACTTCATCTTGGGTAAACCAACAACTAAATCTTTCTTAATTAGCTTATTCAAATGATCCATATGAATATGAGCAATTCTCCTATGCCAAAGCCATGCTTCATGATTATCATTTACAACTAAACATGTTATTGGAAGAGATGAATCTATGTCTATCATATAAATGTTATTAATTCTCTTACCAATGAGTTTAGAGTTTAGAGATTCCTTACTTTCAATGATGCATTTATCCGGGTAGAATGATACATGGAAGCCCTTGTCACATAGTTGGCTTATGCTTAGAAGATTTTGCTTGAGTCCTTCCACATATAGCACACCTTCTATAGTTGTTGAGGGTGGCTTGCCAATTCTACCAACTCCAAGTATTCTTCCATTGTTGTTGTCACCATATGTGACATAGCCTTTGTCCCTTGGAGTAAGGAAAGAGAACTAACTTTGATCGCCCGTCATGTGCTTTGAGCAGCCGCTATCCAAATACCATAAATTACGGGCGACTCTCAAATCTTTCTACAAAACAGGTTAACTTATATTAGGTACCCAACTTGTCTTGGGTCCTACATGGTTAGATCCTTTCTCAACCCATATAAAATGTCATAGGGGAACACCATATTTTCTAACAGAACAATTATTTGGTGTGTGCCCATGGTTTTTACAATAAGAACATATGAGTTGATGCTTATGTATCCTAGTTTGATTTTTACTATGAGTGGATGCATGTATACATGATTTTTGAAAGTCTATTGTAGTAGACTTACTTTGCTTTTTAAGAGCAGAGCCTTTTGAATTGCCAAGACCTCTTTGGTCTTTTGAGTGTCTTTGATCATTAATGATCTTACTTAAACTCTTGCTACTCTTGTTCATCTTATTGAGTTCAAGACTCAATGTTGAAACTTTTTCATTAAGAGTAATGCAATTTTGACATGAGGATGATGAGGGTTTGTTTCAAGGAGCATCTAATTCATATTTTTGTTTTAGAAACATTTTTGTTAATTTCATGTACTCATCATTCAGATTATTAAAAGCAGATTGTAATTCAGAAGAAAAAAATAGGTTAGATTCGTTTACTTCTTCATCATCTCAATGATGAGACACCATCAAAGAGAGATGTGCTTGCTCTTCGCTTTCTGGTTCAGAAGCTGAACTTGTGTCATTATCTTCCCAAGCGATGTATGCTATTCGTCCATTCTTCATTTCGTTCTTTCCTTTGAAAGAATCCTTTTTGATGTTTGAACAGTCCATCTTCATGTGGTCAGGCTTACCAACTCAAAGAATGTAAAAAATTTATTTGAAGTGGAGGCCTCATTGCTCTTGGTGAATCTTTTCATTTGATCGGTTCTAGTGTCTTTTTTCATTCTTAGGAACTTGCTGAACTTCTTCACGAAGAGGCTCATGTCATCCGTCTCTTCCTTTTCGTCTTCATCCTCCGATGATTCATATTTCTCTATTTTTGCCTTAAGAGAAATATTCTTCTTTTTCTTCTCTTGCTCTTAATGTTGATCAAGTTGGCTAAGTTTAAGTTCGTGTTCATGCAATTTACCAAACAAAGCAGCCAAAGACATTTTGGATAGACTTTTCTTTTCAGAAATGGTCGTTACCTTTGGTTGCCATGTTCTTGTAAGAGATCTTAGAACTTTTAAGTTCAAATCACTGTTTTACAGCACTTTGCCAAGTGTAATAAGATGATTAGTGAGATGAGTGAATCTCTTTTGAAGATCCAAAATCTCCAAGCTTCATACGAAACATTTTGTATTCCTAGGAAAGAGGATTCATTCTAGACCTCTTTACCTCATCGGTTCCTTCATGTGTGGTCTCTAGAGTATCCCACATTTCCTTTGCGGATTTACAGTTGGATACTCTAAAGAATTCATCGATGCCAAGTGTCGATGTGAGGATGTTCTTTGCCTTGAGATCGTAATGCACTTTCTTCTTATCTTCATCGTTCCATGAAGATTTTGGCTTTATTTCCCACGTGCTGTTGACTACCGTGAATGGCACATATGGTCCTTCCTCGATCGCATTCCATATCTCCAAGTCGTGTGACTCTATGAAAATCCTCATTCTGATTTTCCAGAAGTCGTAGCATTCTCCAACAAAACTTGGAGGTCTGATTATGTTGGAGCCTTCTCCTAGGAATGATCTTGAGTTCATCTTGTTGTAGGATCAGATTTTGAGAGTAACTTTCTCAAAAATACCTTTGGTGCCAATTGTAAGAATGAGAATGCAACTAAGAAGGGGGGGGGGGGGGGGGGGGGGTGAATTAGTTGTTGCAAAACTATGGCCAATTTTTCTGCAAAATCAGAAGTTTAAGTACAGCGGAAAAATATGCATAAAAATAACAACTTCAAGTAGAGAGTTTAAGGAGAAGAGAATACACAAGTGTTTTATACTGGTTCACCTTCTTGTCCACCGAAGGCTACGTCCAGTACTCTCAGTGCAAGAAATTACTTTATTAAATATTATGAGTTGCAATTACAAATATCTCACCCCGAGATCTCCTTGTACCTTACACACTCACTAATATTTAAAACCCTTGGAAAACCCTATTCCAAGTAACACCCTTGGAAAACACTATTCCAAGTCACTCAACCCCTTTCTCTTCACACCCTTGTGGAAGAAAGTAATCTTAGCAAATTTGAAGAATATACAATATGGCTGGATTGCCTTTACAAGTAGATATGAAAGTTTCTAACTTGAAATTCAAAAACAACTCTTATACAATAGATAATAATGCTCTTTGTACTTTTAAAAAGTTTAGAATACACTTAGAAGCAACTCGGAAATAACTTAGAAAGTTTAAGGCTGTGTTGCTAAAAAGTGTAGAAAAAATTCAGAAAGTGTGAGAGCTTTTGAGAGTTTTTAATGAAAGTTGTAATTTGAGTTGTGTTGTTTGTATATGTGAGTTATGAGTGTTTCAATGCCTTTATAAAGGCTTTCCAATCAACCATAACACCTCTAGGGAAGTGTAGGTTTCGTTTGGAATGAAACAAGTATGTTCGGAGTGAAACCCTTTCACTTTGAAATATGAAAACTGGTGCAATAGCTCTCAGTAATCAATTACAGCAAGTGAGTAATCGATTACCCAAACATCATGTCCAACAGCATTTTCGAAATTTACACAATGTAATCGATTACTGTAATTGATTAATCGATTACACAAGTGTTGTGTTTCACATATTTGAAAAATGTTTTAGTGTAATCGATTACAGCTCTTTGAGTAATTGATTACCTTGTTTACTTAAAATGGTAATTTGTTACTTCAAAGTCAGTAATGGATTACTTTTAGCCGTTGGAGGTTGGACAACTCTTTTCTCACTCATGTAACTTGTTACTCAAGAACAGTAACTCGTTAGATGTCATTTTTTAAAATTATTTTTATTCACACTTAAAATTTTCCAATTTTCTTTAAAACATTTTTGAGCATTATTAATTAAGGTATTTAAAGAGTTTTAGGATAGAAGTACCTATAAGACTTAGACTCTATTTATTGAAGCTTTGTCTTCTTTAGTCTTGATAAATCTTCTTCCTTTCTTATTTTTGGTGATGTTAGTGTTTTAATCAAAACCGTGCCAAGGTCAGGAGCAAGATCTTCTTCACACTGGTTTCAAAAGGAGTCAGGTCTTCAAGTGCACCACCACTAGTAGCATCAATGAGAATTAAACATTTTGTCCCCCTCATTTTGTTCATTTACTCTTGAATGTTGTGGAAGCTTGTAATGCAACAAATTTGCAAAACAAAAGACAACAACCTTTCTCCCCCTTTTGGCATGATCAAAAAGCATATTTACAGTAAAACTTTAGCCAAAAGTAGAGATAAACATATATTTAAAGAAATTAATCGATTAGGCATGGTATTAATCGAGTTAGAAAAATTAGAATTCACTTAAATAAGATGGTATAAGTTGTAGTTAATCGATTACATCTATTATTAATCGATTAAATAGAGACATTTCAGCAAATTTATAAAGGTTTCTTGATTTTCTTTGGTATACATGTTATACACAACATATGTGTGATCGAGGCCGTACTCGATACAAATAATATAACAATAAATTATAGTACAAGGAAGTGACTCCTAGGTCGTTTCCCAAGGATTATCTTTCAGGCAATAGTTCAAACACCTTGTACTCACACACACAAAGGGGGGTTTTGTTGTTTTTATGGTATGAATCTAAAACTAAAATAGAAACAGTAATTAACAGAAAAGTGAAACGGCTAAACCCCTTTGGTTTCCTTAATCACAACTCAATCCTCGGTTTCACAGTATCAAAATCATATTCTAATCGTTGAATCCCTAATTTTTTCATAATCAAGTAACTAAGCGATAATCAACTCATAAACAAATTCACACGAACTAAGCATTCATGCACTAGAGAAATAATTGACTAAGCGAAAATCAGTTCACATATCTATTTCTAAGGCATGGAATTAAGAAAACCACATCCAGAAATTGAATAGAAGAAATTAACAAATAAGAAATCGAAATTGCATTAATACCAAACCTCAAGAGTTGTGATACATTACCAAAGGAGTTTAGTCCAGAATTTTAGCCTTCCATGGAAGGATTAAGCAAAACCGAAAATGGAGAAGAGCAAAAATGAAAATGCATAAACCCTAGGAGAGCAAAAGAGGGAAAACGGGAAATAACAATGTTCTAAGGCAAAAAGTAATGTAATGTTAAAGTGTGCCCTTCAAAACCGAAAATCATGTGTTTAAATGGTGTAAAACGGAAATGGGCCCTAAACAATGGGCCCAAAACCCAAACGGAAATAAAAATCCTAATACAATATACAATCTTCACTTTTTGCACACATCATTCACTTGTAATGTCCAAAATGTCCTTGGTACCAAATATGACCTGAAAATGGAATTAGATTTAATTAGACTAAATAATCCCAAACTAACTCATTTTAGGAATAATAGTCCAATAAAGCCCAAAACACTAAACCATGTCAAACAAAGTCAATTAGACACCAAGAATCATTAACAATGCTAAATTAAGGTTATGAATAGTGTGTAATAAATGACTCATCAAATACCCCCACACTTAACCTTTTGCACTCCTGGGCAAAATCAAGAAATAATGATATGCTAACCAGTGCACCAAAGTGAGTCATGTAAGTAGATGATTAAAAACTAGAAAATGAAAAATCCTAAAGATGACATACTTCACATTGAATTCAATGAAATGCAAAGAGATGGGCAAAATCAAGCACACAAGAGTAACAAGATCAAAGAATCAAGATATCCATGAAGATCATCCAAAAAATTCAAGCATGCAAAGAAACCTATGAAATCAAGAGGTGAGTCACAACAATGATAGATCCTCACAAGATATGCTCTCTAATGTGTTTACACTCATGTGTCTTAGGTTGTAAGTATTTACACTCAAGGCACTTCATGAAAACAAACACAACCATATGTTTGACAAGTTTCTAAAATCAACATCATAAACATATGCACAAAGTGATCAAAAGGACTTTTCAAGGTTGTAATGGGGCCAAGGACAAGGTGGGATAAATTATGGATATTTAGCTTAAAACCAAGGGAATAAAGGAGCAATGGGGAATAAGTTAAAAGTAAGACAAAATAAACCCAAAATAAGTAAATCATCCTCTAATTTCAATCCTCCCAATCCTCTTTGCCACACTAAACTTTTATTCAAAAAAAATTTCATTTTTTTTTGTTTTTCTTTTGTTTTGTTTCTCTTTTTGTTTTTTTTTTTCAATGACACCACACTTATGTACACAATTACAATCACCAATGAGTCATAACCAAGAATTATAAACAATGAAGAACAATGCACCCTTACTTAATACTTATTCCCAAAACAATTCCAAAGCTCCAAAATTCCCTAAGGTTAGGATAATCATGGTTTTTCACTTATAGGCTTGTAATGAGCTATATGACAAAGAAATGGTAAAAATGCTCAAAAGGGCTAACAAATGATAATTTCATTCAAGGTAGGTTATATGGCATGTGGCTTATTCAAAAGAAATGCCTAAATCACTTCAAATTGTGCAATATGTGAATCAAGTATCAGCAAGAAACATGTCAAGTTCTAGAGTGCAAGTAATCAAGAGTGCAACAATCACACATGAAAGAATACTAGATGGCATACAACAATCCATCCAAAATTAAGGCTCAAAATCTCACAAGGAACAAGTCTATCACAATTGCTTCAACCTCTCAATTCTCAAAAGTAACTTAGCACACAGAAAATGCATGGATTCACAACACAATATATCAAGAATCAACTAAAAGAAAGCATGAGAGAAAATGCCCAAAATCTAAGCAAAATCTAAGAATCAAAGAAAAGCATGCATCAACAAAAACCTAAATTAGTCTCCCCCCACACTTAAATGACACATTGTCCCAATGGAGCATAGTCAGAATATCCACGCAGTTATATCAGCAAATGTAATTGGACAAGTGCAATAAAAGTAAAGAAGGAGATAAAGAAAAACTCCTTGATTCATGGAGGGAGGAAAACAGGTTCAACCAAAGAAACTTCCTCCACAATTTCATCCACAACGAAAGGGTTTGTGAGGAAAGGCTTGAGGCGATGCCCATTGACCTTGAAGATCTTATTTGTGGATTCACTTGAGATTTCTACTGCACCATAAGGAAACACATTAGTTACAACAAAAGGACCAATCCACCTAGAACGAAGCTTACCACTCATGAGACCAAGCCTAGAGTTATACAACAACACTTTTTGGCCAACCACAAATTCCTTTCTACAAATCAAGCTATCATGGAATCTTTACGTCTTCTCTTTATAGAACTTAGAGTTCTCATAGGCTTCTAAGCGGATCTCATCCAGTTCACTGAGTTGGAGCTTCCTTTCTTCACCAGCTTGATCAAGAGCCAAGTTGCAAGTCTTCACAGCCCAATAAGCACGATGCTCAATCTCCACAGGAAGATGACATGCTTTACCAAAGACAACCCGATAAGGAGACATCCCTATGGGTGCCTTGTAAGCAGTTCGATGTGCCCAAAGAGCATCCTCAAGTCTATTGCTCCAATCTTTCCTGTTAGGCTGCACCATCTTCTCCAAAATCTTCTTTATCTCTCTGTTTGAAATTTCAGCTTGCCCATTTGTTTGGGGGTGATATGGTGTGGAAACTCTATGAACAACCCCGTACTTCTTGAGCATAGCTTGCATGGATCTATTGCAAAAGTGTGTGCCTTGGTCGCTAACAATAGCTTTGGGTATGCCAAACCTGCAAAAAATGTGAGACCTAACAAAATCCATAACAACCCGAGCATCATTAGTCCTGGTGGCTTTAGCTTCCACCCATTTAGAAACATAATCAACAGCAAGCAGAATATAAGTAAAACCAAAAGAAACAGGAAAGGGACCCATGAAATCAATACCCCAAACATCAAAAACCTCACAGAACAACATAGGTTGTTGAGGCATCTCTTGTCTCCAAGAAATGGTACCACCTGCTCTCTGACACTGCTCACAAGTACTACAGATCCTTCACGCATCTTTGAAGATGGTAGGCCAATACAATCCCCAATCAAGTACCTTCCTTGCTGTTCTTTGGGTACCAAGATGTCCCCCAACTGCAGAGGCATGACAAAACTGAAGGATTGACTCAATCTCATGATCTGGAATGCATCTTCTAATCACCCAGTCATTACAAAATCTCCACAAATAGGGGTCATCCTAAAAATAAAATTTAGCATCACTTTTAAGTTTATCATTTTGAGCTCTAGATGCTAGTGGAGGAAAAACAGATGCAACCAAATAATTAACAATATTAGCAAACCAAGGATAGGGGGAAGAAACAGAGATATGCAAAAGTTGTTCATCAGGAAAATCATCCCGAATGGGCATCATATCAACAGCTCTGTCTATTCTACTCAAGTGATCAGCAACCAAATTTTGTGCTCCACTCCTATCACGAATCTCCAAATCAAACTCTTGGAGCAAGAGCATCCATCTAATCAACCTTGGCTTAGACTCAACTTTCTTCAACAATAACTTTAGTGCTGCATGGTCAGTGAAAACAACAACTCTAGAACCAAGCAAATAAGATCTAAATTTATCCATAGCAAATACAATAACTAAGAGCTCTTTTTCAGTGGTGGTATAATTTGCTTGTGCAAAATCTAAAGTCCTAGAAGCATAATAAATCACCCTAGGCAATTTGTCTACTTTTTGTGCAAGGACAGCCCCCAATGCATAATTAGAAGCATCACACATTAGCTCAAAAGGGACTGTCCAATCAGGTGCCTGGATGATAGGAGTGGTAGTCAAAGCTCTCTTGAGGCAGTCAAAGGCCTCTTTACATCTTTCATCAAAATCAAACACCACATCCTTTTGCAACAGATTGGATAGTGGAAGGGCCTTCTTGCTAAAATCTTGAATGAACCTGCGATAGAAACCTGCATGACCAAGAAAAGAACGAACCTCTCGCACGCAAGAAGGGTAAGGCAATAGTGAAATAACATCTATCATGGCAGGATCTACCTCTATGCCCTTATTAGAGATCTCATGGCCTAGAACTATGCCTTGCTCTACCATGAAATGACATTTCTCATAATTTAGAACAAGGTTAGTTTCTATGCATTTATGCAAAACTCTATCCAGACTATCCAAGCATGCATCAAATGAAGATCCATATACAGTAAAATCATCCATAAACACCTCTATGCAACTTTCCAAAAAGTCACTAAAAATGCTAACCATACACTGTTGGAATGTACCAAGGGCGTTGCATAGGCCAAAGGGCATCCTCCTATAGGCAAAAGTGCCAAAGGGGCAGGTGAATGTGGTCTTCTCCTAATCCTCAGGAGCAATATGGATTTGAAAGTATCCAGAAAAACCATCAAGAAAACAATAGTGAGATTTACCTGCTAACCGTTCAAGCATCTGGTCAATAAAGGGTAAAGGAAAATGATCATTTCTTGTTGCTTGATTTAGCCTTCTATAGTCAATGCAAACTCTCCAACTGTTCTGCACTCTAGTAGGAATTAGCTCATCCCTCTCATTTCTCACCACTGTAATTCTTGTCTTTTTAGGAACTACCTGAACTGGACTCACCCAATGGCTATCAGAAATGGGATATATAATCCCAGCTTGTAGAAGCTTGGTGACCTCTTTCTTCACAACATCAAGAATCACTGGATTGAGTCTCCTTTGTGGTTGCCTCACTGGTTTAGCTCCATCCTCCAAGAGTATTCTATGCATGCACATGGATGGGCTAATACCAGGAATGTCAGCTAAGGTCCAACCAATGGCCTTTTTATGCTTTTTCAGTACTTGTAGCAACTTCTCCTCTTGGTCAGCATCAAGGGAGGTAGAAACAATGACAGGGAGCTTCTCATCATCCTCTAAGTAAGCATACTTGAGGTTATCAGGTAAAGGTTTTAGCTCCAATATAGGTGCCTGCAAAACAGATGGAACCAAAGTAGCAGGCATAGATTATGCAGCCTGCACTTGAACAATTGGGTTAGTGCAATATGACTCTATATCATGTGGATCAACAATAATATCCAAAAAGTCATCATTTCAAGAACTACACATTTCATAATCAGTGCATGCATGACAAGTGTGTGAGGCTATCAATGATAAAGAATCAGAATCATGAATAAAATCAGAGATATGCTCATTAATCAACTCATCAAGCAAATCAACATGAAATAAAGAATGGTCCTCAGATGGATGCTTCATAGCATCAAAAATATTAAATCGGACCACAATATCATCAAATTCCATGGAAAGTGTGCCAGCATGGACATCAATCTTGGTTCGGGCTGTTCTTAAAAATGGTCTCCCTAAAATAATAGGAACTGTGTTACGGGAGGATCCCTCTTCCATATCCAGTATGTAAAAATCATTAAATGTTATTCTCTCATTTCCCACATGCATAAACCTATTAATGGTCTAGGTTTAATGGATCCCTAGAAAGGAAACAATACCACACATAATTACATGTTATCCTCTTAAGGAAAGCAATCACATGCATGCTCCCAGTATGGAAAGTTAGCACACAACTCATAATGGTGTGCAATGAGAATTCAAATGCTCTTCTTCAAGAAAGGAAATAATCCCACGCCTAACACACAAAAAGGAAGTTTACCACTCGGCCTTAAAGGTTGCACTTTGCATTCAAAATAATTGCTCCAAGAAAGGAAATAATATCACAAGGCCACATAAGGCAAGGAATCATCATAACTTATTTATTTGAATTTGATTACACGCATATTTTCATGTGTTCAAAATAAGGCAAGTAATCACACTCTTCTTCACTCTTGATTCTCACGACCAAACTAGGCTCACATGCCCATGTCCAAGTTTATTGAATCCACACGACTATTTAATGTTGTGATTTGAGAATTTTGGGTTTGATCCTCTCAGTGTTTTCTGGTGTAAGTTTCCTGAGAGTCTCGCCCAAGTGAGGAAGTCGTCGCTCAAGCGATAGAGGCCTCAACAATCTGTGGGATTCTCACTTGAGCGAGAGGATCTCGCCCAAACGAGAGCATCAGTGTCTGGAAATATGGAAAGTCGTGGGTTTCTCGCCCAAGCGAGCCCTTCTCGCCTGAGCGAGAACACGAAAGTCTGAAACCTAAAATAGAAGTCCTAAGTGAGAATTGAGATATTTTTTGAGAGATAAGAAAGAGGAGAAGCGGCTAGGCGACTTGTGAGCTCTTAGAGACGAAGAGAAAGCTTGAGAAGAGGTAAATCGTTTAGTTTAGCCTCCATTATTGTTGTGTGTCTTGTTTATGATAAATGTGTCTCTTCTCTAAGGTTGGGTAAAACCCCATAAACCTTCTTTTGAGGTTTTGGTTTGTTTTGGCCTTGAAAGTCTTGTAAACTCATGGTTTATGAGTTGTTTTCGAAAATGATATGTTGGTAGTGTTGCTTTCAAGACCCTTGTATTATTTGAAATGTTTGAATCTCATTTTTGATAGTGAAGTGAAAAGGGTAATGTTAGACTTGTTTCATTGAGGATTGACAAGTATTGTATGGCATTTTATATTTGTTTTAAGATGAGAAATGATATATTGTGGTTGTTGTTGTTATGGGTGTCGAAAGACCCTAAGGTTTGAGGAACGACAGTGAACTTAACAAAGAGCCACCTAGCGCAAAACATTAGCGGTTATTCAGGTGATAGAGTAGCATTAGACTTAGTGGTAATAGAAAATAATATTGGAAACTCCAACGATGCTCATTAGTTGAAGGGTTTACCAGAGACTAAAATGGTTAAAAGAGAAAGGCATAGAGATTTTCCTATTTAACCATGTTAGTTCTATTTATGTTAATAATGTGTTATTATTGTGGAATCTTGACTTGCCCTTGTGGTATTGAATTTGATTTGTCATTTGTGGTATTGAATTTGACTTACCCTTCATGGTATAGAATTTAACTTACCCTTCGTGGTATTGAATTTGACTAGCCCTTCGTGGTATAGAATTCGACTTGCCCTTCGTGGTATTGAATTTGACTTGCCCTTCGTGGTATTGAATTTTGACTTACCCTTCGTGGTATAGAATTTAACTTGTCCTTCATGGTATAAAATTTGACTTGCCCTTCGTGGTATAGAATTTGACTTGCCCTTGTGGTATAGTATTTGCTTGCCCTTGTGTAAGGACCCGATTTTCGTAATCCAAAAATTCTTTTTTTTTAAACCTTATTCATGAAAGCAAATTGATTACTTTTAAAAGACATTACTCGGGAAGGTCGAGTTCATTCCTCATACCACATCGGGACGGTCGAGTTCATTCCCCATACCACATCGGTCAGGTCGAGTTTACACATTATACTCACATCCATGTCATACACAATCAACACAAGGTATCTCATTATTTTATCACCATAAAATAACACACAACACCTTCATTGTCACAAACATACCCTTATCCATTTTAACACCTTGACAGCTCATCACACAGTCATCGTTACACGCACACCCATATAGGTTTATAACAATCAACAACTCACAACATACTCATTTAGATAAACATACTCATGTCCATTTTAACACATTAAAATCTCATCACACATTCATTGTTACAAATACACCCATACATGTTTATAACCATAAATAACTCTCACACCATCATTATCACAAAACATAACCATTATCATAAATAAACCACACATAAAATATCACTCATCATATACACATTAACGTTAGAACCATCTTTAATGACGGTGTATTACATAAAGGGGCATATTGCGTTGTACTTTCATAAACGGTTTTCTCCGCACATATGTCTCCACTTTTACGGCTAATACATCCTTATGTAAAATAAAGACTCTCACATGGACCACAAACTCCCAAGAGAGTTTCTATCCGTTAATGTGCTCCGATTCTTGAGGGAAATCGGAGATGATTAGTCTAATGAAATACTCTAAGACGACAATGGTCTTCTCCCTCACCTTAGGTTGCGTAAGCTCCATGGATCCGCAAAGAGCTCCATCTTCCTCCATCTCCTTCAACCTCCATTGTTGCTTTTTAATTTCCAAAGCTCTCCAATGTTCCATTAAGAAGTAAGAGGAAGAGGCTTTGATGTGTTTTTGAGGTTTAGGGGAGGAAAGAGTCGAAATGCATGAGGAGCCGCCATTGGGAGTGAAAGTGGAGAAAATAAAATGAAGATTAGGGTTTGTGAAACCCTTTCTTTTCTTTTATAGCTGGGCACTCTCGCTTGGGCGAGAAACCCACGATATTTTAATTTTCCAGACACGGGCTCTCTCGCTTGGGCGAGATTCTCTCGCTCAAGCGAGAATCTCACAACCTGCCCAGGCTTTCTCTCGCTCAAGCGACCCATTCTTCGCTTGGGCGAGACTCCCAGAATTTCCAAATTCAAAACACTGATCCTCTCGCTTGGTCGAGATCCTCTCGCTCAAGCGAGAATCTGGCAGTATACCCATTCCTCAGAATTGTTACCTAATTTCAAGGAGGATAAATTGGGGTGTTACAATCCTTCCTCCCTAAAAGAAATTTCGTCCCAGAAATTTTATTAGGTTACTCTCAGGATGACACTAACCTCGCCTAGAATGTAGGCACAAGATAAACTCGGCCAAGCTTCGATCCAATCGTCTAACCCATTACGATTACTTAGGTTACAACCAAGGTACATATCACAAGACTGTGACATCATATAGTCAGATTATGGACAAAACCTCAAGAGTCCAAATACCAAAGTCAAACATTAGAATACTAAGAGAAAATTTATCGCCATCAGAAATAAAGATTCTCAAGTATCTCGCAATCCCACTAGATCTCTCTGATCTAACAATCATCATTTCAAAACGATTACAGAAGTAGTGAGATTCACAACGACACCTTCAAATTCGAAAGAAAGTGGGACTCCATACCCATCTTTCATCAAGATACACTAGTTCGCATCCAAAATGCAGAAACTAGATCGACATCTACTCGACGGAAACAACACCATTTCATTTTATACGTTGAAATACCCACGATTTACTCAAAAAAATTCACTAGCATGTCAATTTATACTCGCTACAACATAGAAACATGATATTCATTGAAATAGCATTTAGACAAACAAGATTTGCTAGTTCATAGTCTCCACTAAGCGTATATGGTCGTAGACCCACTCAAATCACATACTTTGTTACCATTGATTTTTGCAATTTACGAACATCCAATCCAATAACATGAATTTTATATAGACACCCAAAATACAATGATGGACATGCATTTCGTGCTCAAGTCTACACCATATCTAGAAACACGTGCTCATAATTACCTCACAAGATTTTTAACACATCACATTCATCCAAGATGAGGTTGTTAAAAATTCGGATTTCAACATGAAACTTAATCAATGTTTAGCCGAATAGTAGACTTCATTCAAAAATGATTTTCGAAAATAGATTCGATGTAAGTTTCATGGAAATCATCTTGTGGAAGCAAGGGTTTTCATAATCATTTCAAAATAACTTAAAATCCTTTTTCTCATGCGAAACTGAACGCTCAAATCACAGTTTTCAAAAGGCTTTTTAGTTTTGGAGTGTCAATCCATTCGAGGCATTGATATCCTCACCGTCCATTTAACAGAACTTACCATGCAATAATACTTCAATTATGCATAGCAATCACTGATTCCCATGAAAGCAAATAAGTTTTCGAGGTTCAACATACAAGCACATGATTGGTGTTCACTAGCAATATATATATTTGTTATGGCGAATACTCAACTTTCACAAATATCAATTATTATACACTAAAAGTTCACATACCGAAGATAATCCACTACCTCTCCGGGCAGGCAACTCAACAATGTTCCACTACCACTCCGGGTAGGCAACTCAACAATGATCCTCTACCACTTCGGGTAGGCAACTCAACTATGATCCACTACCACTCCGGGTAGGCAACTCAACAATGATCCACTACCACTCCGGGTAGGCAACTCAACAATGATCCACTACCACTCCGGGTAGGCAACTCAACAATGATCCACTACCGCTCCGGGTAGGCAACTCAACAATGATCCACTACCATTACGGGAAGGCAACTCAACAATGATCCAATACTACTCCGGGTAGACAACTAAACAATGATCCACTACCACTCCGGGTAGGCAACTCAACAATGATCCACTATCGCTCCGGGTAGGCAACTCTGTAAGGACCCGATTTTCATAACTCGAAAATTCTCTTTAAAATCCTTATTCGTGAAGGTGAAGTGATTACTTTTGAAAGACATTACTCGAACAGTTTGGAAACTTGAGTGAATATGTTTATAAATTTACAAGGCGGAAATATTCCAAACACCATTCATTTCAAAAGCATGTCCTTACACTTCCGTTCAAATACATCCTTTATACAATTACCCTTTCTCAAAAATACCTTAAATACAAACATTAGATCCACTTAATTATACACTTACAAGAAAGTTGTTTATACATTAATTCACTTTAACATATTCTTCATATTACAAATATTTATCATATAACATATCAATTACATATTATCCACTACTCTATCATGTACTCTTCTCCGCAAGCGTCCAATGCGCTACCTCCACAACCTGAACCCAAATATACAACATATACAAGGAAAGACAGAGGGAGTAAGAACCAACTACGGCGACCGTAGCGTGGATTTACATGGAGTAATGACATTAAAGTATTAAAACCACACACATCTAACATCAATCATGATATGCATATATCAATCAACACATATTATCCATATTCACCCTATAGTACACATATATCCCATACTATATGTGTTCTATAGTGTGCATACTTATTCATCACATTTTATCCATATTCACCCTATAGTACACATACATCCCACACTATATGTGTTCTATAGTGTGCATATTTATTTATCACGTATTATCCATATTCACCCTATAGTACACATATATCCCATACTATATGTGCTCTATAGTGTGCATACTTATTCATCATATTTAATCCATATTCACCCTATAGTACACATACATCTCATACTATATGTGTTCTATAGTGTGCATATTTATTTATCACGTATTATCCATATTCACCCTATAGTACACATATATCCCATACTATATGTGTTCTATAGTGTGCATATTTTATTCGTCCAAATATACTCATTTCTCATCATTCATATTCACCCAATAGGATATACATCCCATAATATATATATCCTATGGCATGCATATGATTTTCATTCCGAGTATACACTTTTCACATCCTTCACATTCTGTAATAATTTACCCTTGATCTCATTCAACAATTTTGCATCGTACAAATAATCCCCATACCATATCGGGCAGGTCGAGTAATCCCCATACCACCTCGGGCAGGTCGAGTTTCCACATTACACTCACATCCATGTGATACACAATCAACACAAGGCATCTCATTATTTTATCACCATAAATAACATACAACACCTTCATTGTCACAAACATACCTATCCATTTTAACACATTCACAGCTCATCACATATTCATTGCTACAACACACTTATACATGTTTATAACAATCAACCACTCACAACATACTCATTTTGATAAACATACTCATACCCATTTTAACACATTCACAACTCATCACTCATTCATTGTTACAACACACCCATACATGTTTATAACAATCAACCACTCACAACATACTCATTTTGATAAACATACTCATATCCATTTTAACACATTCACAACTCATCACACAACATAACCATTATCATAAACAAACCACGCATAACATATTCTTCATCATAAACACATTAACGTTAGAACCATCTTTAATGACGGTGTATTACCATAAATGAGCATATAGCGATTTACTTAAATAGACGGTTTTCCCCCACACATATATCTCCACTTTTATGGCTAATACATCCTCATGTAAAATAAAGACTCTCATATGCACCACAAACTCCCAAGAGAGTTTCTATCCGTTAATATGCTTCGATTCTTGAGGGAAATCGGAGATGGTGACTCTAATGAAATACTCTAAGACCACAATGGTCTTCTCCCTCACCTTAGGTTGCGTAAGCTCCGTTGCTCCGCAAAAGAGCCACATCTCCCTTCATCTCCTCCAACCTCCATTGTTACTTTTTCACCTCCAAGCTTTTCCAAATGTGTCACCATGAAGCAAGAGGAAGGTTTTGATGAGTTTTGAGGTTTGGTGGAGGGGAAAATGGTCCATTTGGGTGGAGCCACCATTGGGAGAGAAAGGGGGAGAAAGAAAATGAAGATTAGGGTTTCTAGATCCCCTTTTTCACTTTTATAGCTCTGACGCTCTCGCCCGGGCGAGAACGGCTCGCTTGGGCGAGAATTTCGCGACTTTTTCACATTTCCCACTGGAAAGCTCTCGCCCGGGCGCGGATTTCTCGCTCGGGCGAGAATCGGGCAGTATGCTAAGGCCCCCCTCTAGCCTGGGCGAAAATCCTAGCTCGAGCTAGAATTTGACAGCTTTTCCATATTTCACTTTCGCTCAAACGACCACTTCTTCGCTTGGGCGAGGTTCCTACACTTCTCAAACTTAAAATGTTGAGTCCCTCGCTTAGGCGAGACCCTCTCGTCCAAGAGAGAATGGTCAAGCATGCACCTCAACACCCTAAGTTTTCCAATCAATCCGAAAACAAAATTTGAGGTGTTACAAACTCAACAATGATCCACTACCACTCCGGGTAGGTAAATTTTTCTCAATGATCCACATTGGAACAAGATTAGTAATCCATTTTGACATTTATTTTCTTTGCTGCATAACTTGAGCCAAAGTTGCTACACCACTTAAAATTAGCTAAAACTGGTTCCCTTTTTCTTTTGAAAACGTGCTACATATACTCGAGCCGAAGTTTCGCTTATATACCCAAGCCAGGGTTTCGCTTATATACTCAAGTCAGAGTTTTGCTTATATACTCAAGCCAGAGTCTTGCTTATATACTCAAGCCATAGTCTTGCTTATATACTCAATCCAGAGTCTTGCTTATATACTCAAGCCAGAGTTTTGCTTATATACTCAAGCCAGAGTTTTGTTTATATACTCAAGCAAGAGTTTTGCTTATATACTCAAGTCAGAGTCTTGCTTATATACTCAAGTCAGAGTTTTGCTTATATACTCAAGCCAGAGTCTTGTTTATATACTCAAGCCAGAGTTTTGCTTATATACTCAAGCTAGAGTTTTGCTTCTATACTCAAGCCAGAGTTTTGCTTATATACTCAAGCCAGAGTTTTGCTTATATACTCAATCCAGAGTCGCTAACCATTCATGGTCGGCTAAAAATACATTTTCCTTTCTTTGATTTCACCATTTCTTATTTCCCGTAAATCTACGCCCACTTTAGTGTAAACACACCCATATATGTTTATACTAAATGCGTAATTCACAACTCAATCATTGCATAGCCAGAAAATACACACATTTTCCATTTCCCGTAAATCTACGCCCACTTTAGCATAAACATACTCATATATGTTTACACTAAATGCGTAATTCACAACAAGGGATTTTCAACAAGCACTTCATCAATAACTCACAACAAGACATCTAACGATAAATTCACAACCAAACACTTATCGCAAGGAATTTAACAATCATCTTTCTCATTAGCAGTTACCACATAGTCAACACAATTAACATAAGTCAAGTAGTTAACTCACACAAATTTCACAAAGAAGCATGTAAGGTCATACCCTAGGCCGCAGAGTTGACATATGCTTTGATACCATATTGTAAGGACCCGATTTTCGTAATCCAAAAATTCTTTTTTTTTTTAAAACCTTATTCATGAAAGCAAATTGATTACTTTTAAAAGACATTACTCGAACGGTTTGGAGAACCTGATTGGATATATATGTAAGTTCAATTCATCTTTCAGATGCGGAAACATTCAATCGTTCACTTCATTAAAAACATGTTGTTGCACTTCCTTTTAACTACATAATTTAGATACAATTATCCATTCTCAATAATACTTCCATGTTTACATCATCTAATATCCTAATTATACATTTAGGAGAAAGTCACTCATACATAAATACCATTTAAAATACTCTTTATATTACATGCATTATTCAATTACAACTTTGAGAACATAAAGAACTACTCAAACATGTACTCTCCTCCGCAAGCATCTGATGCGATACCACCACAACCTGAACTCAAATACATAACACATACAAGGAAAGACAGAGGGAGTAAGAACCAACTACGGCGACCGTAGCGTGGGTTTACATGGAGTAATAACATTAAAGTATTAAAACCACACACATCTAACATCAATCATGATAAACATATACCAATCAACACATATTATCCATATTCACCCTATAGTACACATACATCCCATATTTTATAGTGTGCATATTTTATTCATCTCATATTATCCATATTCACCCTACAGTACACATACATCTCATAATATATATGTTCTATAGTGTGCATATTTTATTCATCTCATATTATCCATATTCACCCTATAGTACACATATATCCCATAATATATATGTTCTATAGTGTGCATATTTATTCATCCAATATTATCCATATTCACCCCATAGTACACATACATCCCATAATATATATGTGCTATAGTGTGCATATCTCTTACATCCAAACATACTCATTTTCTCCTTATTCATATTCATCCTATAGTGTATACATCCCATAATATATATTCTATAGCATGCATATTACTCTCAACAGAACATACTCACTTTCCCATTAGTCGTATACACCCTTAATTATATTCACCGAGTTCTCCCATAAGATAATCCTCTACCACATCAGGTAGGTCTAGTTAATTCCCCATACCACATCGGGCAGGTCGAGTTCATTCCCCATACCACATCGGGCAGGTTGAGTTCATTCCCCATACCACATCTGGCAGGTCGAGTTTCCACATTATACTCACATCCATGTCATACACAATCAACACAAGGCATCTCATTATTTTATCACCATAAAATAACACACAACACCTTCATTGTCACAAACATACCCTAATCCATTTTAACACCTTGACAGCTCATCACACAGTCATCGTTACACGCACACCCATATAGGTTTATAACAATCAACAACTCACAACATACTCATTTAGATAAACATACTCATATCCATTTTAACACATTAACATCTCATCACACATTCATTGTTACAAATACACCCATACATGTTTATAACCATAAATATCACAAAACATAACCATCATTATCACAAAACATAACCATTATCATAAACAAATCACGCATAAAATATCACTCATCATATACACATTAACGTTAGAACCATCTTTAATGACGGTGTATTACCATAAAGGGGCATATTGCGTTGTACTTTCATAAACGGTTTTCTCCGCACTTATGTCTCCACTTTTACGGCTAATACATCCTTATGTAAAATAAAGACTCTCACATGGACCACAAACTCCAAAGAGAGTTTCTATCCGTTAATGTGCTCCGATTCTTAAGGGAAATCAGAGATGATGACTCTAATGAAATACTCTAAGACCACAATGGTCTTCTCCCTCACCTTAGGTTGCGTAAGCTACATGGATCCGCAAAGAGCTCCATCTCCTTCAACCTCCATTGTTGCCTTTTCATCTCCAAAGCTCTCCAATGTTCCATTAAGAAGTAAGAGGAAGAGGCTTTGATGTGTTTTTGAGGTTTAGGGGAGGACAGAGTCGAAATCCATGAGGAGCCGCCATTGGGAGTGAAAGGGGAGAAATGAAAATGAAGATTAGGGTTGGTGAAACCCTTTCTTTTCTTTTATAGTTGGGCACTCTCGCTTGGGCGAGAAACCCACAATATTTTAATTTTCCAGACACGGGCTCTCTCGCTTGGGCGAGATTCTCTCGCTCAAGCGAGAATCTCACAGCCTGCCCATACTTTATCTCGCTCAAGCGATCCATTCTTCGCTTGGGCGAGACTCCCTGAATTTCCAAATTCAAAACACTGATCCTCTCGCTTAGGCAAGATCCTCTCGCTCAAGCGAGAATCTGGCAGTATGCCCCATTCCTTAGGTATGTTACCTAATTTCAAGGAGGATAAACTTGGGGTGTTACACCTTGTGGTATAGAATTTGAATTGCCCATCGTGGTATTGGATTGCCTTAAGTGGTAATGACTTGCCCACCGTGGTATTGGATTGTCTTAATGGTGTTGACTTGCCCTTGTGGTATTGGTGGCCTTAAGCGCTGTTGTAATTGTGGTAAATATGATATTATTCTGGTACGAAGCGGATAAGAGGAATTTAAATGTATTGATGTTGAAATGGTTAATAGGATGGTTAAATACTTTCTCTGTTTATAATTTTCCAATGTTTATTATTCTATATAAATCCACCATGTCGATTATTGCATGATTTAATGACTGACTCTCTCCATGTTTCCTTGTTGCTCAATCCATGGTAATTGGATTGTAGGTGAAGCGAAGGATTAAATAATTCAGAGTTAGTGGACTCGCTTAGCTTTGCTTGGAAACATTAAGTGTTGTTTGTCTTATTTGCGTATGATATTTGTATTATTGGTCCCATATGTAGGGAAACCTTTTGTATTAAAATAAGATGATTGAGTGGATTTATGTGGATTATATTGTAAGGGTTATTTTTGTAAGGACCCGATTTTCATAACCCAAAAATTCTTTTTAAAACCTTGTTCATGAAAGCGAAGTGATTACTTTTAAAAGAGATTACTCGAATGATTTGGAAGACCTGATTGAGTATATATATAAGTTCAATTTATCTTTCAGTTGCGGAAACAATCAATCGTTCACTTCATTAAAAATATGTCATTGCACTTCCTTTTAATTACACAATTTAGATACAATTATCCGTTCTCAATAATACTTTCACTTTTACATCATCTAATATCCTAACTATACCTTTAGGAGAAAGTCACTCATACATAAATCTCATTTAACATACTCTTCATATTACATGCATTATTCAATTACAACAATGAGAACATAAAGCAACTACTCAAACATGTACTCTCCTCCGCAAGCATCCGATGTGCTACCGCCACGGCCTGAACTCAAATACATAACACATAACAGGAAAGACAGATGGAGTAAGAACCAACTACGGCAACCGTAGCGTGGATTTACATGGAGTAATAACATTAAAGTATTAAAACCACACACATCTAACATCAATCATGATAAACATATACCAATCAACACATATTATCCATATTCACCCTATAGAACACATATATCTCATACTATATATGTTCTATAGTGTGCATATTTATTCATCTCATATTATCCATATTCACCCTATAGTACACATATATCCCATAATATATATGTTCTATAGTGTGCATATTTATTCATCACATATAATCTATATACACCCTAGTACACATATATCCCATAATATATATGTTCTATAGTGTGCATATTTCTTACATCTAAACATATTCATTTCTCCTCATTCATATTCATCCTATTGTATATATATCCCATAATATATATTCTATAGCATGTATATTTATTTCATTTCAACATACTCATTTCTCATCATTCATATTCACCTTGAGCAGGTCTAGTTAATTCTCCATACCACATAGGGTAGGTCGAGTAATCCCCCATACCACATCGGGAAGGTCGAGTAATTCCCCATACCACATCGGGTAGGTCGAGTAATTCCCCATACCACATTGGGCAGGTCGAGTAATCCCCCATACCACATCGGGCAGGTCGAGTAATTCCCCATACCACATCGGGCAGGTCGAGTAATTCCCAATACCACATCGGGTAGGTCGAGTTCACTCCCAATACCACATCGGGCAGGTATAGTTCATTCCCCATACCACATCGGGCAGGTCTATATTTTCCATTATTCTCACATCACATGTTCATCATAGCACAAAATATCAACTCAATGTCATACATCCAATAAACACATGGCATCACATTGTTCCATCACCATTAAATAACACACAACATCTTCATTTATGTTTAAAACAATAAAACGACTCACAACATATTCATTTTGATAAACATACCCATCTCCACTTTACAAATCAACAACTCATATATGTTTATGACCATAAATAACGCACACACAATCATTATCACCCAACATAACCATTTCTACTTTTGTCATTAAACACACATCTCACAATCCTTATTACAAAAACACCCATATATGTTTGTAATAAATCAACCATCCATAACACACCATTATCATAAGCAAACCACACACAACATATTCTTCATCATATAACACATTAAGGTTAGAACCATCTTTCATGACGGTGTATTACCATAAATGAGCATATTGTGTTTTACTTAAATAAAAGATTTTCCCCGCACATATATCTCCACTTTTATGGCTAATACATCCTCATATAAAATAAAGACTCTCATATGGACCACAAACACCCAAGAGAGTTTCTATCTGTTAACGTGCTCTGATTCTTGAGGGAAATCAGAGATGATGACTCTAATGAAATACTCTAAGACCACAATGGTCTCCTCCCTCACCTTAGGTTGTGTAAGTACCTTAGATCCGCGAAGAGCTCCATCTCCTTCAACCTCCATTGTTGTATTTTCATCTCCAAAGCTCTCCAATGTTCCACTAAGAAGCAAGAGGAAGAGGTTTTGATGTGGTTTTGAGGTTTAGTGGAGGAAAGAGTCGAAATCCATGGGGAGCCGCCACTGAGAGTGAAAGGGGAGAAAAGAAAATGAGGATTAGGGTTTGTGAAACCCTCTCTTTACTTTTATAGTTGGGTCTTCTCGCTTGGGCGAGAAACCCACGATATTTTAATGTTCCAGACACGGGCTCTCTCGCTTGGGCGAGATTCTCTCGCTCAAGCGAGGCAACTCTCGCTCAAGCGAGGATCTTACAGCCTCGACATGTCCTGAATGCCACTCTTCTCGCCCAGGCGAGACAGTTCTCGCTCAGGCGAGACCACTCTCGCTCAAGTGATGGCTTTCTCGATCGGGCGAGATTCCCAGAATTTCCAAAACTAAAACACCGGGTCTCTTGCTTGGGCGAGACCCTCTCACTCAAGCGAGAATCTGGCAGTATGCCTCATTCTTCAGGAATGTTACCTAATTTCAAAGAGGGTAAATTTTGGGTGTTACAATTTCCCCTTTTGTTATATTAAGTCTTACCTATGTGGGTAAGATGATTTTGAGCATCGTCAATCAAAGAGTTAATGTTGAATAAGATTGTATGAAAAATCGACAATTAAATGAGGGGGAACTAATCTATGTAATTATAATTTTAGGAATTTATGTTTTAAAATTTTGAAATTTTTCTGTGATAAGTAAATCGGGTTGTTACAAGTTCCTCCAAGAAAGGAAGCAACATCACACGGCCACATAAGGCATGAAATTATCATAACTTATTGATTTGAATTTGATTCCACATGTATCTTCATGGGTTCCAAATAAGGCAAGTAATCACACTCTTCTTCACTCTTGAATCTCACAGCCAATCTAAGCTCACATGCCCATGTCCAAGTTCATTGAATCCACACAGCAACTTAATGTTGTAATTTGAATTGAATATGCGATTTATTTCCCGAAAGCATGGCCTCTAGGTGGTTCTCCTAATTGGATGATGCATTTGATGGATTTGTTATCTTCATTAATGTTGGGGCCCATTTGACTCACATTAGTTTCAAAGTAGGGTAAAAGCTTGGTTTAACGATTTTGGGGGAAATTGATAGAATATGATGGAAATAGGTATAAAGTAGATGGGAGTAGGTAATTGGGTTTGAAGTTTGACAGAAATTATAGAACATTTGAGGTTAGGTAAGATTTCTAGATAATCAATTAAGGGCTAGTTTAATCGATTAACAAAATTTAAAATTATTCTCAGGTAATGGATTAGGAATGGATGTTTAATCAATTAAGATACAGAAAAATATGTCTATATAATTGATTAACTCATGTAATAATCGATTAATCACAGTTTTATCACAACATTGAACACATTTCAACCTTTGCTTAGGGAATGCTAAGATCTAACTAAACATTTCCTATCCTATATATTGATCAATCACATACAATGATACTTAATCAAATAAGAACATAATAAGCAATCGTGGCATGCATTCAAGCAAACAAGATAGACATCTGAATAAATATCAAAAGGATTCATGAATTCTAACACAACTTTGATACAACTAACAAATATATGATTCTTAAAAAATTCCTAGTTCTCTTCCTAATATAAAGAATGTATCTTTATGAAGAGGTTTAGTGAAAATATTAGCTAGTTGTTTTGAAGTTTCAACAAATTCAATCACACAATCACCTTTTCTCTACATCATCTATAGAATTTTAAGTAGTTTAGACCAATTAATCCATGTACTTTACAAACTTACCACTAAAGTTTCAATTAATACATTTAGAGGTTTTGTAAATGATTTTGGTTAGCCCTCTCCAATCAATTTTATTTTAGGTGGAGGGAAAATTGAGAATGTTGTAATTCTATAAGATTTACTTAAGCAAAATAATCATAAAAAAGTACAAGTTTCAAAAGGTTTCGGAAAATTCACATAAAGTTCTATAAAATTGAACCATTTATAAGATCAACCTATGCATCTCAAAAAATTCAAATTCCATTTAACTTAAACTACACAATTAATTTGCAGTTTTAAGACAATCAGGATAATCCAAGTATTGTATTTTTTAAATATTCAAAAGTAGTAATCAAAATTTAAAATGATATTTCTACATTACTATGGTATATATTTTTAATACAATTAAAACTTTTTCTAAATCAGCACTGTGGGTCCTGGTCGGTGGACCTGGGCTAGTAAATTATGTGGAACATTTCATGTGAAACTTCAAAGAAAATGTAACATAAACCTTTGATTTCAGGGAGAAGATCGTCAGTTCTTAAAGTGGCTCATTTCCCATTCTAAGTCAATCAGATATTACCATAAAAATAGAAAAAAAAAATTTAAAATCAAAATTATTATTTTTATATTACGTGATATAATCTAAATAGTCAAAGATGAGACAAAGTTGTGGACATGTTCAAATGTCTGAAAAGGTACCTTGAGTGATGAGTAGTACCTTACCTCCATGTTTTGTTCTTTAGCTCAGTTTTTTCTTGTTGGTTTCAAGGTAATAGAACAAGGAATAGAAACACTGACAATGACTGATTCAAAGTCCCAACCTCATATTGCACGGAAATTGTACCTTTAGAGCCTATAAAACTCTCAAGCTTTTATGCTCTCTAGCAAATTGAGTTACATAGAAAAAAAGAAAAATAAGTGTTGGTTCTCTGTTTTGTCCTTTTCTTTTTTGTGCTGCTCACATTTGATCATTTTTATCATGTGGTTTAGACCTCGCAAGCTTTACTCTTGCATTTGGACAACTTCTAAATTGTTCCTTACACAATCTTCAGCAGTCCCACCAAATCCAATAAGATATTTTCTTGGCTCTATCACCCGTTATGCTCAAGGTAATGTTTTGGCAACAGCATTGTTTCAAATTGCGAATGGCATCACATGTTGCGGTTCAATATTGCGGTAGTGGTGACAATTGTAAACATATTACACCGCTATTGCGATTTGATATTAAATCACAGACATGTGACTGTGAATGGGTCGCAAAGCAACCACATGAGGTCGCGCATTTGGGCTACATCAAACCTATGTAATGTGGCATATAATTCACATCACATCACATGAACAGCCACACTCCATAATTGATGCCATATAATTCACATCACATGAACAGCCGCACTCCACATTGCAACAGTTACATTGATCACACCACAATGGCCACCATTACTGTAATGTGGTCAAATATTTGAAAGTTTTAATCACAATGCAACCGCATCAGATTCAAAAATATTGTTTTAATCACAAAATAATTCACACCGCAACGACAACAATCCGCATCGCAACGGACGCAATGATTGCAATCGCAGTAAACGAAACCATTACCGTAATCATGATCGCAACCGTTACCGTAATCACGACAACAACCACAATTTAAAACACTGATTGCAACATTTATAGTTTGCCAAAACTTGATATTCATTTCAATCTTTATGTCTGTAATGGTTTTTGTGTCTATGGTATCAGGCAAAGCCATAACGCTTTCTTCCAGAAATCAGATTTGCTCTTTGTTTGCATGTTGCAACCGTATTCCCTTAACATTCAGAGGCAGGCTTCTGAAATTGATGCAGCTCAGGTATTGTTCTAAGACCAGCAATAATTCATTTTCTCATGAATATTACTAGGATCAGTGGTATTCTGGAAAAAAATTAGCTTACAAGTTTATAAATGCTGCATTTTGATAAATTATAACATATGCTACTTTCCTGATTCATCTATGAAAAAAGAGTAGTGATATTTGTACTGGAAAACTTTGACGCATCCCTTATTACAACCAGTTTTAGTTCTATTTCGCACTTACTTTTCCTCTTTTCTCTATGCACAAATCCTAAAAAATCTCCCAAACCAAAAGACAAAAACTGTTGTCCCAAAAATGTTGTGAATTTAAGAGTAAAAAGCAGTCTTAGTAAAAACTGGTTCGTGTCGGCTGGTTTAACCGATAAATCGATCCCAAAATTGATAATGTACAACAATTATATTGATTATACAATCATATCCATCAAAATTGGTCATACCGACCAATTTTCAATTGAACCGTATCGGTTATACTCGCCAGTTTTTATTTATAATTATTTTTGATGAAAATAAAAAAATTATTGTTTTTTATTAATTTGTCAATGTTAATATATTATATATGTATAACTAATTTCACCGGTATTCGGTTTAATTAATATAGTATATTGTTAATAACACTCCCCCTTAGTCCTCAAAAAATGAAAAATTCCAACTTGATTATGAAGAACTTAATCGTCCATCAAATTAATTGATATTTTATTAACTAGCAAATATGTCAATTATTGTAACGTAGTTTGTCTTTCTATACAGTGGATGCCAGTTGAGGATTATGTAGCCCAACCTTTTGTACGAGAAAATGAGCTCTTTAACTTTCTTACAAAAATGTGTTTATTAAAGTTGGATGGAAGGTACAATGGTTTTTCTTCCATACTCACTGCTACATCTTCATTCAAGAAATCATATCTTTATTTCAACAACAAGGACGCTAGCCACTTGTTATCTTCCAAATATTAGCAATCTTTTCACATTTACTTCCAATTCCTGTGATATACCTGGCTTTAATTGTTAGCCTTCATTGCTATTTGGCACTCATTTAACGTTTAGAGTTGTTAGCATTGTACCTAAATTTAAATCCACCATATAAGGGTTTGAAAACAGATTAATTATTTTCTTTTCAAAACCATATGTGGATGGGAAGAATGTCGTCAATTTATTATTTACTCATTCATTGATATATAATTCAAGTGTCAATCATACTTGTTCAACTTCGGTCTTGTAATAATTGGTTACCAACAATTGAAGGAATAAGAGTCACATTTCTTTTTTTTTACGTACGATTGTAAGATCCCTGTCTCCTCTCAACTATATAGAATTTTGTATCAAGTACGGATACTGGTATGGATACTATTATACGTTGATATGTATATTTGCATGATACAATATATTTCAGATATGCATACAAAGTATGTGTAAACACCAGTTTTGACCGGGACAATTTTATTTTTTTAGGAGTAGTAAAAAAATAAAATTAGAAAGTTTGGGATGTAAGATTAAGGAATTTAGCAACTAGGCGTAGGTTAGCCCATTAGATTTAACCTAAAGACCTAACCCTAATCCTAATCTCCATGCTATAAAACCTAAAAATCTAACCTAAATTTACTAAGGAGGCAAACCAAATTTCAAAAATAGAAAGGGAGGAGGCAAACCTAAAGGAGAAATCAGATTTGTGAAAATGGAGAAAAAGGTGAGACCAATGTTTTGAAAAGAGGGAAATAGGAGAAAAAGGGAATATTAGGCAACAAAGGTGAAGGCAATATTCATACATCACCTTCTTATTCACTGCTACTAAAAGGTCCACCGTCTTCCTCATTTTTTTTACTTTATTTTTTTTATCTTCTCTTATCTATACTAGGGCAAAAAATTTGCAAAATTTTGTTACTTCTAATACCTCTCGTAACACAAATATCCCTGAATCTTCCCATTAAAATTCCTTGAATATCAATAGAAGAAAGTTTATTCATCTCTCCACTAACATTTATGTGTGCATGTCCACTTATATAAGTCTCAAGTTATATAAATGTAATGTTCGAACTACATAATCAGATAAGTTTTGTGATGACTATTCACTAGTAATTTAGACTAACAAAATTCAATGATAGATTGAGCACGTTCTTATTAGAAAAGGGGTTTGTTAGGGGTAAAGTCGGCACAACAATTTCATTTCCAAATTAGAAAATTATATTTTGTTAGTTCAAATATATGTTGATGATTTTATATTTGGTGCTACTAATGATAATTTGTGTAAAGAGTTTTCAGACATGACGAAAGTTGAATTTGAAATGTCGATGATAGGAGAACTCACATTCTTCCTACGGCTGCAAATAAAGCAAATGACCAATGGGATCTTCATCCACCAAACTAAATATTGCAAGAAGATTTTGAATAAGTTTGAAATGGACAAAGCTAAAGAAGCTTATATACCTATGGCTTCATCTTGCTATATTGATAAAGACGAAAAAGGAAAAGCAATCGAGGTAACAAAGTATCGGGGCATAATTGGCTTTATTGTATCTAACATCTAGTAGACCTGATATTATGTTTAGTACGTATATGTGTGCTATATATCAATACTTGCCTAGGGAGTCACTAATCGAGGCCGTACCTGATGCAAATAATATAATAGTTAAAATGTAATACTAGGAAGTGACTCCTAGGTCGTTTCCCAATGATTATCTTTCAGGCAATAGTTTAAACACCTTGTACACACACAAAGAGGGTTTTGTTGTTCTTATGAATGTAAGCATAAACTAAAAACATAAACAGTAATTAACAGAAAAGTGAAATGGCTAAACCCCTTTGGTTTCCTTAATCACAACTCATTCATCGGTTTCACAATATCAAAATCACATTCTAATCATTGAATTCCGAATTTGTTGAGAATCAACTAACTAAGCGATAATCAGCTCACAAACAAATTCACACGAACTAAGCATTCATGCACTAGAGAAATGATTCATGAAGCGAAAACCAGTCCACAAATCTATTTCTAAAGCATGGAATTAAGCAACCCACAACCAAAAATTGAATAGAAGAAATCAACAAATAAGAAACCGAAATTGCATTAATAACCAAACCTCAAGAGTTGTGATAGTGCACCAAAGTGAGTCATGCAAGAAGATTATTAAAAACTAGAAAATGCAAAGAGATGGGCAAAATCAAGCGCACAAGAGTAACAAGATCAAAGAATCAATATATCCATGAAGATCATCCAAACAATTCAAGCATGCAAAGAAACCAATCAAATCAAGAGGTGAGTTACAACAATGATAGATCCTCACAAGACATGCTCTCTAAAGTGTTTACACTCATGTGTCTTAGGTTGTAAGTATTTACACTCAAGGCACTTCATGAAAACAAACACAACCATATGGTTGACAAGTTTCTAACATCAACATCATAAACACATGCACAAAGTGATCAAAAGGACTTTTCAAGGTTGTAATGGGGCCAAGGACAAGGTGGGATAAAATATGGATATGTAGCTTAAAACCAAGGGAATAGAGGAGCAAGGGGGAATAAGTAATAAGTAAAAAGTAAAACAAAATCAACCCAAAATAAGTAAATCATCCTCTAATTCCAATCCTCTCAATCCTCTTTGCCACACTAAACTTTTATTCTTTTTTTTTCAATTTTTGCTTTTTTTTCTTTTGTTTTTTGTTTCTCTTTTTTTTTGTTTTTTTTCAAAAAACATTCAATGACACCATACTTATGTACACAAATACATCAACCAATGAGTCATAACCAAAAATTATATGAAGAACAATGCACCCTTACTTAATACTCATTCCTAAAACAATTTCAAAGCTCCAAAATCCCTTAAGGTTAGGATAATCACAGTTTTTTCACTTATAGGCTTGTAATGAGCTATATAACAAGGAAATGGTAAATAGGCTCAAAAGGGCTAGCAAAGGATAATTTCATTCAAGGTAGGCTATATGGCATGTGGCTTATTCAAAAGAAATGTCAAAATCACTTCAAAATGTGCAATATGAGAATCAAGTATCAACAAGAAACATGTCAAGTTCTAGAGTGCAAGTAATCAAGAATGCAACAATCACACATGAAAGAATACTAGATGACATACAACAATCCATCCTCAATTAAGGCTCAAAATCTCCCAAGGTACAAGTCTATCACAATTGCTTCAACCTCTCAATTCTCAAAAGTAACTTAGCACACAGAAAATGCATGAATTCATAACACAATATATCAAGAATCAACTAAAAGAAAGCATGATCGAAAATGCCCAAAATCTAAGAATCAAATAAAAGCATGCATCAACAAAAACCTACGTTAGTTTCCCCCCCCCCCCCCCCCCCCCCACACACACACACACACACACTTAAATGACACATTGTCCCAATGGAGCACAATCAGAATATCCACACAGTTATATCAGCAAATGTAATTGGATAAGTAGAATAAAAGTAAAGAAGGAGAGAAAGAAAAACTCCCTTATTCATGGAGGAAGGAAAGCAGGTTCAACCAAAGAAACTTCCACCACAACTTCATCCACAAAGGAAGGATTTGTGAGGAAAGGCTTGAGGCGATGCCCATTGACCTTGATGATCTTATCTATGGATTCACTTGAGATTTCTACTACAACATAAGGAAACACATTAGTTATAACAAAAGGACCAATCAACCTAGAACGAAGCTTACCACAAATGAGACCAAGCCTAGAGTTATACAACAACACTGTTTGGCCAACCAAAAATTCCTTTCTAGAAATTAAGCTATCATGGAATCTTTTGGTTTTCTCTTTGTAGAACTTAGATTTCTCATAGGCTTCTAAACGAATCTCATCCAGTTCACTAAGTTGGAGCTTCCTTTCTTCACCAGCTTGATCAAGAGCCAAGTTGCAAGTCTTCACAGTCCAATAAGCACGATGCACAATCTCCACAGGAAGATGACATGCTTTACCAAAGACAACCCGAAAAGGAGACATCCCTATGGGTGCCTTGTAAGCAGTCTGATGTGCCCAAAGAGCATCCTCAAGTCTGTTGCTCCAATCTTTTATGTTAGGCTGCACCATCTTCTCCAAAATCCTCTTTATCTTTTTGTTTGAAATCTCAGCTTGCCCATTTGTTTGGGGGTGATATGTTGTGGAAACTCTATGAACAACCCTGTACTTCTTGAGCATAGCTTGCATGGATCTATTTCACAAGAGTGTGCCTTAGTCGCTAACAATAGTTATGAGTATGCCAAACCTGCAAAAGATGTGAGACCTAACAAAATCCATAACAACCCGAGCATCATTAGTCCTAGTGGCCTTAGCTTCCACCCATTTAGAAACATAATCTACAGCAAGAAGAATATCAATAAAACCAAAAGAAACAGGAAAGGGACCCATGAAATCAATACCCCAAACATCAAAAACCTCATAGAACAACATAGGTTGTTGAGGCATCTCTTGTCTCCAAGAAAGGGTACCACTTGCTCTCTAACACTGCTCACAAGTACTACAGATCCTCCACGCATCTTTGATGATGGTGAGCCAATAAAATACACAATCAAGTACCTTCCTTGCTATTCTTTGGGTACCAAGATGTCCACCCACTGCAGAGGCATGACAAAATTGAAGGAATGACTCAATCTCATGATCTGGAATGCATCTTCTAATCACCTAGTCATTACAAAATCTCCACAGATAGGGATCATCCCAAAAAAATAAAATTTAACATCACTTTTAAGTTTATCATTTTGAGCCTTAGATGCTAGTGGAGGAAAAACAAATGAAACCAAATAATTCACAATATTAGCAAACCACGGGTTGAGGGAAGAAACACAAATATGTAAAACTTGTTCATTAGGAAAATCATCCCGAATTGGCATAATATCAACAGCTTTGTCTATCCTGCTCAAGTGATCAGCAACCAAATTTTGTGCTCCGCTCCTATCACGAATCCCCAAATCAAACTCTTGGAGCAAGAGCATCCATCAAATAAACCTTGGCTTAGACTCAACTTTCTTCAACAAGAACTTTAGTGCTGCATGGTCAGTGAAAACAACAATTCTAGAACCAAGCAAATAAGATCTAAATTTATCCAGAGCAAATACAATAGCTAAGATCTCTTTTTTAGTGGTGGTATAATTTGCTTGTGCATCATCTAAAGTCCTAGAATCATAATAAATCACCCTAGGCAATTTGTCTACTTTTTGTGCAAAGACAACCCCCAATGCATAATTAGAAGCATCACACAATAGCTCAAAAGGGACTGTCCAATCAGGTGCCTGGATGATAGGAGTGGTGGTCAAATGCCTATCTACTTCTGTCATCAAAATCAAACACCACATCCTTTTGCAACAGATTGGATAGTGGAAGGGCATTCTTGCTAAAATCTTGAATGAACCTGCGGTAGAAACCTGCATAAGCAAGAAAATAATGAACCTCTCGCACGCAAGAGGGGTAAGGAAATAGTGAAATAATATCTATCTTGGCAGGATCTACCTCTATGCCCTTATTAGAGATCAAATGGCCTAGAACTATGCATTGCTCTACCGTGAAAAGACACTTCTCATAATTTAGAACAAGGTTAGTTTCTATGCATTTATGCAAAACTCTATCCAGACTATCCAAACAAGCATCAAATGAAGATCCATATACAGTAAAATCATCCATAAAGACCTCTATGCGACTCTTTAAAAAGTCACTAAAAATGCTCACCGTACACCACTAGAATGTATCAGGGGCGTTGCATAGGCCAAAGGGCATCCTCCTATAGGAAAAAGTACCAAAGGGGCAGGTGAATGTGGTTTTCTCCTGATCCTCACGAGCAATATGGATTTGGAAGTACCCAAAAAAACCATCAAGAAAACAATAGTGAGATTTACCTACTAACCGTTCAAGCATCTAGTCAATAAAGGGCAAAGGAAAGTGATCCTTTCTTGTTGCTTGATTGAGCCTCTTGTAGTCAATGCAAACTCTCCAACTGTTCTGCACTCTAGTAGGAATTATCTCATCCCTCTCATTTCTAACCACTGTAATTTTTATCTTCTTAGGAACTACCTGAACTGGGCTCACCCAATGGCTATCAGAAATGGGATATATAATCCCAGCTTGTAGAAGCTTAGTGACCTCTTTCTTCACAACATCAAGAATCGATGGATATTTTCTCCTTTGTGGTTTCCTCACTGGTTTAGCTCCATCTTCCAAGAGTATTCTATGCATTGACATAGATAGGCTAATACCAGGAATGTCATCTAAGGTCCAACCAATGGCCTTCTTGTGATTTTTCATCACTTGCAACAACTTCTCCTCTTGATCAACATCAAGGGAGGTAGAAACAATGACAGGGAGCTTCTCATCATCCTCTAAGTATGCATACTTGAGGTTATCAGGTAAAGGTTTCAGCTCCAATACAGGTGCCTGCAAAACAGATGGAACCAAAGTAGTAGGCATAGATTCTGCAGCCTGCACCTGAACACGTAAATCATATTATTGTACAATTCCTGCAACAATTAGGTTAGTGCAATGTGACCCTATATCATGTGGATCAACAATAATATCCAAAAAGTCATCATTGCAAGAACTACACAGTTCATAATAAGTGGATGTGTGACAAGTGTGTGAGGCTATCAATGATTAAGAATCAGAATCATGAATAAAAACAGAGATATGCTCATTAATCAACTCATCAAGCAAATCAACATGAAATACAGAATGGTCTTCAGATGGATGCTTCATAGCATCAAAAATGTTAAATCAGACCGCAATATCATCAAATTCCATGGAAAGTGTGCCAGCATGGACATCAATCTTGGTTCGGGCTGTTCTTAAAAATGGTCCCCCTAAAATAATAGGAACTGTGTTACGGGAGGATCCCTATTCCATATCTAGTATGTAAAAATCAGCACGGAATATAAGTTCACCAATCTGAATCAAGACATCCTCTATCAGGCTAGCAGGATAAGCAGTACTCCTATTTGCTAATTGAATTACCACACCAGTAGGCTTTAAAGGTCCAATCGACAGAGACATAAAAACAGACATAGGCATGACATTAATTGAAGCTTCTAAGTCTAGCATGGCATTCTCAAATTTATTGTTACATGTGATGCAAGGAACAGTAAATGTACTTGGGTCCTTACATTTTTCAGGAATGTGAGGAATAAGTTTACCTATGAGTGCAAAAACATTTTTGCCCATGCTTATCATTTCATTACCCTTTAGCTTCCTTTTGTGAGTGCACAACTCCTTTAGGAAATTTGCGTATCTTGGAATCTGCTTGATGGCATCAAGTAGAGGTATGTTTACCTCTACCTTTCTAAATGTTTCCAAGATCTCCTTGTCGACCTCTTCCATTTTCTTGCTTGGAATGATGTTTGGGGGAAATGGAAAAGAGATGGGAAGTGGTTGTTGTGCTGCACTTGAGGAAGGTGTAGATGCATGAATGTATCTACCAATATCATCAACCTTTTGTAGAGTAGAATTTGGTGTACATGTTGGCAATTCAGTCTGCTTTCCTGACCTTAGGGTGATGACACTCACATTTTTTGGGTTAATCACAGTTTGAGAAGATAACTTGTCAGAATTCTACGTTTGCAATGTGTTCAATGAAGTAGCCATTTGTCCCATATGTGTGGTCATATTCTGAATAGAAGACTTTTGTCTCTAACTAGAAGCTTTGGTTTCTTGCTGGAATTGCATGTTCTGCATTGTCATTTGCTTCACCAACTCTTCCAATGACGGTTCACTAGGTGCATGTGGAGGATTATTAATCACTAAACCATGCCAAACAAAGTCAATTAGACACCAAAAATTATTAACAATGATAAATTAAGGTTATGAATAGTGTGTAATATATGACTCATTAGTCACACTATTTTGTCGTTATACGTATCATGAAATATTTAAAAGGAACTTTAAATATGAGATAGTGGTATCATAGGGATGCCTCATTATCTTTGATAGGGTACTCCTATTCTAACTTCGCTAGGTGCAAGTTGGATTGAAAGAGTTCAAGTGAAACTTGCCACCTTTTGGGTAGTTCCTTAGTTTAATGGCATAGTAAAAAGCAAGTGTGTGTTACTCTATCCACCGTTGAAGCAGAGTATATTGCTGCGGGGGTGTGTTGCACTCAAATCCTTTGGATGAAGCAGTAACTTTTAGACTTTGGCCTGATAAGATTCCTATCAAGTGTGATAATACTAGCGCCATAAACCTATCCAAGAATCTCATACTGCATTCAAGAACCAAACATATAGAAATTAAGCATCATTTTCTTAGAGATCATGTGCAAAAAGGTGCTTGTGTTATTGAAATCATTGAAACTTCAAAGCAACTAACCGGTATTTTCACCAAGCCCCTACCAAGGGATACCTTTTCTTTATTCTCCGAAGAGAATTAGGAATTCTTGATGAACGATATCTAAGTTAGTTTGCTTTGAGCATTTGTATATTACCTTGTCATGTCTCTATTACATATGTTTATATGCTATATTATTTGAATGTATATTTCTTGTTCATAATTTTATTTCATGTTTTATGTGTGTGATAGTGTGTTTTTAGCCTTAAGATAGATCTATGTCTATAGTATTCCTAACATCATCAAATTGTCACACTCAAAGTACTCCAAATTATGACTATTATTGTTATTAATCGATTATTATACATTTTAATCAATTACCTGGGCCTAGCTGTTCTGGAAAATTAATTTTGAAATGCTTTAATGGATTAACAAAACAGGTAATCAATTACCTAGGCTCCAATTGATTTTTGAAATCATTCTTGAAAGTGGTTAATCGATTATCAAGGAACATAATCGATTACCTGGGCACTATATTAAAAACGATAATTGATTAAATGGTTAATTAATCAATTAACGATGGAAATAAAACAATTTCATGTACTTCGTTTAGGGTTATCCTAGTTCTTCCTTAAACTTACATGTTCTCTAGTATGGTCTGAAATCAAGTGCTAATATCTATGAGTTATCCTTCGTAAGTGTGTTCTCATTAGTCACCCTTACTCAAAGTCATCCAATTTGATCTGAAATTCGTTAATTTCAGATTTACCCTCTTCATCCCCATATTGCAACATGAGTGAACCAAGGTCCAGAAGAGTAAAAATCACTGCAAAGAGACTGAGAAGTATGGAGGTTGGTGGTTCTTCCTCAGCTGCAGGGGACAAAATCACTGCACGGAGAGATCCTTACTACTCTCCCACTCTTCAAGAAACTAGGTTGGCTAAATATCAAGGAAGAAAGTTGACTTAAATTCGATATGCTAATGTATCTTGGTTAGTTGAGCAGAGATTTGAGTTCCCTTATCAGTTGAAGTTGCAAGGAGCTAATGCATTTTTGGAAATGCAGGATAAGATTTATTCATCCTTAGTTAGGGAGTTCTATATTAATTTTCAATATAAGGAAGGAGTGTATATGTCCTTAGTTAGTGGGAAAATTATCACTTTTGATGAATAACTATTTTTTAATGTTGGAGGACTATCCAGCACTGGGTTGCCTCTTGTGACTGCGAGAATGAGTTATGAGAATCATTTGATATTGTTGATATGTATAAGTCGTGTTTATGTGGAAAACACTTCTTTGTGGCAAGCGATTCGACCAAATTTGGGTTACTAACCATTGAGAATCGCCTCTTACACTAATTAATTGCATATATTCTTGTTCAGAGAAATACAAATAATGCCCAGCCCAAAATAAATGATTTGAAGCCGATGTTTGCTATTTGGGATGGAATTATGGTGAACTAGCCTGCTGAGATCCTCAAGTTCATGTTTGGAATTGCATATTCGTCGTCAATATTGCTTGCATACAGGATTTTTATATCCAGGATTATTAATTATTTGGAGATTGATACATTCGAGGTGGAATTTACAATGACTAACACTCGTGAGCATTTGGTCGGTGACAATCTAATACATAAGATGACTATCTACAAGTATGGTGATTCATAGATGTATCAAGAGGACTACAATACTATTGTGGACCTTGAATTGTCAGACGAAGAGGGCAATGAGAACTTACCTGAGTAGAAGTCTGATCCACCACAAGCTAAGGCTTCTCATATGTCTCAGGAACAATCTTTTTGGTTGCCTTATTTGGAGGCTATGGAACAGCAGCTTAATGGACGTATTGACTCTAAATTCCAATCCTTGAATGACATGATTGAATATGGGCTATCATCGTTATATGATAGAGTATCAGCCGATGTTCAGCGTGAGGTTGAGAGAACCAGAAATGAAATTTATAGAATCTCCTTAATCATGCAAACCATGAGCAGCTTTGCACCTCCACCTCCTCCTCCCTCTAAGTAGACTAGTTTAGGACTCTATTGTATTTTCCTATGTAGCTTAGGGTCTAGGGGTATGCGTGTTATGGCTTATGTTGATTTATTATGAACTTTATTTGGCTTGAATATTTGTAATTCTAATTCTGCATTATTTTGCTTTCTCGCCTTTTGTTAATTAATGTTGGTAATTGACTTGGCTATATTCTGTAATTTGATAAATATTGTTTAGTCTTCAATGATCTTATATTGCTTATGTTCATTCGTTATTATGCACTACATTGTTTAGCCTCAATTACAAGAACTCTCCGTGTTATGATCTGTTGCACAGATTAATCGATTATCATCAGTTGTTAATCGATTAATTATATCAACTATGTGCATTTGTTCAATTTACTACACTACTCTAATAGATTATTTATTCCTTTAATCGATTAAGATAATCTTCGACTGTAAATATTTTCTTTTTTTGTCTAATTTATTCCTATTAATGGCTTTTTGATTATACCAAAAGGGGAGAGAAAGTGTTGTTTGAAAGTTTTTCAGGTTGTACATGCTTCCGCATCCACCTAAGTAAAGGGGGAGAATCAAGTTGAGCTACCCTACATACTTCCTCATGCATGGATTGAGGGGGAGAACAAAGTAAGGGGGAGTCGCACAGAAACGTTTATACAACCTTGACAAAGTGTAAATCAGTTTGTCATCAAGCTTATCATTGATCTTATTTTTCCAAGTTTGTCATCATCAAAAAGGGGGAGATTTAAATTGAAAGAGGAGTCAATGTGCAAGGCTGCAAAGGAGATCTTCTGATTTGGTTTTGACGAAGACAAAGATGCTATAGAAAATCTTGAAGTCAATGACAAGTCAAGAAATAAAATATCAAGACTCAAGGTTGTCTTACACTTAGGAATGTTACTTTCTATTTTTAGAAGTCCTAAGATAATTGCTTAGTTGAGTCTAGGTAGGTAAACCCAAGGATGAGAATCTCACAGCCTTAAAATATTTTTGACTAAAATGAGTCATCATCCATCCATATTATGATTAGGTTGCATTAATTAAAATGATAGTATTTTCAAAATCATTCATTACATCAACGTACATCATATAGGAGGTTTGATTTAAAACAATGAAACAATTTTATGCTTAATTATTAATTGATTATGTCTTGCATTAATCGATTAAGAAGTTTTGAAAACCTGATAATCGATTAAGCTATGGGTTAATCGATTAATAGGAGTTCTGGTATATACCATCTTGAAATTTCTGATTAATAGAAATTTTAATCGATTAATTGAAGTTCCAATAGCTAAACATATTGAATTTCTTGGTGCCGCTAATTGATTAAGTTGCTCGTCGATTGATTAAGTTCAACAGAAGTATGTTATTTTTAAAATTCGTTAATCGATTATTTATTGGGATAATCGATCAAACTCTGTTGAAATCAGTTAGCTATAAAATATGTTTTCCCACATTTTTGCCTGCTCACAGGTTACAATCCAAAGTTTTCATATCTTGAAAAGATTCTCTGAGCAAATATTGTCACAGGAAAACTTGTAAAAGTTTCTTGTTTTGATATAGGGAAAAAGTTGTTAAGTGTTTCAATCTATTGCATTAGAGTGCATACCAAAATATTGTTTTTACAAACCTTGTCATACTCACTAACTTAGAATAAAAGTGGGCGTGTTGAAGTCAAGCTTGTCTTAGAGACTCTAGGTCCAAAAGGGAAAAACTTGTGTCTATTTGGAAGTGTGGTTGTAAAACAATATTCCTTATAGTGAATAAAAATCTCTGAGATGAGAAGGGGGGCAGCATGTAGTTTCCACGTGGACAAGCAAACGAACTAGAATAAAATTTTGAATCACATTCTTCTTTTCCCTTACTCTTTTAAATTCTGTCATTTCATATTCATTTTATGCTTTGATAAATTTCTTGATAGATATTGTGATTAAGTCCTTTTCTGTGCATATTTTGGATCAATCCCAGTTAGCAATTTGTGTCTATTAATCACTGAATTTTGTATTGCTTGTGAATTAAGAAACTGTTTTGGTTGTTTGTTTTCAGTTATAGGATAATTGATTATACCTATTAGTAATAGATTATCAGGCTCTATCAATAATCAATTATACACTCTGATTAATTGATTAACCAGACTATTTTCCATCTTCGTTGTATATCGGAAAAAGCGGTAAAAGTGGTCTTCTACACCTATTCACCATCCCCTCTAGGTGTAATTGTACCATGTGGTACCCCAATATATGTGGCCTACTAATCGAGGTCGTACCCAATGCAAATAATAAAACAATTAAAGGATAGTACTAGGAATTGACTCCTAAGTTATCTCCCAATGATTATCTTTCACACAAACGTTCAAACACCTTACACTAACACACACAGGGTTTTTTTTTGTTGATGTTATGGTATGAATATTAAGCTAAAATAGAACAGAAACAGTAATAAGCAGTAAAGTTGCTAAATCCCTTTGATTTCTTTGTTCACAACTCAATCCATGGTTTCAATATATTAACATCAGATTTTAAGTGATCATTTGTTGAGAATCGATTAACTAAGCAATGATCAACTCACAGTTAAATTTCTAAACCTCTAACTAAGAGAAATTGGCATAAGCAACAAACAGTTAACAAATTCACATGAATCAAATGATCAAAATCAGTTTCTAAATAGTGAATTCCTAATATGTTGAGAATCAATTAACTAAGCGATAATTAATTCATAGCTCAAATGTCTAAGCTTCAAACTAAGCGAAATCATCATAAACACATAACCTTTATAGATTCACATGAACTAAGCGATCATGTGCTAGAGAACTAATTGACTAAGCGAAAATTAGTTCACAAACCTAAATCAAAACCATTTGAAGAAGAAGAAGAAGAAGAAGAAGAAGAAGGAGGAGGAGGAGGAGAAGAAGAAGGACGAGAAGAAGGAGGAGAAGAAGAAGGAGAAGAAGGAGGAGAAGAAGGAGAAGAAGAAGGGAAAACCTAGCTAAGCCCCCAAAAGGGGGAAAACAAAATGCTATCTATTCTATTCTATTTCAATGTTGGAATGTCTCATGTTCAAGTCTAATGTGATATGTAAACCGAAATTGTAAAGTGTTATAAAGAGTAAAACTGAAATGGGCCCTAAACAATGGGCCCAAAATCAAAATGGAATTAAAGTCCTAAAATATATACAATCTTCACTTTAGGACACATCCTCCACTTGTAATGCCTAAAATGTCATTGGTGCCAAATATGACCTGAAAATGGAATTACATTTAATTAAACTAAATAATCCCAAATTAAATCCTAAAACAATTAATCATGCCAAACAAAGTCAATTAGACACCAAGAATCATTAACAATGGTAAAATAAGGTTATGAATAATGTGTAATATATGACTCATCACCTACTTTCCCACACTCATGGCAAGTTGCTTTGTCTTTGGGATATTTGCCCTTCTTCATTGAGTCTTTTGCATCTTCTTTATGAAACTTTCTTAGTCGTCCCTTCCTTTTTAAGAACTTTCTGAATTTTTTGACAAGGAGAGACATAGTTTCATCATCGATGTCGGAACCAAACTCTTCGTCATCAATTCTCTCTTCTTGACTTCTTGAATGTGAATTTGTTGCTTTGAATGAGATTCCTTCGATGTTCTTGTACGTTTGATCATGGAGTGTCAAGCATCCTAGCTCCATCTCGTGTTCTTGAAGGTTTCAAAAAAGTGTTGCGAGTGACATAGAATCCAAGTCTTCTGATTCTATTATAATTGTCACCTTTGGTTGCCATTTCCAATCAGGACATCTTAAAACTTTGTTAGTCAATTCACCATTATCAAACACTTTATATAATGCAACAAGATGGTTAACAATGTGAGTAAATCGCTTTTGCATATCACTAATAGATTCATGTGAAAACATGTGAAATAACTCATACTCATGTGTGTGAACACTCAATTTTGTCCTACCCTATTTAGTCATTCCCATATGTTAAAAAGACAAGGGAAGGACCTCACGTTACCAATTTTTTTCGTAAGAAAAATGAATGAGGAAAATTCGGTTTACCTTTGTTGTGAGTTAATAAGTGGATGAATAATTTTGGACTACCTTTTTCATGAGTTTATTCAAATGGCATTCAAAAAAAAAAAGGGCAAGGAGTCATGTGTGATAAACAACTAAAAGAAAGAGGGTATTATTTCCAGTTACAGATTTAGCAGGAATAGCAACAATTATGTGCAGTCATAAAGTTGATTAACCAAAACCCTTTCAGTACACACTCATAAGTAATGGACAGTTTTTAAAATGGAGCAATCAAAGTCAGGATAAGGTACAAGCTAGCAAGTTAATGACCCTAATTGCAATCATAACAGTCACCATAATTGATAGTAATCTCTGAACAGTTGGCAACTGAAAGGATTTCACAGTAGAGTCCTAACTCTATAAGAAGACCAAGCTACAAATACATAAGGACATGTTCATGATTCTGAAAAAATTTAGTAGCAAAAGACATACAACCAGATACTTTTTTACAGACATCCTGCATAATCATCATACCACATATTCGCATATCATAGACATTGGCCATAGATAAAGCAAACCGAAACACCAAAAACTCAGTTGCTAAAAATTCCATATACCTATCGCACATACATAACCAAAGTCATAGTCCTAACTCCTTAAATTTACTGTCCTAAATACACAACACCATACTTACAGCTATCTATCTTGATATCCCACATATCACACATCATATCCAATCAGAGAGCAATCCAGGAACGACGTACCGACATTACACAAAAAGGGTCATACGTATTGGGAGAAAACAACCAAAAAGAGAGGGTTAACATCCAAAAGGGCTAAAAGCATACATTCAGGTAAGTTGTTCATCCCATGTCATTCGAATAAACGCATTGTTTGTTGGTATTAAACAAATACATACCTCCATGTTCACATAAGGATAAAACGAAAAATGCATTGCAATGACATCCAAACAGTTTCGATCTTTTTATGAATAAATTAAAACCCGACTTTACATGTGTGTCACTGATTTATGATGATAAAATGGAATGAAATATTGCATTGAATCGGGTTAGAGTTCTTGTACCTCTGCTTTTTTTTTTGAGTAACCGTGAAGGAGGTGGTTTGAGAGGGGAGAATTACTAAAATTTGAGGCTTCCTTTCGTGGTGGAGATCGTTATTGGCTTGAACCGAGCAGAAAAGAGCAATTTCCTTCGTCTTCCATTAATGTCATCGCCGGCAAAAACGAAAAACAGAGGAAGAGGATGATGGCGTCGAACCCCACCACCACAGCAAGCCATTAGCCACCTTCGACGGAGAAGATAATCGGAGAAGGAGACTAGAAACGAATCGCCTTCGTCATCTCACCTCCGCGATTTTCTCTCTTCTTCTCACTTCTCTCTTCTTCTCACTTCCCTCTTCTAAACTCTCCCATGCCATCCAAGTCAAAAATGACAAACCTAAAACTAACCCCTCCCCCCTTCAATCCGTTTTCTTAGCTGGGCCTAACCCGAGCCCAGTAAACTTTTTTTCTTTTTTTTTTTTGTTTGTTTATGTCTTCTGTTATTTATTTGTTTTTTTTTTGTATTATACCAAATGAGTAATCTTATTTAATCAAAGAGGTTCTATTAAACTCTAATAATTATATGTTATTAGACAAATTAGTTTTATCAATAATATATTTTTTAACTATTTCAAACATTCTTTAAGATATGATGCGGCGCGGGCATTAGTCTTGCTACTTCATCTATCTTAAAGGTGAATAATTTTAATAACATATTTTTAAAACTATTTCAAATCTCTTCAAGATATGATGCGGCGCGGGCATTAGTCTTGCTACTTCATCTATCTTAAAGGTGAATAAATTTTAACAACATATTTTAAACTATTTCAAACCTCTTTAAGATATGATGCGGCGCGGGCATTAGTCTTGCTACTTCATCTATCTTAAAGGTGAATAATTTCAATAATATATTTTAAAACTATTTCAAATCTCTTTAAGATGTGATGCGGCGCGGGCATTAGTCTTGCTACTTCATCTATCTTAAAGGTGAATAATTTCAATAATATATTTTAAAACTATTTCTAATCTCTTTAAGATATGATGCGGCGCGGGCATTAGTCTTGCTACTTCATCTATCTTAAAGGTGAATAATTTCAATAATATATCTTTAAACTATTTCAAATCTCTTTAAGATGTGATGCGGCGCGGGCATTAGTCTTGCTACTTCATCTATCTTAAAGGTGAATAATTTCGATAATATATTTTAAAACTATTTCAAATCTCTTTAAGATATGATGCGGCGCGGGCATTAGTCTTGCTACTTCATCTATCTTAAAAATAAATAATTCCAAACAATGCATCTCAATTATTTCAAAAAATAATATATATCTTAAGGATAAATAAATTTCAACACAGTAGTTTAATTACTTTCAAAATCTCTTTAAGATTTGATATGGTGCGGACATTAGTTTATGCTGCTTCATCTTTTCTTAAAGAGAATACAATTTACATCAACTTTTCAAACAAAATAAACCAACACCAATTAATTTTCAAACCAGAACTACGTAGCCTTGATTTCCCTATTGCAGCTAGGGATACGTAGGAGCAAGTTGAATTCTTGTCAGGCACAACAATAAAAAATAAAACATTTTGTTTTTATTTACTGAATTTTAATAAATAATTTTAAGGGTATAAAAGTCCATGTTATTAGCGAGGGTACCGTTTTAATACGGGCGGACGGGGTGCTAACACCTTCCCCGATTCGTAATCGACTCCCGAGCTCAGAATCTCTGTTAAATGACCAAATTATCCTAATCGGGCGTAATTTAGAGTTTTCTACGTTTTAACCGCAAAAAACGTAGTGGCGACTCCAAAACAAATGGAAGAGGTAGGAATCGAGTTCGCCTCTCCCTAAGTCGCAGGGCCGGTCTTCCAACCGAAAATTGGGTCGTGACAGCTGGCAACTCTGCTGGGGATAACCCATAAGAGAGTCAGGCCCAGAGCCGCTAATTACATGGACTAGAATACCCTTTTTTTTCTCTTCTTTTTTTTGGTCTTATTTTTTAGAATGATATGTTGTTATATGTTTTACTTTCAATTTAATTATCCATGAGCTTGTATTTAACCTTCTTTGCAGCTTTGGGATGAGAGTTAATTCTTTGTACGAAAGGTTTGTCGCTTCCTCACACACCAACACGGTTCACTTGAGTTTTGCACACACATATGCCCTAGACCCGGGTGTTAGAGAGTAAGTTTGCAATAAGGGGAACATCCGCTCTGCCTGGTGTTAGATTCTATCTCACTGGCATTAGCATGATGGACCACCCAGATTGTTACCAAATGTTGTGAGTTATACGCTTGAGGGGCTAGACTTCTGTTTATAACCTGCAATATTTTGGGTTTCGTTTCTTTCGGGATTGGATGCAATCTGGTAACCTAGAAGTCTAAAACTTCTTTTCTCGAGTTCACTTTAATGAAATCTAGTTCCTCGCTCTAGGGCTGTCATCTCTAGAAATTCCGAAAACCCTGTAGGAATTACCAACGTAAGACACGGGAAGCGAACATTTATTATTGTTTCATATTTCGAAATTAATCATCTTTAATTTAGAAAAGCATACCATTCATGTATAAGCGACACAAAGATCTCTTCACACTTTAATGTCCTTATCATCCCAAATAAGGTTACGACCTAAGGGACATTCATCATGCATATCATTCATACATATCGTCCAAACATTTAACATTTTTATTTTTTTATTATATTTTTTTTCCAGATTACTTGATTCCGAGAGGTTATTGGTATAGTAAGACACGATGACTAGTTCTCAAGTTACAGATCATAACAACACTCCAACCATGAAAAACAAAGTGAAGTTTGAGGTGCAAATGATTGACGTGAGTTATTTGGTGGAGCTTGTCCCCACGATTCCGAAGGAAGTCAAAGATCAGTTTGCAAAAGAATATGGAAAATTGTTAGACCTTATCCTCGTCCCCATCGATGCTGATGCCTTAAGAGTTATGGGAGCAATGGCAAAATATTGGAGCCCAATCTTGCGAATTTTCGAGTTCCCAAATGTAGATGCCTCTCCAACTATCGAGGAATATGAAGTCCTTCTAGACATTCCTTTGTCCAACCGATTGAGAGTATACTTATTCACAGGCACCCAAGATGCAAATGAAGATATCATCAAAGAACTAATAGGTGTGGCCCCGACACCCTCCAATATAATCAAGCAAGGACCCTATTATGGATTAAAGTGGAGTTTCCTGAGAAAACATCTCGACCAGGTAGTGAAACAGGGAGATTGGGAAATGTTCAAGCCAGCACTAGCATTAGCCATATACGGTAAAACTCTGTTCCCTTTTGTTAATGATATGGTGGATCAGGGTGCCATTGATGTTCTACATAAGTTCAGAAAGTTTGGAGTGAATCCAGTCCCAGCCATATTATCGGATACTCTCCTTGCATTTCAGAAAAGCCATGAAAAGAGTATTCCCAAGATCCGATGTTGTGTACAACTGCTATATGTGTGGATGATGACAATGTTCAAGCATCACCAATACCCAGATTGGAGCCAAAACCCACTTCGCAGGTTCCGAAATACCTTTGTCAAACCAATGATGTTGTCTGAATGGGAAAAGTTGTTTAGGGAGGTTACCCCTAAGAACTTCGGCACTAAATGCAACATATATGACAAACATGATATGATAATGTACTCATGTGGGGATTACTCCAACATGGTCCTAATGGGTCCTAGGGGATGTCTTACTTTCACTCCTGCTTTAGTACTTGGCCAAATGAAGTGGGGTATGACCCCAGTCCGTGAAGAACAGTTACAAGGGTTTGTGATATGGTACAAGGACAGAGAAACGACTGACAAAACATTAGACGCAGTGAGGTATTCATTGAAGCGCATTCATATCTCCGGGATACATGAGTTGGGGGAGCGCAAGGCTTTCTATACTGATGAATACAAATATTGGCGGAATGAGAGGAGAAAAGGAAAAACAATCCCTGATGCTGACATTCCACCAAAACCGGCCGGTCCATCTGAAACTGAACTATTACTGACCGGGCAGATCAAAGTGTTAGGAGCCAAGCTGGAAGAGACTCGGGATCAGAAAGAAAAGCATGAGCTGACTATCGAGAAACTCTACAAGATTATAGATGCTCATAAAAAAGAAGAAATCAGTCTTAAGAGGGACTATGCCAACATGTGCTCTACATCTGAAAGGTATAGCCTACTTCGAGCTGTGAAGAATAAAGATGAAAAGATAGCTAAGCTGATCAGTGCTAATGAAGAGAAAGATAAGCAAATATCCGATCTGAACCATCAATTGAAGATTCGAAGTCGAGCCTTGCATACGGCGCAAATGGATATCCAGGTTTTGGAAGCAAAAGCTGAAAAGCTACAAGCCATTTCTCAGGACGCCAAGAATGAAGAGAACCATGCATGGGCCACCATGAAGGAATATCAGGCAGCTCTAGATAAAACACTCGAGAGGGAAAATCAGTTAAAGGCCATAATGGAAGAAATGGAGAAGGCACACCACCAAGCATTGGCTGAGGCTAATGATGATAAAGTATACCTCTCAGAACAACTGACTCTCCTTGAAGCTACCCACAAAGAGTTGGTAACCAGACAACAAGAATGGTCGCACAACTGGGATAATATGCTCCAAGAGTGCAAATGGGATAAGGACAGATGGGAAGAAAGGTGCCGAAAAATAATTGATGGTTTTGGGGATTTTGCGGGCGGCTGGTTGAGAACTTTCGAAGAGGCCCGGGGAGAACTACACATGTATCCGGAAACAGAGCTACGCCCGGCAATGAAAACATTCTATGAAACATGTGATGGGTTGGCCTGGAAGCTGAGGAAATGGAGAATTGCTGCAACTGGGGACTTTTGATATTTCATGTAAAAAAAAAAAAAAAAAAAAAAAAAAAAACAAAGAAAAATAAGCATGAGTAGAATCTCGATGTAATCTCCAATGAATATCAATAAAAGTTTCATTTTCCCTCAAGTATCTCCATGATTTCCTTCATTATATAAACTCACCAATCAATACACCATAAAGCCTTGATAAATGAGAAGCCCTCGCATTTAGATATGGTCTTGGTCGAGAACCCAAGGTTCCTTCTAAAGATTATTATCAACTGTAGATGGCCTTGTGGAGCACGCTCCCAAGTCACTAGATACAGGGCAAGGGGTTCAATGTTCATAATCTGCAACAAGAGAACAAATTTAGATGCGATCAAGGTCTAAAGCCTAGTGTTTCGTCTAAAGATTGGCATCAACGCAAGAGAAACTAATGGGGCACGCCTCATAGTCATCACATGCGGGTCAAGATGTCTTACTATACCAAGCTTCTCCAGAAACAAGGAATTTTCTTTTTATTTTTTGTCAAAATTTACAAAACTTTACAACTGTTTTTATTTAAAAATCGTATACAGGTGTAGTAATCATTGCTAAAAGACATCATTACAACACGAGGTCGCAATCCAGAACCATGGCCGGTCAAGAAACCCCCACAAATATGGAAGGAAAGTCAGAAATGACCGAGTTAAAGGAGCAAATGGCGGAAATGATGAAGATGATGATGAAAATGCAACAGGAGAATACTACTGGAAATTTTTCTAAAACTAGCCCTGGGGCTAAAACCACTCCTCCACCTCGCCAAGGCTCCTCCTCAAAACAAACCACAAAAGAGGGAAAAGGAAAGGGGTCTGAAACAAAAGAGCAGCAACATGATGGTCAAAATGACAACATGAGTCAGACTGAAGAAACAGATGATGAGAATACTGAACAGCCCACTGACGAGACTAACCCCAACGATGACATGAATTACCGTCCTCCCAAGGATGACAAACAACCTACAGGCCCGCAGACAGGAAAGGAAACCCACGGTAATAAAAAGAAGGAAAAGGATGATGAAATGTGGGATATGCTCAATGCGAGACTCAAGGCTGTAGAAGGGAATAATTGCCTGGATTTGAAAAATGTCTTTGAGATGTGCCTGGTCCCAGATGTCGTGCTTCCCCCGAAGTTCAAAGTGCCCTACTTTGAGAAATATGACGGGACGACATGCCCGAAGAGTCACCTCCATATGTATGCCCGAAAGATGTCGGCATACCATCACGATGATAAACTGTTAATTCACTGCTTCCAAGATAGCCTTGTGGGAATTGCTGCTTCGTGGTACATCCGCCTCGAGCGCAAGAATATAAGAACCTTTCTGGACTTGTCCAACGCTTTCATAAAGCAGTACAAGTTCAACGAAGACTCGGCGCCGGATCGAGCCGAGCTTCAGGGTATGACAAAGAAGGTCGCTGAGTCCTTTAAAGAATATGCTCAAAGATGGAGAGGGATAGCATCACAAGTCTTGCCTCGTTTAGAGGAAGATGAACAAATTACTATCTTCATCAATACTCTGCCGAACCCTTTCTTTGAAAAGATGATCGGGAACAATACATCCGACTTCAATTCCTTAATAAAAGTCGGAGATCTGATTGAGCAAAGCATAAAAGCTGGGAAAATCGCTGCTGAACAGACCGTGGAGTCTAAAAAACCCAATTATGCGAAGAAAAAAGAAGCGGAAGCCCATTACGTGTCTGGAGAATCTCACAAACCCCTCAACAAAAACAACCACAACCCGCGACCATACACACCTCGTCCTCACTACAACCAAACACAATACCAACCCATAGCATACATTAACCACAACCGCCCACCAACCCAACACAACCCTACACCCCACTACAACCAACCTCGTCCCAACCAATACCCTTCCCAACAAAATAGACCTCCTAACAACTATCAAACCCGTCCATACCAAAATTTCAACCGCAACCAACCTAGACCCTTCCAACCCCAAAGAACTTTTGACCCAATCCCGGTCACGTATGCCGAACTGTTCGCACATCTTCAAACAGAGAGAATATTGACCCCAATAGCAGGACAGACCCCAAATACCACAGCACCTTGGTACGACCCAAACGCCAACTGCGATTACCATTCCGGAATAATCGGGCATTCCACGGAGACCTGTAGGGCACTGAAGCACAGGGTCCAAGATTTGATTGACTCTAAGTGGCTAGAGTTCAAGGACACAGTTCCCACCATCACAGGCAACCCTCTACCCAACCACGGGAGTCAGGGAATAAACGTTCTAGAGCAGGACGATGATATGGCTGTGGTAGAGAAAGTGGAAGATATGAAGACTCCCTTGAAAGTTATATTCAAGGTATTGTGCCAGCAAGGTCTGGTGGAAATGGTGGGAGAGGGTGCATATGAAGATGATGTATGTTTGATGCATGGGATATTAGACCATACTGTAGAGACATGTACTGAGTTTAAAGCCTTAGTACAAAGGTTGTTGGACTCTCGATTACTGGTGATCGAGAAAAAAGTAAAAGGTTCTGATATTTTTGTCCTGGAAAGAGACCAGAAGATCCAAGACAGAATAATCACGAGGAAGTTTGTGCCAGTACTGAACATACCCGCTGGAACCCCATCATATACCGCTCCGCCCCGATGGATACCCCGTTCATATATAGAGTCAGGGGCAACGAGGCATCCAGGCCCTTTCCCTTACAAGTCTGACAAAGCCGTCCCATGGAAGTATCAGGGGAAATTGGTGGCGAAATCTAAACAAACGGAGGAAGTTGTGAACCTAGCTGGGGTTGGCAACATGACTAGGAGTGGCAGGGTTTATAGCCCTGTCGAGTTATCAAAAAAGATCATCAATGCCTCAAAGGGCAAAGAAAAAATTGTTGAAACATCGGAAGATAGACCAGAGCCAGAGGTTACCGAGCTGTTTCCGGATAAAATGGAGAGAGAAGTTTCTGAGGAGGAAGCATGTGAGTTCCTCCGGTTTATAAAACAAAGTGAATACCAAGTGATTGATCAACTGAGCCGCACTCCGGCCAAAGTGTCATTGTTATCATTGCTGATGAACTCGGAGGCTCACAGAGAAGTCCTCTTCAAAGTCCTAAATCGGGCACACGTCAATCACGATATTTCAACTGATAAGCTCGGCGGAATCATCAACAACATCATGATTGACAACTTTATCTCCTTCAGTGATCAGGAGATCCCAATAGAGGGTAGAGGGCATACTCGTCCTTTACACATATCCGTCATGTGTAAGGATTTTGTGATAGGGCGAGTGCTGATTGATAACGGAGCTTCACTAAATGTGATGACCAAGAGGACCCTATCCAAATTGCCAGTAGGAGATGCAATTCTTGGGCCGAGTTCGACAGTCGTCAAAGCCTTCGATGGAGCAAGACGTGATGTACTGGGAGAAATAGAACTGCCGATAAAAATCGGACCCTGTATCTTCAAAGTTCTCTTCCAAGTGATGGATATCAACCCCTCGTTCAGCTACCTATTGGGAAGACCATGGATACACTCGGTTGGTGCCATACCGTCGTCGCTTCACCAGAAAGTCAAGTTCATTACGGGCGGTAGACTTATAACAGTTATGGGGGAGGAGGACACACTAGTGTCTCAGCTGAGCGATGCCCCATACGTGGAAGCTGATAGTGAAGCCTTGGAAGCCTCTTTCAGAGCACTGGAGATTGCAAATGCTTCCTCTATCGAGAAAGGACTCCCAATGCTTAATCCTCTACCATCCAATGCATCAATCATGATGGCAAAATTTATGTTGAGGAAAGGATTCCAACCTGGAAAGGGTTTGGGGAAGTATGGACAAGGGATGAAGAACACATTAGTCCTCCCGTCCAATAGTGGTCGAGCTGGGCTAGGCTACAGTCCTAGTAACTATCGAGAGGGGGCTTCAGAGGATAAAGAAGGTGGAGTGGCCCAGTTAGGTACATTCATGTATAAAGGCAGAAAAGTACCCATTCCTCATATTAGTCAAAGCTTCATAAGTACATGCTTCATCAAGCCAGATACAATCGCCATGGTAGAAGATGGTCAACTAGAAAGCGATTTGGGGCCTGTGTATCAATGCATCCCAGGCACAGGATTAAGCAATTGGACGGAAGAAGACGTTGCTAGTGATGTTTATTATGCAATGTAATTACGAAACGTTTTAAGTCGTCACATGTCCAGTCCTGGGCATGTGGTTCTTTTATTTATAAGGGCATGTTTTTAGTTCATCAGTATGATTTCAATAAAACTAAGTATTGCATTGTATCCAATATCCTTCATTTTATTTTTTACAGTCTCCAATCAACCAAAAACAAATCAACCTAATACAAACCACTAACCATAATGCAGATCTGACAATGATTCTATAACTAATGACAACTTTAATAATCACCTGCCGAATTTTGATCACCCAATAAATCAAGCAGAGGAGGATAACGATGAAGAGTGGGAGGCGTCCCCAGAATTGCTGAGACTAGTCGAGCAAGAAAGCAGAGAGATCCAGCCCCATGAAGAACCGGTTGAATTGATAAATCTAGGTTCCGAAGAAGATAAGAAGGAGATTCGGGTAGGCACTATCATGGATACCTCCGAAAGAATGAAACTCATCGAGCTTCTGCATGAATACAAGGATGTATTCGCATGGTCATACGAAGAGATGCCAGGCCTAGATCGGAATTTAGTGGAACACAAACTACCACTAAAGCTAGATTCTAAACCAGTAAAACAAAAGTTGCGAAGAATGAAGCCGGAAATCTCCCTAAGGGTTAAAGAAGAGGTACAGAAGTGGTTGGAGGCAAAGTTCATAACAGTGTCTACCTATCCTGAATGGGTTGCAAACATAGCGGCGGTCCCAAAGAAAGGAGGAAAGCTTCGCATATGTGTCGACTACAGAGATCTTAACAAAGCCAGTCCAAAAGATGATTTTCCGGTACCTCACATCGATGCTTTAGTCGATAGTACAGCAGACCATGCCTTGTTCTCATTTATGGATGGTTATTCAGGATACCATCAGATCAAGATGGCTCCAGAAGATATAGACAAAACAACCTTTATTACCCCTTGGGGAACATTCCGATATCAAGTGATGCCATTCGGGTTAAAAAACGCCATGGCCACATACCAAAGGGCTATGGTAGCTATTTTTCACGATATGATGCATAAAGAGGTTGAGATCTATGTAGATGATATAATTTGCAAATCCAAAACGGAGGGGGAGCACGTCGCCAACTTGCAAAAACTCTTTGAAAGGGTACGGAAGTATCAACTCAAATTGAATCCCAGCAAATGCAGTTTTGGAGTAAAATCTGGGAAAGTCCTTGGATTCATCGTCAGCCAGAAAGGCATAGAAGTAGACCCCGAAAAGGTCAAAGCAATCATGGAAATGCCAATTCCTAAAACGGAGAAACAAGTCAGAGGATTTTTGGGTCGACTAACCTATATCTCTCGTTTCATCTCTCAACTGACTGCAACCAGTGAGCCCATCTTCAAGTTGCTGAGGAAGAATCAGGTCGTGAAGTGGAACGAAGATTGCCAGTCAGCCTTTGACAAGATCAAGCAATACCTGACAAAACCCCCGATCTTGATGCCTCCTATGCCAAGTCGGCCATTAATAATGTACCTAACTGTGTTAGATGAGTCTATGGGTTGCGTCCTAGGGCAACATGATGAATCAGGCAAAAAAGAGCATATCATATATTATTTGAGCAAGAAGTTTACTGGGTGTGAAATAAGATATACATTACTGGAGCGTACTTGTTGCGCCTTGGCTTGGGCAGCCCGTCGATTGAGGCAGTACATGTTGAGCCACACCGTCTGGTTGATATCCAAGATGGACCCAATCAAGTATATCTTTGAGAAGCCCATTCTGACAGGAAGAATTGCTAGATGGCAAGTATTATTATCTGAATATGACATCGTATACGTCTCTCAGAAGGCCATAAAGGGAAGCGTCATTGCCGATTATCTGGCCAACCAAACGGTAGTTAAAGAGGACTCGATGAAGGAAGAATTTCCCGATGAAGGAATTATGGTGGTATCTCCGGATAACGAAAGACGGGATAATGGATGGACACTGGTATTTGATGGGGCTTCAAATATATTGGGTCATGGCATAGGAGCGGTATTAATATCTCCGGAAGGCAAGTTCATACCCTTCACCGCCAGGTTGTGCTTTGATTGTACAAACAACATGGCGGAATATGAAGCATGTGCATTGGGTCTGGAAGCAGCACTAGAAACAAAAATCAAATCTTTGGAAGTGTTCGGGGATTCAGCTCTAGTGGTTCACTAGATTAAGGGAGAATGGGAGACTAGAGATAACAAGCTGATACCCTATAGAGACTATATCCAACAACTGGTTGAGCAGTTTGAGCAGATAGATTTCTACCACATCCCGAGGGAAGATAATAAGTTGGCAGATGCTTTGGCCACTTTGTCATCCATGTTCCAGATAGAGGGAGATAGCGTACCGGTTATCCGGATAGCTAGTAAAGATCAGCCAGCATACTGTTGTGTAATAGAATCAGAGTCAGATGGAAATCCCTGGTATCATGACATAATGACATACTTAAAAAGCAATGAGTATCCTCCCGGAGCAACAGATAATGACAAGAGAACTCTGCGGAGACTAGCTATGGGTTTCTTTCTCAATGAGAATATCCTATACAAAAAGAACCACGACATGGTATTGTTGAGGTGTGTAGACGCCAAAGAGGAAGAGCAGATCATTGAGGAAATACATGAGGGTATGTTTGGGACTCATGCTAATGGGCGTGCGATGGCTCGAAAAATCCTAAGAGCGGGTTATTTTTGGTTAACGATGGAGGGGGATTGTTGGGATCACGTCCGTAAATGCCACAAGTGCCAGATATATGCCGACAACATCAATGCACCCCCCAACCTGCTCAATGTATTATCAGCACCGTGGCCTTTTTCAATGTGGGGAATGGATGTTATTGGGCCCATTGAACCCAAAGCTTCTAATGGACATCGATTCATCCTTGTTGCTATCGATTATTTCACCAAATGGGTTGAGGCAAATTCATATGCAAGTGTGACTCGCAAGGTAGTGCTCCGGTTTGTGAAGAAGGAATTGATCTGTCGTTATGGGTTACCCCAGAAAATCATCACAGACAATGCCACCAACCTCAATAACAAAATGATGACGGAGATGTGTGAAGAGTTCAAGATCAAGCATCACACTTCTTCACCATATAGACCCAAGATGAATGGAGCGGTGGAAGCAGCCAATAAAAATATAAAATAGATAGTCCAGAAAATGGTGGTGACCTATAGAGATTGGCACGAGATGTTGCCATTCGCACTGCATGGGTATCGAACTTCGATCCGCACATCAACTGGGGCAACACCCTACTCATTGGTCTATGGGATGGAAGCAGTTCTACCGATAGAGGTCGAGATTCCCTCATTGAGGGTACTGGCTGAAGCCGAGCTAGAAGAAGCAGAATGGGTCCAAGCTCGACATGACCAGTTTAATTTAATCGAAGGGAAAAGGTTGGCGGCTATATGTCATGGCCAACTATACCAAAGGAGGATTATGAGGGCTCATGCCAAAAAAGTACGTCCTCGAGAGTTCAAGGAAGGGGACCTGGTGCTTAAGAAGATATTGCCAATACAGAAAGATCACCGAGGGAAATGGACTCCTAACTATGAATGCCCGTATGTGGTAAAAAAGGCTTTCTCAGGTGGTGCTCTCATACTAACCAACATGGATGGGGAAGACCTTCGTCTTTCAGTAAATTCTGATGCAGTGAAGAAATATTATGCATGAGGCGGCTTCCTATAAAAAAATAAAATAAAAAATATATATACAAAAATAAAAAAAACATTTTCCTTAGAAATATCGATGTAATGATCATAATCACCATTTTTCATGCATGTTTTAAAAATTAAAATGGAGAATGATGTAGGAAAATTCCCATAAAGTGTGAACCCCAAATGACTATTTCCAATGATATAAGGCTTCTTTGTAATCCCCAAACACCATGGAAGATATCCCTAGTTACCCCTTTCGAGCCTAGACGTCAGGAAAGGAGATCCATTCTAAATGAACCCGTAAAAATATCTGTAACCAGGGAAGGGTAGCTTTCCAATATTCCTCAAAAAGCTCAAAATGTAGCTACAGACTAAGGGAGTGAGAGCCTAGGAATTCCATGAATGAAAGAAAGTCCCAAAGAAAAATTCCGCTAAAGCTCATGACGTGCTTTAAGCAAAAGTTAGGACGAAGACATACTAGACTCTCACTCACAATGAAAAAAAAAGCAAAACAGTAAAAGTCAAAGAGAGGAATAATTGGATGTAGGATATTGGAGAAAAGGAGATGAAGGGGGAAGGGAAACACATTTTGAGCTGTTATACCTATTTTCTTGAAAAAACTATTCCGCCAGGCCACAATTCAAGCCAGAAAAGTCCTTGTTGAGGAATAGATCGTTTGGGATCACACTAGGGTAAGAAAGCAAACTGACTCCGAAAAACACAAATTTCTAAATGCATTCTTACTATCAAACCAACACTAAGTGATCATTACATCGAAGTTCCTAACGAATAATGAAAAAAAAATGAAGAAAATATGACCCGTTAGGTCGAAAACCCGGAAGGGCGGCCTAAGCAAAAGTTAGGGAATATATATGAAAAAAAAAAAAAGGAAGTCGCCCCAATCAGAAAAGGCAATGCAAGTGCATCACTAAAGATATGGGTTTTCAAGACAGGATTCTGGGGCAGAAATTATTGGATGAAACACTCTCCTCCAATAAATTCTTAGCAATGATCTTAAAATCTTTTGAGCGTAAGGCCAGAGCTTCAACGTGGGCGAGCAAGATACTGGGGCAGTTTATTGGACAGTTATTCTTTAAACTCTTGGGCCGAAAACTCGGTGGTGTCATCAATCAGTAGTAACTTTGGAGAAATACTGGGGCAAATTTATTGTAGGAATCAGAAATTCGGTTGAAAATCAACTAATGAAAATTAGTGTTGTCATTCTTATATAGATAATTGAAAGAGATGTCATATACACTTTCCCGAAATTTTTCCACTCCTCCATCATACCTTATTCCCTCCATGCATGACTATGTTTATGTAAATTATACTGATGAACAATAAAACAACCTTTTATGATGGTCGACTAAAAAAACAAAGTAATGGCACACGCTAGCGACTCGTAGATCCTCGCCCGAAATTGCAGCTATTCATTCCAAAATGTAAAGGTGTCTTAAACCAAATGCAATGATTGCGACACTTAATAAAGCGAGAAAGCAAAAATTTGTAAAATGAATCTCATAGGAGATTACCGAATTGATACACATTCCATACACGTATTCCAACCATTTAGTTCATTCATACCATGCATTCATTCATAACATACATTCATAGAAAAAAAAAAACAAAAAAAAAACTTTAGACCTTAGTGGGTAAAAGGGGTAGACCAGTTAGAATCAACCGTCATGGTCCCTTAGCCTAATGTCAGCTAAATAGGTTGTATTTTCATCTTGTCTCGAGCCACTGAGAGCTCGCAAATTCATTTTCTGTCTCGAGCCACTGAGAGCTCGCAAATTTATTTTTATGTCTCGAGCTACTGAGAGCTCGCAAATTTATTTTTATGTCTCGAGCCACCGAGAGCTCGCAAATTTATTTTTATGTCTCGAGCCACTAAGAGCTCGCAATTTATTTTTCTGTCTCGAGCCACTGAGAGCTCGCAAATTTATTTTTATGTCTCGAGCCACCGAGAGCTCGCAAATTTATTTTTATGTCTCGAGCCACTGAGAGCTCGCAATTTATTTTTATGTCTCGAGCCACTGAGAGCTCGCAATTTATTTTTCTGTCTCGAGCCACTGAGAGCTCGTAAATTTATTTTTATGTCTCGAGCCACTGAGAGCTCGCAATTTATTTTTCTGTCTCGAGCCACTGAGACCTCGTAAATTTATTTTTATGTCTCGAGCCACTGAGAGCTCGCAATTTATTTTTATGTCTCGAGCCACTGAGAGCTCGCAAATTTATTTTTATGCCTCGAGCCACTGAGAGCTCGCTAATTTATTTTTATGTCTCGAGCCACTGAGAGCTCGCAATTTACATTACCTTCTCGAGCCACTGACAGCTCGCAAATTTATTTTTTTGTCTCGAGCCACTGAGAGCTCGCAATTTACTTTACTTTCTCGAGCCACTGAGAGCTTGCATATTTATTTTACTACCTTGAGCCACTGAGAGCTCGCAATTTATTTTTATGTCTCGAGCCACTGAGAGCTCGCAATTTACTTTACTTTCTCGAGCCACTGAGAGCTTGCATATTTATTTTACTACCTTGAGCCACTGAGAGCTCTTAGTTTATTTTACGATCTCGAGTCAGTGAGATTTCGCGTATTTACTTTATTGTCTCAAGCCACTAAGAGCTCGCAAATTTATTTTTCTGTCTCGAGCAACCGAGAGCTCACAATTTATTTTATTTTCCTTGAGCCTTGTATGTCCATTGACTAGGCCATGACAAAATTCATGTTCATTTCTTTACTAGTTACTTACAATGATAGCATGCAAACTTTAGTTTACTTGCTTTCAAGGTCAGCAACAAGTAAAGAGGGGCAGCTGTGAACACTCAATTTTGTCCTACCCTATTTAGTCATTCCCATATGTTAAAAAGACAAGGGAAGGACCTCACGTTACCAATTTTTTTCGTAAGAAAAATGAATGAGGAAAATTCGGTTTACCTTTGTTGTGAGTTAATAAGTGGATGAATAATTTTGGACTACCTTTTTCATGAGTTTATTCAAATGGCATTCAAAAAAAAAAAGGGCAAGGAGTCATGTGTGATAAACAACTAAAAGAAAGAGGGTATTATTTCCAGTTACAGATTTAGCAGGAATAGCAACAATTATGTGCAGTCATAAAGTTGATTAACCAAAACCCTTTCAGTACACACTCATAAGTAATGGACAGTTTTTAAAATGGAGCAATCAAAGTCAGGATAAGGTACAAGCTAGCAAGTTAATGACCCTAATTGCAATCATAACAGTCACCATAATTGATAGTAATCTCTGAACAGTTGGCAACTGAAAGGATTTCACAGTAGAGTCCTAACTCTATAAGAAGACCAAGCTACAAATACATAAGGACATGTTCATGATTCTGAAAAAATTTAGTAGCAAAAGACATACAACCAGATACTTTTTTACAGACATCCTGCATAATCATCATACCACATATTCGCATATCATAGACATTGGCCATAGATAAAGCAAACCGAAACACCAAAAACTCAGTTGCTAAAAATTCCATATACCTATCGCACATACATAACCAAAGTCATAGTCCTAACTCCTTAAATTTACTGTCCTAAATACACAACACCATACTTACAGCTATCTATCTTGATATCCCACATATCACACATCATATCCAATCAGAGAGCAATCCAGGAACGACGTACCGACATTACACAAAAAGGGTCATACGTATTGGGAGAAAACAACCAAAAAGAGAGGGTTAACATCCAAAAGGGCTAAAAGCATACATTCAGGTAAGTTGTTCATCCCATGTCATTCGAATAAACGCATTGTTTGTTGGTATTAAACAAATACATACCTCCATGTTCACATAAGGATAAAACGAAAAATGCATTGCAATGACATCCAAACAGTTTCGATCTTTTTATGAATAAATTAAAACCCGACTTTACATGTGTGTCACTGATTTATGATGATAAAATGGAATGAAATATTGCATTGAATCGGGTTAGAGTTCTTGTACCTCTGCTTTTTTTTTTGAGTAACCGTGAAGGAGGTGGTTTGAGAGGGGAGAATTACTAAAATTTGAGGCTTCCTTTCGTGGTGGAGATCGTTATTGGCTTGAACCGAGCAGAAAAGAGCAATTTCCTTCGTCTTCCATTAATGTCATCGCCGGCAAAAACGAAAAACAGAGGAAGAGGATGATGGCGTCGAACCCCACCACCACAGCAAGCCATTAGCCACCTTCGACGGAGAAGATAATCGGAGAAGGAGACTAGAAACGAATCGCCTTCGTCATCTCACCTCCGCGATTTTCTCTCTTCTTCTCACTTCTCTCTTCTTCTCACTTCCCTCTTCTAAACTCTCCCATGCCATCCAAGTCAAAAATGACAAACCTAAAACTAACCCCTCCCCCCTTCAATCCGTTTTCTTAGCTGGGCCTAACCCGAGCCCAGTAAACTTTTTTTCTTTTTTTTTTTGTTTGTTTATGTCTTCTGTTATTTATTTGTTTTTTTTTTGTATTATACCAAATGAGTAATCTTATTTAATCAAAGAGGTTCTATTAAACTCTAATAATTATATGTCATTAGACAAATTAGTTTTATCAATAATATATTTTTTAACTATTTCAAACATTCTTTAAGATATGATGCGGCGCGGGCATTAGTCTTGCTACTTCATCTATCTTAAAGGTGAATAATTTTAATAACATATTTTTAAAACTATTTCAAATCTCTTCAAGATATGATGCGGCGCGGGCATTAGTCTTGCTACTTCATCTATCTTAAAGGTGAATAAATTTTAACAACATATTTTAAACTATTTCAAACCTCTTTAAGATATGATGCGGCGCGGGCATTAGTCTTGCTACTTCATCTATCTTAAAGGTGAATAATTTCAATAATATATTTTAAAACTATTTCAAATCTCTTTAAGATGTGATGCGGCGCGGGCATTAGTCTTGCTACTACATCTATCTTAAAGGTGAATAATTTCAATAATATATTTTAAAACTATTTCTAATCTCTTTAAGATATGATGCGGCGCGGGGATTAGTCTTGCTACTTCATCTATCTTAAAGGTGAATAATTTCAATAATATATTTTTAAACTATTTCAAATCTCTTTAAGATGTGATGCGGCGCGGGCATTAGTCTTGCTACTTCATCTATCTTAAAGGTGAATAATTTCGATAATATATTTTAAAACTATTTCAAATCTCTTTAAGATATGATGCGGCGCGGGCATTAGTCTTGCTACTTCATCTATCTTAAAAATAAATAATTCCAAACAATGCATCTCAATTATTTCAAAAAATAATATATATCTTAAGGATAAATAAATTTCAACACAGTAGTTTAATTACTTTCAAAATCTCTTTAAGATTTGATATGGTGCGGACATTAGTTTCTGCTGCTTCATCTTTTCTTAAAGAGAATACAATTTACATCAACTTTTCAAACAAAATAAACCAACACCAATTAATTTTCAAACCAGAACTACGTAGCCTTGATTTCCCTATTGCAGCTAGGGATACGTAGGAGCAAGTTGAATTCTTGTCAGGCACAACAATAAAAAATAAAACATTTTGTTTTTATTTACTGAATTTTAATAAATAATTTTAAGGGTATAAAAGTCCATGTTATTAGCGAGGGTACCGTTTTAATACGGGCGGACGGGGTGCTAACACCTTCCCCGATTCGTAATCGACTCCCGAGCTCAGAATCTCTGTTAAATGACCAAATTATCCTAATCGGGCGTAATTTAGAGTTTTCTACGTTTTAACCGCAAAAAACGTAGTGGCGACTCCAAAACAAATGGAAGAGGTAGGAATCGAGTTCGCCTCTCCCTAAGTCGCAGGGCCGGTCTTCCAACCGAAAATCGGGTCGCGACAATGTGTCAATGCATTTAATCTAACTCGCTTGACCTCACTAGTGTCTTCATAGGTTACTTGTAAAGTATCCCACATTTCCTTGACACTTTTGCATTGAGAAACCTAAAGAACTCATTATATGAAAGTGCGGAAAAAATAATATTTTTTGCTTTCAAATCAAGTTGCACTTTTCTCTTTTCCTCATTTGTCAAGAGGCTTATTGATTTCTCTTTGGTTTCTCTTTCCACCAAGAATAGTGGAATATAAGATCCATATTGTATGGACCCAAAAATATGTATCAATACCCTCAATAAATAACCTCATTTTGACTCTCTAGTAGGCGTACCCCTCGCCACTGAAAACTGGAGGGCGATTGATGGATGAGCAATAGCCGCCGAAAGGGTTAGTAGAGCCCATTGTGAAAAATGCCTAGGATCAACGATCTAAGCGGTAAAGCTAGCACTATCGTACTAGCTCTGATACCACTTATTGGATAATAAGGGCTTAAAGACACTTATAGGGGGTGAATAGGTGTAGCATATCACAATTCCCATTTTTCTAGTTAATGAGATATTCTAAAAAATCACTAGTTTAATCAATTAACTCTAGTTAATGAGATATTCTTAATCGATTAACTCTAGTTGTGTTTAATCGATTAGCATAAGGTTTATTCGATTAATTTGAGTCTTTGAACTCTTCAGAAACAGAATCCTTGTGAGACAAGAGACTACATATCAATCAATTACCGATTCAATTCACTTAACGAATTTATGCCTAGTTATCAACAAAACCAAGAGCATGCGATAAACTCAAAAAGTAAAACAAGTCAATTATGCAAATAGTAAATTGATTGAAATTAAAGAGATGAGGGATAGAGAGAATCAAGATGACGATCTTTTATGTCCACTTGCAAACTATATTTAGGTCTCCCATTATGATCTTGGGAGATTTTTCTTCACTATTTGAAAATCAAATGTTCTACAAACTCACTTCCAAATTAATACAGGACTCCCTTCTTCGCCCTAGAGTCCCCAAGATGGTTTGGCCTTCTTGTAAGACTAAGATAGCAACTAAGAGGGGGGGTGAATTAGTTGACTTAAGACCGTGATCGATTTTTCTGCAATCTTAGAGTTAGTAGCAACGGAAAATATAATGCATAAAAATATCAAATAAAAATCAAGGAGATAAGGGAAAAGAGAGTACACGAGGATTTTTATAGTGGTTCACCTTCTTTTCCACCGAATGTTACATCCAGTACTCTTGCAGCACAAGAGATTTCTTCACTAGATATCAAGAGTAGTAATTACAAAATTCTCACCCCGAGACTTCCTTGTATCTTACTCACTCTCCAATACCTATGTCACTCTCTTGGAAAACAACCTTTCCAAGTGACTATAACCCTTTTCTAATCACACCCTTGTGATAGAAAATATTGTACAAACTTGAAGAAAATAGTTAGCAATGGCAAGGATTGCTTTATACAAGATATGATAAGTAAACTCTCTTGCAATCCAATAACTCTTTGTATACTTAGTATACAATGCTCATATGGTTAGAAAGATTTGAAATGCTCTTCACAACTTCAGAAAGTTATTTCGAAAGTGAAAAACAAGTTGTAGAAAAAGTGCAGAAAAAAGTGTTTCAAAAGTTTAGATTTGCATAAGTGAGTTGTGATTTTGATGTGTGAAAGTTGTGTGAAAGTTCTATGAAAGTTGTGCGTTGAGTCTGAGTTCCAATGCCTTTATATAGACTTTCCAATCAGCCATAACACCTTTAGGAAAGGGTAGGATTCGTTTGAAATGAAACGATCTCGTTTGAGATGAAAGTTGTTCAGATTGAATCTGAAAATCTGGTGTAATAGTTCTCAGTAATCGATTACATCATAGGGGTAATCGATTACCCAAGTGTTATGTCCAAATTAGATACCAATTTTCATGTTGAGTAATCGGTTACTCAAGTTGTAACGACTCTCAGTAATCTATTACAATACTTAGGTAATCGATTACCTAAGCCTACTGTCCAACTGAGTGACTAATTATCAACTGAGTAATCGGTTACACTGATAGTAGTAATCGATTATTGTGTTTCAGTTTTTGTTAGTTAACTTATTTCTCACTCGTGTAACCTGTTACATGGTTCCAGTAATTTGTTACTCAATCATAGTAACATGTTACTCAGATCCAGTAACCTGTTAGTCAGTGTTTTGAAAATTGTTTTTATTAAAACTTATGAATCTTGTTTTTCGTTAAAAATATACTTTTTGAGCATTATTACTAATAGTATAACTTAAAGAACGTAAGGATAGAAGTACCTATGACTTAGACTCTAAATTTCTTGAAGTTTTATCTTCATTGTCTTCATAAGTATTCTTCCTTATTCTTCTTTTTGTGATGTTGGTGTCTTCATCAAAACCGTGCCAAAGTCAAGAATAAGATCTTCTTCACACTTCTACCCGAGTCTAATGGATACTCAACACCACTTCACCACTTCTAAGAGTCTGGCCCCAGTCACTTATCACTCCCAACCAAGACTCTTGTATATATAAAGATAAAAACCTAAACGCAACTAGGATTCCCCAACAGAATTCTCGACCAAGGTGATACAAACACACCTAGAGAATTTCACCAAAAACGTCTACAAGATTCTTAAAGTTACTTGCACCTTAATGTGCGAATTTATAAATAATATCAGTCTTAACACTAGCCTAGAAATCTCACAAAGACTCAAAAAATATTTTATGTCATTAAGCTAGGTTTTCCAAGATTGAAATGGAAATTAATGCACAATGGATAATTCTTAAAATTATCCCATCTCTCTTTGAGAATAAAAAAAAACTTATGACTTTTCTCGCAATAAAAAATTCACTTAAGGATAAGAAAATTAAGATAAAAAATTTATGTGAGCCTATGAGCAATCTAAGAGCACATAGAATAAATCAGCTTTTATACAAAACTATTTTTTGTTGGACTTAATTAATTAACATGCAACTTAATCGATTAACGATCCAAAAAAATCCAAGATTTCAGGTACTTTAACTTCATTTAATAGATTAATCTCATACTTCAAAAATCTTATTTAATCGACTCACCATCCACCTCCTCCCAAATATTTACTTCAAAAATCTTGCCATTTATCTTCATTTCTATAAAGCTCTGAATCTGTGTCTTCAAAGAAGTTTTGATCAACAACTACATTTATCAAACCCAGACTTCCTAATGGTATCTTCTTCAGCCGAGATCAGCGAGCGAAATTTGTTGGCTAACGATTCAAAGAAAAGTAAATTCCATGCATGTAAAGGAACTCCAAAGCAATTTATCCAATTCGTTCTGTAGTCAGCCACAATATCTTCTGAGTTCTGACCATGAGGCAACTGACAAGAACACATTTTTGAGACACTCCTCTAAATCCTGCAACTGAGTTTCCGGTTATGGTAAGTTCCCCTCACCTCCTGATCCTGATTCTTATCTTGATAGAAACCCACCTAGGCCCAAGTCTAAGAAAGCCAACATGATCATCAAGCAAGCCAAACTCCTAGATGACCCACCCGATGGAGGCTTGAAGGCTTAAGTTTATTTTGCATTTTGTTGTTTTGAATAAGTGGGGATCCTATGTCCCACCTTTAATTTTAAAGTCATGTCTTTATTTTACTTAGGAAATTAAGTTGGTTTAGTCTTTAAGCTTAAGTCATGAAAAAGGTTGTAATTACTAGCCAAGACTTGGCCCAAACATGAAGCCCACAAGACATGCATGACCAAACCATGCAATTCGGCCAAGCCATGCACAAGACAAGCCAAGGCCAAGTCAGCCACGTAAACATCAAGAATGCAAAGCCATGCACAAAGTCAAGCTAAGGCCTATGTCCACGTGAGAATCCTACATGCAAGCCATGCACTTGAATAATTCAAATTTGAATTAGTGACCATATTTTAAGAGGTCACCGTCCACATTGATTAGGCCATGGAGAAAACAAGGCATGATTAATGTGGATTAAATTTGTGGTCCCCCTTGAATTAAGTGTGTTGGCTACATTAAAAGAGTTGCATAAAACCAACACAAAGCCATTAAGCATCCACGGATTCAAGGCATTATTTGGATGCTGAGTTTAATTAACATGTGGGGACCACCTGAGGCACTTTAAAGAAGCATGTAGAGTTACAAGGCTTGGTGTGCTACCTTAAAGCCAAACACCATTACAGCCGCCAACATGGAGCAATGTATCAAGCCACTTACACAACCACATACTTGAAGCTTAGGATACTTTTTATGTGTTTTATTTGCATTTCTAATTAAGCATTAGCATTAGCCTAGGAAGCCAAAACCGTGGCTTAGTCTATATATGTAGGCCACGGCCATTTGTAAACTTTAACTTTGAATTTGATTAAGAGAAAACCTTTGTGTTTTGAAGTTGAGCATAGCTCCTTACCCCTTTTTAACTTATCAAGCTTTGCTTGTGGCGTTATTTTGGCTTATCATCCTAAGTGGTGTGGGGCCTACCCATCCTCATCAACATCCTTGTTGTGGCGGAACACACTTGGCTTATCAAGCTTTGCTTGTGGCGCCTACCATCTCAAGTCTACTTCATCATTCTTTTATCCAACACTTATCCAACACCAATCCTAACCCCTAAACACTATTCACGGCCAGAAGCCAACCCAAACAACCCCCTACACAACCCAAGCCGAGACCAAGCACCCTAAGCCAAGAATTTGCCCTCTCGGTCAAATTACCCATACACCATACTTCCCTCGGCCAAAACAAAGGCCCATCACTCCAAACACTCTCAAACCCCTAAGCCAGCCCCTACAACCCATAAACAACCAAAAATATCCGAAAACCATTCAAAGGCTACTTTTGGGCTAAGTTTCAAGCAAAACGAACTTCAAGCAAATACCAACCATAAGGAGGTTGCTATCAAGTGGTATCAGAGCTAGCTTTGCTTGAAAACGAAATTATGGAGGATGAGGATAGCCAAAGGAACAACATCTTTCATTCTAGATGTTTGGTCTATGGTAAGGTATGCTTATTGATGATTGATAGTGGCAGCCGTGCCAACATTGTCAGTTCAAGAGTTGTCAAAAAGCTAAACCTTATAACTATACCACATCCCTCTCCTTATCGACTTCAACGCTCAAATGAAGATGGGGAAGTCATTGTGAATAAGCAAGTCGAAATTCCCTTTACCATAGGGAAGTATGAAGATTTGGTTCTTTGTGATGTTGTTCATATGGAGGCTTGCCATATAATTTTGGGTCGTCCATGGCAATATGATAAAAGAACCCTCCATGACTGTTTTTCAAACAAAATAACCTTTTTACACCTAAACCGAAAGGTGGTGTTGTCTTCATTATCTCCTAAACAAGCAAAAGAGGATCAACGAAGGTTGAGCAACAACTCAAGAGGATTCTCACGTGGACATAGGCCTTATTCAAGTGCATGGCTTGCATGTAGGATTCTCACGTGGACATAGGCCTTAGCTTGACTTTGTGCATGGCTTTGCATTCTTGATGTTTACGTGGCTGACTTGGCCTTGGCTTGTCTTGTGCATGGCTTGGCCGAATTGCATGGTTTGGTCATGCATGTCTTGTGGGCTTCATGTTTGGGCCAAGTCTTGGCTAGTAATTACAACCTTTTTCATGACTTAAGCTTAAAGACTAAAACAACTTAATTTCCTAAGTAAAATAAAGACATGACTTTAAAATTAAAGGTGGGACATAGGACCCCCACTTATTCAAAACAACAAAATGCAAAATAAACTTAAGCCTTCAAGCCTCCATCGGGTGGGTCATCTAGGAGTTTGGCTTGCTTGATGATCATGTGGCCTTTCTTAGACTTGGGCCTAGGTGGGTTTCTATCATATCTTGTCTTGAGAACCTTTCCCTATTGAACCTTGGGATATTGGCAAAAACATTTTTATCGTTTATCTAAGTATTGTCCAGTTTCAGTTCATGTTATTTTTTGTCCTTTACTTTCTCAAATCTTATGAAGGAAAACCTCTGTTCATTCCTATTTCTTTTAACTGGGATGAAGACATCGCTAACTCTTCCATACTTTTGGAAAGATCTCCATAGATCACTAATGCTGAATTCTTATGGAAAATTTGTTAGTGATCTTTGGAGACTCTCCACCGGTGTTTTAGATTGCGGTCGCGATTGCGGTAACGGTTGTGGTTACTACGATTGTGGTCATTGCGACCGTTGTGATGTGGATTGCGGCCGTTGCGATGTGGATTGCGGCCATTGCGGTGTGAATATTTTGTGATTACAACAATATTTTTGAATCTGATGCGGTCCGATGCGGCCGCAACAGTGCTTTGTTGTGGTTCTTGGTGTGAAATTCAATCACACCGCAATCGCGGTGTGTTGCCGGCCGCGTCCGCATTATATATTGCGGAACACATTTTAGAACACTGCTCTCCACTCCACTATTCTCCATCACTGATTCTTCTATCTGAATAGTTGTTTTGGAAAAGGTCCTCCTCCTCTAGTGGTATCGAGGTAACTTTCCTAGGTCGGGACGAATTTGGGATATGGGCGCTCATAATGCGTGGGTCTCTCCGGGCAAAAGTGTAGGGTCGATATTTGGACGAGTCGTGAGGATCTTTCCTGCTATTTATTTCCAGGGTTCTCTCTGATGATCTCTCTGAGGTTCTCTCTGGTGTTCTCTCTAAGGTTCTCTCATTATTTTGTGATTAACTGGCCTTGAAAATCCTCAACAAACTAGTGTGACTCTTCCCATCCAACCCTTTTTAGTACACAGTTACTCACATATATAGCATACATACCTCTCTAGCTGTTAGGATATGATAATATCTTAATGTGTTAATTCTCACAACATTTAAGATTTAAGATATGTGTTTAAAACTCTAGTAACCATGAACAACTGGCACTTAATATTTATAGAAGAGTTAATTACACTAACATTTCATGAGTTTTAGTGAAATTATATAAATCATATTTCCATTTTTTGTTTTTAGATGAACCACCCCTAATTTTATACCTATATTACACTGACCATTCCATATGGCATATAAGTGTAATATTTTAAACAAAAAACATGTGATGTGTGTAATTAAATTTAAAAAAAATATTTTATATTGTGTAGACAAATCAAAATAATATAAGAGTCAATACATAGTCATTATTTGGTTCATTATAAAATAGTATAAGGGTTATATAAATATCTTATTAGAATTGTTAATATATTGTATTATGAAACAAAAATAATAAAAAGACACTCAATTTTGTACTATTTGGAATTGTCTATCCAATATATAATATTTTGTTTAACTTAATTATATTCATCACACATTTTTGTTTAAAATATTACATTTATATATATAATAAGAGTGATCAGTGTAATATATATATATATAAAATTGAGGGTTGTTTGTATAAGAGTGATGGGTGGTTCATGTTAAAACAAAAAATAAATAATAATTTATATAATTTTACTAAAATTCTTCGGTGTAATTAAGTCATTTAATATTTATATTGGGCAAGCCAAAAGCATTAATTAGTGGAAGACGAGGATGTGTACAAAAGCCGTATGCATCCAAAGCCTAAAGTTGTCCATTGTGTTTTTTTTTACTTAACTCAATAACTTATTAACTTTGGTTTGTTGTTATTTTTATTTTCTTTAATTTAATTTAAGAATTTAAGTAAATACAAGTATAGTCCTGTGCTAGATTTATGTAATTTAAACTATATTTTAATTTACTAGCTAGTATTATATTTATTATTATTTTTAAATAATAGGTTTAAGGGCGCCTTGATTTTTTTTACTTCTTTCATTCCATTCCACTCTTCCAAACTAGGGACAAGAGAATTTTCGTTTATCATCCTTTTTATTCTATTATGTTTCACCCCTCCAAACAAATTATACAGCTTTGGCTTTCAATAGTGACAGTAACTTAAAAGTTATTGTTAACAAAGTTTTATATTGTTTTTAATTAATATTAATATAATATTACATTCCTTATATTTTCATCCCCTCCCATTTTATTCTATTATGTTTCATCCCCTCCTTTGTCTTTCAATAACCATGGTAACTTTAAAATTTTATTGTTAACAACAATTATGCGTTTAAAATGTTATGACTAAATAAAGTATTGGAATAATAATTATGAAAACTGTTAACATAGAAATAGAAGTTGAAAGAAAAAAAACACAGCTAATTATGTTTTTTCTCCTCAACGTACACACTCCTAGAAAATCGAAAATGAGAACACTTAAAATAGCATTATGGCAAAGGACTTAGTCTTTCCATAAATCCATCTTCTCCGCCAAAATTCTGTGTTGTCGCAAATCTCTCTCATTTGTCAATCAAAATTCTTTTATTTTCCTCGTAAGAATAATTTGACCTTTCCTTAATATTCTTCATTGTAACAATAGGGCAAAAGTGATGGCTTCCCAGTCTAAGACATCCTCCTATGGTTAATTACTGTATTCAAATTTGGTTTCATTTCCTATTTCAAACATAACTAGAATAGTTTCATGAACAAAGTTTTTCTTCTATATTAAGTCACGTACAGATTTTCTTTTTTCTTTTCTAGAAAACTAAATAGCAAGTATTGGTGTATCAATTGGAAGCAATGTCTAGCCAACCTTCAAAGAAGTCTTTGAGAAATGCTGGAGGAGGACCAGGATCATCAGGTAGTTCTCAAGGCGGAGCTCGCGACAGCTCCGGCGGGCCAAGTGTGAAGTTTGCAAGAAGGACATCAAGTGGGAGATATGTGAGTTTGTCAAGAGAAGATATTGACATGTCCTCAGAATTATCTGGGGACTATATGAATTACACTGTTCATATTCCACCTACCCCAGAACATGAACCTTCAGACACTTCTATTGCTATGAAAGCTGAAGAACAATATGTTTCTAATTCTTTATTCACAGGAGGATTCAATAGTGTAACTAGGGCTCATCTAATGGACAAGGTGATTGATTCTGAAGTTACTCACCCTCAAATGGCAGGTTCTAGAGGTTCTGCATGTGGAATGCATGCTTGTGATGGCAAGGTCATGAAGGATGAGAGAGGAAATGATGTGATGCCATGCGAGTGTAGGTAAGTATATACTTGTATGTGAATATGTGATAATGATCATCAGTTCTTGATTTTTTATCATTTAAATTATATTTTAAGCAATCAAGTGAAAGTAACAACATTTTATAACATATTTTGAATGCAATTTAGGTTCAAGATATGCAGAGATTGCTTTATAGATGCACAAAAAGAAAACAATCTTTGTCCAGGTTGCAAGGAGCCATACAGAATAGGGGATTATGACGATGATACCCCAGATTATTCTAATGGGGCACTTCCATTACCTGCACCAAATGGAAAACATGATACAAACATGTCCGTTATGAAGAGGAATCAAAATGGAGAATTTGACCACAATAGGTGGTTGTTTGAAACCAAAGGAACATATGGGGTTGGCAATGCTTATTGGCCCCCAGATGATATGTATGGTGATGATGGTGATGATGGCCTTCGAGGAGGAATGCTAGATCCAACGGATAAGCCATGGAAACCTTTGAGTCGGAAAACACCAATACCATCCTCCATCATGAGTCCTTATAGGTTAGATTTATATTATCCTTAATTACCAACACCAATGATGTCTTCGATTCTGACCATTGTAGTATGAATTATTTTGTTATTAAAAGAATATTTTTAAATTCGATATAACCTGATATGGTCCACCCAATGTGGCGTATCATTATGATTCGGTGTCACACCACAATTATGGTGTGATGTAGTTGCGGCGGTCAATGAAATCGCAATATTGCAGTCGCATCAAGTGATTCCATCTGCAATTTAAATCTCATATATTCTTCCTAATTATAATTGTAATTTGTGCTTTTGCAGGTTGCTTATTGCAATTCGATTAGTAGTATTGGCCTTCTTTTTACAGTGGAGAGTGGTACATCCTAATGAAGATGCAATATGGTTATGGTTAATGTCAATTGTTTGTGAGATATGGTTTGGCTTCTCATGGATACTTGATCAGATTCCAAAGTTGTGCCCTGTTAATCGTTCTACTGACCTAGAAGTTCTTCATGAAAAATTTGATAGTCCTTCACCATCCAATCCCACAGGGCGCTCTGATCTACCTGGTATGGACCTCTTTGTGTCCACTGCTGATCCTGAAAAAGAGCCAGTTCTTGTTACTGCCAATACAATCTTGTCCATATTAGCTGTTGATTACCCTGTGGAGAAGCTTGCATGTTACGTTTCTGATGATGGAGGTGCTCTCTTGACTTTTGAAGCCATGGCTGAGGCTGCAAGTTTTGCTGATTTATGGGTTCCTTTTTGCCGAAAGCACAAAATCGAACCGAGGAACCCGGACACTTACTTTAGCTTAAAAGTTGATCCAACCAAGAATAAAAGTAGAATAGATTTTGTGAAAGATAGAAGGAGAGTGAAGAGAGAGTATGATGAGTTCAAGATACGTATAAATGGCCTTCCAGATTCAATAAGGAGAAGATCAGATGCATTTAATGCAAGGGAGGAAATGAAGATGATGAAACACATGAAAGAGAGTGGAGCTGACCCTTCTGAACCAATCAAAGTATTGAAGGCAACATGGATGGCTGATGGCACCCATTGGCCTGGTACTTGGGCCTCTTCTTCTAGGGAGCACTCTAGAAGTGACCATGCTGGAATTCTTCAAGTATGTCAACTACATCATTAGTTTTCCACTACATTAAGTAATAATGCAAATATATAATATGAACAGTTTAATAGGAGATTTTAATTCCAACAAGATACTCCAAGCCCTGTCCAAAAAGTATTGTTGTGAAAACTATTATAGCAAGAGTAGGTCATTGTTGTTGCAATAGTTTCTCAATAACAATTTTTGTTGTGACTTGTAACCACAATGTCGCAACAAAGAACCCATAACCTTGTAGCTTGTTCCATTTAAGTAACAAAATAGAAGCATATATGCTTATGAAAAGACATGTGTTGTCTCATATCCTATCTCATACGTTGTCTCGCACAAATAATAATGAAGCAAAGAATATAAACAATAATGGTTTAAAAATTTGAATTGACAAATTATGTTTTCATTGAGCGGGATAACGTATAGGACAAATATCTATTTGCATGCTTATACATCTTGACACCAACATGATAACAAAAGTTCACTTATACATATATTTAATTTTTCATAATTTAAATTTGGTTATGTATATATGAATAGGTGATGTTGAAGCCGCCAAGTCCTGATCCGTTAATGGGAAGTGGAGATGATAAGATAATAGACTTCTCTGAGGTAGATACACGGTTGCCAATGTTTGTATATGTTTCTCGAGAGAAGAGGCCAGGTTATGATCACAACAAGAAAGCTGGTGCCATGAATGCACTAGTCCGAGCATCTGCTATTCTGTCAAATGGGCCATTTATTCTCAACCTTGATTGTGATCACTACTTCTACAATTGCAAAGCATTAAGAGAAGGAATGTGCTTCATGATGGACAGAGGTGGAGAGGATATATGTTACATTCAATTCCCACAAAGATTTGAAGGCATTGATCCCTCTGATCGTTATGCTAATCACAACACTGTCTTCTTTGATGGAAACATGCGTGCCCTTGATGGTGTTCAAGGTCCATTCTATGTGGGAACTGGATGCATGTTTAGGAGGTTTGCACTTTACGGTTTTGAACCACCTAAAGTTGATATAAAAGATCCTAAAAAGAGTGAAGGATCTGAAACATCAACATTGAATCTTAGTGAGTTAGATCAAGATCTAGATATCAACCTATTGCCCAAGCGTTTTGGTAATTCTACAATGTTGTCTGAGAGTATACCGGTCGCTGAGTTTCAAGGTCGTCCTTTGGCAGACCATCCTGCTGTCAAATTTGGACGTCCACCTGGTGTTCTTAGGGTCCCTCGTGAGCCACTTGATGCTACTGCTGTAGCTGAAGCTGTCTCGGTTATATCTTGTTGGTAAGTAATGTAAAATATAACAGATCAAATTCAAAATCAATTCTAAACCATCGGTAGAAAAAAAGTTACTCCTACCTATTTACAAATCAAACATAAAAAACAAAACAATTCAGATTATGTCTCGCACAAATGAAAACATGACATGCAAATTAAAACAACATCATCATTTGGGAGAGCATATCTTTGTTCTTTTTTTTGGTAGAAAGCATGTCTTTGTTCTAAAAAGGAAGTCCATTACACAAGGTACGCAGACGTTATCCTACAAGTGAAGAGGATGTTTCCAAGATTTGAACATCTCATGGTTACTAAACAATAACGTGAAACTCAAACATGTTCTATTTTTATTTGCTTGACAGAAATTTAATGTTTTCTTAGTACAGAGTTGATTAGTGGTATATTACACACAGGTATGAGGACAAGACAGAATGGGGAGATAGAGTGGGATGGATTTATGGGTCAGTGACAGAAGATGTGGTTACAGGGTACCGTATGCACAACCGTGGATGGCGCTCTGTGTATTGTGTAACAAAACGAGATGCATTTCGTGGATCAGCACCAATCAATCTCACTGATCGATTGCACCAAGTGTTGAGATGGGCCACTGGTTCTGTTGAGATTTTCTTCTCTCAAAACAATGCCTTTCTTGCTAGTAGGAAACTTAAATTTCTCCAACGTATCTCATACCTTAATGTTGGCATCTACCCTTTCACCTCACTCTTCCTTGTTGTATATTGCTTCCTCCCTGCACTCTCTCTATTTTCTGGATACTTCATTGTTCAAACTCTTAGTGTTGCATTCTTAGTCTATTTGCTCACCATCACAATATGCCTAATATTGTTGGCTATTCTAGAGGTAAAGTGGTCTGGGGTAGAGTTAGAACAATGGTGGAGGAATGAACAGTTTTGGCTAATCTCTGGAACTAGTGCTCACCTTGCTGCTGTGGTGCAAGGACTCCTTAAGGTCATTGCAGGTAATTCAGGGATGGGCTAATTTGATTTATGCATGGGTGAAGGCACACCCTCCTCAATATATTCATTATATATATTCTATAAGAAAATCATTGTTTCAAATTGCGGAAGACATCACATGATGCAATTACAATATTATAGTTGTGGTGACTATCATAATTGTTTTATACTGCAATTATGGTTTGCCCCCAAATCACAATGATATGGTCGTATCAGACTGCATTTAGGTCATATTGGATTACGTCATATCCCATAAAATTCAAGAGTATTTTTTATTCACATAAAGTTTCATACTGCTATGGTGGCAATTCATATGGAACGATTACACATATCACAATTGCACTAATTACACAAATTTGACCTCACTCTGATATTTTTTTGGATCCATTCATGGCAGGTATTGAGATTTCTTTTACATTGACAACCAAATCATCATCTGAGGAAGAGGAGGATATATTTGCTGATTTGTATATTGTTAAGTGGAGCTCCTTGATGATTCCACCAATTGTTATTGCTATGGTGAATATCATTGCCATTGTGTTTGCATTTATTAAGACAATTTATAGTACATCTGCACAATGGAGTAAATTCATTGGAGGAGCATTCTTTAGTTTCTGGGTTCTTGTTCATTTGTACCCATTTGCAAAAGGGTTAATGGGGAGGACAAGGAAGACACCAACAATTGTGTTTGTTTGGTCAGGTCTCATTGCAATTACCATTTCTCTACTTTGGATTGCCATTAGCCCACCCAAGGGAGGTGGTGGACAAGGAGTAGCAGGTGACTTTCAATTCCCATGAAAATACTAATGGGGGCTCATTGGGTCTATTATATATAATGTATATTGTTGTAAACTTCCATTTGACATGTCTTGAGTACATATAATACTAGGAAAAGTAAATGCATTAGGATTGGGCTAGTAATGAGGGGCTTCAGTAGTTTGTATGTCATACGTTTAAAAGTAAATTTCGGTGTCACGCTTGTACCAAAGAAAAATAGTAGGAAAAGAAACCCCTTTTAGAGGTCTTATACAAATGTTATATGGGATGAATGTAAAAAGGAACATAAATTTAGAGAATTATTTTTAAACTTTGTTGATATTTAAAATGTTGGCCATGGGTGTTTGGTTCCAACTACAAGCCTTTTGTTGAAAATATATTTCTATATTTATACTCAAAACCTGATCTGTCATTAAATATGATTAAAGTAGTTCTATATTTATTTTTAATATATTTGTTATAAATTAAATAGATCATATAATAAGATGTTTGATTAAAAATTAGAGACTTATTATTATAATAGATATTAAAATGAGTTAGGATATTCTATATTAATGGAGAGACAACTGCTTCAAAAATATTGGGAAATACAATTTTCAATTGTTCATTTATCATTTTAATTAAAATGAAATTACACTTTAGTCATAAAAAAAAGGAAAAAACATGCATTTGTCTCTTCATAAATGAAGAATATACTTGTTTAGATAAATGAGTCTATTTCAATTAATATAACAACTTATTAAAATTTTACAATTATAACCAACTTTAAAGTTAGCTTGGAATTGTAAAGATGAAAAGAAATATTTGAATTAATTTTTTAATAGTTCCTAACTGGTCGTTAAGGAATTTTATTAGATGTCAACCTTAATTAATAAATTATTTACTGTCAGTTAAATATTGAACTTAAAGGTCATACAGTAACGAACATTCTAATCTTTAGTAAATAATTGTATTATTTAAATAATTGAAAAAATTAATTTCATCAAATAAATAATTTTGTAGAACATTATTTTAATTATATTATAGGGCCAAGAATTTAAATAATAAAAAAAACACATTCTAAAAACTATATCTTCACAGATTTAAAATAAATAAAAAATGATTGTGTTTCTGGAGGATGAAAATGATATGCAGCGGTTATTTTTCCCATTTTAATCAAAAAGTAGACACCACTTTTTATATATATATATATATATAAATTAAATAAATGTTTGTTTGTGTGTATGTCTAATTAAGAGAGATAGATTTTGTGTGTTTCATAAAGGGAAAGTCCATTCTTCCTGTTGTGTGCCTTTTAAAAAAAATGTGAAGACAAAAAGGTACATTCCCTTAGGCACCTTTTTTTTATCAAGAAACAAAAATATATGGGAATAGATTCATTTACTTGAAGAGTACATGGAAAAACCTACTCAACATAGTAATCATTTATTTTTGGAAAATCCAAAGGTTTAAGTTGATGAGTACATCTAAACCATTGGATTTTCCAATAATAAATGGTTAAGTCATTAAGATATGGATTAGGTTTTTTCGATTACTCTTGGAGTAAGTGAATCTGTTCCCAAAAGACATAATCATATGCAAGACATTAAGTAATCCTATGCAACACACATTGCTCTCTCCGGAAAGGAAAATTGTATTACTTTTGTGCAATTCATTTTTTGAATAAGAAATTTTGGTTTTAAAGTTTTCTATTTTATATTTTATTGGCCCAAAAAATTGATAACAAAGATTCATCTAAGTATGGATATATACTTAAAGTCTTCATAAATTTGAAGAAAACTTCAAAGAATGAGGAAGTCTTTATATAATTTAAGATACAAATAGATTTAAGTTTAGTCGCTTGTATGTATTGAGGGGAGATTGTTGGGTTTATTCAAGTGTGAAGTCTCACATTAGATATGAGGGGAGAATAAAAAAGTTTATACAAGCAGATCCACCAATTACATTTACATATCAGAAAGTTTATACATTTACATAACCAATTACATTTATATATGTGAACACTCAATTTTGTTCGGACCAAAAAGAAACTTACTTATTCAAAAAACAATATTTTTTTCATAAAAATAAAATATTTTATGAAAAATAAAATCTTTGGAGATTGACTCTCATCAAAATTAGATCAATAAATAAATCAAGATTACAATATGCAAATATGCAAATCAAGTCAAACTATACAATTTTATATTAATGTGATAGTGTTGCACAAATCATTTTGATTAAAAAATTTAATAGAAAATTAATTATTTAGAAATTTTGTTCAAATAAATTGGAAATTGCAAATCATACCAAATCAAATAAAAAAATGGATTTAAGTGAATTAATAGTCACTTATCATTCTAATTATGGAAGGATTCCGATTTGCAAAACCATATCTCAAAATCCTTTAATTTTCCTTTTCTATTTAATTTCAAAATAAAAGTGCACTCAAAATATCATTTTGTGAATTTATATAAGTCAAATGATTGATTTTTGCCTATTTATGGGTAATGTGATAATTTTGGGATTTTATAGAATCACTACATAATTTTTTATCTTAAAAGATATTTTCGGCTACAACTATCTTAAAAAATGGTCAAATAATTATGGTGTACTCACTTTTGGACATCACAATAATTGTTTGGCTTTATAAAAATTAACTTACTATTTTTGAGCAAAAAATATTTTTTTTAGATGTCATGGGACTAAAAACTAAATCATTTTTCGGATATTTGAATTAGTGATATGATAATTTGTTATAATAAGAATTTATTAAGTGAATTATGAGTTACCTTGTTTGTTTTAAACATGTGTTGAAATTCATAATAAAAATATAATGAACACCCTCAAACTAAAGACTTACTAGTACACATCATTGATTATCCAAACTGGGGCAGCATTTTGAAGAATCTAAGTTATAGCCTCCCAGCTAAAGACAAGAGTTCATAGTTGTCACATTGGGACAATTTTTGTTGCTACAAAAACAACAATACTTTTGAGAAAAGCTCTATGCAAGCCGACACTGTGGCAAAAAAATGGGTTTAGTCATTATCCTCAACATAACACTGGAGCAATTTTATGGATCACCTTAAAAGAAAGGTGTCTTCAAGTAAACTAGGTCAACATTTGATGGATTGAAAAACTATAATATCAATCAACAACAAAAAACAAGGGTCACTTCAGCCGAGTCTACAAATATTGATGAGTTTCCCTCAGGAAATAAACCATGAGTGATACATTAGAATATTTGCATTTCATTCAAACAAATATCTAATACTTATATCATACATGGCTTACACACAAAAAATTCATATTCAAATCAATGCATAGTACATTAATCATAATATCATCAATATGAGTTACATGCATCATAAATATCAATTTGCATCATATATATCACTCTACATCACCATATAAATCAATGCATGGTCATATTCATGCATCAATCATTATAACTTCATACATATCCCCAAAATAGGAAAACAAACATTAAATTACACATTCACAAATAATCATGCGCCCCTACATCTTAACTATATAACTATCGGTCTCGAACCATTACATTTCCGAAGTAAATTTTCGAAGAATACCAACACCTTCATTATGACAAAACGCGGGAACTGTCTCAACAAATCTCTGGTCCACCACGCAAAACGCAGAAATTGCCTCAACAAATTCATGGTCCACCTTCATCATGGCAAAACACAGGAACTGCCTCAACAAATCCCTGGTCCACCACGGAAAAATGCGGGAACTACCACAATAAATCCCTGGTCCACCATGACAAAACGCGGGAACTGCCTCAACAAATATCTAGTCCACCATCATCATGACAAAATGTGGGAACTGACTCAACAAATCCCTGGTCCACCTTCAACACAGCAATTCACGGGAATTGCCTCAACAAATCCATGGTTCACCTTCATCACAGCAAAACGCGGGAACTACCTCAACAAATCTTTGGTCCATCTTCATCACGGAAAATCGTGGGAACTACCTCAACAAATCTCTGGTCCACCTTCATCATGGAAAAATGCGATAACTGCCTCAACAAATCCCTGGTTCACCGTGGCAAAATGCGGGAACTGCATCAACAAATCCCTAGTCCACCACGGTAAAACACGAAAACTGCCTCTACAAATCCATCGTCCACCTTCATTATAGCAAAACACACGAATTCCCTCAACAAATCTCTGGTCCACCTTCATCACGACAAAGCGCAGAAACTGCCTCAACAAATCCCTTGTCCACCTCCATCATGGCAAAACGCGGGAAATGACTCAACAAATCCCTGATCCAGCTTCATCACAGCAAACCGCGGGAATTGCCTAAACAAATCCCTAGTCCACCTTCATCATGGCAAAACGCGGGAACTGCCTCAACAAATCTCTGGTCCACCACGGCAAAACGCGGGGACTGCCTCAACAAATCCTAGTCCACTTTCATCATGGCAAAATGCGGAAACTGTCTCAACAAATCTTTGGTACACCTTCATCATGGCAAAACGTGGGAACTGCCTCAACAAATTTCTGGTCCACGATGACAAAACGCGGAACCGACTTTATAAATCTCTGGTCCACCACGGCAAGACACAGGAACTGGCAAAACAAATCCTTGGTCCACCATGGTAAAACGTGGAAACTGCCTCAACAAATCCCTGGTCCACCATGACAAAACTCGGGAACCGCCTCAATAAATCCCTGGTCTACCTCCACCACGGCAAAACGTGGGAACTACCTGAACAAATCTATGGTCCACCATTATCATGGCTGTAACGACCCGAAATTCTACCCTTGAAATTTTTTCCTTATTTAATCCAATTCCATACATTTAACAATCAATCATAATTACCGAGTGATTAAATTTATTTTAAAAGTCTCACTTCACACTCACACCCTATCTTTGAACCATAAGTAACATACAACATTCGATAGCAGAAAAACATAATTCATCAATATAACCTAGTAACCACCGCATACAATTAGCTATGAGTTTCCAAAACACCCATAGCTACATATATCCCGAGTTACTAGTCTCCCTGATCAGTATCATACACAAAAATAGGATTCATAGTACTATTAGTTACTTCAATTACAATCAATTAAGGTTACAAAAGAATGTAATAAAAGACATTAAAAACAAAAGTCTCTAATCCCCTACTCAAAATCATCCTTCTCCGTCCACTTACCTACAATGAGATTAACATTTACCATGCACAAACAACGCAAAAGAATAAGTCATTAATTCAATAAAACTCAATGTCAGTTAATCCACATTTAATAGTTTTCACAGTGATATAATTTAAATACTCTTAAAACCATTTTTTCGTCATCTATACTTTTGAAAAACCATGCTACATAACTCGAGCTAGAGTCGCTAACCCATTCTGGTCGGCTAAAACGAGTTTTATTTTCATTGGCACTCCACCAATACATAAACCATAAATACACCCATCATCACTACAAACATACCCATATATATTTGTACTGACTAAGTGATTTACCATTTATGTCATTATATTTCGAGTCTTATTTCCATTAGTACTCCCCCAATAAGTTTCGAGTCTTATTTCCATTGGTACTCCCCCAATAAGTTTCGAGTCTTATTTCCATTGGTACTCCCCCAATAAGTTTCGAGTCTTATTTCCATTGGTACTCCCCCAATAAGTTTAGAGTCTTATTTCCATTGGTACTCCCCTAATAAATAGTCAATAAATGCACCCGACATCATTACAACATAACATATATGCTTGTAACTACAGAGTGACTTACAATTATTACTTTATTCCGAGTCTTATTTCCATTGGTACTCCCCCAATAAAGAAATGATAAATACACCCGACATCATTATGAACATATCCACGTATGCTTACAACTACAAAGTGATTTACATTTCATGATTTCATTTCAAGTCTTATTTCCATTGGTATTCCCCCAATACGTAAACCTTAAACTCACTTCTAACCATTATCAACATACCCATATATGTTCATAATGATTAAGTGATTCACATTCTATCCATCATCCATAACAGAAAGTCCACGCATTTTCCACATAATGCATAAATTAAAGACTTATCCTTACCTCGGTGAGTGTTGGGTTTGGTTTTTGGTGACTTCGCAAGTTCCACCGGCACCATCTCCAATTAGGATCTTTCCTCATTCCCACCACATAACACAATGTTAGTCATTCATTCCAAATAACAAATAAATAACTTATATTGCATCATTTAAACGTACAAGATATTTATTATGTTCTCAATGGTTCTATACTACTTTTATTAAGAGTTTTCAACCATCTAAAACATACATATCATCTCATATTTTAACTTTGTAAAGCAACTCATCTTCTAGCATTTCACCCATCTTTCCTCTCTAACCTCATTTTCTCTCTCTAGGGTTTTGGGTTTCCATGAGTCAACCCACAAATCCCTTTCCATTCTTGGAATACTAACTCAAAACCAAGAGTTTACAAGGTACAAACGACATAAAATGAACCATAACTCGAAAGAGAGAGTTTCCATGGTTTTACACATTTTGAGAAGAGATCCATAATACCCAAAATGGGTTATCAAGGGAAGAAGAGAGTTAGGATAGAGAGTTTTACCTCTTCTCAAGCTCTTGAACAAGAATCAAAGCTCCTAGACCTCGGGAATGCTATCTTCTCTCACTTCTCTTCAATTCTTAACCTAAAATGTGTTTGGGGTTTCCCTCATTTAATGTTCTCGTCGGGTTCTCGCTTAAGCGAGCTTTCTCTCGCTCAAGTGAGAAAATTCCGCCCATTTTAAAAACTCAACTCTGACCCTCTCGCTCAAGCGAGGATTCTCGCTCATGCGAGAATCTCACAGTGTCAACCAGCCCCAAATGCCATTTCTCGCCCAGGCGAGACATCTCTCGCTCAGGCGAGACATCTCTCGCTCAGGCGAGAATCCTCCAGTATAGCCCAGGATTTCACCCTCCCAGGTGAACCTCTCTCGCTCAAGCGAGAATCTCTCGCTCAAGCGAGGATCCGAGGACTAATACTATAATTTTAAAGACTTAAAATTTGGGGTGTTATAATGGCAAAATGGAGGAATTACCTCAACAAACCCATGATCCACCTTCATCACGGCAAAATGCGGGAACTGCCTCAACAAATTCCAAGTCCACCTTCATCACGACAAAACACGGGAACTACCTCAACAAATCCCTGGTCCACCTTCATCATGGCAAAACGCGGGAACTGCCTCAAAAAATCCCTAGTCCACCACGGAAAAACGCGGGAATTGGTTCAACAAATCTCTGATCCACCTTCATCACGGCAAAAAGCGGCAATTGCCTCAACAAATCTCTGTCCCACCTTCATCAGGGAAAAACGCAGGAACTATCTCAACAAATCTCTGGTCCGCCTTCATCACGGCAAAACGAGAGAATTGCCTCAACAAATACCTAGTCCACCTTCATCATGGCAAAACGCGTGAACTGCCTCAAGAAATCTCTGGTCCACCACGACAAAACGCATGAACTACCTCAACAAATCCCTGATTCACCTTCATTATGGCAAATCGCGGGAACTGGCAAAACAAATCTCTGGTCCACCACAGCAAAACACAGGAACTACCTCACCAAATCCTTGGTGCACCTTCATCATGGCAAAATAGGAGAACTTCTTGAATAAGTGGCAGTGACATGGTTGCCATTGGGTAATGTGATTGAAAGAGGGTTAATCCTCTTATAACTTTGATAGAAATCAAGAGAGTAATAGACATGGTATGTTGCTCTTGAGTCAAGCACCCAATGAATTGACTTAGCTATAAGTGGCTTAGAGTTTTAAGGTTTACCTAAGTTGAAGTTCTCAGAAGCATCCATGTAGGGAGTTATGGAGCTAATGGTTCATTGATTCTTGAATCATGCTTCTCAAGGCATCATGTTGGGTTGGTGTGAAAAGAGAACCTGAATCTTGTTTCTCTTCTTTGAGTGACGATCTGATATATGCTTCTTGATCTTGATTGTTTGCTCCTGAGTATGTATTGATGCTACTTGAATTTGTTGGATAGCTTGGAGTAAATCCATGCTTCTTGTAACAAATGTCCATTGTATGACCAGTTCTTTGACAATATGTGCACATCTTTTGTCCTTTACCTCTCCCATAAGAGCTTGATCTGCCTCGAGTAGTGAATATGTCAATTGAGGATCCTCTACAATTTCTACCTCTGCCTCTTTGTGTAGCTTCATAATTGTTTTTGGACAGGTTCATTGAAGCCCTTGGTTCTTCAAACATTATTTCCCTCTCTTGTTGAACTAAAACTAAGAATACTTTGTTGATTGATGGGAGAGGATTCATGAGCATTATCTTTGACCTCACATATGAGAATTGATCATTCAATCCTCTAAGGAAGCACATCACGTATTCATTCTCTCTATACTTCTTCATGGTGGGTATTAGTGTGCAAAGACACTTTATTTAACAATAGCATGAGGGTATAGGCATATAATCATCTAATTGTTGCTATAACCCTTTTATTTGAGTGTAAATTTGTCAATAGATGCATTTCCTTGTTTAATGGAGTGAATTTCCCCAATTAATTCAGAAATTCCAAAGATATCACCTTGGTGATATCTTTCTTTCAAATCATCCCAATCTCTTGTGCAGTGTTCATCCATAGGACACTTTGCACAATTAATGGCTCAATGGATTGAGTGAGTCATGATACTACCAAGTTATTGCATCTATTCCAAGCAAGAGACATTGGATCATGCAGAGGTGGTTTGGGTATGGTCCCATCAACGAATTCAAACTTGTTCTTGGTTTGTAATGCCATGGTTATTTCCCTCGACCATGGATGATAATTTTGTCCATTTAATAAAGAAGACACGAGAGTAGTCCTTGGGTTTTCATTGGGATGTATACGATAGGGACTATATTATCAATGCTAGGATTGATGGTTTGGTTGGCCATTGTAGAAAACAAAAAGATGAACATGAACACGAAAAATAATGCAGAAGAAAAGGCAAGAAACAGGTATGGCGCAACAGAGTCACACTCTTAAGGGTGCTCTGATACCATGTGAAAATAAACCAACAATGGCAACAAAAAGAAAGCTAACCTCAAGCTAAAGCAATGATTAAAAAATCACTTGCAATCATGAACCAAAAAGCACAAGGAAGAAGATGAAAAATATCTCTAGAAATGTTTATTGACGATGAAAGAAATATGCAAAGAGATCAATGATTTACAAGATCTCTTACTCCTTTATTTATAGGGGTAAGGTTTCATACAAGAATTGAAAGAAAAAGAATGGAAAAAAGCAAAGAAGAAGGAAAATATAAAAAACTTCCAAAATAGGAAAAACAGAAAATAATTTATATCCCTTACTTGGACGGCATACTCTCGCTCAAATGAGAAACACACAGAAAGTTTGGTCTTTAACCTTGGAATTCTCGCTTGAGCGCTAGCCTCTCGCTCTCGCTCAGGCGAGAGGCTCATCTAGCTTGGGCTTTATCTGAGCTTCGAGAATCCTTTGTAATTTCGACACATACATAAGTTCTTTTTTTAATAATTTCTCCCCAGTGAGACTATTTCGATCATGTAGGACATAATGAAATTTGAAATGAAATTTTTTGAAATGAAATGAAATTTGAAATGAAATTTTTTGACTATATATGATGATAGTATTGTTCATCATCTTTAATATTACGTATCTTTAAAGTATAAAGTCTCCCACTATTATTAATGTCTATCTTAATTATTTTTTCGATCATGGAGGACATAATCTTATGTTCCCTTCTCCATGAACATTAGCATAAGAGGGAATTACCTTTGGAGAAGTATCCAACATTCCCCATAGGAAATGTTAAGGTGGGCACTTGTCCCAAGGTTATTTATGGAGAAGGATTGACACGAGATGAGCATCCAATACCAATGAACGGTTGGGATTGCACCTTGTCCTCGCAATATGTGGGTATCAATTGCATAAAAATTCCCTCATTGTGGGACAAGGATCCTCTGTCCCAGAATTTTCCTGTCCTCTGTCCATAGCTAATCAAACTTCACAAAATAAGATTAAAATATTAATTTCTTATTTTTTATATTTTTCTTTTTAATTGAATGGAGCCTTCTGATTGGTTTGGTACATAAAGTGGGATATGAATCTGTGATCTCCAATCCTCATTGTGGTAGTGATTGAGATAGGAAAATACAAGGACCACTTCCATCATTTAGTGGGTTTCAAAATATTTCTTTCTTTTTTTCCTTTCCTGCTTTCTTTCTACCCAAAAGTCTTACTGCAAAATTACCCTCAACTTTAAACAAATCTGGTGCATTTTCTTTTTGAGTTAGGAGAGAATATATTATTTCTCTCTTGGTATATGTGTTTTCTGATGATGGCACAGTGGTGGCTTGTGGTAGTGATGATAACGGAGGTGCGACAGATAATGAGTGTGCTTAGGCCATGAAAATGATCGTCGTCGGAGAGGTGGTGGTTGTTGTTGTAATGTTTTTTTCCAACAAGCATCCTATGACATTGATGTGGTGGTACCGAATGCTGTTGTGAATGAGAAAAACATAGTTGTGTCATAAGTGAAGCTTCCACCTCTTGTAATTTGATGTATCATGGTAGTAAGGTGGATGAGACTCGATGTAGATAGTTTTCTCTAATGCCTTAGGGACAAAGGTTTCAACATAAGATCTCATTGATGAATTCTTCTTTTTCTTTTAATTTCCAAAAAAAATAAATTAATACATTTTCTTCGGCATCTCTATCTAATGCATTATTATCTTCATTTATGGGTTGGTTCACCAAATCACTTCTTAATTTAAGCAACAATTCTCTTATCACAACAAATAGATTTGTAACTAGAGGATGTCTATTAACCTCATTAAGTGGGCAAGAACTCTAACATTGAACTTCCAAGAAGTTATAACATTAACACAAAAATGGAAAAACATGTTGTGTGACTTGAAACTATAACTATTATTGTAATTAAATTTTAAAAGAAGTTAAAAATGTGTATTTATTAATTTTAACAATAAAATTATTTTAAAATTATAGTTTAGTATTAAATTTAATTATTATCTATTCAATAAAATATCATATTTGTTTTACCTTTCTTTTACCTTTCTTATATTAAACAACTCTTAAAATTTACTCTCTTTCTCATCACTTTATCTCTATAATATTCTTCCTTCTTATTTTTTTCCCTCAACAATGACATCATTAAATTGATTGAATAATTATGTGATTAATAAATAAATAAAATCTAATTAAAACCATTTGACTGACATGACACTATGTAGGACTTCAGACATTCAACATTGTACTATGTTTTGTCTCAGGACAATGCTACAATTTGTCTCCTCTTTTTCACAGTAAATTGAAATTTTACCGATCAATGAGCCAAACAACTATAATAACTAATAAAATGATTCGATTCACATGAAGGAGGTTTACAAACAAAACTGGAGCATGTATTGTGCAGGCCAGCCAGTATACTGATCAAACTGAAGCATATATATGTGAGCGTGATTATGATAAAGTTGAAACCAAAAATAAATTCATACATTGCTTTAATTTACTTATAGGTAAACTCATATTCCTTTGGCATCTATTAAATAAATGCACGTTTCTAATAGGAAAACATTGTTAGTAACAACTAACAATTTCCATTTCTTAGACGTGCAAATGATTATTTTTCATAAATTTTTGAAAGCTCTAAACGACCGTAAAGATGGCACCTTCTTCCTTTATTGCTACGGCGGTACTGGAAAAACATTGTCTTTAGCTCTCCGTTCAGAAAATCACATTGTTTTGATAGTAGCTTCAAGTGGAATAGCTTCTATATTGTTGTCTTGGAAAGAACCACACACTCTAAGTTTGCAATACCAGTTCCTAAACTAGAGAACTCTACATGCAACATTCATCGAGGAATGCACTTGCAGGATTATTAAAACAAACAAAATTGATAATTTGGTATGAAGCTTCAGTAACACAAATTTTGTTTTCAAGCATTGGATAAGACTCTTACACATATTTCAGTTATAAAGACAATCACAATTCAAGTTTTGGTGGAAAAATCATTATATTGGGCGGGACTTTCGCCAAATTCTACCTGTCATTCCAAGAGGCAGTCGGTCAAACATTATCAACATAATAATCAATGCTTCATATATTTGGGATAGCTGCTACGTATTAACTGGCAAAAAATATGTGTGTAAATGGATTATAGATGTAGATGGTGGAAAATTGTCTAAATCAAATGATGGTTTTGCATCAATCAAGATACCTAATCAATTTCTAATAACAGAATATAATGATCTAGTACATGCTATTATTAAAAGTACCTATAGCAAATCTTTACTTGAATGAGGAATTCATACAATGTAGAGTTATTTTGGCATCAACAATTGAGACAGGCGATAAAATAAATGATTGTGCTCTATCATTGATTAGAGGTAAATGTTTCAATCTTGAATCCTTTACACAAACCATACATGTTACTTTCAAAACATTAACATCTTACAAAAGGTGATGAAAATGAGTACTTAAGCTCACATTATATTGATAGGTTAGAACATAATGACAATGAAGCTTTGGGTGGACTTACTCCTTAGTTTTTGAACTCCTTTAGAAACTTAAGTCTCCCAAACCACAAAATAAAATTGAAAATTGGAATTCTGATAATGCTTCTAAGAAATTTAGAACAATCTAAAGGGTTATGCAATGAAATAAGAATGATTGTCAATAGGTTGACAAACCATGTCATTGAAGCAAGGACAATGAGCAGTAAAAATGTTAGCAAGATATTTTATATTCCGCGAATGAGTTTGTCTCCATCCCATTCACCTTGGCCTTTCAAACTAACACGGAGACAATTTTCATTGATTGTTTCATATGCTATAACAATCAATAAGTCACAAGGTCAATCACTAGCAAGTGTTGGGTTATATTTACCTTGACCTGTTTTCAGTCATGGTCAATTATATTTCACTTTTCTAGAGTTCAAACCATTGAAAGACTAAAAACTTTGATACATAACAAGGAAGGAAATCCAAAAAATACTACAACAAACGTAGTATTTGAGGAAGTTTTCCAAAACCTATAATCTAGTAAGTATATACTAATTATTTTATCCACTAACCCCTTAAATATAATTCCATTTCTATTGAATAAATACACTTAATTGCTATCATATAAGATGATACAATTTGATTCTTAATAAGGCTACATTCATGATTACTACAATAATTTGTTGCATTCCTTTACTCACATAGCAACTAATTTTATTATATTGTTATACATTGCAGGTTTCTTATATCATACGACAATGTAAAAGGGTATGTATTTTTCGAGTATATTTATATTCAAACATATATATTACAATAAAAATGTAAACATGTTACTAATATATATATATGTATATATATCAAATCAACAGCCATTTGAAATGGATCTTATTTTGGAATGATAGCTACCTTGCATGCCTTCATAAAACATAGCAACTAGGGTGACAAATATTAAATATTGTCATAACAAATAAAACGCTGACATAAACCAATTAGATTTGGAAATCTTAGAGACAAAAATAAGATCCATCTTTAGAAAAGCAATGCATTGGAATCTTCATGATACATGACTAATCCATGTCCAATAATAATGCTAAACCACTTACAATATAATTTTACAATTAATTCAACCAAAACTTTGCCAAAGTTATAAGAAATACGGAACTCCTGTCCTGGGCCCCCTCATCTGGTTGTTCTCTTCTGTTTCAGTGAAAAATTTAACTTCTCTCTCCTGTTACAAGACAAAAGAGTTAAGTGTCTATAAGCAAAACTCTGGTAACTTGTGACCATGATCACAACCAATGAAATCCTTGTTTGCAACATTGAACATATATTTTCTGAGAACAAACACAACATCATTATAGAAAATGAAGTAACACTCAAATTTTATGCATGCTGCAAGATATAATTTTCATTTTGCCTTGCAGCAAATTCTACACAACAACCACCTTAATAGCAAATAATGGAAGCGTACAGATACAATCACTATACCATCTCAGCTACAAAAATTGCTAAACTTGACTTCAAATTTCAGGCATGAAGGTAGCAGATTTTATTATGCTGGGTGAATCCAGTATAAGGGGTGATAGATATAAAAAACCATTTATTAGCATTGACCTAACATTTAAAAATTTAGTTAGTAATATGATAACATTGTATTAAAAGTGGACGAGCCTCGACGCAACGGTAAGTTTGTTTGCCTTATGACTTGGAGGTCATGAGTTCAAACCTTTGAAACAACCTCTCTGCTTGAGGGGTAATGCTGCATACATTTAACCTTCCCAGACCGTCTATGTGGGATCTTCGTGCATTAGGTTGCCCTTAACATGGTATCAAAGTCACAATGTCCAAGTGACATTAAAATTGGGCTTTTATATAAGGGTACCATCCTAGTTGTTTATGTGAGTATTTATTTCTACTCTTTTTTCTTCATGCTTATTCCTCTAACCTTGGTTAATACTATTTCTTGTATGAAGAAAATAACCCAACTCTAAGAGACATGTATTCTTCTGTCTCTCAATCTCTTTTACACGAAGATCATACAAGAACATTCACTCTTCGTTCCATCAAGGAAAGAAATCATGGTTTATAAAAATATTACCACTTTACCAGTAATGAGGCATGCAAAAAACCAAAATCATGATATACATCATGAGACCAACTGAAGCATAAGTCAAGATAATTATCAAACATATTTAAAAATAAAACAAGCCTAGGATGACTCACCATATTTTCATTGAAACTAAGAATAGAAGCTACATTTCCACAACGGTAACAGTAATTAGGTGCAGACCATACCTGCAAAATTATAAAAGAATTACTCTATTGACAATGTAATTTTCAAATGAATCTGCTATGCATATTTATAAAAAGTTAAATACAACAACGATCAAGCCTAAGTCCCACAAGGTTGCAAAGTGGACGGCTAAATGATTTGAGGCCATTGGGCTCTATCATAAATCAAGTTTTTAGTACATCCATTTTGAGCAGTCTTTCGAATAGTTTCTCCTAATATTTTCTCAGGTTCGGTCTTTTGGGGGGTGGGAGGTGGGTCCCCATACCCTTCGTGTATTTGACTAATCCCCACTTAGGGGTATTGAAGCTTCCCCTCCCCTCCTAAAAGTGTTATTCCTCCAGTTTGAACCACTGGCACTGCAGACACCCCTCAACTACTGAGCTCAAGCTTGCCCTATTGGCCGTCTCACATGATAAAATCACAAAAACAGTAAATTAAAAAATGAAATAACATCAATATCATTTTAATTAAAAAAATTCAAAAGAAGCAGATACATACAGTTACAAGGCCTTTGTCTTGGAACATATACTTGAGGCCTTCTTGAACAAGTTGGTGTGCTCGACAAACGAGATCAAGATTGTTTATGTGATTGAACTGCATGAAAACAATGTGTTTGTGAAATACACACATAATATAAAATTCTGTGAACAGTTAACAAATAAATAGATCACCTCAGAGGTGACACGCGAACCAAAAAGCCAACCAGCTCCACGAGGACTGACTGCCCAAGTTTCAATATCTTCAGGATCACTCCACATTAGATCACAAAAAGGCCCCTCATGAGGAATTTCACAGTTCCGGTCAATTACCCTTATCTGATATTAAATGTATATTACTATCTCTAAACCGATATCTTGAAAATGTAACATAATCTAATTTTTAACTATACAAATAAATAACAGTAAATGACCTGACAACAACCTAAAAAGTAATTTTTTAATATAGATAAAAAATTGCAATTAAAAAGGAATACATACATAATAGAAATTTTCTTTCTCTAAGAAACATTTGGTAACCATTAAAGACTAAACAAGAGAAATACACCAAAATGAAACAACTAAATGATTTATCAAGACAAACAAAAGCAAGCAGATGACGTTATTAAGTTGCCAGTAAAAAGAAAGGAAAAGAAACATAAATGCATCAAATTCTCCAGTATTATTAATTTATTTAACTGGTGATAATTTTTTCCATGAGAGCAGAGGGAGCAAGGGGCATAAGAGAGAACCAGCAAGCTAATCTAAATAAATATTTCCTATTAAGAAAGCTAAGTCAAAAGGTGTCATATGCAGGCACATCAAAAGACTAATCAGTTCTAATATGATGTATCCAAACACAGACAACATAAGGATAGGCGTACACAACAATGTCAGTGTGGAAAGTTGCAAATTATTTATTTCACAATATGTAATTAGACATCTGGCTAAAAAATGTAAGCAAGTTGACAATTGTATGACAGCACATACTTGGATTTCTTGATTTTTAAACAGAACACATGTCCAAACAAAAGTTTTATCTGCATCTTTTTTCAACAACAATAACAAGAGTCTTTTCCCAATAGATGGGGATAGTTACAAGGCTCAAACAACGCCTTTGTTCTGTCATAAAAACAAATTTCCGAAAAGTCCATCCGGATCTTAGTCCTTTTAAATTTTAATATTTTCACGGGGAATTTTTCTTGGTCTACTTCTACCTTTAACTATCCTCTCCATATGATCCACTGTTCTCAGTGGGGACTTATGTTGGTTTTCTTCTAGCATGGAAAAAGTTCTCATTACATCTTTAATTATTATAACTTTTTCTACGCACAAAATAAGCAAATCCAAACACAGTTTTAAACTTTGATAATATTATGTTTGGCCAGCCACTGGGAAGGAAGATATAGAACCTGATCAATTGTTCGAATGTCCGGAGAAAGGCCACCATGAACACAAAGTACCTAAGTCAACCAAAGCATAAAAAGACTTTTTTAAAAAACAGAATTCGAAATAAAAATAAAAAAGCTAATGTACTGCCTACACACACAGGAAATGGAGGAAGGGAGTAAAAGATATTTACTGTTCCATCTATAATTGCCGAAAGTGTAAGGTAGTCAAAAACATCTGTACAATATCGCCAAGCATTAGCATTTCCATACTTTCTCTGGCATTCATCATAAAATCCATAGACCTGGAGAAACAGTAAATTAACATGAATTAGCATGATAATTTTGACGTTTCTAATTTCTAATCTTAGCATTTCCACAATTTTCGTCGTATCTGAGATTGGGCAATAGAAATTCATAAACTTTGACACCTCTTACTAAAAATCTACAATAAGAGTAATAAAGCAAAACTAAAATCTACCATTGAATCAATTATATAATCAATGGGCTTCTAATGTTTATAAAATTTAAACAGAACAAAATCTCCTAACTTTATCACAATTACCACTACAGTCCAGCAATGGGATCTGCATATGAAAAGGCGGATATATGCAAAATAAAAATGCATTAGACATAATTTTTTGCATTTATCAATAAATTTTCTATTGTATATATACCTCTCCGGCTCAACATCAGTACATTCATCTGCACACTTACGACAAGGTTGCTTTACTAAGATGTTTCTAGCCAAGAAGAAGAAAAATGAGACTAGGCACTCATTTGGATGAGGTAATCGGGATTTTTAAAAACGCCTTATACCTTATGTCTAAAAAACTAAGTGCATTTTACATTTTTTAGCATGCTTGGATCAGCTTTAAAAAAATTAAGATAGTTTTCACTTGCTCTTGATGTTACCTATCACATATAAATCTTCAAAGTAGTAAGAAAAGCCAAAGTGGCACATGAAGCATTAAGGGCCATAGCTTCTTTCAAGTCTAACATAATTTGTGAATTGTGACTATAATGAAGGACTAAAAATATTAAGAAGACCAATACTGCCTTCAATGCAGCTCCAGTTAACAATGGATGATTGCAAAGTATAAAAATCTAAAAATTCAAAAGAACTATTTCATGTTTTCAGAACATATCCAATTAAACACTTCAGGAACACTTTTTTCCAAAGTAATTCACTATGTATGATAATAAAAACTAAATATCGCTAGAAGCAATGACATTGACAACACATGCAGTGAAGTTTAGAATATGGCCTATTACCGATCAACTGTCAATGCATTATGCTGAATTGCTGATAACCAAAACATACACCCGTGTAATTCAAAAGGCAAGGAAGAACACAATTACCCCACAATATATCAAAGGCTTAGCCAACTTTTCACTAAGTCTAAGAGTGCCAAGTTCCTGACTTCCTAGCAGTAATGCACGGTCCCAAAAACAAATCAGGTAACCAATAACAAAATCCCACTAAATCTAATTTTAAGTTTCACATATTGTGTTGCAGCAACCTGATTTCTACTTTCCTTATTCACAATCTCAAACATCAATCTATGGAAGAGAGATGCTGTTTGAATCTGAGCTACATCTGATCTTAAGGCCATTTTCAAACCTAAACAACCATTTCTAATCCTTCATTGTAAAATCAGAAAAAATCCTAGCACGTACACTCCTCTAGATTACGTAGTTCTGGATACAAAATTTCAAAAGCAATAAATTTTAAATTGACAAGGGCTTAACTCAATTGCTTCATTGAACCTTGCCACTAATTGGACTTTCAAACTAATCTTATCTCAGTAAATTCAACAGCACAGGAAATGCAGAAAATAACGGAGCAAGATGACATGCAATGAAGTCATCAATATAATCACATCACAAGCTTTATCTAACATTAGGATTGGCATATGCTAAAATCAAAGCACGGTAAATAACTCTTCCATAGCCCTCCTCTAATGTGCAGGCTGTTTATTATAATAAAATTTAAAAGTCCAGAATTATCCATACCATAATTCTGGTGCCATGCAATGAAGTCATACATACAATCACATCAGAAATGCATTTTAAGCTTTAGAATAGCATCCTAAAATGATTGCAGAAATCTTCAATAAATCCCTTCTTTAGCATAAGCTGTTTACTTAAAATTAATTCCTACAATCCTAAGAAGAAAATGTCAAGCACAATAGCAAATTACATGATAGCAGAACAGTGTACCTGTGTTAGTTGTCTACTTTCATGGTTTCCACGTAGAAGCGTAATATTAGCTGGGTATCTATGAAATTAATCAAAAATAAAAGAACAAATAAATAAAAAGAAAAGTAACTACAAAATCACAGCATCACAATTCACAACAGCACTAACATTTGAGATCCAAAGTTGATAAATTACAACCACTAGGAACATACGACACCTTAAAATTCTTCTTAAATGCTTCCAACGTCAAAATAAAAATACCAAATGACATTATTAATAACACAGCAAGTTAAAACATATGCAAGAATGCATGAAAACAACATACCTAGCTTTTAGTAGCAAGAGGATTGTGAAAACTTCAAGACTATTATAACCCCGATCAACAAAGTCTCCCTGCCACACATTTTAAAAGGTATAGCACTCATAGATGGATAAAAAGGGAAGCCTAGTGCACAAGACTCCCACTAGTGGGGTCTCGGGAGGTAGATATATGCAGTCTTACCCCGCACGAAAATAGAACCACGCACCAGCCACCGGGTCTGTGCCATGGCAGGGTACTATCCAGCCACTAGACCATCGGTGCTTGATGGATAAAACAGTAAAAATGCAAAATCACTCACATCATCCACAACGTGTTTAGGAGAAGTGTAGGACATACCATAAAAATGTAATTTGTCTCCGGCACATGACCCCCGGTCTGGAAAAGTTTCATTAAATCATGAAATTGACCATGAATGTCACCACAAACAGTTACTGGACTATTAACAGGCTGCACATTAGACTCCTCAATAAGGATCTCTTTAACCTGACACATAAATCATCAGTTTAATTAATAACATCATTAAAATACCCTACATCCACTCTATAAGGTACACGTTACCAATAACCCTGAGGTGAAAAACACAGCAACTTTCAACACCTTAAATTTTTTATTTATAAACACAAGAGGATAATAAATCCTGAAGAACTAAAAAACGAAAGTTGGATATAAAATGAGAAACAAAAAGTAAAACAAAAAACATGAAGCAAAATATGCTAAACACTATGCAGATCAGTAATTAACCATAGATTCAAAGCGAAACACATCTTCTGTCCCACAAAGTATGTCAGTTACCGTGATTGCTCAGAAAAACATTTAATTATTAAAATTTTAAATTAAATATATTTTTTCAACCAAACGGAATAAGGAGTGTCATATTTGTAGGATAGAAGATGTGCTCCCGATTCAAAGACATAGAAAGGAACCCTAAATGAGAAGTGAGAGTAATTGAAAAAAGAAACCCTAAAGCGTAAAGCGAAGAAAGTGAAGGGAAGATACATATTCGCAAAGAAGTTGAAGCTCATCTTCGAGAAGGTGTTGGCCATCTTTAACTTTCGAGATCCATTGATCCAAATCCATCTCTTTCACTAGTATTAGTAGTCACCAGCGCCTGCCTGCGTTGCGAAATAATGCAAACAGCGGGACTGCTAAAGGAAATGAGGGTAGTGCTGTTAGGGTGCCACCAGTCAACAAGAAACACCTATCTACTGTGTTGTTCTGAACCACTTTCTTAGGATCCATATTTTTTTTCACTTTTATTAGATTCAATCCTCACTTTTCTATTAATTTAATTTAATTCCTAAAATAGAAAAAAAAATCAAACATATTCATATTTTAATTAAAATAGTTTCTATGGAATGTTATTGAAAATGTTAAAAATAATTAAATTTAATCACATTTGATATTGTGGAATTTTTTAATTTTTCAAAAATCAAATTGATACATATAAAAAAAATCAGAATAAAATGTGTCCGGGTGACAATAGATGAAATCATCTCCTCAAACTAACAAGGTTGTTACTACATTAAAATTAATATGTTACCACAAATAAATTAAAATAAAATTAACAAAATATTATAACTTTTTTTTCATTGTCTCTTCCTTACCCTATCTTTCCAATGTGTAATGTCTCATTCTCTCATGTTTACTATAAGATTGTGGCTCTTTCTTGGTTGTCTCTTCCCTAAGGGTGGCAATATGAGTCAATCCACCTTTGACCCGCCAAAATATGAGATTGTCTTACCCTTATTGCTAAAATGACTCAAAATGTCAGTCTAACTCATATTTGGTAAGTTATAAACAACTAGTCAACATAATCTTAAACTTTTAGACTCATACTTCACAATAAAACTTCAAACTCCTAAGTTTAAACATTAGATGCTCTATTGGAAGAATATGTCTCCATTTTTTATGCAAAAAGTATTCTTTTGAAAATGTTTGTATATAAGTACTAACAAATTTAAAGAATAGATTATACTAATAAGTAAATGTCTTGTATATGATATAAATATATTGTATATGATATAAATGTCTTTTATATCATATAAATTAATCATAAATTACTTATCAGGTATAATTTTATATAATAGTATAACTAATTTAGTATTAATATTACTAATCAATTTAGTATAACATGGGAAACCTTTGCAAAAGTTTATTAACAATATAAAGAGCATATTACATTGATATTCCATGAGTTTTAGTAAAATTACACAAATTATTCTTCCATTTTTTACAATTACAAAAAATCCGTTAATTTATAAACATATATTACATTGATCAACCCTACGTGAGAAATAAGTGTATTATTTAAGCAAAAAAGTGATGAATGTAATTAAGTTAAACAGAATATGATATATGATATATGATATAAATTAAACACTAATATGTAAATATCTTGTATATGATATAAATTACATTGATAAGTAATTTATTCATAAATGTCTTATATATGAATAATTTCCACACGTTAAATGTAAAATGTTTGGTTGAAAAACAATATTAAATTGGTTATATTATTGGAACCACATGTAACCTTAAAATGTTAAAGCAATATTAATATTAGTCTGTCGTGACCCGTCTAAAAACGGGTTTCTAAAGCGGATTGAATATGGACTTTTGGGCTAAAATCTCAAGTCAGGCCCGCTAAAATATTAATCCAAACGGGTTGCCTCATCGGCCCAAACCCATATTGTCATCCCTACTCTTCCCTACCCTATCTTCATAAAAATGTTCTCTATATTGGCTCAATCTTAGACCATGAATATTTCATATGCCATACATATGACATGAGATGATCAACCATTCTCATGCAAATTGAAATCTCAATAAATTATGAGTAATGCTATATTCTCATACTAATCTTCCTACCACAAAAAAGTGACATATGTCACAAAGTGATACTTTATTTATTAGTGATTGGGTTACAAGCGACATATGTCACTTTCTTCTTGTGGGTATGAGGATTATTAGGAGGATTTAGTAGGAGGATATATCATTTTTCATAAATTATTACATGACACATCTCTTAACATCATTGTCTTCATAATTTGACATGTATGAAATATTTCATCTTCTTTATCTCTTCTTCCTAATCCTCATGTGAGTACCCAATTTTGTCCGGCCAAAAATATATATTTCCAAATAAATAAGTAACAATATCAATGTATTTATCCCCCAATTACACAAGTTTAAAAATTAGTTTTGTTACAACTTTTGGTATATAGAATTAAAGAAATCAATTGATAATAAAATAATTTAAACCAATACAATAATTACACCTCAAAGATGCAAATCAATCCATTAATTCACACGATAAACTTTAGTTTTGGCCATAATAAAAAAACATATCCAGTCATTAAAGGAGAAAACAGATTTTCTCCATTAACTACACCCAATTATGTTAGTAAGAAGTTTCCCCTACATTCTGCCCATACACCCCATCTTGTGGCTTAAATATAGACCGCATTCAATCCTGAAAAGGAAAGAAAATCAAGTTAGCAGAAAAAACAGTAAGGCAATCACTGAAAAAAAGGAATTATTCCATAACATAGAGACAAGACCCAGGGAGAAAATAAGGGTAATAAAGAGCATTAACCATGATTGGAAATTCAAAATTTGTAGGCTTTATGAATGGAAATTCTCAATCCTTATAAAAAGGGAACCTTTCAAAACCTAAGAGGAAGGAAAATCAATCAAAAAAACAAAGGGAAGTAATACGTACACAGAAAAATATAACACAACAGAGAAATAGAGAAGAGTTAGAAGAGATTTTTTGGTACACAATCTGTTTGGGAAAGGAAGAGCTTAGCAGGGAAAATATCATTCTTCTACTGAGACATAATCATCCTAATCGACAGGTCCAGGTTAGCACTTGTTGTGTATTACAATAATTCCTCATATGGAAAAGAATTAATTTAAAAGTATGACATAAACATTTGTTCATTATGTATGTGTGGCAAGAGCATTCATGTTATAACAATACCTACATTGATTTGTACATATAATCACAAACTTTCTCAAATCATAATACATGCTCATTTACGGATCATTGTGAGATATACAGAGGATTATAGGGTACATTCATAGAGAACAAATCAAAGACATCAAACCATCTAGGCAGTGTGTGGAGTTATAAAGTTTTTATGCTTGTTTTGTAAAATAAACCAAAGGGCAAGATAGATCAACAACATCATACTCCAAAATAAATAATAATAAGCAAACTCATATTTATTGATTTAATCACAATACCAACACATACAACCAGAAACAATAAACTATCAATACTGTAAGTCAAAGCCATCAACGAAAATGAGAAAGAAAAGACATCAAACCACAAAAGGGGTTCACCCAAGTTCAAGGGAAGGGATCCTTCTTCATTTATCTCTGGTTCGCGGAAGCGTCGCCCTCCTCCGCCAAACCAGCGTCCAGACAGCGACGCGATTCACATGGTACAACGGGGTTCTTCTCCTCTCAGCCTCGCCAACGCTACCAGCCTCCGCCGCATGTTCTAGGGCCCGTCTCGAACAGCCTTGTGCGGCGGTTCACCCATTAGCAGCTCCGGCGGTGTCCTCAGTCGCCGATCCAAGTCCAACGACAGTGGGTTGAATGGTGGCAGCCGTGAAACCCATATTCCCCAATCTCCCCTAAATCCCTAAAAACCTAAGAATAAAAAACTTATAAATTAAAACCTAACCCCTTTCTCCCTTTTCAGATTTGTGGAGTGGTCTTTATGCCTTGTTGTTTTGCTATTTTCAGTGTTTGCTTATTTAAAACTATGTTTCTATAATTCTATTATTAGGAAACTATTATATATATACATAATTTATTTGTCCTTTTATAAATAAAACCCTTCTTTTACTCAATATCGAATATCAAAATAAATCATACTTTTTAAGGTTATGACTAGTGTGTACTTTAATTCTTATTTCGAGCCGAGAACCGGTCGCGGTCACTTGTACTGTTTCTGCTATTTATCGAAGTAAGAAAATAATTAATGTTAAATTTTCATTAATAAAAATTCCTCTTTAAAAATGTATAAGTTAAATAAAATTTTTTTTTGAGATTTAATAGCGAGGTTACAACTCGTATTGCATCTTTCTTCTCACTTCGAGCCGAGAACCGGTCACGGTCACTTGTATTGCTTCTGCTATTTATCAAAGTGAAAAGAGAGTAAGCAATCAATGTTGACTCGTCGTCTATTAGTCTCACCTCAATTAAAGTCAAACCAATTTTTAATAACTCTCAATCAAACAATTTTTAATCAAACCAAACCAACAAACGATCTTATAAAGAACTACGTAGTCTTGATTTCCCTATTGCATCTAGGGATACGTAGGAGCAAGATAAACTCTTGTCAGACACAAAAATAAAAAACAAACATTTTGTTTTAATCAATTTAGTTTTAATAAATAAGGGTAAGTTAAAAGCATGCAATTAGTTAGGGTACCATTTTATAACGGGCGAACGGGGTGCTAATACCTTCCCCGATTCGTAATCGACTCCCGAACTCACGACTCTGGTTTAAAAGACCAATTTTATCCAATTCGGGCACAATTCGAGTTTTCCACGTTTTAACCGCAAAAGACGTGATGGCGACTCCTCAAGAGGTCGTGTGGCCGAAAATCCGGGCGCGACAGCTGGCGACTCCACTGGGGATCTTTTTTTAGAGAGTCAAGCCCAATAACACTTTTTCATGCGTTCTTGTATATAAATACCCTTTTTGTTTCTTCTAATTTTTGCACCAATACTTACATCATTGTTTTCTTGTTTACTTATTATTCTTAATTTAATTAATTATTTTGAGCCTACTCACCTGTTTGTTGTGCAGCTCTTGGGGGTGGATTTATTTTTGAGTCACGTGCTTCCCCACACACTCACTTGGTACACTTGAGTCACACACATATGCCCTAGACCCCGGGTGTTAGAGATTAAGTGCCAAATAGGGGGATATCTTCCTTGTCGGTAAGTGGCCTTGTGCCACATCTGATATTGGCAAGATAAACCAATCAGATTGTTCCCATATGTCATAAGTTAACCGCTTGGGGAGCTAGTCTCCTCTCGTAACTAACCTGTGACATATGGTTTCCTTTCTTTTAAAGATGGGAAGCAATCTGGTGACCTTTAGAGAAAACTTTTACTGAGTCCACTTTAAACGAAACTAGTACCTCGCCCTAGGGTCATGACCTTTAGAATATCCAAAACTCTATAGGTGTACCCTATTTTTAAGACACGGGAAGCAAAACATAATCCACTTTCCATTTGCATTCATGCACATCATAATGCCATCCCAAATTAATTTTAGAAAAATTTACTTCATTTTTACCCATGGATGGGGCCCCCGATGCCCTAGGGATAATTTTCTCATACCAACAAATATGGGGTTTATTCTCCTTAACTCATACCATAACAATCGTACCCCCCAATAGGGTGCAAAACCAAAAAAGATAAAATCTCATTTTTACCCTAACATGTCATATCGCTTAACTTGCATACATCATAATCATGCATCCATATATTTTATATCAATGCATTAAATGCCACACTTCATGCATTCATCATCACAATTTTGTACTTGAATAAAAATTCATTTTTCTACAGCTTTGGTATAGTAAGACATGGAGGCCGTTTCTCTTGTTGTGGGCCAAAGCAATAACTCATTGGTAAAAAAGGGTGTGAAGGTGGAACTACAAGGCATGGATGTGAGTTGTCTGGTAGAGCTGATCCCTAAGATTCCCAAAGATGTTCAGATTCAGTTCAACAACGAATACGGTAGGCTAATGGATCTATTACTCATCTCAGTCGACGTAGAGGCCCTGAAGGTCATTGGCGCCATGGTTTAGTACTGGAGCCCCACTCTGAAAGTATTTGAATTTCCCAACATAGATGCATCACCCACTATTGAAGAGTACGAAGTCTTGTTGGACATTTAGGTATCGACTAGAGCAAAAGTATATTTGTTTACTAGGGTTCAGAATGTGACAGAAGACTTGATAGAGAAACTCATCGGGGTGCGACCGTGCCCAAGTAGTATCATAAAATAGGGGCAAGCTTATGGACTCAGGTGGAAGTTTCTGAAGAAGCATGTTACCCAAATGGCCGAGGAAGGAAGGTGGGATTTGTTCAAACCCGCATTTGCCCTGGCAACTTATGGCATGGTCTTGTTCCCTTTCGTCCATGACATGGTTGACCAAGCCGCCATAGATGTATTTGCAAAATTCAGGCTCTTTGGTGCAAACCTAGTTCCAACTGTTTTGGCCGAAATGTTGCTTTCACTCCAGAGGTGTCACGAAAAAGGCCACTTCAAAATCCATTGTTGTATTCAGTTGTTGTACGTTTGGATGATCACCAGATTCAAGCATCATCAGTATCCAAATTGGTCTCGCCACCCCCTGAAGAGGTTTAGAGCCATTGCAGTAAAACCCTTGCCATTGACAGATTGGAAAAATTGTTCTCTGAGGTTACTCCTAGAAATTTCGGGACGAAGACTCGCCTTTATGAGAGACATCCTGACATTATGTATTCTTGTGGGGAATACCCAAACATGATACTTATGGGGTCTCGAGGATGCATTTCATTTACTCCAGCTTTGGTACTTGGTCAACTTAAATGGGGGATGACACCGATTAATCTAGAACATATGTCAGAGATACTAATATGGTACAAGGATGAGGAAGCCACCAAGGGAAAGTTAGATTCTGTCAGAAATGCTTTGAGAAAGATCCGTCTTCTAGGGCCAATAGAGTTGGGAGAACATCAAGCTGCTCACTGGTAATCCTCACCTACTCATGGTATAGCCTCAGCCGATGATTAGTCCCAACGAAGATCTTTGTAAAGGTGAAGACGACAACCTAACCCCAGCTAGGATTTTCTACAAAATCATCTAAAAATTCAACTTGTTATGCACCTATACGTACGAATTTACAAACCGTAAAAACACTAAAAAGCAGCCTAGAAATCTCACATATGTGTGAGTATGGTTTTGCGAAATGAATGTGAATGTTTAAGCACAATGAATAATTCTCAACTATCATATCTCTATATGAACCAAAGAAAACTAATAACTTTTCTCACAAAAAGAAACTATCTAAAAATGATATGAAAGTTAAGTTTAGAGAAATGTTTAATCTTGTGAATTTTCTAACAATGCAAATCTTGATTCTTTTTTAACACATGGGGAAATCAGCTTTTATACAAAAATGTTTTCAGTTCGACTTAATCGATTAACCTACAAATTAATCGATTAACGATCCCAAGAAATCCAAGATTTCAACTATTATAACTCTATTTAATCGATTAATCTCATACTTAATCGATTAACAGGTTCATATGTTCATTTGATCGAATAACACAAGTTGTAATCGATTAATTGTGTTAAAAAATGTTTTCATTGATGCATGATGAACATTTTACATGATGTGTATATGTACGATACATGATTTTGAAGATATATGTGATAAATTCAATTTGATGCATTAAAATCATGTTATTATATGTAAATGCATGAGTTGCACGTGTCTTCATGCTTGTTTATCCACATTGTTTTAATCTTGTCTTATCATTGTCTTCACTTTGTCTTCATCAAAACATTATAATGATGTATGTTTCATTTCCATCTTTCCAATGTGATGATACATGCTTGCATTCTCAAATAGGTGTAGTGGATCGCTAATGACATTTTTCCGGTTAATGAGAATATTGAAAAATCAGTCCAGGATAATCGATTATCTAAAAAGTAATGGATTATTATCAGCAGAAATAATCGATTACTAACAGCAATAATCAATTATTGTGATTCTTGAATCTTACAAAAATAGTTTTTTGTACAATAAGTAACTTCATATTCAATCGAAAATAGAAGGAATTCACTTAAAGAAATAATGCCACATTATACACAAAATGTAGGCAAACACTAAGATCAATAAGCAAATCAATTGAATCGATAAAGCACGTAAAAGACTTAATTGAATAGGAGTTAAGGAATAAAAAAGTGTGACAACAAATTTTATCATGGTTCGTTTGATTGTCCATTTGCAAACTACATTCAGGTCTCCCATTCTGATCTTGAGATATTTTTCTTCACTTATGGGTTAAATATATTTTACAAACACACTTCCAAGAATTTACAAGGCTTCATTCTCAGTCATAGAGTCTCTCAAAGATAGTTTGACATTCTACTAGTCTCTAAAGGATACCTACACCTTTCTCACAGTTTAGCCCCAACTATTTCTTCCTCCCAACCAAGACCCTTGTAAATCGTGAAGACACCACCTAACTACAACTAGGATTTCCACTCAATTCTCTACTAATGGTGATATTCAAAACACCTAGAGAATCTGATAACATTGTCTGAAATTGGTTTTGAGTTATGTGCACCTAAAGTGTGCTAATGTGAACACTAAAATGCAGCTTGAAACCAAAAACAAAAATCTCACAAAAACTTTAAAGGTGATCAATGCAAGATTTGTATGTAAATGTGTAACAAGATGCACAATTGAAAGTAATGCTAAGATTCTATCTTTTCACTCTTAAGATCCAAAAAAACTAAGAACTTTTCCAACAGCAAGAATTTCGCTCAAGAATGATATGAAAGTAAATTTTGGAAATCTATGATTATTATGATCACATTGGTGAAAAATCAGTTTTTATACAAAACTGTTTTATATTAGTTCAAATCGGTTATCTCAAGAAGTAATGGATTATCGTTATGCTAAAATATGGTTTTTCTGTTGGAAATAATCGATGAAAGAGGAGCAGTGCATAGAATTTACAACCATATCAAGTTGATAGTCACCAAGCTAATAAATCAAACATGCACACAAAGTTTGTCATATCAAAACTATGAGTTAAGCACATTTGCAATCTCAATCTCTACTTGCAATGTCATCAAAGATCTTTATATACAATTAATGTATTAGATCCACCATATCTGATTACATTTTCTTGATATTTTTGAACATTTCTCTTTGATAATTACTTTAGACTTAAAGATTATCGTCCAAAGTTATCAAAAACTGTTTTCTAAGTGGCAGTGTCCTTCTTAGCCATTTATGTTAAATAAACCAGAAGAAGATGCTTCATTTGAGCGCTTCCTAAGATATGATTCCCGTAGAGTAACAGCTTCTTCATCATCCATTTCTTCAAAAGGTTGTTGCATGAGGAATGCAATCATCTTAGAGCCCATTGAGCCATTTGATTCTCCTTGCAGCATACAAGAGTTATGGTCAAGCATTGAAAATCAGGAAGCATGCCTATCTTAGTTTCTTTAGAGTGGTGTAACCATGAGGTTGCCACATGGTTGGAAGTCATGAATGCTCTTGGAAGTTCAAACCCAAATTTTAAGTGCACAAACGAAAAGAGGTCTTAAATGGACGCAACTTCTCTATTTATAATTGACGAAATGTTTCCACTTGAGATCTTTATCAAAGATTAGACACCCATTTTCATATGTTCCTAATTCCAGATACTCCTCTTTTCCATATTCTGCCTTTTCTGGCATTGATCCCCAATCTGGGATCACATGCCTATCTACTCGATTTGAGTGATAGATAAAAGGTGGTAATTTCATTAAGTTAGGGTAGATTTTGTAGGGTGGAAAGATGTATTTTTGTTAGTAGACAACTAGTGGTCCATAGTCATTGAGTTGTTTAGAAGTGGGATGATATTATACGTCATAGTCAGTGTCTTTGTACTAAGCATTCACAATGGGTGTTGGTTCGATTTTATATATATGTAGGGAATGGGTAAAAGGGTTTGTTTGGGATAGATTATGTTTCTAATAAATGCGACGTTACTATCCAATCTTTTCAATTTTGAAAGAGATTTTCAAAATGCCTATCACAGATGATTCAATGTAAAGGAATTGTGTTTGAGGAAATTTTGGTAAGTGATGACAACCAATTCAGTTTGGGTTGCTTTTTTATGATCATTTTGATTGAAATTTTGTTAAGTGTTCTCGAAATATGATAGGAACAAAGAAGAATATGGAAAAGAAGTGGAATAGATGTATTAAAAGGAAAAATAAGCTCTTTGAGTATAATCTTTGAAAGTGATTTTCGGTTTTAAATAAACAAAATTTATAATAGTCATTTACTATATTTACTCTTAAATCATTTCAAGATCCAATTGTAGTATAATATAAGATTATTTCGAACCACAAAGATTGTTATTAAAGCATACTTTTGTTCTTTAAATCATAAACAATGAAGCATAAAAGATGGTTGGTTGGTTGGTTTCGATTTGATTTGAGAAAATATAAGTTTATATTCATGAAAAGTAAACAACTAAACATGTACAAATTCAAGAGAAGAATAGTTGGTTTAGACATATGAATGTAAAATTTCTTAACTTTTAAGTATCAAGAAGATTTTAGTTTATAGAAGCTATTTTGTTGTGATTCAATCTACCATACATCATTTCTTAACTCACCCTCTCTCTCGGGTTAGGCTCATTGATTTTCAAATCTTGCTTAATATACTACCTCACATCAAGTACCCTTTGTAGGAAATAAGCTTGTTGTTTGATAACAAGGGCTTACAATCACCTAGAGGAAAGTTAATAGGTGTAGCGGGTCACAATTCCAGCTTTTATGGTTAATGAGGTAAAATTAAAAATCACTAGTATAACCGATTATGCTGCTTTTAATCGATTAACTCTTATTTGTGTTTAATTGATTAACACGATGTTTAATCGATTAACCTGAATATTTATTTCTTTCAAAAATATATTTCTTGCACTGAAAGTTACTACATTTCAATCAATTACAGAAACAGTTTACTGAACGAATTTATGCCTAAGTATCAACAGAATCAAAACATGCAATAAACTCATAAAGTAAAGCAATTCAATTATACAAAGTGTAAATTGACTAAAATTAAAGAGATGAGTGATAGAAAGAATCAAGAAGATGATATTTTATCCTGGTTTGTTTGCGGGTCCACTTGCAAACTACATTCAGGCATCCGCTTCTGATCTTGTGAGATTTTTATTCATTATTGGAAATCAATGTTATACTAACAGACTTCCAAAAATACAAGATTCTCTTCTTGGTCCTAGAGTCCTCAAAATTGTTCGACTTTCTATCCGCTTCTAATGGATACTCAACATCACTTCTAATGGTCTAGCCTCAACCACTTATAACTCCCAACCAAGACACTTATGTATGTGAAGACAACCACCTAACCGCAACTAGGATTTCCCAACACAATTCTCTATCAAGGTGATAATAACACACCTGGATAACTCAATAAAATCGTCTATGAAATCTTCAAGTTTCATGCACCTTAGAGTGCTAATATTACAATAAAAAACATCACAAAAAACCATCACATAAATCTCACAAAGACTAAAAAAGAATTATGTATGATTATGCTAGGTTTTACAAAAATAGATTTGACAATGATGCACATTGGATAATCTTTGAAACTATCATATCGCTCTTTACTTTGAATCAAAGAACACTAAATCATCAGCATGTGATTTTTTGCTCAAAATATTTGAAAGTGTTTGACCTAGAATTTTAGAATTGTTAGTTATGAACAAATAGGGAAAATTAGCTTTTTATACTTATAACTATTTTATGTTAGTCTTTAATCGATTAAGAACGCCAAGAATTAAAAAGCTTGAGCTAATGTTGTAAGGACCCAAATTCTATCCTTGAAATTTTTTCCTTATTTTAATCAACTTTCATGAATTTTTCTATAAATTACATTTAACAATAAAATGACCTTACTTTAAAATCTTACTTTCCCATTCGTACTCAATCCATGAACCAATAACAACATGCACATTCGTTTGACAGAAAAACATAATTCATATTAATGTCGCTCAGTAACTACCGCATACAACTAGCTATGGGTTTCCAAAACACCCATAGATACAAATATCCAGAGTTACCATTATCCATGTACAAAAATCATGCCCATAGTTACAAATAGTCAGTTTCAGAATACAATCAATTAGATTACAAAAAGAATGGACAAGAGGGCTTCAAAAACAAAAGCCTCTAAACTCCTAATCAAAACATCCTTTCTCCTCCCACCTACCTGCAATGGGATTAACATTGACCATACACAGTAAACACAAATGAGTAAGTCGATAACTCAACAAATGTTAATATACGTTAATCCACATTTTAATAAGGTTAAGTAAACAATTTAAAATCGAATATACTTAAAACCATTTTCATCGTTTATACTTTTGAAAACCATGTTACATAACTTGAGCCAAAGTTTGCTACATCGCTTAAGCCAAAAGCTTGCTACACCGCTTGAGCCAAAGCTTGCTACATCGCTTGAGCCAAAGCATGCTACATCGCTTGAGCCAAAGCTTCGTACATCACTTGAGCCAAAGCTTGCTACATCGCTTGAGCCAAAGCTTGCTACATCGCTTGAGCCAAAGCTTGCTACATCGCTTGAGCCAAAGCTTGCTACATCGCTTGAGCCAAAGCTTGATACATCGCTTGAGCCAAAGCTTGCTACATCGCTTGAGCCAAAGCTTGCTACATTACTTGAGCCAAAGTTTGCTACATCACTTGAGCCAGAGTTTGCTACATTACTTGAGCCAAAGTCGCTAACCAATAATGGTCGGCTAAAGACGAGTTTTATTCTCATTGACACTCCATCAATTCGTAAACAGTGAATCCACGTCATCATTATTACAAACATACCCATATATGCTTATAATAAATAAGTGATTCACAACTTGATTTCATTATCCACAACCAGAAAATCCACGCATTTTCTATCACGATGCATAAGTTATGACTTATCCTTACCTCGGTGAGTGTTGGGTTTGGTTCTTCACGACTTCGCAAGTTCCACCGACACTGCCACCAACTTTAGGATTTTTCCTCATTCCCACCATATAACACAGTGTTAGTCATTTATTCCAAATATCACATAAACAACTTATATTGCATTATTTAACCATACAAGTAATTTATCATATTTTCAATGTTTCTATCATCTTCTACCTCTAGCATTTTATCAATTTTCCTCTTTAACCACATTTTCTCTTTAGGGTTTTGGGGTTTCCATGAATCAACCCACAAACCCTTTCCATTCTTGAAATACCAACTCTAAACCAAGATTTTACAAGAGAAAAACAACATAAAATGAACCATAACTCAAAAGGGTGAGTTTCCATGGTTTCTCACATTTTGAGAAGAGATCCACCATACCCAAAATAAGTTTCAAAGGGAAGAAGAGAGTTAGAATCAAGAGTTTTACCTCTTCTCAAGCTCTTAGATGAGAATCAAAGCTCCTTGCCCTTGGAAAAGCTCTCTTCTCTCACCTATCTTCCATTCTTAACCCTAAAATGTGTTTGGGGGTTTCTCATTTAATGCAACTCGTCGGGTTTTCGCTTAAGCGACCTCATTTTCGCTCAATTGAGAAAATCCCGCCCATTTTAAAAACTCAGATCTGACCCTCTCGCGCAGGCGAGGGAACTCTCGCCCAGGCGAGGCATCTCTCGCTCAAGCGAGGATCTTACAGCCTCGATGTAACGACCCGATTGTCTACCCTTGAAAATTTTTCATTTAATTTAATCATTTCTTACATACAGTCGTCACCTTCATTGAAAACTCTCAAGTATCACTCTTTGAAAATACCCTTTACCCTTTACCCTTTACCCTATTATATTATCATACAAATTTATGTTGCGGAAAAACATAATTCCTTTAGATAACATTTACCACATACATCCAGTTACGGGTTTTCCAAGGTTATAACGTCCATAACTACATGTCAAATAGCAATAAAGACACCCAAGTAAATAGACACAAAGGCTTCCTATTTGAGCTTCATCCTCAAAATCCTTCATTTACCTACAATGGGATTATCATAAACAACACACAAAACAAAGGGAGTAAGTCATTAGTTCAAAACTAACATCACAGGATAATCCACATTTCCAATACAATTAAGCTTTAATATAATTCGTAAACACACATACGGAATTGTAAACATTCATAATCATCTTCATTTAATTGCCACTTTACTCATATTCATCCTATAGTATATATCTATCCAATAATATATATTCTATAGTATGCATATTACGTTCGTTTCGAAACATCATTTGTCTCGTCATTCATATCCACCCTATAACATATATATCCCATAATATATACTCTATAGCATGTATATTACTTTCTTTCTCAACATCCTCTTTTTTATCGCTCATATTCACCCTATAGAATATATATCTCATACTATATATCCTATAACATGCATACGACATTCATGTGACATTCACATTTCTCATCATTCATATTCACCCTATAGAATATATATCTCATACTATATATCCTATAGCATGCATACGACATTCATTTGACATTCACATTTCTCATCATTCATATTCACCCTATAGAATATATATCTCATACTATATATCCTATAGCATGCATACGACATTCATTTGACATTCACATCATTCATATTCACCCTATAGAATATATATTCCATACTATATATCCTATAGCATGCATACGACATTCATTTGACCTTCACATTTCTCATCATTCATATTCACCCTATAGAATATATATCCCATACTATATATCCTATAGCATGCATACGACATTCATTTGACATTCACATCATTCATATTCACCCTATAGAATATATATTCCATACTATATATCCTATAGCATGCATACGACATTCATTTGACCTTCACATTTCTCATCATTCATATTCACCCTATAGAATATATATCCCATACTATATATCCTATAGCATGCATACGACATTCATTTGACATTCACATTTCTCATCATTCATATTCACCCTATAGAATATATATCCCATACTATATATCCTATAGCATGCATACGACATTCATTTGAGTCATATTTCCTTTGGTACTCCTCCAAAAAGATTAAATTCGTTTTGAGTCTTATTTCCTTTGGTACTCCCCCAAATAGATTGAATTCGTTTTGAGTCTTATTTCCTTTGGTACTCCCCCAAATAGATTGAATTCGTTTTGAGTCTTATTTCCTTTGGTACTCCCCCAAATAGATTGAATTCGTTTTGAGTCTTATTTCCTTTGGTACTCCCCCAAATAGATTGAATTCGTTTTGAGTCTTATTTCCTTTGGTACTCCCCCAAATAAATTGAATTCGTTTTGAGTCTTATTTCCTTTGGTACTCCCCCAAATAAATTGTTTCCTTCTTTTTCCATAACAGTAAAATCACGCATTTTCCAACATAATGCATAAATTACAGACGTATTATTTTAAATCATTACCTCTTTCACATACCTCATTCATATCAGCTAGTATGATTTAGAAAACACTTATCCCTTACCTCGGTGAGCGTTGGAGATCAGTTCTGAGTAACTTTAAAAGTCTACTCCGCGATTTCCTCCAACCTTAGGATCTTTCCTCATTATCACCAATAACAATGATGTCAGTCATTTATTCAAAATAACACATAAATAACTCATATTTCATCATCAAATACACAAGGGATTCATGTATTCTCAATATTTCCAAAACTACTTCAATTCAAGTTTCTAAATATTAAAACATACATGTTCATATCATATAACAACATCAAAGCACAACTCATTATCCACATCTAACATTTCATCTCTTTCTCTTTATACTCATATTCTCATTTTGGGGGTTTTTGGGGTTTTTCATGAATAACCCATAAAACCTTTCCATTCATACAATATCAACTCTAAATCAAGAGTTTACAAGATAGAAACAACATAAAACGAACCATAACTCGAAAAGATGAGTTTCCATGGTTTCCATTATTTTGAAAATGAATCCAACATACCCAAAACAAGTTAGAGAGGAAGAAGAAGAGTTAGTAACAAGAGGTTTACCTCTTCTCAAGCTCCAAGATGAGTCCTAAGACTCCTTGCTCTTGAAAAGCTCTCCTCTCTCTCTTCTCTTCGAAGTTCTAACCCTAAAATGTGTTTTGGGTTTCTATTTTATAGACACTGCGATAAGTGTAATCGATTACAAGTATAGTGTAATCGATTACACTGTGTAAATTATAGAGGCATCGTCGCTATGTAATCGATTACCAACATGGTGTAATCGATTACATTAATACGATGTAATCGATTACCAGAAGTGTGTAATCGATTACATTAATACGATGTAATCGATTACCATAAGTGTGTAATCGATTACACAAAGTAAATCACAAAGGCATCGTCGCGATGTAATCGATTACCAACATGGTGTAATCGATTACATTGTGTCAGATGTACATATCTGATGCTTTTAATCATCATGTAATCGATTACCAGGACTGTGTAATCGATTACCAGGACTGTGTAATCGATTACCAGGACTGTGTAATCGATTACCAGGACTGTGTAATCGATTACCAGGACTGTGTAATCGATTACACTGTGTCAGAGGCACAGGTCTGATTAGTTTATCAGCATGTAATCGATTACCAGGAGTGTGTAATCGATTACACTGTGTCAACAGCCCAAAATTGCCATTTCTCGCCTAGGCGAGACAACTCTCGCTCAGGCGAGAATCTTCCAGTATAGCCCAGGATTTCACCCTCCCAGGTGATCCTTTCTCGCTCAGGCGAGAATCTCTCGCTCAAGCGAGGTTTCCAGGACTGTTACTATAATTTTGAAGACTAAAATTCGGGGTGTTACACTCGACAGGTCCAAAATGTCACTTTTCTCGCCTAGGCAAGCCAATTCTCGCTCAGGCGAGACCACTCTCGCTCAGGCGTGAATCCTTCAGTATAGCCCAGGATTTCACCCTCCAAGGTGAGTCTTTCTCGCCCAGGCGAGAATCCCTTACTCAAGCGAGAATTCCAAGACTGATATTATAACTTTAAAGGGTTAAATTAAGGGTGTTTCAATCCTCCCCCTCTTATAAGAATTTTCGTCCCCGAAAATTAAACATACCTCGATTCGAACAAATGAAGGTAATCCTCCCTCATCTCACGTTCCACTTCCCAAGTAGCATCCCCTTCGTCTACTTGGCTCCACAGTACTTTCACCAAGGAAATCTCTTTGCCTCTTAGTCTTTTGACACTGGTATCCATATTCTCACGGGCAACGTAGTAAAAGTCAAGCTATCCTTCAACTCTATCTGATCAGAGTCAACCACATGAGATGGATCCCCAACATATTTCCTCAACTGAGACACATGAAACACATTGTGGAGATTCGACAATAACGAAGGTAAAGCAATCCGATATGCTATCGACCCAATCCTCTTCAATACTTGATACGGCCCAATAAATCGCGGAGTCAGTTTACGAGACTTCAACACTCTACCAATCCCGGTAGTCGGGACTACCCTCATGAAAACATGATCTCCCTTGTTAATCTCAAGAGGTTTCCGCCTCTTATCGTAATAGCTTTTCTGTCGACTTTCGGCGATTCTCATATTCACCCGAATCTTCTTGATCTTTTCCGTCGTCTCTTGGACCAGCTCAGGTCCCTATATCAAGTTCTCCCCAGTCTCAAACCAACTCACTAGAGTTTGGCACTTCCTTCCATACAATGCCTCATAAGGTGCCATTCCAATACTCGAATGGAAACTATTGTTGTAGGTAAATTCAATCAAAGGCAACATGCCATCCCAACTCCCCGGTTGTTCCAAGACACAAGCCCTCAAAAGATCCTCCAATGACTGTATAGTCCTTTCCGATTGACCGTCCGTTTGCGGATGATAAGTTGAACTCAATTTCAACTTAGTTTCCAAAGCGGACTGCAAACGAGTCCATAAGTTTGAAGTGAAACGAGGATCCCTATCCGACACAATGCTCAACGGTATCCCATGCAAACGAACTATTTCCCGGATATACAGTTCTGTCAATCGCTCCAAAGAATACCTCATATTCATAGGCAGAAAGTGTGCAGATTTAGGTAACCGATCCACTATGACCCATATCGAATCATACCCTTTCTGAGTTCTTGGAAAGCCCGATACAAAATCCATGGAAATACTATCCCACTTCCAAACGGGAATTTCTAGGGTTTGTAGTTCTCCTGCTGGCCGCTGATGCTCAATTTTGGCTTTCTGACAGACAAGACAACTCGAGACATACAAAGCCACATCCTTTTTCGTCCCAGACCACCAAAACAGTTTTTTCAAATCTTGGTACATCTTTGTAGTTCCCAGGTGAAAACTCATTTTATTCTTGTGTGACTCCTCTAAAATACTCTTTCGCAATTCCACATCACGAGGCACAAACACTTTCCCTTTGTAACACAACATTCCACTAGGACGAATACTTGTTCTTAATAGTAACCTTGTTCAACTGCCTATAGTCAGTACACAACCGCATACTACCATATTTCTTCTTAACCAACAAAACAGGCGCACCCCACTGCGAGACATTAGGACGAATAAACTTCTTTGCCAACAAGTCCTCAACCAGCTTTTTCAACTCAGCCAACTCTAACGGTGCCATCCTATAAGAAGCTATAGATATGGGTCCTGTTCCAGGTACCAAATCAATAGAGAATTCAATTTCTCTCACTAGAGGCAATTCCGGAATATCACCAGGAAAAACCTCAGGAAACTCACGAACTATCGGAATTTCCTCAACTTTGAGTTTCTCAATACCCTCCAGGGATGCCAACAACATAAACACGACTCCTCCCTCCTTACAGGAAGTCCTGACTTCCTTTGCTGACAACAGCTTCATATAACTAACCTCATTAGAAATCTCATCTGGATTTCTGAATACCACGGTCTTATCAGCACAATTAAGCACCACATGATTCGCCGACAACCAGTCCATTCCCAGAATTAGATCTAACTAGGATAGTGGTAAGCAGATTAAATCCACGGTAAAAGCACTACCGTTTACCACTACCGGACATCGTGACACAACTGTCGACACCACCACAGGCACATCAGTTGGGGTGGATACGACCAAGTCGAAAGGCAACGACTCAGTTTGCAAATTCAGTCTATCCACGTATTCAATAGATACAAAGGAGTGTGTCACTCCCGAATCAAATAACACTAAAAGAGGAATACCTGCCACCATGCAATTACCTTTTATCAGGCCATCTACACCCGATGCCTCTGCACCACTCATGGTGAACACTCTACTGGAGGATCGATGTCCCTCGGCCCTCACATCATTCATACTCTGCTGTAACTTAGGACAATATCTTCTGACATGCCCAACCTCCTTGCAGTGGAAGTAGGTAAGTGTCGTTCCGGGGCATGAGTCACCGACGTGAGTTCGGCCACATTTGCCGCACAAAGATGGAGAGTTCAACCGTGACCCTCCAGCATTGACATGAGTCATCGGCCCATCCGAAGTATAACCCCAACTACCCGTCGGAGGAGAGTAAGGCTTCTGTTCCTCTTGAAACGCCTTGCCCTTCTCTTTTCCGTGCGAGAAGTTCTGTTGAGGCCCAAAGTGTTTGGGAGGAATCACCTTAGATGCCGCCGCTTCATCGGCTGCCAAGTCATCCTCATACACCCTACACTTGTTCACTAAGGTAGGGAAGTCAACAATCTCTTGGTGCCCAAACATGTTCTTCAACTTGGGTTTCAAACCCGATTCAAACTTGACGCACTAGGACCTTCCATCCACCTCCAATTCGGAGTAAGGAAAAAATCGGGCCAATTCTTCAAACTTGGTCGCATAGTCCCCCATCGACATGTTCCCCTGCTCCAGCTTCAAAAACTCCATCTCTTTCTTCCTCTTCAAGTCAACAGGAAAGTACTTGTGAAGGAATTTCTCCTTGAATGTACCTTAGGAGATCATTGGTCCTTTCGCTTCCATTTGGCACCGAGTAAATTCCCACCAGTTCTCGGCCTTCGTCACTAGCATATAAGTGGCATACGCCAACTTCTGAGCCTCCGAACAGTTCATGGCTCTGAAGATCCGCTCCACCTCTTGGATCCACTCAATGGCAGCATCAGGAGCAAATCCCCCGTGGAACTGACTGGAGTTCCTCCTGCAGAACTCATCTAAACCTCAGTATTCTGCCAGTCCAGGTAGAACTAATGGTTGTCAACTCGGACTTGGTGTCGGATTCTGGTTCAGGTTATGCAAGTTTTCATTAACTTGCTGCAATGTCGCCACCATCTGAGCCAACAAGTCGTTCGGGACGTTCTGACTTGCCCCTCTTCCTCTTCCTCTTCCTGCCATGGGTACCAGTACTCACTCCCTTGTCAATAATTGAATTTTGTCTAAACAAAGTTCACATAACCACTTAACAATTAGCACAAATCAAACAATTTCAACACATAAAGATTACAAAGAAGCATGCAAGGCCATATCATAGGCCGCAGGATTAACTATGCTCTTATACCATATTGTAAGGACCCAAATTCTACCCTTGAAATTTTTTCCTTATTTTAATCCACTTTCATGCATTTTTCTATAAATTACATTTACCAATAAAATGACCTTACTTTAAAATCTTACTTTCCCCTTCGTACTCAATCCATGAACCAATAACAACATGCACATTCGTTTGACAGAAAAACATAATTCATATTAATATCGCTCAGTAACTACCACATACAACTAGCTATGGGTTTCCAAAACACCCATAGCTACAAATATCCAGAGTTACCATTATCCGTGTACAAAAATCATGCCATAGTTACAAATAGTCAGTTTCAGAATACAATCAATTAGATTACAAAAAGAATGGACAAGAGGGCTTCAAAAACAAAAGCCTCTAAGCTCCTAATCAAAACATCCTTTCTCCTCCCACCTACATGCAATGGGATTAACATTGACCATACACATAAAACACAAAGGAGTAAGTCGATAACTCAACAAATGTTAATATACGTTAATCCACATTTTAATAAGGTTAAGTAAACAATTTAAAACCGAATATACTTAAAACCATTTTCATTGTTTATACTTTTGAAAACCATGCTACATAACTTGAGCCAAAGTTTGCTACATCGCTTGAGCCAAAGCTTGATACATCGCTTGAGCCAAAGCTTGCTACATCGCTTGAGCCAAAGCTTGCTACATCGCTTGAGCCAAAGCTTGCTACATTACTTGAGCCAGAGTTTGCTACATTACTTGAGCCAAAGTCGCTAACCAATAATAGTCGGCTAAAAACGAGTTTTCTTCTCATTGACACTCCATCAATTTGTAAATAGTGAATCCACTTCATCACTATTACAAACATACCCAAATATGCTTATAATAAATAAGTGATTCACAACTTGATTTCATTATCCACAACCAGAAAATCCACGCATTTTCCATCACGATGCATAAGTTATGACTTATCCTTACCTCGATGAGTGTTGGGTTTGGTTCTTCTCAACTTCGCAAGTTCCACCGACACCGCCGCCAACTTTAGGATCTTTCCTCATTCCCACCATATAACACAGTGTTAGTCATTTATTCCAAATATCACATAAACAACTTATATTGCATTATTTAACGATACAAGATATTCATCATATTTTCAATGTTTCTATCATCTTCTACCTCTAGCATTTTATCCATTTTACCCTTTAACCACATTTTCTCTTTAGGGTTTTGGGTTTTTCATGATTCAACCCACAAACCCTTTCCATTCATTAAATACCAACTTTAAACCAAAAGTTTACAAGAGAAAAACAACATAAAACGAACCATAACTCAAAAGGGTGAGTTTCAATGGTTTCTCACATTTTGAGAAGAGATCCACCATACCCAAAATGAGTTTCAAAGGGAAGAAGAGAGTTATAATCAAGAGTTTTACCTTTTCTCAAGCTCTTAGATGAGAATCAAAGCTCCTTCCCCTTGGAAAAGCTCTCTTCTCTCACATCTCTTCCATTCTTAACCCTAAAATGTGTTTGGGGGTTTCTCATTTAATGCAACTCGTCGGGTTTTCGGTTAAGTGAGCTCATTCTCGCTCAAGCGAGAAAATCCCGCCCATTTTAAAAACTCAGATCTGAACCTCTCGCGCAGGCGAGGGAATTCTCGCCCAGGCGAGGCATCTCTCGCTCAAGCGAGGATCCTCTCGCTCAAGCGAGGATCCTCTTGCTCAAGCGAGGATCTTACAGCCTCGACAGGTCCAAAATGTCACTTTTCTCGCCCAGGCGAGCCAACTCTAGCTAGACCACTCTCGCTGAAGCGAGCTCACTCTCGCTGAAGCGAGCCAACTCTCGCTCAGGCCAAAATCCTTCAGTATAGCCCAGGATTTCACCCTCCCAGGTGAGTCTTTCTCGCCCAGACGAAAATCTCTCGCTTAAGCGCGAATTCCAGGACTGATACTATAACTTTAAAGGGTTAAATTAAGGGTGTTACAAATGTCACCTCAGATAATCGATTAATCCCTTACATGATCGATTAACAATTCCAAGAAACTAAAAAGTTGTAGCTACTATAACTCCCGATAATCGATTAATCTCATACTTAATCGATTAATGGGTTCCCTAGAATATTTAATCGATTAACACAAGTTGTAATCGATTAAGTGTGTTGAAAAAAGTGTCTTTGATATATGATGAACCTTCTACATTATGTGTATATGTATGATCCAAGATTTTGAAAGATGTAAGTGATAAACTAAGTTTAATGCACCAAAACCATGCTACCATATATAAATACATGAGCATGTCAATCAGGTATTAAAGTATGTAAGTTTCATTTTAATTTTATTCAATTTTAGACTTTGTGAAACTTCCATTCAAGGTTCTTCTTGTTGGAAAGTAATTCCCACATCGCCTACCTCATTGTCTCGAGAATGGTTTAAATATCTGTTGAGCTACTCCTCTCATTGCCAATTGATTTTGAGATGTAACCTTAACATGGTATCAGATCCAGAGCCCAAATTTTTTCTGGTTGTCATGGGTCAAAGATGTCCGTTAGTTATGGGTCAAAGGTAACCCTTCTCCTAGTGCGACAGGCTTATTTTGAGGGGGGAAGTTGGAATGTAAGTCCCACATCGCCTATCTCATTGTCTCGATAATGGTTTAAATATCTGTTAGGCTACTCCTCTCATTGCCAATTGGTTTTGAGATAAAACCTTAACACATCTAGCTTAGACTTTACCCAATCAAACATCTTAAGATTCTAGAAATATAAATTTTTATACCTAAGTCTACTTGATTGAACTTGAATCTTGACCATGTTGCTTGTTAGTTGTCTTAGTCTTCAAGCTTGCCTTTATCCTAGGACGAACTTCCTTTCTCTCTCAATCTATTTCTATCTCTCTATCCATATAACACAGTTTTCAATGTAACATACAGTTTAAATGATGCATGAAATTCATAAAAAGACTAAAGTTGAGTGCACGATATGAATATTAGAGAACGCATGAATGATAACGAGAATGCAATTTTTTAAGCATATGATGCATTGAAATGCACGGTATGTAGCTAAGCAGTGCGCGTTATGTAGCTAAGCAATGCATGTGATTTTTGTTAATGCATGAAACTAATTGGAAACACAATCTTTGAATGCATGAAGGCAACTATTAAATTCTATATTTGACGTTGTAAAAATTGGTTATTTTTGTTTTTTTATGATAATGGATTAAGCGATTTACAATAATGCATGAAATGATATGATGAGACAATAAGTAGGAACATATCATATGAAATTATAATGCATGAAATACAATGTTTGAATGATTTATTTTTCTTTTTATATGAATGCATGCATGAATGAATGAAGGAATAAGTGGACAGTGGACATGTATGAATGATGTATTTTTATTTTTGAATGAGCGGATGAAAGAATAAGTGAATGTATGTTTGAATGATGTACTTTTTAATTTGGAATGAATGTTCGGATGGATGAAGGGGAATGAACCAATGATGCATTTTTTTTTATTTTGAATAATTTTCTTATGCATGAATGTAATGCGTTATGATGCAAAAATTATACTCTATGTTCTTACTATTATAAAAAAATATAAATGATAGGGGATAAAAATTAAGGTGTGCTTCTCGCGTCCCAAATATCACAAGTTGGAAAACAAATATCTTTTCCTCAAGTGTCTAACTTACGCTACCAATGAAAACATGGGTGGTCCATCACGCTAATGCAAGCGAGATCCAATATCCAAACCATCAAAGCCGATGTCCCTCCTACCTTATAATAATCTCTATTACCAGGAATGCGTGTAGCACGAGACAAGTGTACATGATATTGTATATGTGGCAAGACGCACGTGTACATGATAATGTGTGTGGGAAAACATACAATTTTTTATATTAATTAATAAAAAATCTTAACGCTGCGTAATAAATTAAAGCGAAATATTTGGTTAGCTTGGAAGATAAATATAAGAAAAATAAAAAACAAGCTTTTAAAGGTATAGATATATCTATGCGTCAATGATTTTGAGTGTGACTCTCTTATGAGCATTCATAGTGGAGTCGCTAGCTATCGTGTCCGACCTCTCCACTTCCATGTGGAACAAGGTGGTGGAAACTGTAAGATTTCATTATGTCCCTAAAAATTAGAATCACCTTCGTGTTTTTGCAAATAACACTAAAAAAAACCACTTTATACCCAACTTAGATCATTTTAGTTTTTGAATCAAATTTTGCAAAATGATGAGTCAATATGTCTATACTAAGACAATATACTCATTAATGACATAGATCTATACCTTAAGCATGTTTAAATATCTATATTTATATTATTTAACTATTATCTAGTAAAGGATTAAACTTATACTGTTTTATTTTTTTGTCTAAAAAGAATTATTTTGATATGCAATAAGGATCGAGACTTATATATTTCTTAAATAAAAAGGTATTTTGTTGGTTGTGATGGTTTTTATTTTTAAATATTAAGAGAGAAGAAACAACCCTTAATCGTAATTCATCATTCCCACCTCGAAAGAAGTAATGGCCCTTTGTATGCTACCGAATCTCAACTCAATGATGGAGAAAACACAATATAAATCATGTCTGTTATTTTAGTCATTAAATATTTTTATTATTGTAAGGGTAAAGAATAGTCCAAAATTTATTATCATCCCACATGCTTACTCTAAGAGAGAGAAGCGATAACCTTATTTCTACTACTACCACATCTCAACCTGAAGGAGTGGAAGATAAAATCTTAACTGGTACTGTACTTCTAACCCTCCTTATATATATTTTTTACAAAAAAAATATTAAGATGAAAACTAATTAAATATTTGTCAAATATGATAAAGGTTCCAATTTTTTTTATAAATAAAATTATATTAAATAAGCACAAGGGGTGTCTACCCAATACAAAGAAACCAACACTTCTACTTAATAAAACACATAGTCAGACAAACTTTAGGATCAATACACCAATTAGCGAAAGATAAATAATTACAAGATCTAAAAGAAGATAACCAAATCCAAGATCTTTTTTGAATAAGATCAATAATATGCACATAGCTCGACACTTTCTCCAAAAAAATAACCTCATTTCTCAAAAGCCAAATAGACCACACCACCGAGAACCAAAACATTCTCCAAAGCTTTGCACATATACCTTTTCGGATGTATTCATGATACTTAAGAGAATCCAAAAGAGAAGACTTATTAAAAACTGAAATCTGCAACCAAGAATAAAATCCTTCTGAAACACTAGCAGCAAAGTCAAAAGAAAGAAACAAGTGATCAATGGTCTCCACATGATTCTTACAAAATATGCACAACATATCGTCTACCCTCACAATAACATTTCTTTTAAACAATTCATCGTTTGTTGTCAATCTCCTTCTGATTAACTTCCAAACAAAACAACAAATACTTAAAGGAACACAATTAATCCAACAATTTTTTAGCTCTTTACCTATGATAGAGTGCTGGTGATTCAATTGAGTCAAGTACGTCGTTTTAACCACATATTCACCAGATCCGTCTAGACCCCAACGCCACCTATCAATGACACCTCTTTTACAAGAATGATGTCTAATCAATTCATACAAATTCTGAGTCAAATAGACCTCTCTTCCGAACAAACTTCTCCTCCACACTATTTCCCAGCTCCAAACATCGTTGCTCCAAGAACCATTATCAGCCACCCAAGATAATTGGTTTGATGCAAGACGAAATAATCTAGGAAACACCATCTTAAGACTTTGATTACCAATCTAGATATCATGCCAGAAATAAGAATTACGACCATTACCAATTTCTTTCCAAACATTGTCAACAAACCAGCCTCCGTTGACCCCCTCTGAAGAGCCCACTTTTCCAAGGTCCTTCCACCATCTTGAAGATCTAGTAGTCCTTTGACATGGTCACTCAGTCTCATACTTAGAATTAATCCTTTACCCAGAAAGCATCCTTATCATGAAGCCTACGCCATCTCCATTTCCCAAGCAGAGCATGATTGAAATGTAAAAGATCCTTAACCCCCAGACCACCTAATTCCTTTGGTTTGCAAACCTCATCCCAAGCCACCCACGCAATACCTTTGCCCCCATTCTTATTACCCCAAAGAAAGCTACATTGTAAAGTAACAATCTTAGCCAACACCTACTTAAGAGCTTTATACAAAGACAACATATAAGTAGGAATATTAGAAATGACAGAATTCAAAAGAATTAATCTTCCCCCGAACGAAATATGTTTGCACTTCCAAGAAGCCAGTCTTTTAGCAATCATATCAATCATAAACTGCCAAGTAGAAACCCTTGTCGGATTGGCCCCAACTGAAATTCCCAAGTATGTGAACGAAAGATTACCAATCTTACATAGTAAAAAATTTGTCGCAGCTGTAACAAACGAAGCAGGCAACCTAATACCAAAGAGCGAACTCTTATTTGCATTCACCTTCAATCTAGAGGCAAGCTCAAAGCATCTGAGAATAGTCTTCAAACACATCAGATTACTATCTGGCAATTTGCACACAATAATTGTATCATCAGCAAACTGAAGATCACAAACTTCAGCACCCCCACCACCCATCTTGTAGCCCTAAAGAGCACCAATAGAATGGGCCTTTCTCACAAGCCCTACAAAACCTTCTGCCACAAGAAGAAACAAAAAAGGAGCCATTGGGTCTCCTTGACGAATACCCCGAGAAACCGAAAAATTACCATTAGGGCTACCATTAATCAACACAGACATAGAAGTCGTTGAAAGACAGGCATTGATCCATTTCCTCCACTTTTGCGAAAACCCAAACCTGATAAGCATAAAATCAAGGAAAGACCAATCCACAAAATCATAGGCTTTTTCAAAATCAACTTTAAATAGAAAACAACCATCCTTATCCTTTTTCGCGGAATGGATAACCTCATTAATAATCACAGGAGTATCCAAAATATTCCTTCCCGAAATAAAAGCTGATTGAGAATGAGAGATTAAAGACCTCATGACACTTTTAAGTCTAGCTTCTAGAATCTTTGCCAGAATTTTATACAAAGAACCAACTAAAGAAATCGGTCGATAATCATGGATTTTAGTTGGATTTTTTTGTTTTCGGAATCAACGCAATGAAAGAAGAAATCAAACCTTTCGGAAGTTTACAATTACCATGGAATTCCTGAATAAAGAGAATAATGTCCACTTTTATCACATCCCAAAATTCTTGGAAAAATTTGAAATTAAAACCGTCTGGCCCCATACTCTTATCACCAGCACAACTCCAGACAGCCGATCTAATTTCTTCCTCCAGAAACTCAGCATCTAATGAGAGCCGCTGATTGTCATTCAAACTCGGAAATTCAACCCCGGACAACTTTGGTTTAATTGAGTTATCGGCCGAAAATAGGTTCTTGAAGTAATTAGAAACCTCCCTTATCAGCGCAAAATCCTCCTCAAACCAGACTTCATTAATCCAGATACCTCTAAGTTGATTCCTTCGATTTCTGTTGTTAATACAAGCATGAAAGTAATTTGTATTTGCATCACCCTCTTTAATCCACTTACAACGAGATTTTTGTCTCAACAAGTTATCCTTCAAGTAAGAAGTTTTCCACCAGTCGACCGTAAGCTTTTTCAAGTAACTTAGCTTATCAGAATTCAAAATCGAATTCTCTCAAATTAAATCCAATTCCTTAATAGCCTGAGACAAATGTCCTAATTTTGTATCCAAACAGCCAAAAGAATCTTTGTTCCACACCTTAATCTTCCCTTTCAAAGCTTTTAATTTTTCCTTGATAATGTAAGCCTTTTTTCTGGAATAAGAATTATCACACCAAGAATTAGAGACCAAATCCGCAAAATTGTCATGCTTGAGCCAACAATTGTTAAAATGAAAAGGGATCAACCCTTTCTCCACTTTCCTTTGCTTGAGAACAATTGGACAATGATCTGAAAAATCTCTAGACAAGGCCCACTGAGAACTATCAGGCCAAAGAAAAAGCCAACTAGGAGATATGAGGAATCTATCCAATCTACTCATAGAACCATACTGATACCAAGTAAAATTCCTCCCAATTAGCGGTAAATCCACCAATTCCATCTCCCGGATCCACTCATTAAATAATCGAATATCCTTTTTACAACTTCCCCCAATAGCTCATCTTCTTTCAGAAACACTTCTAACCGAATTGAAATCACCAAAGAAGCACCAATTGGGATCACCCAAACTACTCCTCAACTGCCGAAGATCGTTCCACAATTGCATTTTTAAATTCAATTCACAAGGGGAATAAATGTTAACCAAACAACAAGAAACCTGACCATTCAACCAAGTTCCCATGGTAGCCACAAAACCGCTCCCGAAGAAAGAATTAATCTTTTGAAATTTATTCTTGTCCCACATACTCAAGATACCACCAGGCCTCCCATTTGATGGGAGAAAATCTCAATCACAATCATTATTCCCCCAAAGATTAACACAAAAATTCAAATTACAAACTTCCATCTTGTTTCTTGAAAACCGATAAAATCCACATCCATAGATTTTATTAATTCCCTAACCTCTCTTTTCTTCACATTACTCCCCAAACCCCTCACATTAAAAGAAAGACAATTCATGGATTACCTTGTCTTTCCCCTTGGTTAGAATTGGAAAATCCAATCATATTCCTTTCCTCTAATTCTTCAATTCTCTTAATCATCACAGTATCCTCCCCTTCAAAAGTAACCCCTAACTTTTTACTTAATTCCAACATTTTTGTAGCATTATTATCCACAATTCTACTTTCCATAATCTCACCCGGCAAGGAACTAGGAACAACTTCAAACCCCCACTAGAAGGAATTAATAATTTTGGGGAAGAACTTCTCACAAGGGACAATCCAAAATTATCTTTCTTTTTTTCCTTCTCTTTTAGTGTCTTCTTCTTATTTTTCCTACCATTCTTTGAACTTAAAGGAGCAAAAAAAAATGATGATTTAAATTAAATGTCACCTTTAAGCACTAAAAGGTGAATTGTATTTCTGAATGACCGATTACTATAAAATATATATTTTATTAACAAAACTACTCTTATTATAGTTATAGAAGAAAAAATGCTACTTCATGAAAGGGAAATTTGTTATGATGGAAGCCATGGATCAGCTTAAAGAAGTTGACAGTGAAATTCATAACCAGCTGATGGATCAACTGTATTTAAACATGGAGGGCATTACACTACAATTCTTTAATTTCTTTTATTTTTCATAAAACTTGCCATATTATGCTCTTGCTTCACATGTCATGAAAAAGATTAGGGATGACAAAAATAGCTGACCTGTGGATATTCGTCAAAATATCTGTAATGGGTACCCGCAAAAATAGCTCATAGGTGAGAATGAGTATCATGATACCCGCCCCGTGGATACTCGGTATATATTTTAATTAAATATTTTATACTTAATTATTATTATTTTAACATTATATTTCTTTATTTTATTATTATTTCATAAAATTTAGTGATGGACTATAATCATAAAATTATCATATACATATCATATTATTTAAATAATAATTATTTTTATATATTAATTATTGTAAAGTATATAAAAATATAATTAAAATTGAAACTTGTTGGGTACTCGCAGATATCGACTATCTGCACAGGTACCCACAAATAATGTGTGTATGGATACAGATATGACTACCGCCCCGTTGTCATCCCTAATAAGGACTTCTAACTACTTAGTACTTTATAATCAGTTCTTCTCCCTGGCTGGGATAATATAAACATCTTTATTGCACAAGGGTAAAAGATCAAAGATCACAAGAAAGTGCAAATAGAGAAATAAACTTAGTATCTTACTTATTGGCTTACACTATATACCTTTCACCTTCTAGTAGAGAAGATTATATAGCTAGGAAATGCCATATGATAACAGTCATATACACCTACACAAGTTACTTAACAAGACCCAAATTGAGGATGCCAAATGAAGTGTTAGGCCAAGATTTCTCCTTTGCCTTCATTAGCAACACTCTGCTCCAAGCAATCCACCCTTCCCAAGAAGTCCTCTTGTCCCATGGACATCCCCATTCAAGCAAAAGGGTCAGTCCTCTCTCTGCATATTTCTCAGCTTCTTCAAATCTCCCATTTGTCAAATAAACTTGACTTAATACTACATATGGCTCTCCAACAAATGGGTTTTTCTTAATTGACCTAACCAACAATTCCTCACTCCTCTCTAACCCTTTACTTGAAACATCACAAACAGCTTCCCAGTACAAATCTCTTGCAATTATTTGATCCCCTGCATCTAAAACCATTGTACAGTTATTAAAAACTGGTGGAAATGATAGCTCAATATTTTCATCTCTTTCATAATCAACAATCATCTCAATTCCTCTCTTTTTTTTCTCTTCAATGAAAATCTCTTCCTCCCTCACAATCAAAGTGTATATTGCTCCCATCCTCGAAATCGAGTTTAGCCATAGACCTGGCTTGCCATCTCCTGGCCAAAGAGCCCAATAATTGTTCCCAGAAAACTCAAGCCTACCATTAACATTGTCAAACAACACATCTTGAAAACTATATAGTTGATCACAGAAATCTGCCATAGTCATCATTAGGAAAATAGCCACCACCCTTCTTGAAACATGGACATCTTCACCTGTAGACGGATTCAATACAATACACATCAAAGAGGGACAAGTATATAAAAAAATAGATTGAATACACACATTCATTCCTAGGAATAATAAAATGTGTCCCCTTTGAGATAAAAAAAATTCAACCCTGTCCTCGATAAATCTCAAATGACACTCAAATTATATTATGGACCTAGGTTTTAAATTGATTTCAACTTAGGGAGTCATGCATCCAATGTTTTAAAATACAATTGCCGTGATTGAGGTTATTGCAATTTTGATATGCGGATTATGGCCTTAGCACCAAGTTTAATTTAGTATTATGTCCCTATGCGATCCCAACATTGATGTGACACTATAATTATGGGTGATGCGGCCATATCGGCTTCATTAAATTGCCATAAACCAACACAACGTTGACTGCAATTTTAAAAGAGTGATGATGACATATATCATTTATTCTATATGATGTTTCACTCTCTGTTTTAGATCATAGGAATGTTGTTACATGAATAAAAGAAAAAGTTAAAAAATAAAAGGTAACATTTTGATTGACCTGAGACAGGAAGTGAAACACCGTATACGATAAGTGATCTATGTCCACTATTCAGGACCCAGTTTAAGCTTCCATATTAAATTAAAAACTTTACTATATACACTAAAAATGAGAGGATACTCTTTCTTATAAGCAAAAATAGTATCTTCAAATGTATATATTATGTGAGCTAACCTGTACGAATGTGCTTAACTTTTATTCCTTGAACAGGAACAAGACCGAGTAGTTTCTTCCTCCAACTTTCTTCTCCATTAAAAACACCCTTCTCCTTTGCATTCCTAAGAGATATCTCAGACTCATTAAGGTGTTCCACAAGTTCCCCATCATCATAATGAAACAAGAGATCATCGTGTATAACTTGTTGTCTCGGAACAACACAGAACAAATGGATCAACCGCTCCGCTTCTTCGCCAACGTGTCCACGAACCACATCTCGACCCGTGGAAGGGTCAAAGATAGCGAGATTAACATAAGAATTGGAGTAAGCTGAGTGAAAGAGACCACAGAGGCAGATGGAGTCAGAAGATTTCCAAATCTTGAGGATTCGGTGTATGTCGAGGAGGTGGTCGAGGAAACTGCCGTGTTTGTGCCAGCACTCGCCGGCGCCGACGGATCGGAGGAGGGAGATGAGGGATGGGAGGTTGGTGTCGATGGAGTTGAGCTCGCCGCGGAGGAAAGGACGAGCTGAGTCTAAGAGGGTTTGGAGGTTTTGATGGGTTTGGGTTTGGGTTTGGGGTGTGGTGACTGAGAGTGAAGATTGCATGGTGTGATGTTCGGTGAAGAAGGAGACAAGGGTCACGAAGAAGATGAAGAAGATAAGTATGATACTGAACTAGTTAAGTAGACGACAACATTATTATGAGATTTTTTTTGGCAGGGACAACATTATTATGATAATAACCACAAGTTGAAGTATCTGTTTTTGGACTTATGAGTTATTCAGACCCAAGATTTTGAGACTCACTATTGGATATATTTAGGTAATGAGGTACTCAAACTTGCGAATACCCAGATCCGCAATTCAAAATTGTAATATTATATTGTTAATCCATAATTGTAATATGATATTAATCATAAATGTGATTCTTAGTCATGCTATATTGGTAAGGAATGTGATGTTAAGTTATTAATTTTGGATAATCTAATGTTATGTTGATTAAATAGTTCTTACTAAATCAATTTTACAGCATAATGTTGAAATAGTGTAAAATGAATTGTGTTTAATAGTTAATTTAAATTTTGTTTAAAATTCTAAATTTTGTTTTATAATTTTCTCTCTTATTGATTGCATAAAAAAAACATATAAGATTTTAGGAAAAACAAACATACAATTACATTAAAATAATAGGTGCATTTTGCATTTTAGAGAAACATTTCAAACATATATGTATGAGTAACACCAATAATTCCCACATAGTATCTACCCAAAAAAGGAAAGAAAAAAGAGAGCAACAAAAAAAAAATTAAGTCACACAAAAGACACAATCTTGATTTACCGTTATTCTAAAGATTGTTGTCAATCGTAGACGAGCTAATACACTACGCTCCTTAGTCATCAGGATATGGGAGTTTGGATTCTAAAAAAGGGTTAAGATGTTGTTGGAGTTAAAGATGCAATCTTGGTCATTCTTCTTAGGTTGTCATCAACCACACACATGCTAATGGACTACGCTCCTTAGTTTCCAGATTTGAGATCATACATATTCGTTATATAAGGATAGGATCCATTACCCTAAGGGGCATACATCTTCCGTTTTTAGACATTTCATCCATGCATACATTAAATAAAAAATAACATTCAAAAATTCATTATATGCGTACATTAACTAAAAAAAACATGATTAAAAAAATTCATACATACATGCATACAAATAGAAAAATATATAATTCAGACATTAATTTATGCATATAAATTATTCAAACATTCATTCAATTAACTATTCATTCCTACATTCAAAGAAATTATTAAGTATTAGCTCATGCATTCATTCATGTATGCATGCACTCTAAAAGGTAATAAACATGTCTATTCATTCATTTATTCATGCATTCATCAAAAAAAATATAAGTCATTCAAACATTACACTTAATGTATTGTGGTCCACTATATCATTTCATTAACTATTATATTGTTGATATCCTTATTAAGTATCATAAAAAGCAAACAAACAATTATGCATCTTCTCATATATTATATATAGTCTTCATGCATTCAAAGTCATACACATCATAAATTGCATTTTCCAAGAGTCTCATGCACTAAAACAAAATTTCATGTATTCCTTAGTTGTATCCCACATACTTTCATTTACATTCTCACATCATTAATATATCTCAACATAAATAAAACGCTAAGTCATACACATTTCTTGTATTTCTTTGAGTTATAGGTTGCATTTCATTCAAAGTAACATAATAAAAATAATAATAAAGAAATATGTTCATTCAATGCATACCACGCATCACTAAAAATTAGTGGTTCTACGTACATTTAAATAGTTCTTACTGAATCAATTTTACATCATATAAATGAATTGTTTTTAATAGTCAATTTAAATTGTGTTTAAACTTTAAATTATGGTTTATAATTTTTTTTCTTGTTGATTGTCTAAATAACATATAAGATTGTAGGAAACAAATACACAATTACATAAATTACTTACAATTATTTTTAATGTTTTTGAATTTATGGGTACGCAATGATCCACTGGGTACGTAAGGACCCACGGGTATTAGACCCTGCAGGTATCAGCACGGGTCTTGGTCCAAAAATGAAGCAACAGAGCGGGTTGGGTAATACACTACTTGGACTCATCCAAACCCATTGTCATTCATAGTTGTCTCATTCCATGTCCCGATGCAATAACATTGACACATGAATAAAAGAAAGTTTTCATATTGGCTCATGGAGGCTTCTATCATGTAAAGGAATCAAATATCAGATTATCTATCATCACTATTATCATTTAAAGGGGGTTGATAATCAATTTTGAAGAGTACATGATTAATTATTCAATTAGAAAATCGGTTACAACTCAGTTATCTACAACAAAATGAAAATCAACTTAATCTATGAGAAGAAGATTGAATCAATAACTTAATGGTGTTGAAGTTATGAATCATTGTCATGCTATTGAGTAATTTACATGATATTAATCAATCCATAAATATGTAAATCAAAATTATAAGAGTTAAAGGGATAGAGAAATGACATGTGACATTTGTCATAGTTCAAGTCAAATCATCGGCGCTACATCCAGTCTCAGTTTATGATCCAAAGGTTTTTTCACAACCTAGAATCATTTGTTGTATGCAAGCACACTTTCATGTTCACTCATAATCAATTTGTTTCACCTCAAACTCATTGACGCCCCACATTCAAACATAACATTTCATCCATGCATACATTAAATAAAAAATAACATTCACAAATTCATTCATGCATACATTAAATAAAAAAACATATCATTCAAAAAAAAAATCATCAATGCATGCATAAAAATAAAAAAATATATAATTCAAACATTCATTCATGCATTCATCAAAAAATATAAGTCATTCAAATATTGTACTTCATGTATTGTAATCCACTATATCATTTCATTAACTATGGTTGATATCCTCACTCAGTATCATAAAAAGCAAACAAAAAATCATGCATCTTCTCATATATCACAGTCTTCATGCATTCAAAATCATACACATCATAAATTGCATTTTCCAAGAGTCTCATGCACTAAAACAAAATTGCATGTATTGCTTAGTTACATCCCATGTATTTTCATTTGCATTCTCACATCATTTGTATATCCCAAAATAAATCAAACGCATAGTCATACACATTTCTTGCATTTCTTTGAGTTATAGGTTGCATTTCAATCAAAGTAACATGATAAAAATAATAATAAAGAAATATGTTCACTCAATGGTGATCATATGCACTAAAGATGAGATACATTATCAAGGCTCAAGGTCAATCAGACTTAAGCTAAGTTTTTATATTTTTAGAGTCTTAAGATGATTGATTGGGTAGAGTCTAGCCTATGTGAACCTTGAATGGAAGTCTCATAAAGTCTAAAATTGAATCTAACTAAAATAAGACTTGCATACGTTCATATATGATTAACATGCTCATGCATTTACATATGATAACATGATTTTAGTGCATCAAACTGAATTTATCATTAATATCTTCAAAATCATGAATCATGCATATACACATCATGTAGAAGGTTCATCATGAATCAAATAAAGTAATTTTCAACACAGTTAATTGATTACAACATGTGTTAATTGATTAAATGAACATGAGAACCCGTTAATCGATTAAATATGGGATTAATTGATTAAATATAGTTACAGTAGCTGAAATATTGGATTTCTTTGGGATCGTTAATCGATTAAACTGCAGGTTATTCGATTAAGTCCAACAGAAAATAGTTTTGTATAAAAGCTGATTTTCCCATGTGTTCATTAAGAAAGAAAGACGAAAAGGAAAAAGGAAAGAAAAGATTTTCATATACTTTTCTGACCTTAACTTTCAGATCTTTGAGAGAGTTTCTTGTAGTGATAAAAGTATTATAGTTTTCTTTGGTTCATAAAGAGAGATAGGATAGTTGAGAATTATCCATTGTGCTTAACTTTTACATTCGTTTTTGGAAAACCGAGCTTAATCCCACATAACACCTTTGAATATTTGTGAGATTTCTAGGTTGGGTCTTAGTGCTTTCACTGTTTGTATATACACACATTGAGGTGCAAAGCAACTTGAATTTTTAGACGAGTTTCTTGAGATTATATAGGTGGGTTTAATATCACCTTGATAGAGAAGAAATCCTATTTGTGGTTAGGTGATCGTTGTGTTCTTCATATATACAATGGTCTGGGTTGAGAGTGAGAAGTGGCAGGGGTTGGACCGTTAGAGGTGGTGTTGAGTACCCATTAAAAGCGGGTAGAAGGTCAAACCATCTTAGGGGCTCTAGATCCAAGAAGGGAGTCTTGTATTCATTTGAAATATAGTAAGTAAAACATTGTTCAAATAGTGAAGAAAAATCTCCCTAGATCAGAAGGGGAGGCCTAGATGTAGTTTGCAAGAGGACCCGCAAACGAACAAAGATAAAAGATCGTCGTCTTGATTTTCTCTTTCCATCATCTCTTTAATTTCAATCGATTTACGCTTTGTATGTTTGAATTGATTTACTTATTGATTTTATTGTATGTTCTGATTCTGTTAAACATATTGACATAAATTCATTGAGTAGATTTCATCTGATATTTATTGAAATCACTATATCTTTCCGTGCAAGAAAACTGTTTTTCAAGAACAAAAGAACCAGGTTAATCGATTAAACCTGATGTTAATCGATTAATCACAAATCTAATTAATCGATTAATAGCAGTCATAATCCATTAAACAATGAATTTTTTAGAATATCTCATGGCCGGAAAAAGAGTTAATTTGCTTCTGCATACACCTACTCACTCCCTCTAGGTGTCATTTGTTTTGTAGCATACCCAACATTCCAATCCAAGTCCACCAGCACAATTTGAAAATATGGGTGATTATGTGATTATCAATATCAAACATTGGGGGCAATTATCTAGTGATCATATTTCCCAGTGGAAAGCCATAAGAAGTCCCAAATTGGGGCAAATTTTGGCTTGAACCCCATTTTCTTGTGGAAATTTGCAAAAGCCCAAAGCTAAGGCTTCGGTGAGGTGGCTTACCATGATTCTATAAATTGATTAGATCCAAAGAGGCCAAAATCCTTCGAACTAAAGACAAGAAAGATCTTAAGAATTAAGATCACCACATTGAGGGTGTTCTAAAAAAAATAAAAAATAAAAAAAGTCATATAGGAAAAGATTAAAATGAGTGCTAGGTTGAAAACCCACATGGACAACCTTAGAAAATGACAGTGGTTTTAAGTTGAAAACCTGCAAAGGCGGCTTATGATCATAAAAAATGAAAGAATTCCCGACACATACCTACATAAGGTATTATGGACAAAAATTAGAGAAAATAAAATGAACATCCTCAAAGTGAATATACTACTCATCCTCAATCGCCCAAACTAGGGCGACCATATGAGCAATAACGATTGATGAAGACAAGAATTCAAAGTAGACATATATTGGGACAATTTTTGTTGTTACTAAAACATTAACACTTTGGAAAGAATTCCTCAGTCATCCTACACTAGGGCAGTAGGGCTAGATTTAAACATTATCCTCAATATTATATTTGAGCAATTGTATGGACCACCTTAAGAAAAAGGCATCTTCAAGTAAATTGATGCATATTTTGATGGGTAAAATGTCATAGTACCAATCAACAACAAACAAAAAAGGTCGCTTCAATCAAGTCCACAAAAGTTGATGAATTCTATCCAAGAAATAAACCATTAGAACATTGGCATTTCTTTACATTCAAACAAGCATATAATACTTATATCATACATGACATACATACATCAAAACATATCCATATTCAGATCAATGCATATTCACATTAATCATAATATCATCAATATGAGTTACATGCATCATAAACATCGCTCTGCATCATTATATCAATCAATGCATAGTCACATTCATGCATCAATCATTTTAAACATGAACTTCATGCATCATATATACATACAATAGGAAAACAAACACCACATTACACATTCATAGATAACCATGCATTCAAACATGCATCTCTACATCTTAAGTGCATAAACTATCGGTCTAGGACCATCCCATTCCCAAGTAAATTGTCTAGCATCACCAAAACCTTCATCATGGAAAGCAGAGGAAATGCCTCAACATGTCCCCAGTTCATCATGGCAAGCGCGAGAATTGTATCAACAAATCACTGGTTCATTATGGCAAGTACGAGAACTGACTCAACAAATTCTTGGTTCATCATGGCAAGCGTAGGAACTACCTCAACAAATACCTGGTTCATCATGACAAGCACATGAACTGCCTCAACAAATCCCTGGTTCATCATGGCAAGCGCGGGAACCGCCTAAACAAATCCCTAGTTCATCATGGCAAGCGCAGGAACTGCCTCAACAAATCCATAGTTCATCATGACAAGCATGAAAGTTGCCTCAACAAATCCCTAGTTTATCATGGCAAACACGGGAGCTGCCTCAACAAATCTCTGAGTCATCATGGCAAGCGCGAAAAACAACTACTTTGATACTTCTTTCTCCTAATCCTTTTGAGAAGATTTGTAAGAACCCAAATTCTACCCTTAAATTTTTTTCCTTATTTTATTCTTTTTACATGCATTTTCCTATCCTTGCTACCACCCTTTCCATATCTTTATTCCATGTCATCGTATTCACATACGTTCTATTTAACAGAAAATCATAATTCATATTAATGCAAGTCAGTAACTATCGCATACAACTAGCAATGGGCTCCATGATACCCATAGCTACACATATCTTAAGTTACAATTATCCGAAAGTTATTATGTCTATAGTTACAAAATACTTAAATTGTCAACTATGCACTCATGATACAAAAATGGAGCAAACAAAAGAATCCAAAATGTAAAGCTCCTAAAGCTTCCAAAAATAAGCCTCCTAATTCTACCTGTTTATCTGCAATGGGATTATCAATGATAAAAGCACAAAACACACAAAGGAGTAAGTCATTAATTCAATAAACATTATTATAAGATAATCCACATTATAAAGAGTTAGTAAACCATTTTTAAATTCATTTTCTTTGCTACATAACTTGAGCCAAAACTGCTATACCCATCGAGGTTAGCTAAAAACAATTTCTCTCTTTTCTTTTTAAAATCATGTTATATAACTTGAGCCAAAGTTTGCTACATAACTCGAGCCGGAGTATTGCTACATAAACTCGAGCCGAAGTGTTGCTACATAAACTCGAGCCGAAGTGTTGCTACATAAACTCGAGCCGAAGTGTTGCTACATAAACTCGAGCCGAAGTGTTGCTACATAAACTCGAGCCGAAGTGTTGCTACATAAACTCTAGCCGAAGTGTTGCTACATAAACTCGAGCCGAAGTGTTGCTACATAAACTCGAGCCGAAGTCGCTAACTCATGGTCGGCTAAAAACATATTTTCTTTTAATTGATTTCACCATCAATCATTTCCAGTAAATCCACACAATCATTATTACAAACATACCCATATATGTTTATAATAAATACGCAACTCACAACTTAATCATTTGCACAACCAGAGAATACACACATTTTCCATTTCAAATGCACAAATTAAAGACTTATTCTTACCTTGATGAGTGTTGAGTTTGGTTCTTGGCAACTTCGCAAGTTCCACCGACACCGCCTTCAACTTTAAGATATTTCTTCATTCCCACCATATAACACAATGTTAGTCATTTGTTCCAAATAACACATAAATAACTCATTTTGCATTTTTACCCACATAAGAGGTTTAACACATTTTCAATGTTTTTAAACTACTTTCATTATAAGTTTACAAACATCTAAAACATACATGTTCATCTCATATTTCAACATTAGAATGCATACTCATCTTCTACCTCTAGCATTTCATGCATTTTCCTCTTTAAACACATTTTCCCTTTAGAGTTTTGGGGTTTTCATGAACCAACCCACAAACCCTTTCCATTCTTGAAATACTAACTCTAAACTAAGAGTTTACAAGAGAAAAACAACATAAAACGAACCATAACTCAAAAGGGTGAGTTTCCATGGTTTCTCACATTTTGAGAAGAGATCCACCATACCCAAAATGAGTTTCAAAGGGAAGAAGAGAGTTAGAATCAAGAATTTTACCTCTTCTCAAGCTCTTAGGTGAGTATCAAAGCTTTTTGCCCTTGGAAAAGCTCTCTTCTCTCACCTCTCTTCAATTCTTAATCCTAAAATGTGTTTGGGGGTTTCTCATTTAATGCAACTCGTCGGGTTCTCGCTTAAGCGAGCCCATTCTCGCTCAAGCGAGAAAATCCCGCCCATTTTAAGAAATCAGATCTGACCCTCTCGCCTGGGCGAGGCACCTCTCGCTTAAGCGAGGATCCTCTCGCTCAAGCGAGGATCTTACAGCCTCGACAGGTCCAAAATGTCACTTTTCTCGCCCAAGCGAGCCAACTCTCGCTCAGGCGAGACCACTCTCGCTCAAGCGAGCTAATTCTCGCTCAGGAGAGAATCCTTCAATATAGCCCAGGATTTAACCCTCCCAGCGCGAGACTTTCTCGCTCAAGCGAGAATCTCAGGACTAATACTATAATTTTAAAGACTTAAATTAAGTGTGTTACAAGATTCCCCACTCCTCAATTCTCCGTTTCTTTGAAAAGAGTAAGACTATTCTTGTTGTATATGATGCACTTAGGTGTGTTGAAAAACAACACTAAGAAAATTTGAAAATATTCACTCAACCTCTAACCAATTGACATGGTTATACAAATATGATTGTGTGAACACACATTTTTGTTCGGCCTAGAAAAAGCCTAAAACCTTTTTTCATAACAATTAATTTCTCTAAATAATAATAAAGAAATGATTTTTCTAAAAAATTAATAAAACTGAAAAATATAATAAAAAATATAGGTTCTAAAAACCTTTGTCATTATTTCAAATAAAATTAATTTAAATAAAAAATTAAATGTTAAATAGGTTTCTAGAAACATATATCACTTTTCTTAAAAAGGCAAGAAAACAATTTTATGTTATTTATTTTAATTTTTTCGAAATTATTATATTAAATATATAAGAATAATTGAAATTATTTTTACTGATTTTTTATAAGTAATTTCGGATTTATTAAATTAAATAATTAATGATTTTTGGAATATCCATTTAGAAGATTCCATTTTCATAATTAAAAAATGTAATAAAATATTAAAAGATAAAAACAATTTAGATTATTTGCCTTGAGTTTTTTGCATCTTAATCGCGTGATCTAATGCGGCCAGTCTCAGAGGAAGCTGTATGCTCCCATCCTTTATGCCGTTCGATCCACGGACTCCGTCATTGACCATCCAGAGACGAAACAGATCACGACACGCAGTAGGGTACAATCATCTTAGCATAGTGTTTGTCGTACCAGATTTGAGTCTCCTACTTGGAGTGGAATCCGGCGTAGGCGAGCGCAAAATATACAATGTGCTCCCCCTACATTCAACCGTCGCGCGCAGTCACGTGGAGACATCAATCTTCAACTAATTGCAGAGCGACACATGGTTCTACATTCTGACCTTGTTTTCACTTAATCATAGCATCTACTAGGTTTTCTTTATATTTTTCTTGATGTTTATGCTAATTGTTATTATTGTTACACTATTAAAACCATAATTATTTAAAAAATAAAATGTAATTATACTGTAATCTTTTTTTATAATATCAAACAAAGGTCTAATCATAGCAATAAAAAATAAACTTTCTTTTTTATATTTTATATAATAAACAACAACAAAATAAGAAAATCACTATAATGTAGATAACAATCAACAACCTTTTTTATACTTTTTGGGCAACTAATTATATTTACCATTTTTTTCAATTAATTAAAAATTGTTATTAAGAAAAAGTCAGAACCTTTTACTATAATAAAAGTGAATAAAAATTATATTTTTATATGATAACACTTATTACGAAAACGCTTATCCTCCTTAAATCATCTTCAAATCATCGCGCTATGTCGCTTTTTTTAATTCGATTAATTTCTAAAATTAATAAAAAATACATTTTTAATTAAACTAAATTAATAATGAATAATAATAAAAAATAATTTTTACTAATAAATAAATGTTAAAATCAATATTTTTTACAAAAAATAAAACCACTAATCACATCACGGATAGAGGGAAGGTTGCTCCTAAAGACTTCTTTTTCTCATCTCATCATTCGGATGGTCGTGCTACGCCGCTTCTTTCCTAATTAATATATTTAACCAACAATCACATAAAGAACTACGTAACCTTGATTCCCTTAATTGGGATACGTAGGAGCAAGATTTTCTTGTCAGACACAAAAAAATGAAAAAAAAATTTGTCCCTTTAAATAATTAATTAAATTACCAAAATATTATTAAAGTATAATATAAGGCAAATAATTTAGTGAGAGGTGCCGCTGATAGTGGACAGATATGGTACTAATATGTTCCTTATTCTGTAACCGACTCCCGAATCTGAATATCAAAATTCCAAACTCCAATGTAATTGAACTAAAATATTTTTCTAAATTTTTTATCATAAAATGTAGTTATAACTCTAATAAAGTCGTACAACCGAAATTGGGGCGCAATTCATTGGAGAATAGAGATGATGAATATGTATATGAGTTTCTTCTCTTTTCCTAGGAACCACATTATTTGAGAATTGAAAAAAGAAAATCAGTGACGAAACCAAACTTTTAAAACAATTATTTTTTTAATTTATGTATAGTTAATCGATTAACAATCCATCACAATTGATTATCTATTTTGAAAAGCCCACAGTTAATTATTATATGTTACATAAATAAGTTTCATAGCAATATTAATAATTGGGTCATAATTGATTATGACTTTACAATTAATGTTTAATGGATTACTAAAAATTGGGTAATAATTGATTACGACTTTATAATTAATGTTTAATCGACTGTTTAGAGAGAATAATTCATAAGTTTTTAAAACATTTCTATCTAACTCATTTTTATGAATACCGAGAACTCTATCCCATTCATGTTAGACCCGTAAAAGATAAAATGCATCACAAAATTAAATCTAAGTGAATATAAAGTGTAACCTCAAACAATTTCTTTCTGTGTTGAAGTCTCCCATTTCTTTCTGTTTTGAAGTCTCTAAAGAATTATCTAAACTTTGTATTTAAATTTTGTCTTTGCACAAACTCAAACTCTTCACTTGCTTTCGTATCAAACCTTAGAAATGACAAAAATACTAGATCCGTGGGTACCCGTCAAAATACTCATAATGTATACCCGTAAAAATGGTGAAAACAAATATCATGTTACCCGCCCCGCGGGTACCCACATATGTATATTTTAATTAAATATTTTATACTTAATTATTATTATTTTTACATTATATTTGTCTATTTTATTATTATTTCATAATAAAATTTAGTGATGGGACTATAATCATAAAATTATCATATACATATCATATTATTGAAGTAATAATAATTTTTATATATTAATTATTGTAAAATATATAAAAATATAATTAAAATTGAAAATCCATTGGTACCCGCGGATACCCACTTTCCGCACAGGTACCCACAAATACTGTGGATATGAGGCATGAGTGTGCACTTCCCATGCCCGCCCAACCCTGTTGCCATTCCTACAAGCCCTTGTGTTTTTGCTTTCAAATATGAGTTGTTCAAGATGTTGGAGCATGAAACTATTGCCCAAATGTTTGGAAGATTCCAAACTACCCATGCCCGTCCGACCCTGTTGTCACCTTTTCATGCCATTGAATATGAGCTGTTCAAGATGTTGGAGCATGAAACTATTGCCCAAATGTTTGGAAGATTCCAAACTACCCGTGCCTGTCCGACCCTGTTGTCACCCTTTCATGCCATTGTGTTTTTGCTTTCAAATATGAGTTGTTGAAGATGTTGGAGCATGAAACTATTGCCCAAATGTTTGGAAGATTCCAAACTACCCGTGCCCGCCCGACCCTATTTTCACCCTTTCATGCCATTGTGTTTTTGCTTTCAGATATGAGCTGTTCAAGATGTTGGAGCTTGAAACTATTGCCCAAATGTTTGGAAGATTCCAAACTACCCGTGCCCGCCCGACCCTATTGTCACCCTTTCATGCCATTGTCTTTTTGCTTTCAGATATGAGCTGTTCAAGATGTTGTAGCATGAAACTATTGCCCAAATATTTGGAAGATTCCAAACTATCTCCAATAGTCTCGGATCTCTTGGTAAGACATGTATTAGGGAAATTTTGAGAACTCATTCTAACCTCTAGAGACAAAAAGTGACTACGATCCAAAAAAATCCAAGTATTTAATTAAACTCTATATCTTTTGAAGATCTGCTTGGATCCGAAAGGTGCATACCATTGAGCTCAATGAATAATATACCTCCACAAAGGGAAAGTCACTAGCTCTGAAAGCACAATAGAAAGCTCTCAAAGCATATGAATCTGATGAAAATATGGCACATTTGGAAGAGGTGATGAACAAAACAACAAGAAGAACTCTCACAAAAATCCAGAAAGCTTAACCGAATGTGAAAGATAAGTAGAAACTTCAGAAAGAAACCCAAAATAAGAAGTAGATGAATGGATAAAGAAGATACTAAGGAGATGTTTTCAGTTATTTGAAGAGACCATAGGAAGTAGATGAAACCCAAACTTAAGAAATAATTTTTAGTTATTTTAAGAGCATCAAATCATAAACATTAAATGTCAACATCCGATTAATAAGAATCAATTGTTAAGAGCTGTTAGTAGAAATTTAATCGACGAAATATTATCAGGGCTTAAATAATCTTCTGTTGTTGAAAAACTAAATCAAGAAGTGATTTATCTTACTAAGTTCTTTTTAAGTTTATTAGTGATTTATCTTACCAACACTCTTTTTAAGTTTATTGGTGATTTATCTTACACTTATCTTACCAATGCTCTTTTAATATTAATGCTTCTTAAATCTTAAAATGATAAATCTGATCTAAGATTTAATGAAATACATCATATTGAAATGCATGAAAATTGTAACAGACTACATAATGTAAATAAAAGTGTTTCTAATACAATAAGTTCCTTCAGAAAAGTATGTAAGAAGAAAAATAATGCATATTTGTAACTTTAAATATCATAACATGCATGATAAGAAATGTTGTTGCTCTATTGTGAAAGGACCCATATCTAATTGGTACCTAAGGAACAAATACAACATGTTACATATATGCTTAACAATAGGAAACAAATTCACGTCCCAATATTTGGACAGTGGTAGCTCACGTATGACTTGAGAAAAGTTCTTGTTCAAAGATCTTAAGCCAAAGGATGGTGGGTGGGTCACATTCGTAAGAAATAAAAAAGGTGAAATCATTGGTATTGTTCAGATCACTAAATGTCCATTTCCCTACATAGAGAGAGTGTTATTGGTTGATGGCTTGAACCACAATATACTAAGTATAAGTGAATTGTGTGTCAATGGATGTGAAATATGTTTTGACAACAGTTAATGTATTGTCAACATATTTGATGGATCTCTTGTTCAATGATGAGAGATGACATAATTTGTATAAGATTGATTTGAAAGAAGTAGTGTGAAATATGTGTGGTATATATAGAAGATGATAAATGGATTTGTCAAAGGAAACTAGGTCATGCATGCTTCAGTTTTATCTCAAAGTTGAGAAAAACAAAACCTTATAAGACGATTTACCAAATCTTAAGTTCAATTAGACTAATAATCACCAATAGATATCGTCCCTTGCATTGTGCGTATTGAAGTTGATATAAGACCAGGTCATGAAAAATGATCTCAACCTCAAGCCACATGACCATCAACACAACCATCACGACTGAGTCAAGCATGAGCATCGTGATCGAGGTATCAAGCTATCTGATAGAGTATTACATCCTGATCCTAACCGACAGAATGGGCCTCTTCACCGAGACACAGACAAGCCACGACCGAAGCACCACATGCACCAAACATGCAACAATATTGGCACATCTAGACACACCAGCAGTGCATCAGTGGGCCATAACATTGGCGCATCAAGGCACGATATTGGTGCATGAATTCTGAGCACATCAGACGCATCAGATGGCCAAGTGGGCACATCTATCCTGCAACGTGGCGCATCAACATTGCATCAAGCCTTGATGACTAGACAATTTCTTAACATGCAAGTTATTTAGGTTTTTCACTATTGTAAAGTTTAATAGATTGGTTATGTTGGTTAGGAAGTTAGATTAGGCAAGTTTAAGTGCTATAAATATGAACACAAGCATTTTTCGTGTAATGAAATTAATTTTTTACTCATCATTTTTACACATCATCTTTAATAATAAAGAGATGTATTATTCATAGCTTATGTTCTTCTTCTTTGTCAAGACTTTCATAGCTTGCTCCTTGTTTCTCAAATTCTGTTATGGTAGCAGAGCTATCTAAAAGAGTTTAGTTTAGAGAGCTCTACTACATTCAATAAGTGATTATTTCTCACCCAATAATCCCACAAGTGCCACAACCCAATACATGGAACCTTCACAAGATCAAGCCTCACCATTCTATGTACATCCTTCAGAAAATCCAACGCCTTAACCTTAGTCTCACCTCTACTCAATGGGGAGAATTATCATCAATGATGCAGATCTATGAGGATAAGAAATTAGGCTTTGTAGATGGAACCATTCAAATGCCACCAAGAACATATCCTCTATATCAAGCTTGGGAAAGTGCCAAAAACATAATTGTTTCATGGATAACAAGACCAGTCTCCCCTTCAATCAGCCAAAACATTCTCTAGATAGATAAAGTTCAAGACATACGGCAAGAATGAAGAGAAAGATTTTCTCAAGGTAACCTCTTCCATATAGCAGAATTACAAGAATCAATTGCAAATTTCAAGCAAGGTGAAATGAGTGTGACAAACTACTTTACTGAGTTAAAATCCTATAGGATGAATTAGACAACTTTAGACCCTTTCCAAACTGTCCATGCAATATACAATGTGATTACAATGCTTTAGGAAATTTAAAAAGATATGGAATTGAAGATAGAGTCATTAGATTTTTGAAAGGGTTAAACGACAATTATAGTTGTATGAGGTCTCAAATCATGTTGGTTGAGCCTCTGCCCAACATGAGCAAGGTCTTTTCCTTGGTAATTCAATAAGAAAGACAATTACTTGGGCAAGAAGTTGAATCAAAGGCAATGACATTGGGAACCAATTGGAAAATGGGAGGCTTATCTAGAAGAGCATCAAATTAAGGAAGAGGGAATGCATATAATTCAGGAAGAGGATCATCCAATCCAAGGAATCATGGACGCAATAGTAGAGGCAATGATGGATCCAATGGCAGAGAAACATAGAATAATACATCCAATTATGGGAAATTCTGCACACACCTGTAAAAGAAGTTGGCATAGCATCGATGTGTTACAAGATTCATGGATTTCTTGCAAATTTTCACCAAATAAAGATGAACAAGCCAATTGTGTGTCTGCAACAAATATTGAACAAGACAGGGAGCAGAGTCACAACAACATTGACTCAGTGTTTAGCTACGAAGCACAAATATGGATACGAGTATTGAATACGATACATTCAGGAATACGTGTATAAAATAGTAAAAAATATATAAAAAATGATAAAATTATAAGTGTAAATCAAAATATATAAAGTAGAAAGTAGCAATGCACACTACACATGCCAATATTAAAATAATAAAATCTACCTAAACTAAAACAAGTATAAAGAATTAAAGTAAAAAAGTAGCAATGCACACTCCACAATGTCAATATTAAAATAATACAATCTACCTAAACTAAAACAAGTATAAAAAATTAAAGTTAAAAAAGTAGCAATGCACACTACACAATGCCAATATTTTTCCCCTCTGTAACGTGTAGCACATTGCACTGCCAATATTTTTCCCTTACTCACTGTAACGTCTCATTCACTGTAACGTGTAGCATTGGTTCTTAAATAAACATTTTTCTGGTTCTCTCACATTCAAACCTACCTTCTTCCCTCTTCCACCCCTTTCTCAAGTAAACTTTATTTCACACCCCCTTTCTTCTCTCTGACCCCCTTTCTCAACTAAACCTTCTCTCCCGCACCTTTCTTCTCTCCCACCCCTTCCCACGACCATACATTGTAAGGACCCAAATTCTACCCTTGAAATTTTTTCCTTATTTTAATCCAATTTCATGCAATTTCCTGTAACTTACATTTACAAATTTCTTAAACTTATCTTAAAATCTCATTTTCCACTTCACACTCAATCTATGAACCAATAACGACATCCACATTTGTTTGACAAAAAAACATAATTCGTATTAATGCAGCTCAATAACTACCTCATACAACTAGCTATGGGTTTCCAAAATACCCATAGCTACAAATATCCAGAGTTACCATTATCCATGGTCCCTAACATATACAAAAATCAGGCCCATGATTACAAATAGTCAGTTCAGAATACAATCAGTTAGGTTACAAAAGAATGAAAATAAGGATTTCAAAATTAAAAGCCTCTAAGCTCCAAAATCAAAACATCCTTACATCTTCCACCTACCTGCAATGAGATTAACATTGACCATACATAGAAAACACAAAGGAGTAAGTCGTTAACTCAATAAATGGCAATGTATGTTAATCCACATTTTAATAAGGTTAAATAAATAATTTAAAGCCAAATGTACTAAAAACCATTTTCATCGTTTTCACTTTTGAAAACCATGCTACATAACTTGAGCCAAAGTTTGCTACATCGCTTGAGCTAAAACTTGCTACATCGCTTGAGCCAAAGCTTACTACATCTCTTGAGCCAAAGCTTGCAACATCGCTTGAGCCAAAGCTTGTTACATCTTGAGCCAAAACTTGCTACATAACTTGAGCCAAAGTCGCTATACCCTTTCGGTTAGCTAAAATATACTTTCTTTTTGAAAATCATGCTACATAACTTGAGCCAAAGTTTGCTACATCGCTTGAGCCAAAGCTTGTACATCACTTGAGCCAAAGTTTGCTACATCACTTGAGCCAAAGTCGCTAACCAATCTTGGTCGGCTAAAAACGAGTTTTCTTTTCATTGACACTCCATCAACTCATAAACAATAAATCTACGCCATCTCTATTACAAACATACCCATATATGTTTATAATAAATCAGTGGTTCACAACTTGATTCATTATTCACAACTAGAAAATCCACGCATTTTCCTACACAATGCATAAGTTAAAAGACTTATCCTTACCTTGGTGAGTATTGGGTTTGGTTCTTGGTAACTTCGCAAGTTCCACCGACACCGCCGCCAACTTTAGGATCTTTTCTCATTCCCACCATATAACACAACATTAGTCATTTATTCCAAATATCACATAAACAACTTAAATTGCATTATTTAACCATACAAGATATTTAACATATTTTCAATGTTTCTAAACTACTTTCATCATAAGTTTACAAACATCTATAACATACATATTCATCTCATATTTCAACATTAGAATGTTTAATCATCTTCTACCTCTAGCATTTTATCCATTTTCCCCTTTAACCACATTTTCTCTTTAGGGTTTTCGGGTTTCCATGAATCAACCCACAAACCCTTTCCATTCTTGAAATACTAACTCTAAACCAAGAGTTTACAAGAGAAAAACAACATAAAACGAACCATAACTTAAAAGGGTAAGTTTCCATGGTTTCTCACATTTTGAGAAGAGATCCAACATACCCAAAACAAGTTTCAAAGGGAAGAAGAGAGTTAGAATCAAGAGTTTTATCTCTTCTCAAGCTTCTAGATGAGTATCAAAGCTCCTTGCCCTTGGAAAACTCTCTTCTCTCATCTCTCTTCAATTTCTAACCCTAAAATGTGTTTGGGGTTTCTCATTTAATGCAAACTCGTCGGGTTCTCGCTTAAGCGAACCCATTCTCGCTCAAGCGAGAAAATCCCGCCCATTTTAAAAACTCAGATCTGACCCTCTCGCCAAGCGAGGGAACTATCGCTCAGGCGAGACATCTCTCCTCAAGCGAGGATCCTCTCGCTCAAGCGAGGATCTTACAGCCTCGACAGGTCCAAAATGTCATTTTTCTCGCCTAGGCGAGACAACTCTCGCTTAGGCAAGACCACTCTCACTCAAGCGAGGATCCTCTCGCTCAAGCGAGGATCCTTTTGCTTAAGCAAGGATCCTTTCGCTCAAGCGATAAGCTTTCAGTATAGCCCAGGATTTCACCCTCCCAGGTGAGCCTTTATCGCCCAGGCGACAATCCCTCGCTCAAGCGAGAATCCCAGGATTGATACTATAATTTTAAAGACTTAAATTAAGGGTGTCACATACATCTTTCTTGATACCCACCATATTCTCTCCTCTTTTCACATTCATAATAGAAATATTATCATTATCCACCCACATTTTTTTCTCTCTTTCACCTTCTTCTTCTCCCCTCTTTATAAACAAACAAAGAGAAAAATCTAAAAAGTAAGAAATGTGAGTTCGTTTCTATCATGACATACGTATGGGCTGTTGCGGCAATAGTCACTGGTGGTGTAACACCCCGATTTTCCTTTCCTGAAATAGTGTTTAAACTTAGAATTATTGTTGATTTACTGGGTAATTCTCGCTTGAGCGAGAAGGTCTCGCCCAAGCGAGGGGTTCAAGAAATTCTACCTGAGTTTCTCTATGATTCTCGCTTGAGCGATGAGGTTTCGCCCAAGTGACAGGTAGCTAAGTGGGCTGTGTGATTCTCGCTTGAGTGAGGAGGTCTCGCCCGAGCGACAATATCAGAGTTTGAAAATGTGAATCGTCGAGGGCTTCTCGCCCAAGAGACCCAGTCTCGCCCGAGCGAGAACCCGAGAATCTGTAACCTAAATTAGCCATTCCAAGTGAGAGTTGGGGGACTTTTAGAAAAAGAAAAAGAAGGAGAAGCGACTCCACACCCCTAGAACTTGGAAAAGCGAAAGAAAAACTTGAGAAGAGGTAAACCTCTTGATTCTAACGCTCACCTTGTTGTATAACCCCTTTATTGTGTACATGAATCTCTTCTCAAAATGTGAAAACTTCGTAACCCTTCCTTTTTGGGTTGTGGTTCGTTTTCATCTAGTTTTCTTTTTGAAACTTGTGGTTTGGGGTTTATTTTCGAAAATAGTGTTGGTATGGTGTTGGTTTTGAAAACTATTGACTAAAATGGAATAGTTATTAATGGGCGTAAAATATAAGGTTAGGGATGGAGTTTGTGATGTTTTCTTGAAAAATGAAATAAAACCTTATTTGAATGCTTTAGACTTCAAGTATTGAGTGAATTTGAATAGTTGAAAAATATGAAATTATTCCGTTTATGAATGATAAGTGTTTGTATGAAATTGTTTGTTAGTATGGTTTGATTAATGATTGGTTGTTAATATTGTGTCATATGAATGAGGAAAGATCCTAAGGTTGGAGGAGACAAAGGAAGATCCATCGAAGTTGAAGGATTAAAACGCTAACTCATACCTAGGTAAGGGAGAAGCATTATATTTAATTTCGATAGTACAAGATAATAGTTTATTTTGGTACTTTATCGATGAATGGATAATATTGAGCTATTGGATGAGAATTGGAGTATAATCTTGATTTCCCTATGTGGTATAGTAATCTTGACCCTATGTGGTGTAGAATAATCTTGACTTGCCCTATGTAGTATAGTAATTTTGACCCTAAGTGGTGTAGAATAATCTTGACTTGCCCTATGTGGTATAATAATCTTGACCCTATATGGTGTTGTATAATCTTGACTTGTAAATGTGTCACTCCGAATATGGTAAGTTTGGGTGATGATCGAAAAGAGGACTTGATGTAGTGTAACAAAAAGGTACTTGACATTGGGTAATGTACAATGCCTGAGGTTATAATGGTCAAGGTGGTAAGAATAACTGGTAAAACTGTTTATCTATTAGATATATATGTTTATTTGATGCTACTGTTTATGATTCCATGTAAATTTATAATGTCAATTATTGCGAGGTTTAATGTCTTACTCCTTTGTGTTTCTCTTTTGTTCTACTCATGATAATTGTATTGGAGGTGGAGTGGAGGAATATCAGATCGAGGTTGTAAGATAGTCTAGATGATTTTGAATACAATTATGAGATTTCCGTAATTTTGTGACGTGACATTAAAATTGCTTGAATATGAATTATTGTTTTTGGGAATCATTTAGACTAATGTACGAATTATGACAATGATTACGTATATGGAATCAAAATGGTAATAATTGGAAATTTTATTTTTCGAAAATTTTTGGGACGTTACAGGTGGCGGCACTATACAGTTGTGGATCGGAGGGTATGTGCGGTGGATCGGTCATGTGGTGGATGAGAGAGTTGCGGATTAGATGTAGTATGTTAGCATGAGTGTGACTCTTCATTAGTGTTTATCTTTAAGTAAGTTCATATTTTCATTGATTAGTGTGAAGCTTTGATTAAAATTTATCATTTCTATCTTGGTTTTTTGTGGAAAAAGTTTGAGATATGTATCCATATCCTAGATTTTAATTTGTTTGAAACCTTTGGAATACGTATCCGAATATATTTTTAAATTTTTTATTTTTGGATATTTTACGGATACATATCCATGTCGTATCAGAGCGTATCTGTGTCGGATACGTGTCCGACACCGACACGTGAGCCACTTTAACATTTTGGTTCTTCAGTGGTGTGTAGCTTAAGTCAAGAACAATGCAGCCAATGTTCTTTCTACCAACGCTGCTGATCCAATCTTGCATGATGAAAGCAATAAATGTATCTCTAATCCTACAAGCCATTATGTTTCGTAGATTATGGATAGTGGTGCCATTGATCCATAATCTTATTTGTCTCTTTTGTCTCTTTTGTCTCTTTTGTCTTATTTGTCTCTTTTCTCATCTGTTAAGAGTATCAAACCAATTACTCTGTAATTACCAAATGGTTCTCAAATTATCACCCAAATTTCAAGCACTGTCCTCTAAAGTCATCGCAGTCATTCTATATCTTGATTTTTGACAAATCTTTTTGCAAGATCCAGGAGAAGGACTTTCGAAAATGATTGGTATAGCTAGTATTTGACATGGGCTTTATGCGTTGAAGACTAACATACAAGATTTTAAGCATTGTCCACATATTATCAATTCTATAAAAAGTGATGGTTCTAGACTATGACATTTTAGATTGACTCATGCTTTTGAATTTGGTATAGACACCATTAGAAATAATTTTCCTTATGTTACTTGCAATAAAACTCAACTAAGTGATATTTGTCATTTTGCAAGACAAAAGAGACTAAGTTTTCCTATAAGTGAATCACACTCTTTAAAGCTTTTTGATTTGATACATGTGGATATTTGGGTATCTATTTTCACCTTTTCTATTCATGGTGAAAAATATTTCTTAATAATCGTGATGATTACTCTAGATATACATGGGTTTTTCCCTTGAAATCCATAAGAAAGGTTTCCAAAATTCTCCAAAATTTCATTATCATAATAGATACTTAATTTTTAATCAAACTGAAAGCTTTAAGAAGTGACAATGGAGGGAATTGTCCATGACAAATTTTTACTCAAGTAGTGGAATACAACTTCAAACCTCTTGTAGATATACATCACAACAAAATAGTGTTGTGGAAAGGAAACATCAACACTTATCCTCATCCAAAAACAAATCCCAAAGCCTTATTGGCCTCATGCCATTTTACATGTTGCACACATCATCAACCTGTTGCCTCATGCCATTTTACATGTTGCACACATCATCAACCTGTTGCCTACCCTGTGCTGCAGCATCAGTCCCTCTATGAACTTCTGCATAATAAGAAACCCAACCTCAAACACCTTAGAGTATTTGGCTCTCTCTGCTTTACAAGCACATTAGCTAACAAAAGGGCTAAGCTTGGTCCAAGCCAATAGATGTCTCTTTCTAGGTTACAAAGAAGGCACCAAATGATTTATAGTTATTCACATTCAATCCAGGTCCGTAGATGTTAGTAGGGATGTAATCTTTTATGAGCTTATTTTTCCATATAGAGAATCCCAAAACATATCTACCCTAGATAACATTCCCATGCCTATTAACCCAACTTCAGACCATTTTCTCTATGAAGATATATTCCAGGATCAACCTACCTACTATCCAAACTAACCCCCAATCTCCTTCCTCCATACCTACACCTCGCTTGCCTCAATGTAGTCCCTCACCTCCTCACAATGAATTAGCCATTGCAAATCAAACTATAAAAGGCTCTAGAATTTCCAATCCCCCAAGTTACTTCAAGGATTATCATTGTACCCTACTCAACAATACTACCCCATCAAATTCCATTAAACACCCTTTGTCCTCATTTCTTTCTTACAATAGGTTATCCTCATCCTATAAATCCCACACATTGTCCATCTCAACTCAAACTAAACCCAAAACCTATAACCAGACCATTAAACAACCACATTGGAGAGAAGCTATCAATAAGGAATTAACTACTTTACAAGACAATGACACATGAATAATCATTGAATTACCTGGGTCTTTAAGATAAAATACAAGGCTAATGGCACTGTGGAAATAAATAAAATATGCCTTTGAGATTGTTTCTAATGCAGGATTATTAGGCTGCAAACAAGCCCCTACACCAATGGTATATAGTACTCATTCTTTTCAAGATTCAAGTGCACCTTACCATGATGCTCCTGCTTATAGAAGATCGATAGGTAGAATAATCTATCTAACAAACACAACACATGACATTTCCTTTGTTGTCAACTATTTAGCTCAATTCATGGCCAAACCTACCACCATTTACCAACATGTTGCTTTAAGAGTCATCAAGTATCTTAAAGGCACCCCTACATTAGGTTTATTCTATCCTACTACTTCTACTCTTCACATAAAAGTCTATAGTGATAATGATTGGGCCTCATACCCTAACACAAGGAGATATGTTTCAGGATATTACATTTATCAAGGAAATTCTTTAATTTCATGGAAATCAAAGAAACAAAAGATAGTTTCTAGAAGCTCTTGTGAGGCTGAATATAGAGCAACGACTCTAACAGCTTGTGAGATCAAATAGGTCTCTTATCTTTTGATAGATTTACATGTTAAAACATCTCATCCAACAGTCTTATACAGTGATAACCAATCAACCTTACACATTGTATCAAACCCAGTTTTCCATGAAAGAACAAAGCACATAGAGTTAGATTGTCACAATGTTCCTTCTTTCTTCCCAACTACTACTGGTTGGTGCCTTCACTAAACCATTAGGGTTTACAGATTACCTTATAATACATCTCAATTTGGGTCTAATTAACATATGTGCCCAGCTTGTGGGGGGTATTAGAGCAAGTCATGAACAATGATCCCAACCTCAAGCCACATGACTAGCAAGACAACCATCATGATCGAGCCAAACATGAGCGTCGTGACCGAGGTGCCAAGACATCTGACCGAGCCAAGCATGAACATCATGACTGAGGTACAAAGTCATCTAAATAAGTATTACATCCTGATCCCGACCGAGGGAATGGGCCTCTTGACCGAGACACGCACGACTCCACGACCGAAGCACAACACAACAGACAGGCAACATTGGCGCATCATGACACACTAGCAGTGCATCAGCAGATCATAAGATTGGTGCATAACGACACAATATTGGTGCATTAATTATGAGTACATTGGGTGCATCAGTTCTGCAACCTGGCGCATGAACATTGCATCAAGCCTTGATGACTAGGCAGTTTCTTAACACACAAGTTACTTAGGTTTTTCCACTATTGTAATGTTTTTTAAATTAGTTATGTTGGTTAGGAAGTTAGATCAGGCTAGTTTAAGTGCTATAAATAGGAACACAAACATTTTCCATGTAATTCAATTCATCTTTTACTCATCAATTTTACACATCATCTTCCATAGTAATAAATAGAGGTATTATTAATAGCTTCTATTCTTCTTGTTCTTCGTCAAGCTTTTCATAGCTTGCTCCTTGTTTCTCAATTTATTTTAGTTAAAAGAAAAATTAACGACATCATAATTAGTTTCTTTTCCATGAAGCAATCAGGGCCAACCTTGTGGGTGTGTCACAGGTGCACAGAGGGGTCCAAATATTTTTTACATATATAATTATAAAATGATAAATATTTTATTGTTTTTATTATTTTTTAAATCAATTCTTTTATCAATAATTATTACTTTATGCATAAATTCATTCAATATTTTATTGGTCGCAATTATCATTGTTTTATATTATAAAAAAAAAATATTTGACTCAAGACCTTGAAAAGAAAGTATATATCGTATTATCACAATTTGTGTGGCACTGATTTTATTTATAATTTATTGTAAAAAAATATAATTAAATTATTTTGATATAAATTGTGTTCTTAATTTTTTTGAACTCACTATTAGTTTTGGACTCTCATTTTCATTCAAACTTTGACATACAAAATTTACATAGTTAGATTTGACTAGGAGATGATCCTACTTCTATTATTCGGATCAGTATGTTACAAAATTCAAGAAATCGCATATTGATGAATGAAATCTCAGTGTTAGACTTGAAGCTCTTCTCAATCAATTATGTTTTTTTTGGTACTACCAAGGGTATTCCTTACTATTTTGGGTAAGAAACTAATCCCTTTTGGAGTGTGTGGTTGTCCCTCCCAATAAGTGTTGCTCCCAAGAATCGAACTTTTAACCTTTTAATCATCCTAGGATCTAGTGGGGCCTTACACCACTAAACCATTTGTTGATGGAATATGAAATATTCCGTTGGCTTTCTTATTTGTTGATGATTCCTGGGCAACATTTTTATTAATAAAATCTCCGAATTCAAAGGAAATTTTTTTGTGTAGATCGGGATGAGGAAAATTGTACAAGCCGGAATTTGAATATAATTCTCACATTTTTCTCTCTCACAACTCTACCAATTGAGTTGACATATAGTAAATGATTACTCAAGTGTATCTATATTTTTTATTAAAAAATATCTTCTTATATCTTTATCATATTTGGGAACTTATTACTTGATTTATATCATTATTAAGAGTTTAGTATCTACTTCCAAAGTTCTTCTACACATTCGGTTTAATATCAATATCATGTAGGTTCCTAAAGAACTAGTCTTTTAGTCAATTCCATTTATAAGATATTTTCAACACCATCAAGTCTCTAATGATATAAAAAATTTCTTTGTGTTTTATTTCAGGAGAGCACATAAATATCATGTGTGTTTGTTAACTTATTTTCTTAGGAATTCCTTTATATATGGTTTTATTATTCTTGGTATTGTTACCAATTTATAAAAACTTCGAAATGAAATATTAAAAACTTCAAAATGGAATAGCAAACTGAAAAGTCTAGTGCAAGTGTGGTTAATATAATGAAATTTTGTGGTCACCCTCTTTTTACTTATACAAATTACTCACAATTACATGAATCTTGATCCTATATAGAGAGAAATTCTATGTTTTGGATGTAATTTTAAGGGTAAAAGTTTAATCTCAATAAAAATAAAAGAGTATAAGTATCATTACACTTTGCTTTTTCTTTGGTTTTCTCTATCACTTCCCTCTCAAGTATTGGAGAGGATTCTCATTCCACATACATATATTAAAAGTAACGATAAATTAGTTTTACTTGCACTATGTCACACTTGCTATTCAACAACACTCAATTTTGCTATTCAACAATGCTTACGAGGACATTGTCTATGTGACCGCAGTAGAATGTCGAATAAGATTCAACAGCACATTCGTGAGCACTTTTGCATGTATAAACATAGAAGAACGCTCCCTCTAGCGAGCATTGTTATATGTTATACATACAACAATCCCTCTAGCAAGTGTTGATTGTGACACCCTGAATTTATATTTCTTAAGATGTAGTAACTGTCCTGAAGAGTGGGACATACTGTCAGATTCTCGCTTGAGTGAGAGGGCCTTGCCCAAGCGAGAGGGTTAGAGTTTCTCCCAGGATTTTATCTGGAAATCTCGCTTGAGCGAGAAAGGGCTCGCCTGGGCGAGAGATGGCTCACCTGGGTGAGTGGAATACTGGGGTATACTGAAGGATTCTCGCCTGAGCGAGATTTGGCTCGCCTAGGCGAGGGAGAGGGGTGTTGACACCGGAGGATCCTCGCTTGAGCGAGAGCACCAAATATGAAATTTTAAAATGGGCGGGATTTTCTAGCTTGAGCGAGAAAAGGCTCGCTTGAGCGAGAACCCGACGCTGAAACTTTAAAATAGAAACCCTCAAACACATTTAGGGTTAGAACTTGAGAGAGAAGAGTGAAAGAGGTGATTTTGGGAGCAAGAATTCGTGGAAATCAACTAGAAGCTTGAGAAGAGGTAAATATCTTGATTCTAACTCTCTTTCTCCCTTTCAAACTCGTTTTGGGTGTCTGAGATCTCTTCTCAAAATGTGAGAAACCATGAAACCTCTTCCTTTTGAGTTGTGGTTCGTTGTATTTAGTTTCTCTCTTGTAAACTCTTGGTTTAGAGTTGGTATTCAAAGAATGGAGAGAGTTTGAGGGTTGATTCATGAAAACCCCAAAACCCCCAAAATGAAAATGTGGTAAAAGAGGAAAATGGGTGAAATGGTTGATGAAGAAGATGAGTATGTGTTCTAATGTGAAATAGAAGATGAATATGTATGTTTTAATGTTTGGAAACTTCTAATGAAAGTAGTTTTGGAAACATTGGAAATATGTGAATATCATATATGTTTGCAAATGTAATATGAGTTGTGTGTATATTATTGTGAATGAATTACTGACTTTTGTTGTTGTTTGGTGGGGACGAGGAAAAATCCTAAGTTTGGAGGAGGTAGCGAATGAAACTTGTAAAGTTACTCGAAACCAACCCCAACACTCACCAAGGTAAGGAGAAGTGTTTAATTGTATATGATGATAGAGAATGCGTGGATTTTCTGATTATATATGGATTGTGAAGTAATGGGAAGAAAACCTATTTTTTTAGCTTCCTTAAGAGGTTGAGCAATGAGTGACTTGCCCTTTGTGGTATTGGCTCGTTGAGCAATGAGTGACTTGCCCTTAGTGGTATTGGCTATTGGTAGCAATGACTGACTTGCCCTTAGTGGTATTGGCTATTCGTAGCAATGACTGACTTGCCCTTAGTGGTATTGGCTATTCGTAGCAATGAATGACTTGCCCTTTGTGGTATTGGCTCGTTGAGCAATGACTGACTTGCCCTTAGTGATATTAGCTATTCGTAGAAATGACTGACTTGCCCTTTGTGGTATTGGCTCGTTGAGCAATGATTGACTTGCCCTTTGTGGTATTGGCTTGTTGAGCAATGACTGACTTGCCCTCGTGGTATTGGCTATTTATAGCAAATGTCTGACTTGCCCTATGTGGTAAGATAAATGAACTAAGATAAACATAAATGAGATAAATGATTATGAAAGGAAATGATGGAATTAAGTATGGGAATGATGAATGGGATAACGATGAGTTTGAGTAAAATGCAGAATGATGAAGATGACAAAGTGAATATATGTTGAAGTATTATTTATATGTTATGATATAACTGTTTATCTAATCTTATTGAATGTGGATTATCATATGATTATGTTGAGTTTATGACTTACTCCTTTGTGTTTTCTATGTATTGGTTTATGATAATCCCATTGCAGGTAAATGGATGAATTAGGGATGCTTGATTTGGAGCTTTGAGAGCTTTTCAATCTGGATTCTTCTATTTACACTTTTTGTGTCATAATTGACTATATGCGGATTTGAATATTTGTAATCATGATCATTATATTTTTTGGATACTTGTAACCGTGGGCATTATGATTTTGGGAACCCATAACTATTTGTATGTCCTAAGTATTAGGGGACATTAATATGAATTATGTTTTTCTGCCTAAAGGATGTGTGTATGAATACTGCATGACAAAAGGATCGGAAAATAATCAAGGTAACTCATGTATCATACCTTGAGTTACTAACCTTAAGATATAGGGAAAATACATGTTGTGCATGAGTTAAAATAAGAAAAAAATTTCAAGGATAGAATTTGGGTCATAACAATATGGTATCAAAGCATTGTTAATCCTACGGCCTAGGGTATGGCCTTATGTGCTTCTTTGTGACCTTTATGTGATTGAATTATTTGGTTTGTGCAAACTGTTGTGTGATTATGTGATCCTTGACTGGTTAAAATTTTTATTTACTAACAAGTGAATGAGTATAGGTACACATGGTTGGAAGAGGAAGAGCAGCGGGTCAGAATGTTCCGAATGACCTTTTGGCTCAGATGGTAGCTGCACTGCAACATATGAACGAGAACTTGCAGAATCTTAATCAAAACACAGTTCCAAGTCCGAGTTCACAGCCCTTAGTCCCACCCGGACCAGCTGAGTACCGGGGATTGGATGAGTTCTGTAAGCGGAATCCTAGCCAGTTCCAAGGTGGATTCGCTCATGATGCTTCAAATGAGTGGATTCAAGGCTTGGAACGGATATTCCGAGCCATGGGTTGCAACGATGCTCAGAAAGTGACTTATGCTTCCTACATGCTGGTAAAGGAAGCTGAAACCTGGTGGGAGTTTACTCGACGTCAGATAGAAACTGAGGGGTGAGTGATTACTTGGGTTGTATTCAAGGAGAAATTTCTTCAGAAATATTTTCCTGCTGATCTGAAGAGGAAGAAAGAAATGGAGTTTCTGAGATTGGAGCAGGGTAACATGTTGGTGGGAGAATATATGGCCAAATTCGAGGAATTGGCCCGATTTTGTCCATACGCCGAATTGGAGGTGGACGGACGGTCCAAATGTTCTAAGTTTGAATCGGGTTTGAAGCCAAGTTGAAAATGATATTTGGACATCAAGAAATCTCTGACTTTCCTACATTGGTCAACAAGTGTAGGATGTTTGAGGATGACCTGAAGGCAGATGAGGTGGCGACACCCAAATTAATTTATCCCAAGAACTTTGGACCTCAACGCAACCTTATGCAAGGGAGAGGTAAGGAGAAGGTGAGTGAGAACCGACGACCTTATCCCTCACCTAACGGCCATCGCAACCGTGGCTACCAAGGGTCGAAGCCTACTGTTGGAGGATTCCAACCCGACTTTTTCCCTATGTGCAGCAAATGTGGGCGGAAGCATGCGGGATCCATTTGTCCTAGCTCTGGAAATGGCTATTTCCAATATAAGGAACCGGGGCATATGAAGAGGTTTTGTCCAAGGTTGAATCGGGGAGTGAATGTTGTGAAGGCTGAGAGGCCTAGGACAACAGGCAGAGTGTTCACTATGAGTGGCGCGGAGACGTCTGATGTCAACGGTTTGATCTAAGGTAATTGCATGGTGGTAGATATTACTATTTTAGTGTTGTTTGATTCGGGAGCGACACACTCCTTTTAATCTGTTGAATGTGTAGACCGACTAGAGTTGCAAACCGAGTCGTTGCCTTTCAACTTGGTTGTATCCACCCCAACTAGTGCGCCTGAGGTGGTGTCGACGTTTGTACCTCAATTTCCGGTGGTGGTAAACGGTAGGACATTTACCGTGGATTTAATCTGCTTTCCACTGTCCCAGTTAGAATTAATTTTGGGAATGGACTGGTTGTCAACAAATCATGTTATGCTTAATTGTGCTGATAAGATTGTGTTGTTTGGAGATCTGTGTGAGATTTCTGACCATGTTAGTTATATGGAGCCAATGTCGGCTAAGGGAGTCCGAACTTCCATTAAGGAGGGGGATCAATGTTTGTGCTGTTGGCATCACTGGAGGGTATTGAGAAACCCAACATTGATGATATTCCGATAGTCCGTGAGTTCCCTGAGGTATTTCCTGGTGATATTCCAAAATTGCCCCTAGTCAAAGAAGTTGAATTCTCCATTGACTTGGTACCTGGAACGGGACCCATCTCTATAGCTCCTTATAGGATGGCACCGTTAGAGCTGTCTGAGTTGAAAAAGCAGGTCGAGGATTTGTTGGCAAAGAAATTCATTCGTCCTAGTGTCTCACCGTGGGGTGCACCGGTTTTTTGGTTAAGAAAAAGGATGGGAGTATGAGGTTGTGCACCGATTACAGACAGTTGAACAAGGTACTATCAAGAACAAGTATCCGTTACCTAGAATTGATGACCCGATGGATCAGTTAAGAGGGGTGGTTGTGTTTTCAAAGATTGACTTTCAATCGAGTTATCACCAACTTTGAGTTAAGTCGGAGGATATTCCTAAAACTACTTTCAGGACGAGGTATGGGCATTTTGAGTATTTGGTGATGCCTTTTGGTGTGACGAATGCTCCAACAATATTTACCGACTACACGAATAGGATTATTCATCCGTATTAAGATTCATTTGTAGTGGTATTTATTGATGACATTCTGATTTACTCCAAGAGCCGAGAAAAACATGTGGGGCATCTAAGGGTGGTTTTGGATCTTCTGAGGAGCAATCAGTTGTATGCGAAGTTGTCTAAATGTGATTTACGGTTGGAATCAGTGAACTTCCTTGGACATGTGATATCCTGGGAAGGAGTGGCGGTAGACCATTCTAAGGTCGAGGCAGTGATGGAATCGGCGGTGCCCAAGTCAGTTACTAAGATCAGGAGTTTTCTGGGTTTGGCTGGTTATTACCGGAAGTTCATAGAGGGGTTTTCGAAGTTGGCATTACCTCTAACTAAACTCACCAGAAAAGGGGAACCGCATGTGTGGACAATCTGTTGCGAAGAAAGTTTACAAGAGTTGAAGTGGTGGTTGACTACGGCACCAGTGTTGGTTCTTCCTTATACTTATCGTGATTTTAGTGTATATTGCGATGCATCTAAGCAAGGTTTGGGTTGTGTTTTGATGTAGGACGATAAAGTTGTTGCCTATGCTTCACGATAGTTGAGAACACATGAGCAAAACTATCCTACACATGATATGGAACTGGCCGTAGTGGTTTTTGCCCTGAAAATCTGGAGACACCATCTTTATGGTGTAAGATTTGAAGTTTACAGCGACCACAAGAATTTGAAGTATCTGTTTGATAAAAAGAAACTGAACATGAGACAGAGAAGGTGGATGGAGTTCCTTAAGGACTATGATTTTGGATTATAGTATCATCTGGGAAAAGCCAATGTGGTAGCCGATGCTTTAAGTCGGAAATTCTTTATATATGTCGGCTTTAATGGTGTAACACCCTAAATTTGAGTCTTTAAAATTATAGTATCAGTCCTGGAAGTCTCGCATGAGCGAGAGATTCTCGCCTGAGCGAGGAAGGATCACATGGGAGGGTGAAATCGTGGGCTATACTGGAGGATTCTCGCCTGGGCGAGAACTGGCAATTTGGGGCTGTTGACACTGTGAGATTCTCGCTTGAGCGGGAATCCCTCGCTTGAGCGGGAATCCCTCGCTTGAGCGGGAATCCCTCGCTTGAGTGAGAGCGTCAGATCTGAAATTTAAAAAAAGGCGGGATTTTTCGCCTGATCGAGAATGGGCTCGCTTGAGCGAGATCAGGACGGCTGCTCTTTAAAATAGAAACCCCAAACACATTTTAGGGTTAGAACTTGGAAGAGAAGAGAGAGAAGAGAGCTTTCAAGAGCAAAGAGCCTTAGGACTCATCTTAGAGCTTGAGAAGAGGTAAACCTCTTGTTTCTAACTCTTCTTCTTTCTCTCTAACTTGTTTTGGGTATGTTGGATCTATTTTCAAAATATGAGAAACCATGGAAACTCATCCTTTAGAGTTATGGTTCGTTTTATGTCGTTTTTCTCTTGTAAACTCTTGGTTTAGAGTTGATATTTGATGAATGGAAAGATTTTGTGGGTTATTCATGAAAACCCCAAAAACCCCCAAAATGAGAATATGGGTATAAAGAGAAAGAGATGAAAAGTTAGATGTGGATGATGAGTTTGTGCTTTGATGTTGATATATGAGATGAACATGTATGTTTAGATGTTTGGAAACTTGTATTGAAGTAGTTTTGGAAATCTTGAATATATGTGAATCCCTTGTATGTTTGATGATGAAATACGAGTTATTTATGTGTTATTTTGAATAAATGACTGACATTGTTGTTATTGGTGGAAATGAGGAAAAATCCTAAGGTTGGAGAAAATCGCGGAGGAGACTTTTAAAGTTACTCGGAACCGATCCCCAACACTCACCAAGGTAAGGGATAAGTGTCTCTATCATCATATACAATTAAACACTTCTCCTTACCTTGTCGAGTGTTGGGGTTGGTTTCGAGTAATTTTACAAGTTTCCTTTGCTACCTCCTCCAACCTTAGGATATTTCCTCGTCCCCACCAAACAACAACAAAAGTCAGTAATTCATTCACAATAATATACACACAACTCATATTACATTTGCAAACATATATGATATTCACATATTTCCAATGTTTCCAAAACTACTTTCATTTGAAGTTTCCAAACATTAAAACAAACATATTCATCTTCTATTTCACATTAGAACACATACTCATCTTATTTATCAACCATTTTCCTATTTTACCACATTTTCATTTTGGGGTTTATGGGGTTTTCTTGAATCAACCCTCAAACTCTCTCCATTATTTGAATACCAACTATAAACCAAGAGTTTACAAGAGAGAAACTAAATACAACGAACCACAACTCAAAAGGAAGAGTTGCCATGGTTTCTCACATTTTGAGAAGAGATCCCATACACCCAAAACAAGTTTAAAAGGGAGAAAGACAGTTAGAATCAAAAGATTTACCTCTTCTCAAGCTTCTAGTTGATTCCCACGAATCCTTGCTCCCAAAATCACCTCATTCTCTCTCAAGTTCTAACCCTAAATGTGTTTGAGGGTTTCTATTTTATAGTTTCAGCGTCGGGTTCTTACTCAAGCGAGCCATTTCTCGCTCAAGCGATAAAATCTCGCCCATTTTAAAATTTCAGATCTGGTGCTCTCGCTCAAGCGAGGATCCTCCAGTATCAACACCCCTCTCCCTCGCCCAGGCGAGCCAAATCTCGCTCAGGCGAGAATCCTTCAGTATACCCTAGTATTCCACTCACCCAAGTGAGCCATCTCTCGCCCAGGCAAGCCCTTTCTCGCTCAAGCGAGATTTCTAGATAAAATCTTGGGATAAACTCTGACCCTCTCGCTTGGGCGAGGCCCTCTCCCTCAAGCGAGAATCTGGCAGTATGTCCCGTTCTTCAAGACAGTTACTACAACGTAAGAAATATAAATTCAGGGTGTCACAATCCTCCCCCTCTTATAAGAATTTTTGTCCCCGGAAATTAAACATACCTCGATTCAAACAAATGAGGGTAATCCTCCCTCATGTCACGCTCCACTTCACAAGTAGCGTCTCCTTCATCTACTTGGCTCCACAATACCTTTACCAAAGCAATCGATTTGCCTCTCAATCTTTTGATACTGGTATCCATAATCCTCACTGGCAACGTCTTAAATGACAAATTATCCTTTAGTTCTATTTGATCTGACTCAACCACATGAGATGGATCCCTCACATAATTCCGCAACTGAGACACATGAAACACATTGTGGAGATTCGACAACAATGGAGGTAAGGCAATCCGATATGCTACCGGTCCAATCCTCTTCAATATCTGATACGGTCCGATAAATCTCGGAATAAGGTTACGGGACTTCAACACTCTACCAATTCTTGTAGTCGGAACTACTCTCATGAATACATGATCTCCCTCCTTAAACTCAAGAGGTTTCCGTCTCTTATCGTAATAACTTTTCTCCCAACTCTGTGCTATTCTCATATTCTCCCGGATTTTCTTAATCTTTTCCGTCGTTTCTCGGACCAACTCGGGTCCCAATACTAAGTTCTCCCAGTTTCAAACCAACTCAATGGAGTCCTACATTTTCTCCCATATCGGGCTTCGTAAGGGGCCATCCCGATGCTAGTATGGAAACTATTGTTGTAGGTGAACTCAATCAAAGGCAACATGTCATCCCAACTCCTAGGTTGTTCCAAAACACAAGCCCTCAAAAGATCCTCTAATGACTGTATGGTCCTTTCCGATTGACCATCCATTTGTGGATGATAAGTTGAACTTAGTTTCAACTTAGTCCCCAATGCGGATAGCAAACTAGTCCAAAAGTTTGAAGTGAAACGGGGATCCCTATCACACACAATGCTCGACAGTATCCCATGAAATCGAACTATCTCCTTTATATACAACTCAGTTAATCACACTAAGAAATATTTCATGTTCATTGGCAAGAAATGAGCAGACTTAGTCAAGAGGTCCACTATTACCCATATCGAGTCGTACCCTCTTTGAGTCTTCGGGAAACCCGATACAAAATCCATGGAGATACTATCCCACTTCCAAACGGGAATCTCTAGTGACTGTAATTCTCCCGCTGGCCTCTGATGTTCAATCTTGGCTTTTTGACAGATGAGACAACTCGAGACATACAAAGCCACATCCTTTTTCAACCCAGACCACGAAAACAGCTTTTTCAGGTCTTGGTACATTTTTGTAGTGCCTGGGTGGAAACTCATTTTACACTTGTATGACTCCTCTAGAATACTCTTTCGTAATTCCACATCATGAGGCACACACACCCTTCCCTTGTATCACAACATCCCACTAGAGTCCGACTCAAAATCAGTCTCTTTTCCACTCGTCATCAAATCTCGTTTGATCTTCAGTTCCCTATCCTCAACTTGCATTATTTAGATTTGGTCGAACAGCTCATTTGTCACCTTAAGCATTCCCAAAATCATACTATGGGGTCTCATTTGAACTGCCAAGTTCATATCCCTGAACTCCTCAATTAATTTCCCTTCATGCACCATTTGTAAGGACCCAAATTCTACCCTTGAAAATTTTTCATTTATTTTCACCCTCTCTTACATACATCTATAACTTTACTTAAAAACCCTCATGAAACACTCTTCTAAAATACTCTTTACCCTATTATATTATCATACAAATTTATGTTGCGGAAAAACATAATTCATTCAATTAGCAATTATCGCATACAACCGGTTATGGATTTTTCCAGAGTTATAACGTCCATAACTACATATCTCCGTATTCCCCAAATCAAATTTACAGTCATCCCATAGTGTTATCAAATTATCTACACCGTCAAGTAGCAATAAAGGCAATCAAGTTAATAAACACAACAACTTCCTAAGTGAGCTTCCTTCTCAAAATCCTTCATTTACCTACAATGGGATTATCATAAACAACACACAAAACAAAAGGGAGTAAGTCATTAGTTCAAAAACTAACATCACATGATAATCCACATTTCAAATACGATTAATCTTAATATAATTCCAGTTTACTCATATTTATCCTATAGTATATATCCCATAATATATATTCTATAGTATGCATATTACGTTCGTTCGAAACATCATCCTTCTCATTATTCATATCCACCCTATAGTATATATATCCCATAATATATATCCTATAGCATGTATATTACTTTCATTCTCAACGTCTTCCTTTTTATCGCTCATATTCACCCTATAGAATATATATCCCATACTATATATCCTATAGCATGCATATGACTCTCTTTGTGACATTCCCTTTTCTCATCATTCATATTCACCCTATAGAATATATATCCCATAATATATATCCTATAGCATGCATACGACATTCATTGTGACATCCACATTTCACATCATTCATATTCACCCTATAGAATATATATCCCATAATATATATCCTATAGCATGCATATGACATTCATTGTGACATCCACATTTCTCATCATTCATATTCATCCTATAGAATATATATTCCATAATATATATCCTATAGCATGCATACGACATTCATTGTGGCTTCCACATTTCTCATCATTCATATTCACCCTATAGAATATATATCCCATAATATATATCCTATAGCATGCATACGACATTCATTGTGACATCCACATTTCTCATCAATCATATTCACACTTGATCGTATTCATCGATTTCATTTTCCATACCACATCGGGCAGGCCGAGTTATTACCCCATACCACATCGGGCAGGTCGAGTTATTACCCTATACCACATCGGGTAGCTCGAGTTATTACCCCATACCACATCGGGCAGGTCGAGTTATTACCCCATACCACATCGGGCAGGTCGAGTTATTACCCCATACCACATCGGGCAGGTCGAGTTATCCCCCATACCACATCGGGCAGGTCGAGTTATTATCCATAACACATCAGGCAGGTCGAGTTATTATCCATACCACATCGGGCAGGTCGAGTTATTATCCATACCACATCGGACAGGTCGAGTTATTCCCCATACCACATCGGGCAGGTCGAGTTATTATCCATACCATATCGGGCAGGTCGAGTTATCTCCCATACCACATCGGGCAGGTCGAGTTATTATCCATACCACATCGGGCAGGTCGAGTTATTATCCATACCACATCGGGCAGGTCGAGTTATCCCCCATACCACATCGTGCAGGTCGAGTTATTATCAATACCACATCGGGCAGGTCGAGTTATCCCCCATACCACATCGGGTAGGTCGAGTTATTATCCATACCACATCGGGCAGGTCGAGTTATTATCCATACCACATTGGGCAGGTCGAGTTATCCCCATACCACATCGGGCAGGTCGAGTTATTATCTATACCACATCGGGCAGGTCGAGTTATCCCCATACCACATCGGGCAGGTCGAGTTCACATTAATCCACTACCACTCCGGGTAGAACAGCCACAATAAACCACTACCACTCCGGGTAGGATAACCACAATAATCCACTACCACTCCGGGTAGGATAACAACAATAATCTGCTACCACTACGGGTAGGGTATCAACAATAAACCACCACCTCTTCGGGTAGGGTATCAACAGTATTCTTATGAACACAGTACCTCTTTCACATACCTCATTCACATCAGCGAGTATGATTTAAAGACACTTATCCCTTACCTTGCTGAGTGTTGGGGATCGGTTCCGAGTAACTTTAAAAGTCTCCTCCGTGATTTCCTCCAACCTTTGGATCTTCTCTCAAGCTCTAAGATGAGTCCTAAGGCTCTTTGCTCTTGAAAAGCTCTCCTTTCTCTCTTCTCTTCAAAGTTCTAACCCTAAAATGTGTTTGGGGTTTCTATTTTAAAGAAGAGTCGTCGGGTTCTCGCTCAAGCGAGCCCATTCTCGCTCAGGCGAGAAAATCCCACCTTTTTTAAAATTTCAGATATGACGCTCTCGCTCAAGCGAGGGATTCTCGCTCAGGCGAGAATCTTACAGTCTCAACAGACTTCCTCTCGCTCAAGAGACCCATTCTTCGTTTGGGCGAGACTCCCATAATTTCCAATTTCAAAACACTGATCCTCTCGCTTGGGCGAGGTCCTCTCGCTCAAGCGAGAATTTGGCAGTATGCCCCATTCCTCAGGACTGTTACCTAATTTCAAGGAGGATAAATTTGGGGTGTTACAATCCTCCCCCTCTTATAGGAATTTCCGTCCCCGAAAATTTTATTAGGCCATTCTCGGAAATAATGTCATCGCCTAGACTTTAGGCATAAGAAATACTCCACCAGAATCATACTCGATCCTCTAATCCATTAAGATTACTTAAACGACCACTAAGGGCATACACCACTAAACCGTGATATCACAAAACCAATTCATCAATGTCCAAATATTAAGATCCTAGCCTCGAACCACTCGAATACCATGAGAACTAAACCGTAATTCAGACTAAAGATTTTTTCGTATATTCGTCAAGAACCATAGGTCTCTGGGACTTATCCAGCTGACAATCCCCACATACGTTAAGAATCCCGATAATACTCCTGAAATTCAGCGAATGGGGAACTCCTTATCCCTCATCCACTCCTAAACCCTCGTTTAGCATCCATTATACACTAGCTAGTTCCACTCCCACTCAAGAAACTAGCATAATTTCATTTTACTCATTCAACAAAACATCTATACAATAAGACTCTTAGCGTCTCTTCCATTGTATACAATCACACTATCCAGTAATTATCCAATTACGTCAAATATTTCTGTCATCAAATCTTACCATAAAAAGGAATTACCGATCCTTAGCCTCAATTGAACCCATAAAACCATCAATTCACCTCCAAACTAGATACTTTGTTACCAATCGACAAATGCAAGTCGACAAACACTCAATCCCTCAACAGACGTTAGGTTTGGTTACTCCAATTTCGCTAGCAAATATAACTTTATTAACCTATTTGCATTACGTCTAGAAATACATGGTCACCATCGTATCACCACATCCTTTAACAACCTCATATTTATTCAGATATCGTTGCTATAATTTTGGGATTCTCCAACATGATACTAAATCAATGTTAAGCTACAAGCTATGTTTCACCCAAAAATGATTTTCGAAGACGGTTTGAACCCACAACTCATGGCAACCACGTCGTGAAACACAGTTTGCATAATCATTTCAACATACCAAAAACTTTTTCTCTCATATGGTTACACTACAATCATACACAACAATTACTGACGTTCACGAAACAAAAACACTTTTGCAGGTACAAAATTCAAAGCAAATAATTGAGATACATCACCACTATATCGTGCGTTGCCAATGTCCTACTGCAAAAGAACCGGTCATTCGAGACCAAAAGTTTCACGTTTATTCAAATGCATTCATCACATTGACGGGGTAAGTAACTCAACTACCTCTTTCCTCAACTAGCAGTATAAGTATCAATGCAAACTAGATCTTAAATCTTCACCTCAACAATTATCACACAGTTAAGCATAACACGATTTGCTGACCGCTAGTCCATTTCCAGGATTAAATCCAGCTGGGACTATCCCAACCGTACACTGATACACCCATATCAACATCCACTGTAACACCTCAATTTTTGTTTTCAGATTGATTGGAAAACTTAGGGTGTTGAGGTGCATGCTTGACCATTCTCTCTTGGACGAGAGGGTCTCGCCTAAGCGAGGGACTCAGCATTTTAAGTTTGAGAAGTATAGGAACCTTGCCCAAGCGAAGAAGTGGTCGTTTGAGCGAAAGTGAAATTTGGAAAAGCTGTCAAATTCTAGCTCGAGCTAGGATTTTCGCCCAGGCTAGAGGGGCCTTAGCATACTGCCCGATTCTCGCCCGAGCGATAAATCCGCGCCCGGTCGAGAGCATTCCAGTATGATACTTGAAAAAGTCGCGAAATTCTCGCCCAAGCGAGCCGTTCTCGCCTGAGCGAGAGCGTTAGAGCTATAAAAGTGAAAAAGGGGATCTAGAAACCCTAATCTTCATTTTCTTTCTCCCCTTTCTCTCCCAATGGTGGCTCCACCCAAATGGACCATTTTCCCCTCCACTAAGCCTCAAAACTCATCAAAACCTTCCTCTTGCTTCATGGTGACACATTTGGAAAAGCTTGGAGGTGAAAAAGCAACAATGGAGGTTGGAGGAGATGAAGGGAGATGTGGCTCTTTTGCGGAGCAACGGAGCTTACGCAACCTAAGGTGAGGGAGAAGACCACTGTGGTCTTAGAGTATTTCATTAGAGTCATCATCTCCGATTTCCCTTAAGAATCGGAGCATATTAACAGATAGAAACTCATTTGAGTGTTTGTGGTCCATGTGAGAGTCTTTATTTTACATGAGGCTGTATTAGCCATAAAAGTGGAGATATATGTGTGGAAAAACCGTTTATTTAATTAAAACGCCATATGCTCATTTATGGTAATACACCGTCATGAAAGATGGTTCTAACGTTAATGTGTTATATGATGAAGAATATGTTGTGTGTAGTTTGTTTATGATAATGGTGTGTTATGGATGTTTGATTTGTTATGAACATACATGGGTATGTTTGTAACAAGGATTGTGAGATGTGTTGTTTAATGGCAAAAAGTAGAAATGGTTATGTTGTGTGATAATGAGTTGTTGTGAGTGGCTGATTGTTATAAACATGTATGGGTGTGTTGTAACAATGAATGTGTGATGAGTTGTGAATGTGTTAAAATGGATAAAGGTATGTTTGTGACAATGAAGGTGTTGTATGTTATTTATGGTGATAACATAATGAGATGCCTTGTGTTGATTGTGTATGACATGGATGTGAGTGTAATGTGGAAACTCGACCTGCCCGATGTGGTATGGGGATTACTCGACCTGCCCGATATGGTGTGGGGATTATTTGTACGGTGCAGAATTGTTGAATGAGATCAAGGGTAAATTACTACGGAATGTGAAGGATGTGAAAAGTGTATACTCGGAATGAAAATCATATGCATGCCATAGGATATATATTATGGGATATATATCGTATAGGGTGAATATGAATGATGAGAAATGAGTATATTTGGACGAATAAAATATGCACACTATAACACATATATAGTATGAGATGTATATGTACTATAGGGTGAATATGGATAATATGTGATAAATAAGTATGTACACTATAGAACACATATAGTATGAGATATATGTGTACTATAGGGTGAATATGGATAATATGTGTTGATTGATATATGCTTATCACGATTGATGTTAGATGTGTGTGGTTTTAATACTTTAATGTTATTACTCCATGTAAATCCACGCTACGGTCGCCGTAGTTGGTTCTTACTCCCTCTGTCTTTCCTTGTATGTGTTGTATATTTGGGTTCAGGTTGTGGAGGTAGCGCTTTGGACGCTTGCGGAGAAGAGTACATGATAGAGTAGTGGATAATATGTAATTGATATGTTATATGATAAATATTTGTAATATGAAGAACATGTTAAAGTGAATTCATGTATAAAGAACTTTCTTGTAAGTGTATAACGAAGTGGATCTAATGTTTGTATTCAAGGTACTTTTTGAGAAAGTGTAATTGTATAAAGGATGTATTTGAACGGAAGTGTAATCACATGCTTTTGAAATGGAAGGTGTTTGGAATATTTCCGCATTGTAAATTTATAAACGTATTCACTCAAGTTTCCAAACTGTTCGAGTAATGTCTTTCAAAAGTAATCACTTCACTTTCACGAATAAGGATTTTAAAAGAGAATTTTCGGGTTATGAAAATCGGGTCCTTACATCCACCACCGGTACACTAGGTGGGGTGGGTACAACTAAGTCGAAAACAACAACTTGGTGTACAATCTCAGTCGGTTCACACATTCAGCAAATATAGGGAGTGTGTCGCTCCCGATTAAACAACACTAAAAGGAATACCTGCCCCCATGCAATTTACCTTTCGTCGGATCATCAACACCTGATGTCCCTGCGCCACTCGGGGTAACCTTTCGACCGTGGTCCCTTGCCTCCTCAGCATGAATGACATTAAGTCTCTGATCTAGCTTGGGACAAAACCTTTTAATGTGCCCAAACTCCTTGCAGTGGAAACATCCATTCCCTTTTCCCGGGCACGTACTTCCATAATGAAGTCTATCGCACTTGTTGCACATGGGAGTAGAAACCCCTTCAGTAGGAACTGTAAGTGGGCCAAACCTTTGGAAATTTCGGTCACGATGAACAGTGATCGCCGCATAAGGCTTCCGGTCATCCCCCACTCCCTCCCTACCCCTTCCTTGCCTATGGTTGCGTTGGGGTCCATAGTCCCGGGGGAAATTTGTTTCGGGTGCCGCCAACTCATACGCCTTCAGGTCATCCTCGTACATCCTGCACTTGTTGACCAAAGTAGCAAAGTCAGCAATCTCCTGATGTCTGAACATACTTTTCAGCATGGATCTTAAACCCGATTCAAATTTAGAGCACTTGGATCGTCCGTCCACTTCCAACTCATAGTAGGGATAAAACCGGGCCAATTCCTCGAATTTAGCCACATATTCCCCAACCGACAAGTTTCCCTGTTCCAACTTCAAGAACTCCATTTCCTTCTTCCTTTTCAGATTAGCAGGGAAGTATTTGTGAAGGAATTTTGCCTTGAAAGTACTCCAAGAAATCAATTGTCTCTCCGTCTCCATTTGGCGTCTAGTGAACTCCCACCAGTTCTTGGCCTCTATCACTAGCATGTAAGTGGCATAGGCCAATTTCTGAGCCTCCGAACAGTTCATGGCCCGTAAGATCCGCTCCATTCCCTGAATCCACTCAAGGGCAGCATCAGGAGCAAATCCCCCATGGAACTGGTTGGGGTTCCTTTTGCAAAACTCATATAGACCTCGGTACTCCGTCGGTCCGGGTGAGACTAGGTTTTGCGAAATCGGACTCGGTGCGAGGTTCTGATTCAGACTATGCAAGTTCTCGTTCATCTGTTGTACTGTAGTCACCATCTGAACCAACAAATCATTCTGAACGTTCTGACTCGTTCCTCTTCCAGCCATGCCTTAACTTGCGCTCAATGGTAGTTAGTACACAAATTTAACTCACACAAGTCATGTTATCACATAGTCTCATAGCACATTACATGTCACTATACCGAAGCTACATGCTTTAAACATTCAATTCACACAATCTCAACCAGTCAAATCATAAACATGTTACAAAGAAGCAAGTAAGGCCATGCCCTAGGCCGCATAATTAACTATGCTCTGATACCATATTGTAAGGACCCGATTTTCATAACTCGAAATTTTTTCGTTTATTTAAAATCTTTCCTTACATACATTCATTATTTTACTGAAAAACCTTCATGAATCATTACTTGACACTAATCTTTTAACCTATTATATTATCATGCAATCATGTTGCGGAAAAACATAATTCATTCATTTAGTAATTACAACATACAACCAGTATGGGTTTCTAAGAGTTATAACCTCCTTAACTACATATCTCAGTATTGTCCTAATCATATTTACATTCATCCCAAAATGTTATCCAATCAACTACAAAGTTAAAGTAGCGATAAAGACAATCAAGTTAATAAACACATACGCTTCCTAAGTGAGCTTCCTCCTCAAATCCTTCATTTACCTACAATGGGATTATCATAAACAACACACAAAACAAGGGAGTAAGTCATTAGTTCAAAAACTAACATTACATGATAATCCACATTTCAAATACGATTAAGCTTTAATATAATTTATAACCACAAATACGTAATCGTAAACATTCATATCTTCTTCCTTTAATTTCCACATTTCTCATATTCATCCTATAGTATATATATCCCATAATATATATTCTATAGCATGCATATTATGTAACACCCTAAATTTTAAGTCTTTAAAATTATAGTATCAGTTCTGAGATCCTCGTTTGAGCGAGAGATTCTCGCTTGAGCGAGAGAGAGACTCACCTAGGAGGGTGAAATAATGGGCTATATTGGAGGATCCTTTCTTGAGCGAGAGATTCTCGCCTGGGCGAGAGAGGCTCACCTGGGAGGGTGAAATCCTAGAGTATATTAGAAGATTCTCGCCTGAGCGAGAATTGTCTCGCCTGGGCGAGAAATTCATTTTGGGGCTATTAACACTGTGAGATTTTCGCTTGAGCGAGAGGGTCAGATCTAAGTTTTTAAAATGGGCGGGATTTTCTCGCTTGAGCGAGAATAAGCTCGCTGAAGCGAGAACCCGACGAGACAATATTTAACGAGAAACCCCTAAACACATAGTTACAAATATTCAGTTTCAAAATGCAATCCATAGATTACAAAAAGAATAGGCAAGAAGACTTCAAAAAGCAAAAGCCTCTAAGCTCCTAACCAAACCATCTTTCCATCCTCCGCCTACCTGCAATGGGATTAACATTGACCATACACAGAAAACACAAAGGAATAAGTCTTTAACTCAATAAATGTCAATATCTGTTAATCCACATTTTAATAAAGTTAAGTAAGCAATTTAAAATCAAATATACTTAAAACCATTTTCATCGTTTATACTTTTGAAAACCATGCTACATAACTTGAGCCAAAGTTTGCTACATCGCTTGAGCCAAAGCCGCTACACCACTTAGGGTTAGCTAAAACAGATTTCCCTTTTCCTTTGAAAACGTGCTACATAACTTGAGCCAAAGTTTGCTACATCGCTTGAGCCAAAGCTTGCTACATCGCTTGAGCCAAAGCTTGCTACATCGCTTGAGCCAAAGCTTGCTACATCGCTTGAGCCAAAGCTTGCTACATTACTTGAGCCAAAGTTTGCTACATCGCTTGAGCCAAAGCTTGCTACATTACTTGAGCTAAAGTCTCTAACCAATCATGGTCGGCTAAAAACGAGTTTTCTTTTCATTGACACTCCATCAATTCATAAACAGTAAATCCACACAATCATTATTAGAAACATACCCATATATGTTTATAATAAATAAGTGGTTCACAACTCAATTCATTATCATCAACCAGAAAATCCACGCATTTTCTAACACAATGCATAAGTTAAAGACTTATCCTTACCTTGTTGAGTGTTGGGTTTGGTTCTTGGCAACTTCGCAAGTTCCACCGACACCGCCTCCAACTTTAGGATCTTTCCTCATTCCCACTATATGACACAATGTTAGTCATTTATTCCAAATATCACATAAACAACTTGTATTGCATTATTTAACTATACAAGATATTCATCATATTCTCAATGTTTCTAAACTACTTTCTATAATAAGTTTACAACCATCTAAAACATACATATTCATCTCATATTTCAACGTTAGAGTGTAAACTCATCTTCTATCTCTAGCATTTTACCCATTTTCCACTTTAACCACATTTTCTCTTTAGGGTTTTTGGGGTTTTCTTGAATCAACCCACAAACCCTTTCCATTCTCGAAATACTAACTCTAAACCAAGAGTTTACAAGAGAAAAACACATAAAACGAACCATAACTCAAAAGGGCCAGTTTCCATGGTTTCTCATATTTTGAGAATAGATCCAACATTCCAAAAATGGGTTTCAATGAGAAGAAGAGAGTTAGAATCAAGAGTTTTACCTCTTCTCAAGCTCTTGGACGAGAATCAAAGCTCCTAGACCTTGGAAATACTCTTTTCTCTCACCTCTCTTCAAATCTTAACCTAAAAATGTATTTGGGGTTTCTCTCATTTAATGCACTCGTCGGGTTCTCGCTTAAGCGAGCCCATTCTCGCTCAAGCGAGAAAATCCCGCCTATTTTAAAAACTCAGATCTGACCCTCTCGCCTAGTGATCGAGGTCGTACTCGATACAAATAATATAACAATTAAGTATAGTACTAGAAAGTGACTCCTAGGTCGTTTCCCAAAGATTATCTCTCACACAATGGTTCACGCACACACATAATGGGGGTTTTGGTGGTTGTTATGCTATCAAACTAAAGCTAAAACAAAACACAAACATAAAACAGAATAGTAAAGAGGCTAAATCCCTTTGGTTTCCTTGTTCACAACTCAATCCTCGGTTCCAATATATCAAAATCAGATTCTCAGTGTTCCTTTGTTGAGAGTCGATTAACTAAGCGATGATCAACTCACAGTTAAAGAACCCCAAAAGGGGGAAAACGAAAATTGCTCTCTCCCTCAAGCTGAAAACAAAATGTAATGTAAAGTTATGAGTGGAAACGAAATCCTAAGCTTATAAAAGGTTAAAACCGAAATGGACCTTAAACAATGGGCCCAAAACCTAAAACGAAATTAAAAATCCTATAACTAAATACAATCTTCACTTTAGCACATATCTTCCACTTGTAATGCCCAAAATGTCCTTGGTGCCAAATATGTCCTGAAAATGGAATTAGATTTAATTAGGCTAAATAATCCCAAATTAACTCATTTTAGGAATAATAGTCCAATAAAGCCTAAAACACTAAACAATGCCAAATAAACTCAATTAGACACCAAGAATCATTAACAATGGTAAAATAAAGTTATTAACAGTGTGTAATATATGACTCATCAACTAGGCGATGGGACTCTCGCCCAGGCGAGGCATCTCTCACTCAAGCGAGGATCCTCTCGCTCAAGCGAGGATCTTACAGCCTCGATAGGTCCAAAATGTCACTTTTCTCGCCCATGCGAGCCAACTCTCGCTCAGGCGAGACCACCCTCGCTCAAGCGAGCCAAGTCTCGCTCAAGCGAGAATCCTCCAGTATAGCTCAGGATTTCACCCTCCCAGGTGAGCCTTTCTCACCCAGGCGAGAATATCTCGCTCAAGCGAGAATCGTAGGACTGATACTATAATTTTAAAGAATGAAATCAAGGGTGTTAAATTTTCTTTCATTGACTCACCATCAACTCATAAACAGCAATTCCCCGATTTCCAACAGGTGAGGAGTATGGTTTTCATTCCTCTTGAAAGACCTTACTCTTCCCCTTTCCATGCCCATAACTCCTTTGAGGCCCAAAGTGCCTAAGGGGATTTGCACGAGGAGTCACCACCTCATCTACCACCACGTTATCTTCATACATTCTGCACTTATTTACCAATGTAGCAAAATCAGCAATCTCTTGATGCCCAAACATCCTTTTCACCTTGGGCTTCAAATCTGATTCAAACTTAGAACATTTGGACCGTCTGTCCACCTCCAATTCAGCGTGTGGACAAAATCGGGCCAATTCCTCGAACTTGGCCTCATATTCTCCTACTGACATGTTACCCTGCTCCAACCTCAGAAACTCCATTTCTATCTTCCTCTTCAGATCAACAGGAAAATATTTCTGAAGAAATTTCTCCTTGAATGCAACCCAGGTAATCACTCTCCTCTCAATTACCGTCTGACGCCGAGTAAACTCCCACCAAGTTTCAGCTTCTTTTACCAGCATGTAAGAAGCATAAGCCACCTTCTGAACATCATTATAACCCATGGCTAAGAATATTCGTACCAAGTCTTGAATCTGTAAGAACCGAAATTCTACCCTTGAAATTTTTTCTCGATTTAATTCAATTATATGCAATCTCTACTAACTCACATTGCCAATTTAAATATCTTTACTTCAATTCTTATCTTCTTCTTCGCAATCTATCTCAATATTTACATACAGAATCATTCGACAAAAAAACAGAATTCGAATTAATTAAACTTGGTAACCACCGCATATAATTAGCTATGGGTTTCCAGAATACCCATAGCTACACATATCCAGAGTTACACCTTCAAGTTTACAATTATATCCATATCGTTAGTTACAACATATACCAAAATGTCAACTATGCACTCATGTACAAAATAGTGCAAGTGTATAAATCCAAAATGTAAAGCTCCCTAAGATTTCCCCAAAAATGAGTCCCCCTCATGTCACCTGTTTATCTGCAATGGGATTATCAATGACAAGTACACAAACGTACAAAGGAGTAAATCGTTAATTCAAATAAACATCATCATAAGATAATCCACATTAGAAATTGGGTTAGTAAACCATTTTTGAAATTCATTTTACATTGCTGCATAACTTGAGCCAAAGTCGCTACACCCCTCTGGGTTAGCTAAAAGCAGATTCTCATGTTCTCTTTTTAAATAAAACATGCTTATATACTCAAGCCAAAGTTTTGCTTATATACTCAAGCCAGAGTTTTACTTATATACTCAAGCTAGAGTCTCGCTTATATACTCAAGCCAGAGTTTTGCTTATATACACAAGCCAGAGTTTTGCTTATATACTCAAGCCAGAGTCTCGCTTATATACTCAAGCCAGAGTTTTGCTTATATACTCAAGCCAAAGTTTTTCTTATATACTCAAGCCAGAGTTTTGCTTATATACTCAAGCCAGAGTTTTGCTTATATACTCAAGCCAGAGTCGCTAACCATTCATGGTCGGCTAAAAATATATTTCCTTTTTTATTCATTTCTCCACAAATCATTTCCGGTAAATCCACGCCCAAATTAGCATAAACACACCCATATATGTTTATACTAAATACGTGATTCACACTCAATCATCGCGTAACCAGAAAGTACCACATACTTTCCTATCCGTAAATCTACGCCTACTTTAATATAAAAACACCCATATATGTTTACATTAATTGTGTACTTTGCAACTTAATCATTGCATAATCAGGAAATACACATTTTCGATTCCAAATGCACAATTAAAGACTTATCCTTACCTTGGTGAGTGTTGGTTTTGGTTCCTGGCAACTTCTCAAGTTCTACCGACACCGCCTCCAACTTTAGGATCTTTCCTCATCCCACCACATAACTCAATGTTAGTCATTTATTCCAAATATCACATAAACAACTTATATTGCATCATTTAATCATACAAAATATTCATCATAAGTATTCAACTATCTAAAACATGCATAATCATATCATATTCCAATATTTGAAGGTAAACTCCTCTCCTACCTCTAGCATTTTACTCATTCTCTCATTTTACCACATTTTCACTTTTAGGGTTTTTGGGGTTTTCATGAATCAACCCACAACCCTTTCCATTCTTGAGATACTATCTCTATACCAAGAGTTTACAAGGTAAGAATGACATAAAAATGAAGAGATCCAGCATACCCAAAGTGAGTTTAAGAGAGAAGAAGAGAGTTAGAATCTAGAGTTTTACCTCTTCTCAAGCTCTTAGATGAGTATCCAAGTTTTTTTGTCCTAGAAAAGCTTTCTTCTCTTACTCTTCTTCTTTTCTAAACCCTAGATTGTGTTTAGGGGTTTCTCATTAAATGCTGTCTCGTCGGGTTCTCGCTTAAGCGAGGGATTCTCGCTCAAGCAAGAAAATCCCGCCCATTTTAAAAACTCAAATCTGACCCTCTCGCTCAAGCGAGGGATTCTCGCTTAAGCGAGAATCTCACAGTGGCAACAACCCCAACATAACATTTCTCGCCCAAGCGAGACAACTCTTGCTCAGGCGAGAATCCTCCAGTATAGCCCAGGATTTCACCCTCCCAGGTGAACCTCGCTCAAGCGAGAATATCTCGCTCAAGCAAGGATCTGAGGACTGATACTAAGATTTTTAAGGCTTAAAATTTGGGGTGTTACAATCCTCCCCCTCTTATAAGAATTTTCATCCTCAAAAATTTAACATACCTCGATTCAAACAAATAAGGGTAATCCTCCCTCATCTATTGCTCAACTTCCCAAGTAGTGTCTCCTTCGTCCACTTGACTCCACAACACCTTTACTAAGGCAATCTCCTTGCCTCTCAATCTCTTTACACTGGTATCCATGATTCTCACGGGCAACGTCGCAAAAGTCAAATTATCCTTCAACTCTATCTGATCGGACTCAACCACATGAGATGGATCTCCAACATATTTCCTCAACTGAGACACATGAAACACATTATGGAGATTGGACAACAACGGAGGTAAAGCAATACGATACGCTACCGGCCCAATTCTTTTCAATATCTGATACGGCCCAATAAATCGAGGAGTCAGCTTACGGGATTTCAACACTCTACCAATTTCGGTAGTCGGTACTACTCTCATGAAAACATGACCCCCCTCCTTGAATTCAAGAGGTTTCCGCCTCTTATCGTAGTAGCTTTTCTGCCGACTCTGGGCGACCCTCATATTCTCCCAGATTTTCTTGATCTTATCCGTCGTCTCCTGAACCAATTCGGGCCCCAATATCAAGTTCTCCCCAGTTTCGAACCAATTCACTAGAGTTTGGCACTTCCTACCATACAACGCCTCATAAGGTGCCGTCCCAATACTCGAATGGAAGCTATTGTTGTAGGTAAATTCGATCAACGACAACATGTCATCCCAACTCCCTGGTTGTTCTAAGACACAGGCCCTCAAAAGGTCCTCCAACGACTGTATTGTCCTTTCTGATTGACCGTCCGTTTGCGGATGATAAGTTGAACTCAGCTTCAACTTAGTTTCCAAAGCGGTTTGCAAACTAGTCCAAGTGAAACGGGGATCCATATCTGACACGATGCTTGACGGTATTCCATGCAAGTGAACAATTTCTCGGATATATAGTTCTGCCAATCTCTCCAACGAGTATCTCATGTTCAAAGGCAGAAAGTGAGCAGATTTAGTTAACCGATCCACGATCACCCATATTGAATCATAACCTCTCTGAGTCTTTGGAAAACCAGACACAAAATCCATGGAGATACTATCCCACTTCTAAACGGGAATTTCTAGGGATTGTAATTCTCCAGCTGGTCGCTGATGTTCAATCTTGGCCTTCTGACATACCAAACAACACGAGACATACAAGGCCACATCCCTTTTCAACCCAGACCACCAAAACAATATTTTCAAATCTTGATACATTTTCGTGGTCCCCAGGTGGAAACTCATTTTACTCTTATGGGACTCCTCTAAAATCTCCCTCCGTAATTTATCATTATAAGGCACACACACTCTCCCTTTGTAATGCAACATTCCACTAAGGTTCGATGTGAAATTGGTATCCTTACCACACAGCATCAGATCCCGTTTATCCATCAGCTCACTATCCTCAATTTGCATTGTCCGGATTCGTTCAAACAACTCATTCGTGACTTTAAGCATTCCCAAAATCATACTATGAGGCTTTATCTGAACCTCCAAGTTCATATCTCTGAACTCTTTAATCAGTTTCTCTTCCCTAACCATCAAAGCCAACATGTGCAACGACTTTCGACTTAGTGCATCCGCCACTACATTGGCCTTTCCCGAGTGGTACTACAACCCAAAATCGTAATCCTTAAGGAATTCCATCCATCTCCTCTGTCTCATGTTCAATTCCTTTTGATCAAATAAGTACTTCAAGCTCTTGTGGTCACTGTACACTTCAAATCTCACACCATAGAGATGGTGTCTCCAGATTTTTAAGGCAAAAACCACTGCGGCCAACTCAAGATCGTGGGTAGGATAGTTCTGCTCGTGCGTCCTCAACTGTCGAGAAGCATAGGCCACAACCTTCCCTTCTGGCATCAACACGCAACCCAAACCTTGCTTGGACGCATCGCAATAAACACTGAAGTCCCGATCAATACAAGGAAGGACCAAAACTGGCGCCGTAGTCAACCTGCGTTTTAACTCTTGGAAACTTTCTTCACATCGAAATGTCCACACATACGGTTCCCCTTTCCTTGTGAGTTTTGTCAAAGGTAGAGCCAACTTCGAAAACCCATCTATGAATTTCCGATAATACCCAACCAAACCCAGAAAGCTCCTGATCTCAATGACTGACTTTGGCACTGCCCATTCCATGTCCGCTTCAACCTTTGAAGGATCTACCGCCACTCCTTCCTTGGATATCACATGTCCAAGAAAATTTACTGACTCCAACCAGAAGTCGCATTTTGACAGTTTTGCATACAACCGATTCTTGCTAAGAAGTTCTAGCACAATCCGCAGGTGCTCAGCATGTTCCTCTCGGCTTTTGGAGTATATCAAAATGTCATCAATGAATACCACTACGAAAGTATCTAAATACGGATGAAAAATCCGATTCATGTAGTCGGTAAATATTGATAGAGCATTCGTTACCCCAAAAGGCATGACCAAATATTCAAAATGTCTGTACCTGGTCCTAAACGCCGTCTTAGGAATATCTTCCGACTACACACGAAGTTGGTGGTAGCCAGACCGAAGATCAATTTTTGAGAACACTACCACTCCCCTCAACTGATCCATCAAGTCATTGATCCGAGGCAACATATACTTGTTCTTAACAGTGACCTTATTCAACTGCCGGTAGTCGGTACACAACCGCATACTACCATCCTTTTTCTTAACCAACAAAACAGGCGCACCCCAAGGCGAGACGCTAGGACGAATGAACTTCTTTGCCAACAAGTCCTCAACCTGATTTTTCAACTCCGCCAATTCTAACGGTGCCATCCTATAAGGAGCTATAGAGATGGGTCCCGTTCCAGGTACCAAATCAATAGAGAATTCGACTTCTCTTACTAGAGGTAATTCCAAAATTTTGTCAGGAAATACCTCAGGAAACTCACGAACTATCGGAATGTCCTCAACTTTGGGTTTTTCACTACCCTCCAGGGATGCCAACAACATAAACACGACTCCTCCCTCTTTACAAGAAGTCTTGACTTCCTTTGCCGACAATGGCTTCATGTCATTGACCTCATCAGAAACCTCATCAACATTCCCGAATACCACAGTCTTATCAGCACAATTTAACATCACATGATTCGTCGACAACTAGTCCATCCCCAAAATTAGATCCAACTGGGTTAATGGTAAGCAGATCAAATCAACGGTAAAATTTCTACCGTTTACCACTACTGGACATCGAGACACAACTGTCGATACCACCACAGGCACATCAGTTGGGGTGGACACGACCAAGTCAAAAGGCAACGACTCAGTTTGTAATTTCAGTCTATCTACACAGTCATTAGATACAAAGGAGTATGTCGCTCCCGAATCAAACAACACTAAAAGAGGAATACCTGCCACCATGCAATTACCTTTGATCAGACCATCAACATCGGATGTCTCTGCACCACTCCGGGTTCTGGTTCAGATTGTGCAAGTTCTCATTGACTTGCTGCAACGCCGCCACCATTTGCGCCAGTAAGTCATTCAGAACATTCTGACTTGATCCTCTTCCTCTTCCTCTTCCAGCCATGAGTACCTGTACTCACTCAATTGTTAGTAAGTGAATTTGTATGAACTCAGTGCACACAACACTTAACATTTAGCATTATTCAAACAACTTCAGCACATAAAGGATACAACGAAGCATGCAAGGCCATATCCTAGGCCGCAGGATTAACTATGCTCTAATACAATATTGTAAGAACCGAAATTCTACCCTTGAAAATTTTTCTCGATTTAATTCAATTACATGCAATCTCTACTAACTCACATTACCAATTTAAATATCTTTACTTCAATTCTTATCTCCTTCTTCGCAATTTATCTCAATATTTACATACTGAATCATTCGACAGAAAAACAGAATTCGAATTAATTAAACTTGGTAACCACCGCATATAATTAGCTATGGGTTTCCAGAATACCCATAGCTACACATATCCAGATTTACACCTTCAAGTTTACAATTATATCCATATCGTTAGTTACAACATATTCCAAAATGTCAACTATGCACTCATGTACAAAATAGTGCAAGTGTATAAATCCAAAATGTAAAGCTCCCTAAGATTTCCCCAAAAATGAGTCCCCCTCATGTCATCTGTTTATCTGCAATGGGATTATCAATGACAAGTACACAAACGTACAAAGGAGTAAGTCATTAATTCAAATAAACATCATCATAAGATAATCCACATTAGAAATTGGGTTAGTAAACCATTTTTGAAATTCATTTTACTTTGCTGCATAACTTGAGCCAAAGTCGCTACACCCCTCTGGTTTAGCTAAAAGCAGATTCTCATGTTCTCTTTTTAAATAAAATGTGCTTATATACTCAAGCCAGAGTTTTGCTTATATACTCAAGCCAGAGTTTTGCTTATATACTCAAGCCAGAGTCTCGCTTATATACTCAAGCCAAAGTTTTGCTTATATACTCAAGCCAGAGTTTTTCTTATATACTCAAGCCAGAGTTTTGCTTATATACTCAAGCCAGAGTTTTGCTTATATACTCAAGCCAGAGTTTTTGCTTATATACTCAAGCCAGAGTCGCTAACCATTCATGGTCGGCTAATAATATATTTCCTTTTTTATTCATTTCTCCACAAATCATTTCCGGTAAATCCAAGCCCACATTAGCATAAACACACCCACATATGTTTATACTAAATACGTGATTCACACTCAATCATCGCGTAACTAGAAAGTACCACATACTTTCCTTTCCGTAAATCTACGCCTACTTTAATATAAACACACCCATATATGTTTACATTAAATGCGTATTTTGCAACTTAATCATTGCATAATCAGAAAATACACATTTTCGATTCCAAATGCACAATTAAAGACTTATCCTTACCTTGGTGAGTGTTGGGTTTGGTTCATGGCAACTTCTCAAGTTCTACCGACACCGCCTCCAACTTTAGGATCTTTCCTCATCCCACCACATAACACAATGTTAGTCATTTATTCCAAATATCACATAAACAACTTATATTGCATCATTTAATCATACAAAATATTCATCATAAGTATTCAACTATCTAAAACATGCATAATCATCTCATATTCCAATATTTGGGGGTAAACTCCTCTCCTATCTCTAGCATTTTACTCATTCTCTCCTTTTACCACATTTTCACTTTTAGGGTTTTTGGGGTTTTCATGAATCAACCCACAACCCTTTCCATTCTTGAGATACTATCTCTAAACCAAGAGTTTACAAGGTAAGAATGACATAAAATGAACCATCACCCAAAAAGATGAGTTTCCATGGTTTCTTTCATTTTTGAGAAGAGATTCAACATACCGAAAGTGAGTTTAAGAGAGAAGAAGAGAGTTAGAATCTAGAGTTTTACCTCTTCTCAAGCTCTTAGATGAGTATCCAAGCTTTTTTGCCCTTGAAAAGCTCTCTTCTCTCACTCTTCTTCTTTTCTAAACCCTAGATTGTGTTTAGGGGTTTCTCATTAAATGTTGTCTCGTCGGGTTCTCGCTTAAGTGAGGGATTCTCGCTCAAGCGAGAAAATCCCGCCCATTTTAAAAACTCAAATCTGACCCTCTCGTTCAAGCGAGAATCTCACTGTGGCATCAGCCCCAAAATAACATTTCGTGCCCAGGCGAGACAACTCTCGCTCAGGCGAGAATCCTCCAGTATAGCTCAGGATTTCACACTCCCAGGTGAACCTCTCTCGCTCAAGCGAGGATCCGAGGATTGATACTATGATTTTTAAGGCTTAAAATTTGGGGTGTTACAGAATCCACTCGTTTGAAGCATCCGGAGCGAATCCACCTTGGAACTGGCTAGGATTCCGCTTACAGAACTCATTCAATCGTCGGTACAAGGCCGACTCGGGTGGGGCTAAAGGTTGCGAGCTAGGACTTGGTGTTGTGTTCTAGTTCAAGCTATGTAAGTTCTCATTAACTTGTTGCAGTGCAGCCACCATCTGAGCCAACAGATCATTCGGAACATTCTGACTCGTTCCCCTCCCTCTTCCAGCCATTTATTAACCTTCACTCATTGGTGGTTAGCACACAATTCTAACACACATAATTCAGGTTATCACATAGTCTCATAGTACATTACATGTCACTACACCAAGGCTACATGATTTAAATAGTCAATTCACATAATTTAAACTAGTTAAATCACAAACATGTTACAAGGAAGCAAGTAAGGCCATACCCTAGGCCGCAGGATTAACTATGCTCTGATACCATATTGTAAGAACCCAAATTCTACACTTGAAATTTTTTACTTATTTTAATTCATTCACCTACATTTTTCCAATATATTAGAATAGCAAATCCAAAAACTTTATATTAATCCCGCTTTCCGGTTTATGATCATCCTATCACATAATATTCATACACACATTCATTTAACAGAAAAACATAATTAATGTTAATGTCTCCTGGTAACTACAACATACAACTAACTATGTGTTTCCAAAATACTCATAGCTACAAATATCTAGTGTTACAATGCTCGGAGTTACAATTATCCAAAATAGCATTTAGTCAGTTATAATACAAAAGGGCAAAATAAAGGAATACATGTTTTAAGCTCCTAAGGCATCGAACCAAGCATCCTTAATTAATCTGTTTACCTGCAATGAGATTATCAACGACAAATATACAGAACATACAAAGGAGTAAGTCGTTAATTCAATAAATATCATTATAAGATAATCGACAATTTTAAAGGGGTTAGTAAACCATTTTAAATTCATTTTCGCTACATAACTTGAGCCAAAATATCCCTACATAACTTGAGCCACAATATCGCTACATAACTTGAGCCAAAGTATCGCTACATAATTTGAGACAAAGTATCACTACATAACTTGAGCCAAACTATCGCTACATAACTTGAGCCAAAGTATCGCTACATAACTTGAGCCAAAGTATCTCTACATAACTTGAGCCAAAGTACCACTACATAACTTGAGCCAAAGTATCGCTATATAACTTGAGAAAAGCCTTAATGAGATGCATATGAAAGAGTTCGTTTCGAAGACTAATGCATATGAAGGAGATCATTTCGAAGAAATGGCAAACGTTGTCGAAGAGGATCTTCAGGATCGTCATGAGATGTTTCAACGGTTGATAAGTGATGTTGAGAAACCATTATATGATGGTTGTAGTAAATTTACAAGATTGACAGTCGTGTCAAGGTTTTACAAGTTGAAATTTGTTAAAGGATGGACTATAAGATTTTCACAGACCTACTGGCACTTCTGAAGGAAATATTGTCCGAGGATAACGTGCTTCCTTGTCGAACCTATGAAGCTAAACATATGTTATGCTCCATTGGCATGGATTACAATAGAATACATGCTTGTGAAAATGACTGCATCTTATTTCTTAATGAGTATGTTTCGTTGAAGTATTATCGTAAATGTAATGCACCACGTTATAAGAAGGAAGACTCAATTGTTGCCAATAAGGTTGTATGGTATTTTCCTATCAAATCAATATTTAAGCGTATGTTCAACAACGCTAAAGATGCAAAGAATATGACATGGCATGCTGATGAAAGGATTAAAGATGGCAAGCTTCGGCATCCTGCAGATTCTCCTCAATGGAGAAAAATCGTTCATGACTACCCTAGTTTTGGTCAAGAATCAATAAATCTACGCCTTGCATTGTCAACTGATGGAATTAACCCACATAGTGTTCAAAGTAGCTCCCACAGTACATGGCCAGTGATGTTGGTAATATACAACCTCTCTCCTTCCCTGTGCATGAAGCACAAATATGTGATGTTATCTATGTTAATTTCTGGATCTAAACAACCAGGAAATAACATAGACATATATTTGGCTCCATTAATTGAAGACTTGAAGCAAATGTGGGAGACCGGTATAGATGTATATGATGCTTATAGGGAAGAAAGGTTCGACTTGAGGGCTTTGTTGTTCGGCACAATCAGTGATTTCCCTGCGTATGGTAATCTTTCAGGATATACTACAAAAGGGAATCTTGCATGTCCTGTATGTGAAGACAATATTCATTCGACGAGGTTGCCACACTATAAGAATAATGTCTACCTTGGTCACCGTAGATTTTTGCATGCAGATCATCAATATCGTCGATGGGGAAAAGCATTCGATGGGAATAATGAAGAAAGTCGTGCTTCTTTGTCGTTGACGAAAAAAATGTATTTGAAAGTCTCCTTGGTACTTTACTCAATATCCCTGGTAAGTCCAAAGATGGCTTGAATGCAAGATTTGACATGGTCAGTATGGGAATAAGAAAGGAATTGGGGCCAAGAATGAAGGGAAAATGTACATTTCTACCTCCAACAACTTATACTTTGTCGAGGAAGGAGAAATTAGAATTTTGTAAATTTATTGATGGTGTTAAAGTTCCAGAGGGGAACTCTTCAAACATTCGAAATCCCGTATCAATGAAAGACCTCAAGTTAATAGGTCTTAAGTCTCATGAATGTCATGTACTCATGGAGCATTTCTTGCCTATTGGAATACGGTCTATTCTACCTAAAAAATTGCGAGGAACCATAACTAAGTTATGCTTCTTCTTTAAGACTATTTGTAGCAAAGTGATCGATCCTGTGAAATTACCTGCATTGCAAAGACAAATTATTTTGACATTGTGTGAGCTTGAGATGTATTTCCCACCTTCTTTTTTTGACATAATGGTCCATCTTAGCATTCATCTTGTTCGAGAGATACAAATATGTGGTCCTTCCTACATGAAATGGATGTACCCTTTTGAACGTTATATGAAGATATTAAAATGGTATGTGAAGAATCGATCAAGACTAGAGGGTTGTATTGCTGAGCGATATATTGTTAAAGAAGCTCTTGATTTTTGTACTGGATACCTTGAAGATGGTGATTTCATAGGCATTCCAAAGCCTGGGTATGCAAAAGGAACATCTGGTGAAGGCATTACTGGGAAAGAAATATTTAGTATATCAAGAAGCGAATTGGAGCAAGAACACTTGTATGTTTTACATAATGCCGACGAGGTTGAGCCATATGTTGAAAGACACATGGACATGCTTAAGAAGTCTAACCTAGGTAAGAATGAAAATTGGATTTCCAAATAGCATAATCGGTGTTTCATAAAGCGGCTAAAACATCACATTGATGAAGAATTGAATATAAATGCGGATTCAGTTTCCGAAAGATTGACATGGTTAGTCAATGGTCCAAGTATTCATGTCTTATCCTACATTGGTTATACAGTGTGCTATCATACGTAATATATAAGACAACGCGGTATTTACGTTGTGTTGTCATACATAAACAATTAGACAGCGCTACATAAACTGATGTCATACGTAAAACATAAGACAACGCAATATTTAGTGGTGTTGTGGTATAAAAACTTTACGACAGCGCTACTTATCCAGTGTGCTGTCATACCTAAAATATAAGACAACGCGATATTTAACACTACAACAGTGCAAGACATAGTGTTGTGGTATACAAAAATTACCACAACGCTACCCATATGGTCCGCTGTTGTACAAGATTGTGTTATACAATGCTACGTATGAGTTGCGCTGTTATATCTGTTCGTTCCTTAATAGCGCACCACTCAGTATTCGCTGTTATAACATGTGGTATTCAACAGCGAGTTTATAAAGTGCGGTAAATGACTACCGTCTACGACTTCGGTCTAACAGACAGCGGCAGAACTCGCTGTCCTATAGCCAAAAAATGCGTTGTTGCTCAACGTATCTGGCGTAGTGCATATGTCGGAAAATCACTGATTGTGTCGAACAACAAGGCCCTCAAGTTGAACCTCTCTTCCATATACCCATCATACTTTTATATTGGTCTCCCGCATTTGCTTCAAGTCTTTAATTAATGGAGCCAGATATATGTCTGTCATTTCCGGGTTGTTTAATTCCATATATATGTCTATGTCATTTCTTGGAGCATTTAGGGAGGTACCTGAAAAGGTCCTGGGACGCTAAAAAGATATCACCATTAGGCCCCACTAGATGACCAAAAGGTCAAGGGTTCAACTCTTGGGAGAAACACTTGTTGGGAGGGGCAACAAGTAGAATGGTTTGACTTAGTTTTTTAGATTTGTACGGATGTTATCATATAAACCATTATAGTAGATATGAGCTTCATAGTTTATCTTCACAGGAAAATTAGTAGTTTGGGAGAAAGGTAGATTCAAATAATTTTCAATTTGTGATTGTAGGATGTTATGGAAACTACTTCTGTCTACTAGAAATATAACATAATGGTCGTCTGTGAAGTCAAGAACTTGCTCATAAATATTGAAATGAATGAGCTCTTTTATGTGATTGAAGGGTCCTCACTAGTGTTTTCTTTGAGATTGCAAGCCTGCATCATCACATTGTGGATATGGAAATGCAGCGTGCATCATTATATTGTTCTGATGAAGACAAAGAGAAGACAAGAGAAGTCAAGACTCAACATCATTCAAGTAGACTTAGGCTAAGAGTTTTCTATTTCTAGAGTCTATGTTTGATTGGGTAGAGTCTAGGCTAGGTGAACCTAGAATGGAAGTCTCACAAAGTCTAAAATTGAATATAACTAAAATGAGACTTGCATACATTCATACATGATTCACATGCTCATGCATTTACATATGATAACATGATCTTAAGTGCATCAAAATTGAATATATCTCATATATCTTCAAAATCATTTATCATGCATATACACATCATGTAGAAGCTTAATCATGCATAAAAAACACTTTTTAACACAGTTAATCGATTACAACTTTTTTTAATCGATTAAATGAACTTGGGAACTACTTAATCGATTAAGTATGAGATTAATCGATTAAATAGAGTTACAGTAGCTGAAATCTAGGATTTCTTAATGTCATTAATCAATTAAACTACAGGTTAATCGATTAAGACCAGCAAAAAACAATTTTCTATAAAAGCTGATTTTTTCCCAAATGTTCATAACTTCTTAGTTTTGAAAATTTATAAGTTTGTAGTTTTCTCTGAGCTTAACTTTCATATCATTAGAGAGAGGTTCTTGGTGTGAGAAAAAGTTCTTTTAAGTTTTCTTGCATTACATTAGAGAGATAAGATAGATGAGAATTATCCATTTGGGCTTAATCTTTCATAATCTTGTTGGAAAAACCAAGCATTAATCACACATAGTTCATAGTTCTTTGAGTCTTTGTGAGATTTCTTGGCTAGGTTTTTAGAGCTTTTACAGTTTTATCACTACGCCAGAAAACGTCTTTAAAGGTGGTTACAACCGCGTATCCAAGAAAAATGCTGTTAAACAAAAGGCGGAGGAAACTTATACAACGCATCTTGAAGAATTCGCTGTTACAATTGATAAGCAGATATAATGTCAACAGTGCAACAGAAAATATGCGCGGTTGAATTTGTGCTTGTTTTAATTTGTAATATTTAGCAGCGCAAATATTGCACATCGCTGTTAATAGGAATATGTTTAACAACGCTAATATTTCATATCGCTATTAATAGGAATATATTCCCCATATTTAACATGCATTGTTTATAATAAATACGTGATTCACCAATTAATCATTGCACAACCGTATAGAGATATCATAGTATGCAATGGTTAATAATATATCATAGCATGCAATGGTTAATGTCTCTATTATAATGAATATGGGTCAGTATTTGGAATGATTATATCATTCCAAATAATATCATTCACTTTGCAAGTACCTTGATTTCTTTGAAAAGGAATAGAGCCAATATTTGCAAAGTTGAATATGTTAAGAAAACTGAAAGAGAGCATCTATCCAATGCTCTCAAATACAATAGTCAACACTCCAACTTTAAGTATTAAGAGATCTTCAATATTGAACAAAAATGTAACATTTAGCTTTAAGGATTTAATGTTTCCATGTAACAAACAATTTTCATTTCCGTTTTCAATATATATAACATTCAATTTCAATTTCAGTTTATTATGTTTTTTGTACAATTTCAATTTCAATTTCAATATATATTACATTTAGCTTACAATTTCATTTTGTTCAACTTATAACTGGCGTGTTCTAAAAGATAAAACATATGTTCAACAGCGAAAAGTTAACAATACGCTGCTTAAGAATGAAAAAAAAAGAGTGATCAACAGCAAATTAAAATGTTGTGTTGTTGAAGATAGAAAAATGTGAATGATGAACAGCGAAATAATACTATGCGCTGTTGACAATGAAAAAAATGAATTTGAATTGTAATTAGTTAAATTGTTTAAGTGATATATAATTATATATGTTCAGGATTTATTTGAATTGTAAATCTATGAGTAGTTATGATTGCAATTTGTAGATGTAAATGTTACCTATTCAACAGCGAAAAGTTAACATTACGCTGTTTAAGAATGAAAAAGAATGAGTGATCAACAGCAAATTAAAATGTTTTGCCGTTGAAGATAGAAAAATGTGAATGAGCAACAGTGAAATAATACGATGCGCTGTTAACAATGAAAAAAAAAATGATTTTGAGTTGTAATTAGTTTAATCATTTAAGTGATTATATATATATGTTCGAATTTATTTAAATAACTGAAAAAAATTGATAATAATTTTATAACTGAAAATGATTAATTTAAAAAAAATGAATTTTAATAGTAAGTTTAATTAAGTGATTGGATATGTGTCGTAAGTCTATGAGTCTGATAAACTTATGGCACATATCCAATCATTTAATTTAACTTACAATTCCAATTCATTTTTTTGAGTAGTCATGATAGAATTTGTAGATGAAATTGTTCATGTTACCTCTTCAACAACGTTATGTTATATTTTGTTATTAACTGATACATATTCAACAGCGCAACATATAATTTCCGCTCTTAATGTTGCAATTACAACAGCAAATTTTATCGTTGCGATGTGGATGAGTAACTTTCCACAGCGAAAATATAACGTTGCGCTGTTGTATATGGAAATTAAAATATCAAAATTTGATACCCAAACGTTGGTTACGTACTTGTCAAACTTCTAAAAGTTGATACACAGAAAAGGAAACCTCTCAAACCCTTCAACACTCTCAAACCTTTCAACACTCTCAAACCTTCAATAATGTCTTCTCAAAATGAAGAAAACAAACAAGGAACAATGGTTAACACTCAAACTCTAGTAACACAAACACATAAACGTAAACCACGTGGAGTCACTTCCATGAAGAGTGTTGTTCGTGCAAGAAGCAATAATAACATGTTGACGATTGAATGGAACGCAAAGGGCCAACCATATAACAATAAAGGTGGAACCAAATTAGTAAGCTACATTGGAGTTCTGGTAAGCCAAAATATATCCATAAAGTTCAAACATTGGTCTGATGAAAGACTAAATGCAGTGAAATATATTATTTGGAGTGATATAATCGTAAGTTTCCATGCAATTTGTATACTTGTATTCTTTGTGTTTTCTTGTGTTTATGTAACCGTATATTTTGTGTTTATGTAACAATATATTTTGTGTTTATGTAACAATATATTTGTATTCCATGCAAACTGTTTATGAAACTATTTGTATTTCAAGAACATGACAATATGTATATTTGTATGGTTATGCATGAAAATGTTTATGAAACTATTCTGTAATTAGAATGTGTTTCCATGCAATCTGTTTAGGCAACTTTTGATGTATTTTTCTGTTTAGGCAACTTTTGATGTTGATGAGCAACACAAAGATTACATCATGACAAGTGATGGCAAGGCTCTCCGAGAATTTAGAACCAATTGGGGGAAATCTCTTGGGGATGCTGAAGGTAATATGAACCTCAAGCCTCCAGCCAAATATGCAAATCTCATTGATGAGGCGGATTGGATTGAATTTGTCACTTATCGCACACAAGACGAAATATTCTTGGTAATATAACATTTCTGTGTATTGACTTTAAATTCTTATGCGCTTTTGTGTAATATATAATGTTAATGTTGTTTGTTTTATCAGAAAATAAGTGAACAAAACTGTAAGAGAGCATCTAACCCAATTTATCCATATAGAGCTTCTCAAATGGGCTATAGAGGAGTTGAAGAAAAAATTGTAAGTATTGTTAATTCGTATGTAATTTAGTACATTAATTATTAATTGGTTAAGTTTTGTATTCATATTTAATTACATTATTATTGGTTAAGTATTTGCAGCTCGAACAAAGCGAGACACCTTCGCCTTCGAGTGCCACTATAGACCTCGATGTTCTATGGGTGGATGCTCGTAAGAACTAGCAAGGTGTTATCGATAATGAAAAAGTTCAAGAAGTAGTGAACTGTTTTGTAAGTGCTTATCATTTTATTTAATCGTGTTGATTTCCATACTTTCTTTATCAATGTGGTTATTTATGTGTTTTCTTGATGCCTCAAGTTACCCTAAAATAAAGGGAAAGTTTCCGGACCGTAGATAGTTAGGTTATACTTGAAAATGAATTAGGCTTGTGTCAGTACCCTGGTTGTATCTGCGATGTTGGATTTGGGGCTAGCAAACAGTTCCTGACCCCTTTTGGAAAGCGTGCAACAGAAGCGGATGTAGTTGTCTTGAAAGACCAATACAATTTACTCGCTGAACGATTCCTTGAAATGGAACGTAATTTGGAAGCTGGTAAATTTGTTGAGGGGCCTGTAGCTTCTACTACCGTGAAAGAAAGTTTTATGCATCCAAGAAACTTCAGTCCCATTCTAGAGGTAATTTAATAAACTAATTTATTTTAACTATCATTTGTTTTCACTATTGCTAAACTAATTCATTATATGTTTTAAATCTAGGGAATAATCAATAATTGCAAACTCTTTCTAGATATCCCATGTACCCGAGAGCAGTGGGAATTGGCACGGTGTACCACAAAGAGGATGCAATGATACATAATGCACAAATCCCAACAATCATTTGAAGGTCTCAATTGATATTTCAATTGAAGATGATGCATTGCTGCCAATATCTGTTGATGAGGATACCATCACAATTAGAGGGGATTTAGGTACTTTTGTGGCTTGGCCAAAACAAATTATAGATGTAGTTCCTATTATGGTAAGGTTTTCATCTTATGCTCATTCATTAATTTACATATTTTGATATGTAATTGATAACCCATGTAATGAATATTTCAGGGAAAGGTGTCTGCTGACCATAGTGCAACATTCCCTCCCAAAATAGATGAACGTGCATCTAAAAAAAAAGGCCAAAGTGGTGAAGTCTAAGCCACGGTCTAGATCAAATCTAGAATCGTTAGGGGAGGTGGCCCCCAAGAAAACCAACTTTTGTGAAAAAACTCATGAATCACGTAAAGAAGTTACCTGGCAATTATACGATTGTGATATCAATTCCCTTACCGATCTATGGGTTTTTTGCCGATGAATTCATCACTACAAATGATGTGAAGGATGTACACAATCATGATTGGATCGGTTCATCCGTTATATCTGTGTATATAAAGTAAACTTCTCATTTTTGCATTTAATCATTAATTGGTGTATTTATAATTAACTAACGTTTGTATTATATGCTAGGTACTTGTATGACAACTTTATACTCAAAAGTAAAAAGAAGGTGATGTTCTTGTCCCCTCATTCTAACACACAACTTAGCAATGACATAAGGAAGAAAGACCAGGCAGAATATGTTGCTAGAATTCTTGATAAAAATAAGGAGAATACTGACTTATTCCTTGCACTTCTTAACATCGGGTAAGCATCATTTCTAATTTTTTTAGCTATGTTTTTGCTTAACATTTATTAACCGTATGCATATATGTGTTTTGTTAGACAACATTGGGTTTTGGTTGTCATTAATCGGGTCAGCCTGTAACACCCTAAATTTAAGTCTTTAAAAATTATAGTATCAGTCTTGGGATTCTTGCTTGAGCGAGGGATTCTCGCCTGGGCGAGAAAGGCTCACCTGGGAGAGTGAAATCCTGGACTATACTGAAGGATTCTCGCCTGAGCGAGGGTTGGCTCGCTTGAGCGAGGGTTGGCTCGCTTGAGCGAGAGTGTTCTCGCTTGAGCGAGAGTGTTCTCGCCTGAGTGAGAGTTGGCTCGCCTGGGCGAGGAAGGCTTAATTGGGAAGGTGAAATCCTGGACTATACTGAAGGATTATCGCCTGAGCAAGAATTGACTAACCTAAGCGAGAGTGGTCTCGCCTGAGCGAGAGATTGACTCCCCTGGGCGAGAAAAATGATGTTTTTGGACCTGTCGAGGCTGTAAGATCCTCGCTTGAGCGAGAGATGTCTCGCCTGGGCGAGAGGGTCAGATCTGAGTTTTTAAAATGGGCGGGATTTTCTCGCTTAAGTGAGAGTGAGCTCGCTTAAGCGAGAACCTGACGCTGTTACATTAAATAGGGGACCCCAAACACATTTATGAGGGTTAACCTAGATAGAAGTGAGAGAAGAGAGCATTTTCAAGAGCAAGGAGGCTTGTGAGTCATTTAGAAGCTTGAGAAGAGGTAAAACTCTTGATTTTTACTCTCTTCTTCCCTTTGAAACTTGTTTTGGGTATGTTGGATCTCTTCTCAAAATGAGAGAAACCATGGAAACTCGTACTTTTGAGTTATGGTTCGTTTTATGTTGTTTTTATCTTGTAAACTCTTGGTGTAGAGTTTGTATTTCGAGAATGGAGAAGAGTTGTGGGTTGATTCATGAAAACCCCAAAACCCTAAAGTGAAAGTGTGGTTAAAGTGGAATATAGGTAAAATGTTAGAGGTAGAAGATGAGTTTACATCCTAATGTTGAAATATGAGATGAATATGTATGTTTTAAATGGTTGTAAACTCATGGTGAAGTAGTTTAGAATCATTGAAAATATGATGAATATCTTGTATGGTTAAATATTGCAATATGAGTTGTTTATATGATATTTGGAATAAATGACTAACATTGTGTTGTATGGTGGGAATGGGAAAGATCTTAGAGTTGGCGGCGGTGTCGGTGGAACTAGTGCAGTTACCAAGAACCCAACCCAACACTCACCAAGGTAAGGAGGAGTCTTTAATTTGTACTTTGAATGGAAAATGTGTGTATTTTCTGGTTGTGCAATGATTAATTGGTGAATCACGTATTTATGTGCAATAATTCTGGGGAGGAGGCATTTTTATGTTGTTTGCATCCCTAGAGGGTATCGAGAAACCTAAAGTGGAAGATTTCCCGATAGTTTGTGAATTTCCGGAGGTATTTCCTGGTGATATTCCGGAGTTGCCTCCATTGAGAGAAGTTGAATTCTCCATCGACTTGGTACTTGGAACGGGGCCCATCTCTATAGCTCCTTATAGGATGGCACCGTTAGAGTTAGCTGAATTGAAGAAGCAGGTTGAGGACTTGTTGGCGAAGAAATTTATTCGTCCTAGCGTCTCGCCATGGGGTGCGCCAGTTTTGTTGGTTAAGAAGAAGGATGGTAGAATACGGTTGTGTACCGACTACCTACAACTGAACAAAGTTACTATTAAGAACAAGTATATGTTGCCTCGAATTGATGACTTGATGGATCAGTTGAGAGGAGCAGTAGTGTTTTTGAAGATTGATCTTCGGTTAGGATACCACCAACTTCGTGTGAAGTCGGAAGATATTCCTAAAACTGCTTTTAGGACAAGGTATGGGCATTTTGAATATTTGGTCATGCCTTTTGGTGTAACGAATGCCCTAGCATTATTTACCGACTACATGAATCGAATTTTTCATTCGTATTTGGATTCATTCGTAATGGTATTTATTGATGATATCTTGGTTTACTCCAAAAGTCGAGAGGAACATGCTGAGCACCTGATGATTGTGGTAGAACTTCTTAGTAAGAATCGATTGTATGCGAAGCTGTCAAAACGTGATTTCTGGTTGGAATCGGTAAACTTTCTTGGACATGTAATATCCAAGGAAGGGGTGGCAGTAGATCCTTCTAAGGTGGAAGCGGTTATGGAATGGGTAGTACCCAAGTCAGTTATTGAAATCCGGAGTTTTCTGGGTTTGGCTGGTTATTATCGAAAATTCATTGAGGGATTTTCGAAGTTGGCACTACCATTAACTAAGCTCACCGGGAAGGGGGAACCTTATGTGTGGACAATTCGTTGTGAAGAGAGTTTCCAAGAGTTGAAACATAGATTAACTATCGCGCTAGTGTTGGTTCTTCCTTGTACTAATAGAGATTTTGGTGTTTATTGTGATGCGTCCAAGCAAGGTTTGGGTTGTGTGTTGATGCAAGAAGGGAAGGTTGTTGCCTATGCTTCTAGACAGTTGAGGACGCATGAGCAAAACTACCCTACCTACGATCTTGAATTAGTTGTAGTGGTCTTTGCCATAAAAATCTGGAGACACCATCTTTATGGCGTGAGATTTGAGGTATACAACGACCACAAGAGTTTGAAGTACCTATTTGATCAAAAGGAATTGAACATGAGACATAGGAGGTGGATGGAATTCCTTAAGGATTACAATTTTCGGTTGCAGTATCATCCGGGAAAGGCCAATGTGGTGGTGGATGCTCTAATTCAAAAGTCTTTGCACATGTCAGCTTTGATGGTTAGGGAAGGGAAACTGATTGAAGAGTTCAGAGATATGAACTTGGAAGTTCAGATAAGGCCTCATAGTATGATTTTAGGAATGCTTAAGGTCACAAATGAACTGTTTGACCAAATCCGGGCGATGCAAGTTGAGGATGATGAGCTAATGGCTAAACGGGATTTAATGCTAAGTAGTAAGGAAACTGATTTCGCATCGGACCCTAGTGGAATGTTGCGTTATAAAGGGAGAGTGTGTGTGCCTCGTAATGAGGAATTACGAAAAAGTATTTTAGAGGAGTCCCATAAGAGCAAGATGAGTTTTCACCCAAGAACTACCAAGATGTACCAAGATTTGAAGAAGTTGTTTTGGTGGTCTGGATTGAAGAGCAAGATCTGTTTTCACCCGATTAACTAAATCTGCACACTTTCTGCCTATGAACATGAGGTATCCTTTGGAGCGATTGGCGGAACTGTACATCCGGGAAATAGTTCATTTGCATGGGATACCGTCGAGCATTATATCGGATAGAGACCCCCGTTTCACTTTAAACTTTTGGACTAGTTTGTAGTCCGCATTGAGAACTAAGTTGAAATTGAGTTCAGCCTATCATCCCCAAACGGACGGTCAATCGGAAAGAACTATACAGTCATTGGAAGATCTTTTCAGGGCTTTTGTCTTAGAGCAACCAGGGAGTTGGGATGGCATGTTGCCTCTGATTGAATTTACCTACAAAAATAGCTTCCATTCGAGTATTGGAATGGCACCTTACGAGGCGTTGTATGGTAGGAAGTGTCGAACTCCAGTGAGTTGGTTTGAGACTGGGGAGAACTTGGTATTGGGGCCCGAACTGGTTCAAGAGACGACGAATAAGATCAAGTAAATTCGGGAGAATATGAGGATCGCCCAGAGTCGGCAGAAAAGCTATTACGATAAGAGGCGGAAACCTCTTGAGTTTAATGAGGGAGATCATGTTTTCATGAGAGTAGTCTCGACTACCGGAATTGGTAGAGTGTTGAAGTATCGCAAGCTGACTCCGTGATTTATTGGGTCGTATCAAGTGTTGAAGAGAATTGGGCCGATAGCATATCGAATTGTTTTGCCTCCGTTGTTGTCGAATCTCCACAATGTATTTCATGTGTCTCAGTTGAGGAAATATGTTGGGGATCCATCTCATGTGGTTGAGTCTGGTCAGATAGAGTTGAAGGATAACTTGACTTTTTCGACGTTGCCAATGAGAATCATGGATACCAGTGTCAAAAGACAAAGAGGCAAAGAGATTCCGTTAGTGAAAGTACGATGGAGCCAAGTAGACGAAGGAGATGCTACTTGGGAAGTGGAACGTGATATGAGGGAGGATTACCCTCATTTGTTCGAATCGAGGTATGTTTAATTTTCGGGGACGAAAATTCTTATAAGAGGGGGAGGATTGTAACACCCTAAATTTAAGTCTTTAAAAATTATAGTATCAGTCCTTGGATTCTCGCTTGAGCGAGGGATTCTCGCCTGGGCGAGAAAGGCTCACCTGGGCGAGAAAGGCTCACCTGGGCGAGAAAGGCTCACCTGGGAGAGTAAAATCCTGGACTATACTGAAGGATTCTCGCCTGAGCGAGGGTTGGCTCGCTTGAGCGAGAGTGGTCTCGCCTGAGTGAGAGTTGGCTCGCCTGGGCGAGGAAGGCTTAACTGGGAAGGTGAAATCCTGGACTATACTGAAGGATTCTCGCCTGAGCGAGAATTGACTCGCCTAAGAGAGAGTGGTCTCGCCTAAGCGAGAGATTGACTCGCTTGGGCGAGAAAAGTGATGTTTTTGGACCTGTCAAGGCTGTAAGATCCTCGCTTGAGCGAGAGGATCCTCTCTTGAGCGATAGATGTCTCGCCTGGGCGAGAGGGTCAAATCTGAGTTATTAAAATGGGCGGGATTTTCTCGCTTGAGCGAGAATGAGCTCGCTTAAGCGAGAACTCGACGCTGTTACATTAAATAGGGGACCCCAAACATATTTAGGAGGGTTAACCTAGATAGAAGTGAGAGAAGAGAGCATTTTCAAGAGCAAGGAGGCTTGTGAGTCATTTAGAAGCTTGAGAAGAGGTAAAACTCTTGATTCTAACTCTCTTCTTCCATTTGAAACTTGTTTTGGGTATGTTGGATCTCTTCTCAAAATGAGAGAAACCATGGAAACTCGCCCTTTTTAGTTATGGTTCGTTTTATGTTGTTTTTATCTTGTAAACTCTTGGTGTAGAGTTAGTATTTCGAGAATGGAGAGGAGTTGTAGGTTGATTCATGAAAACCCCAAAACCCTAAAGTGAAAGTGTGGTTAAAGTGGAAAATAGGTAAAATGTTAGTGGTAGAAGATGAGTTTACATCATAATGTTGAAATATGAGATGAATATGTATGTTTTAAATGGTTGTAAACTCATGATTAAAGTAGTTTAGAATCATTGAAAATATGATGAATATCTTGTATGGTTAAATAATGCAATATGAGTTGTTTATGTGATATTTGGAATAAATGACTTACATTGTGTTGTATGGTGGGAATGGGAAAGATCCTAGAGTTGGCGGCGGTGTCGGTGAAACTAGTGCAGTTACCAAGAACCCAACCCAACACTCACCAAGGTAAGGAGGAGTCTTTATTTGTACTTAGAATGGAAAATGTGTGTATTTTCTGGTTGTGCAATGATTAATTGGTGAATCACGTATTTATTATAAACATATATGGGTGTGTTTGTAATGAGGATTGCATGGATTCACCGGGTATGATTGATACTGAAATCAATGAAAATGAAATGTATTTTTAGCCGACCATAAATGGTTAGCGACTTCGGCTCGAGTTTATGTAGCAACACTTCGGCCCGAGTTTATTTGGCAATACTTTGGCTCGAGTTTATGTAGCAACACTTCGGCCCGAGTTTTTGTGGCATGTTTTCTTTGTAAAAGAGATGAGAAATTGCTTTTAGCTAACCCTAAGGGGTGTAGCGACTTTGGCTCAAGTAATGCAACAAAGAAAATGAATTTCAAAGTGGTTTACTAACCTTTTCTAATGTGGATTATCTTATAATGACGCTTATTGAATTAATGACTTACTCCTTTATGTGTTTTGTGCTTTTGTCATTGATAATCCCATCGCAGATAAACAGGTGATAGGAGGCGGCCTTATTTTTGGAAGCTTGAGGAACTTTATGTTTTGTTTCATTTATTTGCACTATTTTATACATGAGTGCATATTGGGTTAGTTGAAATATTTTTGTAACTATGGATATATAACTTGTATGGTTTATTGTAACTCTGGATATTTGTAGCTATGGGTATTTTGGAAACCCATAGCTAGTTGTATGCGGTTGTTGCAGGACATATTGAAATGAATTATGATTTTCTGTCAAATAAGTATGTATGTCATTTTGAATTATGAAGTGAGTAGGAATAGGAAAGTGGGGGTTAAATATGGTTGTTGAAATTGTCGGTAAAATTTATAAGGAAATGAAAGAATAGGTAAATAAGATCAAAATGGAAAAAATGTATGCGGAGGAAGTAAATAAGGGAAAAAATTTCAAGGGTAGAATTTCGGTCCTTACACAACCAACAATTGTTCTATTTTTATTCACTAAAACATGGCAATCCGAGGAAGTACCTCACTATGAAAGAAATTTATACAAGTTAAGTGGACAACTTATTTCAATTTTCTGAATTTTGTTACACTTTGATTTAAACATTGTTTTCTATTGTTTAGGGCATTGAATATATATAAAGCCCATCAAAATATACATCATAGTCTTCATTACCCATCAACTGGACTCATGTTAAGGTATTGGCACTACTCATCTGAGTTATCTCATCAAACAATTATTTGTATTTCATAATTCAATTATGCATGCATGGTTATACTTATATTTACGTGATTTTATTTGTAGACCCATTACCAAAATAATTACAAAGATTTCGGCTATTATATTAGCTTCATGATGAAGGTCATTAAACAAGGCAAAGCTGAAGTCTAGTTTAACGTAGATACATATACAATTGACCAAATCGATAGGAATAGGGAAATTTGGTCAACATTTGTACATTCTTTTACAACAGTAGTGTAATATACAAAGGTTCTGTTAAATATAAATAGTTGTTTTTTTTTCAAGTTGTTCCTTATTTTCTTCAATGCATTTTGTGTTTTGATAACTTGATGTGTCTCAGTTATTTGATGTTTGATTAATTGTTTAGATATAGGAAACATGCAATTCAACAGCGAAAATTATTCATTCGCTGTGGAATAGAACTTATTATAACAACTCCCTAATATCTTCCACATCATAGTGTTATAATTTCGCTGTATAATTTATAACTTCCACAGCGTAGTGATATACTTTCGTTATGGAATTGGTAACTTCCACAACGTAGTGATATAATTTCGCTGTGGAATTGATAACTTCCACAGCGTAGTGATATACTTTCGCTGTGGAAGAGAAGATCCTAACAAGTAACAACAATTGAAGCTCCTGATATCTTCAACAGCGAAGTGTTTTACTTTCGCTGTGGAATTTATATCTGCCACAACGTAGTGATATACTTTCGTTGTGGAATTGTTAACTTCCACAATGTAGTGATATACATTCGCTGTGGAATTGATAACTTCCATAGCATAGTGATATACTTTCGATGTGGAATGGAAGATCCTAACAAGTAACAACAATTTAAGCTCCTGATATCTTCAACAGTGAAGAGTTTTACTTTCGCTTCGGAATTTATATCTGCCACATCGCAAACTAAAGATTTCGCTGTTGAAGCCTTATCAAAATAAAACTTAAAACTACTATCCCACATTCGAAAACCTCTTTTACACTTACTTTCTTTCTTAGCGGCAGCTAGCGAAACTGAAAACCTCAAAATCTTTCACCCATTAGATCATTCACCATCAAAATCATTCACACATTCAACATCGAAAATCATTCATGCATTGAACCTCAAAATCATTCAACCCAAAATCATTCGCGCATTCAACATCAAATTTTCTTTCTCTCAGTCAACACCGAAAGTTCAATAAATCTGCACTGAATTGAAAGTGATTTTTGAATTCAACATCAAGTAAATATTTGCTTATATTGAGTTAGATTTCATCTTTATTACATGAGTTATTATATTACATGATTTATAGTATTTAGTTAGGGTTCCTTATTTAACTTGTATTACATGAGTTAGGATTTTTCCTAATAATGTATTTGCTTGCTATGTGAAATTAAATCAATGTTTTAGAGATTTATGTTTCCCCAAAATCAAATTTCAATCATACAATTTAGATTGTATTTAGTTAAGGTTCCTCATTTAGCTTGTTTTACAAGAGTTAGCATGTAAGGTGAGCGACGACTTAATCATTTAGGGATTTATGATCGCGAATAAATTTCAATTAGTAAGTCAATATTTTATGACAATTTCTTTCTAGAAAATGGATGAAGAATTGATCGAAAATGGATGAGTGTCAATCAATTGTCGAAGAAGTATGAGGATGGAGTGAAATCATTTGTTAAGTTTGCATATGAGAATGCTAAAAACTCTAATCAAATTGTATGTCCTTGTTTGAAATGTTGTTACTCCAACTGAATTACAACAGTTGAGTTAAAAGTTCATTGAATCTGTCACGATATCGATCAGAGTTACACATGTTGGACAAGGCATGATGAGAAAAGCCTTGATGAGATGCATATGAAAGAAAACAACATTAATGCATATGAAGGAGATCATTTCGATGAAATGACAAACATTGTCGAATAAGATCTTCATTATCGTCATGAGATGTTTCAGCGGTTGATAAGTGATGTTGAGAAACCATTATATGATGGTTGTACTAAATTCATAAGATTGGCAGTTGTGTCAAAGTTTTACAAGTTTAAATCTGTTAATGGATGGACTAATAAGAGTTTCACAGATCTACTGGCACTTCTGAAGGAAATACTGTCTGAGGATAATGTGCTTCTTTCTCGAACCTATGAAGCTAAACAGATGTTATGCTTCATTTGGCATGCATTCCAATAGGAGACATGCTTGTGAAAATGACTGCATCTTATTTCTTAATGAGTATACTTCGTTGAAGTATTGTCCTAAATGTAATGCATCGCGTTATAAGAAGGAATACTAAATTTCCAATAAGGTTGTATGATATTTTCCTATCAAATCAACATTTAAGCGTATGTTCAGCAACCCTAAAGATGCAAAGAATCTTACATGGCATGCTGATGAAAGGATTAAAGATGGCAAGCTTCGCCATCCTGCAGATTCTCCTCAATGGAGAAAAATTGATCATGACTACCGTAGTTTGTGTCAAGAATCAAGAAATCTACACCTTGCATTGTCAACTGATGGAATTAACCCACATAGTGTTCAAAGTAGCTCCCACAATACATGGACAGTGATGTTGGTGATATACAACCTCACTCCTTCTCTATGCATGAAACACAAATATGTGATGTTATCTATTTTAATATCTAGACCTAAACAACTAGTAAATGACATAGACATATATTTGGCTCCATTAATTGAAGACATGAAGCAAATGTGGGAGACCGGTATAGATGTATAAGATGTGTATAGGGAAGAAAAGTTCAACTTGAGGGCTTTGTTGTTTGGCACAATCAGTAATTTCCCTGTGTATGGTAATCTTTTAGGATATACTACAAAAGGGAATCTTGCATGTCCTGTATGTGAAGACAATACTCATTCAACGAGGTTGCCACACTATAAGAAGAATGTCTACCTTGGTCACCGTAGATTTTTGCATGTAGATCATCAATATCGTCGATGGAGAAAAGCATTCGATGGGAATAATGAAGAAAGTCGTGCTCCTTTGCCGTTAACGGGTGACCAATTATTTCAAAGCTAAAGGTGTGAAAACCTGAATTTAAAGTCATTAAATTATAGTATCAGCCCTGGGAATCTCGCTTGAGCGAAAAAGGTGTCGCTTGGGCGAGAGTGGCTCACCTAGGTAAGTAAAATACTAGGCTATACTGAAGGATTATCGCTCGAGCGAGAGGATCCTCGCTTGAGCGAGAGTATTCTCGCCTGAGCGAGAGTATTCTCGCCTGAGCGAGAGTTGTCTCGCCTGGGCGAGAAATGGCATTCTGAAGCTGTAGAGGTTGTGAGATTCACACTTGAGCGAGAATCCCTCGCTTGAGCGAGAGCGTCAGATCTGAAATTTTAAAAAGGCGGGATTTTCTCGCTTGAGCAAGAATGGGCTCGCTTGAGCGAGAACCCGACGAGTTTACTTTATAATAGAAACCCCAAACACATTTTAGGATTAGAAATTGAGAGAGAAGAGAGGAGAAGGTGATTTTAAGAGCAAGAACTTGTGGGAATCATCTAGAAGCTTGAGAAGAGGTAAATCTCTTGATTCTAACTCTCTTTCTCCCTTTCAAACTCGTTTTGGTAATGTTGGATCTCTTCTCAAAATGTGGGAAACCATGGAAACTCATCCATTAGAGTTATGGTTCGTTTTATGTTGTTTTTCTCTTGAAAACTCTCGGTTTAGAGTTGGTATTGGATAAATGAAAAGGTTTGGTGGGTTGTTTTATGAAAACTCCAAAACCCCCAAAATGAGAATATGAGTAAAAAGGGAAATAGATGAAATGGTAGAGGTAGAAGATGAATATGTGTTCTAATGTTGAATATAAGATGAATATGTATGTGTTGAATGTTTGGAAACTCTTAATGAAGTAGTTTTGGAACCCTTCAAAATGTGTGAATCTCTTGTAGGTTTAAAGATGAAATATGAGCTGTTTATGTGTTATTTTGAATAAATGACTGACATTGTTGTTATTGATGGGAATGAGGGAAGATCCTAAGGTTGGAGGAAATCGCAGAGGAAACTTGTAAAGTTACTTGAAACTGGCCCCAACGCTCACCAAGGTATGGGATAAGTGTCTCCATTATATAAATGAGATGATGTGAACATGGTAAATGTACGAACTAACATATTGTGTTATTGTCCTACCCGTTGTGGTAGTAGAACAACTAGACCTACCCGATGTGGTAGTGGAACAACTAGACCTACCCGATGTGGTAGTGGATTGACTAGAGTTACCCGGAGTGGTAATGGATCACCTTTGTGGTGAGGACCTACCCGATGTGGTAGTGGAACAACTAGACCTACCCGATGTGGTAGTGGATTGACTAGACTTACCCGGAGTGGTAATGGATCACCTTTGTGGTGAGGACCTACCCGATGTGGTAGTGGAACAACTAGACCTACCCGATGTGGTAGTGGATTGACTAGACTTACTCGGAGTGGTAATAGATCACCTTTGTGGTGAGGATCTACCCGATGTGGTAGTGGAACAACTAGACCTACCCGAAGTGGTAGTGGAATATCTTTATGGAGAAAACTAGTCGAATGTGGTCAAGGGTAAATTACTATATATTGTCATTGATAAGAAAAGAGTATGTTTGGAATGAAAGGAATATGCATGCTATAGAATATATATTATGGGATATATACACTATAGGGTGAATATGAATAACATGGAAATGAGTATGTTTGGATGAAAGGAATATGCATGCTATAGAATATATGTCATGGAATATATATACTATTGGGTGAATATGAATAACATGGAAATGGAAGAAAGAAGATACGAATGTTTATATTTACGTGCTTGTGATTATAATTTATCCCAATGCTTAATCGTATTTAAAACATGGATTATGATGTAATGTTAGTCTTGAACTAATGACATATGTAACGACCCGATTTTCTACCCTTGAAATTTTTTCTCATTTTAATTCAATTCCAGTCAATCACTCATAACTCACATTACCATTTTAATATCCTTACTTCAAAATCTTATTTCCCCTCCTCACACTCAATCCATGAATCAATAACCACATACATAATCATTTTACCTAGAAGTTCTCATGAATCATTCCTGGAACTAATCTTATAACCTATTATATTATCATACAATTAATCTTGCAGAAAAACATAATTCATTCATATAATTCCCTATGAGTACTAAGACCTCAAAGGTTCTGATCCTCCAAAATAACATTACGCATGGTTACAAATATCCAAATAATGGTTAGTCATGATTACAATCATTTAAATCCGCAAGTAGTCATTTAAGATACAAAAACATAAATAGTGAATCCGAAGTCTAAAGCTCCTAAATCTCCCGACCTAGCATACTTCATTCATCTATTTACCTGCAATGGGATTATCAATGACAAAAGTACAAAACACACAAAGGAGTAAGTCGTTAATTTAATAAACGTCATTATAAGATAATCCACATTAGAAAAAGGGTTAGTAAACCATTTTCGAAATTCATTTTGTCTTGCTGCATTACTTGAGCCAAAGTCACTACACCCCTCAGGATTAGCTAAAAGCAGATTCTCATCCTTTTTACCAATAAAACACGCCTCATAAACTCGGGCCGAAGTGTTGCTACATAAACTCGAGCCGAAGTCGCTACACCCCTTAGGGTTAGCTAAAAACAAATTCTCATCTCTTTTATAAAGAAAACATGCCGCGTAAACTCGGGCTTAAGTGTTGCTACATAAGCTCGAGCCGAAGTTGCTACACCCCTTAGGGTTAGCTAAAAACAAATTCTCATCTCTTTTATAAAGAAAACATGCCGCGTAAACTCGGGCTGAAGTGTTGCTACATAAACTCGAGCCGAAGTCGCTACACCCCTTAGGGTTAGCTAAAAACAAATTCTCATCTCTTTTATAAAGAAAACATGCCGCGTAAACTCGGACTGAAGTGTTGCCTCGTAAACTCGGGCCGAAGTGTTGCCTCGTAAACTCGGGCCGAAGTGTTGCCTCGTAAACTCGGGCCGAAGTCGCTAACCATTTATGGTCGGCTAAAAATATATTTTCTTTTCATTGAATTCACCATCGATCATTTCCCGTAAATCCACGCCATCTTTAGTATAAACACACCCATATATGTTTATACTAACTACGTGATTCACAATATAATTATTGCATGACCGGAAAACGCACACGTTTTCCATTTTCCGTAAATCTACGCCTACTTTAGTATAAACACACCCATATATGTTTATACTAAATGCGCAATTTACAACTTATTCATTTCATAACCAGAAAAGACTCACATTTTCCTTTTCCGTAAATCTACGCCATCTTTAATATAAACACACCCATATATGTTTATACTAAATGCGTAATTTACAACTTAATCTTTGCATAACCAGAAAATACACATTTTCTATTTCAAATGCAAAATTAAAGACTTATCCTTACCTCGGTGAGTATTGGGGTTCGGTTCTTGGCAACTTCTCTAGTTCTACCGACACCACCTCCAACCTTAGGATCTCTTCTCATCCCACCACATAACACAATGTTAGTCATTTATTCCAAATATCACATAAACAACTTATATTGCATCATTTAATCATACAAAATATTCATCATCAATATTCAACCATCTAAAACATGCATAACATCTCATATTTCAATATTTGGGGGTAAACTCATCTTCTACCTCTAGCATTTTACTCATTCTCTCCTTTTACCACATTTTCACTTTTAGGGTTTTTGGGTTTTCATGAATCAACCCACAACCATTTCCATTCTTGAGATACTATCTCTAAACCAAGAGTTTACAAGATAAAAACAACATAAAACGAACCATAACTCTAAAGAATGAGTTTCCATGGTTTCTCATGTTTTGAAAATAAATCCAACATACCCAAAACAAGTTAGAGAGGAAGAAGAAGAGTTAGTAACAAGAGGTTTACCTCTTCTCAAGCTCCAAGATGAGTCCTAAGGCTCCTTGCTCATGAAAAGCTCTCCTCTCTCTCTTCTTTTCGAAGTTCTCACCCTAAAATGTGTTTTGGGTTTCTATTTTATAGACACAGCGATAAGTGTAATCGATTACAAGTATAGTGTAATCGATTACACTGTGTAAATTACAGAGGCATCGTCGCGATTTAATCGATTACCAACATGGTGTAATCGATTACATTAATAAGATGTAATCGATTACCAAAAGTTGTAATCGATTACCAACATGGTGTAATCGATTACCAAATGTAATCGATTACCAGGAGTGTGTAATCGATTACACTATGTCAGATGCACATGTCTGATTAGTTTATCAGCATGTAATCGATTACCAGGAGTGTGTAATCGATTACACTGTGTCAACAGCCCAAAATTGTCATTTCTCGCCCGGGCGAGACAACTCTCGCTCAGGCGAGAATCCTCCAGTATAGTCCAGGATTTCACCCTCCTTGGTGATCCTTTCTCGCTCAGGCGAGAATCTCTCGATCAAGCGAGGCTTCCAGGACTGATACTATAATTTTAAAGATTAAAATTTGGGGTGTTACAACTTACTCCCTTGTTTTTGTGTGTTGTTTATGATAATCCCATTGTAGGTAAACGAAGGATTTGAGGAGGCTCACTTAGGAATTTTATGCGTTTCTTAACTTAGATTTCTCTATCTATACTTTTTGTATTATAGCTGACTAAATGCTATTTTGGGATAAAAGTAATTCTGAATATTGTAAAATTGGATATGTGTAGTTATGGGCATTATGATTTTTGGAAACCCATAACTAGTTGTATGCGGTAGTTACTAATAATTAATTGAATGAATTATGTTTTTCTGCAATAGGAAATGTATTGTAATATAACATGTTAAATAGGAGTTTTACGGAATGATTAATGAGTGATTAAAGTAAAATGATGAATGTATGCATGAAAGGATTAAAATAAAGGAAAAAATTTCAAGGGTATAATTTGGGTCTTACAAAAGGGTTTGAATAATAACTTTGGTAAACCTTTTGCTGCAAAATGGTCACAATTGGTGGGTGGAAGAAAAGGTCAATCTTCTTTGAATTGCTGTATTGGAGGTCATTATATGTAAGATATTTTCTCGATGTTATGCATATTGAAAAAAATGTATTTGAAAGTCTTCTTGGTACTTTACTCAATATCCTTGGTAAGTCCAAAGATGGCTTGAATGCAAGATTGAACATGAAATTGGGGCCAATAATGCACGAAATTGGGGCCAATAATGAAGGAAAAACATACATTTCTACCTCTAGCAGCTTATACTTTGTCGAGGAAGGAGAAATTAGAATTTTGTAAATTTATTGATGGTGTGAAAGTTCCAGAGAAGTACTCTTCCAACATTCGAAATCTCGTATCAATGAAAGACCTCAAGTTAATAGGTGTCGCGCCCCACTTTTCGGCCGCGCGACTTTCTTAGAGTCGCCACTACATTTTATGGTCAAAAATGTAGAAAAATCTTTTAGCCCAATTACAATGGGCTTTGGATTTCTGATATCCAGGTTCGGAACGCTTTAAGCGATACCCCTCACTAAGTTATATGACATATTTTATACTTTTAAAATTATTAGGTTTATTTAATTAATTATTATAGATGACATAATTTTTTTTTATTGTGCCTGACAAGGTGAAACCTTGGTCCTACGTATCCCTATTAAGGGAAACAAGGCTACGTAGTTATTTAGTTGAAAAATGATTGTTGGTTGTGTGTTTTAATTAGGGAAAGAAGCGGCGTTGCGCGACCTTCCAAAGAATGAGTTGAGGAAAAGAAGCTGTAATGGGAGACCTTCCCCTCCATCCTTGATGTATTTGATAATTTTTAGATTTTGTAAAATGTTGTATTTTGTTTTTATTTATAGAAAAATACTTTATTGATATTAGTTATTTATTTAATTAAAATATGCATTTTTAATTTTGGGAATTAATCGAGTGAAGAGATACGTCGTAGCACGACCATTCGAAGTTTGAGGACGAGAAGTATTTCCGTGACCCTCCTCCATCTTTGATTAATCCCAAAAATATTAATTATTTTTCTATATATGCATTTATGTTAATAACATCATATGAATAACTTTAAAACATATAAATATAATTTTCATTAATGACCACTTTAATAAGGAAATATGATTACTATTTCAATTGATGGTGATATTTATTTATTATTAATTATCATTAATTTAATTAAAAAAGTGTTATTTTTATTCATTTTAGGGATTTTATAAAATATTATTATATAAAATCGTTTTTTTTTTCTGTAGTAAATGACAATAGGTTCATAGTATAGAAATAGTTGGAATAGACAAAAATAAAATTAAAACCCACGAAAAATCTGGTTAGTGCAAAGTGGGTTGAGCACATGTCAGCTGCAAATTGGCCCGCATTGCACCTGCGTTTGATGACGAATGGATGAAGCATGATTTTACCGTGTGTTTGACCGTATGTGGATCACACGAATCCACCATCTACTTTCTATAGTGTTTTTCGTGGCTTTTGTATTAGGATTTTTGGGTATTGGGGATTGTGTTGGAGGATGTTATATAATATCATTTTTTGTGTGATGAGAATTTGTTGGGTGTTGGGAATTTTTGTATCTAGGAATAAAATTATCAAAATGCTTTTTGCTACTTTGGAGGTTTTTGAGAGAATTTTGAGAGGAAGGGTAGAGATATTTTTGGCGAATTTTTAGAATAGATGATTCATCTCCCTTTCATTAGGCAATGTGCACAATTTATAGTGTCACACATATATCAATGAAATTAATGAGAAAATAATATTTTCCTAATTAAAAATGGGAGAGAAATCATACCTTATTATTGCATATAATCCCATTTATTTTGTTGCACATTTTTCTTTGTTTTATTTTAGGAAATAGGGAATGTGTAGGGATTTTATCTTTTTAATGAATTTCAACACATGTTTAAAATAAATAAGGCAACTCATAATTCTCATAATCAATTCTTATTTAAAACAATTATCATATCACTAATTCAAATATCCGAAAGAATGATTTATTCTTGGGTCCTGTGATATCTAAAATAAATATTTTTTTTTCTCAAAAAATAGTCCAATAATTTTTATAAAGCAAAACAATTATTGTGCTGTCCAAAAGTGAGTACACCATAATTATTTGATATTTTTTTTAAAGATAGTTGTAGTCGAAAATATCTTTTTTGATAGAATATTATGTAATGATTCTATAAAATCCCAATATTATCACATTAATGATAAATAGACAAAAATCAATCATTTGACTTATATAAATTCACAAAAGAGATATTTTGAGTGCAAATTGGAATCCTTCCATAATTAGGATGATAAGTGACTATTAATTCACTTAAAATATTTTTTTATTTGATTTTATATGATTTGCAAGCTCCAATTTATTTGACCAAAATCTCTATAGAATTAATTTACTATCAAAATGATTTGTGAACACTATCACATTAATATGAAATTTTATAGTTTGATTTGATTTGCATATTGTAATCTTGATTTATTTATTGATTCAATTTTGATGAGAGTCAATCTCCAAAGATATTATTTTTCATAAAATATTTTTTTGTAAAAAATAATGTTTTTCAATAAGTATGTTTCTTTTTGGGCCGGAAAAAATTGGGTGTTCACAATAGGTCTTAAGTCTCATGATTGTCATGGAGCATTTCTTGCCTATTGGCATACGGTCTATTTACCTAAAAAATTGCGAGAAACCATAACTAAGTTATGCTTCTTCTTCAAGGCAATTTGTAGCAAAGTGATTGACCCTTTGAAATTATGGTCTATGTACCCTTTTGAACGTTATATGAAGATATTAAAAGGGTTTGTGAAGAATCGATCAAGATCAGAGGGTTGTATTGCTGAGCGATATATTGTTGAAGAAGCTCTTGATTTTTGTACATGGTGATTTCATAGGCATTCCAAAGCCTCGGTATGCAAAAGGAACATATAGTGAAGGGATTACTAGGAAAGAAATATTGAGTATATCAATAAGCGAATTGGAGCAAGCACACTTGTATGTTTTTCATAATGCCGACGAGGTTGAGCCATATGTTGAAAGACACATGGAGATGCTTAAGATGTCTAACCCAAGTAAGAATGAAAATTGGATTTCCAAAGAGCATAATCGGTGTTTCATAAAGTGGCTAAAACATCACATTGATGAAGAGTTGAATATAAATGCGGATTCAGTTTCCGAAAGATTGAAATGGTTAGCCAATGGTCCAAGTATTCATGTCTTATCTTACAGTGGTTACCTAATTAGTGGGTTCACATTTTATACTGAAAAACAAGATAATCAAAGTAATATGCAAAATAGTGGTGTGACAGTTGTTGCTCGAACTCTACATATGTAAAGTGCCAAAGATGGAAACCCAATATATGCAAACATGTCATACTTTGGGGTCATTAAACAAATATGGGAATTTGGATTACACAATGTTTCAGGTGCCAATTTTTTGTTGTATGTGGGTTGATAACAATAATGGCTTTCGAGTTGATGAATTAGGGTCCGTGCAGGTGGATCTTAATAGGTCAGGATATAAAGATGAACCATTTATTCTAGCATCTCATGCTCAAAAAGTATTCTATGTTAGTGACCCAACAAATAAGAAAAGGTTCATTGTTGTAACCCCCTAATTTCTCCTCTTTGAAGCTTGGTGAAACTCAGTAGGCCTGGGAGATGTTGGAGGATTCTCGCCTGGGCGAGACAGCCTCGCTTGAGCGAGAAGTCCAAGATTTCACCCAGGATTTTCCATGAGAGTCTCGCTTGGGCGAGATTTGGCTTGCCTGGGCGAGGGAGAGTGTTGGAGGCTGAAAGATTCTCGCCTGGGCGAGAATTGGCTCGCTTGAGCGAGAGGAATATTTCTGGAGCTGTTGGATCCTTGCTCGAGCGAGAGTCCCTCGCTTGAGCGAGAGAACCTGAGTTTGAAATTTAAAGAGGCGAGGCTTCCTCGCCTGGGCGAGAATCTAAAACCCTCATCCCTAATAAAGGGCCCCAAACACGAAAAGAAAGGGGTTTTTGAGAGAAAAGAGAAGAGGAAGCGATATTCTTGGCAAGAGCTCGTGTAAAGGCTAAGAGAAGCTAGAGAAGAGGTAAATCTCTTGATTTTAACACTCACTCTCTTTTAGAAACTCATTTTGGTCATTTGGGTCTCTTCTCTTGGTATGGAAAATCATAGACTTTTCTCTTTTGAGTTGTAACTCGTTTTTATCTAACTCTCTCCTTGAAAACTCGTGGTTTAGAATTTCTATTCGGAAATAGGGATGATTGGTGGTTGATTCATGAGAACCTCAAACCCTAAAACGAAAATGAGGTTGAAAAGGGAGAAAGGTTAAGTTAGAAACGTGGTTTAAGGTTTCTAATGTTAAATAGAGCTAATAAGAATGTTTTACATGCTTGAAACTCCTAATAGAGATGATTTTGGAAAAATATTGGAATATGAGCGGTTTTATGAGTAAATATGTTGTGTTGGTTATTTATGTGATAATATGAGTATATTATTGATTTTGGGTATTGTGTTTGGTGTATATGAGGAAAGACCCTAAGGTTGGAGGAGACGGAGGACGAACTAACAAGTTGCCTAACACTACCACCGACGCCCACCAAGGTAAGGGATAAGCATTGTGAATGTTTGAGGTAATAGTATATTACTTTATGTTGTGTGAAAATGAAGGATAAATCAATGTCTGACTTGCCCAATGTGGTATTGGCCTTTATGGCAATGTATGACTTGCCCAATGTGGTAGTGGCCTTTATGGCAATGTATGACTTGCCCAATGTGGTACTGGCCTTTATGGCAATGTATGACTTTCCCAATGTGGTATTGGACTTATGGCGTTGTCTGACTCACCCAATGTGGTATTGGCCTTTACGGCAATGTATGACTTGCCCTATGTGGTATTGGCCTGTATGGCAATGTCTGACTTGCCCTATGTGGTATTGGTCTTTATGGCAATGTATGACTTGCCCAATGTGGCATTAGCCTGTATGGCAATGTCTGACTTGCCGTATGTGGTATTGGATTTACTGACGTGTCTGTGATGGGGTTGAATAAACTGTGAGTTATTGTTTAAAAGTTTTAAATATTCCTAATATTGCGATTACTTTTATTTACATTGAATAATTAATGCCTAAATATTTCTAACGCTGATTATCATGATTCCTATGTCTTATTCCCTTGTGTTTCGTGTTGATTTTATTGGTGATAATTGGTGTACAGGTAAAGCCAAGGACTAGTAGATCCAGGAGGCGTATTAGTGTAGTTTTTCTAATTTGGATGTAGTAGGGGTAGTAACATGATGTTTTATTTTATGTATGTAATTGTACCTATTACCTGAAACATTTAATCTGTAAACACATTTCTCGGGATTTGATGTAGTATTGACAAACATGCGGGGACGGAGTCCCCTCTTTAATTAAAATGAAGTTTATGGGTTTTGTAACCCAAGATGTAAGGACCCGATTTTCGTAATCCAAAAATTCTTTTTAAAACCTTGTTCATGAAAGTGAAGTTATTACTTTTGGAAGACATTACTTGAACGGTTTGGAAACTTGAGTGAATACAAATATTAGTTCCATTTAAAAATCACAAGGCGGAAATATTCCAAATGCATCTCACATCAAAAGCATGTCATTAGACTTCCTTTCAAATACATAATCTAAATAATTATCCTTTCTCAAGTAACACTTTTAATACAAACATTAAATCAACTTCATTATACACTTAGGAGGAGTTCCATTTTACAAAATAGATAATCCAACATAGTTCTCATATTATAAACATTTATCATATAACATATCAATTACATAAAACCCTACTCTACCATGTACTCTTCTCCGCAAGCGTCCAACGCGCTACCGCCACAACCTGAACTCAAATACACAACACATACAAGAAGAGAGAGAAGGAGTTAGAACCAACTACGGTGATCGTAGCGTGGAATTAAATAGAGTAATAACATTAATGTATTAAACCTATACAACGTCTAACATCAATCATATTAAACATATAACAATCAACACATTATACCACATAGTGTTCATATTGTCCAATTAGCATGATTATCATCTCTCACTTAGACAATTCATTCCAAATCACTATAACATTTATAGGATAGTCACTCCTTCATTTAGCACCTATTACAACTTATTTACATGATTTACTCAATTCAACCTTCATCATAATTCAACATACATATATATCTATAAATCATGCTACATAACTTGAGCCAAAGTTTGCTACATTGCTTGAGCCAAAGCTTGCTATATTGCTTGAGCCAAAACTTGCTACATCGCTTGAGCCAAAGCTTGCTATATCGCTTGAGCCAAAGCTTGCTACATCACTTGTGCCAAAGCTTGCTACATCGCTTGAGCCAAAGCTTGCTACATCACTTGAGCCAAAGCTTACTACATCGCTTGAGCCAAAGCTTGCTACATTGCTTGAGCCAAAGATTGTTACATCGCTTGAGCCAAAGCTTGCTACATCGCTTGAGCCAAAGCTTGCTACATTGCTTGAGCCAAAGTTTGCTACATAACTTGAGCCAAAGTCGCTATACAATTTCGGTTAGCTAAAATACACTTTCTTTTTTAAAATCATGCTACATAACTTGAGCCAAAGTTCGCTACATTGCTTGAGCCAAAGCTTGCTACATTGCTTGAGCCAAAGCTTGCTACATCGCTTGAGCCAAAGCTTGCTACATCGGTTGAGCCAAAGCTTGCTACATCGCTTGAGCCAAAACTTGCTACATTGCTTGAGCCAAAGCTTGCTATATCGCTTGAGCCAAAGCTTGCTACATCGCTTGAGCCAAAGCATGCTACATCGCTTGAGCCAAAGCTTGCTACATCGCTTGAGCCAACGCTTGCTACATCGCTTGAGCCAAAGCTTGCTACATCGCTTGAGCCAAAGCTTGCTACATCGCTTGTGGCAAAGCTTGCTAGATAACTTGAGCCAAAGTCGCTATACCATTTCAGTTAGCTAAATATACTTTCTTTTTGAAAATCATGCTACATCGCTTGAGCCAAAGTTTGCTACATTGCTTGAGCCAAAGCTTGCTACATTGCTTGAGCCAAAGTATGCTACATAACTTGAGCCAAAGTCGCTAACCAATCATGGTCGGCTAAAAACGTGTTTTCTTTTCATTGATTCACCACCAATTCATCTCATAACACAATAAACACAAGGTATCTCATTGTTTCATCACCATAAAATAACCCACAACACCTTCATTGTCACAAACATACCCATATATGTTCATAACAATAAAGCTACTCACAACTTAGTCATTTTCATAAATATACTCATCGCCACTTTTAACAAATCCACAACTCATCACACAATCATTGTTACAAATACCCTCATATAAGTTTATAACAATAAACAACTCACACACAATCATTATCACACAACATATTCATTTCTACTTTTGCCATTAAACACCACATCTCACAATCCTTATTAAAAACACACCCATATATGTTTATAACAAATCAACCATCCATAACACACCATTATCATAAACAAACCACACACAACATATTCTTCATCATATAACACATTAACGTTAGAACCATCTTTCATGACGGTGTATTACCATAAATGAGCATATTGCGTTTTACTTAAATAAACGGTTTTCCCGCACATATATCTCCACTTTTATGGCTAATACATCTTCATGTAAAATAAATACTCTCACATGGACCACAAACACCCAAGAGAGTTTCTATCCGTTAACATGCTCCGATTCTTTAGGGAAATCGGAGAAAATGACTCTAATGAAATACTCTAAGACCACAATTGTCTTCTCCCTCACCTTAGGTTGCCTAAGCTCTGTTGCTCCGCAAAAGAGCCACATCTCCCTTCATCTTCTCGAATCTCCATTGTTCCATTGTTCACCTCCATGATTTCCCAAATGTGCCACCAAGAAGTAATAGAAAGAGGTTTTGATGAGTTTTCATGTTTAGTGGAGAGGAGAATGGTTCATTTGAGTGGAGCTTCCGTTGGGAGAGAAACGAGAGAAAATAAAATGAAGATTAGGGTTTTTGAAACCCCTCTTTTACTTTTATAGTTGCGCAGCCTCGCCCGGGCGAGAATGGCTCGCTTGGGCGAGAATTTCGCAATTTTTCAGCTTTTCAACTCTGACGCTCTCGCTCGGGCGAGAATCGGGAAGTATGCTAAGGCTCCTCTCAAGCGACCACTTCCTTGCTTAAGCGAGGTCTCCGAGAAACTCATATTAGAACACCAAGTTTCTCTCTCGTGCGAAGTCCTCTCTCTCAAACGAGGATTGCCCAATATATACACCAACACTCTACTTTTTCCAATCATTCCGAAAACGAAATTTGAGGTGTTACACAAGATGTGTGGGTAAATTAATTGTTGATATTGAATGTGAATTATGATTACATGGAGAGGGAGATTTTTGGGATAATTATAAGGAAATTTAATTACTAGTAATTGTATGTTTAGAAATAAATGAACGAAAAATTTAGGGTATAATTTGGGTCCTTACCATATGGTATCAGAGCCTGGTTAATTCTTTGTAATGTGTTTGTGACGTAACTATTTGAATTATGTGAACTGTTGTGTGATTGTGTGATAAGTTGTCTAGTTAAAATTGGTTTACTGATTAGTGAATGAGTACAGGTACCAAGTTACGGAGATGTCTGGAAGAGGAAGAGGAGAGGATCAGACCAGAATGACCTATTGGCTTAAATTGCAGCCGTGTTGATGAATATGATTGAGAACCTGCAGCATCTGAACTAGAATGCGACACCAAACCCACACACACTGACACCTCAAGGACCGGTAGAGTATCGGGTATTGGACAAGTTCTGCGGGTGCAATCCTACTCAATTCGAAGGCAGATTCGCTCCTGATGCGGCCAATGAGTGGATCCAAAGCTTGGAGTGGATATTCAGGGCTATGGGTTGCTCCGATGCTCAGAAGGTGACATATGCCTCATATATCCTAGTCAAGGATGCTGAAAATTGGTGGGAATATGCTCGGAGGCAGCTGGAATCCGAGGGACAAGTCATCACTTGGGAAGCTTTCATGAGAAGTTCCTCCATAAATACTTTGCAGTTGACTTGAAAAGGAAGAAAGAGATGGAGTTCCTACGGCTAGAGCAAGGGGATCTATCGGTGGGGGAGTATGAGGCCAAGTTTGAGTAGTTGGCCCGGTATTGTCCCTATTATGAGCTTGAAGTGGACGGGCGGTCCAAATGTACTAAGTTTGAATTGGGCTTGAAACCCAAGTTGAAAGTGATGTTTAGACATCAGGAGATTTCAGATTTTCCTACCTTGGTCAACAAGTGTAGGATGTATGAAGATGATTTGAGGGCCGAAGAGTTGGTGGCAAGCAGAACCAACCCTCCTAGGAATGTCGGACCTCAACGGAGCCATACTATGGACAAGGGCAAAGGAAGGATGTTTGGCGATAACCGGAAACCCTATGCTCCACCCACCGGTTATCGTGGGGATCTTTCCCAAGGATCCAGAAACCCCACTAGTGCGGGAGGACCCTAACCAGATTCCCTTCCTTTGTGCAACAAATGTGAGTGCAAGCACATGGGGAACATATGCCTTGGAGCTGGGAATGGTCGCTTCCACTGTAAGGAACCGGGACACATGAAGAGGTTTTGCCCCAAACTCGACCAGCGGGTGAATAATGTAAATGCGGGAAGGCCTAGAACCACTGGCAGGGTGTTTACCATGAGTGGTGCCGAAGCATCCGATGTTGAAGGTATGATCAAAGGTAATTTGTATGGTGACAGGTATTCCCCTTTTACTGTTGTTTGATTCGGGAGCAACACACTCTTTCATATCTGTCGATTGTGTAGAACGACTGAGATTGCCGACTGAGTTGTTGCCCTTCGACTTAGTTGTGTCCATCCTTACTATTACATCTGTGGTGGTATCAACATGTGAATCTCAGTGTCCGGTAGAAGTCAATGGTAGGATGTTTACCGTATATTTAATATGCTTACCTCTGTCCCAATAAGATCTAATTCTGGGAATGGACTGGTTGTCGGCAAATCGAGTAATGTTTAATTGTGCTGATAAGACTGTAGTGTTCGGGAATCAGTATGAGTCTTCCAATAAGTCTAAATGTCTGGAGCCCGTGTCGGCTAAGGAAGTCATGACTTCCCTTAAGGAAGGGGGAGCAATGTTTATGTTACTGGCATCAATGGTGGGTAATGAGAAACCCAGAGTTGATGACATACTGGTAGTATGTGAATTCCCTAAGGTATTTCCGGGTGATATTCCGGATTTACCTCCATAGAGAGAAGTTGAATTCTCCATCGATTTAATACCGGGAACGGGACCCATTTCTATAGCTCCTTATAGAATGACACCTTTAGAGCTAGCCGAGCTGAAAAAGCAGATTGAGGATTTGTTGGCGAAGAAGTTCATCCGTCCTAGTGTTTCTCCATGGGTGCACCACTGCTGTTATTTAAGAAGAAAGATGGGACTATGAGGTTGTGCACCGACTACAGACAGTTGAACAAGGTCACCGTTAAAAACAAGTATTCATTGTCAAGGATTGATGACTTGATGGACTAGTTAAGAGGAGTTATGGTATTTTCTAAGATCGACCTCAGATCAGGTTATCATCAACTTAGAGTGAAGTCTGAGGATATTCCTAAGACTGCCTTCGGGACGAGGTATGGACATTTTGAATACTTGGTGATGCCTTTCGGAGTGACGAATGCCCCGACTATATTTACTGACTACATGAATCAAATTTTTCATCCACACTTGGATTCGTTTGTGGTGATATTTATTGATAACATTCTAGTCTACTTTAAGAGCCGAGAGAAGCATACAGAACATCTGAGGGTTGTTCTTGGAATCCTAAAGAGTAACCATTGTATTGAAAGCTATCGAAATGTGACTTTTGCCTGGAATCAGTGAACTTTCTTGGGCATGTGTTTTCCAAAGAAGGAGTGGCAGTAGATCCCTCGAAGGTTGAAGTAGTAATGGAATGGGTAGTACCCAAGTCGGTTACGGAGATCAGAAGTTTTCTGGGGTTGGCGGGTTACTACCAGAAGTTTATAGAAGGGTTTTCAAAGTTAGCATTACCGCTAAAAAAGTTAACCAGAAAAGGAGAACCATATGTATGGACAACCCGATGTGAGGAAAGTTTCCAAGAGTTGAAGCGGAGGTTGACTACGGCATCGGTGTTGGTTCTTCCGTGTACTGATCGTGACTTCAGTGTGTATTGTGATGCTTCCAAGCAAGGTTTGGGTTGTGTTTTGATGCAGGAAGGGAAGGTTGTTGCCTACGCTTCGCGACGGTTGAGGTCGCATGAGCAAAACTACCCTACTCATGATTTGGAGTTAGCGGCAGTGGTATTTGCACTAAAGATTTGGAGACATCATCTTTATGGTGTGAGGTTTGAAGTTTTTAGTGATCATAAGAGTCTGAAATACTTGTTCGATCGGAAAGAATTGAATATGAGACAAAGAAGATGGATGGAATTCTTGAAAGACTACGATTTTGATTAGCAATATCATTCGGGAAAAGCCAATGTGATGGCTGATGCTTTGAGTCGGAAATCATTACACGTGTCCTCGTTGATGATCCGTGAGGAGAAGTTAATTGAGGAGTTCCGAGATATGAACTTGGCATTTCAAGTGAGACCCCATAGTATGATTTTGGGAATGCTCAAGGTAACAAATGAGTTATTTGACCATATCAGAATAATACAAATTGAGGATCGTGAGTTGAAAGTCAAACGAGATTTAATGACTAGTGGGAAGGAGACTGATTTTGAGATGGATTCTAGTGGATTATTGTGATACAAGGGAAGGGTGTGTGTGCCTTTTGATGTGGCTTTGTATGTGTCGAGTTGCTTAGTTTGCCATAAAGCTAAGATTGAACATCAGAGACCGGCAGGAGAACTTCAATCTCTGGAAATTCCTGTGTGGAAGTGGGATAGTATTTCAATGGACTTTGTGTAGGGTTTCCATGGGACTCAGAAGGGGTATGATTCGATATGGGTAATAGTGGATCGGTTAACTAAGTCTGCTCACTTCTTACCTATGAACATGAGGTATTCTTTGGAGCGATTGGCGGAGCTGTATATCCAGGAAATAGTTCGGTTGCATGGAATACCATAGAGTATTGTATTGGATAGAGATCCCCGTTTCACTTCGAAATTTTGGACTAGTTTGCAATCCGCTTTGGGGACTAAGTTGAAAATGAGCTCCGCCTATCATCCACAAACGGATAGACAATCAGAAAGGACCATACAATCGTTGGAGGACCTTTTGAGGGCGTGTGTTTTGGAACAACCTGGAAGTTGGGATGGTATGTTGCCTTTGATCGAGTTCACGTACAACAATAGTTTCCATTCATGTATCGGGATGGCACCTTATGAGGCCTTGTATGGAAGGAAATGCAGAACTCCGGTGAGTTTGTTTGAAACTGGAGAGAACTTGGTATTGGGACTCGAGTTGGTTCATGAGACAACCGAGAAGATAAAGAGGGTAAGGGAGAACATGAAAGTAGCATAGAGTCGGCAAAAGGGTTATTATGACCAGAGGCGGAAACCTCTCGAGTTCATTGAGGGGGATCATGTGTTAATGAGAGTAGTTCCGACTACTGGAATAGGGAGGGTGTTGAAGTCCCGTAAGCTTACTCCAAGGTTCATTGGACCATACCAAATATTGGAGCAGATTGGGCCGGTACCCTATCGGATTGCCTTACCCCCATTATTGTCAAATCTCCACAATGTGTTTCATGTGTCTCAATTAAGGAGATATGTTGGGGATCCATCTCATGTAGTTGAGTCGGATCATATAGAACTGAAGGATAATCTGACTTTTAGGACATTGCCTGTGAGGATCATGGACAGAAATGTCAAGAAATTGAGGGGGAAGGAGATTCCTTTGGTGAAGGTATTATGGAGCCAAGTTGATGAAGGGGATGCAACTTGGGAAGTAGAACGTGACATGGTGGAGGATTATCCGTATTTATTCGAATAAGGGTATGTTTAATTTTCGGGGACGAAAATTCTTGTAAGAGAGGGAGGATTGTAACCCCCTAATTTCTCGTCTTTGAAGCTTGGTGAAACTCAGTAGGCCTGGGAGATGCTGGAGGATTCTCGCATGGGCGAGAGAGCCTCGCTTGAGCGAGAAGTCCAGGATTTTCCCTGAGAGACTCGCTTGGGCGAGATTTGGCTCGCTTGGGCGAGGGAGAGTGTTGGAGGCTGAGAGATTCTCGCCTGGGTGAGAATTGGCTCGCCTGAGCGAGAGGAATATTTCTGGAGCTGTTTGATCCTCGCGCGAGCGAGAGTCCCTCGCTTGAGCGAGAGAACCCGATTTTGAAATTTAAAGAGACGGGGCTTCCTCGCCTGGGCGACGTATTCTCACCTGGGCGAGAATCTAAAACCCTCAACCCTAATAAAGGGCCCCAAACACGAAAAGAAAGGGGATTTTGAGAGAAAATAGAAGAGAAAGCGATTTTCTTGGCAAGAGCTCGTGTAAAGGCTAAGAGAAGCTAGAGAAGAGGTAAACCTCTTGATTTTAATACTCACTCTCTTTTAGAAACTCATTTTGGTCATTTGGGTCTCTTCTCTTGGTATGGAAAATCATAGATTTTTCTCTTTTGAGTTGTAATTCGTTTTTATCTTACTCTCTCCTTCAAAACTCGTGGTTTAGAGTTTCTATTCGGAAATGGGGATGATTGGTGGTTGATTCATGAGAACCCCAAACCCTAAAACGAAAATGAGGTTGAAAAGGGAGAAAGGTTAAGTTAGAAACGTGGTTTAAGGTTTCTAATGTTAAATAGAGCTAATAAGAATGTTTTACATGCTTGAAACTCCTAATAGAGATGATTTTGGAAAAATATTGGAATATGAGCGGTTTTATGAGTAAATATGTTGTGTTGGTTATTTATGTGATAATATGAGTATATTATTGATTTTGGGTATTGTGTGTGGTGTATATGAGGAAAGACCCTAAGGTTGGAGGAAACGGAGGACGTAACAAGTTGCCTAACACTACCACCGACGCCCACCAAGGTAAGGGATAAGCATTGTGAATGTTTGAGGTAATAGTATATTACTTTATGTTGTGTAAAAATGAAGGATAAATCAATGTCTGACTTGCCCAATGTGGTATTGGCCTTTATGGCAATGTATGACTTGCCCAATGTGGTATTGGCCTTTATGGCAATGTATGACTTGCCCAATGTGGTATTTGCCTTTATGGCAATGTATGACTTGCCCAATGTGGTATTGGACTTATGGCATTGTCTGACTCACCCAATGTGGTATTGGCCTTTATGGCAATGTATGACTTTCCCAATGTGGTATTGGCCTATATGGCAATGTCTGACTTGCCCTATGTGGTATTGGCCTTTATGGCATTGTATGACTTGCCCAATGTGGTATTGGCCTGTATGGCAATGTTTGACTTGCCCTATGTGATATTGGCCTTTATGGCAATGTATGACTTGCCCAATGTGGTATTGGCCTGTATGGCAATGTTTGACTTCCCCTATATGGTATTGGATTTACTAACGTGTGTGTGATGGGGTTGAATAAATTGTGAGTTAATGTTTAAAAGTTTTAAATATTCCTTATATTGCGATTACTTTTATTTACATTGAATAATTAATGCCTAAATATTTCTAACGCTGATTATCGTGATTCCTATGTCTTATTCCCTTGTGTTTTGTGTTGATTTTATTGGTGATAATCGGTGTAGAGGTAAAGCCAAGGACTAGTAGATCCAGGAGGCGTATTAGTGTAGCTTTTCTAATTTGGATGTAGTAGGGATAGTAACATGCTGTTTTGTTTTATGTATGTAATTGTACCTATTACCTGAACCATTTAATCTGTTACCCTGTTTCTCGGGATTTGATGTAGTATTGACAAACATGCGGGGACGGAGTCCCCTCTTTAATTAAAATGTGAAGTTTATGGGTTTTGAACCCCAAGATGCGTGGGTAAATTAATTGTTGATATTGAATGTGAATTATGATTACATGGAGAGGGAGATTTTTGGGATAATTGTAAGGAAATTTAATTACTAGTAATTGTATGTTTAGAAATAAATGAACGAAAAATTTAGGGTATAATTTGGGTCCTTACAATTGTTCTATTGACCAACAAAATCATCATCAATAATATAGATGACCAAAAAGATATTGATGCTGAAGATGATCATTTTTGGGATATCACTGTCGCATGAGAGCAGACCAATAACTACAAATGATGATTTATATACAAGAGGTGATCATGATGAGGGCCTTTGGGTGAATGAAATTCTTACCGGAGAAGACAATAATATTACAAGCCAGAAACCATCAAAAAAGAGGAAAAATTAGATGCATATCTTTGTATACATATAGCATAATTTTATTTGTTTGTAATTAACACTTTTACTTATATTAGCATTGTGTTTATAATTTTGTTTGTTTCATTGTGTTAATGTGCTGTTCTAACTTGAATATATACAATATAGTAAGTTTGTTAAGAGTCTGCTGCTTGAGTGTGTGCTATGGATATTGGATAGTATGCAGGTGAGAATAATCAACAGCGCATTCTAAGAGGAAATCTATAAACCGCTGTTGTAATAAGGCACTGGTAATGTGAGCCTTGCTAAAACAATGGTTGTTGCAGTTAATAAACATTACATTCTAAGAGGAAATCTATAAAGCGTTTTCTCGTCTTTGAAGCTTGGTGAAACTCAGTAGGCCTAGAAGATGCTGGAGGATTCTCGCATGGGCGAGAGAGCCTCGCTTGAGCGAGAAGTCCAGGATTTTCCCTGAGAGACTCGCTTGGGCGAGATTTGGCTCGCTTAGGCGACGGAGAGTGTTGGAGGCTGAGAGATTCTCGCCTGGGTGAGAATTGGCTCGCCTGAGCGAGAGGAATATTTCTGGAGCTGTTTGATCCTCGCGCGAGCGAGAGTCCCTCGCTTGAGCGAGAGAACCCGAGTTTGAAATTTAAAGAGGCGGGGCTTCCTCGCCTGGGCGACGTATTCTCGCCTGGGCGAGAATCTAAAACCCTCAACCCTAATAAAGGGCCACAAACACAAAAAGAAAGGGGTTTTTGAGAGAAAATAGAAGAGAAAGCGATTTTCTTGGCAAGAGCTCGTGTAAAGGCTAAGAGAAGCTAGAGAAGAGGTAAACCTCTTGATTTTAATACTCACTCTCTTTTAGAAACTCATTTTGGTCATTTGGGTCTCTTCTCTTGGTATGGAAAATCATAGATTTTTCTCTTTTGAGTTGTAATTCGTTTTTATCTAACTCTCTCCTTCAAAACTCGTGGTTTAGAGTTTCTATTCGGAAATGGGGATGATTGGTGGTTGATTCATGAGAACCCCAAACCCTAAAACGAAAATGAGGTTGAAAAGGGAGAAAGGTTAAGTTAGAAACGTGGTTTAAGGTTTCTAATGTTAAATAGAGCTAATAAGAATGTTTTACATGCTTGAAATTCCTAATAGAGATGATTTTGGAAAAATATTGGAATATGAGCGGTTTTATGAGTAAATATGTTGTGTTGGTTATTTATGTGATAATATGAGTATATTATTGATTTTGGGTATTGTGTGTGGTGTATATGAGGATAGACCCTAAGGTTGGAGGAAACGGAGGACGAACTAACAAGTTGCCTAACACTACCACCGACGCCCACCAAGGTAAGGGATAAGCATTGTGAATGTTTGAGGTAATAGTATATTACTTTATGTTGTGTGAAAATGAAGGATAAATCAATGTCTGACTTGCCCAATGTGGTATTGGCCTTTATGGCAATGTATGACTTGCCCAATGTGGTATTTGCCTTTATGGCAATGTATGACTTGCCCAATGTGGTATTGGACTTATGGCATTTTCTGACTCACCCAATGTGGTATTGGCCTTTATGGCAATGTATGACTTTCCCAATGTGGTATTGGCCTATATGGCAATGTTTGACTTGCCCTATGTGGTATTGGCCTTTATGGCAATGTATGACTTGCCCAATGTGGTATTGGCCTGTATGGCAATGTTTGACTTGCCCTATGTGATATTGGTCTTTATGGCAATGTATGACTTGCCCAATGTGGTATTGGTCTGTATGGCAATGTTTGACTTCCCCTATGTGGTATTGGATTTACTAACGTGTGTGTGATGGGGTTGAATAAATTGTGAGTTAATGTTTAAAAGTTTTAAATATTCCTTATATTGCGATTACTTTTATTTACATTGAATAATTAATGCCTAAATATTTCTAACGCTGATTATCATGATTCCTATGTCTTATTCCCTTGTGTTTTGTGTTGATTTTATTGGTGATAATCGGTATAGAGGTAAAGCCAAGGACTAGTAGATCCAGGAGGCGTATTAGTGTAGCTTTTCTAATTTGGATGTAGTAGGGATAGTAACATGTTGTTTTGTTTTATGTATGTAATTGTACCTATTACTTGAACCATTTAATCTATAACCCTGTTTCTCGGGATTTGATGTAGTATTGACAAACATGCGGGGACGGAGTCCCCTCTTTAATTAAAATGTGAAGTTTATGGGTTTTGAACCCCAAGATGCGTGGGTAAATTAATTGTTGATATTGAATGTGAATTATGATTACATGGAGAGGGAGATTTTTGGGATAATTATAAGGAAATTTAATTACTAGTAATTGTATGTTTAGAAATAAATGAACGAAAAATTTAGGGTATAATTTGGGTCCTTACAATTGTTCTATTGACCAACAAAATCATCATCAATAATATAGATGACCAAAAAGATATTGATGCTGAAGATGATCATTTTTGGGATATCACTGTCGCATGAGAGCAGATCAATAACTACAAATGATGATTTATATACAAGAGGTGATCATGATGAGGGCCTTTGGGTGAATGAAATTCTTACTGGAGAAGACAATAATATTACATGCCAGAAACCATCAAAAAAGAGGAAAAATTAGATGCATATCTTTGCATACATATAGCATAATTTTATTTGTTTGTAATTAACACTTTTACTTATATTAGCATTGTGTTTATAATTTTGTTTGTTTCATTGTGTTAATGTGCTGTTCTAACTTGAATATATACAATATAGTAAGTTTGTTAAGAGTCTGCTGCTTGAGTGTGTGCTAATGGATACTGGATAGTATGCAGGTGAGAATAATCAACAACGCATTCTAAGAGGAAATCTATAAACCGCTGTTGTAATAAGGCACTGGTAATGTGAGCCTTGCTAAAACAATGGTTGTTGCAGTTAATAAACATTACATTCTAAGAGGAAATCTATAAAGCGCTGTTGTAACAAGGCATGTGAGAGCATTGAATAAATTGTGGCTGCATAATAATGCGTTGTCCTACGTAAACTATCAGACAACGCGTCTTATAATGCGTTGTCCTACGTAAACTATCAGACAACGTTTTATTTAAGTTGTGTTGTGGTATACAAACATTAAGACAGTACAACTACTTACTAAAATAATGTGTTGTGGTATACAAACATTACAACAGCGCAACTTATAACGTCCGTTGTTTTACGATATTGTTTTTTACAGCGCTACATCTGAGTTGTGTTGTTATATATTTATCATAACACAACGCTAGTTGTAGTTCACGTTATTATATTTGTCAGTTCCGTAACAGTGCATGACTTAGGCTGCGCTGTTGTAAAATGTGGTATACAACAGCGAAATAAGAAAGCACGGTTAATGACTACCATCTACGACTTCGGTTAAACAGACAGTGGCGGGACGCACTTTCCTAAAGCCAAAAAAGTGACGTTGCTCAACGTATTTGGCGTAGTGCATATTCGTACGTTTGAGGTGCATTTGTAACTTGAGCAATTTGACGATTTTTGTGAGAAAATCCTAGCTGCGGTTAGGTTGTAATCTTGTGAGAAAATCCTAGCTGAGGTTATGTGGTGGTCTTCACCTTTACAGGGGTCTTGGTAGGGAGTGAACATTCGGCTAGGGCTATACCATGAGTAGGTGAGGATTATTCGAAAGAGGCGGGTTGAAGGTCAAACCGAAGAGAGGGACTCTAGGACGAAGAAGGGAGAATTTGTAAAGTTTATTTGAACGATTGTTTTTGTAAAAAATTATTCAAATAGTGAAGTAAATCTTCCAAGATCAGAAGGGGAGTCCTGGATGTTGTTTGCAAGTGGACCCGCAAACGAACTAGGATAAAATCGTCGTCTCAAGTTTTCTTGATTCCTTATCTCTTTACTTTTCAACCATTTTGTGCATTATATGTTTAACTTATTTACTTACTGAATTTAGTGCATGTTCTTGATTGAAAACGTGGTAACATTTCGTGTAAGAAAACCTGATTTTCCAATAACGCAAGAATCAAGTTAATCGATTAAACCTGTTTTTAATCGATTAAGAATAGATCGATTTAATCAATTAAGTGAATCTTTAATCGATTAAACTGAGATTATTTTAGAATTTCTCATTTACCGCAAAAAGTATTAATTGCTTCTGTGCACACCTATTCACTCCCTCTAGGTGTTATTTCTTCTGTGGTATACCCATAAAAAATCATAACTAAAGAAAATTGTTTAGCACATTAATATTCACTATCCTCACAATGTGTCGTCTAAATAATATTTTTTTACATAAATACTTCAAATCATTTCATAGGTTTCTTTTTTGGTAATTCATATATATATATATATATGATAATTTTTTTCATACAGTATATACAAAATAAATTATTATAATAATTTTCTAGTTTTATATCTAAACTTCAAAGTTCGTATCATTATATAAATATAATCGATAATAAAAATTATACGTTTTTCACTTTTAATTGAAAAGAAAATGGTATGAAAATAATGGTCTATCCATAATTTAACCAACCAATTTTGGATATAGGACCATCTAGTAGATGGAACCAAAACGTTATTCAATGTATTATGCTTCAACGTTGAACTTAGCCTTATTAAGCTTAACAATGGAAATACTAATCACACACTCACCAACAGTTACAAAGTAACTGCTTTTTCACACACAAAATTGCACACAGCATGGTGCTGCATACATTATACAAAATTTAATTATTAATTTTTCTGCAATTGCATCTAATCTCTCCCTTGTTCCCAGTTAGAGGTTTAATGTTACCCATCTTAATCATAGAGGCTTTAAAGTCTTTATAAAATGCATGTGTGTTCTTGCTATATAGTTCTACCAATTTATCACTTTCACTACCAATTCCCTTAAACAACTCTTGATCAGAATGTAGAAGACCCTTTTTGTATAGCAATTCCTTATAGTATGTAGTGTCAACTTTTGCAGGAGTTGCATCGAATGGTTCTAAATTGTTATCTCCACCAATTTTAGGACAATTCTTTTGCAAAGTGGTTGCAAAGTTTTTGTTTATGTCTGTGTCATTGTAGATCCTGTTCCTGAAACTATTGCATCTGGCGAATCCAATGGTGTGGCCACCAGAGAGTGCCACAAGGTCCTTGAGGTTCAATCCTTGAGCCTTGAAATTAATAATAAGCTGTGAAAAGCTGAAAAATGGAGGTGGAAGATCCAAGTTTGCACTCTCCTTGCTTGCATTTCTAGCGTCTCTTCTGCCTAATAATACTTCGTACTCAGGACCACCCAACTGTTAACATGACAACACAAAAGCACCATATGCTAATTAGTTGGGATGAAGATTTCATATCCTTATTCATGTCTCACTTTGTGTATAAGTCAATCAGAAAACTTCATTCAATTAAAAAGAAAAATAACAAAAATAGAAATTAATATTTTAATATTATTTTGTGAAGTTTGATTGACTAGGGATATGGAGACAAAAAAATTCTAGGACAGAAAATCTTGTCCAATTAGTTGACCCCAAAAATGTAATCACATTGAATCTAAAAGGTAAAATGTCACATCATACAATTTATTCCTTTTGTTTTTTATGTCTCTTCCTCTCTAATATGGGAGAGGATCCCAATGCTAATATAATCAGATGTTATTTTTGACTAATTGTTCATGAGGATATGTAAGTGATTGGGAAATTCATTTTTTCTCTAAATATTAAGCTAGAATCAATTTGGTCTAAAAAAACAAACAAATTCCAAATTGGTTTACAAATATTTAAAATGGTTAGGAATAATTAATCCTAAAAGCTATTTTAACACACATTGATTGAGTTTTTAACCATTAATTTGGATTTTAAAAAAAATTGAGTTGACATATGCAAAAATTTGAAGTAAAATGAAACTTCATTCTTAAAAATTACTTGGAAACACATAGTATATATCCCTTTCACATACCCAGAATAACAAGTTTAAGAAATATAATCTTAAACTTATTTTCATCAAATTTTAAAAGTTTTGATGTTATGGCATAACATTCATATAGGAAAAATAGTTAAAATAATTAAACCACATGGAATATTTGTCCTATAGTAAATATAAAAATATTGATAGGTTGTAATGAAACATTTCTCTTCACTAATACTTACTATAGCTATGGAATCACGAGCAGCTATAGCTAAGATATCTGCACATGACACCACAGAGCCTTTGCAAGCTTTATCAACAACTGCTTTAATTTCATCAACCACATTAAAACTTCTAAGTGAATTAAGATTTGGAAATGCAGTCTTTTCACCAGTGAAAGTAGGAGTATCATCCAGCAAAACTGATCCATCACAACCCTGTAATTACAAGGTTGAAACAAAATGGTAAACTAAACTATAATATAAGTCACATGTCACATATATATGTTCATAATCATATGTTATTCTGTTTCATAGTATCCCAGGTTTTTAATATCCTTATTTGAAAAGAAATATTATGTTATGGATTTAACGTTAAAAAGAACTTGTGTTCATAATGAAAATGCTATTTTTTATTTCTTTGTGACACATAATGAAGTATGGACTAAAGTAAAATTTTGTTGTTGTTGATTTGACTCCTATTATTGGTTTTAGTATATTTAATATTTAACCTTTTAAATAATTATTTATTGGTTTTAATAGTCAAAGTATGATGTAAGGAAGGATGAGTTGAATTGGTATAAAACAGTTTACACGCACCATGCATTAAATTTAAGAGTAAATTACACTCACACCTCCTGAGTTATAATGAAATTATATAAATCATCCCTCTATTATTTGTCCTTACACCAACCACCATTCCCTCATACACAAACTATCCCTAGATTTATACATACATTACACTAACTACCCCTGCATGTTATAAAAGTGTAATATTTTAAAGAAAAACGTGTGATGAATGTAATTAAGTTAAACAAAATATTGTATATTGTGTAACACTTCAAATAGTACAAAAGCGTGTGTTTCTTTATTATTTTTGTGTCATTAAAAATACATTATAAATTTCAAACAAATATTTAAATAACTCTTATACTATTTTATAACGAGCCAAATAATGAAGATGCATTGACTCTTATATTATTTGAATTTGTCTACACAATATACAATATTTTGTTTAATTAATTACACACATTATACGTTTTTTGTTTAAAATATTACACTTTTATATCATGCAAGGGTAATTAGTGTAACATATGTACAAAATTATGGGTGGTTCGTGTAATGACAAAAAAGTAAGGGGTGATTTTTGTAATTTCACTAAAATTCAGGGGGTATGAGTGTAATTTACTCTAAATTTAAATTGACAGTGAATAGCATAAGATGATCTAATAATTAAGATGAAGAGTTTAAGGAATTGAATGAATAAGATTGTGGGTTCGAGTCTCACCCATAACAAATTTAAAAAAATAAAAAATAGAATTTTAAGGTGATTTGATGTAGTGAGAAGGGGTGGAGAGAAGGAGATTGAGAGATCGAGTCTCGCCCCATATCAAATACTAATATACTAACAATTTCCGATAAAAAAAGAATTTGTTAGTAACTTACATTAACAAAACAGTCATGAAAATGCAAACGCAATAAAGATGCCCCATTACGCCTTTCACGAATAATTGCTTGTTGAACCACTGACCTTATAACTGGTAAGGCTTGGGGACAAACTTTTTTATAGAAATTAGGAGTTAGTTTTGAATGGGTAGGGATCATTAATGTGGCTAAAGTGACCATAACAAGAACAAGCAAAGATTGAACATTAGAAGCCATCACTTTGTGTTCTTATGAAGCTTTGACCTAGGTTATATGATTGCTTTGGCTAGGGATATGATTTATATATAGGTAGCCACAAGTCCTCAAGCATAATTCATTAAATAGTTTACTTGCATGAGTTGTTCACTTTTTTATTTTATTTTATTATTGTCTACCTAATAATTTAGTTCATTTTATACAACTGGATTGTGCTCCATATAACATTGCATGCTATGGTTGGTTGGCATCTCAAGTCAATTAAGTGAATAAAATATATTTTTATATATAATTGCATATTGAATATTGCCTCTAGCATGAAGCCATGCATATAGTTCTTTAAATATGATAAAATCATATTTAACTTGTAGAAGATTGTTTCATTAACTACCGCATATCTTCCTTAACTATTTTTTAAACTATTTCCTTAACTTTACGTTGGGAAATTGGGAAGGAGTAAGCTATGAAGATTTTAAAAAAATTAAGGTCCAATAAGTATAAATAACATTGATAAAAACCTTAAAATATTAAGTTAACCAACTTACAAGCTAGACCATTAAATTATTCATGATTAACCAATGTAAAACTTCAACAAACTCAAATTTGATTCCAATACTTTACATGATCAAGTATCATTCTCATTAAAAAAACCAAAAAGAATAAGTAAAAACTTTATTTAATATTTCGAAAATATAACCAATAATTTATAAAGCCAATTCCATAATGTAATAGCATTACATCTGATAATTAACTTAAGTGAAATTTCAACAAATTCTGACTCCAACATATTATTCGACCAAGTAGCATTTTTATGATTTTTTTTTCAAAAGAGATACTCAATTAGAAAAATTATTTAATATTTTAAAAATACAACAATAATTGATAAAAAATTGCGAAGTACTCAAGTTGGTGTCCGAATGTAAGTCTTATGAGAGCCTTAAGTAGAGCCTTAGGTTAAGGCTTTCAGTATTATGTGCACGTTGGCTATGAGTATGAGTCTTAAGCCTTTCATAATTTCTAATTAAGGTGGACATCGTATATTTATATAATTATATTGGCTATTTATTTTCGGGGTTATAAAACAAGTGATCTAATTATTGACAACCCTTGTGACTTCTAAAATAAACTGATCATAGATATGGGTTTAATGAATTGATTCTGAGAGTAGTTAGCTCATAGGGAATAATGAGAATCTTATAAGTTAACACTTTAGGAAGGTTATGGTCCCCCAATACACCAAATCAAACATAATTTTCACTTTTCCCCATCAGAGAGAAAACGAAGGTCCCAAGAGGAATTAAGGATTTGGTTGAGGAAGACCATCGTACCAAAACCTCTATACGAAGGCATACGCAAAGGAACAGATCTGAGAACATGAATTGAGGTATGACATTGAAATCTATGTTTTATATATATGATCGTGAGAATCATAACATTGAAGATCCTAGTATTGATAATTTACCAATAATAAGGAAATTCAAGCAATTCTAACAATTGGTATGAGAGCGTAGGTTTTTGAATTTCATGATTCTTTATTAAGGTTGTTTTCCCCCAATATTTGTATGAACCCTAATTTTAAATTCGAAAATTTATACTTCCGCATTATATTAATAAATTCATGATCATAAAATCAAGATTTATGATTTGATATAATCCCTAATTTTGAAATATGAGGATTTGTTTTATTGATAATGTTGTGGGGATTTGCTGCAATGTGATTTTACTACTCCGTGTTTCCTCATTATACTACACTAGCGTGTTGACAGACACGACATCAACCCGCTTTCCTATCGTTTATAGAGTGTAGTCTACATGCAATAAATGTGTAATGTAATAAATTGTATTACATATTATAATTTGCATATATTCAATTGGAGTAGTTGTTCAATATTAATGAAGTGATGCATATACGATCATGTTCATAATTTAATTATTTATAAGAAAAACTGTCATGTTCCCAAATAAACTGTAATATAAAAACCGCACCACTTAATAGTTTATAGATGAATGAATACTGTACATAGATATTAAGTTATAAATTGTGAAGGGTAAAATAGGTATTTAAAAATTATACCATTGGAAGTTACATGGGAAGTTATTTGAAATTTTCCCTTTATAAGTAGTATAGATAAGTAGTATAGATTACATGCTTTATGTATACTGAAAAGTTAAAATTTGTATAAATTTTATTTGTATATATATATATAATGATGATTTTGAGTTTTACATTTCTTTGTTGTTGGAGAGAGCTCAAAGGTAAACCCTTTTATCCACTTCACTTCAAATTTATAATTCACATTTTTTTTGTTCATTTTGAAATTGAATCTCACTTTACTAAGACACTACATGATTTTCTCAATTAGTGGGAAGGTACTATCATTGTTGTTGTAGATATATTGTTTGATGAAATGCTTGTGTATGTGTGTATGGTGATTACATGTTGAGGTCTTTGAAATTCATATAGTATATGCATATATTATATTTGCGTCACAAATATCCTATTGGAGTGATATATAAATATATGCATTGGTATATAATTGATAAATATGACACTGCATATTTGATTTGGAATTGTAGTATAATATTGGATTTGTTAATCATTAAAGTGATCAAATCTTAATGTTTTAATTCCAAATTGTATCCTTATTATGGACCCATAATGTTTTGTTTTGTCTGATAATTATTTGGAATCATTTGATGTAATATGTTGCCAAAGTAACCTCTGTTGTGGAAATTGATTAAAATTACACAGATGAGTATGAGATTATTTATGTGAATTGTGTTCGGCTCAAAGGAAGATACAATTTGGCCAAATAATAACATACCTGTAATGATAAATGTGTAACAATTATAAAGATTTTTCATGTGAATAATAGTCGGTCAAAGGAAAGGCTATTGTTTGACAGAACTAATTGTTAATATTTGATCATTGCACTAAGAGTATCACTTGCAATTTGATTTTCTCTGTCCAAATACTTGAAATTGAGGTTGTGTTACGTATCTTGTGATAGGTCTATTATGTGAATGTCTTATTTTATATATTACACGACTGTCTTTTTTTTGGATTATAAGATTGTTTGACTTTTTAAGTGAACCAATAGAAATAAGACATCACCAAAGTGACATCTTTTGTGTAAATTGTTCATAATAAATGTCAAATGCTAGTGTGTATATATATTCATTCGAGTATTAATCGGCCCAGAGGAAGATTATTATTTGGCCATATTATATACACACATGTGATGGTAAACATGTGATAATTATAAGGTTTCAAATGTGAATGATAAATCAGTACAAATAATGATTTATTATTTGTCATGCATTAGGATCAATGTTTGACCATTACAACAAGAATTCTATTATCAATGAATATGGAATATCAAACTAATTGTATGTTTGCATTTTTATGCGAATAGTGATCTACCTAATGGAAGATTATTATTTGGCCAAAATTATAAATATACTTGTGGTAATAAATATGTGATAATCATATAGCTTCTCATGTGAATAGTAAGTCGGTCCAAAAGAAAGGTTTATTATTTTAGAGGACTTATTATCAATATTTGATTACTACATTGAGTGTATCACTTACAAGTTGATATTTTTTATCCAAAGACTGAATATTAATGTTGTACAAGGTAACTCGTGATGTGTCCCATTAGATTTTAAGGGTTAAACTTGATGTGAGTTTATTGCAAGAATGATTGCAATTTATTTTGTTATTGTTCTACTGGATGACATCCCATTGTTAGATGGGACGAACTTTGAGGTCTGGAAGGAAGTCATAGAGATTATTTTCGGTTGTATAGATTTGGATCTGACACTTTGTATGAAGAAATCCATTTCTACTCCGAAAAACCTAGATGAGGTTAAAATTGAGAAATGAGAACGCTCTAATCGAATGTGTCTAACGATCATGAAACGCTCTATTCCAAAAGCGTTTTAGGGTTCTATTTCTAAGGGTCAAAATGCAAGGAAATTCCTTGAAGAAATAGAACATTACTTTGCCAAAAATGAAAAGGTGGAGATGAGTAACCTTTTGGCTAAACTCATCTCCATGAAGTATAAAGGCAAAGGGAACATATGGGAGTACATTATGGAGATGTCAAATCTCGCATCAAAACTCAAATCACTTAAGTTAGAGCTTGGTGAAGAGTTGCTCGTGCACTTGGTTTCGATCTCGCTTCCTGCACACCTTGGGCAATTCAAAGTGAGCTATAACACTGAGAAGGACAAATGGTCCCTAGATGAGCTTATATCTCATTGCGTGCAAGAGGGAGAGAGACTGCATAGAGATATGACTAAAAGTGCTCGTTTGGCTTTGACTCCTCAGAATAAAAAAAGAAAGAACAATAAGGGTGTTGCGAAAGGGCCTTCTCTACTAAAGAAATTAAAGAGTAGTGAGGAATTTACTTGCTATTTCTGTAAGAAGCAAGGAAACATGAAGAAAGAGTGTCCTAAATATGGCACATAGCGTGTTAAGAAGGGTAAATTTCTTAATCTTGTTTGTTCTGAAATTAACTTAGCTTTTGTATCCAATGATACTTGGTGGGTGGATTCTAGTGCTACTACTCACATAAGTATCACTATGCAGGGTTGACTGTGGAGCCGACAACCAAGTGATGATGAAAAATTCATCTTTCTGGGCGATGGCAAAAGGGTTGCAGTTGAGGGTATTGGAACTTTTAGATTACATTACGAACTGGTTTTCATTTGGATTTATTTGAGACTTTTGTTGTGCTGTCTTTTAGACGGAATTTAATAAGTGTTTCGAATTTGGACAAATTTGGTTTTTCTTGTTCTTTTCGAAGTAATAAAGTTAGTCTCTATTAGAATTCGAATGTTGTTGGTTATGGTTATTTAGTTGATAATTTGTACATGCTTGATGTTTTTAGTTTCAATAATAAAGTATTGCAAAAAAATTCGAGTAGTACAAAGCGAAAATTAAATGAGAATTCAGCCACTTTATGGTACAAGTGTTTGGGTCATATATCTAAACAAATAATACAAAGACTTGTGTCAGATGAAATTCTTGACCATTTAGATTTATCAGACTTTGAAGTTTGTTTTGAGTGCATAAAGGGAAAACAAACAAAAAAAGGAAATTTGGTGCTGGAAGAGCTAAAGAAGTCTTAGAACTGATATATACGTATATATGTGGTCCTTTCCCTACAACTTCATGGAATGGACAACATTATATTATTACTTTCATAGACGATTACTCTAGGTACGATTACCTATATCTTATACATGAGAAGTCCCAATCCTTGGATGTTTTCAAGTTTTTGATAGCTGAAGTTGAACTTCAACTCGGAAAGAAAATTAAGGTTGTCAAATCTGACCGTTGTGGTGAATACTATGGTAGATATGATGGAACAGGAGAACAACGTCGAGGGCCTTTTGCACTTTTCCTCAGATAATGTGGAATTGTTCCGCAATACACCATGTCAAGCAAACCTATCATGAATGGTGTTGCTAAGCGACGAAATTGAACTCTTAAGGATATGGTGAGGAGTATGATTAGTCATTCTTCCTTACTAGAGTCTCTTTGAGGGGAAACTTTAAAAACTGCAGTTTACATCCTTAATAGGGTGTCATGTAAAGCAGTTAATAAAACCCCATATGAGCTTTAGACTTGTAAAAGACCAAACTTAAAACACTTGCACATTTGGGGTTGTCCAGCTAAGGCACGACCTTATAGGCATGTGAAAGAAAATTGGACTCAAGAACAGTTAGTTGTTAGTTTGTTGGCTATTCTAAACGTTCACGGAGCTATAAATTTTATGATGCTAAAACAAGACTTTTCTTTGAGACGGGAAATGTGAGATTTCTTGAGGAAGTAGATTTTGGGAAGGAAGAGAACATAAGGAATGTTGTCTTTGAGGAAGAACCTGTCACTAATGGTGAACAAGTTCTTGTGCCTACTACCATTCAAGGAACAACTTCGGCATTATAAGAAAATGTTCAGAATATTGTTCCTGACAATCTTCTAGAGCAAGACAACAATGAGGTTCTCCCCGAAGTACCTTCAGAGCAAATTCGACAACCTCAAGAAGTAGAAGTGCCATTAAGGAGATCCACTAGAGAGAGGAGAAATGCAATTTCAGATGATTATATTTTATTTCTTCAAGAACATGAGGATGACATCGGTTTAACAGAGGATGATCCATTGAACCTCTATCAAGCCATGAAAGGTTCTAACTCTCAAAAGTGGATTGATGCCATGAATGATGACATAAAGTCAATGCATGATAATGATGTTTGGGATCTTGTCGAATTACCTGAAGGTGCGAAACCTATAGGTTGCACATGAATATTTAAAACCAAGAGGGATTCAAAAGCTAATATTGACAGATATAAAGCGTGTCTAGTTGCTAAAGGCTACACTCAGAAAGAAGACATTTATTATGAAGAAACCTTCTCTCCAGTATCTTCGAAGGATTCTTTTAGAATAATATTGGAACTTGTAGCTCATTTTAATTTAGAGCTACATCATATGGATGTTAAGACTGCGTTTTTAAACGGTGACATTAAGGAAATGATATATATGGTCCATCTATGGCCTTAAACAAGCTTCTCGTTAGTGGAATCACAAGTTTCATCAAGTTATTACCTCGTATGGTTTTGAGGCAAATAAAGTTGAAGATTGTGTGTACCACAAGTTCAGTGGGAGCAAATTTATATTCCTAGTACTATATGTCGATGATATACTGCTTGCGAGCAGTGATATTGGACTATTGTTTGAGACCAAGAGATTTCTAACAAAGAATTTCGAAATGAAAGATATTGGGGAAGCTTCTTTTGTATTATGCATTCATATACTAAGAGATCGCTCTCATGGTATCCTAAGATTTTCATAAGAAATCTATATTGATAAAGTCCTAGATAGATTTGGTATGAAAGTCAGTAAAACATGAGATACCCCTATAGCTAAGGGAGACAAGTTTAGTCTCGAATAGTGCCCAAAAAATGACCTTGAAAGATAAGAGATGCAAAAGACTCCTTACGCATCGGTAGTAGGAAGTATAATGTATGCTTATGCTTGCACACTCCCCGATATAGCATTCGTCGTGGGAATTTTGGGAAGATATATGAGTACTCCTGGAATGCATCACTGGAAGGCAGTTAAACGTGTTATGTGTTACTTGAACAGAACAAAGGAATACATGCTCACTTATCGGAGGTCGGAGAATTTGGAGATCATTGGGTATTTGGACTCCGATTTTGTGGATGTCAAGACAGCAGACGCTCCACCTCTGAATATGTGTTTGTATTGGCTGGAGGTGCTATCTCTTGGAAGTCTGCTAAACAGACACTCATAGCTCCTTCAACCATGGCTGCAGAGTTTATGACTTGTTTTAAGAGATCAGACCATGACATATGTGTTAGGGTACCGGTCAATCAGAGTATAACACCTAGAGGGGGGTGAATAAGTGTAAGAGGTTACTATGTCCGCTTTTCGAATTTATGCGCAGAGAATCAAGAAACACATAAATATTCAATAATAATCGATTAAATGAAAATATAATCGATTGTCTAGGACTATTTTAATCGATTAAGGAATTGTAATAATCGATTATCTGGAGCAGAAAAACCAGAAACAACAGCTTGTAAAATATGGTTACTAGGTAAACAAGCTACCCAAGAATCATGCAAATTCACACTATGATATCACAAACAGCACACAACACTGATACAAATATCAAAGACTCAATATTTACTACCAAAGATCCAATCTTTCAAGATAAAGAATTGCAATACTTAATGTGCTTGAAAACAGTAAAAATATTAGGGAAAGAGAAAGAAGAACAATAAATTTCATCCTGGTTCGTTCGCTTGTCCACTGGCAAACTACATCCAAGCCTCCCCTTCTGATCTGGGAGATTTGCTTCACTATATTTGAAAATGTTCTTTACACACACACTTCCAAATTGAGCCTTTCCTACTTGTTATGCGAACCCTATTTCGCCAAGCCTTGACTTCCCTCTGTTCGCAAACGGTTGCCAATCTTGCTACTTGATACGCCAAACAAGATAATCAGTGAAGACTATATCCAACCAACCTCAACTAGCCGATATTACAACTTTCTTTAAACCTTAGAGACTTACAACTAAAGTTTACAAGAAAACAAGCTTTTGAAAGAAACTCTTAAAGAAGAGTTCTTTGGCTTACACAAACCACTAACAACCCATGAGATGATCTACTCACACTCACTCACAAGGGTATGGTAAATCGATTATAACTGCCAAGAATAAAAAGCCCAGAGCTACTGGAACTTTATTTAATCGATTAAAGGGTTTGTGCAATCAGAAACTATAAGTTTTCTTGGTTAAGAATAACCCTCCAAAATAGATAGTTACATAGTGTGATGCATGATTTTCGTAGCAAATATATTTTGATGCAACCTACTAAAATGAAGAATGATGACTCTCAAAAACAGATTTTTAAGCAAACTTACGAGCGCGTGGGACGATCATCATTTGGGTTACCTAACCTAGACTCAAAGCTAAGAAATCATCTTAGGAGTTCTAGAAAAATTAAAAACCTTCCTAAAGTCAGAGTCTTGGTCATGTTGGATGTTGATGCGTCCAGTGTTCAAGCTTTTCAGGTAGGCTTTGTCTTCTTCGAAACACAGGCAAGAAACAGATGTTGCAATTTGACTAATACTTGCAATCTCAATCTCCCCCTTTTTAATGATGACAAACCTTGAGACAGTTGAGCTTAGAAACAGCTTGATGATGGACTGATGTTATGATTGCAGCGATCAGAGTAGTCAAAAGCTTTGCCAGCTCCCCCTCAACTTAATATCCCCTCATTCCGTGCATGAGGATAGTTGGGTTTATGAGTATTAAACTCCCCCTTTTTTTTGAGTTGCAGAAGCATTTAGAGTAATCCTGCAAATACATCAAAATAACAACAACCAACCTTTCTCCCCCTTTTGGCATGATCAAAAAGGTCATTAACCGGACCGATTTGCCAAAGGTAGGAAAGATAACAGTTTATAGATGTATATACAGATAAAACAAGTGAACCATGTGCACATGGTCTATGTATGAACAGTTGATTAAGGACAACAATTAATCACTTATTCGCTATAACCGAAAAATAATGGAGAAATTTCTGCAATATTTGTGCTCTATAGCAATAATAGCAGATTTTTATGCAACACATATGGATATATTGTAATAAGACCAGCAAAGGTGTCACATAAAGCAAGTTAATTGCACAAATTGAAAGACAACAACAGTTAAAGTCAAGCAGTCAAATAGTCAGATTATAAACGCAACACAATAATTGTTCAGCCATCAATAGATATAAAGTAGTGGAAAGAAAAACATCAGACATAGCAGACTTAAGGCTAACACGACTCCTACCTAGACTAGTCAACTATCCTAGAACAGGTTCTAACTAGGTTTGTTGACAGGTGGAGGGTTTAAGCCAATAGACATAGTCTGCAGTATGAAAGCAATCCTGTCAAAATCTCCCTGGTCTGGTCATTCTCCCTTTGGATATTAGCAGCAAGTCGGTCGTCCATGTTCATCAACCCTGAGTCCATATTGTCATTCAGTGCTTGAATTCCAGCATCAACTCTCTGATTCAGGCGTTGCTCTAGTGCGTCCAGATGTGCTAAACCAAATGGAGGAGATGCTTCAGGGACCTCAGGTGGAGCTATAGGTTGCTCCTGCTGTGTAGCCGTAGTTTCTTCATCTAAAAGATCCAAGTCAACAGTCGTCCTATAGTCTTCCTGATACATCCAGGTGCTAGTGATCTTGTAGGTGCCCATCTTGTGAATCAAATACTCACCCACCTGATGGTCATGTGTGTTGGTCAGTTTGATTTCAACATCTGAGGTATCGATATCCATATGATCAATAACCCTTGAGATGAAGATCTCGTAGGTAAGTAATCTGGTTGATAAGGTTGCTATGCCAGACATAACTTTCAGAATTTCCGCAGGCCAGTTGACTAGTATCCCTTGTTTAATGGAAAATATCATCTTCAAATCATTTGTTGTTGGCTGTGCATGATTTGTGTTTCGCTGAACTAACATTTATGCAATGACATAGTGTAAGAGACGATTTTCAACCGTAAGAGACCCAACTTTAGTCAGACCTCCTGGTGTGACCTTAACATTGTCTCTCAAACATGATCTATAAGTTGCTAATGCCTCAAAATCATTCGATTGCTCGTTTTCACAATTGCCTAATGGCTCACTAGAACAACTTAAACCACCAACAGCTAAAAATAATTTTTCATCCAGTACAATCAACTTTCCCTTTACCATGGATATATATTGACCATTTTTGTAGACGAAATTTCTGTAAAATTCACTGATTAACGAAGGGTAAAGTTTACCGTGTAGTCCAATGAAGGTGTTGGTACCTTGAACTTCCAGCTCATGAGGGAACTAGAATCCTCCCTCTACCAGCCATGGGACGTCAGCATAACGAACATAAGCCAATTTTATGCCGTGAAATCGAACCAGCCTTGATGCTTGCAATTCAGGGGTGAAGTAGGGGTCCCTTTTCTTAGCGGGTCTGCTTGGAGTTGCAGATGACGAACCTCCTGTTTCAAATGTATGACTTGGATGATTTGCGATGGTCTTCATTCTCTTGGGTCGATGTTCAGCCACATGTGTGGTAGATGAGGTTTAGGTTAGGGTTTAGGTGTGAGAAAGGTGTTTATTATCTAAACAGGCAATAAGCAATGAGACTAAGCAAAAGGAAGACTTACTTTAGGTTGTTCAACGAAAAATGCAGGAAGAATGAGGAACAACACCACAGATTTTCGAGAGAAGGAGGAACAGTGACGGTTCAAAATGCATAACTGTCATATATATTGTCGTCGATAATCGATTAAATGGAATGTTTAATCGATTAACGATGTTTGAATTTTCAAAAATTTGAAGACTGAAGCCCAGATAATCGATTAAGTAAATGTTTTAATCGATTATTTTCATAAACAGAGGCACTTCAAAATTGAGTTTGGGCCTAGGTAATCGATTAAATCAAGCCTTAATCGATTATTTAGACAGAATTTTGACATTTTCAGCATTTTGTGTGTGACACAGTGTGGCAGCTAGACACTCTATAGACTTGGCTGACTTCTAAGTTTAGAAACACATTCACTTAATCATACATGAAAAACAATGTATCATAAGAACATTTTCATTCATAGCATTATAATCACATAAGCACATATTGAGATCAAGCAAGTTGCAAGTTTCTAAAAGTGGCAACCAAAACAAATTAGTTTACATAACTTTGTTCAAGGATTCCTAACTCTCTTCTTAGAGTATGGAATGTGTCCCTTGGCAGGGGTTTGGTGAAAATATCGGCTAATTGTTTGGAAGTTTCAACAAATTCAATCATACAGTCACCTTTTTGCACATGATCTCGAAGGAAATGATGTCTAATTTCTATATGCTTTGTTCTTGAATGCAAGACGGGATTCTTTGATAGGTTTATGGCACTAGTATTATCACACTTGATGGGAATTTGATCAAGCTTTAGACCGTACTCTAGAAGTTGCTGCTTCATCCAGAGGATTTGAGCGCAACACACCCCCGCAGCAATATATTCTGCTTCGGCGGTGGATAAAGCAACGCATGCTTGTTTTTTACTATGCCACGACACAAGTGAATTACCAATCAAGTGGCATGTTCCACTTGTACTCTTACGATCCAACTTGCATCCAGCAAAGTCAGCATCGGAGTATCCTATCTGAGACATTGCGGCATCCCGAGAATACCACAACCCCGTATTTATTGTTCCTTTCAGATATTTCATGATGCGTTTTGCAGCAGAAAAATGTGATTCTTTAGGAGCAGCCTGATATCTAGTACACATACACACACTAAACAGAATATCAGGGCGACTAGCAGTTAAGTACAGTAAAGATCCTATAATGGCCCGATACTTAGTTACCTCAATAGCTTTTCATTTTTCGTCTTTGTCAAGATAGCAGGAGGATGCCATAGGAGTTGAAGCTTCTTTTGCTTTGTCCATATCAAATCTCTTCAATAGCTCCTTAGAATATTTGGCTTGGTGAACGAAAATCCCATTTGTCATTTGCTTAATTTGTAGCCCTATGAAGAACATTAATTCTCACATCATCGACATCTCAAACTCGCCTTTCATAAGGTCTGAAAATTCCTTACATAGAGAGTCATTAGTAGCACCAAATATTATGTCGTCAACATAAATTTGCACTAATAGAATATTGTTTTCAGATTTGGATATGAAAAGTGTCGTATCAACCTTTCCTCTTACAAATCCCTTCTCCAATAGGAATGAACTCAACCTATCATACCAAGCTCTCGGAGCTTGTTTAAGGCCATATAATGCCTTTTTGAGTTTAAACACATGGTTCGGGAATTTGTAATTTTCAAAACCAGGAGGTTGTTTTACATAAACTTCTTCTTGAATGTAACCATTCAAGAAGGCACTTTTCACATCCATTTGAAACAGCTTAAAGTTCATTATAGATGCAAAGGATAACAACATGCGAATGGCTTTCAACCTAGCAACAGGGGCGTAGGTTTCGTCATAATCAATACCTTCTTCTTGATTATAACCTTGTGCCACCAAACGGGCTTTGTTTCAAATAATTAAGCCCGATTCATCTAGTTTGTCACGGAAGACCCATCTAGTGCCTATGATCGAATGATCTTTAGGCGCCAGGACTAAATCCCAGACATTGTTACGTTCGAACTGGTTTAGCTCTTATTACATAGCTAAACCCCAATGTTCGTCTTCTAGGCTTCATTAACATTCTTTGGCTCAATTTGAGAAACAAATGCAACGAAATGACAAATATTATTTAGTGATCTTCGGGTTACGACTCCCAAAGATATGTCACCTATGACGTTATCAATGGGATGATCTTTCTTGGTTTTCCAAGCTCTTGGAAGATCAGAATTCTCTACACCCTCTTGATTTTCTTGAGTAGGACTTTCAGGTTCTGGATCGCTTGAACATGGTTTCTCTTGTGTACCTTAGACACTTTCAAAAAAATCCTTTCTCTTCTCTTTTGGAGAAGATTCATCGAATTTCACATATACAAATTCTTCAACATGCATTGTACGTTTATTATAGACTCTAAAAGCTTTACTACTAGGTGAATAACCGAGAAAGATGCCTTCATCTTCTTTTAAGTCGAACTTATCCAGAAGTTTTTTTCCATTATTTAAAATGAAACATTTACATCCAAAGACATGCATATGTGAAATATTCGGCTTACAACCTTTTAAAAGTTCGTAAGGAGTTTTTGAAAGTGAAGGTCTTATCAATACACAGTTAATCACATAGCAAGATGTATGTACTGCGTCAGCCCATAATTATTTGGGCACTTTGCTGTCATTCAGCATGGCACAAGCTAACTCCTCTAAAACTCGATTTTTCCTCTCAACAACTCCATTTTGTTGAGGGGTGCGAGGAGCAGAAAATTGATGGTGTATGCCATGTTTATTGTAGAATTTGGCGAAGTGGTGATTCTCGAACTCACCACCATGATCACTTCGAATAAATACTATCTTATGGTTAAATTAATTTTGCAATATTCTGGCAAACGACTTAAAATTTTTAAAGGCATTGCTATTCAAAGATAAGAACAAAGTCCATGTAAACCGGGAAAAGTCGTCAACTACCACTAGAGCATAATGACTGCATCCAAAACTCATTATTTGTGAGGGTCCAAACAAGTCCATGTGAAGTAATTCTAATGGCCTTGTAGTGGATATCACATTTTTAGATGGAAAAGAATTTTTCGTTTGCTTACACCTTTGACAGGTGTGGCAAATATCTTTAGTTTTGAAATTTAATTTTGGCAATCCTACAACAAGCTCTTTTGGCACTATCTTTTCCACATGTCGTAGATGGATATGTGCTAACCTTCTATGTCAGGTCTAGATATCATTCTCATTTGAAATAAGACACTTTGAAAATAGAGAAGTGATATTGTCCAGATTAACCATATAGATATTGTTAGTTCGGTGACCGACGAACTTAACATTATCGTCTATGCCATCATGGATAATACAAAGGTCAGAATCAAAAGATACCTTGTTATCTATATCGCATAGTTGACTGATACTAAGTAGATTGTGCTCCAGGCCTTCAACATATAGCACGTTTTCAACAATTGCCTGAAAAGCATTTCCTACTCTTCCGATTCCAAGGATCTTTATTGTTGTCTCCGTAAGTGACGTAACCCTTGTCTCGGAGTGTAAGATCCAATAATTTGGACTTATCACCCGTCATATGTCTAGAACATCCACTATCGAGATACCAGTGTTGTCCGAGTGTTCGTAGACATACCTGCAAGACACAAATTACTTACTTTTAGGTACCCAATTTATATTGGGTCCTTTCTTGTTAGTAACAGAACCTGGTGCACATTTGGCTACCCACACATACTTGCCACTTGGCACTCCGTGCCGTTTAATATAGAAAGAGCTAGATGTGTGACCATAAACACCACAATAGAAACAAGTAGGCAATTTATGATTAATAACATAAGATTTACTAGTTACATGCTTTCTAAAAGGTCTCTTTTTACTTTTATGTTTGAACCCGAGACCGGTTCTATTTCCTATATTCTTTGATGAAGCAAGTAATTTGTTTAGATTCTGACTGCTGTATGTGAACTTTGTTATTTTATTTTTCAGTTCTTCATTTTCCATTTTCAGTTCACAACAAGTTTCACATACAGGAGTCTCAATAACTTTAGTAGAACACATACATGAAGCACTAGAGTAAATGAGATCAAGAGTTTCATTTTCAAGTTTAAGTTCATCCATTTCATTTTGCATGCTAGCAATTTTCTTTTCATGCAATAAAATAATTCTCTTTTGATCCACATTTACTTTGGCTACTTTCTTAAGTTCTCCATGCAGTTCGACGAAAGCATTATACAGTTCATCATATGTAGGTAAGTTACTTGAGCTAGAACAGGAACTAGAGTCGTAGGAATTTACCTCATTTAGTTCGTTATCCTTAGTAGAAGTACTAGCTTCATTGTCCTTCACCATTAGACAGATCTTTGCGGTTTCCTCTTCTTCAGAGGTGCTTGTTGTTGAACTCTCTTCAGGGACATCCCAAACGATGTATGCTTTCTTGGACTTGAAGTCCCAAGAGGTGTTCTTCTCGCCATCGTCTTTCTTTAGATAAACTGGACATTGAAACTTCAGATGTGCAGCTTTGCCGCATTCATGATACGTGAACTTCTCTTTTGAGTTCTTGTGTTTGAAGGTCGAGTTGCGAGTTTCTTTCCTTTGAAACCTATTTGAGCTTCCTCTCTTCTTTAGAAATTTGTTGAATTTTCGTACGAGAAGCGTCATGGTTTAAGTGTTGATTTCTGAATCAGACTCATCATCATCCTTATCTTCTTGGTCCTGAGAAGTGGATGCTTTTAGTGATATTCCCTTTTACGCTTTTCTGATTCTTCATGTAAGGTCAGGCAACCAAGCTCCATCTCATGTTCTTGGAACTTGCCGAAAAGAGTTTCTAACGCCATCGAATCAAGATCCTTCGACTCCATGATAACAGTCACCTTTGGCTGCCAGTTCCTGTCAAGGCATCTTAAGACTTTGTTAGTTAATTATCCTTTCGAAAAAGTCTTATCTAAGGCAACTAGATGATTTACAATATGAGTAAATCACTTTTGCATATCACCAATAGATTCATTTGGAAACATGCGAAACAGTTCATATTCATGAGTTAAAGCATTCAATCTAGCGCGCTTGACCTCACTAGTGCCTTCATGAGTCACTTGTAAAGTGTCCCACATTTCTTTGGCATTATGACACTGTGAGACTCGAAAGAATTCATCGTAAGATAGTGCGGACGTGATGATGTTTTTAGCTTTCAAATTGTGATGCACTTTTCTTTTCTCATCATCAGCCCACATGCTCTTAGGTTTATCTTTCGTATCACCTTCCACTAAGTATAGTGGTGTGTAAGGACCATTCATAATGGAATCCCAAATGTCGTATCAATGGCTTCTATGAAGATTCTCATCCTCACTTTCCAGTAGGCATACCTCTCGCCACTGAAAATCAGTGGACGATTAATGGATGCACCATCACCGCCAAAAGGATTGGTAGAGCCCATCGTATGATTTACCGAGGATCAACGATCGAAGCAATTAAGCTAGAATAGACGTACTAGCTCTGATACCACTTGTTAGGGTACCGGTCAATCAGAGTATAACACCTAGAGGAGATGGTGAATAGGTTTAAGCGGTTACTTTGTCCGCTTTTCGAATTTATGTGCAGAGAATCAAGAAACACGGAAATATTCAATAGTAATCGATTAAGTGAAAATATAATCGATTGGCTGGGACTATTTTAATCGATTAAGGAATTGTGATAATCGATTATCTATAGCATAAAAACTAGAAACAACAGCTTGTAAAATATGGTTTCTAGGTAAACAAGCTATCCAAGAATCATGCAAATTCACACTATGATATCACAAACAGCACACAACACTTATACATATATCGAAGACTCAATCTTTACTACCAAAGATCCAATCTTTCAAGATAAAGAATTGCAAGATACTTAATGTGCTTGAAAATAGTAAAAATATTAGGGAAAGAGAAATAAGAACATGAAATTTTATCCTGGTTCATTCGCCTGTCCACTGGCAAACTACATCCAGGCCTCCCCTTCTGATCTGGGAGATTTGCTTCACTATATTTGAAAATGTTCTTTACACACACACTTCCAAATTGAGCCTTTCCTACTTGCTATGCGAACCCTATTTCGCCAAGCCTTGACTTCCCTCTGTTCGCAAACGGTTGCCAATCTTGATACTTGATACGCCAAACAACATAATCAGTGAAGACTATATCCAACCAACCGCATCTAGCCAATATTACAACTTTCTTTAAACCTTAGAGACTTACAACTAAAGTTTACAAGAAAACAAGCTTTTGAAAGAAACTCTTAAAGAAGAGTTCTTTGGCTTACACAAGCCACTAACAACACAAGAGATGATATACTCACACTCACTCACAAGGGCATGGTAAATCACAGGATTGAAATAAGGATTGGTGCACTCAAACTTGCACAAATATGAAAAAACTTTGTTTTTTCTAAACAAGAAACCAAGAATGCTTTCTACAAAGCAAGGGTTTTTCTCTCAAGATTTGACAATGAAGAACAGGTGAATATCACACAAGGAACTTGGGATTTCGAAAATTAAAGCCCAAAAACAAGTTATGAAAGTTTGTAAGTTGTTCCAATTGTGAGAGAAAATGGGTCATTTATAGTTTTCTGGTTTCAACAGATTTAATCGATTAAAAGACCTCTTAATCGATTAATAGTTTGAAAATTAGTACATTTCTGTTGAACATAATCGATTAATAAAAGACATAATCGATTATAAATGCCAAGAATCAAAAACCCAAAGCTACTGGAACTCTATTTAATCGATTAAAAATACCTCTTAATCGATTAACGAGTCTGTGCAGTCAGAAACTATAAGTTTTCTTGGTTAAGAGGTAACCCCCCAAAATAGATAGTTACATAGTATGATGCATGATTTTCGTAGAAAATATATTTTGATGCAACCTACTAAAATGAAGAATGATGACTCTCAAAAACAGATTTTTAGGCAAACTTACGAGCGCGTGAGACGATCATCATTTGGGTTACCTAACCTAGACTCAAAGCTAAGCAATCATCTTAGGACTTCTAGAAAAATTAAAAACCTTCCTAGAGTCAGAGTCTTGGTCATGTTGGATGTTGATGCGTCTGGTCTTCAAGCTTTTCAGGTCGGCTTTGTCTTCATCGAAACACAAGCAAGAAACAGATGTTGCAATTTGACTAGTACTTTCAATCTCAATATGGTTGCAAAATTTTGTCATTGGCTTACGTGTAGTCGATGGTATTGAAAGACCACTGAGAATTTATTGTGGCAACAAGTCCGTAGTTCTTTACTCCAACAATAATAGGAGTTCTACAAAGTCAAAATTTATTGACATCAAGTTTCTGGTTGTTAAAGAAAGTAATCAAAACAGACAAATTTCCATAGAAATATAGGGACAAATTTTATGTAGCTGTTCCACTGACTAAGGGTATGGTACCTAAAGTCTTTCAGGAGCATGTTGCTCATATGGGTGTTGTTCCTTAAGATACCTTAGTTCATTGGGAGTCTATATGTTTTATGATTTACTTTGGTTGTTATATACATTTTTATGAATAATAAAGTTGATGGTTTGTTGTTCCATTTTGAATGTGTTTATTGTAATTGTTGTGTTGTAATTAAAGACTTTGGATTGATTTCACTAAAGATTAAAGAAGGAAAAGTTGGAAATAGACATGTTTGATATCACATTGCATGAAATTTTCCATGTCATTCATCCATATTTAATCTATGTCATTAAGTATATTAATATGGTGACCATTGTGGTCGAGTCATGCTTATATGTGATGAACATGCGGTGGTTCCATAATTGATATATGAGATGGACCACATCGTATTAAGGAGAAGTTTAAATATAAATAGCATACAGAAGCGCGCCTAAAGAATATGTGATATAACATGAATCCCGAGTGGGAGATTATTAGAAATTCATAATTTCTAATTAAGGTGGACATCATATATTTATACAATTATATCGGCTATTTACTTTCGGGGTTATAAAACAAGTGATCTAATTACTGACAACCCTTGTGACTTCTAAAATAAACTGATCATGGATATGGGCTTAATGAGTGAATACCCAGAGTAGTTAGCTCATATGGAATAATGGGAACCCTATAAGTTAACACTTCAGGAAGGTTATGATCCCCAATACACCAAATCAAACATAATTTTCACCTCTCCCCATTAGAGAGAAAACGAAGGTCCCAAGAGGATCATTGATTTGGTTGAGGAAGATCATCATTCCAAAACCTCTCTATGAGGCATATGCAAAGGAGCAAATATAAGAACATGGATTCATGTATGACATTGAAATATATATTTTATATATATATAATTGTGAGAATCATAACATTCAAGATCCTAGTATTATTAGTTTACCAATAATAAGGAAAGAGTAAATTACACTCACACCCCCCTGAGTTTTAGTGAAATTACACAAACCACCCCTCACTTTTTTGTCCCTACACGAACCACCCCTAATTTTGTACATATGTTACACTAACTACCCCTGCATAATATAAAAGTGTAATGTTTTAAACAAAAAACGAATGATGTGTGTATTTAATTAAACAAAATATTGTATATTATGTAGTAAAATTCAAATAATATAAGAGTCAATGCGTCTTCATTATTTGGCTCGTTATAAAATAATATAAGAGTTATTTAAACATTTATTTGAAATTATTAATGTATTTTTTAATGACACAAAAATAATAAAGAAACATTCGCTTTTGTATTATTTGAAGTGTTACACAATATACAATATTTTGTTTAACTTAATTACATTCATCACACGTTTTTTCTTTAAAATATTCCACTTTTATAACATGCAGGGGTAGTCTGTGTAATATATGTATAAATTTAGGGGTGGTTTGTGTAGGAGGGAGGGGTGGTTTGTGTAATGACAAAGAAGGGAGGGGTGGTTTGTGTAATTTCATTAAAACTCAGAGGGTGTGAGTGTAATTTACTCATAAGGAAATTCAAGCAATTCTAACATGAGTTCTTCCATTTTCTAGACTCTTGGTTAATACATTAGTGAGTCTTACAATAATTACATTCTATTTTTCTTATGACACATCACATATTTATATTCTATGTATATATATATTTTATTATATATAATATTATATTAATTATATAAGAATCTTAATCATGTCCACCAAAGTTTCATGTTGGTTCTTTATAATCAGAATGTTGACCTGATAAATTGTTAGAGTCTTTGTGATAAGGATGTATACATTGCAGGTAAAGCCTAAGTCCACCAAAGAGCTTTTAGATAATCCACCACACAACATTCTTATATAGCAATGAGCATGCAGGTAAAGCCTAAGTCTTAAAATTCTTATATTTTTTGATTAATTTTATCTGCATAAAAAGTTGAGAAGAAGATTTATATATTGACAGTGTAATAGTTTTTTACACTGTATTATGTACTATTTGTTTTTAATAATCATTGATTCTTAAATAAAATTAATACAAATGAATAGTTAATAATGCACTTACTGTATATAAATCTTTACACTATCAATATATAGATACTACAATTGCACAAGAATATTGTGGGATAGTTGTCTTGTCTTTTTTATTTATTGATATATATGCCATAATTGCAATAGAGCGTTATATATGCATAATGGACAATGACAGATAATTTTCTTAATTTAATTTTGTCCAAAACAAGTGTTTAATTAGGAGGCATCGCGAGTGGGGGAAATAGATTTGTCATTCTTTTTGTGATACTTCAAGTGTTAAAAACTTGTGATTAGTATAAAAAACAAGATTTATATTATTTTTATGTAAAACTACTATGTTTTCAATAATCATAATATTTTGACAAATTACGTGTAAAGATGCAACCCTTAAATTACGACTTTTCTTTCCTTTTGAGAATTATTAAAGATTTCAAGGTTATTTGTGGACTAAACATGTCGTGTTATATACTACTAGGTTGGTTAGTGCAATAACATGGCTTGCTTAAATAATATTTTAGTTGATGAGAAAGGGAAAAGAATCTTGTAGAGAAATGTTAATAACATGCCTTCCTAATGTTTTAGCCTTTATAAATTTGAGAAATAATTGAAGATTTCATAGTGGCCACTCTTGTGAAATAAACAAAACACTAAGCACCCATTTTGGCATCGTATGAGGAGATATTTTATTCTCATTTTCAAAATAAAATTTGTTTCAATGATATGAATTAGTTTTTATTCATTTTTGAAATACAAAAAAAAAATATTTTTTACTTACTATTTCAAAAAGATATCCCACCACCACCAATATCGTTGGACCCATGCGATCAGGAAGCCTCGAACCATGAGGGGTACCATTGTTAGCGAGTTTTGGGAATATTGAAGAGCTATTGTAAGACATCACACTTGTAAAACCTTAACAAAATCATTTCATGAGTTTTTTCTAATTATAAATTCTTGCATCAATTATCTCATATCCAATGTGAGACTTCACACTTGAATATATTCAATAAACACAGTCAATATACCACAATCAATGACAAAAACTTGTTTATTGTTGCCACTAACCAACACCATGAATACTACCTCGACAACCATTATCGCAATCCCAAATATCGCCACAAATAACTTAACAATAATTATGTCACTACCTCAATCGTTGTTATCACGAACTATAACCATCCCGATCACAAACACCATTTCCTACACTATCGTCGTAACCTCTATCATCGCCGCAATTATTATTGTAGCCAACGATTTGACCACCACCACCATCACTGTCAAATCGATCCCCTAACCATAGTTAGGATTTCTTCCCTATCAGCGTGATACTAAATACACCTATATATTTTCAAGAAACTCGTCTAAAGATTCAAGTTACCTTACACCTCAATATGCGAATATACAAAAAGTAAAAGCACTAAAACCTAGCCTAGAAATCTCACAAAGACTAAAAAGATGTTATGTGTGATTAAGCATGGTTTTCCAAAAATGAATATGAAAGTTTAAGCACAATGAATAATTCTCAACTATCATATCTCTCTCTATGAACCAAAGAAAACTAATAACCTTTTATCACAACAAGAAACTCTCTCAATGTTATGAAAGTTAAGTTTAGAGAAGTATGTGAAAATTCTAACAATTTATTTTTCTTTTCTTGTTTCTTAATGAACACATGGGCAAATCAGATTTTATACAAAAATATTTTCTGTTGGACTTAATCGATTAGCCTGTAGCTTAATTAACGATCCCAATAAAACTAAGATTTCAGCTACTGTAACTCCATTTAATCGATTAATCTCATACTTAATCGATTAACATGTTCCCGTGTTCATTTAAACGATTAACACAAGTTGTAATCGATTAACTACGTTGAAAATTATTTTCTTTTATGCATGATGAACCTTCTATATGATGTGTATATGCACGATACATGATTTTGAAGATATATGTGATAAATTCAATTTGATGAACTAAAATCATTTTATCACATGTAAATGCATGAGCATGTCAAACATGTATGAATGTATGCAAGTCTCCTTTTAGTTAGATTCAATTTCAGACTTTGTTAGACTTCTATCTTAGGTTCACCTAGCCTAGACTCTACCCAATCAATCATCTTAAGACTTCTAGAAATATAAAAATTTATCCTAAGTCTAGTGGATTGATCTTGAATCTTGACCTTGTTGTTTGTTGAGTTGCTCGTGTCATCAAGCTTGATTATCGGCCTTTCTTTAATCTTGTCTTATCCACGGCTTTTCCTTGCTTTCATCAAAACAATATAATGATGCAAGTTTCATTTCCATCTCCCCAATGTGATGATGCATGCTTGCATTCTCAATCTCCTCTTCTTGATGATGACAAATGACAGATAAGCATTTGCGTGTCTCATGTGACACCCTAAGTTTAATTTTCCTAAAACTTTGTAACTAAGGAAAATCTGGGGAATACTGCAGGATTCTCGCTTGAACGAGAGTTGGCTCGTCGGGGCGAGGGAGAGTGTGTTGACACTGAAGGATCCTCGCTTGAGCGAGAGTGTCAGATCTGAAATTTTAAAAAGGCGGGATTTTCTCGCTTGAGCGAGAACCCAACGATTTCACTTTAAAATAGAAACCCTCAAACACATTTAGGGTTAGAACTTGAGAGAGAAGAGAGAAGGAGGTGATTTTGGGAGCAATGACTCGTGGGAATCATCTAGAAGCTTGAGAAGAGGTAAATCTCTTGATTCTAACTCTCCTTTGTGAAGATGGTGATCTTTCCCAACCTATGGCTAAGGTTTTGATGATGCTCACTATGTCATCAAATGCAAAAAGAAGACTAGCAAATCAAAAGTCAAAGAAGCTCATATGTGTAGTCTAAGTCTTCTAGGTAAAACAATACTTAATCTTAAAATCTCTTAACTATACGATAAAGGCTAAATTCTGAAAAACTCATGCATAGAACCAAGATCATTTGCACTAAAGCATAGGTGTTCTGTTTTTAAACAGTGTAATCGATTACACTACTCTGGTAATCGATTACATATTGATAAACTCATCAGTCATGTACATTTTCCATGATGTAATCGATTACACTACTCTGGTAATCGATTACAGGTTGATAAACTCATCAGACCTGTACATTTTCTATGATGTAATCGATTACACCATAACCGTAATCGATTACAACATATTAAAAGTACCAGATATGTACGTTTTACACATTGTAATCGATTACACCATGTTTGGTAATCGATTACATAAATCCGTTGAGTTTTGTATTTTAAATTTTTACATGATGTAATCGATTACATATACTTGTAATCGATTACAACATATTAAAAGCATCAGATACGTGCATTTTTTCACATTGTAATCGATTACACAATGTTTGGTAATCGATTACATCAATCCGTTGAGCTTGTTTTTGAAATTTTTAACTGGTGTAATCGATTACACCATATGGTAATCGATTACACATACCAGAACAGTATATTGGTTCTGTTTTGAATGAACTGATGTAGCTCTTAATTTTCACAAACTCATACTGGTTCATGTGCACGAATTAAACACTATAAATAGGTGTTCTATGACTTGTTTTTCAACACAATTCTGAATACAGCTTTCATACTCACAAAGTCACAAAGTTCTCATAATTTTTGTCATTCATTCATAAGTGTTAAGACTTTGATATCAATTTTCATATCTTTCCAATTCTGGAAATTATTCAAAGTCTTAAGCATAAACAAAAGCCTTTATCCAAGTTATTTGATTCTAAATTAAGTGATCATTTAGTGAGTGATTCAATCCTTAAAGTTTCAATTACTATTAGAAAGTCACTCATTCAAAAGCCTTGTAAAAAAACCATCTCAAGAATACAAGTTAGTGTCTTGTAAATATTTCACCAAGTGTGGTGAAGTGCAGTATATTGTGAAGAACGGTGTTAGCCTAGTGCCTAGTGGAATAGGTGAGTAGTCTTGGAAGAAGACGAAGAAGGTGTAACATTGGTTCTTGCAATAGTGGAAAAATCTTCTTGGTAACAAGAAGGACTGGACGTAGCCTTCAGATTGAAGGTGAACCAGTATACATCTTGGTGTGATCTTCTCTTCCTTAACTTTTTACATTTTGCATTATCTTCTACTTTTACTCAACTATTTTTGTTTAATACTTCCGCTCATAAACACTCTCTTTAACTTGCAAAGTTTTATAATAAAAGTAGAAAAATTCAGTTTAAGTCTCTACACCTAATTCACCCCCCCTCTTAGGTGGCCAAATATCCTAACAATTGGTATCAGAGCTTAAGTTTAGGTAATTTTCTCCTAAGATCCTAACTATGGCCTCAAAACAATATCTAGGAGAGGGATCCAATATAAATCGTCCACCTAAATTTAATGGTGAACATTACGATTTCTGGAAAATTAGGATGAGAATCTTCATTGAGTCTCAAGACTTAGAAATTTGGGACGCCATTGAAAACGGTCCCTTTATTCCAAGTCATCTTAGTTGTGGTATAGTAGAAACAAAACCAAGAAGTGTTTGGGATAATGAAGATAAAAGAAAAGTTCAATATGATCTAAAAGCCAAGAACATTATAACTTCGGCTTTGGGAATGGATGAATTCTTTAGAATCTCAAATTGCAAAACTGCAAAAGAGATGTGGGAAACCTTAGAGACCACCCACGAAGGAACAGATGAAGTTAAGCGTTCAAGACTCAATACTCTGTCACAAGAGTATGAACTCTTTAGAATGCTTCCTGGTGAGAAAATACAAGACATGCAGAAAAGATTTACCCACCATACTAACCATCTCATTGCCTTAGGAAAAGACCTATCTACTAATGACTTAAACTTAAAAGTTCTTAGGTCCCTAAATAGAAATTGGCAACCCAAAGTTACTGCCATATCAGAAAAGAAGAGTCTGTCTAAAATGTCTCTTGCAACCCTCTTTGGTAAATTGCAAGAACATGAATTAGAATTAGGGAGATTAGAGCAAAATGAAGAAATAGAAAAGAAACACAAATCAATTGCTCTAAATACTGTCACTAAAGATAGAAATAGTGATATTGATGACGATGAGGACATGATTCTTCTAGCCAAAAGATTTAACAAATTCTTGAAGAAAAGCAAAAACTTCAAGAATAACAAATTTTCAAGAAAAAATGAAAATTCCTCCTCTCAAAACATCACTTGCTTTGAATGCGGCAAAAATGGCCACATAAAAGCAGATTGTCCTACTCTTAAAAAGATGGACAGCTATAGCAAGAACTTCAACAACAACAAAGTCAACAATTACAACAATAAAATAAAGAAGGCTTATATAGTTTGGGATGACAATGATATAAGCTCATCATCTGACTCCGACAATGAAGAGAATGCTCAAATAGCACTAATGGCTTCACACCAATCAGAAGATGAACTTGATGAGGTTAGTAACTCTTTTGAATTACATAGTTATGATGAGTTACAAGAAGCTTTTAATGAATTGCATGATGAATTTCTAAAGCTTTCTAAAATATGTTCTAAACAAAAGAAAACCATTGTAGAATTAGAAAGTAAAGTCAACTCTCAAAACAAACTCACTAGTTGTAATAAATGTATAGAAAAAGAATCCAAAATACATGTATTAACAAATGAAATAAACACTTTAAATAGGAGCACTAAAAACTTGGACAAAATCTTGTTGAATCAACGCCCTTCAAATAACAAAAGAGGGATTGGTTATTCTCCTAATAATAATAGTGGCCAAAACAAAACTGTCTTTATAAAGGAAAGTGTTAGTAAACTTCCTTATGTTAATGAAAGGGCTATACTAAAATTTAAGAACTCAGATTTCTACACTTCCCCCAAAATTTTTAAAAGTAATAACTTGATCTATAAGTATACATGTAATTATTGTAATCATCATGGTCATACTCCTAACAACTGTTATGTTAAAAATTATGGAGTAAACAAAGGTAAATTTGTATGGGTTGAGAAAGGCACTAACATAAAAGGACCCAAATCACTTTGGGTACCTAAATCTAAAATATAAATTTATTTTGTAGGTATGCTTTGGAGCAGAAAACGATCTATGGTACCTAGACAGTGGCTGCTCAAGGCATATGACTGGTGACAAATCAAAGTTCAGCTTTATTCTACCAAAAGATGGATTTGTCACATATGGCGATAACAATAGAGGTAAAATTTTAGGAATTGGAAGGATTGGTAAACCTCCACATGTTACTATAGAAAATGTCTTATATGTTGATGGCTTAAAACATAATCTTCTTAGCATAAGTCAACTATGTGATAAAGGCTTAAATGTCATCTTTAAGAAGGACTTATGTACTATAGAAGATAGCAAGACGCATAAGACTAAACTTTTCGGAAAAAGAACAAATAACATATTTATGATTTCCTTAAGTGACCAATCATTAAAAATCAAATGTTTATCTGTCAATAATGATGATGCATGGTTATGGCATAGGAGATTTGCTCACATTCACATGAATCATTTAAACAAATTAGTAAAACATGACTTAGTCATTGGCTTGCCTAAAAAGAAATATGTTAGTAATAAATTATGTGTTGCATGCCAAAAGAGTAAATTAAAGAAAACTTCTTTTAAACCTAAGCATATAGTTTCTACTAATAGGCCATTAGAATTAATTCATATGGATCTATTTGGCCCCTCTAGCATTAAAAGCTTTGGAGGAAATTACTATGGTTTTGTTCTAGTTGATGACTTTTCTAGATATACTTGGACATTCTTGTTAGTTCATAAAAATGAAGCTTTTCATGTTTTTAGAAAGTATGCCAGTCGTGTTCAAAATGAAAAATCCATGAAAATTACTTCTATAAGGAGTGATCATGGTGGAGAATTTCAAAATGCTTTATTTGAAGAATATTGTGATGAACATGGAATTTCACACAATTTTTCTGCACCAAGGACTCCACAACAAAATGGTGTTGCGGAACACAAAAATAAGCTTTTAGTAGAACTAGCAAGAAGCATGATAAATGAAACCAATCTGCCCAAATACTTTTGGGCTGATGCTATTAATACTGCTTGCTATGTGTCCAATAGAGTGCTAATAAGACCTCTTTTGAAAAGGACCCCTTATGAACTATATAAAGGTAGAAAGTCAAATATCTCTCATTTGCATATTTTTGGGTGTAAATGTTTTGTTCTTAACAATGGAAAGAGTAAACTTGGTAAATTTGATGCTAAAGCTGACGAAGGAATCTTCCTTGGTTATTCACTCACAAGCAAAGCCTATAGAATTTTTAATAAAAGAACTTTAACCATCGAAGAATCTATACATGTTTCTTTTGATGAATCTAACCCTTCTATGGAAGAAAAAGTTGTTTGTGATGATCATGACAGTGATTTACCAAGCACCTCTCAAAATGAAGTCACAAAGTCAATGGAACAACTCAACCTAGAGCAAATGATGAAAGAAGAAAAACTACCTCATATCTCTACTCGAGAACACGATGGCCTTCCTCAAGAATGGAGAACACACCGAGATCATCCAATTGACAACATCATTGGTGACATCAATAAAGGGGTAACTACTCGACTTAGTCTTAGAGATGCATGTCTTAACATGGCTTTTGTTTCTCAAATAGAACCTTCTAAGATAAATGATGCTATTGATGATGAACATTGGATGATTGCTATGCATGAAGAGTTAAATCAATTTAAAAGAAACCAAGTATGGGAACTAGTCCCTAGACCTAGTAACAAGCAAATCATAGGAACCAAATGGATCTTTAGAAATAAATTAGATGAAAATGGCATAATAGTTAGAAACAAAGCTAGGTTGGTAGCACAAGGTTATAATCAAGAAGAAGGAATAGATTATGAAGAAACCTTTGCTCCTGTGGCTAGACTAGAAGCCATTAGATTTCTCTTAGCCTATGCATGCTCATTAGACTTCCAACTTTACCAAATGGATGTTAAGAGTGCCTTCTTAAATGGATATATAGAAGAAGAAGTGTATGTCAGTCAACCCCCTGGTTTTGAAGACCATCATCATCCCACTCATGTTTATAAGTTGAAAAAGGCTCTTTATGGGCTAAAACAAGCCCCAAGAGCATGGTATGATCGTTTAAGCACTTTTTTGTGTAACAAATGCTTTTCAAAAGGAAAAGTCGATACCACTCTTTTTATCAAAAGACTTGATGATCATACTCTGCTTGTGCAAATTTATGTTGACGATATCATTTTTGGTTCCACAAATGAATCTTTATGTAGTGAATTTGCAAACATGATGCGGGGAGAGTTTGAAATGTCCATGATGGGCAAATTAAACTTCTTCCTTGGTTTGCAAATTAAACAAACGAGTAGTGGAATCTTTATTAGTCAAACTAAATATTGCAAAGAGCTTTTAAAGAAATATGAAATGGACAGTTGTAAAGAGATAGCCACACCTATGGGTACTAACACATATCTAGATCAGGATTTATCAGGTAACCCCATAGATATAACAAAATATCGAGGCATGATTGGCTCTTTGCTGTATCTTACTGCTAGTAGGTCTGATATTATGTTTAGTGCGTGTCTATGCGCTAGATATCAATCCTGTCCAAAAGAGTCGCATTTGACTGCCGTAAAAAGAATCTTAAAATACTTAAAAGGAACTTTGGATGTTGGTTTATGGTATCCAAAAGGCAGTCTATGTAATTTAATTGGATATACTGATTCTGACTTTGCCGGTTGCAAAACCGAAAGAAAAAGTACTAGTGGTACTTGTCACATTTTTGGCAATGCATTAATTGCTTAGTCCTGTAAGAAACAAGCTAGTGTAGCCTTAAGTACCGCTAAGGCAGAATACATTGCTGCCGGTAGTTGTTGTGCCCAAGTTTTGTGGCTAAAACAACAACTATGTGACTATGGTATTGACATAGGCTGCATTCCCATTTTGTGTGACAATACAAGTGCCATTAATATCTCCAAGAATCCTATAATGCACTCTAGAACAAAACATATAGACATTAGACATCACTTTCTAAGAGACCATGTTCTTAAGCAGGATGTTGAACTTAAGTTTGTTGACACACATGCACAAATGACTGATATTTTCACAAAGCCTTTAGGAAAAGAACCATTCTTCAAAATTAGGAAAGAGCTTGGTATTTTGGCTGAAAAAGAATTAAGTTAAATTATGAATGATTTTCTGCATATTATCCTTTCATTATTATGCTTAATCTGCTATTCCTAGTCTCCTTTTTGATAATGTCAAAAGGGGGAGAAAAGGGTATGTTTCGTTTGTTCAAATTTATTTCAGGCATAAAATATTTTCACAAAGATATGCAATAAGATCTAAAGACAGGGGGAGAACTACTAAACATGAATCAACTGTCAAGACATAGTTTGCCATCATCAAAAAGGGGGAGATTGTGAAGATGGTGATCTTTCCCAACCTATGGCTAAGGTTTTGATGATGCTCACTATGTCATCAAATGCAAAAAGAAGACTAGCAAATCAAAAGTCAAAGAAGCTCATATGTGTAGTCTAAGTCTTCTAGGTAAAACAATACTTAATCTTAAAATCTCTTAACTATACGATAAAGGCTAAATTCTGAAAAACTCATGCATAAAACCAAGATCATTTGCACTAAAGCATAGGTGTTCTGTTTTTAAACAGTGTAATCGATTACACTACTCTGGTAATCGATTACATATTGATAAACTCATCAGTCATGTACATTTTCCATGATGTAATCGATTACACTACTCTGGTAATCGATTACAGGTTGATAAACTCATCATACCTGTACATTTTCTATGATGTAATCGATTACACCATAACCGTAATCGATTACAACATATTAAAAGTACCAGATATGTACGTTTTACACATTGTAATCGATTACACCATGTTTGGTAATCGATTACATAAATCCGTTGAGTTTTGTATTTTAAATTTTTACATGATGTAATCGATTACAAGTATATGTAATCGATTACAACATATTAAAAGCATCAGATACGTGCATTTTTTCACATTGTAATCGATTACACAATGTTTGGTAATCGATTACATCAATCTGTTGAGCTTGTTTTTGAAATTTTTAACTGGTGTAATCGATTACACCATATGGTAATCGATTACACATACCAGAACAGTATATTGGTTCTGTTTTGAATGAACTGATGTAGCTCTTAACTTTTCACAAACTCATACTGGTTCATGTGCACGAATTAAACACTATAAATAGGTGTTCTATGACTTGTTTTTCAACACAATTCTGAATACAGCTTTCATACTCACAAAGTCACAAAGTTCTCATAATTTTTGTCATTCATTCATAAGTGTTAAGACTTTGATATCAATTTTCATATCTTTCCAATTCTGGAAATTATTCAAAGTCTTAAGCATAAACAAAAGCCTTTATCCAAGTTATTTGATTCTAAATTAAGTGATCATTTAGTGAGTGATTCAATCCTTAAAGTTTCAATTACTATTAGAAAGTCACTCATTCAAAAGCCTTGTAAAAAAACCATCTCAAGAATACAAGTTAGTGTCTTGTAAACATTTCACCAAGTGTGGTGAAGTGCAATATATTGTGAAGAACGGTGTTAGCCTAGTGCCTAGTGGAATAGGTGAGTAGTCTTGGAAGAAGACGAAGAAGGTGTAACATTGGTTCTTGCAATAGTGGAAAAATCTTCTTGGTAACAAGAAGGACTGGACGTAGCCTTCAGATTGAAGGTGAACCAGTATACATCTTGGTGTGATCTTCTCTTCCTTAACTTTTTACATTTTGCATTATCTTCTACTTTTACTCAACTATTTTTGTTTAATACTTCCGCTCATAAACACTCTCTTTAACTTGCAAAGTTTTATAATAAAAGTAGAAAAATTCAGTTTAAGTCTCTACACCTAATTCACCCCCCCTCTTAGGTGGCCAAATATCCTAACATCCTTCTCCCTTTCAAACTTGTTTTGGGTGGTTGGGATCTCTTCTCAATATGTGAGAAACCATGGAAACTCATCCTTTTGAGTTGTGGTTCGTTTTATGTTGTTTTCCTCTTGTAAAACTCTTGGTTGAGAGTTGGTATTCAAAGATGGGGATGGTTTGTGGGTTGGTTCATGAAAACTCCAAAAACCCTAAAATGAAAATGTGGTTAAAGAGGGAAATGGGTAAAATGTTAGAGGTAGAAGATGAGTATGTGCTCTAATGTTGAAATATGAGATGAATATGTATGCTTTAGATGTTTGGAACCTCTTAATGAAAGTAGTTTGGTAACATTGAAAATGTATGAATATTTTGTATAGTTAAAGATGAACTATGAGTTGTTATAAGTTGTTGTGAATAAATTACTGACTTTGTTGTTGTTTGGTGGGATGAGGAAAGATCCTAAGGTTGGAAGCGGTAGCGAAGGAAACTTGTAAGGTTACCCAAGAACCGACCCAGTACGCACTAAGGTAAGGATAAGTCTTTAATTAGCACATCTTATTGAAAGAATGTGTGGAATTGTTGTTTATGAATTGATGGTGAATCAATGAAAAAAAACTTATTTTCAGCCGACCATGACTGGTTAGCGACTCTGGCTCAAGTGATGTAGTAGTGACTGACTTGCCCTTAGTGGTATTGGCTATTCGTAGCAGTGACTGACTTGCCCTTTGTAGTATTGGCTCGTTGAGCAGTGACTGACTTGCCCTTAGTGGTATTGGCTATTTGTAGCAATGACTGACTTGCCCTTTGTGGTATTGGCTCATTGAGCAATGACTGACTTGCCCTTAGTGGTATTGGCTATTCGTAGCAGTGACTGACTTGCCCTTTGTGGTATTGGCTCGTTGAGCAGTGACTGACTTGCCCTTAGTGGTATTGGCTATTTGTAGCAGTGACTAACTTGCCCTTAGTGGTATTGGCTATTTGTAGCAATGACTGACTTGCCCTTTGTAGTATTGGCTCGTTGAGCAATGACTGACTTGCCCTTTTGGTATTGGCTCGTTGAGCAATGACTGACTTGCCCTTAGTGGTATTGGCTCGCTGAGCAATGACTGACTTGCCCTTTGTGGTATTGGCTCGTTGAGCAATGACTGACTTGCCCTTAGTGGTAGTGGCTATTTATAGCAAGTGACTGACGTGCCCTTGTGGTAAGATAAATGAACCAAGATAAACATAATCGAGATAGATGAATATGAAAGGAAAGGATGGGATTTACGTATGAGAATGATGAATGAGATAACGATGAGTTTGAGTTTAATGCGGAACGTTGAAGAAAACAAAGTGAATATATGTTGAAGCATTATTTATATGTCATGATATAACTGTTTATCTAACTTTATTGAATGTGGATTATCTTATGATTATGTTGGGTTATGACTTACTCCTTTGTGTTTTCTATGTATTGGTTTATGATAATCCCAATGCAGGTAAATGGATGAATTAGAGATACTTGATTTGGAGCTTGGGAGCTTTTGAATCTGGATTCTTTTATTCACCCTTTTTGTGTCATAACTGACTAAATGATATTTTGGATAATTGAAATTCTGGATATTTGTAACTCTGGATATTTGTAGCTATGGGTATTTTGGAAACCCATAGCTAGTTGTATGTGGTAGTTACTGGGAGACATTAATATGAATTACCTTTTTCTGCAATTAAGAAATGGATGATCTAAAATGTTAAAGGAAATATATGTATGATGTAACATGGGAAATCAAGCATAAAGGATTAAAATAAGGAAAAAAATTCAAGTGTAGAATTTGAGTCCTTACATCTCATTGTTTGAAAGCTTGATGACAGTCAACTTAGTTTTGTGATTGTTATGAACTTTGATGCGCTGCTCCCCCTTACTCTATTCTCCCCCTCAATTCTTGCATGAGGTAGTGTTTAGGGTTCTTCTTTCTCTCCCTTTATTTAGGTGGGTAGTATATGCACAATTTGTAGAACTCAAACAATAACTTTCCCCCCTTTTGGCATGAACAAATAGCAATGATATAATATGTAGAATATAGCCAAAAGTAAGGAAAATCTTTAAAATATATTGTATTTAATATATTATACAGTCTCTTAATCGATTAAGGAGTTTGTAAAAATGTGAAACACTAAGAACCGACTAAACTTAATCGATTATGGATGTTGTTTAATCCACTAAACATCTTATATTTTGCACATATATGAGTTTTTGCACTGGTCTTAATCGATTATGTCTGATATTAATCGATTGAGTGTAGTGTTTTTCCAAATTTTCAGTTTAAAGTACATGCAAATTTCATAATTCAATGTACAAAATTATCCATGTCATGATAAAAATATTTTCAGCAGTAAGATCAATGCAAAAGAATTAGGAACAACGAGTCATTCATTGATCAATATATTACAAACCTAGGATGAGAAAAGTACACGATTTCAAAGTAGGCATAAGTAATCATTAAGCATGTTAAACTAATACACTTCAAAGTACAATAGAACAAATAAGAAATTACAATACAATTAACCAAAAGTACATAGACCAACTACTCCTAAGTCTAGAACCTAACTAGGACCTGACACAAACACCCTAAGCTAGACTACACATCAAGAGGTAGTTGCAAAAGGCCACACATGTTTCTAAGGAAAAGGTAAGCAACTCAAACTGGTTTCTGGAAATATCTTCTTCACGCTGGAACTCCGCCATGATTCTATCATTCATCAAATCAATGTGCTCATATGGGCGTTGTTCCATGGCATCCAAGTGAGCCAACCCAAATTAAGTTCCTTAAGGCGTAGTCGATACCTGATGTGAACCTCTTTTGAAGGTTCTTGGTTGGTGTACACTTGACTCACAAAAATAACGTAAAGACAAGATAGAAAAGTATACAACAGAAGACTAAAGTAAAGGATAAAAGAAGATGGTTAAGACTTGAGGTTATATGGGCGCCACAACACTTGAGGTATTGATAAGCCAAAGGTGCGGTTAGCCACAATAAACTTGGTTTCTTGATAAGAACTTATAATCTTGGTTCAACCAAGAAGTTTTGGAGAATATACTCTCACAAAGGATAACAATCCACAATTTTATTCAAATTCAACTTGTTTATTTCATTCTAAATTCGGATACATATAGTGGTTGGATAGCCAAATATGGCCTCCACGTGAAACAATTAAAAACAAAGCATTAAAGAGGCAATCCAACATTGGATACCTTTGACTCATGAACTTAATCCTAAACATGACAAATTCGACTAAAGGTTTAAGACAAGTGTTTATTTGCTACTTTATTACATTTGATGAAAGAAGTAAAGACAATAACTTAGGATTCATATTATAGCTTGAAAAGCCACGACTTGCATGAGTAGCTTGCCTAAGATTCCATTCCTCTATTGATGCCACGACTAGGACTTGAATGCATGGTGAAATTGTGCCTTAACTTGTCCTTTAATTTCTTCACGGTTGTCATTGAAAGATGGACTTAGGATTATTCTCCAAGTGATGTTCAAGGCTAGAGTGATGTCTTCAATTGAGCACATGGAAGAAATAGTGACTTAACACCTCCTTAACGATGTCCACGTCCAAGAATTGATGGGCATAGGATGCCACCAACGGTCATACTTTTGTTGGGCACAAGCATTCCTTCACCAACAGCTCTAGAAACCTTCAATGACCTGCCAAAAATGAAAGCCCATCATTAGAATACCGTTGAGAAAATTTAAAGGAGAATTGGCTCAAGCATTGAAGTATCGGTTGCACTTTGATGCTTCAATTAAGTGGCCATCAGCCAATTTAAGTTCCAGACATTATTTCTGACAACAAATTAAAAATAAAGCTTAAAAGTAAATATGCCAACTGTAGGTCAAAGTTTGACCCAAGCATTTATTGTAGAAATTAAAAATGAACCACACTAAGTGATGAGTATGCCTGACTCGATCAGGCCATCGCCTAGCGCCATGCTTGGTGCGCTAGGTTGGCATGTCTCGGTCAGAAACCTTGGAAGGCCAATTTGGCCCAATGCCTCGGTCAGGCACTATCCCAGCGCCTCGGTAAAGAACTGGCCTAACGTCTGGTGCCTGCCAGCCTTTGGGTGAAAAAAATTGGACCTCCCAAAAGCACTCAACTCCCTTCACATTGCTCGGTTGTTGTGTCTTTTGTTTATCCTATACTCCTTTTTAGAGAGAACTTCTTCACTTTCCTGCATGTTCTCATGAACAAAACTAAGCATAGAGAAGTTAGTTTAAAAATGGTTATACTCACTTTTCCTCAATAAAAAGCTTGTTTAGTCCCCCCTAAGAACCTTTTTGTTTTCACTCTTTTTTTCACACTTTTTTTATCCCCCTTCTTTTTTCTCTTCTTCATATTTTCTTTCTTAAGGTCTTTTTTTCCTCACTCACTTGGTGTGATGACAATGGAGAAAGCACCACCTTTCGGTTTTGGTGCATGAAGGAGAACTTATTAAAGCAACCATCATGAATGACACCCTTATCAAACTGCCATGGACGACCCAATAGTAAGTGGCTGGCCTCCATGTCCACAACATCACATAATACATTATCTTCATATTTTCCAATAGAAAATGGCATGTCAACTTGTTTGTCAACAACCATTTCATCCATATCACTCAACCATTGTAGTTGGTATGGAGTGGGGTGTGACTTAGTCACAAGATTAAGCTTTGACACCAATCTTGCACTAACCAAGTTGGTACAACTTCCACCATCAATTATCAAATAACATACTTTACCATCTATCAATCATCTTGTGTGAAATATGTTTGCCCTTTGATTTGCCTCTTGTTCTTTGATTTGGCTTTATAGAAGTCTCCTCACCATGAACAATTATCCTTCGAGAATGATGGCATATACTTCATCATGTCCATCATCTTCCTCATCATCTGAAGTCTCATATTCTGACTCCATCTCCTCATTCTTCATGATCATTCTTCCTTGTAGAGCATTGGGAAGCAATAGCCTAAGGCCTAAGAACTTGAAGTATTTTACATAACGACTTCTCATTTGGTCTCCATGGGTTATTTCCCTTGACTTTTTGAGGAAACCACGACCTCTTTGGCACTAGATGCTTCATCCTTTGATGGTCCTCCCTCCTTCTTGGATTTGTCCATCCACCTTGAAGATTGAAACCTTGAACTAGTAGTTGAAGAAAACTTGGATTTTCTCCTCTTAAATTGTGATTCCACCTTCATGGATTGTTGAACCAAGTCATCCAATTCAACATAATGTTGTAATTCAACAACATCTGGAATTTCTTGGTTTAACCCATGCAAAAATCGAGCCATAGTAGTCTCTCGATATTCTTGGAAATTAGACCTTAGCAAGGCTAGTTCCATCTCTTTTAAGTATTCATCAACACTCTTGGACCCTTGAGTGAGTCTTTGGAGATTGTTATGAATATCCCTTTGATAAGAATTTGGAACAAACCTCCTTCTCATTATTAGCTTCATCTCTTCCCATGTCTCAATAGGTTCAACATCTATCATTATCCTCTTCTTTTGAAGTTGATCCCACCAAATTAAGCATACTCATTGAACTCTAAGGACACCACCTTAACTTTCTTCTCTTCACTGTATCATTTACAGTTAAAGAGTTGCTTAACCTTCAACTCTCATTCTAGATAAGCCTCTGGATCATTTTTTCTAATAAAGGTTGGAACCTTTATTTTGATCCCCTCTGACCTCATGCATTCTACATTCTCCTCACTTGAATGGCCACGCGGGTTATACTCAAGTCTCCTATCATACTCCAATATTATTTCCTCTATTTGCCTTTTAATGGCTTGGAGTTGTACTTGCATTGTTGTTGTTCTAGGAGACAATGGTGAACTACTCCTATTGGACACTTTTGCTTCCTCACTAGTGTTTCACTCAAAATATTTGTGTAAGATGTGTATCACTAAATTCTCCACGATTTCCTTGAATAAACCAAACAATCAAGAAATGATCGAAGAGTTCTTATGAAATAAAGACACCTAAGACTTAGAAATCTATGAAATGTAGTGTGTGACTCAAAATGGACCTCAAGGAAAAGACTAGACACTTTGCTTGGAAACATTTGACTTTTGGCCACTTTTTGAGACTTTTGCTCGGGCACTTTTTGATTTTGAACACTTTTGAGACTTTATGCTCAGACACTTTTCAATTTTGGACACTTTTGTTTTTGGACACTTTTTTGACTCAAGAAGAAAGAAAACAATGGACTTGTGTTTCGGCCAAGAAAGACTTGAAAACACCCAGAAAGAGACTAGTTCTGATGCCACTTGATGCGAACCTCTTTTGAAGGTTCTTGGTTGGTGTACATTTGACTCACAAAAATAATGTAAAGACAAGATAGAAAAGTATGCAACAAAAGACTAAAGTAAAGGATAAAAGAAGATGGTTAAGACTTGAGGTGATATGGGCATCACAAAACTTGAGGTGTTGATAAGCCAAAGGTGTGGTTCGCCACAAGAAACTTGGTTTCTTGATAAGAACTTGTAATCTTGGTTTATCCAAGAAGTTCTGAAGAATATACTCTCACAAGGGATAACAATCCACAATTTTACTCATATTCAACATGTTTATTTCATTCTAAACTTTGAATACATATAGTGGTTGGCTAGCCAAACTTGGCCTCCACGTGAAACAAATAAAAACAGAGCATTAAAGAGGTAATCCAACATTGGACACCTTTGACTGATGAACTTAATCCTAAGCATGTTTAAACTTGGCTAAAGGGTTAAGACATGTGTTTATTTGCTACTTTATTACATTTAATAAAAGAAGTAAAGACAAGAACTTAGGATTCCTATTGTAGCTTGAAAATCCACGACTTGCATGAGTAGCTTGCATATGATTCCTTTCCTCTATTGATGTCAGGCTAGGACTTGAATCCATGGTGAAATCGTGCCTTAACTTGTCCTTTAATGGCTTCATGGTTGGTATTGAAAGATGGACTTAGGATTCTTCTCCAAGTGATGTTCATGGCTGAAGTGATGTCTTCAATTGAGCAGATGGAGGAAATAGTGACTTAACTCCTCCTTAATGATGTCATTGACCAATAATTGATGGGCATAGGATGCCTTCTTCAAGATTAGAGTTCCCTTTGATCAAGTTGAGATCTTTGTGAGCCAAATAGCATAGGATGTTGTTTGGTCCTTTTATGTCTAGCTTGCTAATGCTCCAACAGCTAGGACAAGGTGTAAATCCACCATTTAAGCCACCAACTGTCATAATTTTGTTGGGCACGAGCATTCCTTCGACAACAGCTCTGGAAACCTTCAATTACCTACCAAGAATGAAAGCCAAGCATTATAATATCGTTGGCCAAGCTTAAACGAGAATTGGCTAAAGTATTAAAGTGTCGATTACACTTTGATGCTTCAATTAAGTGGCCATGAGCCAATTTAAGTTATAGGCATTATTTATGAGCACAAATTAAAAATAAAGCTTAAAATAAAATAAGTCAATTGTAGGTCAAAGGTAGACCCAAGCATTAATTGTAGAAATTAAAAATGACACACACTAAGTGGTGAGTAGGCTTGACTCGGTCTAGCCATCTCCCAACGCCAAGCTTGGGCGCCTCGCTCAGAAACCTTAGAAGGCCAATTTGGCCCAACGCCTCGGCCATGCACTGTCCCAGCGCCTCGGTCAGGAACAGGCCTTGCGCCTGATGCCTGCAAGTCTCTCTCAGAAATGGTTCCTCAATCAGGAAATGGTTCAGCGCCTGGTGTCTACTAGCCTCGGTCAGATGATTGGTTGGTTCAGTCAGAAATGCTCCACGCCCAGGCCAATTTACCAATATTCCTTCCTTGGTTGCAAACATAAGCTTCATATTGTTTACAGTTGGTTGCGCATGATTTTGTTACACTGAACCAAAATATAAGCAATCAGGTAATGCAACAGCTTGTTCTCAACAGATAACGAACCAACTTTAGTTAATTCACCTGGAACATAGTAATGGGGATCTCTCAGACAATATTTACACATCTCAATGGAGTCGTAAGCATTCCATTTCTCATCTTCACATTTGCCAAGGGGTGCACCATCACTAGACATTATGCTGGAAGTTCGTGTAGAACTTTCGAACTAGAGAAGGGTAGATGCTGTCTTTTAATTCCAAAAATATGAGAGCCCCTTGAACCTCCAATTCATATAGAAACCTGAACTCTAGCTCCACCATCCACGCCATGTCGGCATAGCGGGTATATGTAGGCTTGCAGCTAATAAATTTTGCTAACTGTTGTACTTGAAAAGCAGGAGCATAGAAAGGATCCAAGCCAAAGATGGGGTTGTGTCTAGTACCCGATGATGGAACACCATCACTCTCGTTTCTCACACGCCTAGGTTGGCGAGGAGCTCCGTTTGTAGAGGTTTTAACACGTTTAGGCCTGCTTTCACTCATATTAATCGATATGAACGTGGATTAATCGATTAATTGAAGAAACCGAATTAGGGTTTAAAAGGGGGAAAAATCTAGGTCAATGGATTTTGAGCCAAATTGGTAGTTTAGAGGTTAATAGAAGGAAAGAGATTTGAAGGGTATGCTTGGTACAGAGTTTCAGAACAAAATACAAGGTCAATTTGAGGGAAGAAGACAGAGCATGCAAGGTAATGGGTTTGATATAAGATTATACCTAGAACTGTACTTGAATCTATTATGTGACTGGACTTAGTCGATTAAGCTTTGTGTTAATTTATTAACGGGTTTGAAAATTAGCACATGTTATGTAATGTTTCCCAGTTTAATCGATTAACAGTTGCCTCTAGAACTCATAATTAGTCCAATTAATTGATGAAGGCCTTAGTTAATCGATTATTTTTGAAAAAGTTTGCCCAACTAATCGATTTAGGGAACATATAATCGATTAATTCTATTAGAAAATCATCAGGTAGTCGATTAAAACACAGAACAATCGGTTAATAAGTCACTAAGATAGATTTTAGCATAATTTGGATTAGTCTAAGAGTTTGCTAAGAGACCTCTAGAAAGAACCTATTCTAAATACTAAAGACTTACTAAACCAAAGCCAAAAATAGACAAAAGCACGTCTAATCAAGAAAACATGCTTTTATTGGTTATAAGATATTGTTTAGGATTATCTAGGCAACTTAGCATACATGCAAACATTTAGCATCAAATCGGGCAGAATATATGATAATACAGTAAGGAACAAAACATGCCTAGATATATGGTTACCTCTTTAGATTAACCATTTCCCATCCTTATCAAGATACTAGAAGATTTCCATATGTTAAATTTTATTTGGCCTTTCTTCAAGTTCTTGAATCTTGTCTATCTTATCTTTAATAGAAATACACCTATAAAATGATCCAAATACATTTCCTCTCCTCTCTTTGGAGATGACTTATCAAATATAAAGATTGAATGGACTTTTCAACACATTGGCCATTGGTCTTAAGATTATATTTGACTTTTTTTACTTTTTCATTATTAGCATATCCTAGATATATGATTTTGGCCTTATAAAAGGTTTTTAGGGGGTTTTACACGATAAAACATAGGCCTCACTAGGATTTCAATTTATAATACTTTCTAGAACTTATGATATCACTTTGTCACTTAAAAAATGTAACACTTAGAGTTAAAAAAGACACCTTATTACCTTTGAAGCACGAGATTTCTAACTTTAAGCATTTAACTTTAGCAATTTTGTCCATACGTGACTTTTTCCATTTCCAGAGGCAATAGGTCAATGAAGCTTGATCTTCTCACCTATCATGTGCCTAGAACATTTGTTTTCCAAGTATAATTTGATGTCCATATGTCCTTAGGCACACCTACAAAAACAAGTTTTCTTGCTAGTCTTGGATACCCAAATTATGTTGGGTCCCTTTTTGTTAGTAACCAAGGGAACTTGTCCCTTTTGAATCCACATATATTCTCCACTAAGTATACCATGCATTACAACATTGTAAGAAATAGAAGTATATCTATGTAAACCACAATAAAAGCAAGTAGGCAATTTTTGATGCGACATTTTAGCATAAACTACTTATTTCATATATGACTTCATTTTCTTAGCATGCATGTAACGTAGAACAGATCGGTTACCTACATTTCTAGATGCATCAAGTAAATTGTTTAAGTTGTGACTACTACTTGTGAAGTTTGCAATTTTCTATTTTAATCACAAAATTTCATATTCTTTATGAAATTTCATATTTTAAATTGTCTTTGGGATACTTGCTCTTCTTGATTGAGTCTTTTGCATATTCTTTATTAAAATTTCTGAATCCTCCCTTCTTTGTTAAGGACTTTTTGAATTTGTTGACATGGAGAGACATAATTTCATCATCGGTGTCGGAATCAGACTCTTCATGTTCAACTCTTTCTTCATGACTTCTTGAATGTGAATTTGTGGCTTTGAAGGAGATTCTTTGTATGTTCTTGTCCGTTTATTCATGGAGTGTCAAGCATTCTAGCTCCATCTTATGTTCATGCAGCTTTCTGAAAAGTGTTGCAAGTGACATAGAATCCACATCTTTCGATTCCATTATTGCCGTTACTTTTGGTTGCCATTTCCTATCAAGACATCTTAAAACTTTATTAGTCAATTCACCAATAGCAAACACTTTATCTAATGCAACAAAATGGTTAACAATGTGAGTGAATTGCTTTTGCATATCATAATAGATTCATGTGGAAACATGCGAAATAACTTATACTCATGTGATAATGCATTTAATCTAGCTCGTTTGACCTCACTAGTGCCTTCATGGGTTACTTGTAAATTATCCCACATTTCCTTGGCACTTATACATTGAGAAACCCTAAAGAACTCATCATATGAAAGTGAAGAAGTATTAATATTTTTAGCTTTCAAATCAAGTTGTACTTTTATCTTTTCCTCATTGGTCAAGAGAATTCTTGATTTCTCTTTGATTTCTCCTTCCACCAAGTGTGATGGAATATAAGGTTCATATTGTATGGCATCCCAAATATCCGTATCAATGGCCTCTATGAATATTCTCATTCAAACCTTCCAATAGGCGTACCCCTCGTCACTGAAAATGGGAGGGGGGGGAGATGGGATGCGCTATCACTGACGAAAGGGTTTGTGGAGCCCATAGTAATATATGCCTAGGATCAACGATTTAAGCGGTTAAGCTAGCACTGTCGCACTAGCTCTGATACCACTTGTTGGGTATGCCACAAAACTAATGACACCTAGAGGGGGTGAATAGGTGTAAACATAAGCAAATTAAACGATTCACTATTTATCAATTATTACTGCTCTTAATCAATTAACTCAATATGTGATTAATAGATTAACACCAAGTTTAATCGATTAACTTGATCATTGCGTTCTTGAAAAATAGTTTTCTTGCACGAAAAGATACAACGTTTTCAATTAATATTAGATGCAATCTACTCAATGAATATATGTCAATACGTTTAGCATAATTAGAACATGCAATAAACTCAATAATTAAATCAACTAAAACATGTAAAGCGTATATCAATTAAAAGTAAAGAGATGAGAGATAGATAAAATTAAGACAACAATCTTTTATCCTGGTTCGTATGCGGGTTCACTTGCAAACTACATCCAAGCCTCCCTTTCTGATCTTGAGAGATTTTCTTCACTATTTTAACAATGTTTTACAAACAAACTTTCAAATGCATACAAGACTCACTTCTTGGATATAGAGCCCCTAAGATGGTTTGATCCACACCACTTCTAACGATCAAGCCCCAGCCACTTCTCACTTTCAACCAAGACCCTTGTATATATGAAGAATACAACGATCAACTAACCACAGCTAGGATTTCTTCCCTATCAAGTTGATACTAAACACACCTAGATATTCGCAATAAACTCGTCTAAAGATTCAAGTTACTTTGCACCTCAATGTGCGAATATACAAACAGTAAAAACACTAAAACCCAGCATAAAAATCTCAGAAAGACTCGAAGGATGTTATGTGTGATTAAGCTTGGTTTTCCAAAAATGAATACGAAAGTTTTAGAATAATAGATAATTCTCAACTAGCCTATCTCTCTCTCTATGAACCAAAGAAAACTAATATATTTTTTCTCACATCAAGAAACACTCTCAATGATATGAAAGTTAAGTTCAGAGAAGTATGTGAAAACTCTAACAATTTCTTTTACTTTTCTTTTTTCTTAAAGAACACGTGGGAAAATCAGATTTTATATAAAATTGTTTTATGTTGGACTTAATCGATTAACATGCAGCTTAATCGTTTAACGATCCCAAGAAATCCAATATTTCAGCTATTGTAACTTCATTTAATCGAATAATCTCATAGTTAATAGATTGGTTCTCATGTTCATTTTATCAATTAACACAAGTTATAATCGATTAATTGAGTTGAAAAGTATTTTCTTTTATGGATGATGAACCTTCTACATGATGTGTATATGCATGATACATGATTTTGAAGATATATGTGATAAGTTCAGTTTGATGCACTAAAATCATGTTATCATATGTAAATGCATGAGCATGTCAATCATCACGTCTTTTGCGGTTAAAATGTGGAAAACTCAAATACAGCCCAAATTATGATAAAAATGGTCTTTTAATGAGAGTTATGAGTTCAGAAGTCGATTACGAATCGGGGAAGGTATTAGCATACCGCACGCCCGTAATTAAACGGTACCCTAACTAATTGCATGGATTTAATTTACCCTTAACTTATTAAAATTAAATTTGTTTAAACAAAATATTTATTTTTTATTTTTGTGTCTGACAAGAGTTAATCTTACTCCTTCGTATCAAGAGGTGCAATAGGGAAATTAAGACTATGTAATTCTGGTTATTTAATCATTTTTAATTTGGAATTAATAGTTTGGTTATAGATCTTCTTCCCATTTTCAGATAAGTTAGAGATGACACAAACCTTGACCTTATATAAAAATTCCATTAAAAATCAGTAATAAAGTAGTTTTTATTATTTTTAATATGAAACTAATAACTTAGAAACGGTATTGGCCTCTTCCATTTTTAGAGAAGTTAGAGACAACATGAATCATAAAAGTTTATAACAATTTCATGTTATATAAACATTTATGTACATATTTTATGCAGTAACATATACATGTTTATTATTCTTATAGAAAAAAAGGTACCCATTGACTAAGATTGTATGAAAAACAAGTACCCATTGAAATGCTTTCTCTCAACTTCAACATACCTTCTCATTATCTTCCTCACGATTTTAACAAGCCTCTCAACCAAATCCTTCATCTCATGTGGTCCAAGTTTGTTGATATGGATGTCAATACCAGTTTGGCCTTCAGCTTCAGTGAGTATACCCCTATTCATACGTAGATAAGTTGGTGGTCACTCAACTGCAGCCTGCAGCCCATTTAAGCTCATCTTCTTCCCTTCTTGAAGACCCTTCCCTACTTGGCTCAATGTGTTCACGTCATGTATTGGTGCAAGGCAATGGGTTTCAATCATTTTTTATTTACTCAACAAATGTTGTCTCAGCTTCTTCTTCCTAGTTTCCTCTTCTACCTCCTCAACTGCTGGCTCCTGTGTGATTGTCACACTCAATTTTGGGTTCTATTTCTACCACATCTTAAGTTTCAACTTCATCCGAGGGTTTACCTTCTGGAGCAAGAAGTTATGTGATTTTGGTTAAAACTGTGATCTCCGTCATATTTTGCAAACAGATCATAAAATGGAGTTGGTTGAGAATTGGGACGTAGATGTTAACAATGTGGTAAGGTTTAGAGAATGTGATGAAGGTACGGGGTGGAATTTGAAGAGAGAGAAAAAGAAAGAGAAGCTAAGTGTCTAAGTTTGGGAGGAGGAAGAAGGAGTGATGTCATGTGGATTAGTAATATGAGAATTAGTGGAGTGTTTGAAAATGAAAGTTTTGTTGAAATATCATGAAGAACAGCAAAACAAGAGGACAGAAGGGAAACAGCAGCAGCGGCACAAAAGGATGGAACACCACACCCAGCTGTCCAAATAGGAAGTTCACCATGTGGGTTGCTCTTGCAAGTGTGAAGAAGATCTTGCTCCTAACCTTGGCACGGTTTTGATGAAGACACCAACATTACAAAAAGAATAAGGGAAGAAGACCTACAAAAACTATCGAAGACAAAACTTCAAAGAATTAGAGTCTAAGTCTTAGGTACTTCTATCCTTACAACTCATTTATTTACTTAGTTAATAATGCTTAAAATTGTTTTCAAGAAAATCAGAAAAATCTAAGTGTGAATAAAATAATTTTCAAAAACAACATGTAATGGGTTACCATACTTGAGTAACAAGTTACATGAGCGAGAAGAGAGTTTTCAAACCTCTAACAGCTATAAGTAATCCATTACTGACTTTGGAGTAACAGATTACCATTTTTAGAAAACAGGGTAATCGATTACTGAAAGGGCTGTAATCGATTACACTAAGGCAATTTCACAAAGTTGACAAACAGTGTCATTGAGTAATCGATTACTCAAATCTAGTAATCGATTACACTGTGTGAAATTTCAAAAAATTGTTAACAGGATTGTTGGGTAATCGATTACCCACTTACAGTAATCGATTACTGAGAGATGTTGTATCAGTTTTCAGATTTCAAAGTGAAGAGGTTTCTCTCCAAACTGATTTGTTTCACTCCAAACAAAACCTACTCATACCTAGAGGTATTATGGTTGATTGGAAGCCTATATAAAGCCATTGAAACACTCTCATAACAACATACATATAACACACAACTCAGATTACAAACTCTCATTAAAAAGCTCTCACACTTTCTGATTTTTCCTACACTTTTCAAGCAACCTACTCTCAGACTTTCAAAGTTATTTTGAAGTTGTTTCTAAGTGTATTTCATACTTTCAAAGAGCATTATTATCTTAAGTATAAAAGTTGTTGTTGGATTGCAAGTTCTAGAAATTGTCATATACACTTGTAAGACAATCCAAGCCATATTGTATATTCTTCCCTTTTGCAAAGTTCACTTTCTTTCACAAGGGTGTGAAGAGAAAGGGTTTGAGTGACTTGATATACTGTTTACCAAGGGTGTTACTTGGAATAGGGTTTTCCAAGGGATTAGATATAAGTGAGTGTGTAAGGTATAAGGAGATCTCGGGGTGAGATAATTGTAATTGCAACTCATTATATTTAATAAAGGAATCTCTTGCGAGTCAAGAGTACTGGACGTAGCCTTCGGTGGACAAGAAGGTGAACCAGTATAAAACACCGGTGTATTCTCTTCTCCTTATCTTTGTCATATTTCTATCCTTCCAAGTCAATATTTTTCTGCATAATATTTTCGCTGCACATTAACTTTGATATTGCATAAAAATTGGCCATTTATTTGCAACAACTAATTCAACCCCCCCCCCCTCTCTTAGTTTCAATCTCATTCTTACAGCAAGCAATACATGTGTGATAGAATGAAGATGCCAAGTGCCAATAACATAATGACTCTATCAGGCATTTCAACAAATACTAACTGCAACACTGAGAGGATTTCTTGTGCCAAAAGCAATTTTATGAGCACGTGATTAATGTGTTATTTTTCCTTCTAAGAGTTGTTAGTTGGTTAGCCTTTTTAGTTGAATTTGTTTAAGTGTTTTTGCACATTTTTATTTCATTCTAAGATTGTATATATGCGTGTGATTCCCATGGGTTGATATACAAGAAATAAAATACTTTCATCTTTCCTGCATTCTCTTCTCTTTACTGTTTTCATTGCTATATCATTTTAGTTGATACAAGTCATTATCTTGATCATGAGGCATCATTGTTTAAGATGGTATCAGAGTATCTTTTGATGCTCTGCTGCGCATTTTTTCTTCACAATTTCTTCTCTTTCTTCTTCCTCTGTTAGAACTTTCTTCTTTCATTCTTCTGCTTTCACTTCAAAATGAACAACACGTGGCAGTCATCAATCCCTTAACTGATCTATCATGCACATATTACATGCATCCTAATGATGGTCCAGGAATAATCTTAGTGAAGAATCACTTGATAGGGTTCAATTACCATTCTTGGTGAAGGGATATGCTTATGGTACTCAAGACAAAGAACAAATTGCCATTTATAGATGGTAATTTGCCAAGACCAAAACTTGAAGATCCCATTTTTGGAGCATCGGACAGATGCAATATGTTGGTCATGGCTTGGCTCAACCACTCAATAGACCAATATATTGTACATAGTGTGCTTTGGCTTGAAACTGCATACTGTAAGGACCCAAATTCTACCCTTGAAATTTTTTCCTTATTTTATTCATCCTTCATACATTTGCCTACGACTTTTAAATAAAAATACCAACAACTCAAATCAAGTCTCATTTCCTTAATCATGTCCATTTCATAATCTCAAAATAACGTACATGTTCACATAGCAGAAAATCATAATTCATTCATGCATCCCGGTAACTACCGCATACAATTAGCTATGAGATTCCAAAATACCCATAACTACGAATATCCAGAGATACAAATGTTCATGTTCAAAATACAATTAGTCATATTACAGAAGAATGAATATAAGGACTTCCAAAAATTTAAAAGCCTCTAAGCTCCTAATCAAAACGCCCTTACATCTTCCACCTACCTGCAATGGGATTAACATTGACCATACACAGAAACACAAAAGAGTAAGTCGTTAACGTAAAATAATGTCAATATACGTTAATCCACATTTTAATAAAGTTAAGTAGAAACTTAGAATTAAATATACTTAAAACCATTTCCTTTGTTTATACTTTTGAGAACATGCTACATAACTTGAGCTAAAGTTTGGTACAATGCTTGAGCAAAAGCTTGCTACATTGCTTGAGCCAAAGCTTGCTACATCGCTTGAGCCAAAGCTTACTACATTACTTGAGCCAAAGTTTGCTACGTCGCTTGAGCCAAAGCTTACTACATTACTTGAGCCAAAGTCGCTAACCAATCATGGTCGGCTAAAAACGAGTTTTATTTTCATTGGCACCCCACCAATACATAAACAGTGAATTCACACCATCACCATTACAAACATACCCATATATGCTCATAACAGTTAAGTGATTCATTTTTCATCTCAGTGCATAAGTTAAAGACTTATTGTAACACCCTGAATTTTAGTCTTTAAAATTATAGTATCAGTCCTGGAAGTCTCGCTTGAGCGAGAGATTCTCGCCTGAGCGAGAAAGGATCACCTGGGAGGGTGAAATCCTGGGCTATACTGGAAGAATCTCGCCTGAGCGAGAGTTGCCTCGCCTGGGCGAGAAATGGCAAACTGGGGTTGTTGACACTGTGAGATTCTCGCTTGAGCGAGAGGGTCAGATCTAAAATTTTAAAAAGGCGGGATTTTATCGCCTAAGTGAGAATGGGCTCGCTTGAGCGAGAACCCGACGACTGCTCTTTAAAATAGAAACCCCAAACACATTTTAGGGTTAGAACTTTGAAGAGAAGAGAGAGAGGAGAGCTTTTCAAGAGCAAAAAGCCTTATGACTCATCTTAGAGCTTGAGAAGAGGTAAACCTCTTGTTCCTAACTCTTCTTCTTCCTCTATAACTTGTTTTGGGTATGTTGGATCTATTTTCAAAACATGAGAAACCATAGAAACTCATCTTTTAGAGTTATGGTTCGTTTTATGTTGTTTTTCTCTTGTAAACTCTTGGTTTAGAGTTGTTATTTGATGAATGGAAAGGTTTTGTGGGTTATTCATGAAAACCCCACAAAAAAAACCCAAAAAAATGAGAATATGAGTATAAAGAGATGAAATGTTAGATGTGGATGATGAGTTTGTGCTTTGATGTTGATATATGAGATAAACATGTATGTTTAGATGTTTGGAAACTTGTATTGAAGTAGTTTTGGAAATCTTGAATATATATGAATCCCTTGTATGTTTGATGATGAAATACGAGTTGTTTATGTGTTGTGTTAAATACATGACTGACATTGTTGTTATTGGTGGGAATGAGGAAAGATCCTAAGGTTGGAGGAAATCGCGGAGAAAACTGGTAAAGTTACTCGAAAATGACCCCAACGCTCACCAAGGTAAGGATAAGTCTTTAATTGTACATCGTAATGGAAAATGTGTGGATTTTCTGGTTGAGAAAGTGATTTAAGATGCAAGTCGCTTGTTTATTATAGACATATGTGGGTATGTTTGTAATAAAGGATGCGTGGAATTGCTGGTAATAAATTGATGGTGTATCAATGAGAAGAAAACATATTTTTAGCCGACCATGAATGCTTAGCAACTTTTGCTCAAGTTATGTAGCGGCAATGGATTTATAATGGCTTAATAACTCCCTTAAATGTGGATCATTGGAGGAATTACCTACTCGAAGTGGTAGTGGATCATTAAGGGAAATTACCTATCCGAAGTGGTAGTGGATCATTGAGGAATTACCTACCCGAAGTGGTAGTGGATCATTGAGGAAATTACCTACTCGAAGTGGTAGTGGATCATTAAGGGCGATTACCTACCCGAAGTGGTAGTGGATCATTAAGGGAAATTACCTACCCGAAGTGGTAGTGGATCATTAAGGGAAATCACCTACCCGAAGTGGTAGTGGATCATTAAGGGAAATTACCTACCCGAAGTGGTAGTGGATCATTAAGGGAAATTACCTACCCGAAGTGGTAGTGGATCATTAAGGGAAATTACCTACCTGAAGTGGTAGTGGATCATTGAGGAGTTACCTACCCGAAGTGGTAGTGGATCATGGGGAAATTTCCTACCCGAAGTGGTAGTGGATCATTGAGAAATTACCTACCCGATATGGTAGTGAATTATCCGAGTTGTGTAAACGACCGGATGTGGTAAAGAGTAAGCCTGAGGTCGAGAGTAATCGATGGGACAAAAGTATGGGATATATATACTATAGGGTGAATATGAATAACATGAAAATGAGTATGTTCGGATGGAAGTAATATGCATGCTATAGAATATATATTATGAGATATATATACTAAAGAGTGAATATGAATAACATAAAAATGAGTATGTTCGGATGGAAGTAATATGCATGCTATAGAATATATATTATGGGATATATATACTATAGGGTGAATATGAAAAACATGAAAATGAGTATGTTCGGATGAAGGTAATATGCACGCTATAGGATATATATTATGGGATATATATTCTATGGGTGAATATGACCAATAGGGAAATGGAAGAAAGAAGATATAAATGTTGTGTTTACCTATTTGTGATTATGATTTATCTCTATGTGCATTAGTATGTAAATTGTGGATTACCATGTAATGTTATTCTTGAATTAACGACTTACTCCTTTGTGTGTTTTGTGTACTTGTCATTGATAATTCCATTGCAGGTAAATAAAAGAATGGAGGATGCTAGGTTGGGAGTTTTAGGAGCTTTAGACTTTGGATTCCTATTTGTGTTTTTGTACTCTAAGTGACTACTTGCGGATTTAAATGATTGTAATCATGGTTAATATTTTGTTGGATCTTCGTAACCATGTGTAATACTATTTTTGGGAGGATCATGACATTTGGGATCTTAACACTCATGAGGGATAATATAAATGAATTATGTTTTTTAGTCATATGAGAAGTGTTGTATTAAGACATGTTAAAAGAGTTTTAGGTGATGAATAAGGAGTGATGAAAAGGATAATGATGAATGTAGGTATCAATGCAGTAAAATAAAGAAAAAAATTTCAAGGGTAGAATTTGGGTCGTTACACTTATCCTTACCTCAGTGAGTGTTGGGTTTGGTTCTTGGCAACTTCGTAAGTTCCACCGACACCGCCTCCAACTTTAGGATCTTTCCTCATTCCCACCATATAACACAATGTTAGTCATTTATTCCAAATATCACATAGACGACTTATATTGCATTATTTAACCATACAAGATGTTCATCATATTTTCAATGTTGCTAAACTACTTTCATCATAAGTTTACAACCATCCAAAACATACATATTCATCTCATATTTCAACATTAGAAATTAAACTCATCTTCTACCTCTAGCATTTTACCCATTTTCCACTTTAACCATATTTTCTCTTTAGGGTTTTGGGGTTTTCATGAATCAATCCACAAACCCTTTCCATTTTTGAAATACTAACTCTAAACCAAGAGTTTACTAGGTAAAAACAACATAAAACGAAGCATAACTCGAAAGGGCGAGTTTCCATGGTTTTACACATTTTAAGAAGAGATCCAACATACCCAAAATGAGTTTCAAAGAGAAGAAGAGAGTTAGAATCAAGAGTTTTACCTCTTCTCAAGCTCTTAGATGAGTATCCAAGCTCCTTGCCCTTGGGAAAGCTCTCTTCTCTCACCTATCTTCAATTTCTAACCCTAAAATGTGTTTGGGGTTTCTCATTTAATGTTGTCTCGTCGGGCTCTCACTTAAGCGAGCTCATTCTCGCTCAAGCGAGAAAATCCCGCCCATTTTAAAAACTCAGGTCTGACCCTCTTGCCCAGCCGAGGGAACTCTCGCCCAGGCGAGGCATCTCTCGCTCAAGCGAGGATCCTCTCGCTCAAGCGAGGATCTTACAACCTCGACAGGTCCAAAATGTCACTTTTCTCGCCCAGGCGAGCCAACTCTCGCTCAGGCGAGAATCTTTCCGTATAGCCCAGGATTTCACCCTTCTAGTTGAGCATTTCTCGCTCATGCGAGACACCCTCGCTCAAGCGAGACAACCCTCGCTCAGGCGAGAATCCTCCAGTATAGCCCAGGATTTCACCCTCCCAGGTGAGCCTTTCTCGCCCAGGCGAGAATCCCTCGCTCAAGCGAGAATCCCAGGACTGATACTATAATTTTAAAGACTTAAATTTAGGGTGTTACACATACGAAATATGAAAGGATCTCAAAGAGAGATACTATCAAGGAGACATGTTTCGTATATGTGATTTGTAGGAAGATCTATACACTACTAGGCAAGGGGATTACGCAAATGTTCAGATCTTTCTTTGAAGGCCGGTCCCAAGGCAATTCAAGGGATGGGGCAGTAACCAACCCCAAAAAGGAAGAAAAGAGGATACGAGTGAACCCGCTTGCTTGTTACAGTCCGAGTTGACGAGGTGAAAGAGTTCAGACTAGGACAGTTCAGGCCGGTGGAAAACAATGAAAGGGAGAAGCGTTCACCATTGATAGGCATTTCACTCATATGAAGGATTGTGGGAAGAATTGGATGATTTCTTGCCTATTTCTTCATGCATATGCCCTACTCCCTTTTCTTGCACCTTAGTGTCTATCATAAAATCTTATAGAGAAAGAAACTATGTGATAAGATTCTTGAAGGGACAAAATGAACAGTATTCAAGCGTGAGATCTCAAATAATGCTCATGGAACCACTCCCTAGTCTGAACAAAGTTTTATCTATGCTTATGTAACAAGAAAGACAGATAACACCACCACCTGATGAGCCAAAACTCTTCAATAGTGTATCTGATAATTCAGCTTGAAGGAGAAGATATAGAGGAAGAGGCTTCAAGGTACCTATGGTCAATAAGGAACAAACATAAATTCAGGTTTCAATGGTGGAAGAGGCAGAGGATCCAATTCGAAGGTCTGCACCTTTTGTGACAAAATAGGTCACATTGTTGATGTGTGCTACAAAAAACATGGCTTTCCACGACATTACAAGTCAAATGGCAGCATCAATAATGTGAGTAACATCCAAAATGATAACATATGGAACCCCTCTAGCAGTGAAGATAGACTCATTGGCTTCACACAAGACCAACATAAAGCCATTTTGGCCATGCTAAGGGAACCAACAACCCAATCGTCCAATCAAGTAAACACCATTTCTATGTGATGAGTCAAACATTACACACTATTAATAACCTTATTTTACCATTGTTAATGATTCTTGGTGTCTAATTGACTTTATTTGACATTGCTTAGTGTTTTAGGCTTTATTGGACTATTATTCCTAAAATGAGTTAATTTGGGATTATTTAGCCTAATTAAATCTAATTCCATTTTCAGGACATATTTGGCACCAAGGACATTTTGGGCATTACAAGTGGAAGATGTGTGCTAAAGTGAAGATTGTATTTAGTTATAGGATTTTTAATTCCGTTTTAGGATTTGGGCCCATGGTTTAGGGCCCATTTCGGTTTTACCCTTTAACACCTTAGGATTTCGTTTTTCACTCAAAATTTTACATTACATTTCGTTTTCAGCTTGAGGGAGAGAGCAATTTTCGTTTTCCCCCTTTTGGGGTTCTTTTAGGTTTTCGTTTTTCATCTTCTTCCTTCTCCAAATTCGGTTTTGCTTCTTCCTCCATGGAAGGCTAGAGGTTTAGTGCTAAATTCCTTTGGTAATGTATCACACTCTTGAGGTTTAGTGCTTAATGCATTTCGGTTTCTCTTTATTCGTTTAATGCAATTTCGGTTTCTTTATGTTTGAATCTTCTATCCTATTTCAGATTGTGGTTTGCTTAATTCTATGGTTTTGTTGTAGGTTTGTGAACTGATTTTCGCTTAGTTAATTAGTTCTCTAGCACATAATCGCTTAGTTTATGTGAATCTGTAAATGCTCTATGTTTATTCTGATTTCGCTTAGTTTGAAGCTTAGACATTAAAGTTATGAACAGATTAGGAATTCAATGTTTCGATTCTGAAATTGATGCTTTGATTCGTGTGACTTTGTTAACTGTTTGTTGCTTATGCCAATTTCGCTTAGTTAGAGGTTTAACAATTTAACTATGAGTTGATCATCGCTTAGTTAATCGACTCTCAACAAAGGAACACTGAGAATCTGATTTTGATATATTGAAACCGAGGATTGAGTTGTGAAAAAGGAAACCAAAGGGATTTAGTCTCTTTACTATTCTATTTTCTGTTTGTGTTCTGTTTTAGCTTAATTTCATAGCATAACAACCACTAAAACCCCTCATTGTGTGTGTGCGTGTAAGGTGTTTGAACCATTGTGTGAAAGATAATCTTTGGGAAACGACCTAGGAGTCACTTCCTAGTACTATACTTAATTGTTATATTATTTGTATCGAGTACGGCCTCGATCACTATGACAGAAACATGTAAGCATTATGTTGCAGGTAATTTTCTCAATTCATTAAGCCATTTTAATTATAAAGATTGGATCATTGATACAGGAGCATAAATATCACTCCTTATCAATGTATCAATCTTTTATAAGAATCAACCTTGTAATCATCAAGATGCCTAATGGAAGTCAAGTTAGCACTAGCACAACATGAACTGTTATGTTTTCCAATTGATTATATCTAACCAATGTCTATTATATCCCTGAATTCTCTGTTAACTTGATATTTGTTTCCAAGCTTACCAACATCCTCAATTGCTTCCTTGCTTTTTGTATAAGTAATTGCAAAATACAGGAGGAAATCACATTGAGGATGATTGGTGAAGCTAAAGAGAAAGGGGGATTATATGCCATTAATTCCACTACTTTGTGTTCTTTACCAAACCCATGTGTGAATTATGCAAGAACTTTTGATAAGAATGTTTGGCATAAGAGACTTAGGCACCCTTCTGATGCCAAGATCTTTGCTATGAATAAAGAATTCTCTTTCATTTCCTATTACTATACTAAACAACCTTGTGATGCATGTCACTTTGCTAAACAAAAAACGTTAAGTTTTCATAATAGTGATAGCAAATCTGTTTTTCTGTTTGACATTATTCATGTGGATATATGGGACCTGTTGATGTCCCTTCTACTCTAAGCCATAGATACTTCCTAAATATAGTAGATGAAAAATCCAGGCACACATGGCTATTTTTCATGAAAACTAAATCTGAAACATCCAATCTAATGAAATCTTTTATCATTCTTGTTGAAACACAATTTGGCATTAATACTAAGTGTGTGGGATTTGATAATGGTGTATAATTTAAGATGAATGATTTCTATAGTTCAAAAGGAATCTTGCGTCAAACTAGCTATGTTGAAACTCCACAACTAAATGGAGTTGTGGAGAGAAAACATCAACACATTTTGGGAGTTGCAAAAGCTTTAATTTTTCAATCTTCTATGCCTAAGTTCTTATGGAACTATGCTGCTACTCATGCCATCTATCTTATCAATAGACAACCTTCCACTGTTTTGAACAACAAATCTCCATATCAGGTTATGTTTAATCATGACATTTATCTCTTGAAATTAAAGTTTTTGGATGTTCGTGCTATGCTTCTACACTTATGAACAATAGAATAAAAATTGATCCAAAAGCTAGGAAGTGTATCTTCCTAGGTTTTAAACATGGAATAAAAGTCTACCTTGTGCATGATCATGAAACTAAAGAAACTTTCAAGTCAAGAAATGTTATGTTTTATGACAATGTTTTTCCTTTTTCTAAACAAAATGACTCAAATGAGTCCCATGATGATCACTTGCCCACAAATTCTTTTAACAGAAATGATGAATACCTTGATCATCGTACTCATGACCCCACTTATGATCCTAGCATAGAACATGTTGAACACATGGATCAAACTAGTGAACCTAGTGACTTATGTAACACCCCGAATTTTAGTCTTTAAAATTATAGTAACAGTCTTGGAAGCCTCGCTTGAGCGAGAGTTGTCTCGCCTGGGCGAGAAATGGCAAATTTTGGGCTGTTGACACAGTGTAATCGATTACACACTCCTGGTAATCGATTACATGATGATAAACTAATCAGACCTGTGCATCTAACACAATGTAATCGATTACACAATCCTTGTAATCGATTACATCGTATTAAAAGCATCAGATAGGTGCATCTGAGACAGTGTAATCGATTACACACTTCTGGTAATCGATTACACACTGCTGGTAATCGATTATACACTGCTGGTAATCGATTACACACTGCTGGTAATCGATTACACACTGCTGGTAATCGATTACACACTGCTGGTAATCGATTACACACTGCTGGTAATCGATTACAGAGTATTAAAAGCATCAGATATGTGCATCTGATAGAGTGTAATCGATTACACACTCCTGGTAATCGATTACACACTCCTGGTAATCGATTACATCGTATTAAAAGCATCAGATATGCGCATTTTTCACGTTGTAATCGATTACACCATGTTGGTAATCGATTACAACCCGACGACACCTCTTTAAAACAGAAACCCAAACACATTTTGGGTTAAAAAACTTTGAAGGGGTGAGAGAAGAGAGCTTTTCCAAGGGCAAGGAGTTTTGATACTCACCCAAGAGCTTGAGAAGAGGTAAAACTCTTGATTATAACTCTCTTCTTCTTGCTTAAACTCATTTTAGATATGTTGTATCTCTTCTCAAAATATGGGAAACCATGGAAACTCACCCTTTTGAGTTATGGTTCGTTTTATGTGTTTTTCTCTTGTAAACTCTTAGTTTAGAGTTAGTATTTCGAGAATGGAAAAGGTTTGTGGGTTGATTCATGAAAACCCAAAACCCTAAAGGGATAACGTGGTTAAAGTGGAAAATGGGTAAAATGCTATAGGTAGAAGATGAGTTTACGTTCTAATGTTGAAATATGAGATGAATATGTATGTTTTAGATGGTTGTAAACTTATGATGAAAATAGTTTAGCAACATTGAAAATATGATGAATATCTTGTATGGTTAAATAATGCAATATAAGTTGTTTATGTGATATTTGGAATAAATGACTAACATTGTGATTGTATGGTGGGAATGGGAAAGATCCTAGAGTTGGCGGCGGTGACGGTGGAACTAGCGCAGTTACCAAGAACCCAACCCAACACGCACCAAGGTAAGGAGGAGTCTTTAAATGGTATATGGTAATGGATAATGTGTGTATTTTCTGAGTGTGAGTACGATAAAGTGATGAATCGCTTAGTTATGGTAAACATATATGGGTGTGTCTATGATAATGATATGCGTGGATTTACTGTTTACGGATTTATGTCGTATCAATGAAAAGAAAATATGATTTTAGCCGACCATTATTGGTTAGCAACTTTGGCTCAAGTTATGTAGCAAAACTTTGGCTCAAGTTATGAAGCAATACTTTGGCTCAAGTTATGAAGCAAAACTTTGGCTCAAGTTATGTAGCAATGCTTTGGCTCAAGCTATGTAGCAAAACTTTGGCTCAAGTTATGTAGCAAAACTTTGGCTCAAGTTATGAAGCAATACTTTGGCTCAAGTTATGAAGCAAAACTTTGGCTCAAGTTATGTAGCAATGCTTTGGCTCAAGCTATGTAGCAAAACTTTGGCTCAAGTTATGTAGCAATACTTTGGCTCAAGTTATGAAGCAATACTTTGGCTCAAGTTATGAAGCAAAACTTTGGCTCAAGCTATGTAGCAATACTTTGGCTCAAGTTATGTAGCAATACTTTGGCTCAAGTTATGTAGCAACGCTTTGGCTCAAGCTATGTAGCAAAACTTTGTCTCAAGTAATGTAGCACAAAAAAAAAAGAAATTTACAAAACAATTGGTTTACTAACCCCTTTAAAATGTGGATTATCTTATAATGGTATTTATTGTTTCGATGACTTACTCCTTTGTGTGTTGTGTGTATTTGCCATTGATAATCCCATTGCAGATAAACAGGGTAGTTGATGATGCTTGGTTCGGGCTTTAGGAGCTTAAGACTTGGATATTCTATTGTTTTTGCTTTTTGGTGTTGAGAAATTGTTATATGGATGATTTGTAATTGTAACCATTTAACTTATCAACCTTTTTTGAGTAATGCTGGATATTAGTAACTATGGGTAATTTTGGAAATCCATAGTTAAACATATGCGGTAATTACCGATGAAAGTTATACATGAATTATGTTTTTCCGCAGATATGAGATGTATGTTAACTTCAGGTACTGTACGGGTGGTTTCACGAACTGAGTATGAGAAAGTTAGAGTAAGATGTGGAATGTATGTACAACAGAATTAAAATAAATGAAAAATTTTCGAGTTATGAAAATCGGGTCCTTACAACTTAGCCCCTAATGAGGAACAAGCTGAAACCATTAGGACTTCTAGTAGGGTGAGAAAGACCCCAAAATACCTAGAAGATTATCACTGCAATATGCTTAGTGAATCTGCTGCTAATAAAGCCCATAGCATTAAATACCCTTTATGCTATGTTATGTCATATAAAAACTTATCTGCTTCCCATGGATCTTTTAGTCTCAATATCAAATCATTCTCTGAACCCAATAGCTATAATGAAGCTATACAACACCAACATTGGGTTGATGCTATAAAAGAAGAACTGAAGCTTTAGATAGGAATGAGACATGGGTCATCACTGGCCTTCCCGAGAATAAGAAAGCTATAGGATGTAAATTGATATTTAAAGTTAAGCATAAAGCTGATGGCACTATAGATAGATACAAGGCCAGATTAGTGGCTAAAGGATACACCCAAACTGCAGGAATAGGCTATTTGGATACCTTTAGTCCTGTCATAAAAATCGCCACCATTAGAGTCATTTTGGCCTTGGCTTCTATCAAGGATTGGCACCTTCATCAACTGGATGTTAACACTTCCTTCCTACATGGAGACTTACTTGAGGAAATCTACATGAAAATTCCCCCAGGATTGAATAATTGCAAAAGCTCTGAGGTTTGTAAACTTCAAAAATCCTTATATGGATTGAAGCAAGCAAGTAGGCAATGGAATACCAAGTTGAGTGTTGTTTTGATGCATAATAGGATATGTGCAATCCAAAGCAGATTACTCTCTCTTCATTAAGAACACTCACCAATCCTATACATCTATACTTGTTTTTGTTGATGACTTAGTCCTAAGAGAGAATGATTTGAAAGAAATTCAATCTATCAAACAGATTCTTAATGATAGATTTAGCATCAAGAACCTTAGGAAATTAAAATACTTCCTTGGAATGGATGATGCTAGGACTAAGGATGGAATCAATCTTTGTCAAAGGAAATACACCCTTGACCTTCTACAAGACGCATGGCTGCTTGTTGCCAAGCCTGATTCTACTCCTATGGATGGCACCATAAAACTGCACAACAGTTATGGTCCTGTTTTTCCCAATCCTATTGCCTATAGAAGACTATTAGGGAGGCTTATATACTTGACTCACACTCGACGTGACATCTCCTTTGATGTTAGTCATCTAAGTCAGTTTCTATCTAACCCTACTATAGATCATTACAAGGTTGGATTAAGGATTCTTATATACCTTAAGAATGCCCCTTCCAAAGGATTGTTTTTCCCAAGCAACTCCAAAATCACCTTAAAGGGGTTTAGTGACTCTGATTGGGGAGCTTGCCTTGATACTAGGAGATTTGTGACTGGTTTTTGTTTCTTCCTTGGGGATTCCCTCATATCATGGAAAATCAAAAGACATAAAATTGTCTCTAGATCTTCCGCTGAGACTGAATATAGGACCCTTGCTCTCAAAGGATGTGAAGCCCAATGGATGTCCTATCTCCTTCATGATTTACTTGTCATTGATACTAATCCTATTGTTCTATATTGTGATAACCAGTCAGGTCTTCAAATTGTTGCTAATCATGTTTTCCACGAGAGAACAAAACACATTGAAATGGATTGTCACTCCATTAGAGACATGGTAATAGAAGGGGTTATTCACTATGCCTATTTCCACTAACTTTCAACTTGCAGATTTATTCACTAAGTCTCTCACATGTAAGGACCCAAATTTTACCCTTGAAAATTTTTTTCCTTTATTTTAATTCTTTCATGCATACATTCATCATATTACTTTAATCACTCATTAGTCAATCCGTAAAACTCCTATTTAACATGTTGTATTATAATACATTTCCTATTACCGAAAAACATAATTCATTCAATTAACCCTTAGTAACCAACGCATACAATTAGTTATGGGTTTCCAAGAATCATAATGCCCATAACTACACATATCCAGAGTTACAGTACTCAGAATTACATTTATCCCAAAATAGCATTTAGTCCGTTATAATACAACAGGATAGATAGAGAAATGCAAGATAAGAAAACACATAAAATCCCTAAGTGAGCCTCCTCAAAGTCCCTCGTTTACCTACAATGGGATTATCATAAGCAACACACAAAACAAGGGAGTAAATCAATAGTTCAAAACTAACATCACATGATAATCCATATTTTAAATGTAAATAAACATTGGAATAAATTATCATCACAAACACATAAATATAAATATTCATATTTCATTCCATCCATCGCCATGTGGTTCATATTCACCCTATAGTATATATATCCCATAATATATATTCTATAGCATGCTGTCGCGCCCTGATTTTCGGTCGAACACCGGTTGCACGACTGGTTTGGAGTCACCACTACGTTTTATGCAGTCAAAACGTAGAAAAACCCTTTTGTGCCCAAATGTTGGAAAGACTGGTCTTCGAACTAGAATTCTGGAATCGGGAGTCGGTTACGGATCGGGGAAGGTATTAGCACCCCGTCCGCCCATTATTAAACGGTACCTGCAATAATCGCATAGAATTGTATATACCCTAAAGCTTGTTAAATCAAATGATTACTTATTGAAACAAAATATTTTTATTTTTATTTTTTGTGTCTGACAAGAGTTTATCTTGCTCCTACGTATCCCTAGGTGCAATAGAGAAATCAATACTACGTAGTTCTTGGTAGAAAAAGTTTGGTGTGTTGGGTTAATTATACTTATAAAAAAATGGTTTCAGGAATTGGTGAAATGGTTAATAATTGTTAGGGTTAAAGAATGAAATATAACTTGACTCTATATCATTCTTACCCATATAATAAAAAGAAGAGGCAGTACGATAGCTGCTCAGCGCTTTTAATTAAATAAGGTAATAAGATAATTGGTCTCTATTGTGTTATCTGTCTTAGAGAAAAGAAGAGGCAGTACGATAGCCGCTCACCGCTTTCCTACTAATAGGATAATAAAATAGGAACCAAGTTGATATTTATTTCTAACCTTTGAATTCAAAGAAAATACCTTTTATGAAATTGTTTTATTTGAAAATTTACTATTTGAAATATTTATCACACAAAGAGGTAATGATTATATTCTTGATTTACACATTTGGTAAATTTCAAAAAAAAAAAATCTTATTTATTGATGATTCAAATAAATATGATTTCCATTAATTATCATGATTACTTTTGGTATTTACAATAACATTTAATGATTAATTTCAAAAACGGAACCAATTTATTGATAGTTCAAATAAATATGATACACATTAATTATAATGGCTATTTGGTATTTACGAGAATCATATTTAATGGCTAATTTCAAAAATGGAACTAATTTATTGATAGTTCAAATAAATATGATACACATTAATTATTAACGGCTATTTGATATTTACGAGAGCAACATTGGCTAATTAATTAGTTTATTTGAAATTATCAAAGTGTAATCATTTTTTATAAATTAGGGTAAGAATTTTAAAAGATAAGGACGACACTGACCATTTACCGCCAATCCCATTAGAATATAAAGAAGAGGCAGTACGATAATCACTCACCGCTTTTCTATTCGAATGAAATGAAAGATATGGTTCGGTCCGTTCACCGATCTCCAAATTCTTACCTTGGATTCTATTTTTACGCTCAAGTAAAAACAGAATCATTAATAAAAAACATATATATATTTTTACTATTTTGACTAGGGTTTATATATGAAATACAAAAAAAAGAACCAAATGGATAACATAAATAAACTAAAAATAAACCAAACCAAACAACACGACATAGAAAACATAAGCCTAATGCTAATACCAAACAACATCATGAAAGAGTTACACATGTATGCTAAGGATAAATACAAGACAAATTCAGAAATGAATAAAATATAAACAAATTATATACAAAATAAATATTAGAAAAGCCATTGAAATATAAAAAAAGGGTGAAGGTCACCTTCCTTACCCGGACTGCGAGTCCAGGAACTGCCGCCACTACACGGCCATTACCATGGCCAGGCTGGAGTGGCCAAGACGTCCAAAACAGGGTCTGTATGTTGTCGACGAGGCTGAATACAATGGTCAGCTATGGTGTAGGCTTTGAGGTGCGGTGTGCAGCGATGGAGGAGCCATAACGAGCCGCCGAAGACTACCGTAGCAGTCCAGCCGTGAGCTGACAGCCCGGGGCGTTCCAGACAGGGATACCTTCCCTTGTTTATGGCATCATCTTTGTTTGAGTTTAATATCCAACACTTTCTTTGGCTTAAACTAAAACTTATGTTATTGAATCAGTGGATATATGAATTGAGAAAAATAATGCTACAACCAATATGGAAGATAATATCTCAATGAATGAAAAGAAAGAACATATGATAGTGAGCTTTATCAAAGAAATAGAGTATGAAGAATAAAGCAGGGAAATGAACCTAATGAAATTGTTTCTCAAAGGTGGTCATGAGTAAAGAGGATGAAGTCTCCCTATTTGTTATCCTACTTTCTTCTATTCTCACTGTGCCAAATGTTGTTATTGCTCCCCTCTCTTCATTCCCATTTTTAGTTGCCAAAAAGCTACTGAGTATGTTTTCTCTTTCTTTTAGATAAAGGTGCACTTTTAGGATAAAGATGTGTTGAATGGGTTTGAGGAGTAAACTGTAGAGAGTGTGAATTAGGATAAGGTTGTTGGAGAGTAGATGTTAAGCTATGTGTTTGGGGATGAGATGGGTAATGTTTAAGGATGCTCAATGGATAAAAGATGACCTAGTTTAGTTTAAGTGGGTCTTTATATAGACCCCTTAAAACTAGGTTTAGGGTTAAGTGTTATTTATTGAAATTAGTATTTAGTCCTCTGAATTTATGTAATTGCGACCCGTTCCATAAACTTCTTTAAAGTTTAAAAAAAAGACCCCGGACGAAATTGGGTATTCACACATGCATATTACTTTCATTCCAACGTACTCATTTCCCATTAATCGTATTCACCCTTAATCACATTCATCGAGTCTCCCCGCAAAGATAATCCTCTACCACATAAAGTAGATCTAGTTTATTCTCCATACCACATTGGGTAGGTCTATTTTATTCTCCATACCACATCGGGTAGGTCTAGTTTATTCTCCATACCACATCGGGTAGGTCTAGTTTATTCTCTACACCACATCGGGTAGGTCTAGTTAATTCTCCATACCACATCGGATAGGTCTAGTTTATTCTCCATAGCACATCGGGTAGGTATAGTTTATTCTCTATACCACATCGGGTAGGTCTAGTTAATTCTCCATACCACATCGGGTAGGTCTAGTTTATTCTCCATACCACATCGGGTAGGATAACAATAATATTCTTACAAACATATTACCTCTTACACATACCTTATTCACATCAACTCATATAAAATGGAGACACTTATCCCTTACCTTGGTGACCGTTGGGGGTCGGTTTCGAGTAACTTTAAAAGTCTCCTCCGCGATTTCCTCCAACCTTAGGATCTTTCCTTATTCCCACCAATAACAACAATGTCTGTCATTTTTTCAAAATAACACAAAAACGACTCATATTTCATCGTCAAACATACAAGAGATTCACATATGTTCAAGGTTTCCAAAACTACTTCAATACGATTTTCCAAACATCTAAAACATACATATTCATCTCATATATCAACATTAAAGCACAAACTCATCTTCTACATCTAACATTTCACTCATTTCCCTTTTTACTCATTCTCATTTTGGGGGTTTTGGGGTTTTCATGAATAAACCCACAAAACCATTCCATTCATCAAATACCAACTCTAAACCAAGAGTTTACAAGAGAAAAACAACATAAAACGAACCATAACTCTAAAGGAAGAGTTTCCATGGTTTCTCACACTTTGAGAAGAGATCCATACACCCAAAAACGAGTTTGAAAGGGAGAAAGATAGTTAGAATCAAGAGATTTACCTCTTCTCAAGCTTCTAAATGATTCCCACGAGCTCTTGCTCTCAAAATCACCTTCTTCTCTCTTCTCTCTCAATTTCTAACCCTAAAATGTGCTTGGGGTTTCTATTTTAAAGCAAACTCGTCGGGTTCTCGCTCAAGCGAGCCCATTCTCGCTCAGGCGAGAAAATCCCGTCTTTTTAAAATTTCAGATCTGATGTTCTCGCTCAAGCGAGAGATTTCTCGCTCAGGCGAGGTAGCTCTCGCTCAAGCGAGGATCTTACACCCTCGACAGGTCCTGAATGCCACTTTTCTCGCCGAGGCGAGACAACTCTCGCTCAGGCGAGACTACTCTTACTCAACCGAGACAATTCTCGCTCAAGCGAGAATCCTTCAGTATAGCCCAAGATTTCACCCTCCTAGGTGAGCCTCTCTCGCCCAGGCGACAATTCTCTCGCTCAAGCGAGACTCCCAGGACTGATACTATAATTTAATGACTTTAAAATCTTGGGTGTCACAATCCTTCCCCTCTTATAGGAATTTTCGTCCCCGAAAATTTTATTAGGCTCCTCTCATAAAATCATAACATCGCCTAGACTTTAGGCATAAGTTATAATCAACCAAATTTCATACTCGATCATCTATTCCATTAAGATTACTTAAACGACCACCAAGGGCATACACCACTAAACCGTGATATCACAAGGCCAAATCATGGACAATCTCTTCAAGGTCCAAATACTAGGATCCCAATCTCAAACAACTCGAACAACTAAGAGAACGAAATTTTAACCAGATTAAAGATTCCCTAGTATTCATCAAGAACCATAGGTCTCTCTGACCTATCCAGCTAGCAATCCTCACATACGTTGAGAATCCCAATAACTCATGCACTAGCTAATTTCACCTCCACTCAAGGAAATAGCATAAATCCATTCCACTCATTACACAAAACCACTATTTGCCCAAAATTTACCACAGCGTTCCCAACATTGCATGTACTACCACATAGAACCAAGGTAGTCACTCAACAAAACATCTGAACGACTAAGACTTTTAGAGTCTCTCCCCTCGTACAAAATCAAATTATCCAGTAATTATCCAATTACATCAAACATTTCCGCCACCATACCATACAATATAAGGAAATTACCGATCTCTAGCCTCAATTGGACCCACGAAACCATTGATTCACCCAAACTAGGTACTCTGTTACAAATCGACAAGGGAAAATTTACAAACACTTTGTCCCATAATCATTCGTTATAAGTGGATAACCCAATTACCCTAGCAAATATAAATTTAGTATTCCACTTGCAGCACGTCTAGAAACACATGGTCATAATCGTACCACTAAATTTTTAACAACCTCATATTTATCAAGATACGGTTGCTAAAATTTTGGGATCCTCCAACATGATACTAAATCAATGTTTAGCCACAAGCTACGTTTCACCCAAGAATGATTTTCAAAAATAGTTTGAACCCACGATTCATGGCAATCGTGTCGTGAAAACAAGATTTACGTAATCATTTCAACATCACTCAAACTCTTTCTCTTATGCGGTTACTCTACATTCTTGCATAGCAATTACTGACGCACATGAAACAAAAATACTTTTGTCGGTACAACATTCAAAGCAGGTATTTGGTGCACATCACCACTATATCGTGCATTGCCAATGTTCTACTACAAAAGGACTGATCATCATAGATCAAAAGCTTCACATACAAAGAGTCAAAATAAATTTGTCATTCTCGATACCACTTTCCACAAAAGCATAGAACCGAAATTTTTGTTTATCAATTAACCCGCTAAAACTTAAACAACACAACCTATCCATGTCCATTCATCAAAGATAAACATCTCATCACACAATCAGTTGCATGCTTATTTTTTTTCATATTGACTCATTTTGATCACTACCATGAGTCCCTTCAAAACAAAACATATCTAAAGGTTCACGTTTATTCAATTGCATTCATCACATTGACGGGGTAAGTAACTTAACTAGCCTCATTCATGTCCTGTCAATATAAGTTTTACCCCCTTAGCATACATATACAGATCAATGCAAACAAGATCTTAAATTCTCACTAAGATACTCAACAAGAATTTTTCACATCAACAATTATCACATAATTAAGCATAACACGATTTGTCGACCATCAGTCCATCGCTAGGATGAAATCCAACTGGGACAACGGTAAGCATATCCAAACTACGGTAAGGGTTCTGCCATTTTCCCCAACCGTACACACTGAGACACCAGCATCGACACCCACCACTGGTACATTAGGTGGGGTGGATACAACCAAATCGAAGGCAATTACTCTGGACACATTCTCAGTCGGTTCACACATTCAACAATTATAAGGAGTGTGTCGCTCCCGAATTAAACAACACTAAAGAGGAATACCTGCCATCATGCAATTACCTTTAACCGGATCATCAGCACCTGATGTCCCTACACCTCTCGGGGTAACCACTCGAACATGGTCCCTTGCCCTCTCAGCATGAATGACATTAAGTCTCCGATCTAGCTTGGGACAAAAACTTTTAATGTGCCTCGACTCCTTGCAGTGGAAACATCCATTTCCCGACCCCGGGCATGTGCTCCCAAAATGGAGTCTGCCACATTTGTTGCACATGGGAGTAGAAACCCCTCCGGTAGGAACGGTAGGTGGTCTCGACCCTTGGAAATTTCTATCACATTGTCCAGTAGGTGTCGCATAAGATTTTTGGTCATCCTCCACTCTCTCTTTAACTCTCCCCTGCATATGGTTGCGTTGAGGTCCATAGTTCCGGGGAGGAATTGATTTGGGTGTCGCCACCTCATCCGCCCTCAGGTCATCCTCGTACATCCTACACTTGTTGACCAAAGTATCAAAATCAGCAATCTCTTGATGTCCGAACATCCTTTTTATCTTGGGTCGTAAGCCCGATTCAAATTTAGAGCATTTGGACCGTCCATCCACCTCCAACTCAGAGTAGGGACAAAACCGGGCCAATTCCTCGAACTTAGCCGCATATTCCCACATCGACATGTCTCCCTGTTCCAACCTCAGAAATTCCATCTCTTTCTTCCTTTTCAGATCAGCGGGAAAATATTTCTGAATGAACTTCTCTTTGAAGGTACTCTAGGAAATCACTCACCCCTCCGCCTCCATTTGACGCCGAGTCATTTCCCACCAGTTTTCAACTTTGTTTAACAGCATATAGGAAGCATATGTTACTTTTTGAACATCATCACAACCCATGGCTCGGAATATCCTCTCCAGGCTTTGAATCCATTCACTAGCAGCATCAGGAGCGAATCCCCCTTGGAACTGCTTAGGCTTCTGTTTGCAAAACTCGTCCAATCCTCGGTACTCGGCCGGTCCTTGTGGGGCCAATGGTTGTGAACTAGGACTGGGTGCTGGATTTTGATTCAGACTACGCAAGTTCTCGTTCATTTGTTGCAATGCAACCACCATTTGAGCTAAAAGATCATTTGGGACATTCTAACTAGTTCCTCTTCCTCTACCAGCCATGTGTACCTGTGCTCATTAACTTGTCAGTAAATCAAATCTTCAACCGACAAGGGTCACATAATCACACCTCAATTTATACTAACCAACACAATTCAATCACAAAACTAGCAAACAATTCACATAAGTCATACAAAGAAGCATGCAAGCCATACCCTAGGGCGCAGAGTTGACATATGCTCTGATACCATATTCTACGGACCCAAATTTTACCGTTGAAATTTTTTTTCCTCTATTTTAATTCTTTCATGCATACATTCATCATATTACTTTAATCACTCATTAGTCAATCCATAATGCTCCTATTTAACATGTTATATTACAACACATTTCCTATTACCGAAAAGCATAATTCATTCAATTAACCCTTAGTAACCAACGCATACAACTAGTTATGGGTTTCCAAGAATCATAATGCCCATAACTACACATATCCAGAGTTACAATACTCAGAATTATATTTATCCAAAAATAGCATTTACTCCGTTATAATACAACATGATAGATAGAGAAATGCAAGTTAAGAAAACGCATAAAATCCCTAAGTGATCCTCCTCAAAGTCCCCCGTTTACCTACAATGGGATTATCATAAACAACACATAAAACAAGGGAGTAAGTCATTAGTTCAAAACTAACATCACATGATAATCCACATTTGAAGTATAAATAAACATTGGAATAAATTATCATCACAAACACATAAATATAAACATTCATATTTCATTCCTTCCATCGCCATGTGATTCATATTCACCCTATAGTATATATATATCCCATAATATATATTCTATAGCATGCATATCCCTTTCATCCAAACATACTCATTCCTCATCATTCATATTCACCCTATAGTATATATATATCCCAGAATATATATATTCTATAGCATGCATATTACTTTCATGCCAAACATATTCATTTCTCATCATTCATATTCACCCTATAGTATATATATCCCATAATATATATTCTATAGCATGCATATTACATTCATCATACGTACTCATTTCCCATTAATCGTATTCACCCTTAATCACATTCATCGAGTCTCCCCGCAAAGATAATCTTCTACCACATAGGGTAGATCTAGTTTATTCTCCATACCACATCGGGTAGGTCTAGTTTATTCACCATACCACATCGAGTAGGTCTAGTTTATTCTCCATACCACATGGGGTAGGTCTAGTTTATTCTCCATACCATATCGGGTAGGTCTAGTTTATTCTCCGTATCACATCGGATAGGTCTAGTTAATTCTCCATACCACATCAGGTAGGTCTAGTTTATTCTCCATACCACATCGGGTAGGTCTAGTTTATTCTCCATACCACATCGGGTAGGTCTAGTTTATTCTCTATACCACATTGAGTAGGTCTAGTTAATTCTCCATACCACATCGGGTAGGTCTAGTTTATTCTCCATACCACATCGGGTAGGATAATAATAATATTCTTACAAACATATTACCTCTTACACATACCTTATTCACATCAACTCATATAAAATGGAGACACTTATCCCTTACCTTGATGAGCGTTGGGGGTCGGTCCCTAGTAACTTTAAAAGTCTCCTCTGCGATTTCCTCCAACCTTAGGATCTTTCCTTATTCCCACCAATAACAACAATGTCGGTCGTTTATTCAAAATAACACATAAACGACTCATATTTCATCGTCAAATATACAAGAGATTCACATATTTTCAAGGTTTCCAAAACTACTTAAATACGAGTTTCCAAACATCTAAAACATACATATTCATCTCATATATCAACATTAAAGCACAAACTCATCTTCTACATCTAACATTTCACTCATTTCCCTTTTTACTCATTCTCATTTTGGGGGTTTTGGGGTTTTCATGAATAAACCCACAAAACCTTTCCATTCATCAAATACCAACTCTAAACCAAGAGTTTACAAGAGAAAAACAACATAAAACGAACCATAACTCTAAAGGAAGAGTTTCCATGGTTTCTCACACTTTGAGAAGAGATCCATACACCCAAAATCGAGTTTGAAAGGGAAAAAGAGAGTTAGAATCAAGAGATTTACCTCTTCTCAAGCTTCTAGATGATTCCCACGAGCTCTTGCTCTCAAAATCACCTTCTCCTCTCTTCTCTCTCAATTTCTAACCTTAAAATGTGTTTGGGGTTTCAATTATAAAGCAAACTCGTCAGGTTCTCGCTCAAGCGAGCCCATTCTCGCTCACGCTAGAAAATCCCGCCTTTTTAAAATTTCAGATTTGACGTTCTCGCTCAAGCGAGATATTTCTCATTCAGGCGCGGTAGCTCTCGCTCAAGCGAGGATCTTATAGCCTCGATAGGTCCTGAATGCCACTTTTCTCGCCGAGGCGAGACAACTCTCGCTCAGGCGAGACCACTCTCGTTCAAGCGAGACAATTCTCGCTCGAGCGAGAATCCTTCAGTATAGCCCAGGATTTCACCCTCCTAGGTGAGCCTCTCTCGCCCAGGCGACAATTCTCTCGCTCAAGCGAGACTCCCAGGACTGATACTATAATTTAATGACTTTAAAATATAGGGTGTCACATCACACCTGGGAAGTTCAATTATCTATTGTCCAAGATTGGACTACATGACATATATAGTCCAGCTTGTGGTGGATGTTGAAATATCATGATGAACAACAGAGCAATAGGACAGAAGGGAAACAGCAGAAGCAGCAGCACAAAAGGATGGAACACCATACCCAGCTGTCCAAAAAGGAAGTTCACCATATGGGTTGCTCTTGCAAGCAATACATGTGTGATAGAATGAAGATGCCAAGTGCAAATGACATAATGACTCTTTCAGACATTTCAACAAACACTGACTACAACACTAAGAGGATTTCTTGTACCAAAAGCAATCTTATGAGCACGTGATTAATATGTTATTTTTCCTTCTAAGAGTTGTTAGTTGGTTAGCCTTGTTAGTTGAATATGTTTAAGTGTTTTTGTGCGTTTTTATTTCATTCTAAGAGTGTATATATGGGTGTGATTCCCATGGGTTGATATACAAGAAATAAAATACTTTCATCTTTTCCTGCATTCTCTTCTCTCTACTGTTTTCATTGCTTTATCATTTTAGCTGAAACAAGTCAATATCTTGATCATGAGACATCACAGTTTAAGAAGTTTGGCAACAACCCATTTAGACAAATTTGAAGGAATGTGCACACTTAGATCCACGGATTCAAACCAGACACATATATAGATGATAGCAAAGGGTCATGCTGGAGAAGATGATATTTGGTAAGAGACTGTGATCAAAGAGTTCTTGTCATGGGTGTACCAGGGTGGTTGGGTTCTTTGGTGATGATAGTGTTGTTTTCCACAGTCTCCATCTCTTCTTCAACACAATAATACTTTGATATTGTAGTAGTAGTGATTGTTGAAGTTGTTCTTGTGAGATTGCAGTTGAGAAGATGAGAGATAGATTTCATGAAGTTTCTTTTTGTTGTTGAGGGAATCAGATGTGAACCGTTTATGTTGTGGTTGTGAGTGTTGGTATCAGTGGAGAGAATGTTGTGTTTTCTTTCCATTTTCACTTGGAACACCATCACCAAGGAAACTCAAATCCCCCCTTAATCTCCACGCATCGTTTTCCATTAATAAGAGAAGTTGAGTTTTTTTTGAGAACGTGGAGTTGGAATAAATTGAAAAAAATAGAAGGTGGGTGTGGTGTTTTGGTGCAAGTAGTTGTGGTGCAATTATGCTTATTTTTGAGTTGGGATTTTGGTGAAAATCCAAGTCTAAGTAAATTCTAAGTGCCATGATAGTGAAAAGGAAGAGATATAGTGTGTGCAAAAAGAAGCTAACTATGAGTTCTTTGTAAACGTGAGGGTGGGTGTGTAATGCGTTAGAATTCTCTATTAATCGGTGAAATACCAATCCTAGAATCTTAAATCTCATGATTCTCACACATTATGTAAAACAAGGATACAAAGTCATACATGAATCCATGTTCTCAGATCTGTTCTTTGCATATGCCTTCGTAGAGAGATTTTGATATGATGATCTTCCGCAACCAAATCATTGATTTCTCTTGGGACCTTCGTTTTCTCTCTAATGGGGAGAGGTGAAAACTATTAGAATTATGATATTATCTTAGAATATCTTAAGAGAATATATCATATTATGATCATATCTTAGATTTGTTTACAGTATCTTAGAATATCTCTTAGGATACAAATTAGTTTATTATGATTTGTTTATTATTTAATTAGGAGTATGATATTAGTATAAATATGACTTAGTTGTAAGTCTTTTAAGACAATCAAAAACACAATATCACAATTCCTACTACTATATAATTTACTATTTTGTGCATTATATTTTCTCCTTCTATACCTCAACCCTATAATTTCAACATGGTATCAGAGCCATGGTATCCGCCTTGAGAAAAGTTTAGGCTTAAGGGAAATTGTTTTATATAGAATTTTTGAAGTGGATCACGTCTTTTGTGGTTCAGATCTATTAGTTGTTATTTTTTTAGTATGAGTGATGATTGCAATCCCTGATTTTGTTGTTGGAGCCATGGAGAATTATGGTTTGGTTACTTACCGGGAGACTGTTTTTCTCTATGGTGATCAAAATTTCGCTGCTGCTAACAAATAGAGGGTTGCAACAATTGTAGCTCATGAGTTGGCATACTAATGGTTTGGTAATCTTGTTACAATGGAATGGTGGACACATTTATGCCTGAATGAAGGGTTTGCAACATGAGTTAGCTATTTAGAAATTGATAGCTTGTTTCCTGAGTGGAAAATATGGTCTCAATTTCTTGATGAAATTACAGTTGATCTTAAGTTGGATGGGCTTGAAGAATCCCACCCAATTGAGGTGGAGATAAATCATGCCAGTAAGATTGATGAAATATTTGATGTTATAAGTTATATATAGAAAATGTACTTCCGTAATTAGGATGCTACAAAGTTATCTAGGTGTTGAACCCTTTCAGAGGCCACTAGCTTCATATATATATATATATATATAATATATTCTTACACCAAAAGCTACACTGCTTAGGAAGCCAAAGGTTGAGAAAAAAAGTGTCAGCTTCACAAATTGCTTTTGGTGACGGGAGGTGAAGCAACTTCCTACAATTCTTTGATTTCTTCAGCTGCAAGAAAATGCTTGTTGTCTAAGTCCTTTAACATGTTTGATGAAATGCTTCAAAGAGGAATACACCCTGATGTTTGGAGTTATAATATATCGATGAATTATTTGTTGAAGCTTGGGAAACCAGACGAAGCAAATAGTATTTTTATGGATATAGTGCTTGGGGAATTTCGTCCCAATCCGGCTACGTATGACAACATGATTAACGGGCTGTACAAGAATGGGTTCATTCCTCAGATATTGACGTATAATGATCTTATTAATGGACTTTGCAAGTCTAGAAGAATGAGTGCAACAAGGAAGATTTCTTTTTGCCTCCAAGATTTTTTGGTTTCTTGTTTAAAATGTGGCTTAAGTCTAAAATTCGAATAGTTCCATTGATACATTGATTATGTGACAATTGTTTTTGGGATCTCTACTTATGTATTGATCATTGGAGGAACCTTTGTTAGCCTAAAATAAGTATGAAACTTGGGTTCATAACCCCATAATTTGATCCTCATAACTGTCCTGCAATGGAGGACTATATTTATTATGCTCCAACATATTTGGTAGTTTACTGACCCAATAGTCTACATTTTCTATGTTATTTGATGTTGCTTGTTACGCGACAATCATTATTGAAATTGCCTTTGGGTATTGAAATTATCTTCGGGTGTTGAAATTGCATCTGGGTATTGAAATTTCCTTAGGGTATTGAAATTGCCTTCGGGTATTGAAATTGCCTTCGGGCATTGAAATTGCCTTTGAGCATTGAAATTACCTTCGGACATTGAAATTGCCTTCGGACATTGAAATTGCCTTCGGGCATTGAATTACCTTTGGGTATTGAGTTGTCTTCGGGTATTGGATTGCCATGGTGGTTAAGCTTTGAGATAGCTTCTGCCTAAATGGTTGAGTGTTATTGTCTTCATATTCTTCAATTCTTTTTCTTAGAGCTTGAAAAACTCATCATTGATCATTGACCAATTGATTTCTGATTTCATCAACATTTGCAACATTTGAAGTTATATTTGGGGAAGTTCAAGTAATCATTATATTTACTTTTATTTTAAAGGGAATATTTGTAACAAGCTAAGCTTAGTAAGCTTTAGCTTGAGGGGGAGTATTAAAATATATGATATTATCTTATAATATCTTTAGAGAATATATCATATTATGATCATATCTTAGATTTGTTTAGAGTATCTTAGAAGATTTCTTAGGATACAAATTAGTTTATTATGATTTGTTTGTTATTTAATTAGCAGTATGATATTAGTATAAATATGACTTAGTTGTAAGTCTTTTAAGACTAAAAAAAACACAATATCATCATTCCTACTACTATATAATTTACTATTTTGTGCATTATATTTTCTCCTTCTATACCTCAACCCTATAATTTCAACAAAAATTATGTTTGATTTGGTGTATTGGGGACCATAACCTTCCTGATGTATTAACTTATAGGGTTCCCATTATTTTCTATGGGTTAACTACTCTCGGTATCCACTCATTAAGCCCATATCCATTATCAGTTTATATTAAAAGTCACAAGGGTTGTCAGTAATAAGATTACTTATTTTATAACCCCGAAAATAAATAGCCTATATAATTGTATAATTATATGATGCCCACCTTAATTAGAACTTATGAATTTCTAACAATCTCTCACTTGGACTTCATATTTTCTTGAACCAATTATATCACATATTCTTTAGTGTGCTTCCATATGCTATTTATATTTAGACTTCTACTTAATACAATCTGATTCATCTCATATATCAATTATGGAACCACCGCAATGTTCATTACATATAAGCGTGACTCGACCACGATGATCACCACATTAATATACTTAATGACATAGATTAAATATGGATGAGTGGCATGGAAAATTTCATGCAATGTGATCTCAAACATGTCTATTTCCAACTGATCATTCTTTAATCTTTAGTGAGATCAATCCAAAAATCTGTAATTGCAACACAATAGTTACAATAAACACATTCAAAATGGAACAACAACTCATCAACTTTATTATGCATAAAAAATGTATATAACAACCAAAGTAAATCATAAAACATATAAACTCCCACTAAACTAAGGTATCTTATGGAATAACACCCATATGAGCAACATGTTGGTGAAAGACTTTAGGTACCAGACCCTTAGTTAGTGGATCAGCTAGCATAAAATTTGTCCCTATATGTTCTATAGAAATTTGTCCATTTTGAATACTTTCTTTAACAACTAGAAACTTGATGTCAATAAATTTTGACTTTGTAGAAATCCTATTATTATTGGAGTAAAGAACTGTGGACTTGTTGTCACAATAAATCATCAATGACCTTTCAATACCATCGACCACGCGTAAGCCAGTGACAAAATTTCGCAACCATATGCCATGGTCTGATGTCTCAAAACAAGCCATAAACTCCTCAGCCATGGTTAAAGGAGCTATGAGTGTCTGTTTAGAAGACTTCCAAGAGATAGCACCTCCAGCCAATACAAACACATATCCAGAGGTGAAGCGTCTGTTGTCTTGACATCCAACAAAATCGGAGTCTGAATACCCAATGATCTCTAAATTCTCAGACCTCCAATAAGTGAGTTGTATTCCTTTGTTCTCTTCAAGTAACGCATAACATGTTTGACTGCCTTCCAGTGATGCATTCCAAGATTGCTAATATATCTTCCCAAAACTCCACGACAAATGCTATGTCAGGGCGTGTGCAAACTTGAGCATACATTAGGCTTCCTAATGCCGATGCATAAGGAGTCTTTTGCATCTCGTATCTTTCAAGGTCATTTTTGGGGCACTGTACGAGACTAAACTTGTCTCCCTTAGCTATAGGGGTATCTATTGGTTTACTGTCTTTCATGCCAAATCTATCTAAGACTTTATCAATATAGCTTTCTTGTGACAACCTTAGGATACCTTTCATTTCGAAATTCTTCATTAGAATCTCTTGGTCTCATACAATAGTCTCATATCACTGCTCGCATGCAGTATATCATCGACATATAATACCATGAATATATATTTACTCCCACTGAACTTGTGGTACACACAATCTTCAACTTTATTTGCCTCAAAACCATACGAGGTAATAACTTGATGAAAGTTGTGATTCCACTGACGAGAGGCTTGTTTAAGGCCATAGATGGATTTCTTTAATTTGCACACCATAGATTTTGAGCCAATTGATTCAAATTTTTCTGGTTGCAGCATATATTATTTTTATACTGTCACAATTTAGAAACGCAGTCTTAACATCCATCTGATGTAGCTCTAAATTAAAATGAGTTACTAGTGTCAATATTATTCTAAAAGAATCCTTCGAAGATAATGGAGAGAAGGTTTATTTATAATCAATGTCTTCTTTCTGAGTGTAGCCTTTAGCAACTAGACGCGCTTTATATTTGTCAACATTACCTTTTGAATCCCTCTTGGTTTTAAATATCCATTTGAAACCAATAGGTTTTGCACCTTTAGGTAAATCGACAAGATCCCAAACGTCATTATCATGCATATACTTTATCTCAACCTTCATGGCATCAATCCACTTTTTGAGAGTTAGAACCTTTCATGGCTTGAGACAGGTTCAATGGATCATCCTCTGTTAACCCGATGTCATCCTCATGTTCTTGAAGAAATACAATATAATCATCTGAAATTGCATTTCTTCTCTCTCTAGTGCATCTCCCTAATGGCACTTCTACTTCTTGAGGTTGTTGAATTTGCTCCGAAGGTACTTCAGCGAGAACATCATTTTGTCTTGCTCTGGAATATTGTCATGAACAATATTCTGAACATTTTGTTCTACTACCGAATTTGTTCCTTGAATGGTAATAGGCACAAGAACTTGTTCACCATTAGTGACAGGTTCTTCCTCAAAGGCAACATTCCTCATTTTCTCTTGCTTCCCAAAATCTACTTCCTCAAAAAATCTCACATTTCCCGTCTCAAAGAAAGGTCTTGTTGTAGCATCATAAAATTTATAGCTCCATGAACGTTCAACATAGCCAACAAAGTAACAACTAACTGTTCTTCAGTCCAATTTTATTTCATGTGGCCTATAAGGCCACGCCTCAGCTAGACAACCCAAAACGTGCAAGTGTTTTAAGCTTGGTCTTTTACAAGTCCAAAACTCATATGGAATTTTGTTAACTGCTTTACTTGGCACCCTATTAATGATGTGAACTGTGATCTTTAAAGTTTCCGCTAAACAAACTCTGGTAAGGAACAATGATTAATCATACTTCTCACCATATCCTTAAGAGTTCAGTTTAGTCACTCAGCAACACCATCCATAATAGGTTTGTCTGACATAGTGTATTGCAGAACAATTCCACTTTCTCTTAGGAAAAAATGCAAATAGCTCTTTCACAACATCTTTATTGTTCTTTCTTTTCTTATTCTGAGAGGTCATAACCAAATGAGCACTTTCAGTCTTATGTCTCTGCAACCTCTCTCCCTCTTGAGTATTATAGCTAACTTTGAATTTCCCAAATTGTGCAGGAAGCGAGATCCAAACCAAAAGCATGAGCAAGTCTTCATCAAGCTCTAACTTTAGTGACTTGACTTTCAATTCGAGATTAGACATCTCCATACTGTACTCCCTTATGTTCCCTTTTCTTCATACCTTATGGAGATGAGTTTAGCCAAAAGTCTACTCGTCTCCGCCTTTTCATTTTTGGCAAAGTATTATTCTATTTATTCAAAGAATTTCTTTGCATTTTGACTCTCAGAAATAGAGTCCCGAAACTCTTCTGGAATAGAGCGTTTCATGATCATTAGACACATTCGGTTAGAGCGTTCTCATTTCTCAATTTTAACCTCATCGAGGTTTTCCGGAGTAAAAATAAGTTTCTCCAAACGAAGTGTTAGATCTAAATCTATACAGCCAAGAATAATCTCTATGGCTTCCTTCTAGGCCTTAAAGTTTGTCCCGTTCAATAATGGAAAGTTGTTAATTTGAGCAGAAATATTTGCAGCACTAGTAAAAGATACTGAATCCAGTAGAACAAAGAACAAAATAAATTGCAAACATTCTTGCTTTCTTGCAATAAAATCACATCAAGTTTAACCCTTAAAATCCAATGGGACACATCACGAGTTACCTAGTACAACATTAATATTCAGTCTTTGGACAAAAATTATTAACTTGTAAGTGATACACTCAATGTAGTAATCAAATAATGATAATCAGTCCTGTAAAACAATAAACCTTTCTTTGGACCGACTTACTATTCACATGAGAAACTATATGATTATCACATATTTATTACCACAAGTGTGTTTATAATTTTGGCCAAATAGTAGTCTTCCTTTGGGTAGATCACTATTCGCATAAAAATGCAAACATACAATTAGCTTGATATTCCATATTCATTGATAATGGAATTCTTGTTGTAATGGTCAAACATTGATCACAAAGAAGCATGCAAGGCCATATCCTAGGCCGCAGGATTAACTATGCTCTGATACCATATTGTAAGGACCCAAATTCTACCCATGAAAATTTTTCCTTAGTTTATTCATCCTTTATACATTTTCCTACGATTTTTAAATAAAAATACGAACAACTTAAGTTAAGTCTCATTTCCTTGCTCATACCCATCTCCCAGTACCAAAATAACATACACATTCGCATAACAGAAAATCATAATTCATTCTTGCGTTCCGGTAACTACCGCATACAATTAGCTATGGGATTCCAAAATACCCATAGCTACGAATATCCAGAGTTACAAATATTCATGTATCAAATACAGTTAGTCATATTAAAAAAGAATGAATATAAGGACTTCCAAAAATTTAAAAGCCCCTAAGCTCCTAATCAAAACGCTCTTACATCTTCCACCTACCTGCAATGGGATTAACATTGACCATACACAGAAACACAAAGGAGAAAGTCGTTAACGTAAAATAATGTCAATATACGTTAACGTAAAATAATGTCAATAAACAATGCTTCATAACTTGAGCCAAAATATGCTACATTGCTTGAACCAAAGCCGCTACACCCCTTAAGGTTAGCTAAAACTGAATTCTCTTTTCTTTTGAAAACGTGCTACATAACTTGAGCCAAAGTTTGCTACATCGCTTGAGCCAAAGCTTGCTACATCGCTTGAGCCAAAGCTTGCTACATCGCTTGAGCCAAAGCTTTCTACATCGCTTGAGCCAAAGCTTGCTACATTACATGAGCCAAAGTCGCTAACCATTCATGGTCGGCTAAAAACGAGTTTTCTTTCCATTTACACTTCATCAATTCATAAACAGTAATTCCATACCATCATATTACAAACATACCCATATATTCTTATAATAATTAAGTGATTTACAACTTAATCCATTATCCACAACCAGAAAATCCACGCATTTTCTATCACAATGCATAAGTTAAGACTTATCCTTACCTCGGTGAGTGTTGGGTTTGGTTCTTGGCAACTTCGCAAGTTCCACCGATATCGCCTCCAACTTTCCTCATTCCCACCATATAACACAATGTTAGTTATTTATTCCAAATATCATATAAACAACTTATATTGCATTATTTAACCATACAAGATATTCATCATATTTTCAATGTTTCTAAACTACTTTCATCATGAGTTTACAACCATCTAAAACATACATATTCACCTCATATTTCAACATTAGAATGTAAACTCATCTTCTACCTCTAACATTTTACCCATCCCCCCTTTTACCACATTTTCATTTTTAGGGTTTTGGGGTTTTCATGAATCAACCCACAAACTCTTTCCATTCTTGAAATACTAACTCTAAACCAAGAGTTTATGAGAGAAAAACAAAAGGGTGAATTTCCATGGTTTTATACATTTTGAGAAGAGATCCAACATACCTAAAATGAGTTTCAAAGGGAGGAATAGAGTTAGAATCAAGAGTTTTACCTCTTCTCAAGCTCTTGGATGAGAATCAAAGCTCCTTGGCCTTGAAAATGCTCTCTTCTCTCACCTCTCTTCAATTTCTAACCCTAAAATGTGTTTGGGGTTTCTCATTTAATGTTATCTCGTCGGGATCTCGCTTAAGCGAGCTCATTCTCGCTCAAGCGAGAAAATCCCGCCCATTTTAAAAACTCAGGTCTGACCCTCTCGCCCAGGCGAGGAAACTCTCGCCCAGGCGATGCATCTCTCGCTCAAGCGAGAATCCTCTCGCTCATGCGTGAATCTTACAGCCTCGACAGGTCCAAAATGTCACTTTTCTCGCCCAGGCGAGACTACTCTGGCTTAAGCGAGACAACTCTCGCTCAATCGAGAATCCTTCAGTATAGCCCAGGATTTCACCCTCCCAGGTGAGCCTTTCTCGCACAAGCGAGAATCCCTCGCTCAAGTGAGAATCTCATGACTGATACTATAATTTTAAGGAGTGAAATTAAGGGTGTTACAATCCTCGCCCTCTTATAAGAATTTTCGTCCCCGAAAATTAACATACCTCGATTCGAACAAATGAGGGTAATCCTCCCTCATCTCACGTTCCACCTCCCAAGTAGCATCCCCTTCGTCTACTTGGCTCCACAATAATTTTACCAAGGAAATCTATTTGCCTCTTAGTCTCTTGACACTAGTATCCATGATTCTCACAGGAAACGTCGAGAAAGTCAAGTTATCCTTCAACTCTATATGATCAGACTCAACCACATGAGATGGATCCCCAACATATTTCCTCAATTGAGACACATGAAACACATTGTGGAGATTCGACAACAACGGAGGTAAAGATATCCGATATGCTACCGGCCCAATCCTCTTCAATACTTGATACGGCCCAATAAATCGTGGAGTCAGTTTATGAGATTTCAACACTCTACCAATCCCGAAGTCAGGAATACTCTCATGAAAACATGATCTCCCTCGTTAAACTCAAGAGGTTTCCGCCTTTTATCGTAATAGCTTTTCTGCTGACTCTGGGTGATCCTCATATTCTCCCAGATCTTCTTGATCTTTTTTGTCGACTCTTGGACCAGCTCAGGTCCCAATATCAAGTTCTCCCCAGTTTCCAACCAACTCACTAGAGTTCGGCACTTCCTACCATATAACGCCTCATAAGGTACCACTCCAATACTCGAGTGGAAACTATTGTTGTAGGTAAATTCAATCAAAGGCAACATGTCATCCCAACACCCCGGTTGTTCCAAGACACAAGCCCTCAAAAGATCCTCCAATGACTGTATAGTTCTTTCTGATTGACCATCCGTTTGTGGATGATAAGCTGAACTCAATTTCAACTTAGTTCCCAGTGCGGACTGCAAACTAGTCCAAAAGTTTGAACTGAAACGGGGATCCCTATTAGATACAATGCTTGACGGTATCCCATGCAAACGAACAATTTCTCGGATATACAATTCTGCATCGTTCTAGGGAGTACCTCATGTTCATCGGCAAGAAATGAGCAGACTTTGTCAACCGATCCACTATTACCCATATTGCGTCGTATCCTTCTGAGTCTTCGGAAATCTCGACACAAAATCCATGGATTACTATCCCACTTCCAAACGGGAATTTCTAGGGATTGTAACTCTCTTGTTGGTCGCTGATGCTCAATCTTGGCCTTCTGACATATCAAACAAATCGAGACATACAAAGTCACATCCCTCTTCAATCCAGACCACCAAAACAACTTCTTCAAATCTTGGTACATCTTCGTAGTCCCTGGGTGAAAACTCATCTTGCTCTTATGGAACTCCTCTAAAATACTCTTTCATAATGTCTCATCACGAGGCACACAAACTATCCCTTTGTAACGCAACAGTCCACTAGGTTCCGATGCGAAATCATTTTATTTACCACTTAGCATCAAATCTCGTTTAGCCATTAGTTCACTATCCTATACATTTTCCTACGATTTTTAAATAAAAATACCAACAACTAAAGTTAAGTCTCATTTCCTTGCTCATACCCATCTTCTACTACCAAAATAACATACACATTCGCATAACAGAAAATCATAATTCATTCATGCGTTCCGGTAACTACCGCATACAATTAGCTATAGGATTTCAAAATACTCATAACTACGAATATCCAGAGTTACAAATATTCATGTATCAAATACAGTTAGTCATATTAAAAAAGAATGAATATAAGGACTTCAAAAATTTAAAAGTCTCTTAGCTCCTAATCTAACGTCCTTACATCTTCCACGTACCTGCAATGGGATTAACATTGACCATGCACATAAAACACAAAGGAGTAAGTCGCTAACGAAATAAATGTCAATGTACGTTAACCCACATTTTAATAAGATTAAGTAACAATATAAAGTTAAATACACATAAAACCATTTCCATTGTTTATACTTTTGAAAATCATGCTTCATAACTTGAGCCAAAATATGCTACATTGCTTGAACCAAAGCCGATACACCCCTTAAGGTTAGCTAAAATTGAATTCTCTTTTATTTTGAAAACGTGCTACATAACTTGAGCCAAAGTTTGCTACATCGCTTGAGCCAAAGCTTGCTACATCGCTTGAGCCAAAGCTTGCTACATCGCTTGAGCCAAAGCTTGCTACATCGCTTGAGCCAAAGCTTGCTACATCGCTTGAGCCAAAGCTTTCTACATCGCTTGAGCCAAAGCTTGCTACATCGCTTGAGCCAAAGCTTGCTACATTACTTGAGCCAAAGTCGCTAACCATTCATGGTCGGCTAAAAACGAGTTTTCTTTCCATTTACACTTCATCAATTCATAAACATTAAATCCATACCATCATTATTACAAACATACCCATATATGCTCATAATAATTAAGTGATTTACAACTCAATCTATTATCCACAACCAGAAAATTCACGCATTTTCTATCACAATGCATAAGTTAAGACTTATCCTTACCTCGGTGAGTGTTGGGTTTGGTTCTTGGCAACTTCGCAAGTTCCACCGATATCGCCTCCAACTTTCCTCATTCCCACCATATAACACAATGTTAGTTATTTATTTCAAATATCATATAAACAACTTATATTGCATTATTTAACCATACAAGATATTCATCATATTTTCAATGTTTCTAAACTACTTTCATCATGAGTTTACAACCATCTAAAACATACATATTCACCTCATATTTCAACATTAGAATGTAAACTCATCTTCTACCTCTAGCATTTTACCCATTCCCCCCTTTTACCACATTTTCATTTTTAGGGTTTTGGGGTTTTCATTAATCAACCCACAAACCCTTTCCATTCTTGAAATACTAACTCTAAACCAAGAGTTTATGAGAGAAAAACAACATAAAACGAACCATAACTCAAAAGGGTGAGTTTCCATGGTTTTACACATTTTGAGAAGAGATCCAACATACCCAAAATGAGTTTCAAAGGAAAGAAGATAGTTAGAATCAAGAGTTTTACCTCTTCTCAAGCTCTTGGATGAGAATCAAAGCTCTTTGACCTTGAAAATGCTCTCTTCTCTCACCTCTCTTCAATTTCTAACCCTAAAATGTGTTTGGGGTTTCTCATTTAATGATGTCTCGTCGGGCTCTCGCTTAAGCGAGCTCATTCTCGCTCAAGCGAGAAAATCCCGCCCATTTTAAAAACTCAGGTCTGACCCTCTCGCCCAAGCGAGGCATCTCTCGCTCAAGCCAGGATCCTCTCGCTCAGGCGAGAATCTTACAGTCTCGACAGGTCCAAAATATCACTTTTCTCGCCCAGGCGAGACTTCTCTCGCTCAAGCGAGAATCCTTTAGTATAGCCCTGGATTTTACCTCCCATGTCAGCCTTTGTCGCCCAAGCGAGAATCCCTTGCTCAAGCGAGAATCCCGGGACTGATACTATAATTTTAAGGAGTGAAATTAATGGTGTTACACATATCAAATAATAAATCATTCTTTGGACTGATTTATTATTCACATTTGCAACCTTATAATTATCACATGTTTACCATCACATGTGTGTTTATAATCTGGCCAAATAATAATCTTCCTTTGGGCCGATTAATAGTCGCATGAATATATATATGCACTAGCATTTGACATTTATTATGAACAATTTACACAAAAGCTGTCACTTTGGTGACGTTTTTGTTAGGTATCAGTGATTACAATACACCTAGAAGGGGGGGTTGAATAGGTGTAGCGGTTAGAATGTCCGCTTTTCGAAAACAACACTTAATGCTGAAAAACACCTTGATTAATCGATTAACAGAACAGGGTAATCGATTAACACTTTCAACACAGTCCACTTAATCGATTAACAGACTAAAGTAATCGATTAACACACCACACTTAATCGATTAAACTGAGACAGAAAGCAAATGCAAGTACAATTTCTTGCTCGACAATTAATTGATAATGAAACGATTATACCAGGCTTACAGAATATTATCAGAGTACAAGTAATACAGTATAGACACAAATTATCAATTAAATCTACTTGACAAAATAATCGATCAAATGCAATAAAGAGATAGAGATAGAAAAAGTCCTGCAACAAGAATTTTATCCTGGTTCGTTTGCTTGTCCACCGCAAACTACATCCAGGCCTCCCGGCTGATTTGGGAGATTTTTCTTCACTATAATTGAATGAATGTTAATTACATACACACTATCCAATTACAACAATTAGACACTTACAAGATAAAAAGAAACCTATTCTATGGTTTGACTCCCTTCCTACCGACAAAGAAAACCTTTCTTTCGGCGTAGCCCCAGCCAAGAACCTTGTTCTTTACTTATCCCTAAGTCTAACACTCAGTGAAGACACACTCAATCTCTTGGTGATATGACACCTTGAGATTCCCACAATTACAACACTTTTTCAAACAAAACAATACAGAGTAAATTTAAGCTATAACAAGACTTATATCTAACAAGATAAGGCTTTACTCTAATCACCTAATACAAGCTCATGCAGTATGAAAGATGTATTAGTGAAAAACAGAATGCATAATGTGTAAACATCTAATCAAGAATCATGTAAAAATGCAAGAACATGTGACAAGAAAAGATGAGAAATGTATCATGAAAAGCACTCAATCCTAAAGCATAGAATTCTCTCTTTTCTAAGCTCACAAATGCATTTACAACTAGATGCAACAATTAACACGAAAATATGCTCTAACTCTCTAAAAAATTAACATGCAACTTATGAGATCAATTCTGAAAATGCAGTTTATAAAGAATTGAAATAAAAGCCCAGTTAATCGATTAACGACAGCTTTAATCGATTAAGCTTCACAAAAATGTTAGATTAATCGATTGACATTTGTTGTAATCGATTACACTGTGCAAACAGTTAGATTAATCGATTAAGCCAAGTGGTAATCGATTAACAGCACACTTTCATGTGTAAAAACTTCAAATATGTTATGCACTTAAATTCATACATGTTTAATACTTAGATTATGCCTAGAATGCACATGTACATGTATTTATATGATGCATGAACATATTATGAATGACATATCTCAAGATGAAAAAGATTTAAAAGATTTATGCAATTGAGATATGTATTAGGGGTGACTTAAGCCTTGGACTCAACCTAAACTAATCTAGTCTAAGCAAGATACCAATCGGAAGGCTTAAGCATGTTGATTTGTTGATGATCTTCAAGCTCATGTTATCACAAGTTGTCCTCATCAAAACCAAGTCATATAAGGAGAGCTTTCCAAAGTGTTCCTCTTGACATGCACACTTTCAATCTCCCCCTTTTTGATGATGACAAACTCCACATCAAATGTAAATAGCTTGAAGATTGTGTTGGCAAGGTTGATATGATGCGCAAATATCGGAAGCTGTTATTACGATCAACCTGCACAGTCAGAAAACAACAAAACAACCTTTCTCCCCCTTTTGACATTATCAAAAAGATAACCCAGGTCAAAGAAGAGGCAGAGATATGAGTAATGCATAAAACACAGTTAATGAGTTAATATTGGGATATAACAATTAACCTGTTTTACATTAAAGAGGATTAAACAAGTGCGCAAGTTTATACAACAGAAATAGCCAAACAAGTAAAGTGAACGGCATATGAGATGAACCATATCAAGGCAGAAAATCTCATACGATCAAGAACCATACACATAAACATAGTAGGCTATTCGACATAATTATAAAATAGCATAAAGAGTAACAATGTTTAGCAGCCAGATAAACCAGAAAATGTCAATTAACAACATAAAAGAGGCACGCAATAGAAATACTAGAATCCATAACAGTATCTAAATCCAAAGAGTGCCAAAAAGAAGAAATAAACCTAAGGTAAGATATCCTAGGTCTAAAGTCTTCTAAACTAAGGTTGAGGTGGAGGATGAGGATCGTTAGTGTGATCAGCAGAAGTGACAATGTTCTGATCTCCCCTGATAAGCATAGATAGCTTCTGAAATTCTGAACAAAACAAGGCATTCTGAGCTTCAGCGGTAGATTGAATCAGATTCCTCAACTCCCGAAATTGGTTATCCGAATACGCAGTTTGTCGCTCCTCATACTATTCCATACCAGCAAAGTATGAGTCTTTTAGTCCTTGGAAGTGAAGATCCATACGGTTGTTAAGCCGTTGCTCCATAGCTTCCAACTGATCGAATCCAAAAGCAGAGTTCTGAGGTGCTGATCCAGAAGGCTCTCCCTGAGCTGTAGCATGCTGATTATCTGTGCCATCCTGATTATCATCATCAGATAAATCCAGACCAAAAGTGGTGTAGTCCTCTTGGTATTGCCAAGTACTACCATACTTGTATATACCCATCTTATGTATGAGGCTTTCACCAACCAGATGATCCTTGTCGGTATATTCAACAATGATAGTATCGGAAACGTCAATGCGCAAATAGTCAACGATGCGTGATATGAAGATACTGTAGGGAAGCAGCTTCGACTGAGATAAAGATACACCGTTCATAATTTTCAAGATCTCCTCAGGCCAATTAATCATCACATTATTCTTCACTGCATACATGAAACGTAAATCATTCACAGTAGGCTGTGCATGATTTGTGTTCCTCTGTACTAAGATGTAAGCAATAATGTAGTGTAGCAGCCTGTTCTCAACAGAAAGTGACCCAGCTTTGGTCAGTTGACCCTGAATGTATAAATGAGGGCCTCTTAGAAAAGACTTATAGACTTCAGTAGGATCAAAATTTTCCTTTACCCAGGAACAATCTCCTATACTATATCCAGAAGAAGATAAACCACCGACATTCATGAAAATTTCATCGTTGAGTTCAAACAAATTGCCAGAAATCATTGACCAATATTTTCCATCCTTATATCTAAAATTAGCATAGAATTCCCTAACGAGAGCAGGGTAGACTTGTCCCTTTAATTCCATGAACTGAATAGTTCCCTGAGCTTCCATGTCATGCGGGAAGCTAAAGTTCTGTTCCGATAACCAAGTTAAGTCAACATACCGTATATATGTAGGTTTCCGACCTTGGAATTTCGCCATACGGGTTTCTTGCAGAATGAGTGAATAGTAGGGGTCACCACGGTCCCGAACGGAAGGCGAACCGACCTCTCGTCTTCGTACACGAGTGGCTGATGTTTTGACCCTTTTAGGACGACTTTTCTCCATAATGTGGCAGAAACCGAAAATGGCAGTGAGAGGTCAAATATGGGTGTAGGCAAACCTAACCTAGGTTATGTTTAGTGGAACCTTGGAGATGTGATATAATGAGGATGCAAAGAGATGATTCCTTGATGGTTTTGAGAGGGTTGGGAATAGGTGTTTCTACTTTTGATGCACTTTGGATTAGTTGTGTTATAGATTTAGGATCTCAAAGCAGAAAAGAGAAAGTGAGAAAGCCAGAAAAAAGTGTGAAACCGAGCTACTGTTTGCCTTTATAAAACTGGTTTTAATCGATTAACGGGCAGGGTTAATCGATTAATCAGTGTGAAATTTCGAATTTTTGAAAGAACTGATGCCCAGGTAATCGATTAAGTGAAAATGTAATCGATTACTTATAGTAGAATTTCGAATTTTCAAGCAACTGATGCCCAGGTAATCGATTAATTTAATATTTAATCGATTACGCATAGTAAAAAAAAAATTTCAGGCAGTAAAATGGTTTCAACTTCTTAAGGCTTTGGCATACAATGTGACAGATTTATTTAAACATTCAGAATCACAAAAAAAATAATAATCAAGAGATATACCTTTGCAATAAAACAAATATCGAACAGCTAAAGAAACAAAGACATAGAGAAACTAGACGATAATGTAAACACCTAAACAATTTTAATCAAGATATTGTTCATCAAGAATTCCAAGTTCTCTCCTTAGAACAAAGAAAGTATCCCTGGGAAGGGGCTTGGTGAAAATATCAGCTAATTGTTTAGAAGTTTCAACAAATTCAAGAACGCAATCACCTTTTTGTACATGATCACGCAGAAAATGATGTCTAATTTCTATATGCTTAGTTCTAGAATGCAAGACGAGATTCTTGGAAAGGTTTATGGCACTTGTGTTATCGCATTTAATAGGGATCTTTTCAATATTAAGACCATAGTCCTTGAGTTGCTGCTTCATCCAGAGGATTTGAGCGCAACACACACCAGCGGCAATGTATTCCGCTTCGGCGGTGGACAAAGCAACACAAGCTTGCTTTTTGCTGTGCCATGCTACTAATGAACTCCCCAACAAGTGACAAGTACCACTAGTGCTTTTCCGATCCAATTTACATCCGGCGAAATCGGAATCGGAATAACCTACCAAGGATAATGAGGCATCCTGAGGATACCATAATCCCATGTTAGTTGTTCCTTTTAAGTATCTCATGATTCTTTTAACAGTTGTAAGATGTGATTCTTTAGGAGATGATTGAAATCTAGCACACATGCATACACTAAACATGATATCAGGCCTACTTGCAGTTAAGTAAAGTAAAGACCCAATAATTCCTCGATACTTTGTTACCTCTATAGTTTTTCCTTTTTCGTCCTTATCTAGGTAGCAAGCAGATGCCATAGGAGTGGAAGCTTCCTTACAATTGTTCATCTCAAATTTCTTGAGCAGTTCTTTGCAATATTTTGTCTAATGGATGAAAATACCACTTTCTAGTTGCTTTATCTGAAGTCCTAGAAAGAACGTAAGTTCTCCCATCATAGACATTTCGAACTCCCCCTGCATCATCTCAGAAAAATCCTTACACAAAATATCATTAGTAGATCCAAAAATTATGTCATCTACATATATTTGCACAAGTAATACAGAGTTTTCTGATTTACGAATAAAAAGCGTTGTGTCAACCAAGCCTCTTTCGAACCCTTTTTCTAAAAGAAAGGTACTAAGTCTATCATACCAAGCTCTAGGAGCTTGTTTGAGACCATAGAGTGCCTTTTTAAGTTTATAAACATGGTTCGGATATTTAAAATTTTCAAAACCAGGCGGTTGGTTAACATAAACTTCTTCTTGAATATAGCCATTCAAGAAGGCGCTTTTTACGTCCATCTGAAATAATTTGAAGTTCATAATCGATGCAAAGGAAAGTAGCATCCTGATGGCCTCTAATCTGGCTACAGGAGCATAGGTTTCGTCATAATCGATACCTTCCTCCTGGTTGTAGCCTTGGGCCACCAAGCGTGCTTTATTTCGAATGATCAAGCCTGATTCATCAAGCTTGTTTCTGAAGACCCATCGAGTACCAATCACAGGATGATCTTTAGGTTTAGGGACCAAGTCCCAAACATTATTGCGTTCGAACTAGTTTAGCTCTTCTTGCATAGCTATACCCCAGTGCACATCCTCAATGGCCTCATCAATGGTCTTAGGCTCAATTTGAGATACAAAGGCTACGAAATTACAGAAGTTTCGTAAGGAACTACGGGTTACCACTACCGTAGATATGTCACCTATTACTTTATCGATCGGGTGAGCTTTCTTGGTTTTCCACACAACTGGCATATCTGAATGCTCCTGAGATTTGTTTTGACATTCTTCATCGGCTGCTTCTACATTATCCATGTTCTTTGAGTATGCTTCTTCCAAAGCACCTGCAACATCATCAGATACAACCTTTCTCTTCTCTTTTGGAGAAGATTCATCAAACTGTACATGGATAGACTCTTCAACTTGCATAGAATACTTATTAAAAAATTCTGAACGCTTTGCTATGAATCGAATATCCCAAAAATATTCCCTCATCGGCTTTTGAATCAAATTTTCCTACAGCCCGCTTTCCATTATTTAATATAAAACATTTGCAACCGAAAGCGTGAAGATGGGATATGTTTGGTTTACGGCCTTTTAATAGTTCATAAGGAGTTTTATTCAAATTAGGCCTTAACAATACTCGATTTATAACATAACATGCAGTATGAACTGCATCTGCCCAGAAATATTTAGGGGTATTACTTTCATTAAGCATGGTTCTCGCTAATTCTTCTAACACACGATTTTTCCTTTCAACAACTCCATTTTGTTGTGGAGTGCGAGGAGCAGAGAACTGATGCATAATGCCATGCTTATCACAGAATTTGTCGAACTGAAAGTTCTCAAATTCTCCCCCATGATCACTTCGTATATATACTATTTTCAGGTTAAGTTGGTTTTGGATTTGCTTGGCAAGATTTTTAAAAGAGTTGAAAGCGTCGCTTTTAGCAGATAAAAATAATGTCCATGTAAAACGAGAGAAATCATCAACAATAACTAAAGCATAGTAGCTACCACCAAAACTCATGATTTGTGATGGTCCAAACAAGTCCATATGGAGTAACTCCAAAGGTCTTGAAGTGGATATCACATTTTTGTTTTTAAAAGAGTTTTTGGTTTGTTTACACTTTTGACAAGTGTCACAAATCTCTTTAGTTTTAAAATTTAGTTTTGGTAGCCCTTCAACTAGTTGGTTTGATGACAATTTATCTAGATGTTTTATATGGATGTGTGCAACGCGTCTGTGCCAGAGCCAGATGTCATCTTCTTTAGAAATGAAACATTTTGAAAATAATGTGGTGACATCATCCAAGTTAACCATGTAAATATTATTTATACGATGACCAACAAATTTAACATTATTAGATAAAATGTCACGAATGATGCAACAGTCAGAATCAAAAGATACTCGATTACCTTTGTCACAGAGTTGACTTATACTTAGAAGATTATGTTCTAGTCCTTCAACATACAGAACATTTTCAATTTGAGTATGAGATGAGTTACCAACTGTTCCGGTACCAAGTATCTTTCCCTTATTGTTTTCTCCGTACGTGACGTATCCTTTTCCTTTAAGTGATAGATCCAGGAAATTTGATCTGTCACCTGTCATATGTCTCAAACATCCACTGTCTAAGTACCATTTTTGTCCTTGTGTTCGAAGACATACCTGCAAAATAGATCACCTGCTTTTCTCAGGTACCCAAATTATGTTGGGTCCTTTTCTGTTAGTGATTAGGGAATTATCTCCCTTCTTTATCCATACATAAGCCCCGCTAGGTATACCATATTTTCTAATGTAACAAGAGTAAGAAGTATGACCATACGTATTACAATAAAAGCAAGTAGGAGAGCGCCTACGATTTTTATCCTTAGTATTAACTACAGGTTTTCTATATGGTCTCTTGTTTTTAGCAGAGCGAGTATAACCTAGACCAGTACGATCACCAACATTTCTTGTTTGACTGAGCAGAGTGTCTAATTGCTGTTTACTGTTTGTGAGACGTTCGAGTTTTTCTTTTAGTTTAAGATTGTCTTCTTGCAAAATCTCGCAAGTCTCACATACAGGCTTTTGACATAAATTATCAACAGAGCAGTCACATGTGTTACAAGAATAGATGAGATCTAAAGTTTCATTTTCTAATTTTAATTCATCTAATTCTATTTGTAATTGGCTTAGTTTCTTTTCATTTCTAAGGATTTCCCTTTTCTTATCAACATTTATTCTAGCCAATTTCTTTAATTCCTCATGTAACTCAACATAAGCATTATATAAAACTTCATAAGAGGGTAAGTCATCCGAAGTGGATGAGGTGTCGGAATATACCTCATCATTATCCTCGTGTGAGTCTGAGTTGCCATTGTTGTCAGATCTGACCATCAGACACAACTTCGCTGACTCCTCCTCACTAGAAGTGCTTGATGTTGTTTCCTCCTCAGGTACATCCCATACAATGTAAGCTTTCTTGGATTTGAATTCCCTGGGAGTGCTCTTCTCTGAATCAACCTTTTTCAGATAGGTAGGACATTGAAATCTCATATGTCCGGCTTTTCCACACTCATGGCAAGTGAAGCGATCTTTGTTGTTCTTGCCTTTGTTGGTTGACTCTTTCGCTTCTTTCTTCTGAAACTTCTTGAATCCTCCTTTTCTTTTGATGAATTTGCTAAATTTGCGAACAAGGAGATTCATAGTTTCATCATCTAGATCGGAGTCAGATTCATCATCATCTTTATCTTCTTTTGATTTGGAGGTCGTGGCCTTTAATGTGATGTTTTTCTTTTTCCGATCTGAATCTTCGTGCATAGTCAAGCGCCCCAATTCCATTTCGTGCTCTTGAAGTTTTCCAAATAAAGTAGCTAGAGGCATAGAGTCCAAATCTTTGGATTCAACAATTGCAGTTACTTTTGGTTGCCATTTCCTGTCAAGACAACGCAAAACTTTATTAGTTAGTTCACCTCTGGCAAAAGATTTATCTAGAGCAACTAAATGATTAACAATATGAGTAAATCGCTTTTGCATATCACAGATTGATTCACTAGGTAACATGCGAAATAACTCATACTCATGGGTAAGCGCATTTAATCTAGCGCGCTTGACTTCGCTAGTGCCTTCATGAGTCACTTGTAAAGTGTCCCACATTTCTTTTGCATTTTGGCACTGCGAAACTCTAAAGAACTCATCATAGGATAGGGCCGATGTGATGATATTTTTGGCGCGTAGATTATGCTGCACCTTTTTGCGCTCATCATCGGTCCATAGACTTTTAGGCTTGTCTTTAGGTTCATTGTCCACAAGATGTTGTGGAACGAAAGGGCCGTTGACTACGGATTCCCAAATATCCGAGTCTATGGCTTCAATAAAAATTTGCATGCGGACTTTCCAGTAGGCATACCCTTCACCACTGAATATAGGTGGTCGATTAATGGATGAACCATCACCACCAAATGGGTTTGACGAACCCATTCGTTTTTCCCTAAGGATCACGAATACGCGGTTGAGCTAGCACTTCGCACTAGCTCTGATACCACTTGTTAGGTATCAGTGATTACAATACACCTAGAAGGGGGGGGGGGGGGGGGGGGGGGGGGGGGTTGAATAGGTGTAGCGGTTAGAATGTCCGCTTTTCGAAAACAACACTTAATGCTGAAAAACACCTTGATTAATCGATTAACAGAACAGGGTAATCGATTAACACTTTCAACACAGTCCACTTAATCGATTAACAGACTAAAGTAATCGATTAACACACCACACTTAATCGATTAAACTGAGACAGAAAGCAAATGCAAGTACAGTTTCTTGCTCGACAATTAATTGATAATGAAACGATTATACCAGGCTTACAGAATATTATCAGAGTACAAGTAATACAGTATAGACACAAATTATCAATTAAATCTACTTGACAAAATAATCGATCAAATGCAATAAAGAGATAGAGATAGAAAAAGTCCTGCAACAAGAATTTTATCCTGGTTCGTTTGCTTGTCCACCGCAAACTACATCCAGGCCTCCCGACTGATTTGGGAGATTTTTCTTCACTATAATTGAATGAATGTTAATTACATACACACTATCCAATTACAACAATTAGACACTTACAAGATAAAAAGAAACCTATTCTATGGTTTGACTCCCTTCCTACCGACAAAGAAAACCTTTCTTTCGGCGTAGCCCCAGCCAAGAACCTTGTTCTTTACTTATCCCTAAGTCTAACACTCAGTGAAGACACACTCAATCTCTTGGTGATATGACACCTTGAGATTCCCACAATTACAACACTTTTTCAAACAAAACAATACAGAGTAAATTTAAGCTATAACAAGACTTATATCTAACAAGATAAGGCTTTACTCTAATCACCTAATACAAGCTCATGCAGTATGAAAGATGTATTAGTGAAAAACAGAATGCATAATATGTAAACATCTAATCAAGAATCATGTAAAAATGCAAGAACATGTGACAAGAAAAGATGAGAAATGTATCATGAAAAGCACTCAATCCTAAAGCATAGAATTCTCTCTTTTCTAAGCTCACAAATGCATTTACAACTAGATGCAACAATTAACACGAAAATATGCTCTAACTCTCTAAAAAATTAACATGCAACTTATGAGATCAATTCTGAAAATGCAGTTTATAAAGAATTGAAATAAAAGCCCAGTTAATCGATTAACGACAGCTTTAATCGATTAAGCTTCACAAAAATGTTAGATTAATCGATTGACATTTGTTGTAATCGATTACACTGTGCAAACAGTTAGATTAATCGATTAAGCCAAGTGGTAATCGATTAACAGCACACTTTCATGTGTAAAAACTTCAAATATGTTATGCACTTAAATTCATACATGTTTAATACTTAGATTATGCCTAGAATGCACATGTACATGTATTTATATGATGCATGAACATATTATGAATGACATATCTCAAGATGAAAAAGATTTAAAAGATTTATGCAATTGAGATATGTATTAGGGGTGACTTAAGCCTTGGACTCAACCTAAACTAATCTAGTCTAAGCAAGATACCAATCGGAAGGCTTAAGCATGTTGATTTGTTGATGATCTTCAAGCTCATGTTATCACAAGTTGTCCTCATCAAAACCAAGTCATATAAGGAGAGCTTTCCAAAGTGTTCCTCTTGACATGCACACTTTCAGTTTTGTTTCTATAGGTTCACTTAAAAAAAAGTCAAACAATCTTATAATCCAAAAAAGGCAGTCATGTAATATATAAAATAAGACATTCACATAATAGACACATCACAAGATATCTAACCCAACATCAATTTCTAGTCTTTGGACAGAGAAAATCAGTTTACAAGTGGTACCTTCAGTGCAATGATCAAATATTAACAATTAGTTCTGTCAAATAGTAGCCTTTCTTTGGACCGACTATTATTCACATGAAAAATCTTTATAATTGTTACACATTTATCATCACATGTATGTTATTATTTGGCCAAATGGTGTCTTCCTTTGAGCCGAACACAATTCGCATAAATAATCTCATACTCATGTGCGTAATTTTAATCAATTCCACAACAGAGGTTACTTTGGCAACATATTGCATCAACTAATTCCAAATAATTACCAGACAAAACAAAACACTATGGGTCCATTATAAGGGTACAATTTGGAATTAAAACTTTAAGATTTGATCTCTTTAATGATTAACAAATCTAATATCATAATATATATCCAAATAAAAAAATAAATTACATATATATCAACGCATAAAAATGGATGCAATCTTAATCAAATGCAAAATAGATCTGTAGTGAAAAGCATAAAAAAAAAATGCAAATCATTATAGAAAATTCCAAATCGAATATGATCATGCATATCTTAAAACATATATGTAACATATATATATATATATATATATATATATATATATATATATATATATATACTTTCACACTCTAACAAAGTAAATGTATATATAATTTTAAGCATTAATTGTAACCATTTTATATATATATATATATATTAACTTTAATCAGTAATTCCAGACATCACAGCAACCTCAAGATGGAAACAATTATATATGTATATATGTACATTTCAATTCGCAATATGTATATAAGGCCATGAATTCCAGATTGAATATGTATAAAATAAAAACACGTCTTAACCCATATATACCTTAAAAATATACTTTAACAAATTTGCAAAAATTGTAAAGTGACAAAAGTCAATGTCCAACAATAAGGCGTCAGTCGTCAGTGCACATATAATATACATATTGCATAACAGAGTCATAAAAGTTAATGCAATGTCCATGCACATATATGAATATATAGTTCAACACATGTTACAAGGATTCAGAATACAAATTAACCATTATTCAAATAAGTGGAAGCATATAAGAGCTACATCATTATACATAAATACCCAATTTTCATAACCATAGTGGAAGCATTAAATCTCTCAAATTTAAAATTAGGGTTCATACAAATTGGGGAAAAAATATCTTTAATGGAGAATCATAAAATTCAGAACTTAGAGTTCTGATACCACTTGTTAAAATTCTCTATTAATTGGTGAAATAACAATCCTAGAATCTTGAATCTCATGATTCTCACACATTATGTAAAAAATGATATAAAGTCATACCTGGATTCATGTTCTCAGATCTGTTCCTTGCATATGCCTTCGTAGAGAAGTTTTGGTATGATAATTTTCCTCAACCAAATCCTTGATTCCTCTTGGAACCTTCGTTTTCTCTCTAATGAGGAGAGGTGAAAACTATGTTTGATTTGGTGTATTGAGGACCATAAGCTTCCTGATATGTTAATTTATAGGGTTCTCATTATTCCATATGGGTTAACTACTCTGCTATACACTCATTAAGTTCATATCCATTATCAGTAATAAGATCACTTATTTTATAATCATGAAAATAAATAGCCGATATAATTGTATAAACATATGATGCTATGAGTTATGAATTTCTAACATAATGAAGTTGGGATTATGGGTCAGAGAAGGGAGAAAGGTTATGGAGACTTGAGAAGTAGAAATTTGGATTTTTGTTCTAGAGAAAGTAAAGAAATAAAGAAAGATCCCCCTTTCTATTTTTGCACAGAAACAGCCTCCATCATATCTGCAATGAGTTGAGTTATTAAAGATAAATGGGAAAAAACATGATGGTAGTTAACGCGGGTTTTTATTTTGGGACCAGCGAGCATGGTAGGTGTTGGGTTGGTTTGATGGGTCCATTATATACCCAATTACTCATGACCATATGCCTATAATGAGAACTTGGACAAGTTTTTGACATTTTTGAACGATACTAAAATATTTAAGGGCTAACTTTTTTATCCCCAACTATTAATGGGTAAGCTCAATTTAATATTTTGAGGTTTATGCACATTTTTCTCCATCCAAAATTGTATTAAGTAATTGATCATATAAAAAATGGCTAACTTTTTTTAGCTTATTATGGAAATGGATTTGAACTAAGGGTGAAAACAAGTCAGGTCAGGTTTTATCTTAAACAGACCGAACTTATATTGCATATAGGAGTCTAGGTCTGATTTGTTAGCTTGTTTAAAAAAATTCAAATCCTAGGTCTGACCTGTTTAAAAGTCTAGTCTGGCCTGTTTAAAAGTCTGGTCTAACATGTTAGTCTGTTTAAAGAACTACTATACTATGGTCATAAAATAGGTCAACATATCTACATTTAAATGAGCTAATAAGTCTACTTTAAGCTAGACCCATCTAACTCTAATAATTAAATTGTATTTTTGTATACACTTTTATATTAAAATTACATATATAATAATATTACTTATATTAAAATAGTATATTTTCAACATTCTAATATAATATAACTAAATAGGTCAGTTTGTTAGGCTAAATATGTTTTTTAGATTGTCTAAAATCTGCTCTGCTAGGCTAAATAGACTTTTTTAAAAGTCTAAGTCTGAACTGTTCACGAGAAAAGTCTGACATATCCTATTATAGGTAAGGTAATAATCATCTGATAATTGGTGTGGCATGTTTCCACCATTAATTTGAACTCACTATTAAAAAATCTCGTTTTCTCACACTCTTTTTTAAAATTGAAATCCCAAGTGTCCTTCCAACCAACATCATGCATTTTCGTTTCCTTTTATTTGTAAGGGCTAGTGTGCAACTTATACAACCCATTTTAAACTTCACACCCTCCATTTTAAAATCAAAATTGGTAAGGTTATGTTTTGGGAGTTTGTTTTTGGAGGGAGATGGAAGAGAAAGGATGAGTTGAAAAATGCTTTCCTTGCTTGTCAGTTGAGTGAAAAAGAAAATGATTTTAGAGGTTTTATGGAGCCCTCTAAAATGTTTCATATGCCTATTTTAAGTGTTTCTCATCTACATTTCACACTCCCAAACATGGAGAGATTTAGTTTAATTAGTCTTCCATTCTCATTCACTTCCTCCGCACTAATTGCCTCTTGATTTCTCTCCTTGTGTTTTCCTCATAACTCCCAATAACAGCCAAAAACATCTTCCACAAAACATAGTGCATATATTTTTTACATGACTCCCAAATACACTATTCAAAAGTTTTACTAGATACCCCGTCCGAAATTATATCCTTAAAAAAAAGGCTATTTTAAAGAACAAAATTTTGTAATGATAACTTTCCAACAGGATATCTAAAATTGTTACACTCTTCACCAACTTTGTAATGCCTAATACATCTTTAACTCTCCCACCACCCTTCTCATCCTAAAACTGTTATCCAAAAGTGTCAACATGGAATTTCCACATCCATTCCTCATGTCTCATCCAAAAGTAGCATGATAAAGATGTCCCACCCTTAAAAATAGAAATTTAAGGGTCTGTTTCCAAATTAATTTTTAAAAAATATAGATGAATTTTAAAGACTTCAGCACCATGAAGTAGTAAACTCAACCCAAAAAAAAACCCTGAAAGTTACACTATAAGGGCTAATGCTATAAATTAACTGATTTTAAAGATAAATTAGAAAGGAATTTGTACTAAATAAATAGTTGAATATATTGCAACAAAACTACTCATTGGTCTAATAGTATAAGACCTCCACTGCATTCCTAGATAGGCTAAAATGTCAAGTGTTCGATTATTTGGAACAACATTTATTGAGATAGGTAGTCACACACTACAAAAGGAATTAATTCCGCACCCAATAGTGATGGGATGCCCCTGGTTATACCAAAAAAAACATTGCAACAAAAGTCTAAGCAAATTTAAATGATACATTGCACCAGGCCATAAAAATGAAGAAAATTCAATTGACAGATAAATAATATTTTAGAATATAAATTAAATTACACGAAAATTTCAATTGGTTGACCTAACTGTATATGCTAACAAGTTCTTGAATCAATCCATTTCTAACCTAGAAAGCAGAGATTAGTGCTTTCCTGAACCAAAGCATCATCACAGTTCTGATGGGGATAGGAACTCAGCAAAACTTGTATGTAACAACCCCAAAGCATTTTGCAAGTGTTTATCATTTCATAACAGATTGTTTCACGTAGGATCGACCACCAACACTGCAATGACAAGAAACAATGTAAAAATCCACAATAAATGACCCTACATGTCTCTATTGAGAAGAAATAAATTTTTCTCACTCACGAATATTCAAGGTTAATGTTAATGAATCGAGCGTTTTCTTTGTTTTGTGACAATGTGACTGAACCTTCAATCGGTTGATCTTGTTCCAGTGCTACTGGCTCATAGAAGTAAATCAATGTCTGCAAAAAATACATTAGTAAGATCAGGAAATCAAATAAGATCATAAAGTAAAAAGTAAAAATTGAGCATGATATTTCAGCAGTCAAACAGCCATAATAACATAAACATAGCATAAACAAAATACAACAACAAAGCTTTTACCCGACTAGGTGGGGTTGGCTATATGTAATGAACGACGCCATAATACTATATTATAAACATGTTCATTGACAAAACATTGATCTTTAAGTCTTTCTTAATCATTTCGCATACGGTTTTTCTTGGTCTCCCTTTTCCTCTAGGAATTATATTAGCCTCTATTTGATCTACTATCCTTATGAGGGCTTCTAGGGGTCTCCTCCACACATATCCAAACCACCTAAGGTGTGATTCTACCATCTTTTTACAATAGGAGCTACTCCAGTTTTCTCCTTAATGGATTCATTTTTAATCCCATCTTGTCTAATGTGTCCGCTCATCCAACGCAACATTCTCATATCTGCTACATGGAGTCTATTCTGTTGTTGATATTTTATCGCCTAACATTCAGCCTCATATAACATTGCAGATCTTATAGTCATGCGGTAAATTGGTATCTTTTTATTTCAGATGAAAATAGTTTCAATTCACTTGCACACTCCCACCTCCCCCTGCTTCCATTTTTTGTCTCCTAAACCCTGTTGGTCTTCATATAGAAGCATCCAACTAACTTGAATAATTTAGGAGTGCAGAAACAGGAAAGGGTGACACACTTTCCACTAGTACTCTAACCTTTTTATCATATGGTGTAAACCCCCGGAAGAGATTCCAGGAACATGAACTTGTTCCTTGACAGAATAGTGACACTATATTGGTCACAAACCATTATTTTTGTTTATCAAATGACATCAATTGGGTTCCAATAATCAATAAAAAATGGACTATTTTGATCTTACAAAAAATATCTAAGCGAGATACCCGAAGGGGAAAGGGAGCATTCATCTAGTGTGGCATAAACATATAGATGACATACTGAATACAGAAAAACAACCAAGTGGAAGACATTTTTTGCGATTTAGTTTCCATATATACTTTTAAGATAAAGCACTGGCACAGGAAAAGAATGTACACTTCACCCAACAACGAAAATAGAATATATAGAAATTGGAAACTGGAAGGAATAAAAATAAGGCACCTGCTGCCAATGCGTTGGAGGGTTCTCAGGTGCAGTGGACAGGACCAGTGCATCATTAGGATTTCTCCTCTTTTTTCGCTGACTACCATTCGCCAAATTATTGTCACTAGATGGAGTTGAATGAGAATCGATTGGTGATATTGCAGGCCCGTTAAATTCAACATCAAACCAAAATGCAAAACCATGTAATGATGCTGTATAGAAAAGGAAATATAGTTCAATAGATATCAATATACATCAATATTTAAAATGCAGAACAATTTGTTAGTAACTTAGACGAGAGCAGAAAGGAAAGGATTCAGAAACCAATACATCAGTAGAGGGAAGAACAAACTTTTGCTTACCCCGCATCATTGAATTGAACTTAAAGCTTGATGTTATAGTTTCTAGCTCGTGGATGGTAATAGAATAAGAATCAATGTATTTTACCTGTAATAGTAAAAGAACAATTTGTTTAAATATGACACTGAATATTAGAATGGAGAAAAATCAAAATAACATGCATAGTCACAAACTTGGAAACATATACATACAAACAAAAAAAATACATGATTACACAAAAATATCTACAATTTAGATCACACCTATAAACAAGACATTTTGATCAATTAGTATTTTTTTATATATAAGCACGCAAATTCACAATTCACAATAAGTTATAAATAGCATAAAGCTGGCACCATTACTAACTGATACAATAAACCAAACCTTAGTCCAACTAGGTGGGGTTAGCATTACTAACTAATGTTAAAAATGATGTCAAACCACAATTTTTTTCTCCCTTTAATAGAGTAAATGAACAAAGGAAAAAACCACAATAATGTCTTGGTTTGATTCCTGCCGATGGTACTTCATTGGTAGTTCATCTAGAAGAACTACTGAACCATCGTTACAAATTTTGGGATGCCCTGAATATTTTTGGTTTGAACCACAATTATCCTTCATGGAGTTATCCTTATTCGAGCCAGATAGGACCACTATAGACGGCAAAGCTCTCCCTACCAAATATTTAACATAGCTGCATTCCCAGAAACTCGAACCGGAGACCTCTAAGAATGCCCTGAATTCTGAATGGCCCCACTGTCTAACCTTTCTTTTCCACAATGGAGAGAAAAGATAATAAAAAGTATAGAAAGAGAAAGATATAGGTCAATGAAACAAAACTTCAGCATATCTAAGAATGTTTGATAACGATGAAAAATAACATTTTATTGTCCCATATGATATGCAGTGATATGAGTTATCCTTAAAGATTTTAACTACTGCAAACAGCAATTTCCATGAGGCATTGCCTTCACTCCTTACCAAGCCTCTGATTCATTTAATGATTTATTTTCAGTACTCAAGAGAAAGATTACTATGTTGATATCACTAAAGTGCAAAATCACATAGATTTTGTGCACTGTACTTTACAATTTATCTGGTACTCAGCTTGTGCAGTGGAAAAAATGACTTTTTTGGGATAAAAATTGAAATTCATTAAGATGAGGAGAATTGTTGGAAAAATTAATGAGAAAAGTAAAGAAAGTATAAAGCTTAGATTGTACAAGTCCAAATGTCTAAAGCCCAACGCATTTTGGACAATGTTGTATTTATCAAGCCCAATCCCACATAAAAACGACCAAATCACTCTCCCACAAAGCAAAACTTGAACGAGACCAGTTCATAAATATCGACAAGAATATTAGAAAGTGTTGCTGATAAGAGATCCTTCTTATAAAACAATATAAAATAAAACCAATGTAGCAAAGAGTGGCATAGTATTAGTAATATAACCTAGAGTTAAACCATGAATTAGGTAACAGATCATGAAGTTATCAACCTTTCGTATCATCCTATTTCAGAATTGAATTTTAAACCACATCTCAGGCAGGAAAAATATTTATATGAATAGCCTAGAGGAGCATGTACTTCAGCTGCTTAAAGCTACACAGATAAGTCGGAAAACTATACAGCAATAATAGCAACATTGGAGTCACCTCATGTGGCCATGTCAAAATATTTTCACCAGTTATTGTCTCCACAGAAGGTTCTTCAGATGCAGACTGTTTTGCTAATGATATCATCGGAGACACTGCAACAGAAAGCATAAATAAAAAGGGGGTCAAGAAAGTAATAGGAATAAAAAGGAAACAGAACATTTACAGATTTTTCTAGTGATTAATAGTAAAAATACATTACAAAAGTTAAATATACTTGAACATAGATCCATCATTTGACAATTCTAACACGTAACTTGATCATTTAACTAGCCAAAAAACTATTAGTCAAAACAGGACATGCCCTGCAGCTTGCTAGGGTCTTCAGTCCAGCTCAGCTCCATAAATTTATAGTGAATACAACTTTATCCTCGAAAAGAAGAAATGCCAGAAATTTACCCAAGAAAGTTCTAGCATTATGCTCCATTGAAAAGCACAACAAGATTACCACAAACAAAGCAAAATAAAGCAACATACGTCTCTCCCCACTATGCCCACAGTCGTCTAAAATAATTTACAAGAACCTGAACAATCTAGAAATAAATGTCAAGTAGTCTACTGGGAGCTACGCCAATCGATGAAACAAAGGAAGGTTGTGCTTTTGCATGTCATTTCCCTTAATCAAACCTGGGTAGTCGAAAGCACGCGATAGCGGAGGTTGTAGAGGTTTCTGTCCCTCCCTGCGACGGAATGGCGCATAGCGGTGCGGCTGGCCGTCGCGCCCGTCGGGGGTTGAGTTGAAGCAGAGGCGTGGGCCAGAACCCACTGCAGATCCCACTTCAGGATGCTGAACCCTAATTTTAATGGGAAATGTCATTTTTGCCCTTACTTTTTATTACATGCCATTGGTTTTTAGGGCTTTCTGTAAAACACTTCTCTCTCTTTATTTCCTTTTAAAACCACACGTGACTGCTAACCTAAAAAAAAAGGCATGTGACTCACTTTCTTCCCTTCTTCTCATTCCCTTCTACTCCTCCCTTCTCCCCCTTCCCCTCTGCCTCATCTCTCCCCCTTCCCTTCCTTTTGTGAATTTCTCTTTGTTTTCCCACTTCAGGTGTTCAACACTTTCCGATTTTAATGTATTACTTTTATTTTTTTGTTTTCCTTTTATTACCCCCTTCCCTTCCTTTTGTGAGTTTCTTTTTGTTGTCAAAACCTAAAGAGATGAATTACTTATATTTCTAATGTTTTTTGGTGTATATGTATATTAAAATGTGGAGGGTATAATATAATTTTGTGTATTTTAAGTTTTTCTTTGTGTATTTATATGTTTAGGATATAAATTACTTATATTTTTCCCTTAGTTGTAGCGGTCATCCCGCTACCAGCTATCCCACTATAGTGTTTTTGGGTTCGACCGATATGCTCCGCTATCTGCAATTGACTACCTAGAATCAAACCCTGTTATCTTTTATTTGGATAAAATAAAATAAAATGATACAAGAGAAAAGACGAAGAATGGAGCAAGAAGGATAAGATAAGACTCTATTTGTGGAACATGTACCTGCTGAGCAGCAAGTAGATGATGTTCTTACCAAGGCATTGTCAACCAGTAGATTTTCCTTACTAAGAAACAAGCTCATAGTGGTAGGTAGATACTCAACACCCACACTTGGTCTCAGGGGAGAATGTTATAGTAGGCTAGTTTGTGTTAAGTCTCCATTGTAATAGCTTAGATAAGTGAAGCGGTTTCAGCTGGATTAGCTGACACCAGCTGGCACTCTCCTGTACCTACTTACTTACTATATATAGTGGTCTTCTAACCATTATTCAATTAATAACAGAATTACAGATTTTAGTTCTCTCTATCCTTTCTCTCTCTGTCTCTCTTTCTCATCAATCTTCAGATTCTAACATCTCAGAACTACAAAACAGATAGCTGACATTCTCGTGAAAGCTCTTTATAGGGACAAGGCTAATCATCTTTGTAACAAATTCAGCATGTTTGACATCTATACAACTTGAGGGGAGTGTTAAGAATAGCATATTAAGCACGTGTTTCGTGTGATTAAGAGTATGAGTCTTGTGTACTATTTGTACTGATGGTTATTTTATTCTACATGTATACCATACCTATAACCACATTGCATAATGTTTTCTCATATTTCAGACATGCCACAAAATAAGACAGTGCAATACTAATTTATAGAGGTGGGTTATTTTTATAGAGGTGGATTATTTGGTAAACATTGTGGAGAAGAGCACATCCAAAGACACAGTAAACAAGTGAATGTAGCTTTAGCATGCAGATAAAGTTTGTAATAAGTACAAATCAAATTGGAAATATACTTAACAATCTGGTGTATCATATAAGTTACCAAGTAATACACTCACTATTAATTCCATACACGTTGCGCCAGAAATCGATGTATTCACTATATCTGTCAGCATGTGTTACAGGAGCCATGTACAACTGGAAAAAATACAACAATAGGTCAGCATTTCCCCCCTTAAATAAGACACTAAAAGACTAGAAATGGACTCTTTGCTTGCAAGGATAACACTGCGTATATCTACCCTCCCCAAACCCCACTTGGTGGGATCCAGGTGCACTATGCCGCCCAATAAGACACTAAAGGCCTTTATCTTTTACAAGATAAACTAAATAGTATTTACAAAGTCCTCAATGATACTCAAGTAATTCAAGACTACATGTATTTGGAATCATATATCCCATCAGGTTCATTGAGGCTTATTTGGCCGGGCTTGAACTAGTAGTACTATGCTACTACTTGACCTCCATTTGTAGTATACAATAGGTTTTAGTTTTCGTATGACAACAAACAGTTCAGATTCAGAATAATAATCCCATTGTTTTTCAAGTCAATTATAAAATTAACTTAAAATTAAAAATATATATATATATATAAAAGTAAACTTTGCTTACTCATTGACAATTTTTTAGAAGAGATCCCTATAAACAATATATCTTCATATTAGCAAAAAATAATAAACATACCGATGCATTTGAAGGAAGAATAAGACCACCAGGTTTGAGCCAGCGATCTCTGGCCGTAATAACACTTCCAAGCATGCTCTACAAGAAAAGAAAAATCTTCAAGCAAATATAAATTATAAAAGTGGATGTACAGTGAAAAGATGAGAAAGTAATGTCATGCTTAATTGCTTATGCTTCAGAGTAACTTAACAAGCCATCTTATGTTGAAACCAAAGAACCGGGGTGTGCAACAAAATACACTAATAAAACCGGTCAACATAATTTAACAGATTTTTAATATCTTAACCAAACCAGTGCCCTGCTTCCAAAAGCAGTTCAGAAAATTAGACAGTGGTTGGTTGGTCCTGCAGTGGCGCAACGTCGAGTGGTGGTTAAGGTTGTCTCATATTAGAGAATAAATGTTAGGGACTATTAACAGTTTAGCTTATTGCGAAACTGTTGCAAAGAGTAGTTAGATATTAGTTTAGTTAGAGGGCAATTACATAAAACTGTAACTGCCACAGCCTGACTATCATTCTATGATACTTCTCAGAATTCAAGGAAATAATACAATTCATTTTTTCCTATTCTACTCTCTCCCTCTCTATTACTTTCTCTTTCTCTTAGTTTCTAATTTTCACATTGTGTTTGGGTTGTGGAGGATGCAGGGAAGCATGGAGGCTCATGAGTTTGATGGGTGAGTGGTAGTGGAGATGCAATAGAAGTGTTGCTCTAGTGAAGGCATCTGTCACCGGCAATGATCAACTAGCGGATGTTTTCACTAGGTCTTTACGAGATCCTCGAATAAGGTATCTATCCAGCTTGATGGGAAGTGTTAGAATCCTTGTAGTTATTATGTAGATAGTTCACTTATACATATCATATTTAATCATATCAAGTAAATAGGGTTATTACATTAAGTATATACAGGAGCATCTTCTGAGTAGGTTGAAACACACGGATCTCATCATACGTCTCTTTTTTCTTTCATTTCTATCAAGAAGAACATGATCATGCATTAACTATTTCTTTGATAAATCCTATCAGTAATCTTGACGGAAATCAATCCCGAAATATCATAAGAAAATACAGCATTTCAGAATTAGAGGGACTGACATCAATTATTCTGTTTTATTATTATTGATATAATGATAGCTTTTAGGGATTCCTAGTTAATTTGGGATCTACCTAATTTATTTCTTTTTTCGTTTCTTTGTTTTGCCTATATAGAAGTTCATTTTCACTTCAATTTTGTACACAACTAAACTGCAAGACTTTCGGCAACAACTTTTTATAGTGATGATAAAACAATTTTCTTTTCAATTCATATCTGTTATTAATTCAGTCCCCCTGAAATGTAATTTCTGATTTTCTTCCACTAATATCATCTGATAATCTGTTTCAACTTTCAACTGTCAAAAATATATATTTACTTAAACAGCCACAAGAATCTGAAATATATATTCTTAATATGCACCTCATATAGAAGCATATAGCCCATCCATTCAGAAATTATAACATCCACCTCTTCATCAATTTCAACATCCTGTAATAACCATAACCTTAGGTAAGTATCAGAATGACACAGCTGGTTCTTAGTAGCGAATATGAAGTTCACAATGAAAAATTACTATAAATTTCAGAATAAAACTAAATCTTCAGAAAAAACAACATATAAACTAAACATAAACCAATATTATAGAGATATTTTATTAGAGAGAGAAAGTAGCAAAAAAATTACAGTGATGAAGGCAATGTATCTAATAAAAACTCCGACAAATCACAAAACAATATCTGCCCATTGTGGTTGGAGAACACTAGGCAGCCTGGTCTTATAAACCTCAGATTAGAATCTCGTTGGTACAAGAGCAGCAGAAAAGCAAATATTTAGTAGTACTTGTATACTTAATATTTCCAAAAAATCAATTCACTTCCATAGCTTCTGGTTATGAGTAGTATTTTAGATCTATGCTAATTGGGATTTCTAATGTTCTGAAAAGCATACAAACTACATTCTGAAATATTTATTAGTTAGTAGATTTGAAAATACATTCTGAAAAGCATAGAAACTAGTATTAGTAATTAGAAATATTTGTTCTTGACAGAAAGAAAGAAATGGGAAAAATTAAGTAAGCGAATTTGGTAATTATAAAAACTATAATTGATTAGATTATCATATTTAGGCTAAATATATGTAAAAAATTATAAATGTTAATCCTATACCAAAAGAAATTGTGTAATTGTACCCAAAAAATACAGAATTATTTGTCATGAAAAGGAATGCAATTAAGTGGGGAAAAATAGCAAGCATACTTGAAAATGCATTTAAAATATGACACATGATGCAATGAGGAGATAGATTACAAACAATTGCTCATGTTGAAGAGAGTGATCACTAATTTAATATATAGGAGTTGATAATTGTAATAGGGAATTCCTAAAACATAGGAAGCCATGTAAACTTGAAAGAATCATACAAAAGCCAAAGTCAGCTATTTTATGGCGAACTTTTTCCTTGAAATTACAGCTATAATTATTAAGAAAAACTTATTTCTTTGTTTGTTAAACCTTAAGCCCTTTCATATATGTTTTTTGTATATATAGACATTCTACTTTCTACTATATAGTCTATGTTACTCGATCGATAAGTTCACTACCTAATTTGCACCAATTACAATATTATTTCAAAGCCAAATTTTTGGAACTTAGTTTCAACCACAAATCCAAATGATACATGCCAAACACCATGTTAATATTTCTACCATTGCAATAGGAATTTTTTGGAGTTAGCATACCTCAACTCGTCCATGTAATACGATTACAACATCAGACAGATTATTTTCTTCCACAATATCATTTGCCTGCATGGAAAAGAAAACAACTAATTGAAACCAGAAACTCAAGACCAAAAGCATTACCAAACATGATAACAGCTTATTTGCATTCAAAACCTCAACCACCAAACTATAGAAGAGCGACAGAAGAATCCAGCATAAATCGGTGGGGTTTTGAAGTTTGATTTATTATCCAAGTAAACCTCTATGCACTATCATCAAACAAGAGAGAACCAAATCATTGGAGTCATTGAAGTATTTTACTTGCAGTAAATGCTTTTCACAATTCTTGAAATCAGTAGGATTGTACGGTTTACTGACAATTAAAAAAAACCTTTACACTGAGGAGATCAAAATTAATCCCTGAACCTCTTCAAATTTATAATAAAATAGTATTCTAATATCATAGAAAACTGAGAGATGCAGCACCCTGTGCCAGTTATATTTTCACGGGCACGAAAAAGGAAAATCACTGTAAGTACCTGTCTGCACAGAACTTGAAACACAAATCTCATATATAAGCTTTATTAAAAACAAAGTAATATAAATGAGAAAAGATAATTACAATGCTTTAGATGTAAGGAAAACAGAAATATCTAACAGAAAATAGTAGAATACCTATAAAGCATCTTATAATATTTCCATTGTCTACCCATACAAAACACAATGGAAAGTATATTTTTCAGATTGTTTTTGATGATGCACTTAATTGTGACAATCTAAAGCTTTTGCGACACTATTGCTTACTGGTATAAATAGAAACTTGAGTGTTTCTTATTAGCATCAGAACTACACGAAGCTTATATCAATGAAAACTAAATCTTTGATAATTACCTTCAGGGCAATGTCACTTGCATCAACGGCGTACACCTGGTAAGACAAACATACCACAATATCATGAATGTCAAAACCTTGTATGATGGAATAAGTCAAAGCTTGAAACAAATAGATTATAAGCCTGATTTTGAGAACAAAAAATGCATGTCTGACAAGTACAGCACTTGAAACACTTAATAATCCTAAAGAGTATGAGTCAACTATCTTAATTTAAAATAAAACAAAAGGAGTAGAAGAAAATAGAAATGGAAAGAAATACAATGCACAAAAGCAACCTATCCTTGATATAACAAGATGCTAAAACTCAATAAAATTCCTGTCAAGGCCAAGCCTTGATCAACTGCAAACATAAACAATGAAACAGAGAATATGCAAGATCTAATCCAGCCATAATGAAGAAATATCTGCAAGCAATGTTTTTTCTTTTATTTAAAAAGCATCTATTAAAAACAACACATGGCGTGTCAGTTAGAAACTGAAAAAGGATTACACGAAATAAAAAAGGGTGGCCTAGTGAATGTCTCCCCCACTAGGTGGGGTATGGGGAGGGTATATGTATACAGTCTTATCCCCACCGAGAGGCTGCTTCTAAGATTTAAACCCTTGCCGCCACCGGAAAGTAAAAAAAAAGTACCTTTTTAAAAGTTTAAAAAGGATAAATTATAACAGCAGTCTTGCACATCAACTACAAGGATATACCAATTCAATATGAAAGAGCTTACCCGCTTTGCACCAGCCTGAGCACAAAATATAGAAAGGATTCCAGTACCACATCCCACATCAAGTACAACCTGAAGGCGTACAATGCTTTAGGGAGAAGAAGGGAAAATAGGGGGAGGGGAGGGAAGATAGGAAAAGCCAGAAAAAATTCAAATCAAAACAAGCAAATAATGCATAAGCCACCAAAGGTTAGATCTAGTTCCAAGTTGTCGTATATGTCTATGTAACAAAAGCATCATTGATTTATTAACTACTTAACAGTATAATAACACAACCGCGGACAAGAGGTCCTCCTCTACATGAGTTCAGTCATCCACTTCCTTCAGTAGGAGCTGAACAGAAGTACTCTCTTTTGGGCCAGGGGTTGAAAAAAGAATTAGTATGAAATAGGGGCATCATATGTGTAATTATAAGGATTACTGATTTTATCATATTGCAAGAGTTCACAAGTAATTAGGAAATTCACTGTTAGTAGTAAATAGTAATGATAAGTACATTTTACCTTTAACAAAAACTAAGATCAAAATTCTATTGAAAATAAGGTTGTCTAGAGGTAAAAGTTAGCCAGCCCACAGGCTAAGGTGTATTTTAAGAAGAAAGGCAAGGGTAGCTGGAAATTAGAATCATGTGGAGGCAATGAGGGAAATATGGGTTGGGATAAGTTTGGGGAGTGTATATAGCAACCTCCACACATGGGGCATGATTCTGATAGTGAATTGGAATAAGAAGACGGGAGGGTAGACAAGGTTTGAGTGATGATTGGAAAGGGACGAAACAGACCCATGACATGTCAGCAGTGTCTCCAGCTTTCTCTTTCTGCTAACATGACTGCGATTTTTCAAGTTTATTTGTGTGCATAGCTTGATCTGATACTAATATCATCTTTACTTTAATAAAGAGAAGAGAACGATAAAAAGAAAGAGGACATGACATTCTCACAAATAAGGGAAAATGGAAATATCAGTAGCAGGGGGTTCATTCCCATGAGATCGATGTCGTAGGGCTTTCTGTTTTACCTGAAATAAAATTGGTTGAATTGGTCCATGGACAAAATACTAAGCACTGCACTAAGATTTTTTTTTTTTTTTGAAAAACTCAAACTCCCTCTCATCTTTCTCTAATCATCTATGCCAGAGTGTGAAGTCTAGTTTTTTCTAAAGGTTTTGCATTTCATACGAGTATGTATTAGGGATTGGGGGTCTATGACTTCTATCTGTCAAGGTTGATCAACCATGCGAGTTAACAGTTATTTTATTACTCGTTTTGATTAGGATTCTGTTACTGGATCAAAGTTACTTGAATAGCACTGCTTCTGGGGCTACAATAGACTACTGTGCTAAAATTTGAGACAGTGCATGTGTTCTGTTAATTAATAAAGTAGATTTCTAGAGAGAATTTTCCAACAATATCATATCTCTCACCTATATGTTTTAATTGTACTTCCAAAAGCTTCTGCCTTACAAAAGAAAAAACTCACAGATCATTTGCTATTCAATTTATAACAATATGTGTATGGTTGCTAAATTACTTTGCCTGCAATAAAACTCTGATGCCGCATGATTGCTTCCCTATAAGTTTCAGTCCGCACACGATCCTGCAATAACCAAGGAAAAGAAAAGAAAGGGGAATAAGAAAGTATAAAGAACATTATTTTCTTAATACTAAAATAAGAAATTTCAAATTTCATTAAGAAGAAGCAACCACAATGAATAGAAAGAATAAGGAATCCTCATTAACAAAGAGCAGAACACAAAACAACATACAGAAAGGCAATATCATTAGAGCAGAGCTGCTCAATCCCTGTCAAATGTGTTCGGAAAACCTCATTAAAAAGATTAAGTGTCTCATACCAAATAGAATCCAAGGATCTAATCTTATCCCAATCATATGTACCATATTGTAGCATGTATTGCACGTGACACATTACTTTAGCCATTTTGCTTCTACAAAATCTTGAATGCTGATAATCAAAAAATGTTCCAAGGCACACCTCACAATCACCGACAATGCCAAACAGCCTCTCAGAGAAAAGTTCAGATTTGATAGTGTGCGCCAGAGAGAGAACATCATACCACCATTACAGTCTGATGTACAAGATAGTCTTAAAACACAGTATGATTTTGAACATTGAAATACTATAAGGTTGCTTGTTTAAAAATGCAATACAATTAATTGAGTCCTTTTTGACACATAATTGCATCTTAATTTGGATAAATTCAAATGTTTCATTTTAATTTGCACCAATAGAGGCACGTCTCTAAAATTCTTGACGATCTCCACCACCAACTCTTTGAGCCTCTCACGCACATAAAGCTGTCAAGTGTCAACTGTGTTGTTCCTCCTCCCATCCTAGCCTTATTCATGGTCTCGAACCACCAACAGCACAATTTTGCACCACCAGTGAGAAGACTCTAGTAGAACACCACCATTTCTTTTGGGTACAATTGCAAGCTATGGTATGCCAGAGTTCGAAATCAGATTGAGCTCATGAGAGATGATAGGTCATTTTCAAAATTCTTTTGTTTGTTTATTATTATCGAAATAAGGTTTTTCATAGTAAATCATTTGAAATCCTCTTAACAAATTCATTACCTCCTTAAAATCCCTTATCTAAAAACATCCTGAAGCCATATTCTTTAATGTTGCTAATTAGCCCTAGTAGCACACTGTGTTTATATACGCAAATACTTGTGCGTTTTCTTTACAGGAAGAAATTACATTAGACAAAATGCAGGGATAATTACAAGTTTGCAACTAGGGAAAAGGATCTATATCCTCCAAAATGAGAAGGAAAAAAACATGATACTTGAGTTATTCATTTTCAAGGTTTAGGGAGGAAGGGGAACCTCGACGCAATGGTTCAATTTTTTATAGTGTGACATGGAGGTCATAGGTTCAAGTCATGGATTCAGTCTCCTGCAGACCCGCATAATGGCCCGGACTCTGAACATCGCGGAGCTTTATAGCACCAGTTGCCCTTTTAGGGTTTAGGGATTCTTAATCAATAGGATTTACAAGATACAGGCAACATCATTTCACAAATAAAAGAATCTCTGAATTGAAATAAGCCATGATATTAGAGAAATAGCCCCCAAAAAAAACAAGTTGTGTCAAATTTTCCTTCACACCATTCCCACATTCATTTCAACCACATAAACAAAAGAACAAGTAAAATATATGTTAATGAATTCACCTTTCACATAAAATGCATCATATATTTCATAATCAATTAGAGAAATAGCAATATGCTAAAACTAAAATGAAGATAAAATTAAAACAACAACAAAAAACCTTAATCATTTCTTGGTGGATACCAAGGTGAGAGTAAGAATTGAAATAAGCCATGTCGAAGTCCGTACAAGGAGGGCGATGTTGTTGCAATTGCTGCTGTTCAGGAACCCTAACGACGGGAACGGTATCACTAGAAGTAGAAGTGGGACTGGAAGCGCGTGAACTGCGCGTGACACGGCGGACACCGTCTCCGTTTCCCATTCCCGGTGGTGGAACCTCGTGGTGGTGGTGGTGGTGGTAGCCGTTACCATTTTCCTTTGGAAACATTTATGTTGTTGTTACTGTTACTACCGAAACAAGTATCAGTGTCCTCTCATATATATTTATTTGCCCTGTATTTATACCACATGTAACTAATGTTATTTGGGTTATATCTATTTTCTTATTTATTCTCTGTTTATTTTTAATTTTATATCACAAAAAAAACTCATCTGTAAATTAAAGATAAATATAAATTATGTAAATTGATCTTAAAATAATATTACTGTATATTATTTTAATGAATAATATAAACAAATTTTAAACCATGAAATGTGCTATAATGAACATCTAAATTATTGTCCTCTCACTTCTAAGAATGCTATAATGAACCTCTATATACTTTAGATTCATTCATAACTCACAAAAAATTTCAAAAACATTTTTATTTCTTGCTAAAAATTGCACCTTTATGTGTGCTCAAAGAAAATCACACTCTAAATCTCATTATGGAATCATAATCGAGAATCATGAAATTTAAAATAATAATAAAATAAATAAACTTGAGAGATGATCTCACAAAAATAAAATCACACTCTAAATATCATTATGGAATCACAATCAAGAATCATGAAATTTAAAATAATAATAAAATAAATAAACTTGAAAGATGATCTCACAAAAATAGTTTATGTAGGTATAATGTATTTTTATTTTTCAGAAATCGTAAGTTATGAGAAACTCATCTAAAATTGAATTTTTATATGATAAGTAGTGTTGAGAAGAAGAAAAAAGAAAACCTATCAAGACAAGTACTTTTAAAGTTTTATTCAATCTCAATTGATTAAGTAACCACAAAAGTTGATAGAATGGATTTTTAAGTCTAGACTATCTATCTTAATCGATTACTTATATTAGAAATGGGTTTCTTGAGAACAACGTATATCCAATAATTAAAACTTAATCAACTATTCATTGTCCTAATCAGAAAAAATTATCTTCTATTTATTTGTACTATATAACAAAAACCTCATGATGATGTCATTATTGGACACTTGACAAATGTTGGACCAATTTTTTTTCCGCCCAAACACCTCCACAAACTTATAATGCATACTCACACTCTATTCGACTCTAATCAAAATATCTTGTTTTTTTATTTTATTTTTTAAAAAACCCTCAGTGCTAACTTTTAATATGCATTGGGCTCACTTATTATAGCCCATTGTCTCTCACTCGTGAACCATCTGCGAAACGAACCCCATTCTTTCTCTTCCAATCTAATTCTTTCTTCGTTTTGATAATATCATTACCATGCATCTTCCTTTCTTCTTCCAACTACTCTATGATGACTTTTCACATTTGTGACATCATTACGACTATAGATCGGTACTCTCTTAGGTCTTTGTGTCACAATTTTGTTCTCTAATTTCTCAAGTTTGTCTCGTAATGCGAGTTGCACATCATCCAACGATTGCTACCAGTTGTCTATACATTAACTCTAGTTTCTCACCCTCCTTCATTTTCCTCCATAAAAACTTTTATATTTGCATATACTTCTTTAATGGTAAGGTCTTTCTTTTTTGTTACCTTTAGTTCCTTCCAACGTTGGTAAGGTCTTTTGCTTTAAATTCATTTTCAAACCTCTATAAAAGTGACAACTTTATGCTTATTTGCTGTGTAGAATAGGACAACTTTATGCTTATTTTTTTGTCTAACTATAACAAATGTCTTCATTTTTTTGTTTGATTATGTTTTTCTTTTCGGTTCTTTGTTACTTTATCATAACCCATGGGATCCTTTGTGATGCGAGGGTCTGTCCTACTTGAGCGGTCGTTCTTGCTTGAAACTCAATTGGACTTGCGGAATGTAACTTGAATGCCAAATCCATGTTTTGGTGTATGGTTTTAGTGTTTTCGCCGATTGTGTTTGGGGCTTGGGTGTATGTTGGTTACAATTTGATTTGTATGGTATATGTATGGGTTGTTGGTCACGGTTTGAGTGATGGCTTAGGTGTTAGTCATGTTTTGGTTGACTGAGTTTTAAGCTCACGGTTTTATTTGTTTGTAATTAAGGAAGATGGATAAGGTATGAAAGGAGGATGACGCCACAAGCTAGGTTGCTTGATAAGCCTAGGATGTCCGCCACAACGAAGGATCCTTGATAAGAACTATGGGGAAGATGCCGCACCTAAAGGTGATAAATCTATGAAAGCCACAAGAAAGGTTTCTTAATAAGTTCTAGGGTAAGGAGCATTGGCTCAACTCAAAGGAAATCAGATTCCAAATTTGATTAAACTTGCAAAATTATCTGATTCATGAATAAAATGAAAATACATATAGGTCTATGGCTGGCCAAAAAGGACTCTACAAAATTAGCAACATAAAATCAAAACATAAATTAATCTTATCATGTAAAGCTAATTCTAGGTTCAATGAATCATTATTCATGCACATGGTTTAGTCCTAGGATGGTTCAAGGGCTCTTCATTCTTCACACACGGTTTGGCCTTGCACATAGCTATGGCTTGAACCCCAAGTAAGCACGGCTTGGAGAAGGTTTCATGATCAAGAAAATTTGATCACCTTATCTTCTCCTAAAAGAATAAACTAATACTATTCATGATTTCTGATTCATATTAATTGATTAAACATTGATTAATCGATTAAGTTTTCGTGTCTTTAATCGATATAGTACTCTGATAATCGATTAAACTGCTTGTATTTTCAAGTCTTGTGTAAACCGGAAAAACAGTAATTATGGACCGCTACACGTATTCACCCATATCTACATGTTTTTACTTATGTGGTTACCCAACAAGTAGTATCAGAGCTAGTACGCGGTGCTAGCTTGACCGCTTAGATCATTGAACCTAGGAAAAAATTACTATGGGTTCTACCGATCCTTTCGGCGACAATGGCGCATCCATAAATCGCTCTCCAGTTTGTGCTAAAGAAATGTGTGATACTTTTCGAGTAACTCATGAGGACACAAGTGAAGTCAAGCGTGTGAGACTAAATGCCTTAACTCATGAGTAAGACTTGTTTAGAATGTTTCTTAATAAATCAATTAGTGATATGCAGAAAATGTTTACTCATATTGTTAATCATTTAGTTGCAATAGATAAATCTTTTGACAAAAGTGAACTAACTAATATAATGTTCTAAAATTATATTATTTTCCTACTGCTTTAGAGATTTGGAAGAAATTGGGCAATCCGTATTCTATGAAACAAGACCTATCAGCTTGTTGTTAAGTGGAAAATAAAATTTAAGATTATATAAGTAGGGATACCTCTCCATAACATAATATTATGAGACCCTAAATGGTCTCCAGATCAATTTGGATCAATATTGTCCTAGTTCATTGTGATAACAAAAATCATTAAATTTCTCTGTAGGCTAAGAAAACTCTATTCTCTCTCAAAGGAGATCCACATAGTTCTGAGTGAAGAAATTGGAAGGATATTAGTGATGGAAAACAAACTATTTTGTGGTTCCCCCTTAGTCTCTAGTAAGTGTCTTACAAAGGGATTCACATCTTCAGAACAATTAGGGGTATCAAAATTATCTATAATTTATAATACATTCAAATTAAATTCATTCAAATCCATCCGTTAGAGCTAATGAATTTAAATGGATATAATTCAATGGGTAATGTTGATAATTGATGAATTCAAATCTATTTATTATATCCAATGAATATATCCATTTGGATGTATACCTAATCCATCCAAAAAATAAAAAATAATTTTTTTTTCTCAAAACACACCATAAAACTCATTTTTAACAAAATAATTCATTCAAAAGTTGCATTCCCCTTTCTAACAAAAGCTAGATTTCTTCATCTACGGATGTTTCTTTTTTCAGTATCTTCATTTATTCTCATCTTCATTGAAAGTTTCATTTTCCACAATGGTTTATTTTAATTTTGATGTTCCTTCAAGATTAATTGATAGATCTTTTGATTCCTTTCTATCTTTAAAACCCGAACTTTTATTTTTGGGAATTTAAAAAATAGGTATTGAAATTCATCCATGAAGGACATTTAAAAATATGTTTTAATTTTGATGAGAAACTATTTTAATTTTGTGGATTGGTGTTCGTTAGAAGTTTATTGGTCATTTTGATTTGGGTATAAAATCTTTTTTTTACTTAGCGTGCGTTTGGTATGAATTAAGTTTTTAGTTTCAGTTTATAAACTGTGAGATTATAAACCGTTAAGATTATAATCTGTTTATGTTTGGGTGCCTTAGCTGAAAATTGAATAAACTAATTTGTTTTGTTCGGGTAAGGTAGAAAGATTGTTTTTTACATTGTAAATTACAGAACATGTATGATGTTATTTGTTTATATTATGATTATTTTGTTGATTTTACACTATTTTTAAATATACATTTTTTTAATATTTATCATCATATGTTTTTGTTTTTATTTTGTAATATTGCATAACAAAGGCTAAAAAAATATTAAAATAAAATACAATATAAAAAATAATATTAATATTAAAAAACAACATAAGATAAATATAAACAAATAATCTCATGTATAGTTAAACATAAACTAAAAAAATAAACCACCCATAATTTTTAATATTGCATAATAACAAAGGCTAAAACAATATTAAAAGAAAATACAATATAAAAATCAATATCAATATTAAAAACAATATATCAATGAAGTTACTAAACTTAAATTACATAATTCACAAAATTAATAATACATAATGTTGGAATTTCTAACAATTTATGGGTCACAAATATAATTCTATAATTGTGTTATAGCCATTATGTATTTAGCCAATATATATAAAATGGTCTTATGGATTAATTTGGTGGCTAAGGGCATATGTGTCATGAAATATTATGAGTGTAGATACCTTCGGGCAATTTCTAATTTGATGAAGGGACTGAATTAGAATATTGCAACTTAAGTGGTAACCGTTAGTGTTACCTTTATGGGTTATGGTCCCCAGTTGCAGAGCAACGAGTTTTATTGAGTAACTGATGTTATAAGGGTTGATTTATGAGGATATGTGACTTAAGTCACAAAACCAACATATATAAGGAAAAGGAGAAGGCATAAGCCAAAAGTTCTCACTTTGACATTCATGAACATCAGAGCACTCTCGTTCTCTCTGGATTCCCCTCTAGCGGAGCGAACGGAAAACCATCAGGCTCTAGCAACCGGAACATCCTACAACCCACATACCTCGGAGCATTCGGAATGGCAAACCAAGGTATGCGTTTTCTTCTTCACTATGAAACCAATTGGGGTTTTCTTCGTTCTGGATTAGGATTGTTCCATTAGGGTTTATGTATGGGCATAAACATTTGGTTTCGGAACAATGTCCTAATCATTCGGTTTCGGGGATACGATTAGGATTAATCGGTAATATCCAACAAGTGGTATCAGAGCCACCCCAATTTGGTTCATATGTGAAATTTGGGTTTTTTGTATGATGTTCTTTATGTTTTTCCCCAAATTGGGTTTTGTTTTGCAAAATTGATGATTGCTATAACATTATTTTGAAACATTAGCAATCATAATGCATTTTTTGGCTGTTTTGGGGTGAATTTTGCGAAAAAACCCGATGGAGAATCTCCATCTTCGTCAAAACCCTCGGGTAGACGAAGGGTTCTCGCTCAAGCGAGAAACCTATCGCTCAAGCGACGTTGAGACAGTAGCTGCAACAAAATGTTTGGGTTCTCGCTCAAGCGAGAAACCTGTCGCTCAAGCGACATTTAGGCAGTAGCTACGACAAAAGGAGTTGGGCTCTCGCTCAAGCGAGACTCCTCTCGCTCAAGCGAGACCCCTCTCGCTCAAGCGAGATTCAGGGACAATTTTGGGGTCTTTTTTCAAGTAAATTTTTTTGGAGCTTTGGTATCTTTATGCATTGAACATGGTTATGATATGGTTACCCGCTAAGTTGTCTATTATTTCAAGTGAGTCAATTGAAGTGGAATGTCGCCAAAGTGACCTCTTTCATGGATATAACTCATAAGAAATATTAGATGTTGGTGTGTATGGTTATTCATGCGGATGTTAGTTGGCCCAAAGGAAAGTTAATGTTTGGCCGAAGATCATACACACTGGCGATGATAAACATGTGATAATTATTCAGTTTTATACATGTGACTGATGAATCAATCCAAAGAGGGGTTCGTCAGTTGACATGTCTTATTATCAATGTTGATCATTGCAACAAGAGTACCACTTGCAGTTAATATTACTGTCCAAAGACTTGATATTAATGGTGCGCTAGGTATCTTGATTGGGACATACCATTGTTTATAGCATATTGATGTTTTTGAGTTGTGAGCATGTTTTTAATATATTGTCTTTTGTTCTATTCAGCACCATCTATTGCTTCTATATCTGCAAATCTGAATTCGGTTCCGGTCCTCAATGGAACAAATTTTGAGGACTGGAAAGAGAACATGGAAATTGTTCTTGGCTGCATGGATCTGGACTATGCATTAAGGGTAGAGCAACCACCTCCTCCTTTGGAATCCAGCACCTCTGAAGAGAGGAAGGATTATGAGAGGTGGGAGCGCTCCAATCGCATGTGTCTCATGATCATTAAGCGCGACATTCCAGAAGTCTTTAGGGGTACTGTATCTGAAAAGATATCAAGTGCCAAATTTTTCCTTGCTGAGATAGAAAAGCGCTTTGCAAAAAGCGATAAGGCGGAAACAAGTACTCTGTTACAGAACTTGATTTCCATGAGGTATCAAGGCAAGGGAAATATAAGGGAACACATTATGGGAATGTCCAATATTGTCTCAAAGCTGAAGGCTCTTAAGCTTGAGATGTCAGAAGACTTGCTCATCCATCTGGTTTTAATTTCTCTTCCTGCACAATTCAGTCAGTTTAAGATTTCTTATAACTGTCAAAAGGAGAAATGGACTCTTAATGAGCTCATTTCATTTTGTGTGCAAGAAGAGGAAAGGATGAAGTAAGAAAGGACAGAAAGTGCCCATTTTGCTAGTACCTCTAAAGACAAGGGCAAAAAGGAAATGATTATGGAGCCCAAGAATGAAGCTGCAAAGGGTCCAGTGCAAAAGAAGCAGAAACAGGTTACTGTTTGTTTCTTTTGCAAAGAATCTGGACATTTAAAGAAGAAATGTGAAAAGTATCACGCTTGGCATGCTAAGAAAGGTACATTTCTTGCTTTGGTTTGTTCTGAGGTCAATTTAGCTTCAGTACCTGGAAACACTTGGTGGTTAGACTCCGGTTCAACTTCTAACATCAGTGTTTCATTACAGGGTTGCTTGAACTACCGAAAGCCTAATTTTGTTGAAAGATACATATTCGTTGGCGATGGAAAATCGGTAGAAGTTGAAGCTATAGGACATTTTAGGTTATTATTAAGTACTGGATTTTATTTGGATTTGAAAGACACCTTTGTTGTACCGTCTTTTAGACGGAACTTAATTTCTGTTTCTTATTTGGACAAATTTGGTTATTATTGTTCATTTGGAAACAATTCGGTTAAATTGTCTTTAAATTCAAATATTGTTGGAACTGGTACTCTTATGATAAATGATAACCTTTATATGTTGAATACTATAGCTGATTATAGCGAAACCTTGAATGTGGAATCACGTGGTACTAAACGTAAAATTGATAATAATAATTCAGGTGCATTATGGCACAAGCGCCTAGGTCACATTTCTCAAATGAGAATTGAGCGTCTTGTGTCAGATGGAATCTTGGATTCCATTGACTTTACAGACCATAAGGTTTGTGTTAAATGCATAAAAGGTAAACAGACCAAACAATCGAAAACTGGTGCATATAGAACTTCGGACGTCTTAGAATTGATACATACGGATATATGTGGGCCATTCCCTACGGCTTCCTGGAATGGTCAACATTATTTCATATAATTCATAAACGATTATTCTCGTTATGCATACATTTTTCTTATTCATGAAAAGTCCCAATCAGTGGACGTGTTCAAAACTTTTAAGGCTGAAGTTGAAAATCAACTCAGCAAAAGGATAAAGTGCGTCAGATCTGATCGTGGTGGTGAATACTACGGTAGATATGACGGTTCAAGTGAACAACGTCCAGGGCCTTTTGCCAAATACCTAGAGGAATGTGGTATAGTCCCACAGTACACTATGCCAGGTTCGCCTAGCATGAATGGTGTGTCTGAAAGACGAAACCGGACACTTAAGGATATGGTAAGGAGTATGATTTGTCATTCTACCTTACCAGAGTCACTCTGGGGAGAGGCACTTAAGACTGCAGCTTATATTCTTAATAGAGTACCAACTAAAGCGGCTGCCAAAACACCTTATGAGCTTTGGACTGGGCGAAAGCCTAGTCTTAAGCATTTTCATGTGTGGGGATGTCCAGCTGAGGCAAGGCCTTATAGGCCTTATGAAAAGAAATTGGACTCCCGTACAGTGAGCAGCTACTTTATTGGTTACTCTGAAAAATCAAGGGGCTATAAATTTTATGGTCCAAATTTAAGATCCATATTTGAGACGGGTACAGCCACGTTCTTTGAGGATATTGAGTTTGAGGGGGAAGATAAGGTAAGAAACTTTGTCTTAGAGGAAGAATCGGTATCAATTCCAGATCCGATTCATACAGTTGCTTCTGATGAAGCAAATTTGGAACCTCTTCAAGACACTCTCCCTACTCAAGATGAGTTAGTAATTCATGAAGGACAAACTCAAATTCCTCAAGAACATGGACAAGAGTTGCAAGAGCCTATAGCTTTGCGTAGATCCACTAGAGAAAGGAGGAATGCAATTCCAGATGATTACATCTGTTTTCTCCTGGAACATGAGGGTGATGGCGTTATGGATAACGATCCTTCAAACGTTCGTGAAGCCATCCAAAGTTCCAATTCGGAAAAGTGGATTGAAGCAATGAAAGAGGAGTATAAATCCATGCAAGACAATAAAGTTTGGGAACTTGTCCCATTACCAGAAGGTAAGAAACCCATTGGTTGCAAATGGATTTTTAAGACCAAGCGGGATTCTAACGGTAATGTGGAAAGGTATAAGGCACGTCTTGTAGCTAAGGGTTTTACTCAAAAGGAAGGGATTGACTATAAAGAGACTTTCTCTCCGGTATCATCGAAAGACTCTCTTAGGACAATCCTCGCTCTTGTAGCTCATTATGATTTGGAGCTTCATCAGATGGATGTCAAAACAGCTTTTCTCAATGGAAACATTGATGAAAAGATTTATATGGTGCAACCAGAAAACTTTGTGTCGGGAGACCCAAAGAATATGGTTTGCAGATTGACAAAATCCATCTATGGACTAAAATAGGCGTCTCGTCAGTGGTACCACAAATTTCATGAGGTGATTCTCTCATTTGGTTTTGAGATGAATTCAGTCGAGGATTGTGTGTATCACAAATTTAGTGGGAGCAAGCACATTTTCTTGCTCTTGTATGTGGATGATATACTGCTTGCCACTAATGATGTGGGTACCTTGTTGGAAACCAAGTCATTTCTCTCCAGTAATTTTGAAATGAAAGATCTTGGTGAAGCTTCTTTTGTATTAGGAATTCAGATACACCGAGACAGATCTCGGGGTATTCTTGGATTATCACAGAAAAGCTATATAGAAAAGGTACTTAAAAGATTTGGCATGCAAAATTGTAAACCAATGGATACTCCAGTTACTAAGGGAGACAAATTTAGTCTCAATCAGTGCCCTAAAGGAAATCTGGAAATTCAGGAAATGCAAAAGATCCCTTATGCATCAGCTGTAGGGAGTCTAATGTATGCTCAAGTATGTACGCGTCTGGATATAGCGTTCATAGTTGGGGTTTTAGGCAGATATATGAGTAATCCAGGAATGGATCACTGGAAAGCAGCCAAAAGGGTCATGAGGTACTTAAGGGGAACAAAAGACTATATGCTCACATATAGGAGATCAGACCAATTAGAGATCATTGGGTATTCTGACTCCGATTTTGCGGGATGCCAAGACAGCAGACGATCCACTTCGGGCTATGTATATCTGCTAGCGGGTGGTGCAGTTTCTTGGCGCAGTGCCAAGCAAACTCTTGTGGCTTCATCCACAATGGCAGCAGAATATATAGCATGCTATGAGGCATCACATCAGGCGACATGGCTGAGAAATTTTGTCACTGGGCTGCGGATTGTGGAAGGAATTGAAAGACCACTAAAGATATACTGTGACAATAAGTCAGCCGTGTTGTTCTCCAATAACAATAGGAGTACAGCAAAGTCGAAACACATCGACATAAAGTTCCTAGTTGTTTAGGAGAAAGTACAAAGCGGACAACTTTCCATAGAACACTTAGGTACTAACTCCATGATTGCGGATCCTCTTACAAAAGCTATCACACCCAAGGTCTTTCATGAGCATACTGCTCACATGGGTGTTCTACAGTGTGAGGATCATTTGGTTTAGTGGGAGTTAGAACGTGTATACACTTTTATGTTTTATGGAATTTCAGTATTATGTGAATACTTTGTATTCAAACTTCAGTTGATTAATCATTCAGTTTGGTATTCTGTCATTATGCTTTGTACAATAAGGTAATTAAGGATCTCACTAAAGTAAAGTAGGACAAGTTGAAAATTGACATGTAAAGACCATATTCATGTGATTTTCATGCTACACATTTCATGATGTATCTATGTCATTTGGTTGTGTCAAAGTTGGTGATCATTGTTGAATTAGTCATGATTGATATGACGAAGTTCACTGTGGTTCGATACGGAGACGGACTAATGGACGGGATAATTTGGGTATGCTTATGACATAATGGTATATTAAGCGCGCAATAAGGATAACACGTATGGTGAATCATATATGTGACCAGTGGGAGATTGTTGGAATTTCTAACAATTTATGGGTCACAAATATAATTCTATAATTGTGTTATAGCCATTATGTATTTAGCCAATATATATAAAATGGTCTTATGGATTAATTTGGTGGCTAAGGGCATATGTGTCATGAAATATTATGAGTGTAGATACCTTCGGGCAATTTCTAATTTGATGAAGGGATTGAATTAGAATATTGCAACTTAAGTGGTAACCGTTAGTGTTACCTTTATGGGTTATGGTCCCCAGTTGCAGAGCAACGGGTTTTATTGAGTAACTGATGTTATAAGGGTTGGTTTATGAGGATATGTGACTTAAGTCACAAAACCAACATATATAAGGAAAAGGAGAAGGCATAAGCCAAAAGTTCTCACTTTGACATTCAGGAACATCAGAGCACTCTCGTTCTCTCTGGATTCCCCTCTAGCGGAGCGAACGGAAAACCATCAGGCTCTAGCAACCGGAACATTCTACAACCCACATACCTCGGAGCATTCGGAATGGCAAACCAAGGTATGCGTTTTCTTCTTCACTATGAAACCAATTGGGGTTTTCTTCGGTCTGGATTAGGATTGTTCCATTAGGGTTTATGTATGGGCATAAACATTTGGTTTCGGAACAATGTCCTAATCATTCGGTTTCGGGGATACGATTAGGATTAATCGGTAATATCCAACACATAAATGTTAAGTTTTATGAAAAAAGTTTTCGGGTTTATTGGTTTGATACATAATTCACAAGATTTTAATATTATATAACAAAGTTTTATACATAATTCTTTGTTCGTATATAGATAAAAGAAAATGTTATGGGGAATTACGGGGTTAAGTGGTGATAGAGATAGATGAAAATAAGAATTGTGGAGTTTGATGGTGATGATGTGAAGAGTTATGGTGTTTGATGGAAGAGTAAAAAGTAAGAGATAGATAAAGTTATGATGAGGTAAAATGAGAAATAGAAAAATTGAGAAAAAATAAGCTAAAAAAATAAATCAGCCCATGATTTTAGAGCTTCTACTTTTGCTTTATTTTTTCAGGAAAAAAACTGAGTTTATAAACTTCATTTGATTGTCAAACATGCATAGTTTATATTTGCAGCTTATTTTTCAAAAAATAAACATAAACTACAAAAAATAATCTATACCAAACAAGTCATTAGCCTTTATATAATTGCATTGAGTGTTTAACATTTCTTGCTAATTATATTTCTCTTGTATTCCCTTCAATTGGATATTACAACTATCTATCAATCATATAATTTAACTTTGGTAAATATAATTTATGTTTGTAACCAATCAAAAAAACATGAAGAGTGAGAGAAATAGAAAAACGAATCTATGAATTTATGACATATGTCCAATTTTTCTAACAAAATAAAAAACTTCAAAATATGAAGTTAATTTTTAATTTTATTACTCTTTTAAGTTTTTGGAAAAAAAACTTCAAAATTTCACATTTTTAATTTTTTTTAAAAAAACACTTTTTTAAAATATGAAGTCACGGATTGAATATTCATTCATCCAATTGATTGAATTAATTAAAATATGGTTTAAACGAATTTATATGGATTGATGAATGACTTTTCATTCATCTATTTTCATTCAAATTCACTCATTTGCCACCCTTATAAACAACCCTTTAAAAAGACCAATGGTGCACTAATTGTAGGAGGCCTGGCCACACCAAAGAAACTCGCTTCACACTTCATGGAATAGATAAAGTCTTAGGGCATTTCGGTGGGTCCAATGGTGTTTCTTGGAGATGACAAATCATACAACTTCTGAGTAGGAGAGTATGGTGATGACACACGTGTACTTCCAGTTTCAGAAAATGTTACCCTTAGCAAATCATATATGGAGTGTGTGTGAGCTCGTATGGACTCATTGAGTAAGTTCTCTAGTACTTGTTCTCTAATGATTATTGGTAAGGAATCTACCTTCTTATCCCTTAATGCTTTGACAATACACTGTTGCTCCCGAATTTTTGGTCAAACATCAATCATGCAACTTATTTGGAATTGTCACTATGTTTTTTATGGTTAAAACGCATATAACTCTATTTAAGCCCAATTTGGAGATAACTAATCTTTTAAATTAGAGACTTAGGTTCAGAAGCCAACTATAGATTGAGGAAAGTATTAACATCACGTCCACTGATGCTAAGATGATATCCACATTAATTGTATGAACTATTTTATACACTTAAGATTGTTTGATCATTTCTTATTATTTAATTATTGTAAGAGCCAAAAAAATATTTATTTTTATGTTTGACAATGCTGCATCTGGACTTTATGCATCCCTGTATATAATAGGGAATAAAAACTTACATAGTTTTTTGATAAAAAAATATTTGTTTGTTAGGTTGATTTTTATTTTAAGATTTGAAAAGAAAGGCAATGCTTAATTATCATTTAAGAGAGACAAATACATTCATATATTTAATACCACATCTGACCTTAAAGGAGAAGAAAACATTATAATGATAGCATCCTCTTTTCAATTCTTTAAAAATTATTTAGAAAAACATGGTTAATAATGTTTTAATATTTGCCACATATTTTAAGAGAGTAAAGACAAAGTACAACCATATTTTATGATAATGGAACGCGTGGATTTACTGTTTACGGATTGATGATGTATCAATGAAAAGAAAATATGTTTTTAGCCGACCATAATTGGTTAGCGACTTTGGCTCAAGTTATGTAGCGATGCTTTGGCTCAAGCTATGTAGCGATGCTTTGGCTCAAGCTATGTAGCAAAACTTTGGCTCAAGTTATGTAGCGATGCTTTGGCTCAAGCTATGTAGCAAAACTTTGGCTCAAGTTATGTAGCGATGCTTTGGCTCAAGTTATGTAGCGATACTTTGGCTCAAGTTATGTAGCGATACTTTGGCTCAAGTTATGTAGCGATGCTTTGGTTTAAGCTATGTAGCAAAACTTTGGCTCAAGTAATGTAGCATAAATGAATTTATAAAACAAATGGTTTACTAACCCCTTTGAAATGTGGATTATCTTATAATGGTATTTATTGTTTTGATGACTTACTCCTTTGTATGTTGTGTGTATTTGCCATTGATAATCCCATTGCAGGTAAACAGGGTAGTTGAGGATGCTTGGTTCGAGGCTTTGGGAGCTTAGGACTTGGATCCTCTATTTTTGCTTTTTGTGTTGTAAAATTGCTATTTGGATGATTGTATTCGTAACCATTTAACTTACTATATTTTTGTGTAATTAAGGATATTAGTAACTATTAGTGTTTTGGAAAGCCATAGTTAAACATATGCGGGAATTACCGATGAAATTATATATGAATTATGTTTTCCACAACATGAGATATATGTTAACATAATGTATTATAAAGGTAGTTTTACGAAGTGATTATGGGGGAAATTAGAGTAAGATGGGGAGTGTATGTATAAAAGGATTAAAATAAAGGAAAAATAGAGGATCCAAGTCCTAAGTTCCCAAAGCCTCGAACCAAACATCCTCAACTATCATGTTTACCTGCAATGGGATTATCAATGGCAAATACACACAACATACAAAGGAGTAAGTCATCAAAACAATAAATACCATTATAAGATAATCCACATTTCAAAGGGGTTAGTAAACCATTTGTTTTATAAATTCATTTATGCTACATTACTTGAGCCAAAGTTTTGCTACATAGCTTGAGCCAAAGCATCGCTACATAACTTGAGCCAAAGTATCGCTACATAACTTAAGCCAAAGTATCGCTACATAACTTGAGCCAAAGTATCGCTACATAGCTTGAGACAAAGCATCGCTACATAACTTGAGCCAAAGTTTTGCTACATAGCTTGAGCCAAATCATCGCTACATAACTTGAGCCATAGTTTTGCTACATAGCTTGAGCCAAAGCATCGCTACATAACTTGAGCCAAAGTTTTGCTACATAGCTTGAGCCAAAGCATCGCTACATAACTTGAGCCAAAGTCGCTAACCAATTATGGTCGCTAAAAACATATTTTCTTTTCATTGATACATCATCAATCCGTAAACAGTAAATCCACGCGTTCCATTATCATAAACATACCCATATATATTTACCATAACTAAGCGATTCATCACTTTATCATTATACACAATCAGAAAATCCACATATTATCCATTTCAATATGCTATTTAAAGACTCCTCCTTACCTTGGACCAATTATGGTCGGCTAAAAACATATTTTCTTTTCATTGATACATCATCAATCCGTAAACAGTAAATCCACGCGTTCCATTATCATAAACATACCCATATATATTTACCATAACTAAGCGATTCATCACTTTATCATTATACACAATCAGAAAATCCACATATTATCCATTTCAATATGCTATTTAAAGACTCCTCCTTACCTTGGACCAATTATGGTCGGCTAAAAACATATTTTCTTTTCATTGATACATCATCAATCCGTAAACAGTAAATCCACGCGTTCCATTATCATAAACATACCCATATATATTTACCATAACTAAGCGATTCATCACTTTATCATTATACACAATCAGAAAATCCACATATTATCCATTTCAATATGCTATTTAAAGACTCCTCCTTACCTTGGTGAGTGTTGGGTTTGGTTCTTGGCAACTTCGCAAGTTCCACTAACACCTCCTCCAACTTTAGGATCTTTCCTCATTCTCACCATATAACAAAATGTTAGTCATTTATTCCAATATCACATAAATAACTCATATTGCATCATTTAACCATACAAGATATTTATCATATTTTCAATGTTTATAAACTACTTTCATCATAAGTTTACAAACATCTAAAACATACATATTCATCTCATATTTCAATATTAGAATGCTTAGTCATCTTCTACCTCTAGCATTTTACTCATTTTCCTCTTTAACCCCATTTTCACTTTAGGGTTTTGGGGTTTTCATGAATCAACCCCCAAACCTTATCATTCTTGAAATACTAACTCTAACCCAAGATTTTACAAGAGAAAAAATCACATAAAACGAACCATAACTCAAAAGGGTGAGTTTCCATGGTTCCTCATATTTTGAGAAGAGATCCAACATACCAAAAATGGGTTTCAAGAGAAGAAGAGAGTTGGAATAAAGAGTTTTACCTCTTCTCAAGCTCTTGGACAATAATAAAAGCTCCTAGACCTTGGGAATGCTCTCTTCTCTCACCTCTCTTCAATTCTTAACCTAAAAATGTATTTGGGGTTTCTCTCATTTAATGCTCTCGTCGGGTTCTCGCTTAAGCGAGCTCATTCTCGCTCAAGCGAGAAAATCTCGCCCATTTTGAAAAACTCAGATCTGACCCTTTCACCCAGGCGAGACATCTCTCGCTCAAGCGAGGATCCTCTCGCTCAAGCGAGGATCCTCTCGCTCAAGCGAGGATCCTCTCGCTCAAGCGAGGATCCTCTCACTCAAGCGAGGATCCTCTCGCTCAAGCGAGGATCTTACAGCCTCGATAGGCCCAAAGTGTCACTTTTCTCGCCCAAGCGAGCCAACTCTCGCTCAAGTGAGCCAACTCTCGCTCAGGCGAGAATCCTCCAATATAGTCCAGGATTTCACCCTCCCAGGTGAGCCTTTCTCGCCCAGGCGAGGCTCTCTCGCTCAAGCGAGAATCCCAGGACTGATACTATAATTTTAAAGACTTAAATTTAGGGTGTTACAATTGGCCTCCTTATTCAGGTCCAACCTTCATTCCTAATCCTCTTATGCGGAGGAATCGAACCGGAAGACCAAAAACAACACGCATACATAGAGATGGATGATTCTCCATTAGAACAAAATAAAAAATGTGGGTGGTGTAGAATTGAAGATCACAACAGGAAGACATGTCCATTCAGAAATAGAGAACTTGGTGAAAGTTCAAGGCAGTAATTTATGTAATATATTAAGTTGTGTAATATATTATACTATACATTAAATATATATATATATATATATATATTGTGTCAATTGTAGGATATTATACTACACATTAAATATTATACATTAAATACATATATTAATATATATATATACATTAAATATGTAAGGACCCAAAATTCTACCCTTGAAAATTTTCCTTTATTTTATTCATCCTTCATATATTTTCCTACATGTTTTAACTAAAATTACCATCAACTCAACCTAAGCCTCATTTTCCTACTCATACCCATTTCATAATCTTAAAATAACATACATGCTCACATAGCAGAAAACTATAATTCATTCATGCATCCCGGTAACTATCGCATACAATTAGCTATGAGATTCCAAAATACCCATAGCTACGAATATCCAGAGTTACAAATATTCATGTTCAATTACAGTTAGTCATATTACAAAAGAATGAATATAAGGACTTCCAAAAATTAAAAGCCTCTAAGCTCCTAATCAAAACGTCTTTACATCTTCCACCTACCTGCAATGGGATTAACATTGACCATACACAGAAACATAAAGGAGTAAGTCGTTAACGTAAAATAATGTCAATAAACGTTAATCCACATTTTAATAAAGTTAAGTAAAAACTTAAAATTAGATACACTTAAAACCATTTCCCTTGTTTTATACTTTTGAAAACATGCTACATAACTTGAGCTAAAGTTTGCTACATTGCTTGAGCCAAAACTTGCTACATTGCTTGAGCCAAAGCTTGCTACATTGCTTGAGCCAAAGCTTGCTATATTGCTTGAGCCAAAGCTTGCTACATTGCTTGAGCCAAAGCTTGCTACATTGCTTGAGCCAAAGCTTGTTACATTACTTGAGGCAAAGTCGGTAACCAATCCTGGTCGGCTAAAAATGAGTTTTATTTCCATTGGCACTCCACCAATACATAAACAGTAAATCCACACCATCATCATTACAAACATACCCATATATGCTTATAACAATTATGTGATTTACAGTTCATTTCATTATTCCGAGTTTTATTTCCATTGGCACTCCACCAATACATAAACAACAAATACACACCATCATTATTACAAACATACCCATATATGTTTATAACAATTAAGTGATTTACAATTCATTTCATTATTCCGAGTTTTATTTCCATTGGCACTCCACCAATACATAAACAACAAATACACACCATCATTATTACAAACATACCCATATATGTTTATAACAATTAAGTGATTTACAATTCATTTCATTATACATACCCAGAAACATCCACACATTTTCCATCACAATGCACAAGTTAAAGACTTATCCATACCTTAGTGAGTGTTGGGTTTGGTTCTTGGCAACTTCGTAAGTTCCACCGACACCGCCTCCAACTTTAGGATCTTTCCTCATTCCCACCACATAACACAATGTCAGTCATTTATTCTAAATATCACATAAACAACTTATATTGCATTATTTAACCATACAAGATATTCATCATATTTTCAATGATTCTAAACTACTTTCATCATGAGTTTACAACCATATAAAACATACATATTCATCTCATATTTCAACATTAGAAAGTAAACTCATCTTCTACCTCTAGCATTTTACCCATTTTCCACTTTAACCACATTTTCTCTTTAGGGTTTTGGGGTTTTCATGAGTCAACCCACAAACCCTTTCCATTCTTGAAATACTAACTCTAAACCAAGAGTTTACAAGGTAAAAGCAACATAAAACGAACCATAACTCGAAAGAGAGAGTTTCCATGGTTTTACACATTTTGAGAAGACATCCAACATACCCAAAATGTGTTTCAAAGGGAAGAAGAGAGTTAGAATCAAGAGTTTTACCTCTTCTGAAGCTCTTAGATGAGTATCCAAGCTCCTTGCCATTGGGAAAGCTCTCTTCTCTCACCTCTCTTAAATTTCTAACCCTAAAATGTGTTTGGGGTTTCTCATTTAATGATGTCTCGTCGGGCTCTCACTTAAGTGAGAAAATCCCGTCCATTTTAAAAACTCAGATCTGACCCTCTCGCCCAGGCGAGGAAACTCTCGCCCAGGCGAGACATCTCTCGCTCAAGCGAGGATCTTACAGCCTCGACAACTCTAAAACATCACATTTCCTCGCCTAGGTGAGCCAATCTCTCGCTCAGGCGAGAATCCTTTCGTATCGCCCAGGATTTCACCCTTCCAGTTGAGCCTTTCTCGCCCAGGCGAGCCAACTCTCGCTCAGGCGAGAATCCCAGGACTGATACTATAATTTTAATGACGTAAATTTAGGGTGTTACAAAATACATACATCAATATATACACATTAAACATTATACATTAAATACATACATTAATATATATACACATTAAACTAGGGTGCATATTACAACACCTGGATTTTCCATATTCCCCAAGGGATCTCGTGGACTGTATCCATGACTTTGTTGCAAGTTTACCATTCCCCAACAAATCGTCGTGGTTATCAGCCACAATATTAAAGCAGGTGTAGAAAATATTACAAGAGTCGTGGTCCCCAACCACGAATTTTCTAGGGGCGGAAATAGGTCAGGTCAGGCCAGACTTTGTCTGAAATAGGCCCAGCCTATATAGCACATAGAAGGCTGAGCCTGGGCTGTTTAAAAAAAATTTCAAAGCCTAGGCCTGACCTGTTTAAAAGTTTGGCTTGACCTGTTAGCCTGTTTAAAGGCCTGCTAAGATAAAAAAAATTAAAAAAAGTTATGTACAAAACTAGAAAAATGTATTATAATTATAGCAATTAGTGTGAATTTTTTTACATTGTTATCACAATTATTTCCATCATCTTCCAATGTTACGTAATGTATTCGAATGATTTGTGGTGCTTTTGAGGTTAGAATATACAAAACAATGTCTTTTAATATCATAGTAAAATATGATATTATTCTAATATTTAACATGCGTTGGGTTATGTACTTAAGCTCAAGTCTCAACAATTAAATATCCAATTATAAAATAGCTTAATCTCTAAGTCCTAGTAGATTTACATAATTTTTTTTTATTTTTTTTGAACATGTTATAAAAATAATGTATAAATATATAATAACATTAATAAACCGGCATGTTAGGCTTAATATGCTTTTTAAAAGGCCTAAGCCAGACCTATTTCGGTTAAATAGGCTTTTGGAGAAGCCTAAGCCTGACCTATTTACTAAAAAGGTCTGACCTGGCCTGACCTATCATAGGTCAGGTAATAGGTCCCTGATAGGCGGTCTGACCTGTTTCCATCCTTAGGTGCAGATTAGGGAAGGGCTAGGGTTTTTATAGCAGGATTAGGGTTTGACCGATGAAGTCGTGGATCCGGTCCACAACTTTCCCTCTCCCTCAAACCTCCTATAAATACCCACCCCACTTCACTCTTATCACACACTCACTCAACCCTCCCTTTCCCGAATTTCTCTTTCCCGAATTTCCTTTCTCTACTCACTTTTTTTTCATTAAAAAAAATGTATCACATTGGTCCTGGTCCAATCAACCATTCCCTACTAAGTCTTCAAAAAGATCATGTTTCTACTAACATATAGAATGAGGGAGAGGTTACCTTTCGAGTAAGGTACAACTTCTGGCAAAACCTCCATGCTGAACCGGTGTTACAAGTTATTCGTAACACCGCTTTTGTGAATATTTTAGATAGTGGAGCATCCGAAATCAACAACCATCTCGTAATTGTAAGGACACGATTTTTATAACCCAATTTCTTTTTTTTTTAAACTTTATTCATGAAGCCAAATGATTACTTTTGAAAGATATTACTTAAACGGTTTGGAAAACCTATGAGCATACAAATATCACTAATATTCATGATTCAAATGCGGAAATAATCAAAAGTATCCATTCATTAAAAACATACCATTACACTTCCTTTATCATACATAATATATACAATTATCCTTTTTCAATTAATACTTCCATTTAACCTCATCAAAATAACCTCATTATACATTTAGGAGAAAGTCACTCATACATAAATTCTCTTTAACATATCCTTCCTATTACATGCCTTATTCAATTACAATGCCGGGTACATAAAGTAACTACTCTCATCGGTACTTTCTCCGCGAGCATCCAATGCACTATAGCCGCCACCTGAATTCCAATACATAACACATACAAGTAGAGACAAAAGGGAGTAAGAATCAACTACAGTGACCGTAGCGTGGAATTACATGGAGTAATAAAATTAAAGTATTACACCCTACATAACATCTAAAATCAAGCATATTAGACATATACCAATCAATACAATAAACCACAAAATGTTCATACATCCACTTAGCATAGGCATCATGTCTAACCTAGCCCATTAAATCAATCGATACCACATACCATTTAGTCCAACTCAATCTTCATCAAGATCATCACACAATAGTCTCCTTTTCAATAAATAATCAACAATGCAATACTCGAAGTCATACCACACTTATATAGCATTAAAATACTTTCCCAAGCAACAGAATGTTACCAAAACAATACTACACACAAATGGCTAATCATACATTGTTCAAAGAACCAATACTGCACTACCATTTGATCCTCCTTGTAACCGACCCACACGGTCATTAGTTCCCATTAATTGACATATATCGACATACATATATATATATATATATATATATATATATATATATAACTAAGCTACATAAGTTGAGCCAAAATATCACTACATAACTTGAGCCAAAGTATCGCTACATAACTTGAGCCAAAGTATCACTACATAACATGAGCCAAAGTATCGCTACATAACTTGAGCCAAAGTATCGCTACATAACTTGAGCCAAAGTATCGCTACATAACTTGAGCCAAAGTATCGCTACAAAATTTGAGCCAAAGTATCGCTACATAACTTGAGCCAAAGTATCGCTACATAACTTGAGCCAAAGTATCGCTACATAACTTGAGCCAAAGTGTGCTAAATAACTTGAGCCAAAGTGTGCTACATAACTTGAGCCAAAGTATCGCTACACCATTTATGGGAGCCAAAAATAGATTTCTCTCATCTTTCGTTTATACTCATAAACAACCTGTAAATCCACGCATTTCATTACACAACATACAAGTATAATGCTTATCCTTAAACATTCTAGTTACCTCTTATAATACTTTCTCAACACCACATCAACTACCAAATACCACATAGGTGAATCGTGCGTAATGATACATTCTCACACTTCCAAAAGCATTCCCAAACACTTATTTTACCACTTATGTCATCACTAATAATTTCAAGGTTTTTCCCTCATATCACTATTTCACCATAATACTCACAACCAAAATCATGTCATAATAATCATAACTATCTCATCCCATACCACAAATAGACAACTCACAACATAATCATTGTCATATAACATAATCATGTCTATTTATTGCCATTAAACAGCTCATCACACAATCATTATTACAAACATACCCATATATGTTTATAACAAATAAGCGACTCGCAACTTGTAACACCCCAAATTTACCCTCCTTGAAATTAGGTAACAGTCCTGAAGAATGGGGCATACTGCCAGATTCTCGCTTGAGCGAGAGGATCTCGCCCAAGCGAGAGGATCAGTGTTTTGAATTTGGAAATTCTGGGACTCTCGACCAAGCGAGGAATGGGTCGCTTGAGCGAGAGAAAGCCTGGGCAGGCTGTGAGATTCTCGCTTGAGCGAAAGAAACTCGCCCAAGCGAGAGAGCCCGTGTTTGGAAAATTAAAATATCGTGGGTTTCTTGCCCAAACGAGATATTCTCGCCCGAGCAAGAGTGCCCAACTATAAAAGAAAATAAAGGGTTTCACAAACCCTAATCTTCATTTTCTTTTCTCCCCTTTCACTCCCAATGGCGACTCCCCATGGATTTCGACTCTTTCCTCCCCTAAACCTCAAAAACACATCAAAGCCTCTTCCTCTTGCTTCTTAATGGAACATTGGAGAGCTTTGGAGAGGAAAAAGCACTAATGGAGGTTGAAGGAGATGGAGGTAGATGGATCTCTTTGCGGATCCATGGAGCTTACGCAACCTAAGGTGAGGGAGAAGACCATTGTGGTCTTAGAGTATTTCATTAGAGTCATCATCTCCGATTTCCCTCAAGAATCAGAGCATATTAACGGATAGAAACTCTCTTGGGAGTTTGTGGTCCATGTGAGAGTCTTTATTTTACACGAGGATGTATTAGCCATAAAAGTGGAGATATATGTGTGGGGGAAAAACCGTTTATTTAAGTAAAACTCTATATGCTCATTTATGGTAATACACTGTCATTTAAAGATGATTCTAACGTTAATGTGTATATGATGAAGGATATGTTATGCGTGGTTTGTTTATGATAATGATGATGTTGTGTGATAATGATGGCGTGTGAGTAATTTATGGTCATAAACATAAATAAGTATGTTGTGAGTGGTTGATTGCTATAAACATGTATGGGTGTGTTTGTAACAATGAATGTGTGGTGAGCTGTAAATGTGTTAAAATGGATATGAGTATATTTATCAAAAGTAGTATGTTGTGAGTGGTTGATTGTTATAACATGTATGGGTATGTTGTGACAATGAAGGTGTTGTGTGTTATTTCATGATGTTGGAACGATGTGATGCCTTGTGTTTATTAGTGTATGACATTGAGTTGATATTTTGTGCTATGACGAATAGGTGATGTGAGAATAATGTGAAATCTAGACCTGCCCGGTGTGGTATGGGGAATAACTAGACCTGCCCGATGTGATATGGAGAAATAACTAGACCTGCCCGATGTGGTATGAGGTATAACTAGACATGTCCGATGTGGTATGGAGAAATAACTAGACCTGCCCGATGTGGTATGGGGAATAACTAGACCTGCCCGATGTGGTATGGAGAAATAACTAGACTTGCCCGATGTGGTATGGAGAAATAACTAGACCTGCCCGATGTGGTATGGAGAAATAACTAGACCTGCTCGATGTGGTATGGGGTATAACTAGTCCTGCCCGATGTGGTATCGAGAAATAACTAGACCTGCCCGATGTGGTATGGAGAATAAACTAGACCTGCCCGATGTGGTATGGGGAATTAACTAGAGCTACCTGATGTGGTAGAGGATTATTTGTACGGTGCAGAATTGTTGAAAAAGATCAAGGGTAAATTACTACGGAAGGTGAATGATGTGAAAAGTGTATATTCGGAATGAAAACCATATGCATGCCATAGGATATATATTATGGGACATATATCTTATGGGGTGAATATGAATGATGAGAAATGAGTATGTTTGGATGAATAAAATATGCACACTATAACACATATATATTATGGGATATATATGTACTATAGGGTGAATATAGATAATATGAGAGGAGCAAAATATGTATACTATAGAACATATATATTATGGGATGTATGTGTACTATAGGGTGAATATGGATAATATGTGATGAATAAATATGCACACTATAGAACATATATATTATGGGATGTATGTGTACTATAGGGTGAATATGGATACTATGTGATGAATAAATATGCACACTATAGAACACATATAGTATGTGATATATGTGTACTATAGGGTGAATATGGGTAATATGTGAAGATTGGTATATGTTTATCATGATTGATGTTAGATGTGTGTGGTTTTAATACTTTAATGTTATTACTCCATGTAAATCCACGCTACGGTCACCGTAGTTGGTTCTTACTCCCTCTGTCTTTCCTTGTATGTGTTATGTATTTGAGTTCAGGTCGTGGCGGTAGCGCATCGGATACTTGCGGAGGAGATTACATGTTCGAGTAGTTGCTTTATATTCTCAATGTTGTAATTGAATAATGCCTGTAATATGAAGAGTATGTTAAATGAGATTTATGTATGAGTGACTTTCTCCTAAATGTATAGTTAGGATGTTAGATGATGTAAAAATAGAAGTATTATTGAGAATCGATAATTGTATCTAAATTGTGTAATTAAAAGGAAGTGAAATGACATGTTTTTAATGAAGTGAACGATTGATTGTTTCCGCACCTGAAAGAGGAATTGAACTTATATATATATATATATATATATATTTAATCAGGTTTTCCAAATCGTTCGGGTAATGTCTTTTAAAAGTAATAACTTCGTTTTCTTGAACAAGGTTTTAAAAAAGAATTTTTGGATTACGAAAATCGGGTCCTTACACAACTTAGTCATTATCATAAATATATTCATATGTTTTTATCACAATAAACAACTCATAACATATTTATCATCATACAACATATTAACGATAGAACCATTTCTCATGACGATGTATTACCATAAATGAGCATATTGCATTTTAATCAAATAAAACAGTTTTTACCACTTATATATCTTTACATTTATAGTTAATACCTCTTCATGGAAAATAAAGACTCTAACATGGACCACAAACTTCCAAGAGAGTTTCTATCCGTTAACATTCTCCAATTCTTGAGGGAAATGAGAGAAGATGACTCTAATGAAATACTCTATGACCACAATGGTCTTCTCCCTAACCTTAGGTTGCGTAAGCTCCGTTATTCCGCAAAAGAGCTTCATCTCCCTTCATCTCCTTCAACCTCCATTGTTACGTTTTCACCTCCAAGATTCCCCAAATGCACCACCAAGAAGTAAGAGGAAGAGGCTTTGATGAGTTTTGATGTTTAGTGGAGGGGAGAATGGTCCATTTGGGTGGAGCCGCCGTTGGGAGAGAAAGGAGGAGAAAGAAAATGAAGATTATGGTTTTTGAAATTCCTCTTTTACTTTTATAGCCGCGCAGGCTCGCCCGGGCGAGAATGGCTCGCTTGGGCGAGAATTTCGTAGCTTTTCAGCTTTTCAACTCTGACGCTCTCGCCCGGCGCGGATTTCTTGCTTGAGCGAGAATCAGGAAGGAAGCTAAGGCTCCTCTCTAGCTTGGGCGAAAATTCTAGCTCGAGCTAGAATTTCACAGCTTTGCCCAGATTTCTCTTTCGCTCAAACGACCATTCCTTCGCTTGGGCGAGGTTCCCATACTTCTCAAACTTAAAACGTTGAGTCTCTCGCTTAGGCGTGACCCTCTCGTCCAAGCGAGAATTGTCAAGTATACACCTCAACACTCTAAGTTTTCCAATCATTCCGGAAACGAAATTTGAGGTGTTACAATCCTTCCCTCCTAAAAGAAATTTCGTCCCCGAAATTTTATTAGGTTACTCTTAGGAAAAACAAATACTATCATCGCCTAAATATTAGGCATAAGATTTACTCGATCAACCTTAGATCCACCATCCAAACAATTAAGATTCGCTTAGACGACAAACAAGGACACATACCACATAACAGTGATGTCACATAGACAATTCATGGATTAACCTCTTAGAGTCCAAATACAAAAGCCAAATATCAGGACAACTAGGATGACTAAGAGAAAATTATCACAACCGAAATAAAGATTCTCAAGTATTCATCAAGAACAATAGATCTCCCCGATCTATCAAGATAACAATCGTTCAAAACGATCAACACATACAATGAGATTTACGATAACACCTTCGAATTCGAAAGAAAGTGGGACTCCGTACCCATCATCTACCACGATGCATTAGATCGCAACCAACATGCAAAAACTAGATAAACATCCACTCGATGGAAATAGCATCATTTCATTTCATACATGAGAAATAGTCACGATTAATTCAAAATTCTCAATAACATTTCAAACTTATACTCGCTACAACACATAAACATGGTAGTCATCCAACAAGTAGCATTTAGACAAACAAGATTTTTGGAGTCCTTTTGAGTACAAAATAAAATTACCAAGTAATTATCCAATTTAATCAAACATTTCTACCACAAACGGATGCGGTAGAAGAAGATTCGCTAGTTAATCACCTCAACTAGACGTACAAGGCAGTAGGCCCACTCAAATCACACACTTTGTTACCATTGATCATTGTAAATTTACAAACATTCAAATCGATAATATAAATGTCATATGGATACTCAAACCATAATGGTAGACCTACATTTTGCACTCAAGTCTACATCATATCCAGAACACATGGTCATAATCACATCACAAAGTTTTCAACAACATCACATTCGTCTAAGATGTAGTTGTTAAAAATTTGGATTTTCAACATGGAACTTTAATTAATGCTTAGCCAATTGCTACACTTCATCCAGAATGACTTTCGAAAATGGTTTAGACAGAAGATTCATGGCAATCCTTTTATAACAGCAAGGTTTAACACAACCAAGATAAAATGACTCACAACCAATTACTCATGCAATACTGAAAGACTTAACCACAATTTTTCAAAAGGTTCTTTAGTTTGATAGTTATATGCCATTCACTACCGTAAAGTTATCTTAGTTCATTGACGGATGCATACATATACCATAACACCGTAATTATACATAGCAATCACTGTTGCGCATGAAACAGATGAAAGTTTTTGAAGGTGTAACATCCGAGCATATAATTGGTGTCCACTGCCAATATATATCGGCTATGGCGAGTACTCGACTTTCACAAAGATCGTCATTTTTTTATAGACCAAAAGTTTCATGTACAAGAATCAAAATAACTTTTTCCATTTCATTTACCACCTCTTACTAATAGGTTGAAAGTAAGATTAGCCTAGAGATGACTCACCAAAACTAAAACAACACAATATCAACGTTCATCATCAAAGCTTAAACTTATGCACACACAAAAGTCAGTAGCATAATGAGAATTCACCACTTTAACATTATTATGCCCATTTGTTTTTCATACCGCTTCGCTTTTAGTTTCCAAAGGTTTAGAGAATCACTTCAAGTATAGGCACATACGAAAATCCCACCTTTATGCAATCACACTCATCACAACGACATTTAAATACTTCACCCACTTCAATCATTACTTTGAACCATACCTTCTTTCCTCTTAGCATAAGTACACAAACTAACGCAAACAAAGAGGTTAACCTTTTTGGCCCCTGCAGAACCGACCGAGTACAAAGGGTTAGGTGAGTTTTGCAAACAGAGGCCTCAACAGTTCCAAGGGGTATTCGCTTTGGATGCTGCGAATGAGTGGATTCAAAGCTTGGAGAGAATATTTCGAGCCCTAGGTTGTGGTGATGTTCATAAGGTGACATATGCTTCCTACATGCTGACAAAGGAAGCTGAAAATGTAACACCCCAAATTTATCCTCCTTGAAATTAGGTAACAGTCCTGAGGAATGGGACATATTGCCAGATTTTCGCTTGGGCGAGAGGACCTCGCCCAAGCGAGAGGATCAATGTTTTGAAATTGGAAATTCTGGGAGTCTCGCCCAAGTGAGGAATGGGTCGCTTGAGCGAGAGGAAGCCTGTTGAGACTGTGAGATTCTCCCCTGAGCGAGAATCCCTCGCTTGAGCGAGAGCGTCAGATCTGAAATTTTAAAAAGGCAGGATTTTCTCGCCTGAGCAAGAATGGGCTCGCTTGAGCGAGAACCCGACGACTCCTCTTTAAAATAGAAACCCCAAACACATTTTAGGGTTAGAACTTTGAAGAGAAGAGAGAGAGGAGAGCTTTTCAAGAGCAAAGAGCCTTAGACTCATCTTAGAGCTTGAGAAGAGGTAAACCTCTTGTTTCTAACTCTTCTTCTTCCTCTCTAACTTGTTTTGGGTATGTTGGATCTCTTTTCAAAATATGAGAAACCATGGAAACTCATCCTTTAGAGTTATGGTTCGTTTTATGTTATTTTTCTCTTATAAACTCTTGGTTTAAAGTTGATATTTGATGAACGGAAATGTTTTTTGGGTTATTCATGGAAACCCCAAAAACCCCCAAAATGAGAATATGAGTAAAAAGAGAAATGGATGAAATGTTAAATGTGGATGATGAGTTTGTGCTTTGATGTTGATATATGAGATAAACATGTATGTTTAGATGTTTGGAAACTTGTGTTGAAGTAGTTTTGGAAATGTTGAAAATATGTGAATCCCTTGTATGTTTGATGATGAAGTACGAGTTGTTTATGTGTTATTTTGAATAAATGACTGACATTGTTGTTATTGGTGGAAATGAGGAAAGATCCTAAGGTTGGAGGAAATCGCGGAGGAGACTTTTAACGTTACTCGGAACCGATCCCCAACACTCACCAAGGTAAGGGATAAGTGTCTTTAATTCATACTCGCTGATGTGAAAGAGGTAATGTATTTGTAAGAATACTGTTGATACCCTATCCAAAGAGGTCGTGGTTTATTATTGATACCCTACCCGAACAGGTAGTGGTTTATGGTTGATACCCTACCCGAAGTGGTAGTGGATTGTTGTGGCTATCCTACCCGGAATGGTAGTAGAGTATTGTTGTTATCCTACCCGGAGTGGTAGTGGATTGTTGTGGCTATCCTATCCGGAGTGGTAGTAGAGTATTGTGGTTTTCCTACCCGGAGTGGTAGTGGATTGTTGTGGCTGTCATACCCGGAGTGGTAGTGGATTATTGTGAACTCGTCTTGCCCGATGTGGTATGGATAATAACTCGACCTGCCCGATGTGGTATGGAGGATAACTCGACCTACCCATTGTGGTATGGATAGTAACTCGACCTCCCCGATGTGGTATGGAGGATAACTCGACCTGCCCGATGTGGTATGGAGGATAACTCGACGTGCCCGATGTGGTATGAAGGATAACTCGACCTTCCCGATGTGGTATGGATAATAACTCGACCTGCCCAATATGGTATGGGGAATAACTCGACGTGCCCGATGTGGTATGTGGATTAACTCGACCTGCCCGATGTGGTATGGGAAATGAAATCGATGACTACAATTAAGGGAAATATGAAGGATGAAAATGAGGATGTGAAAGATAAAAGTAATATTTATGCTATAGAATATATATTATGGAATATATATACTATAGGGTAAATATGAAGAATGACAATGAGGATGTGAATGATAAAAGTAATATTCATGCCATAGGATTTATATTATGGGATATATATACTATAGGGTGAATATGAAGGGTGGAAATGGAAGATGTTGAGAATGAAAGTAATATACATGCTATAGGATATATATTATGGGATATATATATACTATAGGGTGGATATGAATAATGAGAAGGACGATGTTTCGAAAGAACGTAATATGCATACTATAGAATATATATTATGGGATATATATACTATAGGATGAATATGAGTAAAGTGGAAATTAAAGGAAGATGATATGAATGTTTACAATTACGCATGTGTGTTTACGAATTATATTAAAGCTTAATCGTATTGGAAATGTGGATTATCATGTAATGTTAGTTTTTGAACTAATGACTTACTCCCTTGTTTTGTGTGTTGTTTATGATAATCCCATTGTAGGTAAATTAAGGATTTGAGGAGGACGCTCACCTAGGAAGCTTATATGTTTATTAACTTGAATGCCTTTATTGTATTTTGACATTGTAGTTGATTTGATAATATTTTGGGATAAATGTAAATCTGATTAGGATAATACGGAAATATGTAGTTATGGACGTTATAACTCTGGGATATCCATAACTGGTTGTATGTGGTAATTGCTAATTGAATGAATTATGTTTTTTCCGCAACATAAATTTGTATGATAATATAATAGGTGTAAAGAGTATTTTCAAAGAGTGATTCATGAGGGTTTTTAATTAAGCTGGTGGATGTATGTAAGATAGGATTAAAATAAATGAAAATTTTTCAAGGGTAGAATTTGGGTCCTTACAAAAAACTGGTGGGGAATGACTCGCCGCTAGATGGAAGCTGAGGGAACAGTGGTTACCTGGGAGGCATTCAGGGGAAAATTCTTTCAGAAATACTTTCCAGCTGACTTGAGAAGAAGGAAAGAGATGGAGTTCTTGAGATTGGAGTAAGGTGGCATGTTGGTAGGAGAATATGCCGCCAAATTTGAGGAGTTGGCTAGATTTTGCCCCTACTCGGAATTAGAAATGGACGGAAGGTCCAAGTGTTCTAAGTTGGAATCGAGATTGAAACCCAAGCTGAGGAGGATGTTTGGGCATCAAGAGATCGCTGATTTTCCTACGCTAGTCAACAAGTGTAGGATGTATGAAGATGATTTGATGGTGGATGTGGTGGTGACGCCTAGAGCTAATCCACCAAAAACTTCGGCCCACAAAGAAATCACCCCCAAGGTAAAGGGAAAGGGAAAATGTTTGAGAATAATCAGAAACCGTATGCGGCACCTACTGGATACCGTGGCCACAATTATCAAGGGTCAAAACCTGCTACTGTTCCTAGTGAAGGAGTCTCTACTCCGTTGTGCCTCAAATGTAACAGGCAACATTATGGGAGTACATGCCCGGGGTCGGGAACCGGATGCTTTCACTGCAAGGAGCTGGGGCACATCAAAAAGTTTTGCCTAAAACTGAATCGACAACAGAATGTCGTTCAAACTAAAAGAACAAGGAACAGGTCGGGTGTTCACTATGAACGGGGCAGAGGTAGAAAATGTGGAAGGCCTGATCCAAGGGAATTGTATGGTGGCAGGTATTCCTCTTTTAGTGTTATTTGATTCGGGAGCGACACACTCCTTCATATCTGTTGACTGTGTGGATAAACTGAAATTACAAACAGGGTTATTGCCTTTCGACTTAGTCGTGTCCACCCCAACTAATGTACCGATAGTGGTGTCGACCGTTGTGTCTCAATGTCCGGTAGTGGTAAACGGCATGACATTTACCGTGGATTTAATCTGCTTACCACTATCCCAGCTAGATTTATTTTGGGGATGGACTGGTTATCGGCAAATCGCGTGATGTTGAATTGTGCCGATAAGACCATTGTGTTGGGAGATCCGGATGAGATTGCTGAAAAGGTTTGTGATATGAGGTTGTTGTCGGCTAAGGGGTCAGGACGTCCTTGAAAGAGGGAGGGGCCGTGTTTGTTTTTTTTGGCATCCTTAGAGGGTTTCGAGAAACCCAAAATAGAGGATATTCCTATAGTTGATGAATTCCCCGAGGTATTCCCTGGTGATATTCCGGAATTACCTCCAGTCAGAGAATTTGAATTCTCCATTGATATATTACCTAGGACGGGACCCATCTCTATAGCTCCTTATAGGATGGCACCCTTAGAACTTGTTGAGTTGAAAAAGAAGGTAGAGGATTTGTTGGCGAAAAAGTTCATTCGTCCAAGTGTTTTGCCATGGGGTGCACCGATGTTGTTGGTTAAGAAGAAAGATGGTAGTATGCGGTTGTGTACCGACTACAGGCAGTTGAACAAAGTGACTATCAAGAACAAGTATCCTTTGCCTAGGATTGATGACTTAATGGATCAGTTGAGAGGAGCTATAGTATTTTCAAAGATCGACCTTCGGTCGGGTTATCATCAGCTTCGAGTGAAATCAGAAAATATTCCTAAGACTGCTTTTAGGACGAGGTATGGGCACTTTGAGTATTTGGTGATGCCCTTTGGTGTAACGAACGCTCCAACAATATTTACCGACTACATGAATCGGATTTTTCATCCTTATTTAGATTCATTCGTGGTGGTATTTATTGATGACATTCTGGTTTACTCCAAAAGCAGAGAGGAACATGCAGAACACCTGAGGACTATTCTAAATTTTCTGAGTAAGAATCGGTTGTATGCGAAGTTGTCAAAGTGTGATTTCTGGTTGGAATTAGTGAACTTTCAGGGACATGTGACATCCCGGGAGGGAGTGGTAGTAGATCCTACTAAGGTCGAAGCAGTGATGGAATGGGCGGTGCCCAAGTTAGTGACTGAGATCAGGAGTTTTCTAGGTTTAGCTGGTTACTACAGGAAATTCATAGAGGGATTTTCGAAGTTGGCTCTACCATTGACCAAGCTTAAAGAAAAGGGGAACCATATGTGTGGACGATTCGTTGTGAAGAGAGCTTCCAAGAGTTAAAGCGGAGGTTGACGACGGTGCCAGTGTTGGTTCTTCCTTGTACTGATCGTGATTTCAATGTGTATTGTGATGCTTCCAAGCAAGGTTTGGGTTGTGTGTTGATGCAGGAAGGAAAAGTTGTTGCCTATGCGTCGAGACAGTTGAGGACGCATGAACAGAACTACCCTACCCATGACTTGGAATTAGCCACGGTAGTATTTGCGTTGAAAATCTGGAGACACCATCTGTTTGGTGTAAGATTCGAGGTTTATAGTGATGACAAGAGTTTGAAATACTTGTTTGATCAGATGGAACTAAACATGCGACAAAGGAGGTGGATGGAGTTCCTTAAGGACTATGATTTTGGACTACAATACCATCCAGGAAAAGTTGTAACGACCCGATTTTCTACCCTTGAAAATTTTTCGTTTAATTTAATCCTTTCTTACATACAGTCGTTACCTTCATTAAAAACTGTCAAATGTCTCTCTTTGACGATACTCTTTACCCTATCGTATTATGATACAAAGTTATGTTGCGGAAAAACATAATTCATTCAATTAGCAATTATCACATACAACCAGTTATGGGTTTTCTGGAGTTATAAAGTCCATAACTACAAATCTCCGCATTATCCTAATCAGATTACATTTATCTCAAAATGTCATCAATTCAACTACAATGTCAAGTAGCAACAAAGACGAACAAATTGATAAACACAAAATCTCCCTAAGTGAGCTTCCTCCTCAAAATCCTTCATTTACCTACAATGGGATTATCATAACGACACACAAAACACAGGGAGTAAGTCATTAGTTCGAAACTAACATCACATGATAATCCACATTCAAATATAATCAAGCTTTAATGTAATTCATAAACACACATACGAAATTATAAACATTCAAATCATCTTCCTTTAATTTCCACTTTACTCATATTCATCCTATAGTATATATATCTCATAATATATATTCTATAGTATGCATATTACGTTCGTTCGAAACATCATCGGTCTCGTTCTTCATATCCACCCTATAACATATATATCCCATAATATATATCCTATAGCATGTATATTACTTTCTTTCTCAACATCTTCCTTTTATCGCTCATATTCACCCTATAGAATATATATCTCATACTATATATCCTATAACATGCATACAGCATTCATGTGACATTCACATTTCTCGTCATTCATATTCACACTATAGAATATATATCCCATACTATATATCCTATAGCATGCATATGACTTTCATTTTGACATTCAGTTCTCATCCTTCATATTCACCTTATAGAATATATATCCCATACTATATATCCTATAACATGCATATGACTTTCATTACTCCGAGTCATCTTTTCATTGGGTCTCCCCCAACAATGTTACTTTCAATTGAGTCATCTTTTCATTGGGCCTCCCCCAACAATGTTACTTTCATCGGAGTCATCTTTTCATTGGACCTCCCCCAACAATGTTACTTTCATCGGAGTCATCTTTTCATTGGACCTCCCCCAACAATGTTACTTTCATCGGAGTCATCTTTTCATTGGGCCTCCCCCAACAATGTTACTTTCATTTGAGTCATCTTTTCATTGGGCCTCCCCCAACAATGTAACTTTCATCGGAGTCATCTTTTCATTGGGCCTCCCCCAACAATGTTACTTTCAATTGAGTCATCTTTTCATTGGGCCTCCCCAACAATGTTACTTTCATTTGAGTCATCTTTTCATTGGGCCTCTCCCAACAATGTTACTTTCATATGAGTCTTATTTCCTTTGGTACTCCCCAAAATAGATTGAATTCGTTTTGAGTCTTATTTCCTTTGGTACTCCCCCAAATAGATTGAATTCGTTTCGAGTCTTATTTCCTTTGGTACTCCCCCAAATAGATTGAATTCGTTTCGAGTCTTATTTCCTTTGGTACTCCCCCAAATAGATTGAATTCGTTTCGAGTCTTATTTCCTTTGGTACTCCCCCAAATAGATTGAATTCGTTTCGAGTCTTATTTCCTTTGGTACTCCCCCAAATAGATTGAATTCGTTTCGAGTCTTATTTCCTTTGGTACTCCCCCAAATAGATTGAATTCGTTTCGAGTCTTATTTCCTTTTGTACTCCCCCAAATAGATTGAATTCATTTTGAGTCTTATTTCCATTGGGACTCCCCCAAATTAGATTGAAATCATTTTGAGTCTTATTTCCATTGGGACTCCCCCAAATTAGATTGAAATCATTTTGAGTCTTATTTCCATTGGTTCTCCCCCAATAATGTTACTTTTATTACCATAACAGAAAAGCCACGCATTTTCCAACATAATGCATAAATTACAAATGTATCATTTTAAACCATTACCTCTTTCACATACCTCATTCATATCAGCAAGTATGATTTAGAGACACTTATCCCTTACCTTGGTGAGTGTTGGGGATCGGTTCCGAGTAACTTTAAAAGTCTTCTCCGCGATTTCCTCCAACCTTAGGATCTTTCCTCATTTCCACCAATAACAACAATGTCAATCATTTATTCAAAATACCACATAAGTAACTCGTATTTCCTCATCAAACATACAAGATATTTACATATTTTCAAGGTTTCCAAAACTACTTCAATACGAGTTTCCAAACATCTAAAACATACATATTCATCTATTTCTCTCTTTACTCATATTCTCATTTTGGGGTTTTCATAAACAACCCACAAAACATTTCCATTCATCAAATACCAACTCTAAACCAAGAGTTTACAAGAGAAAAACAACCTATAACGAACCATAACTCTAAAGGATGAGTTTCCATGGTTTCTCATATTTTGAAAATAGATCTAACATACCCAAAACAAGTTAGAGAGGAAGAAGAAGAGTTAGAAACAAGAGGTTTACCTCTTCGCAAGCTCTAAAATGAGTCCTAAGGCTCCTTGCTCTTGAAACGCTCCCTTCTCTCTCTTCTCTTCAAGTTCTAACCCTAAAATGTGTTTGGGGTTTCTATTTTTAAAGAGCAGTCGTCGGGTTCTCTCTCAAGCGAGCCCATTATCGCTCAAGCGAGAATCTCACAGTAGCAATTTTCGCTTAACGCATAGATGTAATCGATTACATGGATTGTGTAATCGATTACATCGTATAAAATGCACATATCTGATGCTTTTATCTGCATGTAATCGATTACATGTATTGTGTAATCGATTACATCATGTAAAATGCACATATCTGATGCTTTTATCTGCATGTAATCGATTACATGTATTGTGTAATCGATTACATCATGTAAAATGCACATATCTGATGCTTTTATCTGCATGTAATCGATTACATGTACTGTGTAATCGATTACACTGCCCAAAATTGCCATTTCTCGCCCGGGTGATACAACTCTCGCTCAGGCGAGAATTCTCCAGTATAGCCTAAGATTTCATCCTCCCAGATGCACCTCTCTCGCTCAAGCGAGAATCTCTGGATCAAGCGAGGCTTCCAGGACTGATACTCTAATTTTTAAAGACTAAAATTCGGGGTGTTAAAAAAGCCAATGTTGTGGCCGATGCCCTGAGTCGAAAGTCCTTGCACATGTCGGCCTTGATGGTTCAAGAAGGGAAACTGATTGAGGAGTTCAGGGTTATGAACTTAGAAGTTCAAATGAGACCGCATAGTATGATGTTGGCAATGCTTAAGGTAACAAATGAGCTGTTTGATCAAATTCGAGTAATGCAAGTCGAGGATAGTGAATTAATGGTTAAGCGAGATTTGATGAAGAGTGGTAAGGATACCGATTTCGCATTGGATTCTAGCGGAATGTTACGTTACAAAGGGAGAGTGTGTGTACCTCGTGATGTGGAATTGTGAAAAAGTATCCTAGAGGAATCACACAAGAGTAAAATGAGTTTTCACCCGGGGACTACGAAGATGTACCAAGATTTGAAAAAGCTGTTTTGGTGGTCTGGGTTGAAAAAGGATGTGGCTCTGTATGTTTCGAGTTGTCTTGTCTGTCAGAAAGCCAAGATTGAACATCAGCGGCCAGCGGGAGTACTACAATCCCTAGAAATTCCCGTTTGGAAGTGGGATAGTATCTCCATGGATTTTGTATCGGGTTTTCCAAAGACGCAGAAAGGGTATGATTCGATATGGGTAATAGTGGATCGGTTGACTAAGTCTGCACATTTTTTGCCTATGAACATGAAATACTCTTTGGAGCGATTGGCGGAATTGCATATCCACGAGATCGTTCGGTTACATGGGATACCGTTGAGCATTATATCGAATAGGGATCCCCGTTTCACTTCCAATTTCTGGACTAGCTTACAGTCCGCATTGGGAACTAAGTTGAAATTGAGTTCAGCTTATCATCCACAAACAGACAGTCAATTGGAAAGGACTATTCAGTCATTCGAGGATCTTTTGAGGGCTTGTGTCTTAGAACAACCGAGGAGTTAGGACGGCATGTTGCATTTGATTGAATTTACCTACAACAATAGCTTCCATTCGAGTATTGGGATGGCACCCTATGAAGCCTTGTATGGTAGGAAATGCCGAACTCTATTGAGTTGGTTTGAAACTGGAGAGAACTTGATATTGGGACCCGAGCTGGTCTAAGAGACGATGGAAAAGATCAAGAAGATCTGGGAAAATATGAGAATAGCACAAAGTCGACAGAAAACTATTATGATAAGAGGCGGAAACCTCTTGAGTTTAATGAAGGAGATCATGTGTTCATGAGAGTGGTTTCGCCCACTGGGATTGGTAGAGTGTTGAAGTCCCGTAAGCTTACGCCGAGATTCATTGGACCATATCAGATATTGAAGAAGATTGGGCCGGTAGCATATCGGATAGCTTTGCCTCCATTGTTGTCCAATCTTATTCCATGTGTCTCAATTGAGAAAATATGTTGGGGATCCATCTCATGTGGTTGAGTCCGATCAGATTGAGTTGAAAGACAACTTAAGTTTTACGACATTGCCAGTAAGGATCTTGGATACTAGTGTCAAGAGGTTGAGAGGCAAGGAGATTGCCTTGGTGAAGGTCTTGTGGAGCCAAGTAGACGAAGGAGACGCTACGTGGGAAATGGAGCGTGATATGAGGTAGGATTATCCTCATTTATTTGAATCAAGGTATGTTTAATTTTCGGGGACGAAAATTCTTATAAGAGGGGGAGGATTGTAACACCCTAACTTTAAGTATTTAAAATTATGATATCAGTATTGGGATACTTGCTTGAGCGAGGTATTCTCGCCTGGGCGAGAAAGGCTCACATGGGAGGTGAAATCCTGGGCTATACTGGAGGATTCTCGCCTGAGCGAGAGTTGTCTCGCTTGGGCGAGAAATGGCATTTTGGGACTATTGAGACTGTGAGATTCTCGCTTAAGTGAGGACCCGACGCTGTTACATTAAATAGGGGACCCCAAACACATTTATGGGGTTAACCTAGAGAGAAGTGAGAGAAGGGAGCATTTTCAAGAGCAAGAAGGCTTGTGAGTCTTTTAGAAGCTTGAGAAGAGGTAAATCTCTTGATTCTGACTCTTTTTCTCTCTTTCAAACTCATTGTGGAGTGTAAAGGATCTCTTCTCCAAATGTGAAAAACCATGGAAAAATTCATCCTTTTGAGTTATGGTTCGTTTTATGTTGTTTCTCTCTTGTAACTCTTGGTTTAGAGTTGGTATTTCAAGAATAGAACGGATTTGTGGGTTGGTTCATGAAAACCCCAAAATCTTAACATTGAGAAAATATGAGTAAAGAGGGAAATAGGTGAAATGTTAGAGGTAGAAGATGAGTATGTATGTTTTAATGTTTAGAAACTTGTAATGAAAATAGTTTTGGCAAAACATTGAAAATATGTGAATATCCTGTGTATTTGTGAATTAATATGAATCATAGGAACATTATTGTGGATAAATTACTGACTTTTATTGTATTGATGGGATGATGAAAGATCCTAAGGTTGGAGGCGGTTCAGAAGGAACTAGTAAAGTTAACAAGAACCCCACCCAACACTCACTAAGGTAAGGGATAAATATCTTTATTATATCTAAGATGATGCAACTATATTATGCGTGTAAAATGATGTGGTTGTGATATAATGTAAAATGGATCACCTTTGTAGTGTAGTGTTGCCCGTAGTGGTAATGGATCACCTTTGTGGTGTAAGTGTTGGCTGTAGTGGTAATGGATCACCTTTGTGGTGTAAGTGTTGCCCGTAGTAGTAATGCATCACCTTTGTGGTGTAGTATTGCCCGTAGTAGTAATGGATCACCTTTGTGGTGTAGTATTTCCCATAGTGGTAATGGATCACCTTTGTGGTGTAAGTGTTGCCGTAGTGGTAATGGATCACCTTTGTGGTGTAAGTGTTGCCCGTAGTGGTAATGGATCACCTTTGTGGTGTAAGTGTTGCTCGTAGTGGTAATGGATCACCTTTGAGGTGTGGAACTGCCGGTGATGGCAATGGATCACTTTTGTGATGTAGACTTACCCTTTGTGGTATTGGATTATCTGTGTGGTGTACACGGATGAAATATGGATAAAGATGAGAAGAATAGATATGCACATTATAGAACATGTATATTATGGGATATATGTGTACTATAAGGTGAATATGGATAAAAATGAGAAGAATAGATATGCACATTATAGAACATGTATATTATAGGATATATATGTACTATAAGGTGGATATGGATAACGATGAGAAGAATAAATATGCACACTATATGATATGTATATTATGGGATATATGTGTACTATAAGGTGAATATGGATAAAGATGAAAAGAATAGATATGCACATTATAGAACATGTATATTATGGGATATATATGTACTATAAGGTGGATATAGATAAAGATGAGAAGAATAAATATGCACACTATATGATATGTATATTATGGGATATATGTGTACTATAGAGTGAATATGGACATTATGGAGACAAAAGATAAAAGATATGAATGGATATGTTCATGTAATTATGAATTGTGTTTTATATTCAATGTTAAATTATGTTTTAAAATGTGGATTACCATATGACGATGACTATTAAATCAACAACTTACTCCCTTGTATGTTTCGTGTATCTGTTATCGATAATCCCATTACAGGTGAACAGATGTATTGAGGATACTCGGTTCGACGCTTAGGAGCTTGAATCTAGACTTTCTCTATTTTGCTTTTTGGACTGTAACTAATTAATCGATATTTGAATAATTGTAAATCCTGATTTGTATAACTCTGGATATTAGTAGTTATGAATATTTTGAAAATTCCATAGCTAGTTGTATGCGTGGGTTACCAAGAATTATTTATAAGAATTATGATTTTCTGTCAAGAGTATGACCACAAAAGAGAATTAGGAGAATGTCATTAGATTTATTAATCTGAGATATTAAGGAAATGCATGTAAATGAGATAGAATAAGGAAAAAAATTCAAGGGTAGAATTTGGGTCCTTTCAAGTATCGCTACATAACTTTAGCCAAAGTGTGCTACATAACTTGAGCCAAAGTATCGCTACACCATTTAAGGAAGCTAATAATCGATTTCTCTCATCTTTCGCTTATACTCATAAACAACCAGTAAATCCACGCATTTCATTACACAACATACAAGTATAATGCTTATCCTTAAACATTATAGTTACCTCTTATAATACTTTCTCAACACCACATCAACTACCTAATACTACACAGGTGAATCGTGCGTCATCATACAATCTCATGCTTCCAAAAGCATCCCCAAACACTTATTTTACCACTCCCCAAATACAAGGAAGTAACCCATCACATGTCATCACTAATAATTTCGAGGTTTTTCCCTCATATCACTATTTCATCATAATACTCACAACCACAATCATGTCATAATAATCATAACTATCTCATTCCATACCACAAATAGACAGCTCACAACATAATCATTGTCATATAACATAATCATGTCCATTTATTGCCATTAAACAACTCATCACACAATCATTATTACAAACATACCCATATATGTTTATAACAAATAAGCGACTTGCAACTTAGTCATTATCATAAATATATTCATATTTTTTTATCACAATAAACAACTCATACCATATTTATCATCATACAACATATTAACGATAAAACAATTTCTCATGACGATGTATTACCATAAATGAGCATATTGCATTTTAATCTAATAAAACAGTTTTTACCACTCATATATCTTTACATTTATGGCTAATACCTCTTCATGGAAAATAAAGACTCTAACATGGACCACAAACTTCCAAGGGAGTTTCTATCCCTTAACATTCTTCGATTCTTGAGGGAAATCGGAGAAGATGACTCTAATGAAATACTCTATGAACACAATGGTCTTCTCCCTCACCTTAGGTTGCGTAAGTTCCGTTATTCTGCAAAAGAGCTCCATCTCCCTCCATCTCCTTCAACCTCCATTGTTACTTTTTCACCACCAAGATTCCCCAAATGCACCACCAAGAAGTAAGAGGAAGAGGCTTTGATGAGTTTTGATGTTTAGTGGAGGGGAGAATGGTCCATTTGGGTGGAGCCGCCGTTGGGAGAGAAAGGAGGAAAAAGAAAATGAAGATTAGGGTTTTTGAAACCCCTGTTTTACTTTTATAGTTGTGCAGCCTCACCCGGGCGAGAATGACTCGCTTGGGCGAGAATTTCGTAGCTTTTCAGCATTTCAACTCTACCGCTCTCGCCCGGGCGCGGATTTCTCGCTCAAGCGAGAATCGGGCAGCAAGCTAAGGCTCCTCTCTAGCCTGGGCGAAAATTCTAGCTCGAGCTAGAATTTCACAGCTTTGCCCAGATTTCTCTTTCGCTCAAACGAACACTCCTTCGCTTGGGCGAGGTTCCCATACTTCTCAAACTTAAAACGTTGTGTCTCTCGCTTAGGCGTGACCCTCTCGTCCAAGCGAGAATTGTCAAGTATACACCTCAACACTCTAAGTTTTCCATTCATTACGAAAACGAAATTTGAGGTGTTACAGTTACAACATTGGTGAAGCGTTGGAGACCAGAGACTCACACTTTCCATTTACCCAATGGAGAGTGTACTATTACGTTGTAGGACGTTGCTTATCAGCTAGGATTACTGATTGATGGAGATGTTGTTATGGGTGAAACTAGTATGGATTGGGAAATTGTATGTCTCAACTTATTGGGGGCTATTCTATCAGATAGGCAAATTATTGGCCAAAGAATTCAAATGAGTTGACTTGACTATACCTTTCAGCAACTCCAAGATGATGCAAATGAGGCTGTCATTCACCAACATGCAAGGGCATTTATTTTCAGGATGATTGGCAGTTTCCTTATGCCAGATACATTAGGGTCAAGAGTCCACCTTATGTATCTGCCACTTCTGGAGGACTTATCAGAAATATTTCAATACAGTTGGGGATCCGCTGTTTTAGCTTGTCTTTATCGAGGCCTATGTCGTGCAGCATTGATAAGTCGCCAAATTGAAATCAATGGATGCTTACAACTACTACAGTCTCGGGCACACGACCGAATTCCAATTCTCGCTCCAAGAATGCAGGATAACACTACACCTTTATTTCCTTTAGTAAGAAGGTAGATATATACTTTATTATTTATTAGCAACACTACACACTTAATTATTTATTTATTTATTTATTACCATTATATATAGGTGGTCGCAACATTTAATCACCACAAACTTCCCTAGTCCTGCAACCAACATCATACGATCAATGTTGGATCGCTTGCGAATTGATCAAGTAATGTTATTTTTACTAACTTTTTCTTACTATTTTATTTATTATTGCCACTAACTTAATTTTGTATATCATTTTGTCTGGACCCCATATAAAATATGAATTTTATGGGCCAGATACCAGACATGGCTCGAGCACGTGTTCCACTTATCTGGTTTGAACTAGTTGAGTGACATGCTAGTGATCGGGTTATGAGGTAGTTTGGTTGACAACAACCAATCCCACAAGATCCAATCAACCTGAAAAAACAACACAAGATGGATCTTCGTGGAAAAAAAGACTACAACTTGCCACAGAAGCATGACCAATGGATTCAAATCTGAATATCCGAGAGAACTATGTGGTTAATGGTTCTCTAGATGTGAAGCCTTTGTATCACTATTCGTAGTACATGCAGTGGTACTTACAAAGGACGAGAACATCTCTTCTTTTTTTATTTTTTACATACATGGTTCTTACATTTATTTTCTTTTTAGTATAATTTCATTAAATCAATTAGAGATCAATGTGCTCCTTCAAATGTTCATCACAACTCAATGCAAACAATAAATGGCGTCTACTTACAATGAAATAAGATGATGGAAACGTTCGCTAAAGTAATTCCAACTGCCTTCTCCAACAACAACTATCAAGCTCCTCCGATTCACTGCTTTGATATGCCTATTGCACATGAGTTTCCACAACACTATGAGAGTCAAACTCAAACGGATACTCATCCGCAAGCGTATACTCAAACACCCGCTCCTCAACAACATCAACCGTTTCAGTTTCAAAGTTTCGGAGCAATGAGTGATTATTCCATCCATCATCAATTCGCATCTTCATCACATTTTCAAGGAATGTTACAATCCATGTTTGGAACAAATTCAACTACACCCTTGTCGACATTTAACTCTCAAGAATACTATCAACCAATAATGCCTACACAAGTTCAACAAGGTACCTTTTATGATGAGGATGACGAAGATGACAAAGATGATGAAGATGATGACAAGGAAGATGAAGATGAGCTCCAATTAGTTGAGGTGGTACAAGACAACCAATACAACCACAACAACAACAATTAAGAGTCCAACCACCTCAAAAGAGAAATGCACCATCACGTGGCACATCATCTTATTGACGTCACTAGGAAATAGATTTCTTTTATTTATAATTTCGTTTTCTATTATTATAATGTAATGATTTCGCATTATTAGTAAAGTTTTCACTAATATACAAAGTATTATGTTTATATTTAAATTTATCATTTAAATTAATATATATAAAAATATTAAATCCCCTAACTAAAACACATAAAACACCTAACTAAAACACATAAAACACCTAATTAAAACTCTAAAACACCTAACTAAAATACATGTTCAAGTGACAATTCCAACATTGAAGAAAAAACTCTATGTGGGTTTCTCGCCTGAGCAAGAGGATACCGCTCAAGCGACAATTCCAAGATTGAAGACCAAACTCTCTATCGGTTTCACGCCTGAGCAAGAGAATAGCGCTTAAGCGACAAATCCAATATTGAAGACCAAACTCTATTTCAGTTTCTCGCCTGAGCGAGAGGATAATGCTCAAGCGATAATTCCAAGATTGAGGACCAAACACTCTGTCAGTTTCTCGTCTGAGCGAGAGGATAGTGCTCAAGAGACAATTCCAAGATTGAGAACCAAACTCTCTGTGGGTTTCTCGCCCAAGCGACATCTGTCGCCCAAGCGAGTCGTGCAGCAGATGCACGACTACCAATGGTCAAGCCAATCTCGTGGCTGACATGCACGACTCAAGTCTAAGGAGTCGCATTACACATACACGAGACTCAGAAAAACATGGACCTCATCCTCGACTCCATGAAACTAGACCAATCCCGTAATAAAATTTAAAGGTAACCCAAACGTGACATAGTGTAGTTTGACTATACTATGCATGTATTTTCCCCCCATACATATATGGTCGATTATGAGGAGACATTTTCCCCAATAGAAAAAATTTATAATGTGAGGGTCATTCTTTCTTTAGTAGCTCACTACAACTAGGAGTTGCAATAATTTGATATAAAAATATTTTCTTGCATGGAGATTTAGAGGAATATGAGTATACGATCCTACCTCGAGAAGGAATAAAGTATAAAGGTTGAAGAAGGTCATGTGTGGGCTTAAACAATCTCATCGAGCATGGTTTGAGAGATTTACAGATGTCACGATGACCAAGGGGTATTGAAAAATCCAAGGTGATCATGCACTCTTTATAAAATATGGCAGAAATGGCAAACTAACTCTTATCTTGGTCTATTTAGATGATATGATTATTACATGTAATGATGAACTTGAAAAACATAACATGATGAAAGAGTTGGTTGCCAGTTTGAAATGAAGAACCTTGGGATGCTAAGATACTTCCTAGGTACGGAGGTAGCATACTTGGAACAATATATTTTCATTTCACAAAGGAAAAATGTCTTTGATCTTATGAAAAATAGTGACAAGTTAGGCTACAAAACCATTATGTAAGACTGAGATGACAACTAAGAGGGGGGAGGGGGTGAATTAGTTGTCTTAAAAGTATGATAGATTTTTCTACAACTTAAAGAGTTACTAGCAGCGGAAAATGTATGCAGAAAATATCGACTAAATTCAATGAGATAAGGGAGAAGAGAGTACTCAAATATTTTTGTAGTAGTTCACCTTTCTTGTCCACCGAAGGTTACATCCAGTACTCTTATAGCACAAGATATTTCTTCACTAGATATCAATTGTAGTAATTACAAATTTCTCACCCCGGGACTTCCTTGTATCTTACTCATTCTCCAATACCTATGTCACTATCTTGGAAAGCAATCTTTCCAAATGAATCTATCCCATTTCTAATCACACTCTTGTGATAGAAAGTATTACACACAATTGTTGAAGAAAACTTTAACAATGGCAAAGATTGCCTACATAAGATATGAAATATATATATGATCTCTTGCAATCCAACAACTCTTTATATACTTAGTTATAATGCTCAGAAGGTTTGAAAACTTTGAAATACACACTTACAACAACTTCAGAAAATTAATCCGAAAGTTAAGAGCAAGTTGCAGAAAGTGCATAAAAAAGTGTTTCATAAAATTTAGATTGTGTAAGTGAATTGTATGAGTTGTGTATGAGTTGTGTTATGAATAATGAGTTTCAATGCCTTTAAATAGGCTTTCCAATCAGCAATAACACCTCTAGGAAAGGGTAGGATTCGATTGGAATGAAACCATTTCGTTTGGGATGAAAGTTGTTCAGTTTGAATATGAAAAACTAGTGTAACAGCTCTCACTAATCGATTACAATATAGAGGTAATCGATTACCCAAACATTCTGTCCAACTGAGTAATCAATTATCACGTTGAGTAATCGGTTACTCTTGGTGTAACAACTCTCAATAATCGATTACAATACAGAGGTAATCGGTTACCTAAGCATACTGTTCAACTGAGTAATTAATTACTATACTGAGTAATCGGTTACTATGATACCCAATAATCGATTATCAAAGGAGAGTATTCGATTACCTTGTACAATTTTTGTTGGGTAACTCGTTTCTCACACATTTAACATGTTACATGGTTCCAGTAACCTATTACTTAGTCATAGTAACCTGTTACTTAGATCCAGTAACCTATTACACAATATTTTGAAAATTGTTTTCATTTATACTTGCGATTTTTAATTTTCTTTAAAAAATACTTTTTATCATTATTATTAATCGTATATTATAGAGTATAAGGATATAAGTACCTATAGACTTAGACTCTAAATATCTTGAAGCTTTTTATCTTCATTGTCTTCATAAGTATTCTTCCTTTTCTTCTTTATGTGATGTTAGTGTCTTAATCAAAACCATTCCAAGGTCAGGAGCAAGATCTTCTACACAATCTCCCCATTTTTTATGATGACAAACCAATATCTTCTTGATAGTGTAGCTTTCTGAGAGTAGCATACTTTGTGATATTCTAACATGATTTGAATATGCTCCCCTTATTTTCTATGCCCCCCTTTGATTTGGAGTTATATGTCTGAAAGAGTTTTAAACAGAAAATACACTCTCCCAACTTTTCTCCCCATTTTATCTTCATCAAAAAGAAGAAAAGCCAAGGGTCCAACATACACAATATGTATATAGCACATATAATTTTAGCATTACATAATATAGAATGAAAATCCACCATAACATAGAATTGAAGGATGTTCAGACATAGTTGAAAATAAATAGAAAACCACATAGTACGATGACAAATATCCAACAATACAAGGCAAAACCTAGACAAAAAAATATTTCTAAGATTCAGGCTCAAAACTATCTTCATCAAGATCCATCATGATGATCTTATAGGAAAGACGTTGAAGTTCAATTTGGATTTGTTGATTTTGAGCATCAAGGGCATCCATCCGATTAGAAATGTAGCCTCGAAGAGAGAATAACTCATCCATAATCATCTGATTTGAAGGCATAGAAGTAGATGAAGATGATTCAGTATGAAAATCAGAAGGTTGTTGTGCAGGTGGGTTAACAAAGACATTGGCAGTGGGATCAACAGGTGCAGCCGGTTTATCACTTCGATGCTTATAGATTCTATCAGTAAGGTCTCGAAAGAAACTCATTTTGTGAATTACATCCATGTCAATCTTGCTATCACGAGCATTGAGTGTGATTTTAGATTCACCATCAGTGAAGACACCAAAATGCTCAAGTATGTTAGAGATGATGATTGCATAAGGCAAGAGACTGTTAGTCTCTCGCACAGACAACATATGGTTCATTACAGTCAAAGCTTAATTGATTTCAATGTTATTCTTAATAGCATACATCAATTGTAATTCCATGTAATTGATTTAAGAATGATTTGAATACTTAGGAATTATGACATAGATAAGAAAGTAATGAAGCAAGCGATCTTCGAGATTGAGATTTCCTACAACAAGGATATCTCTACTCTTTACAGTTTCACCTAAAGCCAGTTGCTTACGCATTTCAATTTCCTGTTTAGAAAATCTACACAGAGTCGTAGAACTCTTTTCTGTCATAATTATCTCATTCACATGCAAGACCGAAATCTTTTATGCTACCATGATAAGGTATATTACAACATATTTAACTGAAAGTCTATATATCTAAAACAATTTCTTTTCCTTTCACTGAGGATGTTAAACGATTTTTCATCAAGTTCAAATTGCAGTAAAATACTCTAACAAGTTCAGGATAATATGCATTTGATTCCTCATAGAATGCAAACAAATTTTTTTCTGCCTTAACATAATAGGAAAATGAAAATCATCAAGCTCAAAATTACTTACATTACCATACTTAGGAGCAAATATTGGTATGCCACTAAAATGCTATGTGAAGACATTGCGTTGTTCAACATTAGCGAGAAGTCGTACCAAATCCAACGGATTGTGAAGAAGATCTAGCTCCTGACCTTGGCACGATTTTGATGAAGACACCAACATCACCAAAAGGAAGAAAGGAAGAGTACTTATGAAGACAAAGAAGATGAAGCTTCAAGACAAAATAGTCTAAGTCTTAATAGGTACTTCTATCCTATACTCTTGTATGTAATGAGTTACTGTACTTGAGTAACAAGTTACATGTGTGAGAAATGAGTTATCCAACTTCCATCTGCTTAGAGTAATCCATTACTATCCTTGAGTAACAAATTACCAGTTACAGAACATCTGGGTAATCGATTACTCAAAGTAGGTAATCGATTACACTACGTAATTTTCAAAAGTACAAGTTATAGAACATTTGGGTAATTCAATACTCAAAATGTGTAATCGATTACACTATGTTATTTTTGAAAATTCTATTGGACAAAACGTTTAGGTAATTGATTGCCCACTTACTGTAATCGATTACTGAGAGCTGTTACACTAGTTTTCTGTAAAACCCAAAATTTACGCTCTTGGAAATAAGTTAACAGTCCTGAAAAATGGGGCATACTGCCAAATTCTCGCTTGAGCGAGAGGATCTCGCCCAAGCGAGAGGATCAGTGTTTTGAATTTGGAAATTCTAGGAGTCTCGCCCAAGCGAGAGGATCAGTGTTTTGAATTTGGAAATTCTAGGAGTCTCGCCCAAGCGAGGAATGGGTCGCTTGAGCGAGAGAAAGCCTGGGCAGGCTATGAGATTCTCGCTTGAGCGAGAGAATCTCGCCAAGGCGAGAAGGTCTGTGTTTTGAAACTTAACATATCATGGGCTTCACGCCTAAGCGAGATATTCTCGCCCGGGCGGGAGTGCCCAGCTATAAAATAAAAGAAAGGGTTTCACTCCATATGGCGGCTCCTTATGGATTTCGACTCTTTCCTCCCATAAACCTCAAAAACACATCAAAACCTATTCCTCTTGCTTCTTAATGGAACATTGGAGAGCTTTGGAGATGAAAAAGCAACAATGGAGGTTGAAGGAGATGGAGGAAGATGGAGCTCTTTGCGGATCCATGGAGCTTACGCAACCTAAGGTGAGGGAGAAGACCATTCGTGGTCGTAGAGTATTTCATTAGAGTCATCATCTCCGATTTCCCTCAAGAATCGAAGCACGTTAACGGATAGAAACTCTCTTGGGTGTTTGAGGTTCATATGAGAGTCTTTATTTTATATGAGGATTTATTAGCCATAAAAGTTGAGATATGTGTGCGGGGATTACCGTTTATTTAAGTAAAACGCAATACGCTCATTTATGGTAATACACCGTCATTAAAGATGGTTCTAACGTTAATGTGTATATGATGAGTGATAATTTATGTGTGGCTTGTTTATGATAATGATTGAGTATGAGTTATGTATGGGCGTAAATATAAATGAGTATGTTTATCAAAATGAGTATGTTGTGGGTTGTTGATTGTTATAAACATATGTGGGTGTGTTTGTAATAATGAATGTGTGATGAGTTATTAATGTGTTAAAATGAGATGGGTATGTGGTAATAAGAATTGTTTGATGAGTTATTAATGTGTTAAAATGGAGAATTACTCGACCTTCCCGATGTGGTATGGGGAATTACTCGACCTGCCCGATGTGGTATGGGGAATTACTCGACCAACCCGATGTGGTATGGGGAATTACTCGACCTGCCCGATGTGGTATGGAGAATTACTCGACCTGCCCGATGTGGTATGCGAAATTACTCGACCTGCTCGATGTGGTATGAGGAACTACTCGACCTGCCCGATGTGGTATGGGGAACTACTCGACCTGCCCGATGTGGTATGGGGAACTACTCGACCTTCCCGATGTGGTATGGGGAATTACTCGACCTGCCCGATGTGGTATGGGGAATTACTCGACCTGCCCGTTGTGATATGGGGAACTACTCGTGTAAGGACCCAAATTCTAACCTTGAAATTTTTTAATCTTTTCTTACGTATGGTCATCACCTTACTTAAAAACTCTTAAGAATCACTCTTTGAAAATACTCTTTACCCTATTATGTTATCGTACAAATTTATGTTGCGGAAAAACATAATTCATTCAATTAGCAATTACCAGATGCAACCAGTTATGGGTCTCCCAGGGTTATAACGTCCATAACTACACATCTCTGTATTATCCTAAACAGATTTACATTCATCCCATGATGTTATCAAATCAACTACAATGTCAAATAGCGATAAAGACAATCAAGATAATGAACACATAAGCTTCCTAAGTGAGCTTCCTCTTCAAATCCTTCATTTACCTACAATGGGATTATCATGAACAACACACAAAACAAGGGAGTAAGTCATTAGTTCAAAACTAAAATCACATGATAATCCACATTTCAAATACGATTAAGCTTTAATATAATTTATAAACACAATTACGTAAATGTAAGTATTCATATCTTACTCCTTTCACTTCCACGTTATTCATATTCGTCCTATAGTATATATACCCCATGATATATATCCTATAGCACGCTTATTACGTTCTTTTGAAATATCGTACTTCTCATTATTCATATCCACCCTATAGGACATATATCCCATAATATATTCCCTATAGCATGTATATTACTTTCATTCTTAACATCTTCCTTTTTATCACTCATATTCACCCTATAGAATATATATCCCATACTATATTTCCTATAGCATGCATATGACTCTCATTGTGACATTCTCATTTCTCATCATTCATATTTACCCTATAGAATATATATCCCATAATATATATCCTATAGCATGCATATGACATTCATTGTGACATCCACATTTCTCATCGTTCATATTCACACTTAATCGTATTCATCGATTTCATTTTCCATACCACATCGGGCAGGCCGAGTTACCATCCATACCACATCGGGCAGATCGAGTTATTACCCCATACCACATCTGGCAGGTCGAGTTATTACCCCATACCACATCGGGCAGGTCGAGTTATTACCCCATACCACATCGGGCATGTTGCGTTATTACCCCATACCACATTGGGCAGGTCGAGTTATTACCCCATACCACATCGGGCAGGTCGAGTTATTACCCCATACCACATTGGGCAGGTTGAGTTATTTCCCCATACCACATCGGGCAGGTCGAGTTATTACCCCATACCACATCGGGCAGGTCGAGTTATTACTCCATACCACACCGGGCAAGTCGAGTTATTTATCATCCCACTACCACTCCGGGTAGGACAGCCACAATAATCCACTACTACTCCAGGTAGGATAACCACAATAATCCGCTACCACTCCGTGTAGGATAACCACAATAATCCCCTACCACTCCGGGTAGGATAACCACAATAATCCACTACCACTCCGGGTAGGATTACCACAATAATCCACTACCACTCCGGGTAGGATTACCACAATAATCCACTACCACTCCGGGTAGGATAACCACAATAATCCACTACCACTCCGGGTAGGATAACAACAGTAGTCCACTACCACTCCGGGTAGGATAACAACAGTAGTCCACTACCACTCTGGGTAGGACAACAATAATAGTCCACTACCACTCTGGGTAGGACAACAATAATAAACCACTACCACTTCGGGTAGGGCAACAACAGCATTCTTACAAACACATTACCTCATTCACATACCTCATTCACATAAGCGAGTATGATTTAGAGACACTTATCCCTTACCTTGGTGAGTGTTGGGGATCGGTTCCGAGTAACTTTAAAAGTCTCCTCCGCGATTTCCTCCAACCTTAGGATCTTTCCTCATTTCCACCAATAACAACAATGTCAGTCATTTATTCCAAAATAACAAATAAACAACTCGTATTTCATCATCAGACATACAAGGGATTCATATATTTTCAATCTTTCCAAAACTACTTCAATACAAGTTTCCGAATATCAAAACATACATGTTTATCTAATATATCAACATCAAAGCACAAACTCAACATCCACATTTAACATTTTATCCATTTCTCTTTTTACTCATATTCTCATTTTGGGGGGTTTTGGGGTTTTCATGAATAACCAACATAACCTTTCCATTCATCAAATAACAACTCAAAACCAAGAGTTTACAAGAGAAAAACAACATAAAACGAACCATAACTCGAAAGGATGAGTTTCCATGGTTTCTCATATTTTGAAAATAGATCCAACATACCCAAAACAAGTTAGAGAGGAAGAAGAAGAGTTAGGAACAAGAGGTTTACCTCTTCTCAAGCTCTAAGATGAGTCCTAAGGCTCTTTGCTCTTGAAAAGCTCTCCTCTCTCTCTTCTATTCAAAGTTCTAAACCTAAAATGTGTTTGGGGTTTCTATTTTAAAGAGGTGTCGTCGGGTTCTCGCTCAAGCGAGCCCATTCTTGCTCAGGCGAGAAAATCCTGCCTTTTTAAAATTTCAGATCTGACCCTCTCGCGCAAGCGAGGGATTCTCGCTCAAGCGAGAATCTCACAGTTTCAACAGCCCCAAATTGCCATTTCTAGCCCAGGAGAGACAAATCTCACTCAGGCGAGAATCCTCCAGAATAGCACAGGATTTCACCCTCCTAGGTGATCCTTTCTCGCTCAGGCGAGAATCTCTCGCTCAAGCGATACTTCCAGGACTGATACTATAATTTTAAAGACTCAAATTTAGGGTGTTACCACTCGACTTGCCCGATGTGGTATGGGGAATTACTCGACCTGCCCGATGTGGTATGGGGAATTACTCGACCTGCCCGGTGTGGTATGGGGAATTACTCGACCTGACCAATGTGGTATGGGGAATTACTCGACCTGCCCGATGTGGTTTGGGGAATTACTCGACTTTCCCGATGTGGTATGGGGAACTACTCGACCTTCCCGATGTGGTATGGGGAATTACTCGACCTGCCCGATGTGGTATGGAAATTACTCGACCTGCCCAATGTGGTATGGGGAATTACTCGACCTGCCCGATGTGGTATGGGGAATTACTCGACCTGCCCGATGTGGTATGGAGAATTACTCGACCTGCCCGATGTGGTATGGGGAATTACTCGACCTGCCTGATGTGGTATGGGGAATTACTCGACCTGCCTGATGTGGTATGGGGATTAACTAGAGCTACCCGATGTTGTAGATGATTATTTGTACGGTGCAAAATTGTTGAAAAAGATCAAGGGTAAATTACTACGGAATGTGAATGATATGAAAGGTGTATATTCGGAATGAAAATCATATGCATGCCATATGATATATATTATGGGATATATATCTTATAGGGTGAACATGAATGATTAGAAATGAGTATGTTTGGATGAATAAAATATGCACACTATAGCACATATATATTATGCAATATATGTGTACTATAAGGTGAATATGGATAAAATGAGATGAATAAAATATGCACACTATAGAACATATATATTATGGGATGTATGTGTACTATAGGGTGAATATGAATAATATGTTACGAATAAATATGCACACTATAGAACACATATAGTATGAGATATATGTGTACTATAGGGTGAATATGGATAATATGTGTTGATTGGTATATGTTTATCATGATTGATGTTAGATGTGTGTGGTGTTAATACTTTAATGTTATTACTCCATGTAAATTCACGCTACGGTCGTCGTAGTTGGTTCTTACTCCCTCTGTCTTTCCTTGTATGTGTTGTATATTTGAGTTCAGGTTGTGGAGGTAGCGCATTGGACGCTTGCGGAGAAGAGTATACGATAGGGTAGTGTTTTATGTAATTGACATGTTATATGAAAAACATTTGTAATATGAGAACCTTGTTGGTTTCCCTCTTTTGTAAAATGGAACTTCTCCTAAATTGTATAATGAAGTTGATTTAATATTTGTAATTAAAAGTGTCCTTTGTTAAAGGGTAATTGTTTAGATTTTGTATTTGAAAGGAAGTGCAATGACATGCTTTTGAAATGAAATGTATTTGGAATATTTCTGCTTCGTAATTTATAATTGTTTTCACTCAAGTTTCCGAACCGTTCAAGTAATGTCTTTCACAAGTAATCACTTCACTTTCATGGATAAGGTTTTAAAAAAGAATTTTTGGATTACGAAAATTGGGTCCTTACAATATGGTATCAGAGCATATGTCAACTCTGCGGCCTAGGGTATGACCTTACCTGCTTCTTTGTGAAATTTGTGTGAGTTAACTACTTGACTATGTGGTAACTGCTGATGTGAAGGATGATGGTTAAATTTCTTGCGGTACGCGTTTGGTTGTGAATTTATTGTTGGATGTCTCGTTGTGAGTTATTGATGAAGTACTTGTTGAAAACTTCTTATTGTAAAACTTTTATTGGATTTATTGTGTGAGACCCTTGTTGGGGATTCTCTGGTGAAACTCTTGCTAAAAGTTTTTGGTTGTGAGCATCTTGTTAAAATTGTTTATGGAGAGTTTGTGATTATGATTTTCCAGTTGTATTTCTTGGTGTGGAATTTACTTGTTGAGAGTTCCTGGTGGTGGATCCCTTGTTTTGGCTTTGGTCAACTCTGGATGTGAATTTTCTTTTATCATAAGATTAAGATAATTGAAAATGAATGATTAAATTGATTTTCTTGGACGTTGGCTTAACTATATCTACGATTCTAATAACGCAAGATTAAGGTAATGTAAGGATAAGTCGTTATTTGTGCATTCGAAATAGAAAATGTGTGTAATCTCTGGTGATGCAATGATTGAGTTGTGAATTACACATTTAGTATAAACATATATGGGTGCGTTTATACTAAAGTGGGCGTAGATTTACGGAAATGGAAAATGTGTGTATTTTCTGGTTATGCGAGGATGGAGTTGTGAATTACGCATTTAGTATAAACATATATCGGTGTGTTTATACTAAAATGGGCGTAGATTTACGGGAAAACGATTTATGGTGAAATCAATGAAAAGAAAATATATTTTTAGCCGACCATGAATGGTTAGCGACTCTGACTTGAGTATATAAACAAAAACTCTGGCTTGAGTATATAAGCAAGACTCTGGCTTGAGTATATAAGCAAAACTCTGGCTTGAGTATATAAGCAAGACTCTGGCTTGAGTATATAAGCAAAACTCTGACTTGAGTATATAAGCAAGACTATGGCTTGAATATATAAGCAAAAACTCTGGCTTGAGTATATAAGCGAAACCCTGGCTTGGGTATATAAGCGAAACTCCGGCTCGAGTATTTGTAGCACGTTTTCAAAAAAAAAGAAGGGAACCTGTTTTAGCTAACCTTGAGTGGTGTAGCGACTTTGGCTCAAGTTATGCAGCAAAGAAAATAAATTTCAAAATGGTTTACTAACCTTGTTCCATGAGAAATTGCCTACCCGGAGTGGTAGTGGATCATTGTGAAATTGCCTACCCGGAGTGGTATTGGATCATTGTGGGATTTCCTACCCGGAGTGGTAGTGGATCATTGTGGAATTGCCTACCCGGAGTGGTAGTGGATCATTGTGGAATTGCCTACTCGGAGTGGTAGTGGATCATTGTTGAATTCCCTACCCGGAGTGGTAGTGGACCATTGTTGAATTGCCTACTCGAAGCGGTAGTGGATCATTACTGAATTGCCTACCCGGAGTGGTAGTGGACCATTGTTGAATTGCCTACCCAGAGTGGTAGTGGACCATTGTTGAATTGCCTACCCGGAGTGGTGGTGGATTATCGTTATATTGCCTACCCGAAGGGGTAGTGGATTATCTGTTGTGCTTGAAACTTTTGGTCTATGATGATTGACCTTTTGTAGTTGGATATTTGCAACGTATGAAATAGTGGTAATGGATTCAAATTAACTACTTCGATATTGTGCGTACAAAACTTGTTTCTATTTCATGTGTGTCAGTAATTATTATGCATAATTGCAACGTTATGGTAGAAGCATGTTTCTGTAAGTGTACTGTGGGGACTCTCATGTCCTGGATGAAATGTAACTTCAGAAATAACTAGCTTCTGAAAATTTTGATTTGGGCATTCGGTGTCGAATGAGAAAAAAGGTTTTAAGTTATTTTGACACGATTATGAAAAATCTTGCCTCCACAAGATGATTTCCATGAAACTTACATCTAATCTATTTTCGAAAATCATTTTTGAATGAAGTATACTATTCGGTTAAGCATTGATTAAGTTTCATGTTGAAAATCCGAATGTTTAACAACCGCAACTTGGATGAGTCTGATGTTGTTAAAAATCTTGTGATGTAAGTATGACCATGTGTTTCTGGATATGAGGTAGACTTGAGTGCGAAATGTGTGCCTACTATTAAAGTAGAGGATATGGATTAGGAAACCTACTTAAACTGCATTCGTTTGTGGTAGAAAATGTTAGATTGAATTGGGTAATGGCTTGGTGATTTTATTTCGTATGTGAAAGACTCCAAAAATCTTGTTTGTCTAAATGCTACTTGAATGAATGTCATGTTTCTGTGTTGTAGCGCGTATAAATTGACATGCTAGTGATAATTTTCTCTTGGTTGTCCTAATGGTTGACTCGGTATTTGGACTCTTGAGGTGTAGTCTTTGGATTGGCTGTGTAGTATCGCTGTTAAGCGGTATGCGTCTCAGTATGTTGTCTGAGCGGTATTACTTGATTAGACGATCGGGTCTAAGATGGGTCGAGTGTATTTTGTGTCGAATGAAAGGGCGATATTGGTGTCTTCCTGAGAGTAACCTAACAAAATTTCGGGGACGAAATTTCTTTTAGGGGGGAAAGATTGTAACACCCAAAATTTACGCTCTTGGAAATAAGGTAACAGTCCTGAAGAATGGGGCATACTGCCAAATTCTTGCTTGAGCGAGAGGATCAGTGTTTTGAATTTGGAAATTCTGGGAGTCTCGCCCAAGCGAGGAATGGGTCGCTTGAGCGAGAGAAAGCCTGGGAAGGCTGTGAGATTCTCGCTTGAGCGATAGAATCTCGCCCAGGCGAGAGGGTCCGTGTTTTGAAACTTAAAATATCGTGGGCTTCCCGCCCGGGCGGGAGTGCCCAACTATTAAAGAAAAGAAAGGGTTTCACAAACCCTAATCTTCATTTTCTTTTCTCCCATTTCGCTCCCTATGGCGGCTCCTCATGGATTTCGACTCTTTCCTCCCCTAAACCTCAAAAACACATCAAAACCTCTTCCTCTTGCTTATTAATGGAACATTGGAGAGCTTTGGAGATGAAAAAGCAACAATGGAGGTTGAAGGAGATGGAGGAAGATGGAGCTCTTTGCGGATCCATCGAGCTTACGCAACCTAAGGTGAGGGAGAAGACCATTGTGGTCTTAGAGTATTTCATTAGAGTCATCATCTCTGATTTCCCTCAAGAATCGGAGCACGTTAACAGATAGAAACTCTCTTGGGTGTTTGTGGTTCATATGAGAGTCTTTATTTTATATGAGGATGTATTAGCCATAAAAGTTGAGATATGTGTGCGGGGAAAACCGTTTATTTAAGTAAAACGCAATGTGCTCATTTATGGTAATACACCGTCATTAAAGATGGTTCATACGTTAATGTGTATATCATGAGTGATAATTTATGTGTGGCTTGTTTATGATAATGATTGAGTATGAGTTATGTATGGGCGTAAATATAAATGAGTATGTTTATCAAAATGAGTATGTTGTGAGTTGTTGATTGTTATAAACATATGTGGGTGTGTTTGTAATAATGAATGTGTGATGAGCTATTAATGTGTTAAAATGAGATGGGTATGTGGTAATAAGAATTGTTTGATGAGTTATTAATGTGTTAAAATGGAGAATTACTCGACCTGCCCGATGTGGTATGGGGAATTATTCGACCTGCTCGATATGGTATGGGGAATTACTCGACCAACCCGATGTGGTATGGGGAATTACTCGACCTGCCCGATGTGGTATGGGGAACTACTCGACCTGCCCGATGTGGTATGGGGAACTACTCGACCTACCCGATGTGGTATGGGGAATTACTCGACTTGCCCGATGTGGTATGGGGAATTACTCGACCTCCCCGATGTGGTATGGGGAATTACTCGACCTGCCCGATGTGGTATGGGGAACTACTCAACCTGCCCGATGTGGTATAGGGAACTACTCGACCTGCCCAATGTGGTATGGGGAATTACTCGACCTGCCCGATACAGTATGGGGAATTATTCGACCTGCCCGATGTGGTATGGGGAACTACTCGACCTACCCGATGTGGTATGGGGAATTAATCGACTTGCCCGATGTGGTATGGGGAATTACTCGACCTGCCCGATTTGGTATGGGGAATTACTCAACCTGCCCGATGTGGTATGGGGAATTACTCGACCTGCCCGATGTGTATGGGGAATTACTCGACCTGCCCGATGTGGTATGGGGAATTACTCGACCTATCCGATGTGGTATGGGGATTAACTAGAGCTACCCGATGTGGTAGAGGATTATTTGTACGATGCAGAATTGTTGAAAGAGATCAAGGGTAAATTATTACGGAATGTGAATGATGTGAAAGGTGTATATTCGGAATGAAAATCATATGCATGCCATATGATATATATTATGGGATATATATCTTATAGGGTGAACATGAATGATGAGAAATGAGTATGTTTGGATGAATAAAATATGCACACTATAGCACATATATATTATGGGATATATGTGTACTATAGGGTGAATATGGATAAAATGAGATGAATAAAATATGCACACTATAGAACATATATATTATGGGATGTATGTGTACTATAGGGTGAATATGGATAATATGTGACGAATAAATATGCACACTATAGAACACATATAGTATGAGATATATGTGTACTATTCGGTGAATATGGATAATATGTGTTGATTGGTATATGTTTATCATGATTTATGTTAGATGTGTGTGGTGCTAATACTTTAATGTTATTAATCCATGTAAATCCATGCTACGGTTGCCGTAGTTGGTTCTTATTCCCTATGTCTTTCCTTGTATGTGTTCTATATTTGAGTTCAGGTTGTGGAGGTAGCGCATTGGACGCTTGCGGAGAAGAGTACATGATAGGGTAGTGTTTTATGTAATTGATATGTTATATGAAAAACGTTTGTAATATGAGAACCTTGTTGGTTTCCCTCTTTTGTAAAATGGAACTTCTCCTAATGTGTATAATGAAGTTGATTTAATATTTGTAATTAAAAGTGTCCTTTGTTAAAGGGTAATTGTTTAGATTTTGTATTTAAAAGGAAGTGCAATGACATGCTTTTGAAATGAAATGTATTTGAAATATTTCCGCCTCGTAATTTATAAATGTTTTCACTCAAGTTTCCGAACCGTTCAAGTAATGTCTTTCACAAGTAATCACTTCACTTTCATGGATAAGGTTTTAAAAAAGAATTTTTGGATTACGAAAATCGGGTCCTTACATTTTCATATTTCAAAGTGAAAGGTTTTCACCCCTAACGAAGTGTTTCATTCCAAACGAAACCTACACTTCCCTAAAGGTGTTATGGTTGATTGGAAAGCCTATATAAAGACATTAGAATTCATAACTCATAACACAACTCATTGAACAACTTTCATACAATTCTTTCAAAAGCTCTTACACTTTTTCTGAATATTTTTTTGCACTTTTTAGAAACTTGCACTCAAACTTTCAAAGTTATTTTTCTGAGTTGCTTAAGAGTGTTTCTAAGTTTTCTAAACTTCCAAAGAGCATTATCACCTATTGTATACAAGATTTGTTGGATTGCAAGTTATAATTGTCATATCAAACTTGTAAAGGCAATCCTGCCATTATTGTAAATTCTTCATTTTGGCAAGAATACTTTCTTTCACAAGGGTGTGAATAGGAAGGGGATAGAGTTACTTGGAAATGTGTTTTCCAAGGGAGTTACTTGGAAAGGTGTTTTCCAAGGTGATTAAGTATTAGTGAGTCTGTAAGGTACATAGAGATCTCAGGGTGAGATATTGTAATTGCAACTCATAATATTTAAGTAAAGAAATCTCTTGTGCTGCAAGAGTACGGGACGTAGCCTTCGGTGGACAAAAAGATGAACCTGTATAAAACACATGTGTACTCTCTTATCCTTTATCTTTATATTTGAAGTCATTATTTTTCTGCATTATTTTTTCGCTGCACTTAAACTCTTGATTTTTCAGAAAAAGTGGCCATACTTTTAAGTCAACTAATTCACCCCCTCTTAGTTGCAATCCCATTCTTACAATTGACACTAGAGCTATTTTTGAGTAAGTTACTCTCAAATATGATCCTACATCAAAGATGGCCTTAAGATCATTCCTAGGAGAAGGCTCCAACATAAACCGACCTCCAAGTTTTGTTGGAGAGTGTTTTGACTTTTGGAAAATCAGAATGAGGATTTTCATCGAGTCTCAAGACTTGGACATATGAAATGCAATCGAAGAAGGACCATATGTACCATTCACGGTAGTCAACAACACAAGGAAAATAAAGCCCAAACATGTAAGGACCCAAATTCTACTTTCCTTACATACATTCATTATTTTACTGAAAACCCTTCAAGAAATATTCCTTGACACTAATCTTTTACCCGATTATATTATCATGCAATTCATGTTGCGGAAAAAACATAATTCATTCATTTAGTAATTACCACATACAACTAGTATGAGTTTCTAAGAGTTATAACCTCCATAACTACATATCTCAGTATTGTCCTAATCAGATTTACATTCATCCCAAAATGTTATCAAATCAACTACAATGTCAAAGTAGCGATAAAGACAATCAAGTTAATAAACACATAAGCTTCCTAAGTGAGCTTCCTAAGTGAGCTTCCTCCTCAAATCCTTCATTTACCTACAATGGGATTATCATAAACAACACACAAAACAAGGGAGTAAGTCATTAGTTCAAAAACTAACATTACATGATAATCCATATTTCAAATACGATTAAGCTTGAATATAATTTATAACCACAAATACGTAAATATAAGTATTCATATCTTACTCCTTTCACTTCCACGTTATTCATATTCATCCTATAGTATATATATCCCATAACATATATTGTATAGCATGCATATTACGTTCTTTCGAAACATCGTACTTCTCATTATTCATATCCACCCTATAGAACATATATCCCATAATATATCTCCTATAGCATGTATATTACTTTCATTCTTAACATCTTCCTTTTCATCATTCATATTCACCGTATAGTATATATATCCCATAATATATATCCTATAGCATGCATATTACTTTTATTCTAACATTCTCATTTCTCATCATTCATATTCACCCTATAGTATATATATCCCATACTATATATCCTATAGCATGAATATTTCTTTTATCCTTCACATCCTCATTTTCATCCTCCGTATTCACCCTTAATCGTATTCATCGATTTTATTTCCCATACCACATCGGGCAGGTCGAGTTTATTCCCATACCACATCGGGCAGGTCGAGTTATCCCCCATACCACATCGGGCAGGTCGAGTTATTATCCATACCACATCGGGCAGGTCGAGTTATCCCCATGCCACATCGGGTAGGTCGAGTTATCCACATACCACATCGGGCAGGTCGAGTTATTATCTATACCACATCGGGAAGGTCGAGTTATTATCCATAACACATCGGGAAGGTCGAGTTATTATCCATACCACATTGGGCAGGTCGAGTTATCCCCATACCACATCTGGCAGGTCGAGTTATTATCCATACCACATTGGGCAGGTCGAGTTATTATCCATACCACATCGGGCAGGTCGAGTTATCCCCATACCACATCGGGCAGGTCGAGTTATTATCCATACCTCATCGGGCAGGTCGAGTTATATCAATACCACATCGGGCAGGTCGAGTTATCCCCATACCACATCGGGCAGGTCGAGTTATTATTCATACCACATCGGGCAGGTCGAGTTATCCCTATACCACATCGGGCAGGTCGAGTTATTATCCATACCACATCGGGCAGGTCGAGTTCACAATAATCCACTACCACTCCGAGTAGAACAGCCACAATAATCCACTACCACTCCGGGTAGGATAACCACAATGAACCACTACCACTCCGGGTAGGATAACAACAATAATCCGCTACCACTTCGGGTAGGGTATCAACAATAAACCACTATCTCTTCGGGTAGGGTATCAACAATAAACCACTACCTCTTCGGGTAGGGTATCAACGGTATTCTTACGAACACATTACCTCTTTCACATACCTCATTCACATCAGCGAGTATGATTTAGAGACATTTATCCCTTACCTTGATGAGTGTTGGGGATCGGTTCCGAGTAACTTTAAAAGTCTCCTCCGCGATTTCCTCCAACCTTAGGATCTTTCCTCATTTCTACCAATAACAACAATGTTAGTCATTGATTCAAAATAACACATAAACAACTCGTATTTCATCATCAAACATACAAGGGATTCACATATTTTCCAGATTTCCAAAACTACTTCAGCACAAGTTTCCAAACATCTAAACATACATGTTCATCTCATATATCAACATCAAAGCACAAACTCATCATCCACATTTAACATTTCATCCATTTCTATTTTTACTCTTATTCTCATTTTGGGGTTTTCATGAATAACCCACAAAACCTTTCCATTCATCAAATATCAACTCTAAACCAAGAGTTTACAAGAGAAAAACAACATAAAACGAACCATAACTCTAAAGGATGAGTTTCCATGGTTTCTCATATTTTGAAAAGAGATCCAACATACCCAAAACAAGTTAGGGAGGAAGAAGAAGAATTAGGAACAAGAGGTTTACCTCTTCTCAAGCTCTAAGATGAGTCCTAAGGTTCTTTGCTCTTGAAAAACTCTCCTCTCTCTCTTCTCTTCAAAGTTCTAACCCTAAAATGTGTTTGGGGTTTCTATTTTAAAGAAGAGTCGTCGGGTTCTCGCTCAAGCGAGCCCATTCTCGCTCAGGCGAGAAAATCCCGCCTTTTTAAAATTTCAGATCTGACGCTCTCGCTCAAGCGAGAATCTCATAGTCTCAACATCCCCAAAATGCCATTTCTCGCCCAGGCGAGACAACTCTCGCTTAGGCGAGAATCCTCCAGTATAGACCAGGATTTCACCCTCCCAGGTGAACCTTTCTCGCTCAGACGAGAATCTCTCGCTCAAGCGAGACTTCCAGGACTGATACTATAATTTTAAAGACTTAAATTTAGGGTGTTACAAAAAACGAAGGAACTGAGGAGGTAAAAAGGTCGAGATTGAATACTCTTTCCCAGGAATACGAGATGGTTCGTATGAAGTATGGAGAGAATATTTTGGATCTCCAAAAGAGATTCACTCACCTTACAAACCATCTTATTGTACTTGGCAAAGTGCTATCAAATAGTGATCTGAACTTAAAAGTTCTAAGATCACTTACCAGAACATGGCAACCAAAGGTAACAGCCATTTCTGAAAAGAAAAGTTTATCGAAAATGTCCTTGGCTGCTTTGTTTGGCAAATTGAAGGAACGTGAACTTGAACTTAGCCAACTTGACCAGCATGAAGAATAAGAAAAGAAAAGGAAGAATATCTCGCTCAAGGCGAAGATAGACAAATTCGAATCATTAGAAGATGAAGACGATAAAGAAGAGATGGAAGACATGAGTCTCTTTGTGAAGAAGTTCAGCAAGTTCCTTAGAAGGAACAAATGCGCTAGGACCAGACAAATGAAGAAATTCACCAAGAACAATGATGCCTCCACTTCAAACCAAAACTTCATATGCTTTGAGTTTGGCTAGCCTGGCCACATGAAGATGGACTGTCCAAATCTTAAAAAGAGTTCTTTCAAAGGAAAGAACGAAATGAAGAATGGACGGAGAGCCTACATTGCTTGGGAAGACAATGATACAAGTTCCGCCTCTGAACTAGAAAGCGAAGAGCAAGCACATCTCTCTTTAACGGCGTCTCATCACTCCGATGATGAAGAGGTAAATGAATCTAACCTATTTTATTCTTTTGAACTTCAAACTGCATTTAATGATTTGCATGATGAGTATATGAAATTAACTAAAATGTTTCTAAAACAAAAAGTTGAATTAGATGTTTTTAGAAACAAACCTTCATCATCTTCCTGTCAAAAATGCATTACTCTTGAAGATAAAATTACAATGTTAAGTCTTGAAATTAATAAAATGAACAAGAGTAGCAAGAGTATGAGTAAGATTATTGATGATCAAAGACACTCAATAAACCGAAGAGGTCTTGGCTATTCAAAAATCCATGTTTCCAAGAAACAAAGTATGTCAACTAAGATAAACTTTCAAAAACAAAGTATCCATGCATTTGTTCATAGTAATAATAAAACTAGGATACATAAAAATCAACTCACATGTTCATATTGTAAAAACCATGGGCATACACCAAATACTTGCTTTATTAGAAAATATGGTGTTCCCCTAGGACATTATAGATGGGTTGAGAAAGTGACTAACCATGTAGGACCCAAGAAAAATTGGGTACCTAATATTACTTAACCTATTTTGCAGGAAAATTTGAGAGCCGCCTGCAACTTATGGTATTTGGTTAGCGCCTTCTCAAAACACATGACGGACGATTGAAGTAAGTTCTCTGTCCTTACTCCAAGGGACAAAGGCTATGTCACATATGGTGACAATAACAAGGGAAAAATACTTGGAGTAGGTAGAATTGGCAAGCCACCCTCAACAACCATAGAAGGTGTGCTATATGTTGAAGGACTCAAGCACAACCTACTAAGCATAAGTCAATTATGTGACAAAGGCTTCCATGTGGCGTTCTACCCGGATAAATGCATCATCAAAAGTAAGGATTCTTAAAACTCTAAACTCATTGATAAGAGGATAAATAACATTTATATGATAGACATAGATTCATCTTTACCAATAACATGTTTAGTTGTTAATGATAATCAAGATGCATGGCTTTGGCATAGGAGAATTGCTCATATTCATATGGATCATTTGACTAAACTTATTAAGAAAGATTTAGTTGTTGGTTTACCCAAAATGAAGTTTGTTAAAGACAAACTATGTAGTGCTTGTCAAATGGGTAAACAAACAAAAACTTCTTTTAAACCTAAGCACATGGTTTCTTCCGATAGACCATTGCAGTTACTACACATGGACTTATTTGGCCCTTCAAGGACAAAAAGTTATGGTTGTAACTACTATTCTCTTGTTATAGTAGACGATTTTTCAAGGTATACTTGGACTTTATTCTTAGTACATAAGAATGAGGCATTCAAAGCCTTTTGCACTTATGCTAAAAGAGTTCAAAATGAAAAATCATTAAAAATCGCTGCTATAAGAAGTGATCATGGGGGAGAATTTCAAAACACTTATTTTAAAGAATTTTGTGATGATCTTGGGATTATTCACAACTTTTCTGCTCCTAGAACACCACAACAAAATGGTGTTGTAGAGAGAAAGAATCGGTCTTTAGAAGAACTTGCTCGAACAATGTTAAATGAAACTAACCTCCCAAAATATTTTTGGGCAGATGCAGTAAGTAATGCATGTTACGTTTCAAATCGAATTCTTATAAGACCAATTCTTAAGAAAACCCCCTATGAACTCTTTAAAGGTAGAAAAACAAACATTTCTCATTTGCATGTTTTTGGTTGTATATGCTTTGTTTTAAACAATGGTAAAGATAACTTAGGCAAGTTTGATGCAAAAGCCGATGAAGGTATCTTCCTAGGCTACTCTCTCACGAGTAAAGCTTAAAGAGTTTATTAGAAAAGAACTCTAGTCATAGAAGAATTCTTTCATGTATCTTTTGATGAAACCAATCTTTTGACAAAGGATGGGTTAACTGTTGATGAAGAAGACTTGCCAAGTTCTGTTTCAAATGAACATTCTATTATTGATTCTACAACCAATTCTGAGCATTTAGAAATGGATGATAATCTATCCTCACAAGAAGAGCATATTCACTCTGATTTACCAAAAGAATGGAGAACTCATCGAGACCATCCTATTGACAACATTATTGGCGATATAAGCAATGGTATCACTACCCGCTTAATGCTAGAAGATGCTTGTCTAAACATGGCATTCGTTTCTCAATTAGAACCCTCCAATATTGATGATGCAATCGAGGATGAGCACTAGATTCTTGTAATGCAAGAAGAATTAAACCAGTTTGAAAGAAATGACGTTTGGGAACTTGTTCCTAGACCTAAAAATAGACATGTTATAGGAACTCGTTGGGTATTTCGAAATAAATCGGATGAAAATGGTATTATTGTTAGAAATAAGGCTAGACTAGTAGCCCAAGGGTACAACCAGGAAGAATGTATAGACTTTGATGAAACCTTCACTCTGGTTGCTAGACTTGAAGCTATTAGGCTATTACTTGCATATGCATGTTCTTTAAATTTTCAGCTTTATCAAATTGACGTAAAGAGTGCTTTTCTCAACGGATACATTCATGAAGAAGTGTTTGTAGAACAACCTCCTGGTTTTGAAGACTACAAACATCCTTCTCATGTGTGCCAATTGAAGAAAGCTCTCTATGGCTTAAAGCAAGCTCCACGTGCCTGGTATGATCGTCTAATGAACCTTCTAAGAGAAAATGGATTTACCAAAGGAAAGGTCGATACTACACTATTTATAGAGAAATTAAATCATCATACGCTTTTAGTTCAAATTTATGTCGATGATATTATTTTTGGTTCTACTAATGAGAATTTGTATAGTGAGTTTGGAAAAATGATGCAAGGAGAGTTTGAAATGTCCATGATGGGGAAGTTGAATTACTTCCTTGGACTACAAATCAAACAACTTAATGATGGCATTTTTGTGAGTCAATCCAAGTATTGTAGAGACTTATTGGAAAACATTTGAAATGGATGAGTGCAAGCCAATAGCTACTCCGATGGGATCTAGTACTTACATCGATACGGATGAAGCAGGAAAATGCATTGAAATTTCAAAGTATCGAGGTATGATCGAATTTCTCTTATATCTAACTGCCAGTGGACCTGATATCATGTTTAGTGTATGTCTGTGTGCTCACTATCAATCTAAACCTAAAGAATCACAATTAATTGATGTTAAGAGTATCGTGAAATATCTTAAAGGCACAACCAACGTTGGATTGTGGTATCCAAAAGGAAGTATATGTGATTTGGTTGGTTTCTCAAATTCAGATTTTGCTGGATGCAAATCTGAGAGGAAAAGTACGAGTGGTACTTGTCATATTTTAGGAAATGCTTTAGTTTCTTGGTCCTACAAGAAACAAGCATGTGTTGCCTTAAGCACTGCTGAAGCGAAATATATAGCAGCAGGTAGTTGTTGTGCCCAAGTGTTGTGGCTTAAACAACAATTACGAGATTATGGCTTATACTTTGGCTGCACTCTTTTAAAATGTGACAATACTAGTGCTATAAACCTCACAAATAATCCTATTATGCATTCTAGAACCAAACACATCGATATAAGGCATCACTTCCTTAAGAACCATGTCCAAAATAAAGATGTGACAATCGAATTCATTGATACTCATAACCAATTAGCAGACATTTTTACTAAACCATTGGCTAAAGAACCTTTTTAGAAAATTAGAGGCGAATTAGAAATTCTTGTTGAAGCTTACCTTTCTTAACATGTATATATGATTATTGTAACACCTCAATTTTTGTTTTCGGATTGATTGGAAAACTTAGGGTGTTGAGGTCCATGCTTGACCATTCTCTCTTGGACGAGAGGGTCTCGCCTAAGCGAGGGACTCAACGTTTTAAATTTGAGAAGTATAGGAACCTCGCCCAAGCGAAGAAGTGGTCGTTTGACCGAAAGTGAAATTTGGAAAAGCTGTCAAATTCTAGCTCGAGCTAGGATTTTCGCCCAGGCTAGAGGGGGCCTTAGCATACTGCCCGATTCTCGCCCGAGCGAGAAATCCGCGCCCAGGCGAGAGCTTTCCAGTGTGAAATGTGAAAAAGTTGCGAAATTCTCGCCCAAGCGAGCCGTTCTCGCCCGGGCGAGAGAGTCAGAGCTATAAAAGTGAAAAAAGAGATCTAAAAACCCTAATCTTCATTTTCTTTCTCCCCCTTTCGCTCCCAACGGTGGCTCCACCCAAATGGACCATTTTTTCCTCCACTAAGCCTCAAAACTCATCAAAACCTTCCTCTTGCTTCATGGTGACACATTTGGATAAGTTTGGAGGTGAAAAAACAACAATGGAGGTTGGAGGAGATGAAGGGAGATGTGGCTCTTTTGCGGAGCAACGAAGCTTACGCAACCTAAGGTAAGGGAGAAGACCATTGTGGTCTTAGAGTATTTCATTAGAGTCATCTTCTCCGATTTCCCTCAAGAATCGGAGCACGTTAACGGATAGAAACTCATTTGAGTGTTTGTGGTCCATGTGAGAGTCTTTATTTTACATGAGGTTGTATTAGCCAAGTGGAGATATATGTGTGGGAAAACCGTTTATTTAATTAAAACGTCATATGCTCATTTATGGTAATACATCGTCATGAAAGATGGTTCTAACGTTAATGTGTTATATGATGAAGAATATGTGGTGTGTAGTTTGTTTATGATAATGGTGTGTTATGGATGTTTGATTTGTTATGAACATACATGGGTATGTTTGTAACAAGGATTGTGAGATGTGTTGTTTAATGGCAAAAAGTAGAAATGGATATGAGTATGTTTATCAAAATGAGTATGTTGTGAGTGGTTGATTGTTATAAACATGTATGGGTGTGTTGTAACAATGAATGTGTGATGAGTTGTGAATGTGTTAAAATGGATATGAGTATGTTTATCAAAATGAGTATGTTGTGAGTGGTTGATTGTTATAAACATGTATGGGTGTGTTGTAACAATGAATGTGTGATGAGCTGTGAATGTGTTAAAATGGATAAAGGTATGTTTGTGACAATGAAGGTGTTGTATGTTATTTATGGTGATAAAATAATGAGATGTCTTGTGTTGATTGTGTATGACATGGATGTGAGTGTAATGTGGAAACTCGACCTGCCCGAGGTGGTATGGGGGTTACTCGACCTGCCCGATGTGGTATGGGGATTAATTGTACGGTGCAGAATTGTTGAACGAGATCAAGGGTAAATTACTACGGAATGTGAAGGATGTGAAAAGTGTATACTCGGAATGAAAATCATATGCATGCCATAGGATATATATTATGGGATATATATCCTATAGGGTGAATATGAATGATGAGAAATGAGTATATTTGGACGAATAAAATATGCACACTATAGCACATATATAGTATGGGATGTATGTGTAGGGTGAATATGGATAATATGTGATAAATAAATATGCACACTATAGAACACATATAGTATGGGATGTATGTGTACTATAGGGTGAATAAGGATAATATGTGATGAATAGGTATGCTGTAAGGACCCAAATTCTTCCCTTGAAAATTTTTCATTTATTTTAATCCTCTCTTACATACATCTATCACCTTACTTAAAGACCCTCATGAAACACTCTTTGAAAATACTCTTTACCCTATTGTATTGTCATACAAAGTTATGTTGCGGAAAAAACATAATTCATTCAATTAGCAATTACCACATACAACCAGTTATGGGTTTCCCGGAGTTATAAAATTCATAATTACAAATCTCCGTATTATCCTAATCAGATTACATTTATCCCAAAATGTCATCAATTCAACTACAATGTCAAGTAGCAACAAAGACAATCAAACGGATAAACACAAAATCTCCCTAAGTGAGCTTCCTCCTCAAAATCCTTTATTTACCTACAATGGGATTATCATAAACAACACACAAAACACAGGGAGTAAGTCATTAGTCCAAAAACTAACATCACATGATAATCCACATTCAAATACAATTAAGCATGGGTATAAATCATAACCACAAATAAGTAAATGTAAATGTTCATATATTCTTTCTTTCATTTCCACGTTATTCATATTCGTCCTATAGTATATATATTCCATAATGTATATTTTATAGTACGCCTAATACGTTCTTTCGAAATCTCATACTTCTCACCATTCATATCCACCCTATAGAATATATCCCATACTATATATTCTATAGCATGTATACGACTTTCATTGTGACATTCTCAGTTCTCATCCTTCATATTCATCTTATAGAATATATATCCCATACTATATACCCTATAACATGCATATGACTTTCATTGTTCACATCTTCCACTTTATCATCCATATTCACCCAATATAATATATATCTCATACTATATATCCTATAGCATGCATATTCGTTTATCTCAAATACTTTTGTCCCATTGCTTATTCTCGCCATCAAGCTTACTCTTTATCACATTCGGTCGTTCACACTACTCTGATAATTCGCTACCACATCGGATGGGTAATTCCTCAATGATCCACTACCACTTCGGGTAGGTAATTTCCTTTAATGATCCACTACCACTTCGGGTAGGCAATTTCCCTTAATGATCCACTACCACTTCGGGTAGGCAATTTCCCTTAATGATCCACTACCACTTCGGGTAGGCAATTTCCCTTAATGATCCACTACCACTTCGGGTAGGCAATTACTCAATGATCCACTACCACTTCGGGTAGGTCTAGTCCATTCTCCATACCACATCGGGCAGGTCTAGTTATTATCCCTACCACATCGGGCAAGTCTAGTTATCATCCATACCACATCGGGCAGGTCTAGTCATACTCCATACCATATCGGGCAGGTCTAGTTATTATCCATACCACATCGGGCAGGTCTAGAAATACTCCATACCACATCGGGAAGGTCTAGTTCACAATACTTCACTACCATTCCCGGTAGGATAACAATAACAGTCCACTACCACTCCGGGTAGGACACGATAACAGTCCGCTACCACTCCGGGTAGGACACAATAAACCACTACCTCCTTGGGTAGGGTATCAACAATAAACCTCTACCTCTTCGGGTAGTGTAACAATAATAAACCACAACCTCTTCGGGTAGTGTAACAACAATAAACTTACCAACCTGTTACCTCTTTCACATACCTCATTCACATACCTCATTCACATCAGTGAGTATGAATTAGAGCCACTTATCCCTTACCTTGGTGAGCGTTGGGGATCGGTTCCGAGTAACTTAAAAGTCTCCTCCGCGATTTCCTCTAACCTTAGGATCTTTCCTCATTATCACCAATAACAACAATGTCAGTCATTTATTCAAAATAACACATAAATAACTCGTATTTCATCATCAAATACTCAAGGGATTCATGTATTTTCAATATTTCTAAAACTACTTCAATACAAGTTTCCAAATATCGAAACATACATGTTTATCTCATATATCAACATCAAACCACAAACTCATCATCCACATCTAACATTTCATCTATTTCTCTTTATACTCATATTCTCATGTTGGGGGTTTTTTTTTTGGGGGGTTTTCATGAATATCCCACAAAACTTTTCCATTCATCAAATATCAACTCTAAACAAAGAGTTTACAAGAGAAAAATAACATAAAACGAACCATAATTCTAAAGGGTGAGTTTCCATGGTTTCTCATGTTTTGAAAATAGATCCAACATACCCAAAACAAGTTAGAGAGGAAGAAGAAGAGTTAGAAGCAAGTGGTTTACCTCTTCTCAAGCTCTAAGATGAGTCCTAAGGCTCCTTGCTCTTGAAAAGCTCTCTTCTCTCTCTTCTCTTCAAAGTTCTAACCCTAAAATGTGTTTGGGGTTTCTATTTTAAAGAATAGTCGTCGGGTTCTCGCTCAAGCGAGCCGTTTTTCGCTTAGGCGAGAAAATCCCTCCTATTTTAAAAACTCAGATCTGACCCTCTCGCTCAAGCGAGGGATTCTCGCTCAAGTGAGAATCTCATATTCCCAATAGGCTTCCTCTCGCTCAAGCGAGGGATTCTCGCTCAGGCGAGAATCTCATAGTGTCAACAGCCCCAGCTTGCCATTTCTCACCCAGGCGAGGCAACTCTCGCTCAGGCGAGAATCTTCCAGTATAGCCCAGGATTTCACCCTCCTAGGTGATCCTTTCTCGCTCAGGCGAGAATCTCTCGCTCAAGCGAGGCTTCCAGGACTGATACTATAATTTCAAACACTAAAATTCAGGGTGTTACATATGCACACTATAGAACACATATAGTATGGGATATATGTGTACTATAGGGTGAATATGGTTAATATGTGTTGATTGATATATGCTTATCATGATTGATGTTAGATGTGTGTGGTTTTAATACTTTAATGTTATTACTTCATGTAAATCCACGCTACGGTCGTCGTAGTTGGTTCTTACTCCCTCTGTCTTTCCTTGTATGTGTTGTATATTTGGGTTCAGGTTGTGGAGGTAGCGCATTGGACGCTTGCGGAGAAGAGTACATGATAGAGTAGTGGATAATATGTAATTGATATGTTATATGATAAATATTTGTAATATGAAGAACATGTTAAAGTGAATTCATCTATAAACAACTTTCTTTTAAGTGTATAATGAAGTGGATCTAATATTTGTATTCAAGGTACTTTTGAGAAAGTGTAATTGTATGAAGGATGTATTTGAACGGAAGTGTAATGACATGCTTTTGAAAAGAAAGGTGTTTGGAATATTTTCGCCTTGAAAATTTATAAACGTATTCACTCAAGTTTCCAAATTGTTCGTGTAATGTCTTTCAAAAGTAATCACTTCACTTTCACGAATAAGGATTTTAAAAGAGAATTTTCGAGTTATGAAAATCGGGTCCTTACAATTATATGTATGCTTCATTATGTATATCTAATGCCTACTTGATCTTAAATGTATTTTTTTGTGTATAAAATTTTCAAGTTTTAGGTCAAAAATTCTTTTTAGCATCAGTAGGGAGACAGTGAGACTCAGTAATCGATTACTAACTATGTGTAATCGATTACTCAACACTGCTGTTTGAAAATTTTCAAATTTTCAAACTGAGTAACTAATTACTCAACAGAGCGTAATCGATTACGCAAAGCTGCTATTTTAAATTTTAAAAATTTTGAAACTGAGTAACTGATTACTCTCTGCGTGTAATCGATTACTATGTGCAATTATATATAAGGATTTATGCACTGTTTTAAACTCATCTTCTTCTCTCTCTTGTAACTCGAGTTCTCTCCTCTCCCAATCTCTAAAATCTTCATTTTTGATATGTTTTGAGTGATTTTTGTGTATATTCATATCACATTTTCTATTCTATACACTTCCACACCATCTTTTTTGTGTTTAGAAGTTTGAATCAAAAACTCCCAAATCACCAAAACCCAAAAACCTACAACTTCAAAAACCATTTCCATGGCTTCCTCTTCAAGAACAAAGAAACAACGCTCAAGTGTAAGTCAATCAAAGCAAGGAACTTCATCTATGGAGTCAAATCCTCTCAACTTGACAAGGCTTCTTGCTAACAACGAACAACGCAAAGTGTTCGAGGATCATTTTCATGGACGCACAATCTTCACACCTAAATTCGGTAATGTAGGAAATTTTGAGTTTGAAGACTTTCTTTTTCATTATCTTTTACGGCAACAAAATATTTTTGACTTTTGTTGTGAATCTACCGATATTTATCCTGAGCTTGTTCGTGTATTTTACTGCAACATGAACTTTCGCAAAAATCATCTTACTTCCATTGTGAAAGGAAAAGATATTAGTTTGGATGCTAAAACGTTCAGTTCATTGTGCTGTAACATACCCTTTCAAGGAAGCACGACAGGATTTGACCTTGTTTGTGAATGGGATAATTGTAACACCCTAGATGTTAAATTCCTTAAATTATAGTATCAGTCCTGGGAGTCTCGCTTGAGCGCGAGAATCGTCGCCTAGGTGAGAGAGGCTCACCTGGGAGGGTGAAATCCTGGGCTATACTGAAGGATTCTCGCTTGAGCGAGAATTGCCTCGCTTGAGTGAGAGTGGTCTCGCCTGGGCGTGAAAAGTGGCATTCAGGACCTTTCGAGGCTGTAAGATCCTCGCTAGAGCGAGAGGATCCTCGCTTGAGCGAGAGCTTCCTCACTTGAACGAGAAATCCCTCGCTTGAGCGAGAGCGTCAGATCTGAAATTTTAAAAAGGCAGGATTTCCTCGCCTAAGCGAGAATGGGCTCGCTTGAGCCAGAACCCGACGATTTCACTCTTAAATAGAAACCCCAAACACATTTTAGGGTTAGTACTTTGAAGAGAAGAGAGAGAGAGGAGAGCTTTTCAAGAGCAAAGAGCCTTAGGAATCATCTTAGAGCTTGAGAAGTGGTAAACCTCTTGTTTCTAACTCTTCTTCTTCCTCTCTAACTTGTTTTGGGTGTATGGATCTCTTCTCAAAAATATGAGAAACCATGGAAACACTTCCATTTGAGTTGTAGTTCATTTTATTTAGTTTCTCTCTTGTAAACTCTTGGTTTAGAGTTAATATTCAAAGAATGAAAAGGGTTTGTGGGTCGATTCATGAAAACCCCAAAACCCCCAAAAGGAAAATGTGGTCATAAGAGGAAATGTGTTAAATTTAGGTGATGATGAATATGTTGTGTGTGGTTTGTTTATAATGATGATGTATTATGAGTTGTTGATTTGTATATGAGGTGAATGTTTATTATGATAAACTTATATGGGTATGTTGGTAACAATGATTGTGTGATAAGTGTTTAATGGCAACAAATGGAAAAGATTATGTGATATGATAATGATTGTGTTATGAATATGTGTTCTAATGTTAAATACAAGGTGAATATGTATGTCTTGAATGATTGGAAACTCCTGATGAAGTAGTTTTAGAAACATTGAACATGTATGAAACTCTTTTGTGTTTGACGATGAAATATGAGTCATTTATGTGTTATTTTGAATAAATGATTGACATTGTTGTTATTGGTGGGGATGAGGAAAGATCCTAAGGTTGGAGGAGATCGTGGAGGAAACTGGTAAAGTTACTCAAAAACCGACTCCCAACACTCACCGAGGTAAGGATAAGTCTTTAATTGTGTATTTGAAATTGAAAATTTGTGTATTTTCTGGTTGTGCCATAATTAAGTTGTGAATCACATATTTAGTATAAACATATATGGGTGTGTTTATACTAATGAAAATTTGAAATTGAAAATTTGTGTATTTTCTGGTTGTGCCATAATTAAGTTGTGAATCACATATTTAGTATAAACATATATGGGTGTGTTTATACTAATGATGGCGTGGATTTACGGGAAATGATTGATGGTAAAATCAATTAAGAGAAAATATATTTTTAGCCGACCTTGAATGGTTAGCGACTCTGGCTTGAGTATATAAGTGAAACTATGGCTTGAGTATATAAGCGAAACTCTGGCTTGAGTATATAAGCGAAACTCTGGCATGAGTATATAAGCGAAACTCTGGCTTGAGTATATAAGCGAAACTCTGGCTTGAGTATATAAGCGAAACTCTGGCTTGAGTATATAAGCGAAACTCTGGCTTGAGTATATAAGCGAAACTCTGGCTTGAGTATATAAACGAAACTCTGGCTTGAGTATATAAGCGAAACTCTGGATTGAGTATATAAGCGAAACTCTTGCTTGAGTATTTAAGCGAAACTCTGGCTTGAGTATTTAAGCGAAACTCTGGCTTGAGTATATAAGCGAAACTTTGGCTTGAGTATATAAGCAAAACTCCGGCTCGAGTATATGTAGCACACTTTCTTTTAAAAAGAAATGAGAATCTGGTTTTAGCTAACCTTAAAGGGTGTAGCGACTTTGGCTCAAGTCATGCAGCAAAGAAAATGAATTTCAAAATGGTTTACTAACACCTTTAAAATGTGGATTATCTTATAATGATGTTTATTGAACTAATGACTTACTCCTTTGTATGTTTTGTGTATTTGTTATTGATAATCCCATTGCAGGTAAACTAGTGAATTGAGGAGACTCGGTTTGGAGCCTTCGGAGCTTTAGATCTGGATTCATCTAATTGCGTTTTTGTACTCTAACTGACTATTTTCGGATTCGATTTATTGAAATATTGGTCATTGTTTATTCGGATACTTGTAATTGGGTGTACTATTATTTCGGAGAACTATACTTTTGGGGTCTTAATACCCGTGGGAAATTATTAATATGAATTATGTTTTTCTGTTAAATCAGATCTATGTGAATATGAGGATATGGAATAAGTATATTGAAAATATGATAGTAAGTGTAGGAAAATGCATGCAAAAGGAATAAAAAAAAGAAAAAAAATTCAAGGGTAGAATTTGGGTCCTTACAATATGGTATCAGAGCATAGTTAATTATGTGGCCTAGGGTATGGCCTTACATGCTTCTTTGTGATCTTTATGTGCTTGAATTTCTTAGTTGGCATTGACGATTGTGTGCTTATGTGATACTTGTCTGGTTTGAAAATTAGTTTACTGACTAGTACATGAGTACAGGTACACATGGCTGAAAGAGGAAGAGGAACGAGTCAGAATGTTCCCAATGATCTCTTGGAACAGATGGTTGAGGTGCTTCAGGGCATGAATAAGAATTTACAAAAATTGAATCGGGGCGTGGCGCTAGGTCTAAACTTGCACACCCTAGTTTCACAAGGACCGGCTGAGTACCGAGAGTTAGATAAATCCTGTAGGAGGAACCCTGGTCAGTTCCAAGGCAGATTCGCTCCGAATGCTGCTATTGAGTGGGTCCAAGGAATGAAGTGTACTAACATGAAGGCGAATGGAGTGGTGACCTCCAAATCCATTCCTCCCAAGAACTTCGGACCTCAAAGAAACTTTCTGCATGGAAGGGGCAAGGACAAGATGTTTCACGAAGAACGAAAGCCTTATTTTCCAACAATTGGTATTCGGGGTTACACTTCACATGGGTCGAAGACCCTTGCAAATGTCGGAGGGTCACAATTAAACTCTCCATCCTGGTGAAACAAGTGTAACTGAAGTCATGTCGGAGAATTGTGTCCTGGAACGACAAATAGCTGCTTTCGTTGCAAAGAGACTGGACATATCAAGAGGTATTGTCCTATGTCACGACAGAGTATGAATGCTATGGGGACTGGACGACCTCAATCTATCGGCAGAATGGTTACCATGTGTGGTGTAGAGGCATCAGAAGCGGAGGGTCTGACCCAGTGTAGGATGTATGAGGAGAAGGGGAATGAAAGCCAACGATCATATGGTCTAACTGGTGTCCATCGTAACCATGCCTATCAAAGGTCGAAACCTACTGTTGAAGTATTTCAACCCGACGTATTTACTATGTGCAGCAAATGTGGGGGATGCATGCGGGAATAATTTGTTCTGGTTCGGGGAATGGTTGTTTCCACTGTATGGAAAAGGGACATATAAAAATGTTTTGTCCAAAGTTGACTCGGAATGTAAATGTTGTGGAGGTTGGGAGGCCTAGTACAACGGGCCAAGTGAGCACCGTTAGTGGTACAGATACGTTTGATGTTGACGGTTTGATCTGAGGTAAACGCATGGTGACAGGTCTTCCTTGTTTAGTGTTGTTGATTCGGGAGCGACACACTCCCTTATATGTGTTAAATGTGAAAACGGGCTGAAATTGCAAATTGAGTCATTACTTCCGACTGGGTCGTGTCCACCCCAATCTGTGTGCTGGTGGTGGTGTCGACGTTTATGTTTTATTGTCCGGTTGTGGTAAATGGTGTGATATTTACCGTAGATTCAATCTGCTTGTCGTTATTCCAGTTAGATTTAATTCTAGGAATAGACCGATTGACAGCAAACCATGTTATGATTGAATAGTGCTGACAAAGCTGTGGCGGTTGGGAATCTATGAGATTTCTGACCAGGCTAGTAGTATGGAGCTAGTGCCGGCTATGGGAGTCAGAACTTCTCTTAAGGGAAGGGATCAATGTTTCTTCTGTTGATGTCACCGGAGGATAGTTAAGAACTCGTTAGTATTTCAAAAGAACAAGACTTGAAAGAACTATATATTTTGTCTTGGAAAGTGAAGTTTTCTTCTATGAATGACGTTTGATAATGAATGGAATGTTAGTCCTTTGTAACAGTGGAACGAGATATAACATGAAAAGTCGTATGTCATGCTATGTGGTTTACTACATGTTCCTATTTGAGATATGTTGTTGATTATATTGTCATTCCTCAAGATTAAACACGAATATGCTTGAGGTAAAGATTAATTGATTATGAGACGTGGAGACTAAGTATCTACATCCTTATTGTATGACGTGTAATCGTGCAAAATTTAGGAGCCCGCTAACATGTATTTGTTTGTTTTGCTTGGAAATGAACATGTACATATTGACATATTCCTGCACACAAGTTTGCTTATCATGCATGAAAGTTTAGGAAGCTGAATGAAATGAGGAAATTGTGTGTAACATGTTTTGTATGACAATGGTGAAATATCTTTTGAGATTAAGTGCTAATGCTTGGTTAATTGTCCCTTGATGCATAAATTATGAAAATAGAATGTTATCCATTTCGGTAATAACTGGAAGAATAAATTGACAGAGTTCTATGAACATGTAAATGATTTGTGTTTCATTGAATGGGGAATATGAATGATTGACTTTTAGAATTTTTATGCTGATAAGAAAAATGTCTAAGTCGGGGATCCTTATTTTTCTTTATTTTATGAGTTATTAAAGGTTAATTCCCTTTGTTGGCATTAGTGTGTATGCGTATGCTAAGTGGTGAAACTTATATTTCGAAAATGAAATAGGGGTTGGATAAGTTACCTAAATGTCTTTGCGACGAATGTGTCTGCATGAAAGTTGAATATTTGGACGTGTTATCATTTTGAGGTGACTTATGGTTGGTAACCAAAATCGATTCAATATGAAAAAGTTATTTTTGATTCTTGTGCATAAAGCTTCTGGTCTATAAAAATTGATTCTTGTTAAAGATGAGTACTCGCCGTAACAAATGTATATTGGTAGTGAACACCAAATTATGTGCGGGGATGTTGAACCTCAAAAACTTATTTTGTGTCATGTGTGTCGGTGATTGCTATGCATAATGGAAGTATTATTGCATAGGTGAGTTTAGTTAAATGGACTATGAGGACTCTCATGTCCTGAATGGAATGTCACTCCATAACTAACTAACCTTTTGAAAATTGTGATTTGAACATTCAGTGTAGCATGAGGAAAAGGGTTTTGAGTTATTTCGAAGTGATTATGAAAAACCTTGCTTCCACAAGATGATTGCGATGAAACTTACATCTAATCTATTTCGAAAATCATTTTTGAAAGAAGTGTACTATTCGGCTAAACATTGATTAAGTTTCATGTTGAAAATCCAAAAAAAAAAATTAACAACTGCATCCCGAGTGAATGAAATATTGCTAAAAAAAACTGTGTGAAGTAACTCGGACTAAGTGTTTCTAGACATGCTGTAGAGGTGAGTACTAAATTTATATTTGCAATTGTAAATGAAATATCCATACATAATGTAAATTATTAGGTGGAGTGTTTGTAAAATTGCAATGAGCATTGGTGGCCAAGCATGTGATTCGATTGAGTCTGTGACCTTACATGCTTAGTTGGGACTATGAACCAGCAAATCTTCTTGAACCGCAATCGTTGTAGTAAGAATGTTTGGTTGAGTGGATAATTACTTGGTAATTTTATTTGGTACTCGGAATGACTCCAAAAATCTGGTTTGCCTAAATGTTACTTGTGGGATGACTATCATGTTTCTGTGCGTTGCAAGTACGAATTGAAAAGTTTAGAGTAAATTGTGATTATTGCGCATGTGTGGAATGAAATGATGATTATTTCTATTGAGTGGATGTCGGTCTAGGTTTTGCATGTGGGATGCGAACTAGTACGTCTTGATAATATATGGGTATGGAGTCCCACTTTCTTCCGAATTTGAAGGTATTAGTGCGAATCTCACTATTTATGTTGATCGTGTTGAACGATGAATGTATTAATAGATCAGAGAGATCTATTGTGACCGAGAGAATGTTTGGGAAATCTTTATTCTAGTTGTGATAATTTTTCCCTTAGTTGTCCTGATGGTTGACCTTGGTATATGGACTTCTGAGGTTAGTCCATGAATTGGCTATGTGGTATCACTGTTGAGTGGTAGGCGCCATTGTATGTCGTATAAAGGATCTTAACGGTTTAGCTGGTTGGGTCTAAGCTTGATGGAGGGTATTTTATACCTAACGTTTAGACGATGATGGTATCTTCCTGAGAGTAACCTGATCAAATTTCGGGGACGAAATTTCTTTAAGGGGGGAAGGATTGTAACACCCTAGATTTTAAATTCATTAAATTATAGTATCAGTCCTGGGAGTCTCGCTTGAGCGAGAGAATCGTCGCCTGGGCGAGAGAGGCTCATCTGGGATGGTGAAATCCTGGGCTATACTGAAGGATTCTCGCTTGAGCGAGAATTGCCTCGCTTGAGCGAGAATGGTCTCGCCTGAGTGATAGTTGTCTCGCGTGGGCGAGAAAAGTGGCATTCAGGACCTGTCGGGGCTGTAAAATCCTCGCTTGAGCGAGAGCTTCCTCGCCTGAGCGAGAAATCCCTCGCTTGAGCGAGAGCGTCAGATCTGAAATTTTAAAAAGGCGGGATTTCCTCGCCTGAGCGAGAATGGGCTCGCTTGAGCGAGAACCCGATGATTTCACTTTAAAATAGAAACCCCAAACACATTTTAGGGTTAGTACTTTGAAGAGAAGAGAGAGAGGAGAGCTTTTCAAGAGCAAAGAGCCTTAGGAATCATCTTAGAGCTTGAGAAGAGGTAAACCTCTTGTTTCTAACTCTTCTTCTTCCTCTCTAACTTGTTTTGGGTGTATGGATCTCTTCTAAAAAATATGAGAAACCATGGAAACTCTTCCATTTGAGTTGTAGTTCGTTTTATTTAGTTTCTCTCTTGTAAACTCTTGGTATAGAGTTAATATTCAAAGAATGGAAAGGGTTTGTGGGTCGATTTATGAAAACCCCAAAACCCCCAAAAGGAAAATGTGGTCATAAGAGGAAATGTGTTAAATGTAGGTGATGATGAATATGTTGTGTGTGGTTTGTTTATAATGATGATGTATTATGAGTTGTTGATTTGTATAAGAGGTGAATGTTTATTATGATAAACTTATATGGGCATGTTGGTAACAATGATTGCCTGATAAGTGTTTAATGGCAACAAATGGAAGAGATTATGTGATATGAGAATGATTGTGTTATGAATATGTGTTCTAATGTTGAATACAAGGTGAATATGTATGTCTTGAATGATTGGAAACTCCTGATGAAGTAGTTTTAGAAACATTGAACATGTATGAAACTCTTGTGTGTTTGACGATGAAATATGAGTCGTTTAAGTGTTATTTTGAATAAATGACTGACATTGTTGTTATTGGTGGGGATGAGGAAAGATCCTAAGGTTGGAGGAGATCGTGGAGGAAACTGGTAAAGTTACTCAAAAACCGACCCCCAACACTCCCCGAGGTAAGGATAAGTCTTTACTTGTGCATTTGAAATTGAAAAAGTGTGTATTTTATGGTTGTGCCATAATTAAGTTGTGAATCACGTATTTAGTATAAACATATATGGGTGTGTTTATACTAATGATGGCGTGGATTTACGGGAAATGATTGATGGTAAAATCGATGAAGAGAAAATATATTTTTAGCCGACCATGAATGGTTAGCGACTTTGGCTTGAGTATATAAGCGAAACTCTGGCTTGAGTATATAAGCGAAACTCTGGCTTGAGTATATAAGCAAAACTCTGGCTTGAGTATATAAGCGAAACTCTGGCTTGAGTATATAAACGAAACTCTGGCTTGAGTATATAAGCGAAACTCTGGATTGAGTATATAAGCGAAACTCTTGCTTGAGTATTTAAGCGAAACTCTGGCTTGAGTATTTAAGCGAAACTCTGGCTTGAGTATATAAGCAAAACTCCGGCTCGAGTATATGTAGCACGCTTTCTTTTAAAAAGAAATGAAAATCTGCTTTTAGCTAACCATAAGGGGTATAGCGACTTTGGCTCAAATCATGCAGCAAAGAAAATGAATTTCAAAATGGTTTACTAACCCCTTTAAAATGTGGATTATCTTAAAATGATGTTTATTGAACTAATGACTTACTCCTTTGTATGTTTTGTGTATTTGTTATTGATAATCCCATTGCAGGTAAACTAGTGAATTGAGGAGACTCGGTTTGGAGCCTTAAGAGCTTTAGATCTGTATTCATCTAATTGCGTTTTTGTAATCTAACTGACTGTTTTCGGATTCGATTGATTGTAACAATGGTCATTATTTATTCGGATACTTGTAACTCGGTGTACTATTATTTCGGAGAACTATACTTTTGGGGTCTTAATACCCGTGGGAAATTATTAATATGAATTATGTTTTTCTATTAAATTGAATGTATGTGAATATGAGGATATTGAATAAGTATATTGAAAATATGATAGTAAGTGTAGGAAAATGCATGCAAAGGGAATAAAATAAAGAAAAATTTTCAAGGGTAGAATTTGGGTCCTTACAATAATTACGATTGAAAGGAATTCTACCTTTCTCTATGTAGAATTTCTAAAGAGGAAATAGAATAGCGTACGCAACAAGGCTTTGACGAAACTGTTAAGAACAGAGATATCATCTCTGCTGGATATCTCAAACTTGAAGATCGTTTGCACCATTATTTTATGAGCTATGTCATCTTACCAAAATTTTCAAACCATTCTCAAATAAGTGACATAGAACTCCAATTGATGTATGCAATGAAGTATAACATCAAAATCAATTGGACTCTGATGATAATGCAACAAATGTGGCATGTTCGCGGTTCTCAAAGTCCTTTTCCTTATGCTATCTTCATAACCAAAATTCTCAAGCATTTCAGTGTATCTAATGATGGTGAAACTAAGGTCGCTCTAAATCTTCGCGAAAGCAAGATTGATGTGGAAGTTGCCCACAAAATGGGGTTCTCTAAAGATCCTATTGACCGCCGCACCTATAAGAATCGAACCGATCGACCTACTGCTCCTACCGCACAACTAGAACCTACCAATCCTAACCCTCCCGAGTTTCATGCTCAATCTTCCTCATCTGTGTTAGAATATATGGCCACCTAAGAGGGGGTGAATTAGGTGTAGAGACTTAAACTGAATTTTTCTAATTTTATTATAAAACTTTGCAAGTTAAAGAGAGTGTTTATGAGCGGAAGTAATAAACAAAATATTTGAGTAAAAGTAGAAGATAATGCAAAATGTAAAAAGTTAAGGGAAGAGAAGATCACACCAAGATGTATACTGGTTCACCTTCAATTTGATGGCTACGTCCAGTCCTTCTTGTTACCAAGAAGATTTTTCCACTATTGCAAGAACCAATGATACACCTTCTTCGTCTTCTTCCAAGACTACTCACCTATTCCTCTAGGCACTAGGCTAACACCGTTCTTTCACAATATACTGCACTTCACCACACTTGGTGAAATGTTTACAAGACACTAACTTGTATTCTTAAGATGGTTTTTACAAGGCTTTTTAATAAGTGACTCTCTAATAGTAATTGAAACTTTAAGGGTTGAATCACTCACTAAATGATAACTTAAATTAGAAATCAAATAACTTGGATAAAGGCTTTTGTTTGTGCTTAAGACTTTGAATAATTTCCAGAATTGGAAAGATATGAAAATTGATATCAAAGTCTTAACACTTATGAATGAATGAGAAAAATTATGAGAACTTTGTGACTTTGTGAGTATGAAAGTTGTATTCAGAATTGTGTGTTAAAACAAGTCATGGAACACCTATTTATAGTGTTTAATTCGTGCACATGAACCAGTATGAGTTTGTGAAAAGTTAAGAGCTACAACAGTTCAATCAAAACAGAACCAGTATACTTTTCTGATAAGTGTAATCGATTACCATATGGTGTAATCAATTATACCAGTTAAAAATTTAAAATATAAACTCAACGGCTTGATGTAATCGATTACCAAACATGGTGTAATCGATTACAATGTGAAAAATGCACATATCTGATGCTTTTAATATGTTGTAATCGATTACTAGTATAGTGTAATCGATTACATCATGTAAAATGCACAGGTCTGATTAGTTTATCAGCATGTAATCGATTACCAGGATTGTGTAATCGATTACACTGTTTAAAAACAGAACACTTGTGCTTTAGTGCAAATGATCTTAGTTTCATGCATGAGTTTTCAAAGATCAGCCTTTATCGTATAGTTAAGAGATTTTTAAGTTCAAGTATCATTTTACCTAAAAGACTTAGACTACACATATGAGCTTCTTTGACTTTTGATTTGCTAGTCTTCTTTTTGAATTTGATGACATAGAGAGCATCATCAAAACCTTAGCCATAGGTTGGGAAAGATCACCATCTTCACAATCTGCTGCCATGCCTTCAAATCAGATGATAATGAACGAGTTGTTTTCACTTCGAGGCTACATCACTAATCGGATGGATGTTTTTCACACTCAAAATCAACAAATCCAATATGAACTTCATCATCTCTCTTCAAGGCTGAATAGCATGGACGTTGATGAAGATAGTTCCGAGCCTAAGTCTTAGAATATCTTTTGTCTAGGATTTCTGATTGTATTTTTACTTGGTTGTGAACAATTTCGGTTTTTTGTTGTTTTTGCTTTTACTATGTATGAAAATCATTTACTGCTTTCTATGCAATATTATCTTTATGATTCGCTTCATACATGCTATAAATATATTGTATGCTATGTATATATTGTATATTGTGCTGGACTCTTGGTTTTTCTTCTTTTTAATGAACTCAAAAGGGGGAGAAAAGTTGGGAGAAGTGTATTTTCTGTAAAATTCTTTCAAGCACATAACTCCAAATGAAATTGGGAGCGTACAAAATAGGGGGAGCATACTCAAGCCAAGTCATGAACATCACAAAGTATGCTGCTCTTAGAAAACTACATTGTCAAGAAGATATTGGTTTATCAATAAGGGGGAGATTGTGAAGAAGATATTGCTCCTGACCTTCGCACGATTTTGATGAAAATACCAACATCACAAAAAAGAAGAAAGGAAGAATACTTATGAAGACAAAGAAGATGAAGCTTCAAGACAAAATAGTCTAAGTCTTAATAGGCACTTCTATCCTATACTCTTGAATATACTTTAGTAATAATGCTCAAAATATTTTTAAAGAAATTGAAACACACTAAGTATAATCAAAACAATTTTCAAAAATAGTATGTAACGAGTTACTGTACTTGAGTAACAAGTTAAATGTGTGAGAAATGAGTTATCTAACTTCCAACTGCTCACAGTAATCCATTACTATCCTTGAGTAACAGATTACCAATTATAGAACATCTGGGTAATCGATTACTCAAAGTAGGTAATCGATTACACTAAGTAATTTTCATAAATACAAGTTACAGGACATTTGGGTAATCGATTACTCAAAATGTGTAATTGATTACACTGTGTCATTTTTGAAAATTTTGTTGGACAGAACGTTTGGTAATCGATTACCCACTTGCTATAATCGATTACTGAGAGATGTTACACCAGTTTTCAGATTTCAAAGTGAAAGGTTTTCACCCCCAAACGAAAGTATTTCATTCCAAACGAAACCTACACTTTCATAGAGGTGTTATAGTTGATTGGAAAGCCTATATAAAGGCATTAGAACACACAACTCATAACAAAACTCATTGAACAACTTTCATACAATTCTTTCAAAAGCTCTTACACTTTTTTCTAAATATTTTTCTGCACTTTTTAGCAACTTGCACTCAATCTTTCAAAGTTATTTTATGTGTTGCTTAAGAGTGTTTCTAAGTTTTCTAAACTTCAAAAGAGCATTATCACATATTGTATACAATAGTTGTTGGATTGCAAGTTATAATTGTCATATCAAACTTGTAAAGGCAATCCTGTCATTATTGTAAATTCTTCATTTTGGCAAGAATACTTTCTTTCACAAGGGTGTGAATAGAAAGGGGATAGAGTTACTTGAAAAGGTTTTTTCCAAGATGATTAAGTATTAGTGAGTGTGTAAGGTACATAGAGATCTCGAGGTGAGATATTGTAATTGCAACTCATAATATTTAAGTACAGAAATCTCTTGTGCTACAAGAGTACTAGACGTAGTCTTCGGTGAACAAGAAGATGAACCAGTATAAAACACATGTGTACTCTCTTCTCCTTTGTCTTTCTATTTTAAGTCATTACTTTTCTGCATTATTTTTCCGCTGCACTTAAACTCTTGATTTTGCAGAAAAAGTGGCCATACTTTTAAGTCAACTATTTCACCCCCTCTTGTAACACCCTGAATTTACCTTCCTTAAGATGTGGTAACAGTCCTAAAGAATCGGACACACTGCCAGATTCTCGCTTCAGCGAGAGAGTCTCGCCTGGGCGAGAAATGCCTCACTTGGGGAGTGGAACACTAGAAGATGCTGAAGGATTCTCGCGAGAGCGAGATTTGGCTCGCCTGGGCGAGGGATAGGGGTATGGAGACTAGAGGGTCCTCTCTTGAGTGAGAATCCCTCGCTTGAGCGAGAGCGCTAGATCTGAGATTTTAAAAAAGGCGGGATTTTCTCGCTTGAGCGAGAAAAGGCTCGCTTGATCGAGAACCCGACGCTAGAACTTTAAAATAGAAACCCCAAACACTTTTAGGGTTAGAACTTTGAGATAGAAGAGAGAAAGAGGTGATTTGGAGAGCAAAGATTCATGGGAATCAACTAGAAACTTAAGAAGAGGTAAAACTCTTGATTCTAACTCTCTTATTCCCTTTTAAAACATGTTTTTGGGTGTATAAGATCTCTTCTCAACATGTGAGAAACCATGGAAACTCTTCCTTTAGAGTTGTGGTTTGTTTTATTTAGTTTCTCTCTTGTAAACAATTGGTTTAGAGTTGGTATTCAACAAAATGGAAACAGATTGTGGACTGGTTCATGAAAACCCCAAAACCTCAAAATGAAAATGTGGTTAATGACTCCTAGGTCGGAGGCGGTGTCGAAGGAACTTGCAAAGTTACCAAGGACCAAACCCAACACTCACCAACGTAAATGAATGAATTAGGGAAGCTCGATTTGGAGCTTTGGGAGCTTTTAAATCTGGATCCTTTCATTTACACTCTTTGTGTCATAACTGACTATATGCGGACTTGAATATTTTTAATCATGATCATTATATTTTTGGATACTTGTAACCGTGGGTATTATGATTTTGGAAACTCAGAAATATTTGTATGTCCTAAGTATTAGGGGACATTAATATGAATTATGTTTTCTGCATAGTGAATGTATGTATGAATATTGCTTGTTAGAATGATCATGAGATAGAAAGGATGACTAATGAAAAGTCGTTGGGTTATAATTATAAGTCATAAGGAAAAATATATGTGTGAATGAATTAAAATAAGGAAAAAATTTCAAGGGTAAAATTTGGGTCCTTACAATGTGGTATTAGAGAATAGTTAATTTTGTGGCCTAGGGTATGACCTTACATGCTTCTTTGTGACCTTTATGTGATTAAATTATTTGGTTTGTACAAACTGTTGTTTGATTATGTGAATCCAAAGATTGATAGTCGGACGCTCTATTAGAGGTGTCAAAAGGGGAAGGCCTAGTCGAGCCAGTCCGCCAAAGCCCGAAATTTTATAGGACTTGGGTATTATATTATGTACTTTTTCGTGAATTAGAGCTTTTTAGTCAGGACCGGTCGGGCTATATTAAAATCGGACTTGGGTTGGGCTTACACATGCGGGTTCAAGCGACCCGTTTTTCCTTATTTTTAAATCTTTTTGGGACTTTTGGTTTGGTAATAAGCCTTAGGTGAAAATTATTTTACAAATTAAGTTATAATAAAAAATATATAATAAATATTGTGTTATGAACTTTGAATAAAAAAATTAGAGTAATGTCTATAACATAAATATTTATAAATTACAATAATGTTATCAAGTTAAGCATTATATTATTATTCTTATTTTTCATAACATTTTTTTAAGCACAATAACAAAATAGTGTATCAAATCAAATAAGAAGATATTAAACCATATAGATTCCACTTTTCATTTCTTAATTGTATATTTAATTAGATTTAACTTCTACAATAAAAACATAACTAAAAATTAATTTTTACAACGAAACTGAAAGACAACGTAATTGTTTATCATAGAAAACTTCACACATCCAAATTTAACATAATAGTTCGCAATGAACAAAAAGCACACAAATGATCTTCATACAAAAAATAAATAATGATGATAATATATTATGATAGTGGTTATACTTTGACAAATAGAATTCATTCTGAATTTGAGTCTATACTATCATTACTATAAACCAAAGTGATATTGTTTTTTATTGTATTCGTTTATATATTGAAGTGAAGTTACAAATTATATTGTGTTAGGGAGTGAGGGTCCAATAAAAATAAGATATTTAATAAATGTGTTATGTCATAAATCATATATGTGGACTTGACATCATGTCTTAACTCAAACACAAGACATTAGATCTATAAATTTGGTTGCATTGGGCATAACAAGTGTACTAAAAAAGTTATACATTAATATCAAATGATATATATATTAAATAGATTAAATATGTTAAAATTTAAATAAATATTTTTAGTATTATGCTGTCCGGTCCGCCACAACCTGCAATCCACTTAGGGTGGATTTAAGCAACAACTTGATATGCACAAATTGTATCCGAACTTTTTAGTTCGATTTGATTTAACTCGAACCCATCGTGGGCTAATCAGAACTCGTTCGGGTAGCTCGTTTTGACACCTATGCGCTCTATAGGGCCGTTTAAAAACAAACAAAAAGATACTAATATTACATGGAACTATTGTAAAAGCATGGAACTATTGTAAAAGCATCTCCTCCGTGTAGCATTTTATTTAAATGCAAACATTCTCATTGTAATAATGTCCTTAGAATTAACGTTTCCCATTTTAGCTATTCAGATTTCAATTTTTAACTACATAATGATTTATTTGACTTTAAAATGCTAATAATATCTACACGATTTTAATGTTTCATCACGTGAATACTATATTGTTTCCTTTGATAATTGATCATGAATCAAAGACCAAAATAGTTGATCATGTATCAATTTGGAAACGGGTCTTCTGATATGCAAATCGAATATATTTTAATAGTTGATTATGTCTCTATCTATCATTTAAAATATAGCATTTTAATATATATTTTTCTTCAGGGTTGGAATGTGAATAGTAATACTAAGAAACAAATTCAATTGACAATCTATTATATATGGTTATGGCATAATTTCAAGGTAGATACACCTGAAGACTGTGCTCCCCTATTAGGGGAGGAAACTCATTCCTTTATTTTTCTTTGTATAGTGGAGATTGTGGCACATCTCTTTATTTATTTGTTTTTAATACACTTTCTATACAATTTGTTCTAGAGTAAATACTCATTTTGGTCACTCATATTTTTTTATATCACCAAGTTAGTCCATAGCAAATTTATATTACCAATTTAGTCCTCAACAATTTCAACATGGACTCACGTTAGTCATTCCTTCCATTCTAGTCAATTAATATTAATGACTTGGTCTATGTGGACCATTAATTATTGACATGGTGTAGACATTTTCCTTCCATATGTCCTTGTGTCACATGTCAGTGGTCCAAGTATTTTTTTTCATGAGACAAAACAATGTCGTTTTCATTTTTTTTCGTTTTTTAACTTATATCCTATTATTGAACAACGTTGTTTTGGGTTAATTTTATTAAAAAAAAACTAATGTTAGGATTTAATGAAATTTCTTTTTGATTGGTAAACTACCAATACTAGGATCTTGAATGTCATGATTCTCACACAGAATATAAAACAGAGATTTCAATCAATGTCATACTTGAATCCATGTTCTCAGATATGTTCATTTGTATGGCTTCGTAGAGAGGTTTTGGTATGATGGTCTTCCTCAACCAAATCATTGATTCATCTTGGGACATTCGTTTTCTCTCTGATTGGGAGAAATGAAAACTATGTTTTATTTGTGTATTGGGGACCATAACTTTCCTGATGTGTTAACTTATAGGGTTCTCATTATTCCCTATGGGTTAACTACTTTGGGTATTCACTCATTAAGCTCGTATCCATTATCAGTTTATATTAGAAGTCACAAGGGTTGTCAGTAATAAGGTCACTTATTTTATAACCCCAAAAATAAATAGCCGATATAATTGTATAAATATATGATGCCCACGTTAATTAGAAATTATGAATTTCTAACAATCTACCACTTGGGCTTCATATTTTCTTGAACCAATTATATCACATATTCTTTAGGCGCACTTCCATATGCTATTTAGATTTAGACTTCTCCTTAATACAATTTGGTTCATCTCATATATTAATTATGGAACCACCGCAATGTACATCACATATAAGTGTGACTCGACCACGATGATCACCACATTAATCACCACATTAATATACTTTATGACATAGATTAAATATGGATGAGTGACATGGAAAATTTCATGCAATGTGATCTCAAACATGTCTATTACCAACTGATCCTTCTTTAATCTTAAGTGAGATCAATCCAAAAGTCTTTAATTGCAACACAATACTTACAATAAACACATTCAAAATGGAACAACAAACCACCAACATTATTGTGCATAAAAAATGTATATAACAACTAAAGTAAATCATAAACCATATAGATTCCCACTGAACTAAGGTATCTTAAGGAACAACACCCATATGAGCAACATATTGGCGAAAGACTTTAGGTACTAGACCCTTAGTTAGCGGATCAGCTAGCATAAAATTTGTCCCTATATGTTCTATGGAAATTTGTCCATTTTGAATACTTTCTTTAACAACTAGAAAGTTGATGTCAATAAATTTTGACTTTGTAGAAATTCTATTATTATTGGAGTAAAGAACTACGGACTTGTTGTCACAATAAATCTGCAGTGGTCTTTCAATACCATCGACCACACGTAAGCTAGTGACAAAATTCTGCAACCATATGCCATGGTCTGATGTCTTAAAACAAGCCATAAACCCTGCAGCCAAGGTTGAAGGAGCTATGAGTGTCTGTTTAGCATACTTCCAAGAGATAGCACCTCCAGCCAATACAAACACATATCCAGAGGTGGAGCGTTTGTTGTCTAGACATCCAGCAAAATCGGAGTCCGAATACCCAATGATCTCTAAATTCTCAAACCTCCGATAAGTGAGCATGTATTCCTTTGTTCTCTTCAAGTAACTCATAACACGTTTGGCTGCCTTCCAGTGATACATTACTGGATTGCTCATATATCTTCCCAAAACTCCCACGACAAATGCTATGTCGGGGCGTGTGCAAACTTGAGCATACATTAGACTTCCTACTGCTGATGCATAAGGAATCTTTTGCATTTCATATCTTTCAAGGTTATTTTTGGGCACTGTCTGTAAGGACCCAAATTCTACCCTTGAAAATTTTTCTTATTTTAACTCATACAAACATGTATTTTCTTATATCTTATAATTGATAACCCAAGGTACGTTACATCAGTTATCTTGATTATTTTCCGATCATTTTATCATGTAGTATTCATACACACATCCATAATGCAGAAAAACATAATTCATATTAATTTCCCTCATTTACTTAGCACATGCAAATAGTTATGAATTTCCAAAATCATAATACCCACGGTTACAAACATCCAAAAATATAATGATCATGATTACAAGTTTCCAAATTCGCATATAGTCAGTTATGATACAAAAAGTGTAATAGAGGAATTCATGTTTAAAAGCTCCCAAAGCTCCAAAATCAAGCATCCCTGTTCATCCATTTACCTGCAATTAGATTATCAAATGGCAACACACAGAAACATACAAAGGAGTAAGTCATTTAACTCAATAAATACAATTTAAATATAATCCACAATATAAACAGAGTTAGATAAACAATTTAAACTTTCCAACATATAATCCGTACATGTCATTATAATTATTACTACCTCATCCAACCATTCTTACTTTCACTTTCTTCAATGTCAAACTTTGTTACCCTCCTTTCCATTCATGTTTTACATAGCCATTTCTCACTTGTACATACTTTCACAATACCACATAGGGCAAGACATTCAATTCACTACCACTTGGGCAAGACATTCAATTCACTACCACTTGGGCAAGACATTCAATTCAATATTACTTGGGCAAGACATTCAATTCAATACCACTTGGGCAAGACATTCAATTCAATACCACTTGGGCAAGACATTTCATTCAATACCACTTGGGGAAGACATTCAATTCAATACCACTTGGGCAAGACATTCAATTCAATACCACTTGGGCAAGACATTCAATTCAATATCACTTGGGCAAGACATTCAATTTATTTGATACTTCCCCCATCTTATTCCTTTTGAATCATCCACATATCCCCCTACATCTCATATTTCATATCTCGGAATAAATGCTTATCCTTACCTTGGTGATTGTTGGGTTTGGTCATTGGTAACTTTGCAAGTTCCTCCGACACCGCCTCCAACCTTAGGATCTTTCCTCATCCCCACCGAACAACAACAAAAGTCAGTAATTTATTCTCAACAATATATATATATAAATAACTCATAGTTCATCTTTAACCATACAAAAGATTCATACATTTTCAATGTTTCCAAAACTACTTTCATTAGGAATTTCCAAACATCAAAAACATACATATTCATCTTCTATTTTACATTAGAACACATACTCATCTTCTATATCTACTATTTCACCCATTTTCCTCTTTAACCACACTTTCATTTTGGGGTTTTCATGAATCAACCCACAAACCATTTCCATTTTGCTGAATACTAACTCTAAACCAAGAATTTACAAGAGAGAAACTAAATAAAACGAACCACAACTCAAAAGGAAGAGTTTCCATGGTTTCTCACATTTTTTAGAAGAGATCCTATACACCCAAAACAAGTTTGAAAGTGAGAAGGAGAGATAGAATCAAGAGATTTACCTCTTCTCAAGCTTCTAGATGATTTCCACAAGTCTTTGCTCTCAAAATCACCTCCTTCTCTCTTTTCTCTCAAGTTCTAACCCTAAAAGTGTTTAAGAGTTTCTATTTTAAAGTGAAATCATCGGGTTCTCGCTCAAGTGAGCCTTTTCTCGCTCAAGCGAGAAAATCCCGCCCATTTTTAAAAACTCAGATCTGACGCTCTTGCTCAAGCGAGGGATTCTCACTCAAGTGAGGATCCTCTAGTGTCTACACCCCTCTCCCTCGCCCAGGCGAGCCAAATCTCGCTCAAGCGAGAATCCTTCAGTATATCCCAGTTTTCCACTCTTCGTTACAAATCTCTTGGTCTTATACAATAGTCTCATATCACTGCTCACAAGCAGTATATCATCGACATATAATACCAGGAATATAAATTTACTCCCACAGAACTTGTGGTACACACAATCTTCAACTTTATTTACCTCAAAATCATACGAGGTAATAACTTGATGAAACTTGTGATTCTACTGACGAGAGGCTTGTTTAAGGCCATAGATGGATTTCTTTAATTTGCACACCATAGATTTTGAGCAAATTGATTCAAAGTTTTCTAGTTGTAGCATATATATTATTTCTTTAATGTCACCATTAGGAACGTAGTCTTAATATCCATATAATGTAGCTCTAAATTAAAATGAGCTACTAGTGCCAATATTATTCTAAAGAATCCTTCGAAGATGCTAGAAGAAGGTTTATTTATAATCAATGCCTTTTTTCTGAGTGTAGCCTTTAGCAAATAGACGCGCTTTATATCTGTCAATATTACCTTTTGAATCCCTCTTGGTTTTAAATATCCATTTTCAACCAATAGGTTTCGCACCTTCAGGTAAATCGACAAGATCACAAACGTCATTATCATGCATAGACTTTATCTCATCCTTCATGGCATCAACCCACTTTTGAGAGTTAGAACCTTTCATGGCTTGACAGAGGTTCAATGGATCATTCTTTGTTAACCTGATGCCATCCTCATGTTCTTGAAGAAATACAATATAATCATCTGAAATTGCATTTCTCCTCTCTCTAGTGGATCTCATTAATGGCACTTCTACTTCTTGAGGTTGTTGAATTTGCTCCTAAGGTACTTCAGCGAGAACCTCATTGTTGTCTTGCTCTGGAATATTGTCAAGAACAATATTCTGAACATTTTGTTCTACTACCGAAGTTGTTCCTTGAATGGTAATAGGCACAAGAACTTGTTCACCATTAGTGACAGGTTCTTCCTCAAACACAACATTCCTTATGTTCTCTTCCTTCCCAAAATCAACTTCCTTAAGAAATCTCACATTTCCCGTCTCAAAGAAAAGTCTTGTTGTAGAATCATAAAATTTATAGCCTCGTGAACGTTCAACATAGCCAACAAAGTAATAGCTAACTGTTCTTGAGTCCAATTTTCTTTCATGTGGACTATAAGGTTGCGCCTTAGCTGGACAACCCCAAATGTGCAAGTGTTTTATGCTTGGCCTTTTACAAGTCCAAAGCTCATATGAGGTTTTGTTAACTACTTTACTTGGCACCCTATTAAGGATGTAAGTTGTGGTTTTTAAAGCTTCCCCCCAAAGAGACTCTGGTAATGAAGAATGACTAATCATACTCCTCACCATATCCTTAAGAGTTCAATTTTGTCGCTCAGCAACACCGTTCATGCTAGGTTTGCCTAGCATAGTGTATTGCAAAACAATTCCACATTCTCTGAGGAAAAGCGCAAATGGACCTGGAAGTTGTTCTCTTGATCCATCTTATCTACCATAATATTCACCACCACGGTCAGATTTGACAGCCTTAATTTTCTTTCCAAGTTGAATTTCAACTTCAGCTTTGAAACACTTGAAAACATCCAAGGATTGAGACTTCTCATGTATAAGATATAGGTAAATGTACCTAGAGTAATCGTCTATCAACATAATAAAATAATGTTGTCCATTGCATGAAGTCGTAGGGAAAAGACCACATATATTCGTATGTATCAGTTCTAAGACATATTTATCTCTTTCGACACCTAATTTCTTTTTGTTTGTTTTCCGTTTATACACTCAACACGGAATTCAAAGTCTGATAAATCTAAAGGGTCAAGAATTTCATCCGACACAAGTCTTTGTATTCTTTGTTTAGATATATGACCCAAACGCTTGTGCCATAAGGTGGCTGAATTCTCATTTAATTTTTGTTTTGTACCACACGAGTTTGTTTGCAATACTTCATTATTGGAACTAAAAACTTCAAGCATGTACAAATTATCAATTAAAGAACCATAACCAACAACATTCGAATTCTGATAGGGACTAACTTTATTACTTCCAAAAGAACAAGAAAAACCAAATTTGTCCAAATTGGAAACACTTATTAAATTCTATCTAAAAGACGGCACAATAAAAGTCTCAAATAAATCCAAGTGAAAACCAATTCTTAAATGTAATCTAAACATTCCAATAGCTTCTACTGCAACCTTTTTTGCCATCGACCACAAAGATGAATTTTTCATCATCACTTGGCTGTCGGCTCCACAAGCAACCCTGCATAGTGATACTTATGTGAGTAATAGCACCAGAATCCACCCACAAAGTATCATTGGGTACAAAAGCTAAATTAATTTCAGAGCAAACAAGATTAATAAATTTACCTTCTTAACATGCCAAGTGGCATATTTAGGACACTCTTTCTTCATGTGTCATTGCTTCTTACAGAAGTAGCAGGTAAATTCCTCATTACTCTTAAGTTTCTTTAGTTGAGAAGGCCCTTTCGCAACACCCTTATTGTTCTTTATTTTCTTATTCTGAGGAGTCATAGCCAAATGAGGACTTTTAGTCTTATCTCTCTGCAGTCTCTCTTCCTCTTGCACACAGTGAGATATAAGCTCATTTAGGGACCATTTGTCCTTTTGAGTGTTATAGCTCACTTTGAATTTCCCAAAGTGTGTAGGAAGCGAGATCAAAACCAACTGCATGAACAAGTCTTCACCAAGCTCTAACTTAAGTGACTTGAGTTTTGACGCGAGATTTGACATCTTCATAATGTACTCCCTTATGTTCCCTTTGCCATTATACTTCATGGAGATGAGTTTAGCCAAAAGGCTACCCATCTCCGCCTTTTCATTTTTGGCAAAGTACTGTTCTATTTCTTCAAGGAATTTCCTTGCATTTTGACTCTTAGAAATAAAGCCCCGAAACGCTTCTGAAATAGAGCGTTTCATGATCATTAGACACATTCGATTAGAGCGTTCCCATTTCTCAATTTTAACCTCATCGAGGTTTTCCGGAGTAGAAATAGGTTTCTCCAAACGAAGTGCCAGATCTAAATCCATGCAGCCAAGAATAATCTCTACGGCTTCCTTCCAGACCTAAAAGTTTGTCCCGTTCACTAATGGGATGTTGTTAATTTGAGCAGAAATATTTGCAACACTGGTAAAAGACACTAAATTCATAGAACAAAGAGTTAATAACATATTCACATACAACCAAACAAGTCATATAATATATATAAAACAAGACATGTTCACATAATAGACCAATCACAAGATACCTAGCACAACATCAATTTCTAGTCTTTGGACAGAGAAAATCAATTTGCAAGTGATACTCTCTGTGCAATGATCAAATATTAACAATTAGTTCTGTCAAACAATAGCCTTTATTTGGATCGACTATTATTCACATGAAAAATCTTTATAACTGTTACACATTTATCATCACATGTATGTTATTATTTGGCCAAATTGTGTCTTCCTTTGGGCTGAACACAATTCGCATCAATAATCTCATACCCATTTGTATAATTTTAATCAAATTCCACAATAGATGTTACTTTAGCAACATATTGCATCAATTGATTCCAAATAATTACTGGATAAAACAAAACACTATGGGTCCATTATAAAAATAAATATTGGAATTAAAACTTTCAAATTTGATATCTTTTATGATTAACAAATCTAATAACATAATATAACTCCAAATCAAATATGCTCATGCATATCTTAAAACATATACAGTATATATTTGATCAAATCATAATTATATATATAACATATATGCACATATTCATATTGCATAATATACCAATGTATAACATATATATATATATATATATATCGCTTCATATAAGAAGACCATATGCAGTGCACTGTGAATTTAGCATACAATGAACACATGTAACTTCAACAACAATGTTAGATAATCTTCAATTATTATATATAACTTGAGGCTAAACAAATTTGCAGCCGAAAAACACAACATCAAAAAATTAATTCATTTGGAATTTACAAATGGTATATATAACCAAATACTTACATATCCTTCCATAAATTCAAAATTATTGATATGCTAAACACAACATAACGGAACAAGGAGAGACATTAATTGATATGTTAAACATAGTGTAATGTTTGACAACAATAGTTTTAATTTCATATGATTTTGACAATTATAACTCAAATATTGAGTTGTTTCAAAAAAATTCCAATTTGTATAACATGATGGCGGAAACGTAAAATTCCCAAATCAAAATTAGGATTCATACAAAAATTGGAAAGTCACCCTTAATGGAGAATCATAAAATTCAGAACTTTAGCTCTAATACCACTTGTTAGGATTTAATGGAATTTCATTTTGATTGGTAAACTAACAATACTAGGATCTTGAATGTCATGATTCTCACACAAAATATAAAACAGAGATTTCAATCAATGTCATACCTGAATCCATGTTCTCAGATTCGTTCCTTTGTATGCCTTCGTAGAGAGGTTTTGGTATGATTGTCTTCCTAAACCAAATCCTTGATTCCTCCCTGGACCTTCGTTTTCTCTCTGATGGGGAGAGATGAAAACTATGTTTTATTTGGTGTATTGGGGACCATAACCTTCATGATGTGTCACTTATTTTATAACCCCGAAAATAAATAGCCGATATAATTGTATAAATATATGATACACACCTTAATTAGAAATTATGAATTTCTAACCACTAAAATCTAAAACAACGTCATATTGGGAGTAATAATTTATTTTAAAAAAATGTAACCACATTGTTTTGGGAGTGATATTTTTTTTAAAACTAAAACCCTTTTTAAAAAAAATTAACCCGTGTTCAGGCCTCATTATCATCCTACATGACTTATGATATTCTTCTTTTGTTATCAATCCATAAAAAACAAGAAGAAGAACATTTTTGTTGTTGTTCCCTTAAGGTATGTCGTGTCGAAAATACTTAGCATTTTACCAACATTTGTTTTCTTCCCATGATGATTAGTTAGCAACATTTCTCTCATGCATTTATGTTGCATGTGTTTATTTTCATTTTGCTCTTAGTGTGCATACATGGATTTTGTTTTTGATGTTGTTAGTGGTCTCAAACATTTATGATTGTTTAATACTTTTCTTGTCAATTTTTGCTTTTTTGTCTGGTTCTTCTGTTTTTTACTTTGCAAATATTGTAAGTGTATCAGATAGTTTGTTGAGAATCAGTTTTGTTAGTTTTCTGTTTTTCCATATTAAGCCTTACTTCTTTTGATGTATAAATATCATCATTGTATTCCTTTTTCATAATCAATAATAATAATTAGAAGTGTTATTCAAGTAACAAAGCTTTGATTCTCATTCTTTAATTTTTTCTCCTTCTTTCTTCTTCAAGCTTTTCTTTCTTATCTTTCTTGGGTTCTAGAAACATTGTCATGGCGGCTACCATTTCTAATATGGTATCAGATCATTAATTATGCCTTTAATGGCTTCCGCTTATGCTTCTATTCCACCATTTTTATAATATGGTATCAGAGCATTAATTATGCTACTATCACAAAGAAAAGGAGAAGAAGAAATGCTTGCCTGTGGAACTCTTGGACGTCACTGTCGCGCCCCGATTTTCGGCTACGCGACCTCTTTCGGAGTCGCCACCATGTTTTTTTTGCGGTTAAAACATGGAAAACTCAATTTGAGCCCAAAAATGGATAATTTGGTCTTTGAACAGAGATTCTAAGATCGGGAGTCGATTACGGATCGGGGAAGGTATTAACAACATGTTCGCCCGTATTAAAACGATACCCTCGCTAATAACATGGACTTTTATACCCTTAAAATTATTTATTAAAATTCAGTGATAAAAACAAAATGTTTTATTTTTTATTGTTGTGCCTGACAAGAGTTCAGCTTGCTCCTACGTATCCCTAGGTGTAATAGGGAAATCAAGGCTACGTAGTTCTGGTTCGAAATTTAATTGGAGTTTGGTTTAGTTGATTTGAAATGTCGATAGAATTTTATTAACTTTGAGAAAAGATGAAGCAGCAGAAGCTAATGTCTGCACCGCATCAAATCTCGAAGAGATTTTAAAATACTTGAAATATAATTAAAATTTATTCGTCTTTAAGAGAGATGAAGTAGCAGAAACTAATGTCCGCACCGCATTAAATCTTAAAGAGATTTTGAAATAATTTAGAATATCATTGAAATTTGTTCATCTTTAAGATAGATGAAGCAGCAGAAACTAATGTCCGCACCGCATCAAATCTTAAAGAGATTTTGAAATAGTTTAAAAATAATTGAAATAGTTGAAATATAATTGAAATTTATTCATCTTTAAGATAGATGAAGTAGCAGAAACTAATGTCCGCACCGCATCGACCTTAAAGAGATTTTGAAATAGTTAAAACATAATTGTTGGGAACTAAGCCATTTTATTTGATTTATAATTAATAAATATAGTTGACAATGAGGAACGTATAATTGCTACTCAATATAATATAAATAAATAAACAAAAAAAAACATAAGTGGACTACATTAAACAATTATGGTAAAAAGTGATGGTAAACAAATACATTAACTTATAAAAGTATTAAAAGAGTACAACGGAAATTGGTAAATATTCCTTATGAGGTTGTTTATTATACTTTTTATAAAAATCAAATGAGAGAAAAAGAAAACATTATTCGAAGTTCGTAGTTATGTAGATATTGTGAGTAACAAACCTGTGGAAGGACCTTCTTTCCTTTGCAATGATTTAGAAATACATTCTCGGTTGGTTTATGTGTATCCATTCTTTGAGTTCTGATTGATTTGCTTCTAATTTCCCTCTGATTTAAGTGTAATGTATTCAGATATTTTTATGCGTTGAACACTCTTGTTGGGATTGTTTGTGAGAATGTATATGTGGTAGAGTGAAATTATCTAATAGTTATGTGTGAGCATATGGATGTAGAGCGTATTGCTGGTGGCCAAAGTCTCTCTATGTTGTATGGGGTATATATGTGATTTGTGGTAGATGTTTAATGGGGATGTGGTCTATGTATATGTGATATCTAGGTATTGTATATCTGTATAGCTATTTTTTATGTGTATCTCTCCTTCTTGAAACCACTAACCTCCTTTTATAATGGTTGAAGTTCCTCATACCCTCTTGTATTTCTAATCAGTATCCCCTCATTCATTTCCCTTCTTATTATTCATTTTTTACATTGATATGTACTTCTATCCTTTTTTGAATTGCCAAACATGATTTTAATGCCCTTTATTTCCTTAATTGTCTCTCTGAATCTGTAGTTACTTTATTAAGACCACTATTTGATGTCCTGCTTATAATTGTTGATTATCACTTTAATGGTAACCATTATTGCTGCCTAATTATGATTGATTTACCAAGATCTTTAATCTGTATATATTTGGTGTCATTATGTTGATTGGTGAGTGATGATTCATTGCATTAAATGTATTTATTTAGTGCTATTTTTTGGAATCCTATTTGATTGCTTTAATTATTTTGTTTCTTATTTGATTTCTTTTCCTTTTCGGGAATTGAGTGTGGAGGTGTATAATTTGGGAGGATATTCCCATTAGTTCTTTCCCCCTTTTCTCTGGGAAATAGGATCTTGAATTATTTGCACTTTGGCTATGATTCCAATTTGATTTCTTGATTATGTGACATGATTATTCATTTATTCATAAAACAGTTTCTTTTCTTCAAATATCACCATCGATATAAGCATTGATTATGGGATTATTTGTAGCTAATAATAGCATCATGAAAGATATATATGAGTGATAGAAGAAACACGATTGTTGTAGGAAAACTATGTAATCAACTTAAGTTAACTTATATACCAAACGCTTAAATCAATGAAATTATGCATAATTTTTGTTTTGGTTTTTTTGTGTGGAAAAAGTAAATGACTGGACAAAATTGGGTGTTCACAGTCACATATGCAAATCTTCCAGCCATAATCAAGACAAGCATGGGGAGAATAAGCATGGGATAACCCAAGGTGGTATATATTTAGCCACCAAACACAAAGGAACACAAGTTTTAGGGCAAGGTTATGATCTTTTGCATTCCTCAAGTGGCCATGCGCAAAGTCAACTTGCTGGAAAATATGGCTTTGGGGTGCAATGGATGAAAGCACAAGAAACAGCATCATGCATTTGGACAAAATAAAGGTACTAGAAGTTTTTACAACATTTGTTTTGTTTGAAGAGAAGACTGAATGAACATCCACGAACTCACCAACTTGCTCCATTTCAATCCTACTCTACTTCATACTCTTTTCTCACACACACAACATCATCATAGTGTGTGTTTTTCACAACTATGAAGCTTCAACAATATACAACCATGAGATTTCATGGAAATATAGTCAAGTTTTCCGACCAAGAACATAACCAAGTGATTGGAATTCAATCACATTAGGATCGAGATTCCGATCCATCACATTGTTATTCAACAATGTACAACCATGAGATTTCATGGAAATATGGTCAAGTTTTATGACCAATAACATAACCAAGTGATTGAGAATTCAATCACATTAGGATCGATATTCCGATCCATCACATTGTTATGACTTCAAATCAAGATTTCAAGCTGGAGAGTCATTAACATTTGCCTTCCAGCTTGAGGGAGGCTATTGCAAGTGTATCAGATAGTTTGTTGAGAATCAGTTTTGTTAGTTTTCTGTTTTTTCCATATTAAGCCTTACTTATTTTGATGTATAAATATCATCATTGTATTCCTTTTTCATAATCAATAATAATAATGAGAAGTGTTATTCAAGTAACAAAGCTTTGATTCTCATTCTTTCTCCTTCTTTCTTATTCAAGCTTTTCTTTCTTATCTTTCTTGGGTTCTAGAAGCATTGTCATGGCTGCTACCTTTTCTAATAGCAAACAAAACATTAAATACCATTCCTTCCATGCATGTAAATATATTGTTCTTATCTATAACCATGGTGGTCGTTGTACAAGAGACAATGAGGACAATTTTCAGTACAAGCATGAATGGATAGAAAGGTTGCCACCAGTGGATATGGACTTTATCAACAACAGAGACATGAAGACATTGTTCATTCAATATGGGTATCATGAGTTCAAAGCTATGTAATGTCTAAACCCGAAAGATTGTGATTTGGAAAGTGGGTTGATGTCAATGACATGGTGGTTGCACTCATTGAATCTAAGAAAGTGAATGAGTTTGGTGATTACGAAATGCATATTTATTTTGAACATCCAGTATTGAATGTTGAAGACATTGAATTTGTAAGTGATCCCTCATATGTTGAGGATTCCAATGTCAAAGCTCCTCCAATTATTGAAAATGACAATGATGTTGACATAGTGCTTATGGACATCTGCATCTTGAGATTGGAATGGCATTTTCCAAGCTCACATTATTTTAGAACGTTGTCAAGGAAAATGAGTGCAAATAAAGATTGTGATTGGCTAGCAAGCTACTCTTGGAACACCAATTTGAATACATAACAAATGAAAACAAATAATCCTGAACATAATTGTCCTTGGACATTCCAAAACAAGTCTGCAAGTAGGGATTGGGTTGCAAAAAAGCTGGAAGCAAGATTGGTAACCCAACTTGATTTAAAAAGGAAACAAGCTATGAGCTTGATGAAGGAGAATTATATGTTGAATTTGGAAAATAAAAAAGTGAGAAAGGCCTTGAAGCTTGCTAGGGATGCTATTTAAGGGTCTGACAAAAAAATAGTATGGTCAATTGTGGGATTACCTTGAAGAAGTCCACGATACAAAAAATGGATCAACTACTGCAATGGAGGTGATCCCTATTCCTGATTCACCCATTTTTTTTAACAGACTTTTTATATGTCTCAATGTTTGCAAAGAAGGATTCAAGAATGATTGTAGACCAATGATAAGATTAGATGGTTGTTGTTTGAAAGGTTATTATGGAGGACAACTCGTGTCTTCTGTTGGACATGATGCTAACAACCAGTTTTATGTGATATCCTATGTTGTGGTGGATTCAAAGACCAAAGACAACTGAAAATGATATTTACCTCTACTTAAACAGTCTTTGGGATCACTAGACATATATGGTTGGATCTTTATTTCAGACCAACAGAAATGGTTGGAGTTTGCCATTGTTGAGGTTATGCCACGTGCACATCACAGAAATTGTGTGCTGCACATTGGAAAAACTTCATCAAATGTTTTAAGGACAAGGAATAAGAGGTGTTGTGTGGGAACTAGCCAAGTGCAGCACCGTTGGTGAAGATTTGGTATGACAAAGTTGAAGGGGAAGCATTTAATGGTATGGACCTATCTCAACAATCTTGACCTAACTCAGTTGAAGGAGAAGCATTTTTTGAATATCGAGATAAGCCAATTATAACCATGTCGGAGGAGTTGAGGTGTTATACAATGAGGAGAATGTGACAACACAAAGTAGCAATGAAGAATTGGAAGGGGAAGTTTTTGCATGTCCAACATAATAGGTGGAGAAAATAAAACTTGACAGTTTTAGGTGGACACCTACATGGACTGGAAATATAGATAGACAGACATATGTGATTAAGCATAGGTCACTGAAGTTGGGGGTCAATTTGACAAACCAGACATGAACATGTCAAAAATGACAACTCACTCGCTACCTTGTGAACATGCAATTGCAAGAATTGCATTCAACAATAATTGTCCTAAAGACTATGTACATTACAGGCTGACATTAAATGTTTTCAATGTGACTTACTCATATGCCATTAACCCAATAAACAGTTAGGAGTTATGGGTTAGTGAAAATAGAATCCAAGACTAGATCCACCAAAGCTTAAGAAGCCAATTGGCAGACCAAAGAAGCAGAGGATAAGATATGTGAAATCGGAAGTTGCACCTACTTCTTCACAAAAAATGCAAAGGTCATGGAAGTCAACTTGCCAAAATACAATCGGCAAGGGCATTATGCGAAAACTTATAAAGGTCAAGGAACAACAAGCAAGAAGCTTAAGAAGAATGTACCATAGTTAGAATATTTGTAGGGTGACTTACTTCAGACACAAGTAATTTACATAACCCCTTATATATCTAAATTATTTTGTAGTCTTTATTTGATAAATGACACTTTACATGCATGTTATTTGTAGGGAAGTCAAGTTGAGTCGTCTAGAACAAAAACTGCTAGACAACCCACAACTATTAGATACCATATTTTGTTGGTAATTATCATAGTTGGGGACTTAATTGGATATAATATAATATTTAGGGACTAATATGATTTGTTATATTTCTTTCAGTTTGAAGGTGATATTCCAGAAACACCTGCCATACCAGAAGAAGCACCTACCAATCTAGAACGAGCGGTCATACCAGAAACAGTTGCAATCCGAAGAAGAAAATCTTCAAGATTCATGTCATCAAGAACCACAAAGAAGAATGCAAAGAATAAGTAGTCTTGCTCAATTGATGTTTTTTAGTTTGATGTACTCTTCTATTATATTGAACTCATTTTGTTTTCATGGAAAAGTTGTAATTCATCAATGATCCTTCATGGTTATTTTGTTTAACTCTTTTATTTTGGTCAACATTTGTGATGGATACAATTTGTTTATTTTTAATGGAAAATCTGACATTATGCTCTCAATCGTTGATTATGTGAGTTCATCCATGAAAATAGATTTATAGAATTTATATCTTTCATATAATAAGAATGGTTATGGATTACCTCTTTCCATGGCGATATGATCATCCACTATGTGTTGTGTGTTGTTCTTGTCAATAGAGAAACTCTTCTATCTCTTTCCCTTCCTTTCTATGCTATTCCTTTAGTGATGGCTGATAGAGACAATCTTTATGGGTAGAGATAGGGATAGTGTTTCAAGTCCTTTTCAGATTAGTATAGTGTTTCCATCAAGCACTATATATAGACTCTTTCTCAAGAGTCTTACCACTTCATTGACAACTCTCCATTCAAAAGTTATATCAAATGATATGTCCCTTCATGTCATAAGAGACATTGTTACAGTTTATTGATTATACATTATGCTGCAATAATGTATATACATTATGCTGCAATAATGTATATACATTATGCCAAACATAGCAGAAATAATATGAATTGGTCAAAACCAACTTCATTTCATTCGTAACTTAAATCATCTTCAACAAAGAACGGAAATACTTATTTACATGTAAATAGAAATATATATAAATAACAACAAATACAACAAAGAACAACACAACTACAAGCACTACTTTTCTGGACCGTTTGAAACATTCTTTCATCATAACTTTAATTTCCTTGACATTAGCTTACAACTAATCCATTTGTATTACATTGTCCACCACAAATTCTTCCTTTAGCCTTTGTTTGGTAGAAGAGAGTTAGGGAAGAGAGAAATGTGAAAGTGTGCATGTCAAGAGAAACACTTTGGAAAGCTCTCTTTATGTGTCATGGTTTTGATGAGGATAACTTGTGCTAATAAGAGCTTGAAGATCATCAACAAATCAACGTGCTTAAGTCTTCTGATTGGTACTTAGCTTAGACTAGATTAGTTTAGGTTGAACAAGTGGTATCAGAGCTAGTGCGAAGTGCTAGCTCAACCGCGTATTCGTGATCCTTAGGGAAAAAGGAATGGGTTCGTCAAACCCATTTGGTGGTGATGGTTCATCCATTAATCGACCACCTATATTCAGTGGTGAAGGGTATGCCTACTGGAAAGTCCGCATGCAAATTTTTATTGAAGCCATAGACTCGGATATTTGGGAATCCGTAGTCAACGGCCCTTTCGTTCCACAGTATCTTGTGGACGATGAACTTAAAGACAAGCCTAAAAGTCTATGGACCGATGATGAGCACAAAAAGGTCCAGCATAACCTACGTGCCAAAAATATCATCACATCGGCCCTATCCTATGATGAGTTCTTTAAAGTCTCGCAGTGCCGAAATGCAAAAGAAATGTGGGACACTTTACAAGTGACTCACGAAGGCACTAGCGAAGTCAAGCGCGCTAGATTAAATGCGCTGACCCACGAATATGAGTTATTTCGCATGTTACCTAGTGAATCAATCTGTGATATGCAAAAGCGATGTACTCATATTGTTAATCATTTAGTTGCTCTAGATAAATCATTTGCCAGAGGTGAACTAACTAATAAAGTTTTGCGTTGTCTTGACAGGAAATGGCAACCAAAGGTAACTGCAATTGTTGAATCCAAAGACTTGGATTCTATGCCTCTAGCTACATTATTTGGAAAGCTTCGAGAGCACGAAATGGAATTGGGGCGCTTGACTATGCACGAAGATTCAGACCGGAAGAAGAAAAACATCACATTGAAGGCCACGACCTCCAAATCAAAAGAAGAAAAAGATGATGATGAATCTGACTCCGATCTAGATGATGAAACTATGAATCTCCTTGTTCGAAAATTTAGTAAATTCATCAAAAGAAAAGGCGGATTCAAAAAGTTTCAAAAGAAAGAAGCAAAAGAGTCAACCAACAAAGGCAAGAACAACAAAGATCGCTTCACTTGCCATGAGTGTGGAAAAGTCGGACATATGAGATTTCAATGTCCTACCTATCTGAAAAAGGTTGATTCAGAGAAGAGCACTCCCAGGGAATTCAAATCCAAGAAAGCTTATATTGTATGGGATGTACCTGAGGAGGAAACAACATCAAGCACTTCTAGTGAGGAGGAGTCAGCGAAGCTGTGTCTGATGGTCAGATCTGACAACGATGGCAACTCAAACTCACACGAGGATAATAATGAGGTATATTCTGACACCTTATCCACTTCGGATGACTTACCCTCTTATGATGTTTTATATAATGCTTATGTTGAGTTACATGAGGAACTAAAGAAATTAGCAAGAATAAACATTGATAAGAAAAGGGAAATCCTTAGAAATGAAAAGAAATTAAGCCAATTACAAAAAGAATTAGATGAATTAAAATTAGAAAATGAAACTTTAGATCTCATCTATTCTTGTAACACATGTAACTGCTCTGCTAATAATTTATGTCAAAAGCCTGTATGTGAGACTTGCGAGATTTTGCAAGAAGACAATCTTAAACTAAAAGAAAAACCCGAACGTCTCGCAAACAGTAAATAGCAATTAGACACTCTGCTCAGTCAAACAAGAAACGTTGGTGATCATACTGGTCTAGGTTATACTCGCTCTGCTAAGAACAAGAGACCATATAGAAAACCTGTAGCTCATACTAAGAATAAAAATCATAAGCATTCACCTACATGTTTTTATTGTAATACGTATGGTCATACTTCTTACTCTTGTTACATTAGAAAATATGGTATACCTAGAGTTTATGTATGGATAAAGAAGGGAGATAATTCCCTAATCACTAACAGAAAAGGACCCAACATAATTTGGGTACTTGAGAAAAGCAAGTGATCTGTTTTGCAGGTATGTCTTCGAACACAAGGACAAAAATGGTATTTAGACAGTGGATGTTCGAGACATATGACAGGTGACAGATCAAATTTCCTGGATCTATCACTTAAAGGAAAAGGATATGTCACGTACGGAGACAAAAACAAGGGAAAGATACTTGGCACTGGAACAGTTGGTAACTCATCTCATACTCAAATTGAAAATGTTCTGTATGTTGAAGGACTAGAACATAATCTTCTGAGTATAAGCCAACTCTGTGACAAAGGTAATCGTGTATCTTTCGATTCTGACTGTTGCATCATTCGTGACATTTTATCTAATAATGTTAAATTTGTTGGTCATCGTATAAATAATATTTACATGGTTAACTTGGATGATGTCACCACATTATTTTCAAAATGTTTTATTTCTAAAGAAGATGACATCTGGCTCTGGCACAGACGCGTTGCACACATCCATATAAAACATCTAGATAAATTGTCATCAAACGAACTAGTTGAGGGGCTACCAAAACTAAATTTTAAAACTGAAGAGATTTGTGACACTTGTCAAAAGTGTAAACAAACCAAAAACTCTTTCAAAAACAAAAATGTGATATCTACTTCAAGACCTTTGGAGTTACTCCATATGGACTTGTTTGGACCATCACAAATCATGAGTTTTGGTGGTAGCTACTATGCTCTAGTTATTGTTGATGATTTCTCTCGATTTACATGGACATTATTTTTATCTTCTAAAAGCGACACCTTCAAGTCTTTTAAAAATCTTGCCAAGCAAATTCAAAACCAACTCAACCTGAAAATAGTATATATACGAAGTGATCACGGGGGAGAATTTGAGAACTTTCAGTTCGACAAATTCTGTGATAAGCATGGCATCATGCATCAGTTCTCTGCTCCTCGCACTCCACAACAAAATGGAGTTGTTGAGAGGAAAAATCGTGTGCTAGAAGAATTAGCGAGAACCATGCTCAATGAAAGTAATACCCCCAAATATTTCTGGGCAGATGCAGTTCTTACTGCGTGTTATGTTATAAATCGAGTACTTTTAAGGCCTAATTTGAATAAAACTCCTTATGAACTATTAAAAGGCCGTAAACCAAACATATCTCATCTTCACGCTTTCGGTTGCAAATGTTTTATATTAAATAATGGAAAGCGGGCTTTAGGAAAATTTGATTCAAAATCCGACAAGGGAATATTTTTGGGATACTCGATTCATAGCAAAGCGTTCAGAATTTTTAATAAATATTCAATGCAAGTTGAAGAGTTTATCCATGTACAATTTGATGAATCTTCTCCAAAAGAGAAGAGAAAGGTCGTATCTGATGATGTTGCAGGTGCTTTGGAAGAAGCATACTCAAAGAACATGGATAATGAAGAAGCAACCAATGAAGAATGTCAAAAAAAATCTCAAGAGCATTCAGATATGCCAGTTGTGTGGAAAACCAAGAAAGCTCACCCGATCGACAAAGTAATAGGTGACATATCTACGGGAGTGGTAACCCGTAGTTCCTTACGAAACTTTTGTAACTTTATAGCTTTTGTATCTCAAATTGAGCCTAAGACCATTGATGAGGCCATTGAGGATCTGCACTGGGGTATAGCTATGCAAGAAGAGCTAAACCAGTTCGAACGTAATAATGTTTGGGACTTGGTCCCTAAACCTAAAGATCATCCTGTAATTGGTACTCGATGGGTCTTTAGAAATAAGCTTGATGAATCAGGCTTAATCATTCGAAATAAGGCACGCTTGGTGGCCAAAGGCTACAACCAGGAGGAAGGTATCGATTATGACAAAACCTAGGCCCCTATAGCCAGATTAGAGGCCATCAGGATTCTACTTTCCTTTGCATCGATTATGAACTTCAAACTATTTCAAATGGACGTAAAAAGCGCCTTCCTGAATGGCTATATTCAAGAAGAAGTTTATGTTAACCAACCGCCTGGTTTTGAAAACTTTAAATATCCGAACCATGTTTATAAACTTAAAAAGGCACTCTATGGTCTCAAACAAGCTCCTAGAGCTTGGTATGATAGACTTAGTACCTTTCTTTTAGAAAAAGGGTTCGAAAGAGGCTTGGTTGACACAACGCTTTTTATTCGTAAATCAGAAAACTCTGTATTACTTGTACAAATCTATGTGGATGACATAATTTTTGGATCTACTAATGATATTTTGTGTAAATATTTTTCTGAGATGATGCAGGGGGAGTTCGAAATGTCTATGATGGGAGAACTCACATTCTTTCTAGGACTTCAGATAAAGCAACTAGAAAGTGGGATTTTCATCCATCAGGCAAAATATTGCAAAGAGCTGCTCAAGAAATTTGAGATGAACAATTGTAAGGAAGCTTCCACTCCTATGGCATCTGTTTGCTACCTAGATAAGGACGAAAAAGGAAAAGCAATAGAGGTAACAAAGTATCGATGAATTATTGGGTCTTTACTTTACTTAACTGCAAGTCGACCTGATATCATGTTTAGCGTATGCATGTGTGCGAGATTTCAATCATCACCTAGAGAATCACATCTTAAAACTGTTAAAAGAATCATGAGATACTTAAAAGGAATAACTAACATGGGATTATGGTATCCTCGGGATGTCTCGCTATCCTTGGTAGGTTATTCCGATTCCGATTTCGCCGGATGTAAATTGGATCGGAAAAGCACTAGTGGTACCTGTCACTTGTTGGGCAGTTCATTAGTAGCATGGCACAGCAAAAAGCAAGCCTGTGTTGCTTTGTCCACCGCCGAAGCGGAATACATTGCCGCTGGTGTGTGTTGCGCTCAAATCCTTTGGATGAAGCAGCAACTCAAGGACTATGGTCTTAAACTTGAAAAGATCCCTATTAAATGCGATAATACAAGTGCCATAAACCTTTCCAAGAATCCCATTTTGCATTCTAGAACTAAGCATATAGAAATTAGACATCATTTTCTGCGTGATCATGTACAAAAAGGTGACTGCGTTCTTGAATTTGTTGAAACTTCTAAACAATTAGCCGATATTTTCACCAAGCCCCTTCCCAGGGATACTTTCTTTGTTCTAAGGATAGAACTTGGAATTCTTGATGAACAATATCTCGATTGAAATTGTTTAGTTGTTTACATTATCGTCTAGCCTCTATATGTCTATGTATCTTTAGCTTAAATGATATATGTTTCAATGCAAAAATATGTCTCTTGTTTAATTCTTTATGTGATTCTGAATGTCTCGATAAATTTGTCACAATGCATGCAAAAGCCTTAAAAAGTTGAAACCATTCTACTGCCTGAAAATCCATTTTTCACTATGTGTAATCGATTACACTTGCTTTTAATCGATTACCTGGGCATCAGTTCCTTGAAAATTCGAAATTTTACACTGGTTTAATCGATTAAACCTGCCCGTTAATCGATTAAAACCAGCTTTTTAAAGGCAGACAGTAACTCGGTTTTACACTTTCTTTGGCATTTTCACATTTTCTCTTTTGTGTGCCTTTTTCATGTTCTTAATTGACATTTCCTGGTTTATATGGCTGCTAAACATTGTTACTCTTTATGCTACTTTTTATAATTATGTCGAATAGCCTACTCTGTTTCCGTGTATGGTTCTTGATCGTATGAGATTTTCTACTTTGATATGGTAAATCTTGTATGCCGTTCACTTTACCTGCTTGGCTATTTCTGTTGTATAAACTAGCGCATTTGTTTAATTTTCTTTAAAAATAAGACAGGTTAATTGTTAAATCCCAAATTAACTCATTGACTTTGTTTTATGCATTACTCATATCTCTGCCTCATTTTTTACCTGAGTTATCTTTTTGATAATGTCAAAAGGGGGAGAAAGGTTGTTTTGTTGTTTTCTGATTGTGCAGGTTGATCGTAATAACAGCTTCCGAAATTTGCGCATCATATCAACCACACCAACACAATCTTCAAGCTATTTCATCACAGTTGATATATTTGATATGGAGTTTGTCATCATCAAAGAGGGGGAGATTGAAAGTGTGCATGTCAAGAGGAACACTTTGGAAACCTCTCTTTATGTGTCATGGTTTTGATGAGGACAACTTGTGCTAATAAGAGCTTGAAGATCATCAACAAATCAACGTGCTTAAGTCTTCTGATTGGTACTTAGCTTAGACTAGATTAGTTTAGGTTGAGTCTAAGGCTTAAGTCACCTAATACATATCTCATTTGTATAAATCTTTTAAATCTTTTTTATCTTGAGATATGTCATTCATAATATGTTCATGCATTATATAAATACATGTACATGTGCATTCTAGGCATAAACTAAGTGTTATACATGTATGAATTAAAAGTGCATAACATATTTGAGCTTTTACACATGAAAAAAATGATGTTAAGTTAATCGATTAATCTAACTGTTTGCACAGTGTAATCGATTACAACAAAGGTTAATCAATTAATCTAACAATTTTGTACAGTTTAATCGATTAAAGCTGTCGTTAATCGATTAACTGGGTTATAAAATCAATTCTTTATAAACTGCGTTTTTCAGAATTGATCTCATAAGTTGCATGTTAAATTTTTAGAGAGTTAAAGCATTTTTTTCGTGTTAATTGTTGCATCTAGTTGTAAATGCATTTGTGAGTTTAGAAAAGAGAGAATTCTATGCTTTAGGATTGAGTGCATTACATGATACATTTCTCATCTTTTCATATCACATGTTCTTGCATTTTATTGATCATTCTTGATTAGATGTTTACATAATATGCATTTTGTTTTTCAAACTAATACATTTTCATACTGCATGAGTTTGTATTAGGTGATTAGAGTAAAGTCTTATCTTGTTAGATATAAGTCTTGTTATAGCTTAAGTTTACTCTATTTTGTTATGATTGAAAAAGTGTTGTAATTTTGGGAATCTCAAGGTGTCGTATCGCCAAGAGATTGAGGGTATCTTCACTGAGTGTTAGACTTAAGGATAAGTAAAGAACAGAGGTTCTTGGCTGGGGCTACGCTGAAAGAAAGGTTTTCTTTGTCGGTAGGAAGGGAGTCAAACCATAGAATAGGATCTTTATTATCTTGTAAGTGTCTAAGTGTTGTAATTGGATAGTGTGTATGTAATAAACATTGATTCAATTATAGTGAATAAAAATCTCCCAAATCAGCCGGGAGGCCTGGATGTAGTTTGCGGTGGACAAGCAAACGAACCAGGATAAAATTCGTGTTGCAGGATTTTTTCTATCCATTTCTCTCTTTATTGCATTTGATCGTTAGTTTGTATAGTAGATTTAATTGATAATCTGTTTCTGTTCTATACTGATTACACTCTGATAATTCTGTAAGCTCTGTATACTCGTTTCGTTATCAATTAATTGTCGCGCAAGAAATTGTATCTACATTAGCTTACTATCACGGTTTAATCGATTAAGTGTAGTGTGTTAATCGATTACATTAGTTCTGTTAATTGATTAAGTGGACTGTGTTGAATGTGTTAATCGATTACCCTGTTTCGTTAATCGATTAATTAAGGTGTATTTCAGCATTAAGTGTTGTTTTTTGAAAAGCGGATATTCTAACCGCTACACCTATTCAACCCCCCCCCCCCCCCCCCCCTTCTAGGTGTATTGTAACCACTGATACTTAACAAAATGAAGGAGAGATAAGTTAAAGAGAAAATAGATTTTTCTCTCCTTTGGTTAAGAGGAGAAAAAGAAGGGAGAGAGTAAAAAGTAAGTGGGTCCCACATAAATTCTTTCTCTCCATTTGTGAGAAGAAAGTGAGAGGAGAAGGAAGAGAGAGAATAAATCATACATTTCTCATGTTTTTCTTTCTTCTTTCTCTCCTACCAAACAATACAAAAATTCCCTCTATTTCTCACTTCTTTCTTTCTTCACATTATCTTTCTCACATCTTTCTCTCTACCCATTTTCTTCCGTTAAACCAAACAAAGCCTTAGTGCTTCAATTCTTTCTCAGTCTTTCACCCGCATATAAAAATTGGAACAATATTTATTTCCTCCTACAAAACAATAAAAATGTCTCAAAAGGATATGGAAACAAGGAGAAGACGGAGAAAAGTGGAAAAACCATAACCTTGAAATAAGGATAGTCATAAAAGTGGAAAAACCAAGCATGCTAGTGCATTTTTCCATGGCGATGAGGGAAATTCGACCGAGTCATACATAGTCCATGCCGAATCCTGGTCGTACATGGCCCGGTGCAGGCTGGTCCTCCGAAAAAATGTGGGCATCTCGTAGTGAGCTTATCTGACACCATGACACATTTGGCGTGCAGCAAGTTCTTGGTTTGTTCCTCAAGGTCCAACTCAAAATTCTTGATGCCTTCGTCCCTATGGTCGAGGTGCCGGTCTAGCATCACAGTGGGTAGTTGCGGTCATCCCTCGGACGTGTTGAGGCTTCTAGTGTGACCCGTTCCGCACGGAAGGTTGTGGCGCTAGGTGAAGCCTTTACGGGCATATCCATAGCACGAAGGGGCAAGTTCCCAATCATCCGGAAGTGCACTATGGGCGGTTGATCATGGTTGATGCCAAGGTGGGCCGTGTTTGACGCAATCAACAACGTCTCTCCTATCGCTTTGTCCCTCGGAAAAGTGTGCTCTATTGAGGTGCCGGCCTGGCCTCACAGTGCTGAGATGGGTAGCTGTTGGTATCCCTCGGACGTGCCGAGGCTTCTAGTATGACCCGTTCTGTGTAACACCCCAAATATTTAAGCCTTTAAAATTATAGTATCAGTCTTGAGACCCTCGCTTGAGCGAGAGATTCTCGCTTGAACGAGAGAGACTCACCTAGGAGGGTGAAAATACTGGACAACACTGGGAGATTCTCGCTTGAGCGAGAGATTCTCGCCTGAGCGAGAGAGGCTCACCTAGGATGGTGAAATCCTGGAGTATACTGGAAGATTCTCGCCTGAGCGACAATTGTCTCGCCTGAGCGAGAGTTGTCTCGCCTGGGCGAGAAATATCATTTTGGGGCTGTAGGCACTGTGAGATTCTCGCTTGAGCGAGAATCCCTCACTTGAGCGAGAGAGTCAGATTTGAGTTTTTAAAATGGGCGGGATTTTCTCGCTTGAGCGAGAACCCGACGAGACAGCATTTAATGAGAAACCCCAAACACATTTTTGGGTTAAGAATTGAAGAGAGGTGAGAGAAGAAAGCTTTTCCAAGGGCAAGGAGCTTTGATACTCATCCAAGAGCTTGAGAAGAGGTAAAAACTCATGACTCTAACACTCTCCTTCTCTTTAAAAATTCATTTTGGGTATGTTGGATCTCTTCTCAAAATGGGGGAAACCATGGAAACTCATCCTTTTGAGTTGTGGTTCATTTTATGTGGTTTTTCTCTCGTAAACTCTTGGCTTATAGTTAGTATTTCGAAAATGGAAAGAGTTGGAGGGTTGATTCATCAAAACCCCAAAAACCTAAAATGAAAAATGTGGTAAAAGGGGAAAATGAGTAAAACGTTGGAGGTAGAATATGAGTATGTATGTTTTAATGTTTAGAAACTTGTAATGAAAATGGTTTCCGGGAAACATTGAAACTAAGTGAATATTCTGTGTATTTATGAATGTTATATGAATCATAGGGATATTATTGTGGATAGATTACTGACTTTTATTGTATTGTTGGGATGATGAAAGATCCTAAGGTTGGAGACGGTTCGGAAGGAACTAGTAAAATTAACAAGAACCCCACCCGACATTCACCAAGGTAAGGGATAAGTATATTCATTTTATTTAAGATGACGTAACTATGTTATGCTTACAAAATGATGTGGTTGTGATATACTGCTAAATGGATCACCTTTGTGGTGTAAGAGTTACCCGTAGTGGTAATGGATCACCTTTGTGGTGTAAGAGTTACCCGTAGTGGTAATGGATCACCTTTGTGGTGTAAGTGTTACCCGTAGTGGTAATGGATCACCTTTGCGGTGTAAGGGTTACCCGTAGTGGTAATGGATCACCTTTGTGGTGTAAGGGTTACCCGTAGTGGTAATGGATCACCTTTGTGGTGTAAGGGTTACCCGTAGTGGTAATGGATCACCTTTGTGGTGTAAGCGTTACCGGTAGTGGTAATGGATCACCTTTGTGGTGTAAGAGTTACCCGTAGTGGTAATGGATCACCTTTGTGGTGTAAGCGTTACCCGTAGTGGTAATGGATCACCTTTGTGGTGTAAGAGTTACCCGTAGTGGTAATGGATCACCTTTGTGGTGTAAGTGTTACCCGTAGTGGTAATGGATCACCTTTGTGGTGTTAGGGTTACCCGTAGTGGTAATGGATCACCTTTGAGGTGTGATACTGCCGGTTCTGGCAAAGGATCACTTTTGTGATGTAGATTTACCCTTTGTGGTATTGTATTATCCGTGTGGTGTACACAGATGGAATATGGATAGAAGTAAAGAGAATAGATATGCACATTATAGAACATGTATATTATGGGATGTATATGTACTATAAGGTGAATATGGACAAAAATAAAAAGTATTGATATGCACATTATAGAACATGTATATTATGGGATATATATGTACTATAAGGTGAATATGGATAAAGAGGTAAAGTATAGATATGCATACTATAGAACATGTATATTATGGGATGTATATGCTATAAGATGAATATGGATATTACGGAGATAGGGGATTAAGGTTATGAGCGAATATGTGTATGTAATTATGAATTAGGTCTTAACTTCATTATCAAATTGTGTTTTAAAATGTGGATTATCATATGACGATCACTCTTAAATTAATGACTTGCTCCCTTGTATGTTTCGTGTATCTGTTATCGATAATCACATTGCAGGTGATGGATGTGTTGAGGATGCTCGGTTCGACGCATAGGAGCTTGAATCTAGACTTTTTCTATTTTGCTTTTTGGATTGTAACTAATTATTTGATGTTTGGATAATTGTAACTCCTGATTGATATAACTCTGGATATTAGTAGCTATGGGTATTTCTGGAATTTCATAGCTGGTTGTATGCGCGGGTTACCAGGAATGATTTATATGAATTATGATTTTTGTCAAAAGTCTGATCAAAATTGAGTAATTAGGAGAATGTTATTAGAGTTATTAAATTGAGATAATAAGGAAATGTATGTAAGAGGAATAGAATAAGGAAAAAATTTCAAGGGTAGAAATTCGGTTCTTACAATATGGTATCAGAGCATAGTTAACCCTGCGGCCTAGGATATGGCCTTACCATGTTTCTTTGATTAACTGTGCGTAATTGAGATGTTATGATGTGCTAAATTTCTAGATATTTTAGTTATCCTGTATAAAATCAAATTCGTTACTAATGGGTATATGAGTACAGGTACCCATGGCTGGACGAGGAAGAGGAACAAGTCAAAATGTTCCTAATGAGCTGCTAGCTCAAATGGTTGCTACACTACAACAGATGAATGAAAATCTGCATAGTCTGAACCAGACCACGACACCGAGTTCTAGCTCGCAACCTTTGGCCCCTATAGAACCGGCTGAGTACAGAGGGTTAGGTGAATTTTGCAAATAGAAGCCTCAACAGTTCCAAGGGGGATTCGCTCTGGATGCTGCGAATGAGTGGATCCAAGGCTTGGAGAGAATATTCCGAGCCTTAGGATGCGGTGATATTCAGAAGGTGACATATGCTTCCTACATGCTGACCAAGGAAGCCGAAAACTGGTGGGGAATGACCCACCGCAAAATGGAAGCTGAGGGAACAGTGGTTACCTGGGAGGCATTTAGGGGAAAGTTCTTCCAGAAATACTTTCCAGCTGACTTGAGGAGAAGGAAGGAGATGGAGTTCTTGAGGTTGGAGCAAGGTAGTATGTCGGTAGGAGAGTATGCCGCCAAATTCGAGGAGTTGGCTAGATTTTGCCCATACTCAGAATTAGAAATGGACGGAAGGTCCAAGTGCTCCAAGTTTGAATCGGGATTGAAACCCAAGCTGAGAATGATGTTTGGACATCAAGAGATCGTCGATTTTCCTACGCTAGTTAAGAAGTGTAGGATGTATGAAGATGATCTGATGGTGGAGGTGGTGGAGACGCTTAGAGCTAATCCACCGAAAAACTTCGGTCCACAAAGACGTCACCCCCAAGGTAAAGGGAAAGTGAGAATGTTTGAGAGTAATCGGAAACCGTATACGACACCGAATGGATACCGCGGCCACAATTATCAAGGATCAAAACCTGCTGCTTTTCCTAGTGAAGGAGTCTCCACTCCGTTGTGCCTCAAATGCAATAGACAACATTATGGGAGTACATGCCCGGGGGCGGGAACCGGATGCTTTCACTGCAAGGAGTTGGGACACGTCAAAAGGTTTTGCCCAAAACTGAATCGACCACAGAATGTCGTTCAAACTGAAAGGACAAGGAACACGGGTCGGGTGTTCACTATGAACGGGGCAGAGGCGACTAATGTGGAAGGTCTGATCCAGGGAAATTGTACGGTGGCAGGTATTCCCCTTTTAGTGTTATTTGATTCAGGAGCGACACACTCCTTTGTATCTAATGAATGCATGGATAGACTGAAATTGCAAACTGAGTCGTTGTCTTACGACTTGGTCGTATCCACTCCAACTGATATGCCCGTGATGATGTCGAAAGTTGTGTCTCGATGTCTAGTGGTAGTAAACGGTAGGGATTTTACCGTGGATTTAATCTGTTCGCCACTATCCCAGTTAGATTTGATATTGGGAATGGACTGGTTGTCCGCAAATCATGTGGTGCTTAATTGTGCTGATAAGACCGTGATGTTTGGGAATCCAGATGAGATTTCTGCGGAGGACGGTTGTATGAAGCCGATGTCGGCAAAGGAAGTCAGAACTTCCTGTAAAGAGGGAGGAGCCGTGTTTATGTTGTTGGCATCCCTAGAGGGTATTGAGAAGCCCAAGGTGGAGGATATTCCAATAGTTTGTGAGTTTCCTGGGGTATTTCCTGGTGAGATTCCGGAATTACCTCCAGTAAGAGAAGTTGAATTCTCCATTGATTTGGTACCTGGAACGGGACTCATCTCTATAGCTCCTTATAGAATGGCACCGTTAGAGTTGGCTGAGTTGAAAAGGCAGGTTGAGGACTTGTTGGCGAAAAGGTTCATTCGTCCTAGCGTCTTGCCATGGGGTGCACCTGTTTTGTTGATCAAGAAAAAGGATGGTAGTATGCGGTTGTGTACCGACTACTAGCAGTTGAACAAGGTCACCGTTAAGAACAAGTATCTGTTGCCTCGGATCGATGACTTGATGGATCAATTGAGAGGAGCGGTAGTGTTCTCGAAGATTGATCTTCGGTCTGGTTACCACCAACTTCGTGTGAAGTCGGAAGATATTCCTAAGACGACGTTTAGAACAAGGTATGGACATTTTGAGTATTTGGTCATGCCTTTTGGTGTAACGAATGCCCCAGCAATATTTACCGATTACATGAATCGAATTTTTCATCCGTATTTGGATTCATTTGTAGTGGTATTTATTGATGACATTTTGATTTACTCCAAAAGCCGAGAGGAACATACTAAGCACCTGAGGATTGTGCTAGAACTTCTGAGCAAGAATCGGTTGTATGCAAAGCTGTCAAAATGTGATTTCTGGTTGGAATCAGTAAACTTTCTGGGACATGTGATAACCCGGGAGGGAGTGGCAGTAGATCCTGCTAAAGTTGAGGCAGTGATGGAAATGGCGGTGCCCAAGTCAGTGACTGAGATCAGGAGTTTTCTGGTATTAGCTGGCTACTATCGGAAATTCATTGAAGGATTTTCAAAGCTGGCGTTACCACTGACTAAGCTCACCAGGAAGGGGGAACCTTATGTATGGACAGTCCGTTGTGATGAGAGTTTTAAAGAGTTGAAACGGAGATTGACTATCATGCCGGTGTTGGTTCTTCCTTGTACTGACAGAGATTTCAGTGTTTATTGTGATGCGTCCAAGCAAGGGTTGGGTTGTTTGTTGATGCAAGAAGGAAAAGTCGTAGCCTATGCTTCTAGGCAATTGAGAATGCATGAGCAAAACTACCCTACCCACGACCTTGAGTTGGCTACAGTGGTCTTTGCCTTAAAAATCTGGAGACACCATCTCTATGGTGTGAGATTCGAAGTGTACAGCGACCACAAGAGTTTGAAGTACTTATTTGATCAAAAGGAATTGAACATGAGACAGAGGAGATGGATGGAATTCCTTAAGGATTACGATTTTGGGTTGCAGTACCACCCGGGAAAGGCCAATGTAATGGCAGATGCTCTGAGCCGAAAGTCATTGCACATGTCGGCCTTGATGGTTAGAGAGGAGAAATTGATTAAAGAATTCAGAGATATGAACTTGGAAGTTCAGATAAAACCTCATAGTATGATTTTAGGAATGCTTAAGGTCACCAATGAATTATTTGATCAAATCCGAGCGATGCAAGTGGAGGATGAAGAACTAACGGATAAACGGGATTTAATGCTAAGCGGTAAAGAAACTGGTTTCGCATCAAATCCAAGTGGAATGTTGCGGTATAAAGGGAGAGTGTGTGTACCTCGCAATGAAGACTTGCGGAAGAGTATCTTAGAGGAGTCCCATAAGAGCAAGATGAGTTTTCATCCAGGGACTACCAAGATGTACCAAGATTTGAAGGAGTTGTTTTGGTGGACGGGATTGAAGAGGGATGTGGCGTTGTATGTCTCAAGTTGTTTGATTTGTCAGAAAGCCAAGATTGAGCATCAGCGACCCGTAGGAGAGTTGCAATTCCTAGACATTCCCGTTTGGAAGTGGGATAGTATCTCCATGGACTTTGTATCGGATTTTCCGAAGACTCAGAAAGGGTACGATTCGATATGGGTGATAGTAGATCGGTTAACTAAGTCTGCTCACTTTCTGCCTAAGAACATGAAGTACCCTTTGGAACGATTAGCAGAAATGTACATCCGAGAAATTGTTCGCTTGCATGGAATACCATCAAGCATTGTATCAGATAGGGATCCCCGTTTCACTTCAAACTTTTGGACTAGTTTACAGTCCGCTTTGGGAACCAAGCTGAAGTTGAGTTCAGCATACCATCCACAAACGGACGGTCTATCAGAAAGAACAATACAATCATTAGAGGACCTCTTGAGGGCTTGTGTCTTGGAACAACCAGGTGTAACACCCCAAATTTTAAGTCTTTAAAATTATAGTATTAGTCCTCGGATCCTCGCTTGAGCGAGAGGTACTCGCTTGAGAGAGAAAGGTTCACCTGAGATGGTGAAATCCTAGGCTATACTTGGCAATTTTGGGTAATATAATCGATTACACAGTCCTGGTAATCGATTACATGATGAAAAGCATCAGATATGTACATCTGACACAATGTAATCGATTACACCATGTTGGTAATCGATTACATCACGACAATGCCTCTGTAATTTACACTGGGTAATCGATTACACACTTCTGGTAATCAATTACATCGTATTAATGTAATCGATTACACCATGTTGGTAATCGATTACATCGCGACGATGCCTCTGTAATTTACACTGTGTAATCGATTACACTATCCTTGTAATCGATTACACTTATCGCTGTGACTATAAAAGTGAATAAAAGGGGACCTAGAAATCCTAATCTTCATTTTCTTTCTCCCCATTTCTCTCCCAACGGTGGCTCCACCCAAATGGACCATTTTTACCTCCACTAAGCCTCAAAACTCATCAAAACCTTCCTCTTACTTCATGGTGAAACATTTGGAAAAGCTTGGAGGTGAAAAAGCAACAATGGAGGTTGGAGGAGATGAAGGGAGATGTAGCTCTTTTGCGGAGCAACGGAGCTTACGCAACCTAAGGTGAGGGAGAAGACCATTGTGGTCTTAGAGTAATTCATTAAAGTCATCATCTCCGATTTCCCTCAAGAATCGGAGCATATTAACGGATAGAAACTCTTTTGGGTGTGTAATACACCGTCAAGAAAGAGAGTTCTAACGTTAATGTGTTATATGATGAAGAATATGTTGTGTGTGATTTATTTATGATAATGTTGTGTTATGGATGGTTGATTTGTTATAAACATATATGGGTGTATTTGTATCAATGTTTGTGTGATAAGTTGTTGATTTGTTGATTTGTGGGTATAATTGTAATAATGATTTTGTGGGGAATGGCTTGTTGGTGATAAATAGACATGATTATATTATGTGATGATGATGTTGTGAGTGGTTTTTATTGTGGTAGGATATATGATACATTGTGTTTATGACATAGATGTGGTGTCTTGTGTTTTGAGGAAGTTGCAATGCTAGAATAATGCAATGGAAATATTATATTGTGATTGATGTGGTTGTATGGAATTTAGACCTGCCCTTCGTGGTATGGAATTGTGACCTGCCCTTCGTGGTATGGAATTCTGACCTGCCCTTCGTGGTATGGAATTGTGACCTGCCCTTCGTGGTATGGAATTTAGACCTGCCCTTCGTGGTATGGAATTGTGACCTGCCCTTCGTGGTATGGAATTGTGACCTGCCCTTCGTGGTATGGAATTGTGACCTGCCCTTCGTGGTATGGAATTGTGACCTGCCCTTCGTGGTATGGAATTTAGACCTGCCCTTCGTGGTATGGAATTGTGACCTGCCCTTCGTGGTATGGAATTTAGACCTGCCCTTCGTGGTATGGAATTGTGACCTGCCCTTCGTGGTATGCAATTGTGACCTGCCCTTCGTGGTATGGAATTGTGACCTGCCCTTCGTGGTATGGAATTTAGACCTGCCCTTCGTGGTATGGAATTGTGACCTGCCCTTCGTGGTATGGAATTTAGACCTGCCCTTCGTGGTATGGAGTTTGACCTGCCCTTCGTGGTATGGAGTTTGACCTGCCCTTCGTGGTATGGAGTTTGACCTGCCCTTCGTGGTATGGAGATTGACCTGCCCTTCGTGGTATGGAGTTTGACCTGCCCTTCGTGGTATGGAGATTGACCTGCCCTTCGTGGTATGGAGTTTGACCTGCCCTTCGTGGTATGGAGTTTGACCTGCCTTCGTGGTATGGAGATTGACCTGCCCTTCGTGGTATGGAGTTTGACCTGCCCTTCGTGGTATGGAGTTTGACCTGCCCTTCGTGGTATGGAGATTGACCTGCCCTTCGTGGTATGGAGTTTGACCTGCCCTTCGTGGTATGGAGTTTGACCTGCCTTTCGTGGTATGGAGTTTGACCTGCCCTTCGTGGTATGGAGTTTGACCTGCCCTTCGTGGTATAGAGTTTGACCTGCCCTTCGTGGTATGGAGATTGACCTGCCCTTCGTGGTATGGAGTTTGACCTTCCCTTCGTGGTATGGAGATTGACCTGCCCTTCGTGGTATGGAGTTTGACCTGCCCTTCGTGGTATAGAGTCTGACCTGCCTTCGTGGTATGGAGATTGACCTGCCCTTCGTGGTATGGAGTTTGACCTGCCCTTCGTGGTATGGAGTTTGACCTGCCCTTCGTGGTATGGAGATTGACCTGCCCTTCGTGGTATGGAGTTTGACCTGCCCTTCGTGATATGGAGTTTGACCTGCCCTTCGTGGTATGGAGTTTGACCTGCCTTTCGTGGTATGGAGTTTGACCTGCCCTTCGTGGTATGGAGATTGACATGCCCTTCATGGTATGGAGTTTGACCTGCCCTTCGTGGTATGGAGTTTGACCTGCCCTTCGTGGTATGGAATTTAGACCTGCCCTTCGTGGTATGGAGTTAGACCTGCCCTTCGTGGTATGGTTGTGACTTGCCTTGGTGGTATTGATTTGATTAGCCTTTCTGATATTGGGTTGTCGTAGGAGTATTGTATTGTTTTGGAAGTGTTGAATTATCTAAGTGAAACGTGATGATTATACCGATTGAATATGTGAACATTATGTGGTTTAGGTATTGACTGGTATATAAATGGTATATGTTTGCTATGATTGATTTTAGATGATTGTATTGGTTTTTATACTTTAATGATATTACTCCATGTAATTCCACGCTACGGTCGCCGTAGTTGGTTCTTACTCCCTCTGTTTTTCCTTGTCTATGTGTTATATATGAGTTCAGGATGTTGCTGTTGCGTCGTGGATGTTTGCTGATGGGAGTATAGACTGGAGTAGTCATTTTTGTATTCCAAAATTGTATTTGTATAATGTATGTAATATGAGGAATATGTTGAAGTAACTATGTTGTATAAATGATCTCTTTCAAAAGATGTAATAAGAATTAGCATGATTACCTTTATCAGTGTTGTAATTGAAACAAAGGATAACTGTATGAATTATGGATTAAAATAGAATGTGATGCAATGTTTTTCATGAAAAGGTATTATTGATTATTTCCGCATTTTGAATTGGGAAACTTGACTAATATTTACATTTAATAAAGTTTAAAAAAAAAATTGGGTTATAAAATCGGGTCGTTACACTAGGGAGTTGGGATTACATGTTACCCTTGATCGAATTTACCTACAACAATAGCTTCCATTCGAGTATTGGGATGGCACCCTATGAGGCGTTGTATGGTAGGAAGTGCCGAACCCCAGTGAGTTGGTTTGAGACTAGAGAGAACTTGATATTGGGACCCGAACTGGTCCAGGAGACGACAGATAAGATCAAGAAAATCCGGGAGAATATGAGGATTGCCCAGAGTCGGCAGAAAAGCTACTACGATAGGAGGCGGAAACCTCTAGAATTTAAGGAGGGAGATCATGTTTTCATGAGAGTAGTCCCGACTACCGGAATTGGTAGAGTGTTGAAATCTCGTAAGCTGACTCTGCGTTTTATTGGGCCTTATCAAATACTGAAGAGGATTGGGCCGGTAGCGTATCGTATTGCCTTACCACCGTTGCTGTCAAATCTCCACAATGTGTCTCATGTGTCTCAGTTGAGAAAATATGTTGGAGATCCATCTAATGTGGTTGAATCGGACCAGATCGAGTTGAAGGATAACCTGACTTTTGCGACGTTGCCTGTGAGAATCATGGATACCAGTATAAAAAGGTTGAGGGGCAAGGAAATTCCTTTGGTAAAAGTGTTGTGGAGCCAAGTGGACGAAGGAGACGCTACTTGGGAAGTTGAGCAAGAAATGAGGGAGGATTACCCTCATCTGTTTGAATCAAGGTATGTTTAATTTTCGGGGACGAAAATTATTATAAGAGTGTGAGGATTGTAACACCCCAAATTTTTAAGCCTTTAAAATTATAGTATCAGTCTTAAGACCCTCGCTTGAGCGAGAGAGAGACTCACCTAAGAGGGTGAAAATACTGGACTACACTGGGAGATTCTCGCTTGAGCGAGAGATTCTCGCCTGAGCAAGAGAGGCTCACCTGGGATGGTGAAATCCTAGAGTATACTGGAAGATTCTCGCCTGAGCGAGAGTTATCTCGCCTAGGCGAGAAATATCATTTTGGGGCTGTAGGCACTGTGAGATTCTCGCTTGAGCGAGAATCCCTCGCTTAAGCGAGAACCCGACGAGACAACATTTAATGAGAAACCTCAAACATATTTTAGGGTTAGGAATTGAAGAGAGGTGAGAGAAGAAAGCTTTTCCAAGGGCAAGGAGCTTTGATACTCATCCAAGAGCTTGAGAAGAGGTAAAAACTCATGACTCTAACTCTCTCCTTCTCTTTAAAAACTCATTTTGGGTATGTTGGATCTCTTCTCAAAATGGGGGAAACCATGGAAACTCATCCTTTTAAGTTGTGGTTCGTTTTATGTGGTTTTTCTCTCGTAAACTCTTGGCTTAGAGTTAGTATTTCGAAAATGGAAAGAGTTGGAGGGTTGAGTCATCAAAACCCCAAAACCCTAAAATGAAAAATGTGGTAAAAGGGGAAAATGAGTAAAACGTTGGAGGTAGAAGATGAGTATGTATGTTTTAATGTTTAGAAACTTGTAATGAAAATGGTTTCCGGGAAACATTTAAACTAAGTGAATATTCTGTGTATTTATGAATGTTATATGAATCATAGGGATATTATTGTGGATGGATTACTGACTTTTATTGTATTGTTGGGATGATGAAAGATCCTAAGGTTGGAGACGGTTCGGAAGGAACTAGTAAAGTTAACAAGAACCCCACCCGACATTCACCAAGGTAAGGGATAAGTATATTCATTTTATTTAAGATGACGTAACTATGTTATGCTTACAAAATGATGTGGTTGTGATATACTGCTAAATGGATCACCTTTGTGGTGTAAGAGTTACCCGTAGTGGTAATGGATCACCTTTGTGGTGTAAGTGTTACCCGTAGTGGTAATGGATCACCTTTGTGGTGTAAGAGTTACCCGTAGTGGTAATGGATCACCTTTGTGGTGTAAGGGTTACCCGTAGTGGTAATTGATCACCTTTGTGGTGTAAGAGTTACCCGTAGTGGTAATGGATCACCTTTGTGGTGTAAGCGTTACCCGTAGTGGTAATGGATCACCTTTGTGGTGTAAGAGTTACCCGTAGTGGTAATGGATCACCTTTGTGGTGTAAGGGTTACCCGTAGTGGTAATGGATCACCTTTGTGGTGTAAGGGTTACCCGTAGTGGTAATGAATCACCTTTGTGGTGTAAGGGTTACCCGTAGTGGTAATGGATCACCTTTGTGGTGTAAGAGTTACCCGTAGTGGTAATGGATCACCTTTGTGGTGTAAGCGTTACCCGTAGTGGTAATGGATCACCTTTGTGGTGTAAGAGTTACCCGTAGTGGTAATGGATCACCTTTGTGGTGTAAGCGTTACCCGTAGTGGTAATGGATCACCTTTGTGGTGTAAGGGTTACCCATAGTGGTAATGGATCACCTTTGTGGTGTTAGGGTTACCCGTAGTGGTAATGGATCACCTTTGAGGTGTGATACTGCCGGTTCTGGCAAAGGATCACTTTTGTGATGTAGATTTACCCTTTGTGGTATTGTATTATCCGTGTGGTGTACACGGATGGAATATGGATAGAAGTAAAGAGAATAGATATGCACATTATAGAACATGTATATTATGGGATGTATATGTACTATAAGGTGAATATGGACAAAAATGAAAAGTATAGATATGCACATTATAGAACATGTATATTATGGGATATATATGTACTATAAGGTGAATATGGATAAAGAGGTAAAGTATAGATATGCATACTATAGAACATGTATATTATGGGATGTATATGTACTATAAGATGAATATGGGTATTACAGAGATAGGGGATTAAGGTTATGAACGAATATGAGTATGTAATTATGAATTAGGTCTTAACTTCATTATCAAATTGTGTTTTAAAATGTGGATTATCATATGACGATCACTCTTAAATTAATGACTTGCTCCCTTGTATGTTTCGTGTATTTGTTATCGATAATCACATTGCAGGTGATGGATGTGTTGAGGATGCTCGGTTCGACGCCTAGGAGCTTGAATCTAGACTTTCTCTATTTTGCTTTTTGGATTGTAACTAATTATTTGATGTTTGGATAATTGTAACTCTTGATTGATATAACTCTGGATATTAGTAGCTATGGGTATTTTTGGAATTTCATAGCTGGTTGTATGAGCGGGTTACCAGGAATGATTTATATAAATTATGATTTTTGTCAAGAGTCTGATCAAAATTGAGTAATTAGGAGAATGTTATTAGAGTTATTAAATTGAGATAATAAGGAAATGTATGTAAGAGGAATAGAATAAGGAAAAAATTTCAAGGGTAGAAATTGGGTTCTTACATTCTGCACGGAAGGATGTGGGTCTACGTGATGCCTTCAGTGGCATGTCTGTAGCACGAAGTGGCAAGTTTCCAAACATCCGGAAGTGCACTATGGGCGGTTCAACACGGACGAAGACAAGGCACGACCATGGTTGAAGCAATCAACAACTCACCTCCTGTTGCCTCGTCCCTCAAAAAAGTGTATGCTGTTGAGGTGTCGGTCTGGCCTCATACTGTCGAGTTGGGTAGTTGCGTACATCCCTCGGACGTACCTGGGCTTCTTGTGCCTGACCTCATATTTCCGAGTTTTTTATGTGTATACATCTACAACCCTATTATAGTGGCAGATTGAAGGAGAAAATATTGGCTTGCATTGAGATCTATTAGCCACACTGGAGCTACTCAGGTCACAGCTACTATAAGTGCTTGAGTCGCCATAGTTTTTCATCTTCAATGGCTCATAGTTGTTGTTAAAGGTTGTGGGGGAGAATGAAACTCGGTTCTTTCCTTTCCTAGTTTTAGGTGGAAGAAGACACCCAAAACAACATCGTTTTGGGTTTCAGATTTTAAAAAAAAAAATTAATACTCCCAAAACGACGTCATTTTGGATTTCAGTATTTTTTAAATTAACCCAAAACAACGTAATTCAGTAACAGGATACATATTAAAAATAAACGAGGGGAAAATGAAAACAACATCATTTTGTCTTAGGAAAAAAATATGTGGACCGTTGACGTGTGAGTGTGTGACACAAGGCCACGTAGAAGGAAAACATCACACCAAGTCAGCAGTTAACGGTCTATGTAGACCAAGTCGTTAACATTAACTGACGAAAATGATGGAAAGATTAACATAGGTTCACGTTGAAATCGTTGGGGACTAAATTAATAATTTATATTTATTAGGAACTAACTTGATAATGTCGAAAAACATGAGAGAACAAAATAAGTATGTACTCTTTATTTTAAATTTTAGTCTTCTAGTAGAAGCAAAGAGGATGATAATGTTGTATAGTTACCTCATGAGTTCAAATTCTCCTAATAATCTCTTCATTTGTATATGATAAAGCTCTTTAAATCTACTCTCCTAAATTTCATTAAGTGGAATATCATACACTATATATACCTTCTATCTAAAGCAAACATCGAAGTGAAGCTTGGAATTGGAATTTTAATAGTGGTTCCCATTCGTGGAGAACCCTCAATTTTTGGACACGTATTTAAATCTTCCATTCAAAAAGCCCTTAAAGAAGCTAGGTGGTTTTTTTTCCCTTCTCCCTTTTTGTCTATTTGGACATCATATGCAAGTTGTACATTATCATCATCTATTTAAATGGTTGGCTTGCTAACTGTTGGAACAGAATAAGATCAGGGAACATCTAACTATTAGGAAGTTTCATTGTTACCAGGATATGGAAAGAGTGGAGAGTCACAAATACAAGTCTTGAACCAAAACCTTAAGGCATTAGTTTCATGGGTATTTACTACTTATAAATTTTTTTACTCTTCCCTGCATATTCAATATGGGACTTCACACTTATATAAAGCCCTTTAATCTTGCATATAGTACGTTTGTAAGATTAAATTTAATATTTACACCCACCTATATAACTGGAAATGGTGTGACCCCTTTCTTGCCAGAGAAAATGAGCTGACAGGAGGAATCTCACTTTCCTCAAGTATCTTGTTTCAAATTCAGGAGTGTATTGTGGTTGTAATAACTATTACAACCCCATCATATTGCAATTATGATTTGATCCTGAATCACAATGATATTGTTGCATTGACCCGCAACATAACCATATTGAACCACATTTGGACTATATCGGACCACATTAGGTTACATCAAATTCAAAAATATTTTTAATCGCACAAAAATTCACATCGTAACAACCTCAATTTGCAATGCAATGACTACACTGATTTCAATCATAATAACAATAACTATAACCGTAATTTAAAACAATGTTCCTCCTCTAAAATTGCCTTATCAATACAATTATCATTGAATTAGTTCTTGAATGAAAAGAGGGATTATATCCATATGGCCTATACATAGACTCAAAATAGACAACATAATGTTCATTAGATTCATTTAGCCTATGGAAAAAGGCCTTCGTCATCATTGATGGCAAATAAACTACTTAATTTTAAAAATAAGTGTAATATGTTATAACCAATGTTATTAGTACAATACCGGTCATCAAATCGGTAGGAATACTGGTACAGTGGTATAGTGATTTAACCAGTGATTCACTAATTAAACTGCATATCGGTAAAGTTTGATATACATGTATAATATATTAACATTAATGTTGAAAAATCAATAAAAAACAATAATTATTTTTATTTTCATTAAAAAATTAATTTTAAATAAAAATCGACTGGTATGACCCGTACGGTTCAATTGAAAATCGACCGGTATGGCCGGTTTTTACCGGTATAATTACATGGTCGATATAATTATTGTATCGTACCGGTATTGAGACTAGTTTAACCGGCCGGCACGAAACGATTTTAATAACTATAGTTATAACTACAGTTAATATGATTTCAAACTTCAAATCCAATTATACGTGTAACTTCGAAAAAAAGTATGAGATTGTTTAACGTTTATTAAGAATATGACCCCATAAAAATATATTAGACTCAAGTTTTAAATAAGTAATAATATTCGAGACCGAAAATAAAGTATATCTTATGTTCTTACATTTATACAAGATATTTTTTTTGTTCAAAATTTATTATAAAATTATTACATAATTAAATTATTTGATATTCAAATTTTGTATAGTTAAATTTGGAACCCAATTTTTCTGACTAAAAAATGTCTGCGTCATTGGTTGGAGCTAAAGTTGGTGTATCCCATGCTCAACTAATAGAACATTGTATGAGGTGAGTTCATGTTTTTGTTTTCTCAAATGAAACTGATCCCATGTTTGTAACTGCTGATGTTACTTTAACTGTTGAAAATGATGCACAAAAAGTTCCATTGGAGTCAACTGTCAAATTTGAATTTGTCAAGATAGATTTTGTTTAATGTGGCAATATTTAGGGTAGAATTTATGCTATTGTACATCCCAAATTAACATGTTATGTAGTCTGATTTTTTTTAAACTATTAAATATATTTCAGGTCACGATGAAAACGGTTTTCTTTTGAATGACATGTTTGATACTATATAATTAATTCACATCATAAATTTAATCATAGAGATTCAATTAAATTTCAGGTTGATTTTTGACTGTCTAATATAACTTTGAACTTTTGTATGGTATCAAACATGTATAGAGTTGTATAGCCAAAAAATTTAAACTACTAAATATATTTGACATATATAGGTCACAATTAAAACGGTTTTCTTTCCCTCTTAATAATTATTTGTATGACATGTTTACTATATAATTTGTTCACATCATAAATTTAAGAGTAAATTACACTTACACCCCTGAGTTTTAGTGAAAGTATACAAATCACCCCTCTTTTTTATGTCATTTTACGAATCATCCCTAATTTTGTGCATATGTTACACTGACTACCCCTGCATAATATAAAAATGTAATATTTTAAACAAAAAATGTGTAGTGTGTATAATTAAGTTAAATAAAATATTGTATATTGTGAAGAAAAATTCAAATAATATGAGAGTCGATGCGTCTTCATTATTTGGCTCGTTACAAAATATTATAAGATTTATTTAAAAATATCTTTGGAATTATTTATGTATTTTGTAATGACACAAAAATAATAAACAAACATTGACTTTTGTATTATTTGAAATGTTACACAATATATAATATTTTGTTTAATTAATTATATTCACCACACATTTTTTGTTTAAAATATTACACTTTTATAACATGCAAGGGTAGTCAGTGTAATATATATATAAAACTAGGGGTGATTCGTGTAGGATGTAGAGGTGGTTCATGTAAGGACAAAAAAAGGAGAGGTGATTTATGTAATTTCACTAAAACTCAGTGGGTATGAGTGTAATTCACTCTAAATTTAATCATAGAGATTCAATTAAATTTATAACTAATTTTCCACTTTCTAATGGATGAGTCTGGGTAGTGCATTACCCAGATTCGCTCCACTGTTTTGTTTTTGGACCTATACCCGCCCCAGACCCATGCTAATACATGTTGGGTATACTACCACGGGTCCTTGGGTACACAACGGATTCATGGGTACCCATAAATTCAAAAATATTAAAAATAATTGCAAGTAATTTATGCATTTATATATTTGTTTCATATGATCTTATATGTTATTTAGATAATTAACAAGAGAAAAAATTATAAAAGTTAATTTAAAGTTTTAAAAACAACGTAATTTGACTATTAAACACAACTCATTTTACTCTAACAATCATTAAAAACAACTTCAACATTAGGATGAAAAATTCATTTAGTATGAATTTTTTGATTAACATAACATTACATCATACATATGAATTAACAACATAATATTATTACTTAACAATCACATTTATGAATTAATATGATATTATAATTATTGATTAATATGATATTACAATTTAGATTAACATAATATTACAATTAGGTTGTAGGGTTCGGGTACCCACGAGTTCGGGTACCCACGGGTCTGGGTACCTTATTACCCGGACTCAGACTCATCTAACTGCGGGTCTTAAAATCGTGAGTCTCAATTGAGATCCTCTTCAATAACGATCTCTTCAGTATATAATATATAAGGGGAATGAATGATCTTCACTCAGTATTAGACCCTCTAATATTAAAGAGGTTATAGATTCCAAATAATTGATCAAAAAGAAATCATATGATACTCTCTAAAGGCCTAAACACGTTTATAATACAAAATTGGTTAATTCTTAAAAATAAATCCCCTTAAGAATGTTAAAAAAGCATGAGATGTACCAAAGTGATCTATTTACTGGAAATAGAGTTTATCCATGGCATGCACATGTTATTGATTTCTGATTATCCGTTAGCTATATAATGCGAAAGAAAGTGCAACAACAAAAATTGAAGAATGAACAATTTGTGCCTAACAAAAGAGAAAATGATGCAGAAGATTGAATTGAAATTGAAAAAGAAGAAATTGTATTCAAATGAATGAATTAATAAATACAACCTAATATGTAGGGGAAAGAATTACAAGCTAACTATTCTCTAAAAATTTAACAAAGGCTACTTGTCATATAAGCAATCTCTAACAACTAACTTATATATTAAAAAAGGTCAGTTCTAACCTGCGAACTATATATTAGTTCGCATTGAAACGAACTGATTATGTGCCGTTGGATGAAATTATTAGATTACCTGTTACTTGCCAGTGACCTTCTGTATAGAAGTCGGTTTGGGGGGGTGTGACTTCTCTTGAGAAGTCGGTTTGGGGGGGTGTGACTTGAGAAGTCGGTTTGGGGAGGGGTGACTTCTCTTGAGAAGTCGGTTTGGGGAAAACCGACTTCCTATGAGAAGTCGGTTTGGGGAAAAATGTGAAAAAATGTACATATCTGATGCTTTTAATTTGTTGTAATCGATTACTGTTATAGTGTAATCGATTACATACTAAAAAATGTACAGATCTGATGCCTTTAATATGTGGTAATCGATTACTAGAATAGTGTAATCGATTACTGTTATATTGTAATCGATTACATAATACAAAATGCACAGATCTGATGCCTTTAATATGTTGTAATCGATTACTAAAATATTGTAATCGATTACTGTTATATTGTAATCGATTACATAATACAAAATGCACAGATCTGATGCCTTTAATATGTTGTAATCGATTACTAAAATAGTGTAATCGATTACTGTTATATTGTAATCGATTACATAATACAAAATGCACAGATCTGATGCCTTTAATATGTTGTAATCGATTACTAAAATAGTGTAATCGATTACTACTATAATGTAATCGATTACTACTATAATGTAATCGATTACAACAACCTACAAAAGTCGGTTTGGGCCAGTGTAACTTATCAACAGAAGTCGGTCTGGCCCAAACCGACTTCTCACCTATGTTACCAAGGCCCAAACCGACTTTAGCCAAAAATCTACCGGTACCCAGTAACATATCCAACGGCTGAAATGATTTAAATAAAATCGTACGGCTATTATTATAGTTCGCTTAGAAGCGAACTAACCTGCAGTTCGCAGGTTAGAACTGGCCATTAAAAAACTGCACATCTCACTCAGCGGGTGAAGTATCTCGTTGAGTGAGATCTTTCAGAACAAGAATTGACTCACTAGCAAGTCTTAAGGTTGGATTCGCTCAGTGAAATCTTCTAGTTCGCTTAGCGATTCTCCTAGGTCATTGTGCGAGTATTACGAAAACCTCTTTCTAAATCAGCGAAAACTAATCTCGGTGAGCAAATGCTTCGTCCCTGTTATTTTATAATGCCCAATAGTCTCACCTTTCTAATGTGTGGTTACTAGTTATAAAATATGGGTGGAAGATGAAGGGGATGTATTCAATTTTTATAAATTTCATTTTATTTATTTCTATTATTTTCATTTCCTAGTAAAATATTTCCTCGTATTAAGAGATAAATAATTTTATCTAACTATCAAAATTATGATATGTATATTATTTATTTAGTTTTTAGAAATATTTTTATAAAAAATAATTAAATAGGACACATGTCATGATTTTAGTAGTTGAGTGAGATAATTTATCTCTGACTACTATGAGATATTTTATTCTTTTCCCATTTACACATTGACAAACAACCTTTAACCAAAGGATATTGCATCTAGAGAGGCATTGTAACAATTAACCTTCTTGCACCCCAAATCTCATGTCAATCGAAGTTTGTAAAACAATACCATGAGCTTCACATGAAGATCATTTGATATTCTCACCAGCCCATGAATCCACCAATCAATTGTACCCAACACTGCAACTTTTGAGTCTGAGCATGACCATGATATATTGCTTCCATATCAAGAATGGCTTGTTGAATAGAGGTTGTGAGGTATCAAATTTCCTTCCTTTGGTGCTCTATGCAATAGAAGTTTCGATTTCACCAAGTTCACCACGGTGTCGCCAAGAACGATTTGTTGGATTCCTTACCATAGTGTCTTACCCACTCGGTTGGATTTGAAAGAAATTATTATTGTTGAAACCAATAGCTTTCCAAAGAGCCATTGAATCTGGACAATCCCAGAGGCAGTGGAGAGTTGTTTCACTGGCAAGAATGCATCTTTCGCACATTAGGGTATCATTGATACCACCATTAGACCTAAAAACATTTGTCGGAATGGAGTTATGACAGATGTGCGAAATGAAAATCTAAAAGTTCTTGGGAGCTTTAACTTTCCAAATCCAGTTCCAATCACCTTGGTTAATCTCTAGATTATGATCTTGCATGAGCCTTCTATAACCATCTTTAGTAGTATATTTTCCGTTCAAATTATTTTTCCAGATACGCGGATCTTAGCCCTTGGGATGAAGATGAAGTTGATGCTTACTGAACAAGTCCTTGATCTGAGAAGGGATGTTGGTTACAATGTTGTTAAAGTACTTAGAGTTGATAGCGAATATGTCCTTGAGTTGGAGTTCTAAATTTTATAGGGCCAATAGAACCTACTTCCAGTCACGGAGTGACACGTTCTGGCTTATCGAGAAGGTTTAAATCAGGATAAAAAGAGCTTTATGACATGAAACAAATTGCATAACCTAAAACAAAACGATTAATTACCAGAATACCCATTCATCAAAAGCATCTAGAGAACACAACTTTCATGTTTATGTAGCAGGTTGATACTCGGGCAATGAAAATACAAGAAAAACTCTGTGGTCTATTTATAAAAATCCAAATTATATACTTCAGAATAATAATTAAAGAACAACAAATAATTATTAAGGCTACTTAGAAATCTTATTTTCAGCAGGACTTTTCATGAGTTTTCTTTATTCCAGATCATAACACTCAGCAGCATCACCAATGATATTAACTTTTTGTCATCGAAATAAATAATAATGAAAAAAAAAGTTTCAAGCTTAATCATATAGAATACTTCCATTGGCTGCATGTTTCTATGGAAGCGAGAAGCAAACAATCCAAGTGTTATGTACATGAATGATAAATATAAGGCAGAGAGTGAATATAAGCAAAGAGCTAATTATACTGAATAACAAATTTGTCACTTCACAAATTTCAGAAAAGCAATAGGTGGCATCCTAATATAAGTATGTGCCTTTTGCTATGAAGCATTGATACTTCCAAATAGTTATTGTACTTGTATCTGTTAAGTATTGTGCCAAATACTTCAATATCTTCTAGATACATCTCGTTTGTCTTTCAATTATTTTATAATTCTTTTTTATATCAACAATTTTTTTATATCTATGGATCTGTATCATTTTGTATCCGAGCAGTTCTTTTGCTGCCCACCAAGATTTTGCAGGAAACTATGAGTTATCTATTCACTGTAAGTGTCAAGTTTTATACGTAATTAGTATCCATCGTTTATTTTATATATTTTTTAAGAGTTAATAATGATTAAATATGAATAATAGATGATACACTAACAGTGTAGAAAAATATTACACCATATATTTTTTTCTCAACTACACAATCAAGGCTTGAATGTAGAGTTAAATGCAATAAGTACAAAGATTGCAGTCACTCTAATTGTTAGTCTTTTAGAAAATACTTTACATGAGCCTTTGATGGTTCATAAGAACCCTTTAATTAGGACCTTGACATTATGACATTCACATGTGATAAATGAATAGATTGAAGAATATCTGGTTCCATTGCGGTATTTGGTTGTCTTTCGGATTGCCTTTGTTATCACCTCTCCGCCTTCCCTTTATGTGTTCCTTGATGATTAGGAACTCAGTTTCCTTCCTTTTTCTATATGACACTACACTTTCCTTTAATGCAGCAACTAATGCTTTGAATTCTCTCTATTTTTGTTTCTGGTTATGAGATAGCAAATAATAGCATTTCTAATATATGAGTGTCTCTCTTATAGAAGGAGAGTAGGAGGAGTTGTAACTCCTCCTCTATCATGGAAACTTCCACTCATGAAGTGAGAGGGGAGGGAGTTAGTAATAACTCCCACTAGTTTGATCATTTAATTGCCAACCATCATCACATTAGACACTCACATTCAAACTAGTAAATTCCAAATACATGGACCACAAAATTGCTGAATTAATCTTAACAATCTCCCACTTGGTCCATGTGATGACTTGAAGATTCATAACATTAATTGCGCACTTTAATTGAACCTTACAAATCACCATCCTTGATTGAATTGAAATGGATGAATCATGGCGGTCACAAATTATGTGAGGCAACCTGATCCCTTCCATGTATCACAACCAACTCAACTCAACTAACTTTAATTTGAGTTTTCATTTACCTTTCGAAAACTCACTAAGTTATCTCATTAAAACCATACAAGTACATTCTTTAATATGGATAACTTGAACTTTAATTACGGAAATGAAACTTTCATTGAATTCAAATGTGTCATACAATAATAAGCAAACAACTATACATGTATATATACATCAAGTATTATCACATTAACAAGGACTTGTCTGTAACGCCCATCCTTTCTACATGGCCAATGTAAATTTTGGGCGACAATCCTTTAGTTAACGGATCCGCTACCATTTGATCGGTACCAATATGCTCTATAGACACCTTCTCTTTCCGTACTTCTTCTTTAACTGACATAAACTTTAAGTCCATATGTTTGGTACCTTTGGAATATCTGTCATTCTTAGAGAAGAAGACAGCTGCAGAATTATCACAATAAAACTTCAGCGGCCTAGCTACACTGTCTATAATGCCAAGCCCTGAAGTAAAGTTCTGCAGCCACAATGCATGGTTTGTGGCCTCAAAGCATGCCACAAACTCAGCTTCCATGGTGGACGTAGCAATTACGGATTGTCTACCGCTTCTCCATGATATGGCTCCTCCAGCCATTAAGAAGACATACCCAAATGTAGATTTCCTTAAGTCCACACATCCTGCATAATCTGAATCCAAATAACCGATCACCTCAAGATGATCTGACCTTTTATACGTGAGCATGTGATCCTTAGTGCCTTGCAAATATCTTAGAACCTTCTTTGCAGCCTTCCAGTGGTCCATTCCGGGGTTACTTTGATATCGACCTAACATTCCAACAGCAAAGCTGATATCCGACTGAGTGCATGTCTGAGCATACATTAAACTTCCCAACCACCAATGCATAGGGAATAGATTCCATTTCCTTACGTTCCAAATCATTCCTTGGACATTGCTTTTCATTGAACTTGTCCCCTTTCTGGATTGGAACTATCCCTGCGGAGCACTTTTCCACTCTGAATCTCTCTAATACTTTATTGATATATCCTTTATGAGACAATCTTAACAATCCTTGTGATCTATTACGAAATATTTCTATTCCTATCACATAAGATGCCTCACCAATATCCTTCATTTCAAAATTATTAGAGAGAAACTTCTTTACATCATGTAACAACCCTTTATCATTTGTAGCAAGCAGAATATCATCAACATATATGATTAATATTATAAACTTGCTCCCACTAACTTTCATGTAGATACACCGGTCAACAGTGTTTTCTACAAACCCATATGACATAATGGTATCATTGAACTTTATATACCATTGTCTGGAAGCTTGTTTTAGTCCATATATTAACTTATTTAATTTACACACTAGATTTTTCTTTCCTGTGGTCACAAACCCTTCGGGCTGGTTCATATAAACTTTCTCGTTTAAGTCACCATTCAGAAAAGTGGTCTTTACGTCCATTTGGTGAAGCGTCCATTTGGTGAAGCTCTAAGTCATAATGAGCCACCAAAGCCATATCAATTCTTAAAGAATCTTTCTTAGAAACTGGAGAGAAAGTTTCTTTATAATCAATGTCCTCCTTTTGAGTGAAACCTTTGGCGACAAGTCTAGCTTTATATCTTTCAATGTTGCCTTTCGAGTCACGCTTGGTCTTAAAGACCCATTTACAGCCAACTTGTTTTGAACCCTCGGGAAACTCAACTAGATCCCAAACTTTATTATCGTCCATTGATTTCAACTCTTCTATCATAACATTGAGCCACTTTTCAGAATTGCCACTTTCCATGGCTTGTATGAACGAGACTGGATCTTTATCAATGCTTAAGTCACATTCATTTTCAAGTGAATATACAATATAATCGTTAGAAATAGTTGGTCTTCTTTTCCTTTCAAACCTTCTTAATGCTATTTCTTGCGGTTCCTCCATCACTTGATCATTAATGACTCCATTAATCGGTTCATTAACTATTTGTTCATCATGTGGGTTTTGGATATTATCTTGTTGTCTCTGAGAGTTATTAGACGGTAATATAACCAGATGAATAACAACTTGAGGAGACATCTTCGGTAAAGAAGATTGTGAACACCCAATTTTGTCCGGCCTATATTTATAAAATATTGAAAATACAAAGATTCCAAAACTCAACTTTTTGTGTGAAAAGAACAACAATTTTAGCTGTCCCGAGACTAATTGAATGAGATGTGGCCAACTACAATTGGTGGCACCAATAGGATAACTCGAATATAAGTTCAGCTCCTGCCAGTACTAAAAGTTTATGTTTATTTAGCTGAGATTCAAGTTTTTCCTAGAATAAGAAAACTGAAGATGGAGCAACCTTACATAAATGACTATGGTAATCGAATGTATAACATAGCTGAGTTACTTTTTTACGAACCAATTTACATGAATGTGAGTTTGAGTTCTGTTTTTCTCCTTGGTTAAGACCATGGATTCTACTAAAAGGCATGCTCTAAGTACAACCGAAATAAGCAAGCATATGACAATAAATTTGGAGAATGAAAAACAAGACTCGAATGCTCTTTGTCCGCTGAAAGTATCCTGGCGAATGAAGGCTATCCTTGAGTACCAAAACCTTAGGAATTCGAGGGTACAACACATGAAGAAGCCATTCTCTGTCAAGTGTTCTACATCTAGCAATGAAAGCAACCATGCAACCCTGCCAAAATCAACAAGCAAACAAGTTGGCTGAGAATTTATCAAATAATGGAATTAATGACCAAGCACACACACAAACAATTATTCAACACAATCACTCTCCAACAGCAAGCCAAATGCAACATTATCTTTTAGCTACACACTTTATTGGGCATAAGTAAAAGACCACTCACAAATCCTTAGAAATAGCAGTGGGTAAAAGGTTGCATTACTATTTCGGTTTCATGCGGTTAATATTCATAAAGGGATCTTACCATCAATCACGTAATGAATCCTAAGGGAGACCAGCCAGAATTCCCAAATAAATACACATTAGGAATCAGTGATATGCTGGTTAGTTGGGCAGCAATGATAAGCATCAAAGTGAGCAATCAAGGGGGCATAAATTATTAACAAAGAGAACAGCAAAAGGTTCCAGTCAGAATCCATTCTACAATCTGCAAATAGTCACACATTAAGGCATTGATGAAAGGAAATAAAGCCAATACACATTGAAACAAAGGTACAAAACAGACTACTAAAGTGCACTAACAAAGCAATTATGGAGTTAATTAAAAAAAAGAGAATAAACAGTCATCATATCAGAAATGCATTTTCAGTTACAATCATAAACATTAATCATCATAGATGGCCTTAAAATCTAAAAAAGCAAACCAAGAGTTGATCATTCCAGCCTCAAACCACAAATACAAACCAAAAGTCAGAGATACTAATCAGCTTTACAGACAGCAGTAATGTGCAAACATAAATGGTATTTTCAGTTATGGAATCAGCAGAGTAGTAAGTAACAATCATCAAGATAGTAATCAGCAGCCACTCAAAGGCCTAACAGTTGGAAAGTTAGAAGGTTATGGGCTGTTTGCTAAGTCAAATTGGCAAACCAAAAGGTTCCTTCAGAATCCTTTATAAATAGCCATCATACTACATGCAGGGGACTGACTTTTTATCAGATACAAGTTGGCAACCAAACACTCATGAGAGACTTATTACTTTCATTATCTCGCCATACTAAAAGACCTAATACTTGTTCACATCATTCCAGCAACACACATACACATTAGAAGGTTTTTTTCCGGCAATTATACGCATATCACCCACATATACAGGAGGAGTAATCACTTATACATCATTATATCATAACGGGTATTACCGATAAGGATCGAGCAGGGAATCGAATGAAGAGGGGCAAGTAAATCCGAGACAAGCATCTAGAAGGTAAGTCCTGGGTAAGGTGTTTATCATGTAAACACAAACATAAAAAGCGTTTTGTGCACCATATATCCATACTATAAATTTTAATGGCATCTTATATCCTATAAACGTGTATTTTCCTTCTTACTGAGCTACGTAGAAAAGCGTACCTATCCGATTATGTTGAGTTCATAGAAATACACATAAGTTATTAGGCTGAATGAAAACAAGTGATGCGTGTTGGCAGTCATAAAACCAATTGACTAGAATTTATTACCATTCAAGCTAATTATCATATGCAATTTGTTAACCAAAGCTGTAAAAGACCAACAAATTAAACATAGAAAGTTTTTGGGGTCATTACCTAAATCTAGTGTTATTGCCGACCTCCAACTACCATAACCGCCTCAGGCTACCACACGAACCAACCCCGCCGTCGTCACTACCATTGCCGGAGACCGAAGAAACGAAAGATTGGGTGTTAGGGATTCGAAATCCCTCTCGAAGAGTCGAAGAAGAAGCGAAGGAGAAGCGCTGTTAACGCACATGAAATCTCATACCGAGTCACTGCCGTGTTTGTCGTTATGATTCGCCATCGCCGCCACTCGCCGTCGTCTTCTCACCTTCGGCAGTTTTTCCCTATTCTTCTCACTTTCCTCTCCTTCTCATATATTCTCTCTATTTCCTACAATCCCCAAATGAGGAGAAACCAGAGAAACCCCCTCCCAACCTATTTCATCTTTGTGGGCTTTCGGCCCACATATCCCTTTTGTTTTTTTTTTTGTATTATTTATCATCTTTTATTTTATAATTAGGATAACAACATTTTAAGTAGTTTATATTTCATTTTATTGTTAAATCCCATACCCTTTTTTATTTACTATACTTGTATGAATAATTACCCCGTGCAATTTAAATTAATGATTTTAAGCCTTTATGTTTGCAATAAATTATAATTTTGAAAGTTATATTTATTCTTAATGCGTCATTAAAATTATTTATTCAAGTGATTTTAAACGGAATTTAAAGTAAGGTTATGGCCCGTGTTGTCTCTAAATTCTCTGAAAATGAGAAGGAGGTCTACGACCAGTGTTGTCTCTAAGCTATTAATTCCACATCAAATATTTTAAAAATAATCATTATTTATTCAAGTGATTTTAAACGGAATTTAAAGTAAGGTTATGGCCCGTGTTGTCTCTAAATTCTCTGAAAATGGGAATGAGGTCTACGACCAGTGCTGTCTCTAAACTATTAATTCCATATCAAATATTTCAAAAATAATCATTATTTATTCAAGTGATTTTAAACGGAATTTAAAGTAAGGTTATGGCCCGTGTTGTCTCTAAATTCTCTGAAAATGGGAAGGAGGTCTACGACCAGTGCTGTCTCTAAACTATTAATTCCATATCAAATATTTCAAAAATGATCATTATTTATTCAAGTGATTTTAAACGGAATTTATAGTAAGGTTATGGCCCGTGTTGTCTCTAAACTCTCTGAAAATGGGAAGGAGGTCTACGACGAGTGCTGTCTCTAAACTATTAATTCCATATCAAATATTTCAAAAATAATCATTATTTATTCAAGTGATTTTAAACGGAGTTTATAGCAATGTTATGGTCCGTGTTGTCTCTAAATTCTCTGAAAATGGGAAGGAGGTTTACAACCAGTGTCGTCTCTAAACTATTAATTCCATGTCAAATATTTCAAAGGAAATCTATTTTTATTTTTTAAAACGAATTTCAAATGGAATTTTTATAGCAAGGTTAGGGTCCGTGTTGTCTCTAAATTCTCTGAAAATGGGAAGGAGGTCTACGACCAGTGCCGTCTCTAAACTATTAAATTCCACATCAAAAATGTTTTAGTAAAAACTTATTCTATTACTCAACCAAATCGATACCTTCAAATCAACAAAATCAACCAATTAATTTTCGAACCAGAACTACGTAGCCTTGATTTCCCTATTGCAGCTAGGGATACGTAGGAGCAAGTCGAATTCTTGTCAGGCACAACAATAAAAAATAAAACATTTTGTTTTTATTTATTGAATTTTAATAAATAATTTTAAGGGTATAAAAGTTCATGTTATTAGCGAGGGTACCGTTTTAATACGGGTGGACGGGGTGCTAATATCTTCCCCGATCCGTAATCGACTCCCGAGCTCAGAATCTCTGATTAAAGACCAAATTATCCTAATTGGGCATGTTTAGAGTTTTCTACGTTTTAACCGCAAAAAACGTAGTGGCGACTCCAAATCAATTGGAAGAGGTAGAAATCGAGTTCGCCTCTCCCTAAGTCGCAGGGCCGGTCTTCCAACCGAAAATCGGGTCGCGACAGCTGGCGACTCCGCTGGGGATTCACCCATAAGAGAGTCAGGCCTAGAGCCGTTAAATACATGGACGTAATACCCTTTTGTTTTCCTACTTTTTTTTATGTGTTGTTTAGATAAAAAAAACAATTATTATATGTGATATTCCTTTGTTCCCTTATCTGTGTTAATTGTTGATTTGCAGTTTTTAAGGGGGGTTTATTTTACTTGCAGTATAAGGTTTGTATGCTTCCTCACACACTCCTACAGCACACTCGAGTGACACACACATATGCCCTATACCCGGGTATTAGAGATTAGGATTTTTGGAAAAAAGGGGCATATGCCTTGTGGGTGCTGGCCTCGTGCCAAATCTTACATTGGCAGATTGAACCACCTAGATTGTTCCCGGTATTATGAGTTAGCGGCTTAGGGAGCTCGTCTCCTTTCGTTTCTAACTTGTAATATTCGGTTTTCCTTTCTTTCGAGATTGGAGGCAATCCGGCGACATAAAAATTCGTGACCTTTTTATCGAGTCCACTTTAATTAACATCTAGTACCTTGCCATAGGGTCTGACCATAGATGTTCCCAGAACCTTTTAGGGCATACCTGATATAAGACACAGGAAGCAGACAATTTATGTTCATTTGTCATCATGCATCATGAAAAAGGAACTTACCCTCCCTAAGTTAGATGAGTTCGTTATCTACGCCTAGGTGATATGAGGATGTCATATGGCAGTTTACATTTATTTCATACCCAACAATGGGATCCACGCCCTAGGGTCGGTTAACATGTCATGATTATTATCTTCATTAAACAATTTCATACCACAATCTAAGGCAGCAGTGCCTGATCCTAGATTATCATCACACCCTTTAATGGGCTCGACGCCCTAGGGATAAAATGTTTATTCATGCATAAAAACTTTATTCCTCGTACTTAGGGTCCACCACCCTAAGAGATCATGCATCATACATATCATATGTTTATCGCCCACTTTATTATTTAACACTTTTCCTTTATGGCTGCATTTTTATAACCAGGTTTTTGATCAGAGGAAGGACTTTGATATAGTAAGACATGGCGACTGGTTCAGAAGTTGTGGGTTCTAACGGTGCTCCTTCATTCAAAAAAGGAGTCAGAGCTGAGGTACAAGTTATAGATGTGCAATATTTGATCGACCTAGTTCCCAAGATCCCCAAAGACGTACAAGAGCAGTTCGAAAAAGAATATGGTAGACTGATAGACCTTATCCTCATCACAGTCAACACTGAGGCGCTAAAGGCAATGAGTGCAATGATCCAGTACTGGAACCCCACTCTGAGGGTTTTCGAGTTTCCCAATCTAGATGCATCCCCAACTATTGAAGAGTATGAAGTCCTTCTCGATATTGGAAAGTCAGGCAGCCTCAAGGTGTACCAATTCACTGACCACCAGAACGTCACTGAAAGTCTCATAGAGGAACTCATCGGGACTAGACCGGAGCCGTTTGATATAATAAAGCAAGGAGAAATTTATGGGTTGAAGACTGCCTTCTTAAAAAAGCACCTTATCAAAACAATAGAACAAGGGGATTGGGTGTTGTTTAAACCAACCTTTGCATTGGCGATATATGGTGTGGTCTTGTTTCCTTTCGTCTATGACATGGTGGATCAAGCTGCAATTGATGTCTTCACCAAGTTCAAGAAATTCCTAGTTAACCCTGTTCCAGCTGTCCTGGCGGAAACGTTGCTATCTTTTCAGATGTGTCATGAAAGAGGCGTACATAAGGTTCGATGTTGCATCCAACTGTTATTTGTGTGGATGATAACCAGATTCAAGCATCACCAATACCCCGACTGGAGTCGATACCCCTTGCGCAGATTCAGGAAAATTGCAATCAATCCCATGCAGTTGTCGGATTGGAAGAAGATCTTCGTCGAGATCACTCCTATAAACTTTGGGACAAAATGTGGCTTATATGATAGGCATCCAGAAATCATGTACTCCTGTGGTGACTTTACAAACATGATGTTGATGGGTCCTCGAGGATGTATCACCTTTAACCCAGCTTTGATACTTGGTCATCTAAAATGGGGGATGATGCCCGTTTCTTCGGAACTACTGCAAGGGTCTATGGTCTAGTATAAAGATGGTGAAACCAGTAAGGAAACCCTCATCTCGATAAGAAACGCTCTGAAAAGGATACGCCTATATGAGAAGAAAGAATTAGGGGAACACCAATCTTACTATACCCCTGAGTACAAAGAATGGAGAAAGGATAGAATGAAGTCAACTACAATACCACCACCTACCTTACCTCAGGAACCACCAAAACAATCAGAAAAGGAGTTGTTACAAGCCAACCAGATCCGTCTCTTGGAAGCCAAGTTGGAAGAGGCTAGGAATGAGATTGAGAAATATGGGTTCTCCGTCGAGAAACTTGACAAGATCATAGAAACTCAAAAAAAAGAACATACCAGCCTCAAGAGAGATTATGCTAGCATGTGCTCGACGTCGGAAAAATACTATCTTATCCGAGCAGGGAAGGAGAAAGATAAAAAAATAGCTGAGCTGATCAAGATGAATGAAGAGAAAGATGAGCAAATATCCAACATGAGTCATCAATTGAAGGCCCGAGGTAGAGCGTTGCATTCGGCACAGAAGGATATCCATGTGTTAGAGGCAAAGGCAGAAAGCCTCCAAGCCCTTGCTCAGGATACCAAGAATGAGGAAAGCCATGCATGGGCCACTATGAAAGAATACCAAGCAGCTTTAGAGAAAACACTCGAGAGGGAAGATCAATTGAAAACCATAATGAAAGAAATGGAGAAGGCACACCATCAAGCCTTGGCGGAGGCTAATAACGACAAGGTCTATCTCTCAGAACAACTGAGCCTCCTCGAAGCTACCTATGACGAGTTGGTAACCAGGCAGCAGGAATGGTTGCACAATTGGGACCATATGCTCCAGGAGTGCAAATGGGACAAGGATAGGTGGGAAGAAAGGTGCCGAAAAATAATTAATGGCCTCGGGAATTTTGCGGATGACTGGTTGAGGAATTTCGAAGATGCTCTGGGAGAACTACAGATGTATCCGGAAATAGAGCTACGCCCAGCAATGAGAGCATTCTATGAAACATGTGACCAGTTGGCATGGAAGCTGAGGAAATGGAGAATTGCTGCAACTAGGGATTTTTGATGTTTCATGTAAAAAATAAATAAATAAGCATGAGTAGAATCTCAATGTAATCTCCAATGAATAATCAATAAAATTTTCATTTTCCTTCAATATCTCCATGATTTCCTTCCTTATATACACCCACCAATCAATACACCATAAAGCCTTGATAAAAGAGAAACCCTCGCATTTAGATATAGTCTCGGTCGAGAACCTGGTGTTCCTTCTAAAGATTGTTATCAACTGTAGATGGCCTTGTGGAGCACGCTCCCAAGTAATCAGACACAGGGCAGGGATTTCAAAGTTAAAAACCCACAAATGGAAGAACAAATTTAGATGCGATCAAGGTCTGAGACCTAGTGTTTCCTCTAAAGATCGTCATCAACGCAAGAGAAGCTATTGCGGCACGCTTCATAGTCATCAACTGCGGGTCAAAATGTCTTACTATGTCAAAGCCTTCGCGACGACAAAAATCCTTTTTTTTTTTTACTAATTTTACTTTCTCGAAATTTTGTTAAACATTTATTTTAACAACAGGTTTAGTAATCATTGCTAAAAGACATCATTACAACACAAGGTCGCAATCCAGAACCATGGCCGGTCAAGAAACCCCCACAAATATGGAAGGAAAGTCAGAAATGACCGAGTTAAAGGAGCAAATGGCGGAAATGATGAAGATGATGATGAAAATGCAACAGGAGAATACTACTGGAAATTTTTCTAAAACTAACCCTGGGGCTAAAACCACTCCTCCGCCTCGCCAAGGCTCCTCCTCAAAACAAACCACAAAAGAGGGAAAAGGAAAGGGGTCTGAAACAAAAGAGCAACAACATGATGGTCAAGATGAAAACATGAGTCAGACTGAAGAAACCGATGATGAGAACACTGAACAACCCACTGACGAGACTAACCCCAACGATGACATGAATTACTGTCCTCCCAAGGATGACAAACAACCAACAGGCCCACAGACAGGAAAGGAAACCCACGGTAATAAAAAGAAGGAAAGGGATGATGAAATGTGGGATATGCTCAATGCGAGACTCAAGGCTGTAGAAGGGAATAATTGTCTGGATTTGAAAAATGCCTTTGAGATGTGCCTGGTCCCAGATGTCGTGCTTCCCCCGAAGTTCAAAGTGCCCGACTTTGAGAAATATGACGGGACGACATGCCCGAAGAGTCACCTCCATATGTATGCCCGAATGATGTCGGCATACCATCACGATGATAAACTGTTAATTCACTGCTTCCAAGATAGCCTTGTGGGGATTGCCGCTTCGTGGTACATCCGCCTCGAGCGCAAGAATATAAGAACCTTTTTGGACTTGTCCAACGCTTTCATAAGGCAGTACAAGTTCAACGAAGACTCGGTGTCGGATCGGGCCGAGCTTCAGGGTATGACAAAGAAGGTCGCTGAGTCTTTTAAAGAATATGCTCAAAGATGGAGAGGGATAACATCACAAGTCTTGCCTCGTTTAGAGGAAGATGAACAAATTACTATCTTCATCAATACTCTGCCGAATCCTTTCTTTGAAAAGATGATTGGGAACAATACATCCGACTTCAATTCCTTAATAAAAGTCGGAGATCGGATTGAGCAAAGCATAAAAGCTGGAAAAATTGCTGCTGAACAGACTGTGGAGTCTAAAAAACCCAATTATGCGAAGAAAAAAGAAGCGGAAGCCCATTACGTGTCTGGAGAATCTCACAAACCCCCCAACAAAAACAACCATAACCCCCGACCATACACACCTCGTCCTCACTACAACCAAACACAATACCAACCTAACCAACAAACCCCATACCAACCCATAGCTTACATTAAACACAATCGCCCACCAACCCAACACAACCCTACACCCCACTACAACCAACCTCGTCCCAACCAATACCCTGCCCAACAAAATAGACCTCCCAACAACCATCAAACCCGTCCATACCAAAATTTCAACCGCAACCAACCTAGACCCTTCCAACCCCAAAGAACCTTTGACCCAATCCCGGTCACGTATGCTGAACTGTTCGCACATCTTCAAACAGAGAGAATCTTGGCCACAATAGCAAAACAGACCCCAAATACCACAGCACCCTGGTACAACCTAAACGCCAACTGCGATTACCATTCCGGAATAATCGGGCATTCCACGGAGACCTGTAGGGCACTGAAGCACAGGATCCAAGATTTGATCGACTCTAAGTGGCTAGAGTTCAAGGACACCGTTCCCACCATCACAGGCAACCCTCTACCCAACCACGGGAATCAGGGAATAAACGTTCTAGAGCAGGACGATGATATGGTTGTGGTAGAGAAAGTGGAGGATATGAAGACTCCCTTGAAAGTTATATTCAAGGTATTGTGCCAGCAAGGTCTGGTGGAGATGGTGAGAGGGGGTGCATATGAAGATGATGTATGTTTGATGCATGGGATATTAGACCATACTTTAGAAATATGTACTGAGTTTAAAGCCTTAGTACAAAGGTTGTTGGACTCTCGATTACTGGTGATCGAGAAAAAAATAAAAGGTTCTGATATTTTTGTCCTGGAAAGAGACCAGAAGATCCAAGACAGAATAATCACGAGGAAGTTTGTGCCAGTACTGAACATACCCGCTGGAACCCCATCATATACCGCTCCGCCCCGATGGGTACCCCGTTTATATATAGAGTCAGGGGAAACGAGGCATCCGGGCCCTTTCCCTTACAAATCTGACAAGGCCATCCCATGGAAGTATTAGGGGAAATCGGTGGCGAAATCTAAACAAACAGAGGAAGTTGTGAACCTAGCTGGGGTTGGCAACATGACCAGGAGTGGCAGGGTTTATAGCCCTGTCGATTTATCAAAAAAGATCATCAATGCCTCAAAGGGCAAAGAAAAAATTGTTGAAACATCGAAAAATAGGCCAGAGCCAGAGGTTACCGAGCTATTTCCGGAGAAAATGGAGAGAGAAGTTTCTGAGGAGGAAGCATGTGAGTTCCTCCGGTTTATAAAACAAAGTGAGTACCAAGTGATTGATCAACTGAGTCGCACTCCGGCCAAAGTATCGTTGTTATCATTGCTGATGAACTCGGAGGCTCACAGAGAAGTCCTGTTCAAAGTCCTAAATCAGGCACACGTCAATCACGATATTTCAACTGATAAGCTCGGCGGAATCATCAACAACATCATGATTGACAACTTTATTTCCTTCAGTGATCAGGAGGTCCCAATAGAGGGCAGAGGGCGTACCTGTCCTCTACACATATCCGTCATGTGTAAAGATTTTGTGATAGGGCGAGTGCTGATTGATAACGGCGCCTCACTAAATGTGATGACCAAGAGGACCCTTCCCAAATTGCCAGTAGGAGATGCAATTCTTGGACCTAGTTCGACAGTCGTTAAAGCCTTCGATGGAGCAAGACGTGATGTAGTGGGAGAAATAGAACTGCCGATAAAAATCGGACCCTGTATCTTCAAAGTTCTCTTCCAGGTGATGGATATCAACCCCTCGTTCAGCTGCATATTGGGAAGACCATGGATACACTCGGCTGGTGCCATACCGTCGTTGCTTCACCAGAAAGTCAAGTTCATTACAGGCGGTAGACTTATAACAGTTATGGGGGAGGAGGACACACTAGTGTCTCAGCTGAGCGATGCCCCATACGTGGAAGCTGATAGTGAAGCCTTGGAAGCCTCTTTCAGAGCACTAGAGATTGCAAATGCTTCCTCTATCGAGACAAGACACCCAATGCTTAATCCTCTGCCATCTAATGCATCAATCATGATGGCAAAATTTATGTTGAGGAAAGGATTCCAACCTGGAAAGGGTTTGGGGAAGTATGGACAAGGGATGGAGAACACATTAGTCCTCTCGTCCAATAGTGGTCGAGCTGGGCTAGGTTACAGTCCTAGTAACTGCCAAAAGGGGGCTTCAGAAGATAAAAAGGGTGGAGTGGCCCAGTTAGATACATTCATGTATAATGGCAGAAAAGTACCCATTCCTCATATTAGTCAAAGCTTCATAAGTACATGCTTCATCAAGCCAGATACTATCGCCATGGTAGAAGATGGTCAACTAGAAAGCGATTTGGGGCTTGTGTATCAATGCATCTCAGGCACAGGATTAAGCAATTGGACGAAAGAAGACGTTGCTAGTGATGTTTATTATGCAATGTAATTACGAAACGTTTTAAGTCGTCACATGTCCAGCCCTGGGCATGTGGATCTTTTGTTTATAAGGGCATGTTTTTAGTTCATCAGTATAATTTTAATAAAAACTAAATGTTGCATTTCATCCAACATCTTTCATTTTATTTTTACAGTCTCCAACCAACCAAAAACAAACCAACCTAATACAAACCACTAACCATAATGCAGATCTGACAATGAATCTATAACTAATGACAACTTTAATAATCACATGTCGGATTTTGATCACCCAATAAATCAAGCAGAGGAGGATAACGATGAAGAGTGGGAGGCGTCCCCGGAATTGATAAGACTAGTCGAGCAAGAAAGCAGAGAGATCCGACCCCATGAAGAACCGGTTGAATTGATAAATCTAGGTTCCGAAGAAGATAAGAAGGAGATTCGGGTAGGCACTATCATGGATACCTCCGAAAGAATGAAACTCATCGAGCTTCTGCACGAATACAAGGATATATTCGCATGGTCATATGAAGAGATGCCAGGCCTAGATCGGAATTTAGTGGAACACAAACTACCACTAAAGCTAGATTCTAAACCAGTAAAACAAAATCTGCGAAGAATGAAGCCGGAAATCTCCCTAAGGGTTAAAGAAGAGGTACAGAAGTGGTTGGAGGCCAAGTTCATAACAGTGTCTACCTATCCTGAATGGGTTGCAAACATAGTGGCAGTCCCAAAGAAAGGAGGAAAGCTTCGCATATGTGTCGACTACAGAGATCTTAACAAAGCCAGTCCAAAAGATGATTTTCCGGTACCTCACATCGATGCTTTAGTCGATAGTACAGCAGACCATGCCTTGTTTTCATTTATGGATGGGTATTCAGGATACCATCAGATCAAGATGGCTCCGGAGGATATAGACAAAACAACCTTTATTACCCCTTGGGGAACATTCCGATATCAAGTGATGCCATTCGGGTTAAAGAACGTCATGGCCACCTACCAGAGGGCTATGGTAGCTATTTTTCACGATATGATGCATAAAGAGGTTGAGATCTATGTGGATGATATAATTTGCAAATCCAAAACGGAGGGGGAGCACGTCGCCAACTTGCAAAAACTCTTTGAAAGGGTACGGAAATATCAACTCAAATTGAATCCTAGCAAATGCAGTTTTGGAGTAAAATCTGGGAAAGTCCTTGGATTCATCGTCAGCCAGAAAGGCATAGAAGTAGACCCCGAAAGGTCAAAGCAATCATGGAAATACCAATTCCTAAAACTGAGAAACAAGTCAGAGGATTTTTGGGTCGACTAAACTATATCTCTCGTTTCATCTCTCAACTGACTGCAACCTGTGAACCCATCTTCAAGTTGCTAAGGAAGAATCAGGTCGTGAAGTGGAACGAAGACTGCCAGTCAGCCTTTGACAAGATCAAGCAATACCTGACAAAACCCCCGGTCTTGATGCCTCCTATGCCAAGTCGGCCATTAATAATGTACCTAACTGTGTTAGATGAGTCTATGGGTTGCGTCCTAGGGCAACATGGTGAATCAAGCAAAAAAGAGCATATCATATATTATTTGAGCAAGAAGTTTACTGAGTGTGAAATAAGATATATATTACTGGAGCGTACTTGTTGCGCCTTGGCTTGGGCAGCCCGTCGTTTGAGGCAATACATGTTGAGCCACACCGTCTGGTTGATATCCAAGATGGACCCAATCAAGTATATCTTTAAGAAGCCCATTCTGACAGGAAGAATTGCTAGATGGCAAGTATTATTATCTGAATATGACATCGTATATGTCTCCCAGAAGGCCATAAAGGGAAGCATCATTGCCGATTATCTGGCCAACCAACCGGTAGCTAAAGAGGACTCGATGACGGAAGAATTTCCCGATGAAGGAATTATGATGGTGTCTCCGGATAACGAAAGACGTGATAATGGATGGACACTAGTATTTGATGGGGCTTCAAATATACTGGGTCATGGCATAGGGGCGGTATTAATATCTCCGGAAGGCAAGTTCATACCCTTCACTGCCAGGCTACGCTTTGATTGTACAAACAATATGGCGGAATATGAGGCATGTGCATTGGGTCTGAGAGCGGCAATAGAAACAAAAATCAAATCTTTGGAAGTGTTCGGGGATTCAGCTCTAGTTGTTCACCAGATTAAGGGAGAATGGGAGACTAGAGATAACAAGTTGATACCCTATAGAGACTATGTCCAACAACTGGTTGAGCGGTTTGAGCGGATAGATTTCTACCACATCCCGAGGGAAGATAATAAGTTGCCAGATGCTTTGGCCACTTTGTCATCCATGTTCCAGATAGAGGGAGATAGCGTACCGGTTATCCGGATAGCTAGTAAAGATCAACCAGCATACTGTTGTGCAATAGAATCAGAGTCAGATGGAAATCCATGGTATCATGACATAATGACATACTTAAAAAGCAAGGAGTATCCTCCCGAAGCAACAGATAATGACAAGAGAACTCTGCGGAGACTATCTATGGGTTTCTTTCTTAGTGAGAATATCCTATACAAAAAGAACCACGACATGGTATTGTTGAGGTGTGTAGACGCCAAAGAGGCAGAGCAAATCATTGAGGAAATACATGAGGGTATGTTCGGGACTCATGCTAATGGGCGTGCGATGGCTCGAAAAATCCTAAGAGCAGGTTATTTTTGGTTAACGATGGAGAGTGATTGTTGGGATCACGTCCGTAAATGCCACAAGTGTCAGATATATGCCGACAACATCAATGCACCCCCCAACTTGCTCAATGTATTATCAGCACCGTGGCCTTTTTCAATGTGGGGAATGGATGTTATTGGGCCCATTGAACCCAAAGCTTCTAATGGGCATCGATTCATCCTTGTTGCTATCGATTATTTCACCAAATGGGTTGAGGCGAATTCATATGCAAGTGTGACTCGCAAGGTAGTGCTCCGGTTTGTGAAGAAGGAATTAATCTGTCGTTATGGGTTACCCCATAAAATCATCACAGACAATGCCACCAACCTCAATAACAAAATGATGACGGAGATGTGTGAAGAGTTCAAGATCAAGCATCATACTTCTTCACCATATAGACCCAAGATGAATGGAGCGGTGGAAGCAGCCAATAAGAATATAAAAAAGATAATCCAGAAAATGGTGGTAACCTATAGAGATTGGCACGAGATGTTGCCATTCGCACTGCATGGGTATCGAACTTCGATCCGCACATCAACTGGGGCAACACCCTACTCGTTGGTCTATGGGATGGAAGCAGCTCTACCGACAGAGGTTGAGATTCCCTCATTGAGGGTACTGACTGAAGCCGAGCTAGAAGAAGCAGAATGGGTCCAAGCCCGACATGACTAGTTGAATTTAATCGAAGGGAAAAGGTTAGCGGCTATATGTCACGGCCAACTATACCAAAGGAGGATCATGAGGGCTCATGCCAAAAAAGTACATCCTCGAGAGTTCAAGGAAGGTGACATGGTGCTTAAGAAGATATTGCCAATTCAGAAAGATCACCGAGGGAAATGGACCCCTAACTATGAAGACCCATATGTGGTAAAAAAGGCATTCTCAAGTGGTGCTCTCATACTAACCAAAATGGATGGAGAAGACCTTCGCCTTTCAGTAAATTCTGATGCAGTGAAGAAATACTATGCATAAGGCGGCTTCCTCAAAAAAAAAAAAAAAAAAGAGAGAGAGAGAGAAATAAAAAAATAATAACAAAAAAGAAAGAAAAAAAACAACATTTTCCTTAGAAATTTCGATGTAATGATCACAATCACCATTTTTTGTGCATGCTTTAAGATTAAAATGGAGAATGATGTAGGCAAATTCCCAAAAAGTGTGAACCCCAAATGACTATTTCCAATGATATAAGGCTTCTTTGTAATCCCCAAACACCATAGAAGATATCCCTAGTTACCTCTCTCGAGCCTAGACGTCGGGAAAGGAGATCCATTCTAAATGAACCCGTAAAAATATCTGTAACCGGGGAAGGGTAGTTTTCCAATATTCCTCAAAATCTCAAAATGTAGCTACAAACTAAAGAGTGAGAGCCTAGGAATTCCATGAATGAAAGAAAGTCCCAAAGAAAATTCTGCTAAGGCTCATGATGTGCCTTAAGCAAAAGTTAGGACAAAGACATACCAGACTCTCACTCACAGTGAAAAAGCAAAACAGTAAAAGTCAAAGAGAGGAATAATTGGAGGTAGGATATTGGAGAAAAGGAGATGAAGGGGGATGGGAAACACATTTTTGAGCCTTTATACCTATTTTATTGAAAAACTATTCAGCTAGGCCCCAGTTCAAGCCAGAAAAGTCCTTGTTAAGGAATAGATCGTTTGGGATCACACTAGGGTAAAAAAAAAAGCAAACTGACTCCGAAAAACACAAATTTCTAAATGCATTCTTACTATCAAACTAACACTAAGTGATCATTACATCGAAATTCCTAACGAATAATTAAAAAAATGAAGAAAATATGACCCGTTAGGTCGAAAACCCGGAGGGGCGGCCTAAGCAAAAGTTAGGGAATATAAAAAAGGAAGTCGCCCCAATCAGAAAAGGTGATGCATCACTAGAGATATGGGTTTTCAAAACAAGATATTGGGGCAGAAATTATTGGGTGAAACACTCTCCTCCAATAAATTCTTAGCAATGATCTTAAAATCCTTTGAGCGTAAGGCCAGAGCTTCAACATGGGCGAGCAAGATACTGGGGCAGTTTATTGGACAGTTATTCTTTAAACTCTTGGGCCGAAAACTCGGTGGTGTCATCAATCAGTAGTAACTTTGGAGAAATATTGGGGCAAATTTATTGTAGGAATCAGAAATTCGGTTGAAAATCAACTAATGAAAATTAGTGTTGTCATTCTTGTATAGATAATTGAAAGAGATGTCATATACACTTTCCCAAAAAATTTCCACTCCTCCATCATACCTTATTCCCTCCATGCATGACTATGTTTATGTAAATTATACTGATGAACAATAAAACAACCTTTTATAATCGACTAAAAAAAAAAGTAATGGCACACGCTAGCGACTTATAGATCATCGCCCGAAGTTGCAGCTATTCATTCCAAAATGTAAAGGTGTCTTAAACCAAATGCAGTGATTGCGACACTTAATAAAGCGAGAAAGCAAAAATTTTGTAAAATGAATCTCATAGGAGATTACCGAATTGATACGCATTCCATACACATAATCCAACCATTTAGTTCATTCATACCATGCATTCATTCATAGCATACATTCATAGAAAGAAACAAAAAAACTTTAGACCGTAGTGGGTAAAAGGGTAGACCAGTTAGAATCAACCGTCATGGTCCCTTAGCCTAATGTCGGCTAAATAGGTTGAATTTTCATATTGTATCGAGCCACTGAGAGCTCGCAAATTTATTTTTCTGTCTCGAGCCACTGGGAGCTCGCAAATTTATTTTCTGTCTCGAGCCACTGGGAGCTCGCAAATTTATTTTCTGTACCAAGCCACTGAGAGCTCGCAATTTATTTTTCCGTCCCGAGCCACTGAGAGCTCGCAATTTATTTTTCCGTCCCGAGCCACTGAGAGCTCGCAATTTATTTTCCGTATCGAGCCACTAAAGCTCGCAAATTTATTTTATGTCTCGAGCCACTGAGAGCTCACAATTTATTTTCTGTATCGAGCCACTGAGAGCTCGCAAATTTATTTTCCGCATCGAGCCACTGAGAGCTCGCAAATTTATTTTCCGTATCGAGCCACTGAGAGCTCGCAATTTATTTTATGTCTCGAGCCACTAAGAGCTCGCAATTTATTTTTTCTGTCTCGAGCCACTGAGAGCTCGCAATTTATTTTTCTGTCTCGAGCCCCTGAGAGCTCGCAATTTATTTTTTATGTCTCGAACCACTGAGAGCTCGCATATTTATTTTCCGTATCGAGCCATTGAGAGCTCGCAATTTATTTTTCTGTCTCGAGCCACTGGGAGCTCGCAAATTTATTTTCTGTATCGAACCACTGAGAGCTCGCAAAATTATTTTACTATCTCGAGCCACTGAGAGCTCGCAAATTTATTTTATGTCTCAAGCCACTAAGAGCTCGCAAATTTATTTTATGTCTCGAGCCACTGAGAGCTCGCAAATTTATTTTACTGTCTCGAGCCACTGAGAGCTCGCAATTTATTTTATGTCTCGAGCCACTGAGAGCTCGCAAATTTATTTTCCGTATCGAGCCACTAAGAGCTCGCAATTTATTATTCTGTCTCGAGCCACCGAGAGCTCGCAAATTTATTTTCCGTATCGAGCCACTGAGAGCTCGCAATTTATTTTCTGTCCCGAGCCACTGAGAGCTCACAAATTTATTTTTCTGTCTCGAGCCACTGAGAGCTCGCAAATTTATTTTCTTTCTTGAACCACTTAGAGCTCTCAAGTTTATTTTCTGTCTCGAGCGACTGAGAGCTCACAAATTTATTTTTCTGTCTCGAGCCACTGAGAGCTCGCAAATTTATTTTCTTTCTCGAACCACTGAGAGCTCGCAATTTATTTTATCGTATCGAGCTACATGTGCTCGCATACTTATTTTTATTGTCTAGAGTGACACACGTACTCATTCATTCTTGTTCTAACTATTGCATTGTGTCCGTTGTCTAGGCCTGGACTGAATTCATGTTCATTTCTTTACTAGTTACTTACTATGATAGCATGCAAACTTCAGTTTACTTGCTTTCAAGTAAGCAACAAGTAAAGAGGGGCAGCTGTGAACACCCAATTTTGTCCGGCCTATATTTATAAAATATTGAAAATACAAAGATTCCAAAACTCAACTTTTTGTGCGAAAAGAACAACAATTTTAGCTGTCCCGAGACTAATTGAATGAGATGTGGCCAACTACAATTGGTGGCACCAATAGGATAACTCGAATATAAGTTCAGCTCCTGCCAATACTAGAAGTTTATGTTTATTTAGCTGAGATTCAAGTTTTTCCTAGAATAAGAAAACTGAAGATGGAGCAACCTTACATAAATGACTATGGTAATCGAATGTATAACATAGCTGAGTTACTTTTTTACGAACCAATTTACATGAATGTGAGTTTGAGTTCTGTTTTTCTCCTTGGTTAAGACCATGGATTCTACTAAAAGGCATGCTCTAAGTACAACCGAAATAAGCAAGCATATGACAATAAATTTGGAGAATGAAAAACAAGACTCGAATGCTCTTTGTCCGCTGAAAGTATCCTGGCGAATGAAGGCTATCCTTGAGTACCAAAACCTTAGGAATTCGAGGGTACAACACATGAAGAAGCCATTCTCTGTCAAGTGTTCTACATCTAGCAATGAAAGCAACCATGCAACCCTGCCAAAATCAACAAGCAAACAAGTTGGCTGAGAATTTATCAAATAATGGAATTAATGACCAAGCACACACACAAACAATTATTCAACACAATCACTCTCCAACAGCAAGCCAAATGCAACATTATCTTTTAGCTACACACTTTATTGGGCATAAGTAAAAGACCACTCACAAATCCTTAGAAATAGCAGTGGGTAAAAGGTTGCATTACTATTTCGGTTTCATGCGGTTAATATTCATAAAGGGATCTTACCATCAATCACGTAATGAATCCTAAGGGAGACCAGCCAGAATTCCCAAATAAATACACATTAGGAATCAGTGATATGCTGGTTAGTTGGGCAGCAATGATAAGCATCAAAGTGAGCAATCAAGGGGGCATAAATTATTAACAAAGAGAACAGCAAAAGGTTCCAGTCAGAATCCATTCTACAATCTGCAAATAGTCACACATTAAGGCATTGATGAAAGGAAATAAAGCCAATACACATTGAAACAAAGGTACAAAACAGACTACTAAAGTGCACTAACAAAGCAATTATGGAGTTAATTAAAAAAAAGAGAATAAACAGTCATCATATCAGAAATTCATTTTCAGTTACAATCATAAACATTAATCATCATAGATGGCCTTAAAATCTAAAAAAGCAAACCAAGAGTTGATCATTCCAGCCTCAAACCACAAATACAAACCAAAAGTCAGAGATACTAATCAGCTTTACAGTCAGCAGTAATGTGCAAACATAAATGGTATTTTCAGTTATGGAATCAGCAGAGTAGTAAGTAACAATCATCAAGATAGTAATCAGCAGCCACTCAAAGGCCTAACAGTTGGAAAGTTAGAAGGTTATGGGCTGTTTGCTAAGTCAAATTGGCAAACCAAAAGGTTCCTTCAGAATCCTTTATAAATAGCCATCATACTACATGCAGGGGACTGACTTTTTATCAGATACAAGTTGGCAACCAAACACTCATGAGAGACTTATTACTTTCATTATCTCGCCATACTAAAAGACCTAATACTTGTTCACATCATTCCAGCAACACACATACACATTAGAAGGTTTTTTTCCGGCAATTATACGCATATCACCCACATATACAGGAGGAGTAATCACTTATACATCATTATATCATAACGGGTATTACCGATAAGGATCGAGCAGGGAATCGAATGAAGAGGGGCAAGTAAATCCGAGACAAGCATCTAGAAGGTAAGTCCTGGGTAAGGTGTTTATCATGTAAACACAAACATAAAAAGCGTTTTGTGCACCATATATCCATACTATAAATTTTAATGGCATCTTATATCCTATAAACGTGTATTTTCCTTCTTACTGAGCTACGTAGAAAAGCGTACCTATCCGATTATGTTGAGTTCATAGAAATACACATAAGTTATTAGGCTGAATGAAAACAAGTGATGCGTGTTGGCAGTCATAAAACCAATTGACTAGAATTTATTACCATTCAAGCTAATTATCATATGCAATTTGTTAACCAAAGCTGTAAAAGACCAACAAATTAAACATAGAAAGTTTTTGGGGTCATTACCTAAATCTAGTGTTATTGCCGACCTCCAACTACCATAACCGCCTCAGGCTACCACACGAACCAACCCCGCCGTCGTCACTACCATTGCCGGAGACCGAAGAAACGAAAGATGGGTGTTAGGGATTCGAAATCCCTCTCGAAGAGTCGAAGAAGAAGCGAAGGAGAAGCGCCGTTAACGCACATGAAATCTCATACCGAGTCGCTGCCGTGTTTGTCGTTATGATTCGCCATCGCCGCCACTCGCCGTCGTCTTCTCACCTTCGGCAGTTTTTCCCTATTCTTCTCACTTTCCTCTCCTTCTCATATATTCTCTCTATTTCCTACAATCCCCAAATGAGGAGAAACCAGAGAAACCCCCTCCCAACCTATTTCATCTTTGTGGGCTTTCGGCCCACATATCCCTTTTGTTTTTTTTTGTATTATTTATCATCTTTTATTTTATAATTAGGATAACAACATTTTAAGTAGTTTATATTTCATTTTATTGTTAAATCCCATACCCTTTTTTATTTACTATACTTGTATGAATAATTACCCCGTGCAATTTAAATTAATGATTTTAAGCCTTTATGTTTGCAATAAATTATAATTTTGAAAGTTATATTTATTCTTAATGCGTCATTAAAATTATTTATTCAAGTGATTTTAAACGGAATTTAAAGTAAGGTTATGGCCCGTGTTGTCTCTAAATTCTCTGAAAATGAGAAGGAGGTCTACGACCAGTGCTGTCTCTAAGCTATTAATTCCACATCAAATATTTTAAAAATAATCATTATTTATTCAAGTGATTTTAAACGGAATTTAAAGTAAGGTTATGGCCCGTGTTGTCTCTAAATTCTCTGAAAATGGGAAGGAGGTCTACGACCAGTGCTGTCTCTAAACTATTAATTCCATAGCAAATATTTCAAAAATAATCATTATTTATTCAAGTGATTTTAAACGGAATTTAAAGTAAGGTTATGGCCCGTGTTGTCTCTAAATTCTCTGAAAATGGGAAGGAGGTCTACGACCAGTGCTGTCTCTAAACTATTAATTCCATATCAAATATTTCAAAAATGATCATTATTTATTCAAGTGATTTTAAACGGAATTTATAGTAAGGTTATGGCCCGTGTTGTCTCTAAACTCTCTAAAAATGGGAAGGAGGTCTACGACCAGTGCTGTCTCTAAACTATTAATTCCATATCAAATATTTCAAAAATAATCATTATTTATTCAAGTGATTTTAAACGGAGTTTATAGCAATGTTATGGTCCGTGTTGTCTCTAAATTCTCTGAAAATGGGAAGGAGGTTTACAACCAGTGCCGTCTCTAAACTATTAATTCCATGTCAAATATTTCAAAGGAAATCTATTTTTATTTTTTTAAACGAATTTCAAATGGAATTTTTATAGCAAGGTTAGGGCCCGTGTTGTCTCTAAATTCTCTGAAAATGGGAAGGAGGTTTACGACCAGTGCCGTCTCTAAACTATTAAATTCCACATCAAAAATGTTATAGTAAAAACTTATTCTATTACTCAACCAAATTGATACCTTCAAATCAACGAAATCAACCAATTAATTTTCGAACCAGAACTACGTAGCCTTGATTTCCCTATTGCAGCTAGGGATACGTAGGAGCAAGTCGAATTCTTGTCAGGCACAACAATAAAAAATAAAACATTTTGTTTTTATTTATTGAATTTTAATAAATAATTTTAAGGGTATAAAAGTTCATGTTATTAGCGAGGGTACCGTTTTAATACGGGTGGATGGGGTGCTAATACCTTCTCCGATCCGTAATCGACTCTCGAGTTCAGAATCTCTGATTAAAGACCAAATTATCCTAATTGGGCATGTTTAGAGTTTTCTACGTTTTAACCGCAAAAAACGTAGTGGCGACTCCAAATCAATTGGAAGAGGTAGAAATCGAGTTCGCCTCTCCCTAAGTCGCAGGGTCGGTCTTCCAACCGAAAATCGGGTCGCGACAAAGATTTATCTGAAGTCTCTATAATATCCACCTTTCGTGATTTATCACTCCCACTGATTTGACCATTCTCAATGAACCTAGCATTACCAGACTCAACTATTCTCGTACTACGGTTAGGAGAATAAAATCTGTACCCTTTTGACTTTTTCGGATAGTCGATAAAGAAACCACTAATGGTTCTTGCATCAAGCTTCTTTTCATGTGGGTTGTACACCCTTACTTCTGCTGGACAACCCCAAACATGGAGATGTCTCAAACTAGGTTTCCTACCAGTCCATAACTCATAAGGATTTTTAGGAAATGCCTTACTAGGAACCATATTCAGTAGATACGCAGCGGTCCTTAATGCGTACATCCACAACGATAAAGGTACATCACAATGATTCAACATTGATCTAACCATTTCCATTAAAGTACGATTCCGCCTTTCAGCTACACCATTCTGTTATGGTGTGTAAGGCATAGTGTATTGAGCACATATGCCTTGACCTTCAAGAAACTTTGAAAATGGTCCTGGACATTGTCCATTCTCATTATACTTTCCATAATATTCACCACCTCTATCAAACCTCACAACCTTAACCTTCTTTTCGAGTTGTCTTTCAACCTCACCAATGAATACCTTTAGGATATCCAATGATTGAGATTTTTCATGCAACAAATATAAGTAACAATAACGTGAGTAGTCGTCTATAAAAGTGATGAAATACTTTTCACCACTCCAAGATGGAATACCAAAAGGACCAGAAATATCTGTGTGTATCAATTCAAGAAGTTTGCTACTTCTTGTGGCTGAGTTCTTTGATATGTGTTTAGTTTGCTTTCCTTTAATGCAATCTAAACAAACATCCTAATCGCCAAAATCCAAAAGAGGTAATATATCACTTTTAGTTAACCTCATTATCCTTTCTTTGGATATATGGCCTAATCTTTTATGCCACAAGTAAGCAGAATTCTTATTATTAAAATCTTTAAGCTTGCTATTAACTTCATGTTCAACATTAAATAAAGATTCCTTAAATTTAAAATCAAGATTGAAGCAATATAAACCATTCATTAATGTACCATAACCGAAATAGTACGAATGTTTATACAAATTAAAACCAGAATGCTCACTCTTAAAATTAAATCCTATAAAAATCCAGCCTAGCAACATAAACCAAGTTCATGGCACATTCAGGAACATAAAGACACTTTTCTAGATCTAAATAGTTTCCACTATCTATGATCAATCTATATGTTCCAATTCCATGAACTTGTGCCTTAATTATGTTCCCCATGTAGAGAAACTTCTCAGTTTCCTGAGTTCAGATTAAAAGGAATCCACAATATGTGACACATGAGTTGTTGCACCAGAGTCTAACCACCAAGTATTATTAGGAACCTCACTAAGAAATAGTTTATCTATAATGGAAAAAAAGTGTTTACCTTTCTTTTCGAACCATTTCTTCCTTTTAGGACAATCCTTCTTGTAGTGTCCATTCTTCTTACAGGAGAAGCATTTCACCTCTTTATGGATTTTCCCTTCTTTAATGGGGATCTTTTCCTTCCCATTTCCTTTGTTCCTATTACTTGGCCTGAATCTGCTAGTGCTACCTGGCTCCTTAATGGTTAAATGAATGGAGTCATTCTTAATTTTCTTTAACCTCCATTCCTCCTGAACAAGCATGGCCTTAACTTCCTGAAAATTCCATTTTTCCTTTATGGTGTTATAGTTCACCTGGAATTGGCCAAACTCAACAGGAAGAGAGTTAATGATAAACTGTACTAAGAATGCTTTTGTCACCTCCATTCTCATGTCTTTCATTTTTGCAGTCAGATTTGCCATGCTAGTTACATGATCATGAATGGGTTGCGACCAATCAAACTTCTTGGTCGTCAGCTCTGTCATGAGATTTCCCACCACAGACTTATCAGTAATGTCTGATTGGGAGTACTCCTTGATCATTCTCATAAATTCCCTTGCATTATCCGTCTTAAGCATAGACGGCTTGACATTGTCAGAGATTGACATTTTCATCAAGCTTAGGCTCAACCTGTTTGACTGCTCTCAAGCCTCATATAGAGTCTTGTCTGCCTCCGAGCTGGTCTCAGTTATGGTTAGCACATTATCCATAATGATGGTCAAGTCCAACTTCATTACACCCAGTGAGAACTGGATCTGTTCGGACCAATCAACATAATCCAGTCCGTTGAACTTGACACATAAGAAAATACTTTACATGAGCTTTTGATGGTTCATAAGATCCCTTTAATTAGGACATTGACATTATGACATTCACATGTGATAAATGAATAGATTGAAGAATATCTGGTTCCATTGCGGTATTTGGTTGCCTTTCGGATTGCCTTTGTTCTCACCTCTCTGCCTTCCCTTTATGTGTTCCTTGATGATTAGGAACTCAGTTTCCTTCCCTTTTCTATATGACACTACACTTTCCTTTAATGCAGCCACTAATGCTTTGAATTCTCTCTATTTTTGTTTCTGGTTATGAGATAGCAAATAATAGCATTGCATTTATAATATATGAGTGTCTCTCTTATAGAAGGAGAGTAGGAGGAGTTGTAACTCCTCTATCATGGAAACTTCCACTCATGAAGTGAGAGGGGAGGGAGTTAGTAATAACTCCCACTAGTTTGATCATTTAATTGCCAACCATCATCACATTAGACACTCACATTCAAACTAGTAAATTCCAAATACATGGACCAAAAAATTGCTGAATTAATCTAACACTAATTACATGAATTGGTTGGCCTATAACATTAATCTATATACATAATACATGTTTAATAGTTATGGAATTAGCTCCTCTTGATACCCACAACTTTCAATCAAACCACTAAATCCTAGTCTGCAATTTGGAGAGCTTCTCAAATCTCAACTGTTACCTTGTTTCCTAATTCTCCCTTCGCTTCATTGTTCATTACGCATAGATCTAGAATCCAGTCAAAATCCGCTAGCCTTCTCCATGCTACTTCCCTTGCCTCTTGTCATTTACAGATTAATTCTTTGTCAACAATGAACCTGATTCATGATAGAGCATTATAACGTTGTTCAATCCATGTAGCCGATTCCATCTAGTGGGATCAAGACTTGGTTGTCGTTATTGTTCTTGCCATTTGACTCTCCAGCCGCCATAGTCATAGAGTAATGGTAAAAACAGGTATTCAAGGAAATGATCTGTAGTGGACTGGGTTCAAGGTGAGGGACACCAGAGAAAGCTGGGTTTTCTTGCTGCTACTGTTTCTGTCAATCCTCTTCCTCTTTTCTTGAAGGCAAAAGTTGGGAATTCGGTGACAACATTGAAGTTCAAACTGTATTTACTTATTTTACCCTGTTTCATCCTCCTTCATGTTTCATGAACACAAATTGAAGCAACTCTGATCCCCAATCATTTATCCATCATTTAAGAAACAAACTTTAATCACAAAAAACATTACTTTTCGAATCATATATCGGCAAGACAACAACAACTAATGTTGGTATTTTAAGAAATATCAGATGTTAAGCATCATATTACTGTCAAATTGCTAGTAGCCATATGCAAAAATCTTGTAATAACTAGAGTATAATTGATAGACTCTTTCAATAATGATTGCCTGTTGTTGAGGAGGAAAAATGCACAAGGTAAAAGCGATGAGGAACCAGATATAGAATGTATACCACAGATTACCAATAGTCTCCACAGGAGCAAAACCCATCCTTGAAATGATGGAACCGATATGCATCTCGCATGATAAGTTCCCTAGAGGTGACAAAAGACAACAGCTTTATTACCAAGTGACAATCATGGCAGACACGGAGATTCTTCATTACACTTATAGGCTTCCAAGATGGCACATTAAGCAACCCAAAAGCAAAGGCAAGTTTTTCACTATGGTATTCTTGACTACGATGAGCAGAAGAAGCTACATTAATATATCTTCCTGTATCTTCTATCTTCTTCATCATCTCCTCTAGTTTAATATAAATTTCCTTTATCTGTGGATGATTGGTGTCATCTACAGTAAACACATGTACCCTGTTATCAACTTCAATCCAGCTACAACCTGGACTCTTTTGAATTCCTTTATCTTTTATCAGCTTTCTCATATTGGCAACACCTTGTAACTCTCCAGACTCAGCATATATATTTGCTAGAAGGACATAACCTCCAGAATCTTCAATGTTTAATTCCATCAAGTTCTTTACTGCAGTTTCTGCTAGCCTAGAGTCATGATGGATTCGGCAACCTCCTAGTAGAGCCCCCCAAATAGTGGCATTTGGTTTAAAAGGCATTCCATCTATCAAATTCTTTGCCTCATCTAGTAACCCTGCTCGTCCAAGCATATCTACCATACAAGCAAAATGCTCACGTGTTGGAGAAATTCCAAAAACTTTACTCATAGAATCAAAGTAACGTTTGCCTTCTACTACAAGCCCCATATGACTGCACCCAGATAAAACAGAAATATAGCTTATATGATCCGGCTTGCACTCTGCCTTCAACATGTCCTCAAATGTCTCAATCAATTCCTTACCTAAACCATTCTGAGCATATGCTGCCATCATAGCATTCCAGGAAATTAGGTTTTTCACATATATCGAGTCAAAAACTTTTTGTGCTTCTTTGATTTGTCCACATCTTGAATACATGGTAACAATACTATTTGAAACTGAAACATCCGAACTAAGGCCATACTTTATAGCATGGGATACAACTTGTATCCCAAGTTTTATAACAGCTAAATCAGCACAGGCCCTTATAGAAGTTGCAAAAGTAATCCAATCTGGTTCAACTCCCTCTCTTCTCATCAGTACATACAACTTCAGTCCATCTTCTGAGAAGCCATGTTGAACATATGTGCTTAACATTGAGTTCCAAGTGATGAAATTACGCTCAGGCATTGTATCAAAATATTCTCGGGCTCTTTGAATGTCCTCATTTTGAGAAAATGCAGTGATCATTGCTGTCCATGATATAGTATCTCTAAGTGGCATTCTTCTAAAAGCAAGACAAGCTTTGTCAGTATTTCCACACTTTGCATACATTGTGATGATAGCATTCCCTACAGGAACAGAGGAATCCATCCCACTTTTGATTGCATATCCATGAAGTAGTTCCCCAACTGTAGCATAATTTTGGCCTGAACAAACCCCAAGAACCGTGGCAAGAGTAAAATCATCCAAAACTACAGAATCCTGTCTCATTTGGTTTAACAGTGCCAGAGCCTCTTCTTCAAGTCCACACTGTGCCACCCCGGTGATCAAACAAGTCCATGAAACTTCATTACGTTCCCCTAAACCATCAAACACATGCCTCGCAAGTCCCAAGCATCCACACTTAGCATACATATCCACGAGACCACTTCCCAAATAAGCATCTACACTATGTTCCATGCGAAGAATTCGGGCATGCAAATGTTTACCCCACTCCAGATCAGAAATACTGGCACATGCACTAAGTACACTACCATAGGTCATGAAATTCGGCCTAAAACCCTGATTCCACATATCTACAAACATACCAAGACACTGGACCCCAAGGTCTTGTTGAGAGAAAACTGAAATCAGCGTGTTCCAAGAAACATCATCACGTTCAGGCATCCTGGCAAATAAATGGAGAGCTTTTCGAGCTCCATAGAATTTAGAATAACCATAAATCATACTGTTCCAACAAAACAAACTAGGCTTCTCAATGCTGAAAAAAACACTCTCTGCCAAACTAACCACACCACACTTAACATACATATCAACAACAGCATTCTGAATGCAACTTTCGCTTCCTAAATCCAATTTCTTAATAACATGTCCATGTAGTTGAAGAGCCAAATCAGTATAACCAAGGCATCCACAAGCTTTCATTACACTAGTAAACGAATAAACATCATAGTTTCCATCACTACAATCCCTCAGCATTGAAGCAAAAGTTTCAATGCTATACTCAGGGTACCCATTTCGACAATAGCCAGATATCATAGTGGTCCAAGAAACAGAGTCCCTAACAGGCATTTCGTCGAACAGGAGTCGCGCTTGATCGATTTGGCCGGAATCAACTAAGGCATGAATAATTGTGTTCCAAGTGATGATGTTGCGATTATTTGATTCACGGAAAAGGCGGTGAGCTTCGGGTAATAAGGCGCATTTGGAGTACATGAGGAGTAGATTGTTGTGCAAGAAAAGAGAGGAATCCAAACCAGAGAGAATGAGTTGGGCGTGGAGTTTTTGAGCGATGGGTTTGGATTTGAGAGAGGAACAATGCTTGAAAGCGTCGTAGAAGTTTTGAGAAATTGGCATGTAAGATAGTTGGAGAGAGTTTGAATGGTAAAGAAGAAAAGGTGAAAGGCGTTGAAGGGTAGTAGTCCATGTTAGTCTCGGCCTTGCTAGTGAATACATTTGCTTTGCAGGTTGCATTTGAGATGCAAAATACCATGGAAATATGAAAATCAATTGTATATTTTATATATACTTAATATATGCTTGAGTGACTATGGCTGCACGATGACGTTTCTCCTCTACTGCGGGTATGCATGCCAATGAAAATCAAACCTTGTGATTGAGTTTGGATTTAGATTTGCTAGAGGACCCTACAGTGAACCTGCCCCGTAATTTAGTTTGCAATTGAAAGTTATATCAATTTTCTTAATTTTTAGTTTGACTTTAGATACTATTATCTCTTCAAACATAAAATAAATGAAATAAAAAAGAGAAAATAGAAATGAGAGATAAAAATGAAATGAAATGATACTATAACTCTCGTTGAGTATATTCATTATTTTTTAGTTTTCTGTCAAGTTCGGGATGATACATTTATTTTTCAACTCCACTGAGTTCGGGTTCGAGTTTTGAATTTCAGGTTTGGGTATGTACAAACCTGCCCCCAATCCACAATGTTATCGTTCCTAGTTGCACGCCAATGATATATTGTCACATGAATAAAAGATTTTTTTTTATAAAAAAAATGTAATAAAAAATAACATTCTGATTGGTTCATGATAGCGTATGAGATAGTGTCTGTCCATTTAGTTAGAATTGTCATTTCCACTGTATATGTCCATCTAGTATTCATCTGATTTCATCTAATGGGATAAATGTTTAATTGTTTTTGTTTCTCACTACATATTGTAGAGGGTGGCTACTCATGTTGCCTTTGTGATAGGTATAAGCGTTACAATGTTTGTGTTCAAGTATGTTAAGATTCATTTGATGTTTGTAATCCAGATTACAAAAGATTCGTTCTGTCGTTTGGAAGGTAATTTTTATTTTCTGTTAACACAATAATGAAGAAATCTAAGTGATGGCAAGCGATAATAAACCACTAGTGTTTGATTAGGCTAGAGATGAACCAAGTGAAACCAGGTTCTACATGATATGAATTTAGTGAAACCAGGTTCATGTCATGAATTTATTTGATTGGAGTTTGAAATGAATTATGTTTCCAGCTCAAAATCAATTTTATTAAAGATGTCATAAAGTGATCAATTTGGTTCATCAATTTGAATTGATTTTATTCGTTAAAAGTTCATGAATTGTATAGTTCAACTCATTGTTATAAAGTTTGGCTCGAACTGCCATTCCTACCGGCTCAACCGTAAAATCTCTCCTCTAATCGATTTTGCATCAAAATTGAATTGATTCGGTTCGACTCGGTCAATTTAAGCCTAAATTTGATGATTAGAATGGTCGGATTGGTTGGATTAACTAAATCAATCAAAAACTATTTTTTTAAAAGCAACCAAAGCCTTGTCGTTTTTAAATGAAAAGAAATCAAATGTTTTTAACTTATTACATATAGCAAAAAAATTTGTTTAATTTAAATTTAAATTTGTTGTGCGTTTTTGTTACAATTAAAACACAATACTATGTTATTTGACGACAATTTTAATTTATTTGTGACATTTTATAGTAGTGAAATATTCTTTGTTGGTTGTTTAAAAATGTAAGATAATGTTTTTATTACATAATATTATGATTTTTTAGAATTTTTAACATGTACCGAGTCAATTGATCTTACCATTGACCCACTGGTCCAACCATTGATCGATCCGAGTTTAATAACACTGGTTCAACTTATTATCTCAAATGATTCATTTGTCATCAAATAATGATTATTTATTTAATATATAAAATTAAAGATTTCTACATGTACGTATATATTCCGGGTGTTCAAATCCACACTGATTCAAAAAAGAATCCAAAAATCAATCCAAAAAATTGAAACTGCAAAAAATCGCAATTATTTGGATCTTGTTGGAGTGGTTCTTTAGACAATCGATTGGTTCAGTTTGGTTTTCCATTCCATTTTCATAAACTAGATTGGTCTAGACCGAACTAGTACTAATTACATATATACAAAAAGGAAGAATATTTTACTTTTGAATCTAATTAACCTTCCAATTAATAATGTAGGATGTACATTTTCTAATTGTTAGAAGTGTTAACTTCCCTATCGTTAAAATTATTTTGGTTGTTATTGGTATTGTTTTGGTGGTGTTTTATTTTTCATGTTGTTTTCATTTTTAGTTCAGATGAATATTATTATTGTTCAATTAAATGTTTGGATGTATCAAACTTGATAGTAGGAGTCTTAGAGTAAACTTATTATTTTTTAATGTGAATTTTACGCTTTGATAATGTACTAAACATGATATTTTGAAATAAACATTTTTTTATGTGAACTTGACAATTTGAAAGTGTTAAATGTGTTATTTTTTTATTAAAAAGTCGAACCAAATCGGATCGAAACCGCATATAATTTTTAGATGAGAAAGAATTGGATTTCTTAAAGTAAACCAACCAAACTGATTCAAACCGTGTGTAATTTATGTCTTCAGATCGGATGATTTTTATCTACAAACTAATTCAAACCGACCGCGAATACTCCTAGTGTATATATAACTAAGCTAGCAATCACATAAATTTCAGCATGTTAATGTAACGAGATTAATTTTATCTCAAGTTTGATTCGTTTGACTCGTAAATCAAGTTTATCGAATTAAATAACGAATCTAATAAAAGTCGAATTAGTTTGATTCATTATCATAGGATAACATCACTCTGTGTTGGGGTAGCTCAACACTGTAGGTTCTTAAGTGACATAAGAAAGATGCAAAAATGAATTGTTACGACCTCTGTGCTATCTCAGGGTTACGCATCTTAATTCCCATCTAAATATTCTATATGTAATGAAGTCACTCTTGTAATGTAATTGATGTTAAAGCTGAAAACCTGAATATGAAAACCACGGGAGGACAATCATGGGTATAGGAATAATAACATGGCGGATCGGGGTCGAATTTATGTTTATGTTTATTCAACTTCAAACTCGAAATCCAAAACTTGAACCCGAACCCAAACTCGACGGGGATGAAATTAACAATATCATCCTGAATCAGTTAGATTTTGGATACCCGAATCCAACACAAAACCTGGAAAAAATAGTTAAGTGCCTTGTGTTTTAAATCGGTGACTTTAGAACAAAGATACACCATGTAGTTGTTTAGAAAAGAAATACAATATAACAAGGACAAAAGAAAGTGAACTTTTTTTAATTTTGTCATCACTGCAATTAACTTTTATCCCAGTACTAGTATTCAAAAGCATACAATAACTTAGACCTTGAATAAGCATGTGTTGCAATATTTCTGTTTAGAGAATATTAAGTAGGACTGATTCTCCATTATCATGTACGCGACAGAAGATTATGTACCAAGGAAATAGCAATTGTTTGAAAGTCAGCAGTAGTATGATCTCCCTTGTTTTGGATGAATTCACCTTATGCATGATTGGGTAGGTTCGAGTAAGATATTAAATGTATCAAACCCGAATCCAAAAATTGGGATCGGGTTTTATTCGAACCCGAACCCAATGATAACGGGTTTTCTCCATTAAATTCAAATGAGTATCCACAAGTTTGGTTTTCGTGGTCATCCCTATTCATGGACGGTATCTGTCCCATTGCCTGTCTCAGCCAATAACAAGTCACCATATGTGCAGAGGAAGGTGAAAAGTATTAACACCATTAATTTTATTTAAATAAAATTTAGATTGATATGTGAATTTAATTGAGATGTCAACTTATTATTGGCTGAAACAGACAATGAGACAGAATCCCGGGACAGAGGATCTCTGTCTCCTATTCATGCGGAACTTGAACTTTTGGAAAAATGCTTTTTGGCCTAAGAATTTTTGTTTCTAGTTCACTCGTTGGCTTGTGTGAATTATTTTTTACGTCATGACATATCTCATGTAATAGTATGAGATAAGAGGAAAAATATGAGTTTTATGGACCGTCTCAACATCATCCATCATTTATGTTTTATTATTATTCTTTTAAAAAAAGTAATACAAATAAACGGTAGATAATATTTTGGTCGTGTGTAAATCTTTATACTAAAAGTGGATAAATATTACACTCATGACATAAATATGATATAAGCTTTGTATTATCATCCTGACAAATATGTGTGCTTGTTCTGTACTACTAATCCAAGGTTAACAAAGTTAAAAACAATTTTATATGTTAATTAACTGATTATTTGTGTTATAATTAAAAATTTATTTGTCTTCAAACTAAAGTTTTTATATTTTTAATTTAGACAATGCAGAATCAAATTAGAATCAAATGTGTAAATAAACCCATAATAGAATACTCCATAATGCAGAATCAATATCTCTTTGCCCTGAATCACCACCCAATGGCACTACTAAACCATCCACCAGATTCAACAACTTAACATCTAATTCCAACTTTCAACAAAAAAAAAGGAACAACTATTAACACAATAACAGATACAGTATACAACAGCAAAAAATAAAAAAATCACATTTCAGCTCAAGAACATCAATCCCCACATAATCCAACATGAAAACTAGATTTGCCATTTGTCCATAGAGATATACTGTTGTCAGGTTATGGCTAAACTTAGAGTCATTGTATATGACGAAGAATCTCATGAACAAGTTTCGCCTCAATGTTCAACTAGACATATCTATTTCTCCTCAAAATCACAAGATAAGCCAACAATACGACCTAATAAAGTTGGCATGAGTTCCATAACCATGGCGTCAAGTTGTTGTCTAGTCGTGTGTATGGAAAAAGCTTTGTGTAAGGCAAAGAGATAAGTTTGGCTATCAACCGGGGACACCTTTGGTGTACACAAAACAGAAAATCACAAGATACAAGAACTCTACGAAATGAAATCTGATTGAAGGCAGTTATATGCACAGCATTTATTGATCAAAACAGTCATGACAGTGCTAAGTTGCTATGAGCAAAGCGTGTAATTGAGTCGCTTGTTTCCTCCTTATTGTTTGCGCATCAGAAACTACTCAATTACCATAATATTACATGAAGAAAAAGACATAAGAAACTGAACATTGACAACAGGGGAAATTCTACATCAGTTTGATCATAACTCATCTCTGGATCCGCCATGTTTTCCGTGATCGTCAAAGGATGCATATGCCTTGATTATTGACTCATAGATTTCAATGCCTTTCAAGTATTCATCTTTGTGAAGAAACTGCAAAAAGGAGAAGCACAAGTCAAAGATGAACTACAAAATAAATGCAGTAGCAGTAAAATCCAGAGCGATGGTCGCTGAAGAATGGCCGTAAATAAGGACAGAGGAACACTGGTGCTACTACTTCACAACCAAAATAAGAAAACCTCACTTCTGTGTCTCTAGTCTTTAAGATAAACTGTCCAATAATAAGGCAAAAAACACTGATATTTTATAACCACACCATTCTGGCATTACCTTCTGCTTTAAGCATACAACCCAAACAAACCTATCACATCTATCAGAATAAAGACAAAGTCGAAGTAGTCATATATTTACTAGCTCCTATATGTTTATGGTGAAGACTTTCCTTTCGAGAAAATTGATCTATAGCAAAGAAGCCATAGTACAAAAGGCTAATGTTAACCAGAGTCGGCCAACACCCAACACATGCGTAAAGGGAACAAATCGACCTCAAACAATTTTGTCTGTGAATACACTGTTTCAACCACAGTAGAGCTAATGCAATGCATCTTCATAAAAGCCTTTTAATGCAAGCCTCAAATCTAAATAACAAATCAGATGTATGTTTCTTAATTAGAGGAATCACCTCATTGTGGTCATGGAGTAGAATAGGAGTGTTCGCCATAGGTGAGAATCCAATAGCGGGCAACCCACGTTTGCGGAAGTATCGTGCATCCGTAGAGGCAGGAAAGACCTCTGGCTTACCAAGTTTTCCACCAGCCTTTTCGACAGCATTTTGTAGCAGAGTCCACCAGGGATTTGAACTGTCAGTTTTTGTAATGACTGGTTTCCCAGAGTTATCATGCACTGGTACCTTCTGTTTGAACTGCCCAAGGTACAATGTATTGGATAATCTAAATATGGGGTAATATGTAATAAAAAAGAGAAAAGCTTTAGAAAAACCAATCATGTTGTATACAGATAAATATTTCACTGAAAGTTATCACCCATACCAATAGTCCAATACAATTTCCAAAGAATACATAAAAAATCAGTTTAGTCCAAAAAAAAATCTTCAATCCAATAATCATCAGAACTTTCAAATAGGGAGGTCAATACACTATTTAATTATTGTTATTACTATTATTATTTTGCAAAAAGAAAAACTTTACTAAAGAAATTATCAGAGTTAGGAGGATAAGAAATCCTCCTTACAAAAGAACAATCAAACATCAATACGGCAAAGACAAAGGGCTTATAACCAAGTAGAAGTCAAAAACCTAATCTTATCCCAAAGAAGCTGCCCATCCAAAGAAATCTACATCGAGACTAACCAAAAACAGAATGGTTAGTTACCAAAATATCTAACCATTGAAAGGAATAACAGGGCACAAATCAATCATTTATATATGCAAGAGATAGTTGGCAATGAAAATATAGATTTATCTATTATTTGATCCAAAGGTGGAACAACTTTGTAGTTTTTTTACAGGCTTTAAGTTATATTTACTGTGGAAGTCAGAATAGTCAGTTCGCAAAAGAATCACATACTTGTAATACACTACTTTACATTATAAGGTTCTTTCTATTATATCGTCATCTTAGCTTAGTACTAACTACAAATGATAAATTCAGCCTTTTTTCATTTGTTTGTTCTATATCTAAACATCGATCAGCATAGCTCCATGAAATGAACTACTTTTGTAATTAAAAAGTGATAAAAAAATGCAGAATGTGAAGGTAATAATATGATATGTTCTAAATAGATGTTAGTTATAAACAAAATCGAGCTTAGTCATAGAAACATTTCCCAGAGTTACACATTTCTATGAAAGTGAAAAGAAAAACAGTCAACTATTAGTTATGAATGACAAATATATGGCAAAGAGTGGATAATTAGCTAATTACACTGAATGACATATTGCGTGAAATAGGAGCCCATTCTTCAGCAATACGTCTTTCCAATGATTCTGGATCAGTAGTCGGTGGCACCCTAACATCAAATCCGGCTTCTGCTTCAGATGGCTGCAAATTCATGACGAAACCCTGGTCGACAGCAAAAGACAAATAGAATCATTCATTCAATTATAAAAAGTAGATCCAGAAGGAAAACTAAAATACTCTACCAATATATTTTCCGTAATTCCTTATAGGCACAAATAGGGTGCTCCATTAGCGCCTTAGCATAGAGTACGCACAGACGTCAGACCTCTCAAGTAAGTTATAAGAATATCTTTGAACACCTTACATTGGAATTCTGGTGATATGAATATTAATACGATAAACTTCTAGCATGACAAAGATATGACATGCAGCATGTGGCCCAGGCCAACTCAAGACAGTAGTAATCCACTAAACAGTAGGTAAGGGAAATTCCATCAATACAAGAACTAGTGATATATTCAGATACATGTTTGGTTCACCAATCTTTAGTTAACGATTTGAATAGCCAAATGAATAGTTTAAGAGAGAACAGAATGCGGCTAGGTGCAGGTTGCAGAGACAGTTTTGTCATAAAAAAGCCTTAAAATTTCAAGAACTTACAGTTGGAGATGGAGTTCCAGCTTTCAAAAAGACCATATTAACAGAAACAACATCCCCTTCTTCCCTTAAACCTGCTTTGAGCAAGTCGAATTGTGAGGCTCGAAACCTTCTGATACTTTCAATACTCTTCAACAGATTCTCCATGGCAGAATTATCATAAAGCTTTGCCCCATGCCCGGGTGCCCCAGTAGCTTTTATCACCAACCACCATGGGCTCCTCTCTGCAAAGAATGGCCGGTAATGTCCATTGGGTGAAGCCAACCCTGTTGTTCAAAACAAAAACTTCATTTACATTCAGTACTGATATATCAAAGACTAATACCTCTTTCTCTTTCATCCAAAACAAAGAAAAGAGTAAATACACAAGTCCGCCACTAAGAAAAAATGGGCCCATAGAGAAATAAAACCTCCAACTTAAACCTTAAGAATCTTCAAAACAGTTCCTAATGTTGAACCTAAAATTTCTCACTAATTTGATGCATTTAAGATTCTTGAGGATAAAATTATGATTGATTTTCAATTTCTTGAGGAGCATTTTCTCTCCAAGATGAATTAGGGTATTTAGTCAGTAGTAAAACCTCCTTTAAATCTTTGAAAGTGTAAAAAAACTTGGAGCAAACTCGTCCCTTCATTTGAAGGAATTTGACTCAAAGTAAATTACAATAGCACCACCGATGTTTAGTTAAACTACACACAATAATTAACCTCCCGTTCATGGAGATCAATGTAATGTTTGAAACAACACAAAAGGGGCAACAAGTGTAATTAATCTAAACCTCTATGGGGAGCATAAATTACTCTTTAACTAGTAAGTACGAAAAAATTTCTGTCACAATTTTAGGGACTAAAATGACATTTTCCTTATTTCAAATAATAAGAAAAGGGGTCGCTTAAACTCCACATCTTATCCATCAATTATAGGGAAATCAAATGGTTTGAATTAGTGACTAGAGCTAAGCATTGATGGCTAAAACTTAGACTAAGTTTAAATTTTTTACTCTTGGATCCCGTCTCTAGGGAAAAAAAGTAAAACAAATTGAGTTCAGTTGAATTGAATTACCTTCATCAAGCACAATGCCAACATTCAACTTATCAAAAACCTCAGATTCAGCAAACTTTTCAGCACCATCATGTCCACCAATCTCTTCATCAGGCGCAAAAGCCAAATAAACAGACCTCACCGGTTCAAACCCTTCAGCCTTCAACCGGCGAACCGCTTCAATGTATTGCATCCCAACACACTTCATATCCTGCGACCCTCTAGCGTATATTCTCCCACTGTCGTCTACATGAGCATCGAACGGGTGGTGGGCCCACTTCTGAATTTCGGCAGGAACAACGTCAGTGTGGGAGTAGAGGAGGATGGAAGGGAGGTCGGGTTTAGTACCCGGCCATTTGATAAGAAAGAGTGGCTTTGCTGTCACGAACTCGAATGTTTGGGAGTCAAGGGAAAGGGAGTTGGCTTGGGAGATGAGGAAGTTTGTTGATTGTTGGTAGTTAGGAGTGGGTTGGGCTGTGTTGATTTGAAGGTATTGTTGGAAACGAGATATGACTTCTTCTGATGAAGATTTAATTGATGATGGGATTGTGAACAAGAGTATTATGAGGTAGAGATAGAGATAGAGGAATTCCATTGACACACTGCGTTTTTTTTCTCTTACTTTTTTCAATAGCAGTGCTTAGATTGATGCTTATTTTATGCTCACTTCTCACTCCTCTTCTACCTTCTTCCTCCACTCGGCACAATCTCATAAACGCAAATCAAACGGGCAGGGTTATCTCAAGTTTATTGTCACCGTATTTTAGGCATCAATTTTACGGAAATTAAAAAAAAAAGTTTGACATTTTTTGTTTTTCAATTAAAACCCACGTGTGTGCCTTATACACGTGGGTTTGTGTATTTCATAAAATACAAAATTTGACGTAAAGACACACTTAAGTGAGAATAATTATCATATAAAAATAGTAAGAATAATAAATTTAGACCTTACCATCAATCATGGAAAGTCAATATTAAAAATTAATTATTGGTCACATGATAATTATGTATATACATCTTTTAATCTTGATCGTTCAATAGTTCATATTAATTATTCTAATTTTTTATAATATGTAAGTGGCTCGTTATACATAGATATCCACATGTATTTCTTTCACGTCTAGTTTTCTCAGGAATGGATCACTTTTATCTCCGACCTTATCAACTTAAGTCATTGTTATTGGGATTGACAAAAAAAATTGTTCTTCAAATTCATATCTAACTTTTTTCCCAATCCAATTACAAAATTTTATTTAATTAAAAAAATTATAAAAATAGAAATTAATATTTTTTATTATTTTCTGAAATTTGATTAGCATTATGTGAACAATATTTTCTTAAGAATGAAGATTATTATTCAAAATTATTCATGTTAATTCACCATTTGTTATATATGGACGGAAATGATGGATGGATATAAAGTTGAGAATGTGAGGGATAATTTACTTATTATTTTTTTGGGTATAACTGTTCAAATTCTTGGGTCTGATAGTTATAAAGGCTATTTTTTAACACTATGTTTAGTTATAAAAAGAAGAGAATGGGTGTTTATATCCAACTTCATCAAAAGAAAAGTAATAAACCAATTTAAAAAAACTTATGAAATTTCTCTTTTGCTCCTCCTCTATCCCATCATCCTCGGAATTTCCCAATTAACCAAGAGGACAAAAATATTATGATATTAGCTAGGTATCATGAACCACACAAGATTCATTGACAATCATATTTTCTCTCTAAGAAAAAGAGGAAGAAATATAAAAAGGAGAATTTAAGTAAAACTTCTTGCAGCATGCTAGTGGAGAAGAGATAGGGAGGGTATTAATTGCGGACCAAATCACGTGATGTTGTGATCACAACAATTACATGGCATCATATTTATGGTCTGACACCGAATTATAATGATATCGTCACATCGGACTACAATGCAACTATATTGGGCCGCAACATAATCACATTGGGCCGCATCAGACCTGATCGATATCAAGAATATATTTTACTCACAAAAAAATTCACATCACAATGGCCATAATCTGTATCGCTGTCGCGCCCCGATTTTTGGCTGCACAACTTTGTTAGAGTCGCCACTACATTTTATGGTCAAAAATGTAGAAAAATCTTTTACCCCAATTACATTGGGTTTTGGATTTTTGATATTCAGGTTCGGGAGTCGATTACGGAGTAGGAAATGTATTAGCACCTCATCCGTCCGCTTTAAGCGGTACCCTTCAATAACTTATATGACTTATATTATACTTTAATATTATTTGGGTTATTTGATTAATTATTCAAAGGACAAATTATATTATTTTTTGTGGCTGACAAGATGTGATCTTGCTCATACGTATCTCTATCAAGGGAATCAAGGCTACACAGTTCTTTAGTTTAAAAAATAATCGTTGGTTGTATATTAATTAGGAAAGAAACGCCGTAGCGCAACCGTCCAAAAAATGAGTTGAGGAAAAGAAACCTAAAGGGGCAACAATCCCTCCATCATTAATGTTGTTTCATTATTCATTATTTAACTTACTTTAAGCTTGGTAAAACAAATGCATGAAGTGATTAAATTAGCTTATCCTGAAAATTCAACAAATAGATTTGGTTTTGCCATTAGGAGAACAGCTAGGGTAAACACTTCTTCCTCTTGGTGCCGTCGGCCTCACCACTTCACGGGAAGACATTATTCCGGCGAGGAGGCGACAACATCTTGTTCGCGTTTTGGCTTCTCCGGCGTTCTCCGACCAGTCGTGGCTTCCAGACCAGAATATTCTCTCATCTCCTTCGCTTCGGTTCGATGGGCCACGATGGAGGATGCACATGGCTGGAGGTGAACGAAAGAACGTTGCATGGAGGCTTCAACTCGCGAGGACAGAACCAGCGTCTGGATGCTGTTTGGTGATGGCGGTGACGCCGTTCATGATCCCGGCGGCGAGAGAGAAGCACGTCTTCGTCTGGAACGTGATTTGGCAGATAAAGTGGCGCTTCCATGTCTCGGATGAAGCGTGTCTCCTTCTGGACATGGTTTGGCCGGGAGAGACTGCTCTGCTGTGATTCCAGCGGCTTTCTTCGCTTGTAGGCCATGTTGTTTCGATGAGGTTCAAGGCTTCTCACTGTTGAGGTTATGGCGGAAAACCCGAAGTGTTTATGGCTACCCCTCTCTCACCGGATCAAACTCTTTGCAGATTATTCATTGCCTCACCGACGGCCTCCTTATTAGGTGAAGCTTATGGCTTTTGTCGGCAATGATTATAGGAGACCAGGATGGGTGTGGTCTCGGGGCAACCAGCAACCAGTGTCGCAGCGTTAGCGGAGGCTCATGCACTACTTTAACGTTGTCTTTTCTAGTTATTTCCCCTTGAACTAAGACTGTGGCATGACTTCCTCCTTCTAGTATTTGTTTTTTGTATACTTAGAGAGTCGTGAGTTGTTGATGCTATGGGGTACTTGGGTTGATTCTGGCTTTATTGTTGAATGGATGTTTTAGGTATTGTGTACGGGAGATTCTTATCTTCCTCTGGTTGTGCTTTTCTCCCCTTTTAAAAGATGAGCATCATGCACTTACATGGGGTAAACTGAACCCACTTCTCCTTGAAACTAGGTAAACACCCCCAACTATTAAAAATCAGTTACCAAGTGAGTTTATTTTTCATTCCACTCTTCTTTTCATGCTGTTATTGCACATGCTGGACCATGTGCCACGTTGTACCTAATTATGCAATACTATGAATAGTTAGACATTGAATACCTTGAGAATTAATAATAGAGTTAGATTTAATGACTTTTTTATATTTGTATAAGAAAATAGAGAAAAATAGTTGAACTTTAATCTCACAAATTGTATGTAATATTAGTGGTAATGAGAGGTCATCATCTTTTTTAGCATATAAAATACCAATAAATATTTGTTTTATTTTGGAAAGTATTTTGGGTCGGACAAAATTAGGTATTCACAATCGCAACGATCATAAACATGATAACTGCAACCACAACCATAATTTAAAAGACTAGAAATGGTAATAAGGATGACAAATATCAATTACAAGAGGGGGTATTTATAAATCTAGATATTTGCGTGTTGCCCATATTCACATGGCTGCATCGGATATTTTAAATTGTAGTCATCTTTATGTTTATTTTGACTATTGTGATGTTGATTAGGCTGTTGTCTTGTGGATTTTTTTATTAAAAATATTTTTAAATTTTATGGGTCTGATATGGTTCGATGCAGTTGTGTTATGACTTAATGTGGTTACATTATTATGTTTCGGTGTCATACTGCATTCTGGTATGATATGATTATAACAGTTATCACAACTATAATATTAAAATTTGCATTATGTGACGTGGTCTACAATTTCAAATAATAGCTTCATTTAGAAAAATCATATTTTGACCTACAAGGAGAACCTCTCCACCATGATCATCATTGTCTAAAATAATTTATATCATGTTAAACATAGAAACAAAAAGAAATGGAGTAACAAAAGTCCAAAACCAAGACTCATAAAACACGAGAAATATAGCAATCATGGGGTATCAACAACACATATATATGTACACACATGCACACATTTCCGGAAATTTTACACAATGGTGCAAGTTGACTTGTACATTATTGAAATGGTGCAAGTTTTTCACCTGTACCAAATGGTGTAGATTGTAAAAAAACTAGAGAAATCCCACAATATAATTGAAGTCGTGTATCAACACCAAAATGATAATTTTCCAAAGGTACATGTACAACAAAGTAAATTTTTCCACATTTCCTTAATGTTTTGTCCAATAAGTAATCACATTTATCTTATTACTTATATGTGACATCAAGATTATTGCATTATCATTTAATAATAATATGAGGCGTTTCATTTATTTTATTTGTATTAACTGTTTAGTTAATTAAATAGGATAAATTATTAGGATAATTAGTTCAACACTATTTGACTTGATAGTTAAATCCAATATATTGACACTAAGAGCATTACCTCTAAATATCTTTAGTAAGTATGAAAGTTAATAACAACAACTAAAATATACAAAAATTAGTATGTTGTAAACCGGTGACAACATATCACGGTCATGGATATGTCACACTTTACATAGATTAATGGTTTATTGGTATTGGATTTAGAAAAAATGTTATTAAATGAAGTCTCACATTGTCTAGTATTAAAATAGAGGAGAATATCAATATTATATATTGGATTAAAGTCCCTTATTATTACATGTACCATACTAATTTTAAGCATTGATTAGAAACACTTCATGAACATTTGGGTCTTTGTAATTATTATCGAATATCTTGGTAGTCACTCAACATTTTCGGAGAAGTAGACACAAATGACCGAACCTTGTTAATAAGTTACATTATTTTCTTATCTTATATTTATTCTATATGCACTTTATTTCATTATTTGTGTCGAATGCCACACAATGATCGCTTCCGTTGCACCAAATATTTATATCAGAGGCAATTGGTAGATGACTCTTAACTCATGTGTCAGATTCATAGTGCAAAAGTTCAATGGAACTATTAACTTTGGATTGTGTCAAAGGAAGGTGAAGGACGTCTTGGCTGGACAAGGTCTGTCATAGGCATTATGTGAGAATAAACTAGAGGAGTTGGAGGAGAAGGAAACATGGTATGACTGCAATGTGGACCACTAATGTGTTAGTTCCAAAACCCCTAAAATTCATGTTTTGGATTAGGACCAAGATGGAGACAGAGGCTCGGGTGGTGAGTTAGGCTCTCAGGTGTTGTCAATATGTCTCTAGATATTGGAGATGATGTTCTCATTTGATATGAGAAGTAAAAAATCCTAATGGTATGTTGATGACGTCATAATAAAGGATATTAATATCTAACGGATACACAAAAATACACAAGCATTGACTCGATTTGATATTTGGTGCAACGTGAGAAATAGCTTGGATGGAAAGTGTAAAACAAACATTTATAAAGATACAGGGTGTGACATGAGAATTGGCTTAAGGGTGTGACATAAGCATTGGTTAGTAATGACGTAAGGTGTGTTGTATGAATACTCTTTATAATGATGTGTGATAGTTTTTTTTGAACTATTATTGTTGGTTTAGACAATGGTGGTAACTGTTGAGGTTTTGTAAGGAAACTTCATGGTTAAACTAAGTATTAAAGAGGGTGGTTGTTCGTGAACTTTGGTGTAAATGTTCCATAATATTGATAGGCGTCCTAGAAATGGATAGTTAATCGACATGTTCCATTAGACGGTTGTGCGAGAAGCTACACTACAAGTTTGGAGAGGTAGAGAGATAAACTCTAGGTAACATTGTCAATGATACTCTGAAAGATTTATGGTGAAGAGGAGTATGCTCTTACGTGGAGGGTCTGTTAAGAGATTTAGGCATTGAGCAAGGTGGAGCAGGATATTTGCTAAGGTGAAGACTCTTGCGTATATTTTCTAATGAGCGAGATATTCGTCTACTTCAATAGAGATGGAGGTTGTTGGGAATGCATGAAATATGTTACTCTATAAAATCTCACATTGTCTAATATTGGAATTTCGGAGATTATCAATGTCATATATTAGATTCATTTCACTTGTTATTACTTACACCACACAAATTATAAGCATCCACTAGAACACTTCATGATTATTTGGGTCTATGAGTTTGCTAAAGCTTGTAATCATCATTCTCTAATAATATATGAGTAGTCTCTCAATGCTCTCGGGGAAATAGACACAATTAGTTGAACCTCATTAACAAACTATATTGTCATCTCCTCTATTTATTCTATATGCACTTTATTTGTTTGTGTCCAACGATCACTTCCGCTGCCCCAATAGTCATAACTAATTCTCATAGTGACAATAGTGTATATGGTCATTCTACATAAAGTTATTATGACATTTAAGATAATAAAATATCTCCTCATATTAGGATATAAGTAATTTCCTGCAACTACTCAAATCATGACATTTATCCTATTTAATATTATTTTTTTACAAAAATATTTCTAAAAACTAAAAAAAATAGTATATATGTTAAAATTTTAGTGGTTGAAGTAGATAACTTATTTTCTAGTATCAGAAAATATTTTATTATCTTATTTTAATGGAAATAAACTAATGATTTTGAATAAAATACACATAATTTCATGTACTACATGGTAAGTGTTGTATAGCCATATAACTGTAGATAAATAATGATTTGGCATGACAAGAGAATAATTCATGTATTGAAAGAAATTATTGTTAGAATTTTCAATTTTAGAATATTGAATTTTATAATTCTCACACATAATTTAAAATAAGAGTACAAAATCATGTCTAAATTTATGTTTCACAGATCAATTCTTTTTGTATGTATTTGGAGAGAGTTTTGGTATGATGGTTTTCCTCAATCAAATCCTTAATTCCTTTTGGGACCTTCGTTTTCTCTCTGATGGGGAGATGTGAAAACTATAAGTGATTTGGTGTTTTAGACTTATGTGTTAACTTATAGTGTAACGCCTAATTTAATAACACGGAAACATTCCAATCCTTTTCTAACATATATTGTTCTTAATAGATATAATCCATTAAAATCCAATTCAACCAAATCCACTCCAATAGTATAGATAAAACAATAGAAGGAAAAACAATACAGTAATTCCACAATACTAGTTTCTACACTTATTAGTCCATTAAACTAACACCAAGACGTAGATGAAAACTCCCATAAACGGGTCCAATATCAACAATTACAATTGTTTAGAATAACTAGAAAACACACACTAAATCCAATGCAAGCTAAATTACTCCAAGACTCTGAAGTCTCTTATTCCTTGGCTCCACCTACAATCCGATTACCACAGATTGAGTAAACAAGACAACATAGAGAGAGTCAGTCATTAAATTCATGCAATATATAACATGGTGGATTTAAATAGAATAATAACATTAGAAAGTTTCAAAAGAGAAATTATGTAATCATTCCAGTACAAACATATTCATAATCCGTTAATAATTCATTAGTCATAACCCTCAATAAACCATTACTCATAACCATCAGTAAATCCATGGCGTAATCAACTCCATGTCACCAAAACCAAATCAAAAATCCATACCACGAAGGCATGTCAAAATATCCATACCACGAAGGTAGGTCAAACTCCATACCATGAAGGCATGTCAAAATATCCATATCACAAAGGTAGGTCAAACTCCATACCACGAAGGTGGGTCAAATATCCATACCACGAAGGTAGGTCAAGATATCCATATCACAAAGGCAGGTCAAATATACGTACCACGACGGTAGGTCAAGATTTCCATACCACAAAGGCAGGTCAAATATCCATACCACGAAGGCAGGTCAAATATCCATACCACGAAGGCAGGTCAAATATCCATACCACGAAGGCAGGTCAAATATCCATACCACGAAGGCATATCAAATATCCATACAACAAAGGCAGGTCAATTAATCATCATAGTCAAACGTACTATTCACATCAGTAAGATTAACGCGGTTAAATAGGAAACTTATGAGATTTCCCGTTTAATCGTGTTAACCAATTGAAACCCTCCAACTAGTGAGTGTCGTTGGAGTTCAAAATGTTACCATTCCAATACCACAAGGTTTAATGTTGTTCCCTCACCTGAGTATTCGCTAAAGCTTTATACTAAGTGGCTCAATTGTGTTCTCCGCCGTCTCCTCCAACCTTAGGGTCTTTCAACCCAAAACAACAACAATCGCAACTCATCATTTTGCATATCAAAACAATAGCAGTACTAAACAATACTCACAATCCATAAGAAAAGCAAGTTTACATCGTCTATTCCATTCACTTTCAACAAAAGGGTTTCCCCTAATATTTCAAATGACTCTACAGTTTTGAAAACAACTTCCTACACACCCATTTCGAAAACAACTCATACACTATGAGTTTTACAAGGTTTTCCAAGGCAAAACGAACCATAATGCCAAGAGAGGGTTTATGGGGTTTTATCCGTAAACATGTAGAAGAGACCCAATCCAAAAATCATGACATTCAACCATAAGAGAGGTTAGTTTAAGTGATTTACCTCTTCTCCGATCATTTTTTTGACTCTAAGGGTGTACAATTCTCCTAACCGCTCCCATTCTCTTGGTTTTCGAAAATAATAACCCAATTCTCACTTGGGACTTCTATTTTAGGTTTTAAGATTTCGGACTCTCGCTCAAGCGAGAATAGGCTCGCTTGGGCGAGAACCCACGACTCCTCGCATCATTCAGGAATTGATGCTCTCGCTCAGGCGATGTTGTCTCGCCTAGGCGAGATTCATCCAGTCTCAACACCTCCCTCTCGCTCAGACGAGAATCCCATAAAAATGACTGGGAATAACACTGAGTCCCTCGCTTGGGCGAGCTCCTTTCGCTCAAGCGAGAATCACTCAGTAGCTCCCAGACCTCTTGATATCCACCATACCCAAGAAATGTAATTTTTGGGATGTTACATATAGGGTTCCTATTATTCTGTATAGGTCAACCATTTGGATATCTGCTCATTAAGCTCATATTCATTATCAATTTTAGAAGTCCTATGGATTGTTAGGAATTAGATCATTTGTTTTGTAACTCCAAAATAAATAGCCGATATAATTGTATTAAATATATGATGTCCACTTAATTAGAAATTATGAATTTCTATCAATCTCCTACTTGGGCTTCATATTTTTCCTCAAACAATTATATCACATATTCTTTAGGCGTGAATACGTATGCTATTTATATTTAGAATTCTACTTAATACAATCTGGTTCATCTCATATATCAACAATGGAACCACCGTGACCTTCATCACAATCAAGAGTCACTCAACCATGATGATCACTATATTAATATACTTAATGACATATATCAAATATGGATGAGTGACATGAAAATGTCATGCAACGTGATCTCAAAGATGTCTATTTCCAATTGGTCATTATTTATTCTTTAGTGAGATCAATCCAAAATATTCAATTGTAATGCAATAATTACAAACAAGAATACAAAAGTTCAAAATAAAAAATAAACCATCAACTTTATTATGCATAAAATTATATATGACGTCCAAAGTAAATAATAAAACATATAGACTCCCACTGAACTAAGGTATCCTAAGGAAAAACACCAATATGAGCAATGTACTCATGAAAGGCCTTAGGTACCAAACCCTTAGTTAGTGGGTCATCTACCATAAAATTTGTCCCTATGTGTTCTTTGGAAATTTGTCTATTTTGAACACTTTCTTTAACAATGAAAAACCTGAAGTCGATAAATTTTGACTTTGTAGAACTCCTATTATTGTTAGAGTAAAGAACCACGGACTTGTTGTCACAATATATTCTCACTAATATTTCAATACCATCGACCACATGTAAGCCATTGACAAAATTCTGCAACCATATGCCATGATCTATGTCTCAAAACAAGCCATGAACTCCGCAACCATGGTTGATGTAGCTATGAGTGTTTGTTTAGGATACTTCCAAGAGATAACACCTCCAACCAATATAAACACATATATCTAGAGGTGGAGTGTCTGTTGTCTTAACATCCAACAAAATCAGAGTCAGAGTGCCCAATGATTTCTAAATTCTCATACCTCCAATAAGTGATCATGTACTCATTTGTTCTCTTCAAGTAACACATAACACATTTGACTGCCTTTCAGTGGTGCATTCTAGGATTGCTCAAATATCTTCGGGACATATGCAAACTTGAGCATACATTAGACTTCCTACTGCAGATGCATAAGGAATCTTTCGTATCTCGTTCTTTCAACGTCAGTTTTGGGATACTTCACCACCGAAAGGATTTGCAGACCCCATTGTGTATATCCATATGATCTCACGAATTAGTGATTAAGCTAGTACTTATCCCAAATAGCTATGATGCCACTTGTTGGTTAACGAGGGCTCTAACCTCACCTAGAGAAGGTGAATAGGTGGTTCGAGTAACAATTAAAATCAATCCGAACTACAAAAGATTGAGAATGCAAGAATGCATCATCATAAAGGGGAGATTGAGAATGAAGAATGCATCATCATTACATGGGCTCCACTAATCCTTTCGGTGGCGGTGGCGCATCCATCAACCGCCATCCGATTTTCAGTGGCGAGAGGTATGCCTACTGAATGGTTAGAATGAGAATATTCATAGAGGTCATTGATATAGATATTTGGGATGCTGTATTATATGGAACTTATATTCCAATGCACTTGGTGGAAGGAGAAACCAAAGAGAAACCAATAAGTCTCTTTACCAATGAGGAATTGAGAAAAGTGCAGTTTGATTTGTAAGCTAAAAACAATATTAATTCTGCAATTTCATATGATGTGTTCTTTAGGGTTTCCCAATGCATTAGTGCCAAAGAAATGTGAGATACTTTACATGTGACACCCTAAATTTAAAGTCATTAAATTATAGTATCAGTCCTGGAATTCTCGCTTGAGCGAGAAAGTGTCGCTTGGGCGAGAGTGGCTCACCTGGGTGAGTGAAATCCTGGGCTATACTGAAGGATTCTCGCCTGAGCGAGAATTGTCTCGCTTGAGCGAGAGTGGTCTCGCTTGAGCGAGAGTTGCCTCGCCTGGGCGAGAAATGACCCTTTGAAGCTGTAGAAGCTGTGAGATTCTCGCTTGAGCGAGAGGACCCTCGCTTGAGCGAGAGGGTCAAATCTGAGCTTTTAAAATGGGCAGGATTTTCTCGCTTGAGCGAGAATGGGCTCGCTTGAGCGAGAACTCGACGCTGTTACATTAAATAGGGAACCCCAAGCACATTTTTGGGTGATAACCTAGAGAGAAGTGAGAGAAGAGAACATTTTCAAGAGCAAGGAGTCTTGAGAATCATCTAGAAGCTTGAGAAGAGGTAAAACTCTTGATTCTAACTCTCTTCTTCCCTTTGAAACTTGTTTTGGGTATGTTGGATCTCTTCTCAAAATGTGAGAAACCATGGAAACTCATCCTTTTGAGTTATGGTTCGTTTTATGTTGTTTTCTCTTGTAAACTCTTGGTTTAGAGTTGGTATTTCAAGAATGGAAAGAGTTTGTGGGTTGATTCATGAAAACCCCAAAACCCTAAAATGAAAATGTGGTTAAAGAGGAAAATGGGTAAAATGTTAGATGTAGAAGATGAGTATGAACTCTAATGTTGAAATATGAGATGAATATGTATGTTTTAGATGTTTGTAAACTTATAATGAAAGTAGTTTAGAAACCTTGAAAATGTGTTAAATCTCTTGTATGGTTAAAGATGCAATTTGAGTTGTTTATGTGTTATTTGGAATAAATGACTAACATTGTGTTATATGGTGGGAATGAGGAAAGATCGTAAAGTTGGAGGCGGTGTTGATGGAACTTGCGAAGTTACCAAGAACCAAACCCAACACTCACCAAGGTTAGGATAAGTCTTTAACTTGCACATTTTAATGGAAAATGTGTGGATTTTCTGGTTGTGAAAATGATCATGTTGCGAGTCGCTTATTTATTATAAACATATATGGGTATGTTTGTAATAATGGTTGCATGGATTTACTGTTTATGAATTGATGGTGTATCAATGAAAAGAAAACACGTTTTTAGCCGACCATGATGGGTTAGAGACTTTGGTTCAAGTAATGTAGCAAACTTTGGCTCAAGTAATGTTTCAAACTTTGGCTCAAGTAATGTAGCAAACTTTGGCTCAAGTAATGTAGCAAGTTTTGACTCAAGCGATGTAGCAAACTTTGGCTCAAGTAATGTAGCAAGCTTTGGCTCAAGCGATGTAGCAAGCTTTAGCTCAAGCGATGTAGCAAGCTTTGGCTCAAGCGATGTAGCAAGCTTTGGCTCAAGCGATGTAGCAAACTTTGGCTCAAGTTATGTAGCATGGTTTTCAAAAGTATAAACGATGGAAATGGTTTTAAGTATATTTAACCTTAAATTGTTTACTTAACCTTATTAAAATGTGGATTAACGTACATTGGCATTTGTTGAGTTAACAACTTACTCCTTTGTGTTTTCTGTGTATGGTCAATGTTAATCCCATTGCAGGTAGGTGGAAGATTTAAGGATGTCTTGATTAGGAGCTTAGATGCTTTTAATTTTCGAAGTCCTTATCTTCATTGTTTTGTAATCTAACTGATTATGTTTTGAACTGAATATTTGTAACCATGGGCATGATATTTGTACATGTTGGTAGCCATGGATAATTGTAACTCTGGATATTTGTAGCTATGGGTATTTTGGAAACCCATAGCTAGTTGTATGCGGTAGTTACCGGAATACATTAATATGAATTATGATTTTCTGTTAGATGACATGTATGTGAATATTGCGTGATAGAATGAGTATGAACGGGAAAGTGGGATTTTGAATAAGGTGGTTGAATTTGTGATTATAAGTTATAGGAAAATGTATGTAAAATGAATAAAATAAGGAAAAAATTTCAAGGGTAGAATTTCGGTCCTTACATTACGAGTAACCCATGAAGGCACTTGTGAGGTCAAGCGAGCTAGATTAAATGCATTATCACGAGTATGAGTTATTTCGCATGTTTCCACGTGAATATATTAGTGATATGCAAAAGCGGTCCAGTCACATTGTTAACCATCTTGTTGCATCACATAAAGTGTTTGCTATTGGTGAATTGACTAGTAAAGTTTTAATATGTCTTGATAGGAAATGGCAAACAAAAGTGAAGGTAATAGTGGAATCAAAATATGTGAATTCTATGTCACTCGCAACACTTTTCGGAAAGCTTCACGAACACGTGATAGAGCTAGAATGCTTGACACTCCATGAATAAACGAACATGAACATCAAAGGAATCTCCTTCAAAGCTACAAATTCACATTCAAGAAGTCAAGAAGAGAGAGTTGATCATGAAGAGTCTGATTCTGACATCGATGACAAAACTATATCCCTCATTGTCAACAAACTCGGAAAATTCTTAAGATATAATGGAGGATTCAGAAATTTTCACAAAGAATATGCAAAATACTCAATCAAGAAGAACAAGCATCCCAAAGACAAAACAACTTGCCATGAGTGTGGGAATGTAGGCCACATAAGGTACACATGTCCTACTTATCTCAAGAGAATTGAGCATAACTATAAGGAAGACTCTCGAGACATTAAAGCTAAGAAGGCTTATATCATTTGTGATGAACCCGAAGAGAAATACTACATCAAAATGCACATTGGAAGATGAAGACAGTGAGCAAGATGAGTCTAGTGAGGTAAACTTTTCTGATTCTAGTTCTAATTCTGACGTTCACCCACGTATGATATACTTTATGGTGCATATGTTGAAATGCATGAAAAAATGAAAAAAGTTAGCATAAAATATTTGGATAAGAAAAGGTTGATTCTTGAGCATGATTTTTTTTAATTGCAATCTTTTATTGATGAGTTGAAAGTTGATAATGAAACCTTCGATCTTATATATCTTATCTCTTCATGTGATTGTACTACTAAATTAATTGAGACTTATACATGTGAAAATTGCAAAGTTTTAGATGCTGAAAATTCTATTTTGAAGAACAAAATTGCAAAGTTCACATATTGTTGTAGCAACTTAGACAATCTACTTGTTGCAACTAGAAATATAGGTAACCGATATGGTCTAGGTTACATGCATGCTAAGAAAAAGAAGACAAATATGAAACAAGTAGTTTATGCTAAAATGTCACATAAAAAATTGCCTACTTGTTATTTATTAGTGTAGTTGTGATTTTCTTAATGTACCTTGTATGTTTTATAGTATATGTTCATTAGTGTATCTACTCTTCTTTATATCCAGATTCACTTTCTATTATTTCAGCTCTTATAAATAAAGAACATGCTTGTACTTTCATTTTACAACTTAAGAAATACATTTTCATATTCAATACTCTTTTTCTTCCCTCTCTCTCACACACACACACATTCCTTCTTCATATTCTCAATGTGTTACTCTTTCTCTTCGTCTACAAATTCTAACATGATATCAAGAGCTTCTACATCCTGATCTCCATGGATTCTTTTCCGTCGGAGCCAACATCACCATCTTTTTCACTAAGACCTTCAATCGTGGTTCCTCCATCAATGGTAACATTCTCCCAAGTCATTTCAGCCAAACTATGTGAGAAAACCTACTTTATATGGAAACAACAACTTGAGGTTGTTCTTGCTTCACATCACCTTGATAGGTATGTCGTTAATCCACAACTTCCTCTACGATTCTTGTTTGAAGAATATCGTGAGTGTTGACGGCTGAATCCGAATTTTTTGCAATGGGAGGAACAAGATCAACATCTTGTTTCGTGGTTGATGCAATCCCGTTGTTCGAATCGGTCCAATCTCATGTTATAGGTCTCCAACATGCTTAACAATTTTGGGATGAGATACACACTTTCTTTGACTCATTGATTTGTGCATATAGTCATCTTCTGCTTTTAGTGCTTTGAACCGTGAAGAAAGGAACTCAATCTGTCATTGTGTTTGTATCTCGCATTAAGGTCTTAATTCATTCTCATGCTTTTATTGGAGAAGTGGTATATGTCCGTGAACAGGTTCGTTTTGTCCTTGAAGGTCTTCCCTCTGAATATGAATCTTTTGTAACAACAATTAATAACAGAGCTCAACCTTGCTCTTTTGTTCAACTTCACTACTTATGGCTCATGAGACATATTTGGAGAGTATTCATCCTCCTACTATTGATGCTTTTTCTGTCAATATTGCTCATTCCTCTTCTCAAGGGAAATTCTCTATTGCTGATATGGTTTCCCATCACCCCTTCCCTGGACCACATTAACATCACTCTCGACCTCCTTAGTTTGATCCACATTATGGTTCTACTTCCTCCTATCAATCTGATGTTCATGATTCCTTTCCTACTTTTAACTAAGGATGAGGCAATTCTTTTAGTCGTGGCAGAGGGGGACATTTTCGTCCTGGCAGAGGCACTAATATGGTCCATTGTCAACTTTGCCACAAGAATAGTCATGAGTCTCTATAGTGCTAGTTTCTGTTTGATTTGGTCTTACAGTCGCAATATGCTTCATCACCTGGTTTTACTGGAATGAATCCTACTCCAACATCCTACTCTCCACCTTCCTATGCTCCTCCACATGCTCAGCGCCGTCATTCAGGACATTAGAGCACCAATGCTCCACCTGTGTCCAATCTTGGATATCATTAGCCTTCAGATTTGGGCCATGCACCAGTTTCCCCTGTCAATCTTGTTCAAACTTGTTTCAGCCGAGTTCAGTGCACCCTAGGCCCTAAGTCTCATGCTCTTGTTATGGAGCCGCAAGCTTAAAACTCCCAATTATGGCATACTGACTTTAGGGCTACTCACCACTTTACCTCTGGTTATTCCAATTTGATGCATTATGCGGGTCTTTCTGGCTCTGACCACATATTTATGGGTAATGGTTCTAGTGCTCCCATTACAAGTATCAATACTTCTAAATTTGCCTCTCCTCAAAATCCATCATGTATTCTTACTCTTAAAAATTTACTCTTGGTCCCTTCTATAACCAAGAATCTAGTCAGTGTTAGTCAATTTGCCAAAGATAACTTTGTTTATTTTGAGTTTCATCCTCAATTTTGTTGTGTTAAATATCGGGTTGATGGTTCCTTATTTCTAGAAGGTACTCTTGGTCGTGATGGATTACATGTCTTCAACAATCTGCAACTTCCAGTTTCCAAGTCTTCACTTCAGTCTAGTTCTTCTAATTCTCACATAAACTCCTCTTATAATTTTTCTATTTCCACTCTGAGTACATACTCATTTGTCCTCACAATATCACATAATCATTTGTCCTCATAATATCACTTTCTACAATATCACATAATCATTTGTCCTCACACTCATCATCAAAATGGTGTGGTTGAGCGAAAACATAAGCATATTGTAGAAATTGGTCTAACTTTACTTGCTCAGGCTTCTTTTCCCTTAAAATATTGGGAATATGCTTATGACACTATTGTCTATCTCATCAATAGAATTCATAGTCAATCTATTGATGGTGTTGTACCTTATAACTACCTTCATAAATCCCCTCCTGACTATGCCTTTCTCAAGGTTTTTGGTTGTTCATGTTTTCAATGTTTAAGACCTAATAATAAGCACAAGTTACAACATCAGTCAGAAAAGTGCACCTTTTTGGGGTATTCCTCACCACATAAAGGATATAAGTGTCTCTCTCCTCACAAGGTCGGATATACATTTCCCGAGATGTTCTGTTTAACGAGACTAAGTTTCCTTTCTCTACCATTTTCACACCTTCAACTCATCATCAACCTAGTGATAGTGTGTGTATACCTGTATCGGTTGTGTCCCAATCTTCGGCTTCCTCTTCTTTACCACATTACTCCCCATTGGGTCATCCCTCCACACCCTAATCTCCTTCTTCTTCGGATGGTTGTATTATTCACTCTCGGTCTCCTAGTCTTTCCTCATCTCCTCCTGTCTCTGGGAGTTCTTTGCATCCTGGTCCTTGTAGGGTTCCTCCTGTTAACATTCACCCTATGCTTCCACGGTTTAATACAATTGCTTTTAGGATTGTGTCTTCTCCTACTATTCTTACTGCCTATATTGAACCGAGGTCTGCCAAAGTTGCTTTGACTGTCCCTGAATGGAGGCTTGCCATAGAAACAGAATTTTATGCCCTGATGAAAAACAATACTTGGAGTTTGGCTTCTCTACCCGGGGATAGAGAAGCTATTGAGTGCAAATGGGTGTTCAAGATGAAAGAAAATCCTGATGGTACTATTAACAAGTACAAATCTCGGCTAGTTGCTAAAGGGTTTCATAAAAAACCGGGGTTTGACTACAATGAGACATTCTCTCCTGTTGTGAGACTTGTTTATGTAAGGGTGGTTCTAACTCTGGCTCTAACCTATGGTTGGGATATTCAACAAATTGATGTAAATAATGCATTTCATAATGGAGTGCTTGATGAGGAAGTGTATATGCAACAACCGGAAGGTTTTAAAGATTCCGATGGTGCTTTAGTTTGAAAGTTGAACAAAGCTATTTATGGTCTCAAACATACTCCCAGAGCCTGGTTTTAGAAAATGGATGGTACTCTTTTGTCATTTGGCTTCAGAAAGTGTAGGTGTGATCAATCTCTTTTTCTTATGGTTACTTCTACTCACAAGTTGTTTGTGTTGTGTTATGTTGATGACATTATAATCATTGGTACTTCTTCTATTTTGATGAAGCAACTTATTGAGGAGATGAATCTTGCCTTTGCTTTAAAAGATCTAGGTGCTTTAGATTATCTTTTGAGGATTGAAATTCAGAAGTTATCCAATGGTCCCTTATTCTCATTCAATCCAAACACATCAAGGACTTACTTCAAAAATTTCATTTGGATGATATGAAGAGTATCCCTACTCCTATGGTTGGAGGGTGTAAACTTACTAAGCATGGGCGTAATTTTTTTGGAGGATGGCAAACTCTATCTATCCCTCGCTGGGGCTCTACAGTACATTACTATTACTAGACTAGAGATTTCTTATAATATCAGTAAGGTTTGTCAGTTTCTTTCACAGCCTCGGGAAGAACACTGGAAAGCACTCAAACGAATTTTGAGGTTTCTCCGAGGGACTATTTCTCATGGTCTGCATTTAAGACCAACACATCCTCAACATCCTTTTTCCCTCTATGCCTAATGTGATGCAAATTGGGCCACTGATCCTAATGACAGAAAATATACTTTTGGTTCTTGTGATTATTTGGGTCCTAATCTAGTTTTCTAGTGGTCTAAGAAGCAAGATTGGGTTGTTTGGTCCACTGTTGAAGCTGAATAACGCAGCTTGGCTATCACAACCGGTGAAATGATATGGATTCATAGTCTTCTTCAAGAACTCCAATTTAAGACATTTGTTCCTATGGTGTATTGTGATAATATGAGCATTGTCCTACTATCCATAATTTCGGTTCTACATTCTAGGACCAAGCACATTGAGCTTGACCTTCTCTGGGTTCGAGAAAGAGTCATCAGCAAACAATTGGTTGTTGAGCATGTCCCTCCTGAGCATCAAGTTGCGAATATCTTCACCAAGGCTCTCTCTACTTCTAAGTTTACTATTCTTAGAGAAAAACTTCATGTTGTTGACTTGTTTGTTGCTCAACATTATCATGTTGGCCTTGAATTTATAGGGAATATTAGTGTAGTTATGACTCTCTTAATATACCTGGCATGTTTTATAGTATAGGTTCATTAGTGTATCTAGTCTTCTTTACATTCATAGTCACTTTATGTTATTTCAACTCTTATAAATAAAGTCTATCTTAGGGCGTTTGTGTCATGTCCTAGTTAGATCATAGACTTAGGATTAGTTGGTCTATGTACTTTTGGTCTATGTATTGTAATTTCTGATTTGTACTTCGAAGTGTATTAGTTTAACATGCTTAAAGATTACTTATGCTTACTTTGAAATCATGTACTTTGTTTATCCTAAACTTATAATTACTTGATCAATGAATGAACACTTGTTGCTGAATTCTGTGGATTGATCTTACCACCGTAAATCTGTTTATCATGGCTTGGATAAGTTTGTACAATGAATTACGAAATTAGCATGTAATTTCAACTCAAAATCTAGAAAAACACTACACTTAATTGATTAATAACATACATAATCGATTAAGTCAAGTTCAAAAACTCCTGTCTGTACAATACATGAGATGTTTAATCAATTAAAGAACATCCACAATTGTTTTTTTATCATGCCAAAAGGGAGAGAAAGTTGTTGTTTGAGTTTTACAGATTGTACATATGCTACCCACCTAAATAAAGGGAAGAGAAAGAAAAACCTAACACAATACCTCATGCAAGAATTGAGGGGGGGAATAGAGTAAGGGGAGCAGCGCATCAAAGTTCATTATCAATCACAAAACTAAGTTGATGGTCATGAAGCTTTTAAACAATGATAAACACAAGTGCTTACCTGTTGTTTGTCATCATCAAAAAGAGAAATATTGAGAATGCAAACATGAATCATCACAATGGGGAGATGGAAATGAAGCATGCATCATTAGATTGTTTTGTTGAATACAAAGTGAAGACAATGAGAACACAAGGATAAGACGAGATTAAAACAAGGTTGATAAGCAAGATTGAAGACATAATCAATTCAACAATCAACAAGGTCAAGGCTCAAGATCAATCAAGTAGACTTAGGCTAAGATTTAATATTTATGGAAGTCTTAAGATGATTGATTGGGTAGAGTCTAGGCTAGGTGAACCTAGAACATAAGTCTCACAAAGTCTAAAATTGAATCTAACTAAAATGAGACTTGCATACATTCAGACATGATTGACATGCTCATGCATTTACATATGGTAACATGATTTTAGTGCATCAAACTGAATTTATCACATATATCTTCAAAATCAGGTGTCATGCATATACACATCATGTAGAAGGTTCATCATGCATTAAAACAAATACTTTTCAACACAGTTAATCGATTACAACTTGTGTTAGTCGATTAAACATGGGAACCCATTAATCGATCAAGTATAGGATTAATCGATTAAATAGAGTTATACTAGCTGAAATCTTGGATTTCTTGGGATCATTAAACTATTAAGCTGCAGGTTAATCGACTAAGTCCAATTGAAAACAATTTTGTATAAAAGCTGATTTTTCCCATGTGTTAATTAGACTAGTCATATAGAAAATTCACAAGATTACAGATTTCTCTGAACTTAACTTTCATATCATTGAGAGAGTTTCTTGTTGTGAGAAAAAGTTATTACTTTTCTTTGGTTCATAGAGAGAGATAGGATAGTTGAGAATTATCCATTGTGCTTAAACTTTAACATTCATTTTGGAAAACCTAACTTAATCACACATAACTTCTTTCAGTCTTTGTGAGATTTCTAGGCTGAATTTTTAGTGCTTTTACTGTTTGTATATTCACACATTTAGGTGCATAGTAACTTGGATTTTTAGATGTTTTGTTAAAAAATCCTAATTGAGGTTAGGTTGTCGTATTTACCTTTACAATGGTCTTGGTTGGGAGTAATCATCGGCTAGGGCTATACCGTGAGTAGGGCCAATAAGGGAGCGTTTATGAAGTTTATTTGAAAGATTGTTTTGTAAAAACATTGTTCAATTAGTGAAGAAAAATCTCCAGCGGATCATAAGGGGATGCCTGAATGTTATTTTCAAGTGGACCCGCAAATGAACCATGATAAAAGATCGTCGTCTCAATCTTATTTATCCCTCATATCTTTACTTTCAATCGATTTATGCTTTACATGTTTTAATTGATTTACTTATTGAGTTTATTGCATGTTCTGATTCCGTTAAACATATTGGCATAAATTCATTAAGTAGATCGAATCTAATGTTGGTTGAAAATGATGTATCTTTTAGTGAAAGAAAATTGTTTTTCAAGAACACAAGAATCATGTTAATTGATTAAACATGGTAATAATCGATTAATCACAACTCGAGTTAATTGATTAAGAGTTGTCATAATCGATTAAACAACGAATTTTTCAAAATATCTCATTAGTTAAAAAAAGTGTTAATTAGATTATGCTCACACTTATTCACCTCCCTCTAGGTGTTATTTATTATGTGGCATACCCAACAAAGATAATCTCAAATATTAATGGTTTTAATCGATTAAATGAGTGCTTAATCAATTAACAGAAAGCAGGAGTTAGTTGATTAACTGAACGCTTAGTCGATTAACCTGTTTGTTTTCTTAAAAATCTTTTGGTTCTTGATGGAGCATGAATGTAGTGATTAGCCTAATCTAATAGGCACTTATACAAATTAATGAAAGTGATTAACAAAGCATATTCACTTATGCTATGATCTCTAAATGAATGTAATCAAATAAAGCGAAAATACGATAATTGCATGTAAGCAAAAGAGTATGGTAAGAGAGAAAATAACACAACCGGTTTATCCTAGTTCGATTGTAAATCCACATGCAATCTACATCTAGTAACCCCCTTCTGATCTTGGGAGATTTGCTTTATTAAGAAGAAATCAAATGTTTATACAAAAAACTTCTTCTACCAAGAATTCTCTTGGAGCTAGCTTCTAGAGTCTCCTCACCACTTCTAACAAAGTATACCCAATATAATGGGACCTCTTCTTGAACTTTTAATACAACCTAGGATTTCTCCTAAATTTCTCTCTTCCTTTAAGGTGATACCTCACACCCTCAAAGAGACAAATTTACAAATCGGTCATAAAGATGTGCACAAAGTTACGCAACTACAATATACTAATCATACCCTAATATTTAGAACAAAACTATCCTTTGATGAATTTCACATTCTTAGATATAAATATGAGTCATAGAAGGAAAATATTTGAAAACTCTCAATGTATGAAAATAAAGCTCTTTCAAAGATTCACAAAACTCTTTCTTTTCACATAAAGTTTCTTTCTCTCTTTTCAGAAAATCACTCTTCAAAAACCTGTATCAATCTTGTATTAATTTTTTTAAGTGTAAAAATTCTTGTTCTTTTTTGTTGGCTGTTGGAAAGGATGGTAAAATACCATTTATTTTCAGTTTTATTGTGGATAATCGATTAAAATCCACTTAATCGATTAACCATGTTCTTAATCGATTAACGAGTATTAATGCACAAAATCATGTATGCATGCTAAATGCACCTAAATCATGTATGCATGCTAAATGCACCTAAATCATGTTATGTGTGAAAATCTCATATCCCTTATGTTCATACTCTAATATGTGAGATTTATCATAAGGTTCATCCAACTTAGATTCTACTCATTCAAAGCATCTTAGGACCTAAAAATAAAAATAATATTACCTTAGCCATTATGATCTTTTCTTGAAGCTTGAATATGAGTACTTATGTTTTTGTAGTTGATTTGTCCTTATCTTTAAGATTTTAAGCTTTGTCTTGATCAAAAGCACATTCTTGCATGCATGCATTCACAATACATAAAAATCTTTAAAGTACTAAAACCTTCTCATTTTCTCAATAAAAAACTTGTACCCTTCTTTCTTTGAATTGACAACCTCAGACACATACGATGTTAGCAAGATGGACAACACTAGAGTATCATTTTGAATTCACAATGTTGAAGAAGCATCATGTTAATGTAAGATCATAAATTATGTTATAGCCCCTACACCTCTTCGACTAGGGTATTGGAGAGGTTTGAGAAATGAAAATAGAAGTTTTCTTGGAGAAAACTATCATATGTCATTTCATATGCCAACAAGGGATGGACATGTCAAGTGAGTAGGAAACTGGCCTATGCATACTAGAGACGATAGACATACTTTTACTGAAATAAGATGATGCTTAGAAGCCATCTTAGACGAGAGTAGTGATGAAAAATGATGTTAGGTTACTTTCTGAATAAAGTTGGCTCCAAGGACAACATCTCGAACTTACATAAGTTTTTTCAAAGCAATCCTCTGATGGATACTAAGATGAACCTCCCCACATTCTCTTTAGTAGATTGAGAGAATATATAACCCACATCGAGAAGGTCAGATCTACCTTTCAGCCACCATCTCTCTTAATTGATGAAACACCAAGTTGTATATGGGCTACTTGAGAACATGTTTGTTGAAGACCAAGCTTAAACACTTCCAAAGAAAAGATTCTCTTTGTTTATCTTTGGGGAGGTAAACTTAGCCAACATGAGTCTAAGCAATGTTACCCGAGCTATAATCATATAAAGGATGAGGACCAGAGGATAAATAATGAAGTATTGAATCTAGGTGGACATGGAGGGAAACAAAAAAAATATGAGAGAGAGAGAGTGAGAGCGAACAAAATAGAGAGAAAGGGGGAGAGGAAGTGAGTGAGGGAGATCAACACATCGAGGACGTGTGGGAAAATGGGAGGTTCCTTCTTTTGGGAGACCAATCTATCATCAACCCCTCCTCAGAGATTCAACAACTTTATTCTTCACTAACTTTCCAACAGACCATGGTGCTAAGGAGATGTGGGACCTTTTTCTCAAATGGGGAAAAGTTGTTGATGTCGTCATTCCTTTCTGGGTGGACAAGTATAGCAAGAAATTTGGATTTGTAAGACTTCTTGATGTCACAAACAGTGCACACATGGTGGCAAAACTGGATAGGATTTGAATTGGATCTTATAAAAGATGGCTGGACATTCCGAAATTCGTGAGAAGGCAAGACACAAAAACTCCCAAGCATGGAACGCCTAACAAAATTCCCAGAATTTGCGTGGAATGCCCATCAGGCTCTATGAGAGGATGTGCTTTACCTCTTACATTCAAAGACGATCGTAACTTTGTGGATGCTGTCAAATTTGGACGTAAATCGCCTCCAACCACCAGCCACCTCGCAGCGACTCCATCTCAATATGCTAACATGGATTTCCAAACCGCCGATGAAACTCCACTGCGGTTCCACAATAGTTTCATTGGGATAGCAGCAGATTATGTTGATTTGGATGGCCTGAAAGAAGGTAACCTGGAGTTAAGGTGGAAATAGACCAAACAGCCTATCAGTGACCTATTACCTAACCTATAACAGGTCAGGCCAGACTATGTTTTTTTAGTAAACAGACTAGACTTAGGCTTCTCCAAAAGCCTATTTAACCAAAATAAGCTAGGCCCAATACTTTTAAAAAGCATACTAAGTTTAACATGTCGGCCTATGTAATATTATTATATATTTATAATTTATAAATTATTTTTATAACATGCACAAAAAACTAAATAATAAAAATTTTATGTAAATCAACTAGGACTTAGAGATTAGACTATTTAACAATTGGATATTTAATTGTTGAGACTGATACTTAAGTATATAATTCAACTCATGTTAAATATTAGAAGAATATCATATTTTACTATGATATTAAAATATATTGTTTTATATATTCTAACCTAAAAAACACCACAAATCCTTGGAAGATGATGAAAATAATTGTGATAACAATGTAAAAAAATTCACACTAATATCTATAGTTATAATAATTTTTTCTAGTTTGTACATAATGTGTAATTTTTTTACCTTAACAGACCTTTAAACGGACTAATAGGTTATACCAGACTTTGAATTTTTTTTAAACAGACTAACAGGTCAACTCAGGGTCCTATATGTTATATAGGTTCTACCTATTTAAGGTATCTCCTGTGTTTTCACCCCTCCATAGAGTCTTTCATAAAAGATGAGTATGACTAGTTGAAGAGGCACTTCAGTGTGCTTCGTGGGAGCCATCAGACTTTGCTAAGGAGCGCTTCACTTAGGTTAGATGTTATGGGGTCCCTTTGCATGCTTGGGAGAAGTTTTTTTCATAAAATAGCTTCTCTCTTCGGTAAATTTCTTGGACTCGATGAATGGACTAGATTTACAAAACGCTTGGAGTATGGAAGAATTCTTCTTGCGACCCCATCCAACGCCCCCATTGATAAAGCTATCCAAGTGAGGATTGATGGTGTTGATTTTGTTGTCACTATAGTCAAGGAAAGAGAAGTGTACCGGCACCAAAATAAAAAACGGTCTTGTTCTCCATCAACCTCAGACTCAAGTCCTTCTGAGTCTTGCGGGTCCTGGTTTAATCGAGCTTTGGACGGAAGTGACTCAGTCTGGATTCCTAAGGATGATGACGATGACATGGCGGGTGGCTCGGATGAGGTGTCGGGTGACCCAGTTCGGTTGGGTCTGATCCATGAGAAGTCCAATATTTCCCCAACCATTCAAAACTGAGGCTGTTGTGGACATTGGGAATGCTATGGAGTTAATGAATTCGCCTATCATTGTAGGAAATCTCCCCCACTTTAATGTTGTTGCGGCTTCACCTATAACCATTAAAGGGTTGGACGGATTAAATGCCCAGAGTGACTTGGAATTGGATGACTCTTCAGCACATTTAGTGTGCCACGAAATTTGTGGTGGTAGTATTGATGGCCAGCCAAATAATTCATTGTGCCACGTTAATACGGGAATTGATATTAGCAAAAATACATCTGGAAAGAAGAGGGGCCCATGGAGTTTATTCCTTCTTCGGGCACTGCGAATATTAATGAGTCATCATCTTTGGCATTTGTGCATTCCGCATTAATGCCAATTATTCCCTCATTGGGGAGAGAAGATATCAATGTGGTGGTGGGGGGCTTATTAAGTGGGTGCGATCCTTTGAATCTGGACACTTTGATTGACTCATCACTCACTGAACATCAAGGAGTCCAACCTCATTCCTTTTCTGATGAAGCTGTGGGACCCTCTAATTTAAACTCCTCAAATTGCACTTCTCATGTTCTTCCTCATACAATAATCCAAGATCATATGTCTTCATGCATTCCTATCATGTGTATAAAAAAAATGAAAAGATTATATTCAATTAAAAATAAAAATAATAAAATTAGAAATTAATATTTTAATATTATTTTATGAAATTTTATTGGCTATGGACATAGTAGATGTGTCAAAATGGGCGAGCCCGTGTGGGCCGGCCCGCCACAACCCGAATTTTTGTAGGGCTTGGGTATTAAATTTGGCTCTTTTTAGTGAATTCGGGCTTTTTAGCCCGGCCGGGCCGGGCTATATTAAAACTGGGTTCGGGTCGGGCTTACCCTGGCGGGTTCGGGTTACCCGTTTTCTCTTATTTTAAAACTTTTTTTTGGGACTTTTTGGTTAGTAATAAGTTTAAGATGAAAATTATTTTACAAAATAACTTATGATAAAAAAAATAGATAATATATACTAAATATTGTGTAATGAACTTTAAATAAAAAATAGAGTAATATCTAAAACATAAATATTTATAAATTACAATAATGTTATCAAGTTAATAATTATATTATTTTTCCTATTTTGCTTAATATCCTTTTAAGTACATTAGCAAAATAGTGTATCAAATTAACTGAGAACATTAAATTATATAGATTCTATTTTTCTTTTTTTAATTGTATATTTAATTAGATTTAACTTCTACAACAAAAACATAATAAAGAAAATAATTTTTACAACGAAACTGAAATACAACTTAATTGTTTACCGTAGATAACTCAACACAACCAAATTTAACATAACAGTTCACAATGAAAGTATTGATAAAGAGTATACAAAAGATATTCATACACAAAGTAAAAAAATATTATGATGATAATTATACTTCGACACATAGAATTCATTCTGAATTTGAGTCTATACTATCATTACTATAAACCAAAGTGATATTATTTTTTATTGTATCCATTTATTATATTAAAGTGAAGTTACAAATTATATTGTGTTAGAGATTGAGAGTCTAATATAAATAAAATATTTAATGAATGAGTTATGTTATGAATCATATCTGTATACTTAACATCATGTCTTAGCTCAAACACATAGCATTATATCTATAAGTTTGGTTGCATTGAGTATAAAAATTGTGTTAAAAAATTTATGCATTAATATCAAATGATATATATATATATATATATATTAAATATATTAAATATATTAAATATGTTAAAATTTAAATATATATTTTTTATATTATGCGGGTCGGACCGCCACAACCCGCAACCCGCATAGGGCGGGCTTGAGCTACATTTTGATATACAAAAATTGTATCCGGACTTTTTAGTCCGGTCCAGTTTAGCCCGAACCCGCCCGGGTAGCCCGTTTTGACACCTCTAGGACATAGGGACAGACAAATTCCTTGGGAAAATATTTGTCACTCATTATTGCCCACCCCCTCCCACATTCCCATTCTTTCTCAACCTCATTCACACTCCCAAAACCACACATTCACTTCCTATTCACCAACTGAGCCCACTAAAATTCTCCTCCCTGCAACCAACATTACTCCACCAAACCAAAAATCAACCAAACTAACCGAATCTTCTAAACCTTCTCCTCCTATTTTCCCCATCCAAAGCCCCGTCCATAATACCAAACACATCCCCCTCGCCCCAATTAACACCAACCTCTCTGGCTCTAATGTAGGTGTTCTTGACCTAACTCCAAGTCTTCCTCAGCCTGCCTGAAGCATCCCCCAAATCCTTATTCTAATGTAGGTGTTGAAGCCAAGGCAGTCTGGGAGTTTGGACAGTCCTTAAGTGTAGTTGCCTCTTCTGATCAATCTGATGCTCTTCTGAATCTGGCTCTATCGGATTCTAACTCCAGCAAGGTCCATCACGATGAGGACACCCCACATTCCGATCAACTTCAATTGGAAATTGCCATTGGACTTCAGAACCTATTACAAATAGAAGAGAACACTAAAAAGACTTGCACCATCTAGGATGAAGAAAGAAAGTTATATCTTTTCATTAACGTTTTTTTGTTTTTCTGGTTTCTGTTATAGATGGGCCGTTTCTGTTTTGGGCCGTTTAGTTTCTTTTCCGTTTTAAGTTTCTTTGTTAGTATCAGTTGGGAACTAACTTCTATTTATAGTTTCATAGTTCCCTCTTTGAATTCACTTAGTTTTTCACAATTTATTTTCACGTTTCAATAAACAAGTATTATTCATTCAAGAAGCTTCCAAGTTATTTTTCTTTCTCTTTCAAGATTCAAGGTGTGAAGGTTGAAGATGGGATACCATAAGTTTAATAGAAATGAGTGACGGAGGAGACTGTTCCTTAATGTGGATTGTAGCTTTGAGCCACGAATTCCATGAAATACTTTCAAGCTATGGTTTCCATAGGAACAGTAGGTATTATTCACGTCATCCGAAAAATCGCAGATCTCATACACGATTTCATTAAAATTTACACCACTCCCATATTATTTCAAAAAGTTACACTAAAACCGTAAAAAACAACTAAAACTAGACAAATCTTGTAAATTTTCCTATAATTCTATAATGACAAAGGAGAAATCTAAAAGAAGTATAAGAGATCCAGAACCTATGGAAATGAGTATCTCATCTTTCATCACGATTTGAAGTTGACAAATTTTTACACCCCAACACTTACGGAAATTCTACAATGATCATGAACTACTTTTTGAACATTCACCTTCAAGCAGAGTTTGCAATGCCTCGAACAATTAGAGTTACCAACAATGTTTCAACCTCATGGTTACATCCAGTGTTTTAAATTGTGGCTGCGGTCACGATTGCGGTAACTGTTGTGGTTACTGCGATTGCGGTAATTGCGTCCATTGCCATGCGGATTGCGGCCGTTGCGGAGTGAATTATTTTGTGATTAAAACAATATTTTTGAATCTGATGCTGCCTGATGCGGTCCGATGCGGCCTAATACGATCCAAATGTGCTCCGATGCAGTTGCGTTGCGGTCCGATGCAGTTGCGTTGCGGCCCGTTGCGGCCACATTATTGTGGTTTGGAGTCACACCGCAATTGTGGTGTGATGCGGTTGCGATAGTCACTGCAATCGCAATATTGCGACCGCTTCAGGTAATACGGCCCGCAATTTATAACGGTGGTTACACCATATTGCAGGAACGAAGTTATGCATGGTTCCTCACAAGACATGTCCAACACTTCCTATGGTAGACTTCACAATGACAATGACAATGATATAAGAAGCATAAGTTCTTCAAAGAGTCTCGTGGAAGGTCTACATCCTGCACCAAAGGTTGAATTTGCGTCTAATCAAGATTCTCATCAACCTCTTGCCCTTGTTGTGATACATCGAGGAAACTAATCTCATACTTCTCAAGCTGCTAAGAAAGGAAAATGAAATATTTAAGAATATGAAGATAAAACTAAACTCCTAATCTTTGAAGACATGAAGGGGCTGCATTGATCAAGAAATCAAGTCACAATTTGATCATATGCTTGATGTGAAATACGAAATATTTTTTTTTATTCTATTGTAAAGACTTTTTTATTACAATTAATCCAATGTATACTTTTGTTGCCTATCATATTTAAATCACTTTTTACCTTTTTCTATGATGACAAAAATGGGGAAAAAGTAGAGAAATTACATGAAATATATACATGATTGTTGTATCTGCCTCAATTATATGAATAATACATCTTTTTTGTATTATTTGTTCATCTTTATTGTAATGTATTGAACAGTTTTTATCTGATAAGTTTATCTGCCTACATAATTAGCTTAGTTTCTGATATGACTGCAATCTCATAAGTTGTGCCAATTTTATTGAAAACTATTTTTACACATTTCATGGAAAACCACATTTCATGGAAAACTGTTTTGAAAAGCTTTTGTAGTGCTTAGTCTAAGGGGAATTTTTTTTATCCATAGACTTTAACTAGCAAATTTAATTTAGTCTTTATCTTCGTCAAAAGGGGAGAGATTGTCGAAACCATAGTGGTTTTATCCTTTTAAGTACAAATCATTTTAGTGGAGCCAATTTATTAATCTCATCATTTTACCAATGTTTTTGATGAGTAAGAAATAATTAAATTTGGAAATCATAATATAACATATAAAGTAATCTTTGTGATATTCAATTTGTTGTTATAACTCATACTTTATTAAATTGTCTTTTACAAAGAGCATAAGTTATATCAGAAATATTTGATTAATGAATCTAATACCTATATTGTTGAATTATTTATTGTGATGTTAAGTCAAACTTTTCTAGTGATTAAGCTCATTTTAATGATTTATCGCGTCTAGAAGCAATTTTGTCTAATAATATTGCATCTAGTAACATGTGAGAATAAAATCAAGTCATTACATTTAATACAAAGTGTGCAAGTGACAACTGTACTTAAAAACCTTTGTGACCAGTAATATTAACTCTATCGTTTTCAATCTTGTATTTTTACCAATTATTGGTTTTATTCTTATTTTGTAATGAATGCTTTATATAAAGGAATTATTTTAGGATTGAGAGACTTTATCATGGAAATGTATTATGAACATGTTGTAACAAGTCTTTACTCACTTTCTGGATTCTATAGTTTTGAGCTTTTGTATGATTTATTGAAGAAAGAGTTTTTCCTTGGTGTTATGAGGATATTAAGCTTCTTATATGTGTATAGATATTATTTTTAAAATATGAAGGTAAGGGATTCCATATATGCTTAGGATTTAAAATTATTTATACTAGCTACAGTGAGAGAGGGGACACCTACGAGGATGTGCTTACCCTAGGGTTATTGTGGCCCTAGCCAGGGTAGGGGATGTCCATTAAAGATAAAATAATTAAAAGGGTGAGGTTTAATAGATAATTGTATTATGCAGAATATAAGTAAATGAGTAAGAATATCTTTTCTAATGTATTTCTCTTGAATAGTGCAGTTACATATATAGAGAAGGTAAAGCTGGTACTTTAAATGAAAAATCAAGGAATATAATCGGAACCTAAAATCAAGGGATATACTTATACTATTGACGAAGCAACTAAGGCAACAATTAACCAAAGAATGAATAATACCTTGTTTTGTTTTGATAGACTATTAGTATCATACATATTTTATTTTTCATACTAAGTTTGGTGTAGTTTGGAATATTACTCTAATATTTTGTTTTACTTAAGTCCAAAAAAGATTAAAAAATGTTATTTCAATGTAATTATACTTGATTATTAATTTTATATAAAATTTTACATCTATATATAATTATATATTTCTAAATAAAAATTATTAATTAGGTATGAAATCACCCGATCAGACCGAACAGTTTAAACATTTAAACCGGTTAAACCTAATACAAGACTTCTTCTGGTTTAACGTCCGGTTCGGGTGTCATAGCATTAGTCACGGTCTGTTTCTTATTCCTACCACGATTCCCTACTGATATATTATGTGTGAAGTTTCACTTTTTCCTGTAGCAATTGCTATAGGAAGGATTCAATTTCTTTGAAAATTACTTCTTTTGAAATGCTGGCATCAATCTATAGATATACCAAAAGTTTAAAGTTAGATGTCCCTTGGTTGACATTATTATAATGGAACAAATAAGAATGTTTATGATTTTCATTGACCGTATTTGTTATGTTTTAGTAAGTGGAAGATGCACCTTTCCTTTAGAATTTCTTCATTTTCGGAGTAGTCTATGTCTTTCCATTTGAAAAGGTTTACTTGGTGAAAGAAAGGAAAGCAAACATGTATGTTTTAAGTGTATATATTATGATGAATTTTCAGAACTTTATCTTAGTTTTTTTTGCAAGTGTTTATAAAAAGTAAAAACTTTACTTGCAAGAAATAACATATGTTTCTTCTCTTTTTCCCCTTTTTATAGCCCTACAAAGGTGCACCAACAGTAAGTACCATTTTCTTAAACACTACTATTGTATTATTCTATATTTGAAGAATAAGTCTGGTCAGCCGAGCATAACAAGGGGTGAAGGACCGAACAGGACCCCCATCCCCCCGCCGAGTTTAATTCATACTCGATACACGACATCATGCTAAAAATAAAAAGCAGCAGAGAAAACTTCCAGAATAAAATAAAACATAAATGAAGGAAGGTCCCAACTATTTATAGGGATAGATGGATCAGGTCCCCCTTTAAGTCCCACTCCAAAAAATCATCATACTCGTCTAAAAACACTCGAGTGCGATCCAACGAAGGCCCAAAAACCAAGATGGAAAGACAACCGCACACCCCAAGCCGCAAAATGATTCGCTGACTGATGCGACTACACCAGCCACGTATCGCCCAAACCAGGAGCCTAATAAAAACCTACGCCTAGAGCTTGAAGCCTACCAACATGCCCATATGTCAGACATGCTTCGCCATTCCACCGTTCAGAATGCAAAGTGGTCAGACTAAACAAGAGATGTCATAAGTCTAGTTAAACAAGGATAACAAGCAAAGAGAAAAGAGGTTAATGAATGAAATAAGGCAAATGCTTGGCAAATTGAAGAAATAATACTTTATTGATTAGGAATACTATTACAAGTCTTACAATCTTACAAAAAAAGGTAAAACTCCTATGTAGTCTATCATCGTTCATAGTCGTTACAAGTCTTACAAGCGTTACAGACTTACAAGAGAGAAGAAGGGAAATCCTAATAATCCATTACCAGGCTTCACCTATATAAACCTCCAACCAGTAACTGCAATGAAGCAGGATAGTTGAACTGCTTCAGGATTATGACAGGACGATCAGGAGGATATCAACAAGTCAGAATAAAAGTCGAACTTGGTCTGCAAGAACCTAAAGAGTTTCTCAAGCAGCATGCATCAAAGAAGGACCATGCACCCCTGGCAAAACTTCCTTGGGCTCGAGATTCATTTTTGTCATCACTCGAGTGTGTGAAAAGGCTACAGAAATGAATCTGCAAGTCCGCCTCCGTGACCACATGGCCGATACGGCCACCATCAAAAGAACCATCAATATCCTATATGCTCCAGGAATAAGTCGACCGACATAGACACCATGCTGACACCACCAAAGGTTCTTGTGATAAGTGAACACCTTATCCAACGAGGGGCCGACAATACTGGTGGAGGTGAATGTTAGGTAACGCTACTCGGGAAGCGTAGCAGGTCAGTATCTCGTCTACTGACACCTACCACGAGTAGCGACATTTAGGTACCAATATGTGTGAAGATCAACCGAAGATGGATAAACCTTTCTCTTCGAAGTCTAATTGCCTTCATCGCAAGGTTGGCATCACCCATGATCATCCTTGCCAACACTCCGATTATAAATGGATATCATGTTCCCCCGACAACAAAGTACAATGGCAATGACGAAGAATATTAAGAGAATAACAATAATAAAAATCTGAGGAATATTGAGAAAAATAAAGCGCATTTAGCCACTATTTATAGAAGAAGCCTAGTGCACCATAGAGTTAGATCAAACATAACCTAACGAAAACCCAGGGTTCAACGCATCTCATTAACTGCACACGAGAAACGAAGCAACCCATTAAATGTGTGGCAAAGAAAAGACGCATAACACTGCATTGTATCATCATGTCACGTCCTTTCCCAGGAGGGCTCGATAGTCAAGAAAGTTCCTTTTCCTACCACATGTCTCATGATAGGTGACATCACAGTGGATTGCAGATACGACAAATCATTATTTAGTTCAAGGCGATCAAAATGGTCGCCTTACTCCATTACCTTGATTTTGCACATTCACGTGTAGGTTGTCATGATCGTCCATATCACCACCCAATTCGAAATCAAAATGAGCTCCTATGAGCCAACATGAGTCTCTAAGAGCCTGGGCCACATTCCCCTCGGCCAGTAGTCAATATCGTCGCCCATAGGAGTAAGAACATCCCCAACTAGCGGTAGTCAACACACATCCCCCAAGGCGCACATCACGTCCCCTTGGTCGACAATTGAGTTCCACTCTACGAGCGGCGATCACGTTTTCCTCTGGCAGCAATCGATATTATATCGACCAAGTCAGGAATGACAACCCTCTCGTCCAAAGTTTTATCATCTCCCAGAGGTGGGAACCATGTCTCTATCATTCAATACTGATGTCCGGAGTCATGAATATCGCACTTTACACAAGGTAAATCTCGGGACAACAAAGAATACAAGTGATTCACTAGATTCAACCATGTGAAGATCATCCGCCAAGGATCAGCGAGAATACCTCAGTCCACTAGTATGACCGAGTAGCGGTCATACTAATAGAATGTGGGCAACTATTTCGCCCCAACTAGCCGGGTATTATACTGTTTCGCCTTGATCACCCTGATATTATTCAAACATGCTTCCAAGAATATCTAAGTCTACCAGCATGCTCGACTACCAAGCATCCTACTAGACTGGGGGCAACTGTTCCATCCTGGTTAATTGGTCAACTCCACCAGGAAATCTCACCATTAACCGAATGTATTGAGTTGGTTCTGGGACCACTATCCCGACATCCCGTTTGGCACACCGCCAACATCATACTGCCACACCGCATGTAATACCACAACGACATGCCTAGGATATGGATACCATGCGTGCTACAAGCTATAAGTCAACTATACACAGAGTGCGGCCCTGCCATATCTGTCTGACACGGAAAAGCAACCCCCGACAAGCCATATGGTCGACCATGCTAACAGTACTTAGCAAGGGTTGTTTCATCCATCCTACTACTATAAATAAGGGGATCCCCCTATAAGGAAGTATCTTATCTCCCATATTTTATCTCATACTATAATTGACCTTATTATTCACTACAATATACTTGCTCCTTACTTCCTCTCAAGTCTCATGCTAACTTGATCGTCGGAGCACCTTTTCAGGTACCTCTACCGGCGGGTCCAGGCTTACTTCAGAAGTCTCAAGGAAGACTCCAAACTCACTCCAGACATCTTAAGAAGACAATTCTCCTCGACATTCAACTCAACCCTCCCTTTCTTTATCACTAAAGAACACTTCCCTTTAAGGTTTGTTTGCGAGTTGATTTCTATAGGGGAATGGATTGAAAAGGAATGCTTGAAACATCCGATAATTGTATTTCATAACTCTCAAACATTCTCATTTCTCCCTTACCCTAAAAAAACCAATTCGCAAACAAACCCTAAAAAATATATTATGAATATCATATTTTATAGTGAGTCATTAACACTTAATTAAGAGACCACATACAACTCTTCAACCATACAACTCTTGTGCATGTACAAATCTCCCTGCAATCGAGTGCAACTGCCATTACAATGTTATTATTGTATCCACTAATAGAACTTTATTAAATTGAATTATATGGGTTAACCACCTAAATTTTTATTTATTCATTATAATATGCAACTTTGAAATTCGACAATCAACTCATAAAGTATATTCAATAAGGTAAAAAGTTTTGTTTAGCAAAGGACACTTTCGACTAATGAGGTTTTATTGGATAGATGTGCGAAGCCTTTTCCCACAAACAAATAATGTTATGGTTGTATCGAGTGTCACGCTCTTAATATATTTTATAAAGTAAGAGAAAATAATTTCAAATTTTTAGTGTTGACCTTCATTTCCTCTTGTTTGGACTATAGGTATCACTCATAAGAAGTTATTATCATTAAGTCAAGATCGAGCATCCGCAACATGGTGAGGTATCATTCATAAAACCTTTATCTTAACAATGTTATTCTTGCCAAAAATCGTTATTACCAAGGAGAGACATCCCTCATTAATGTTAAGATACCAACAAATCCGTCAACAATTTTCTTGCCGAAGATTGTTACTAATTCTACTAAGCACGAGTTTAGTATAGATTATGTTTTTATATTTATTTTATAAATTATAAAATTATGAACTGTAAGATTATAATATGTTCATATTAAAATTTGTTTATGTTTAAGTATTTTTGCTAAAAAATGAATATAAGCTAATTTGTTTCGTTTTGGAAGTTTTGAAAGATTATTTTGTATAGAGTAAATTACAAAAAATATTGTATGAAATTATTTTTATGTTATTATTATTTTGGTTCTTTTTAATTAATTTTTATAGTATATCTTTTTTTAAATATTTATCATCATTTTATAATTTAATGAATACCTAATGTTTGTTCTTTAAGATTATTTTTAAAAAAATAAGTAAATACTAACAACTTTCATTTATACCAAAAAAGCACTAAGAAGACATTTCCCCTTGGCAATGGGTTGTGTACCGAGAGCATTTGTTTACCTCTCCAACCATACAACTGTTGTGCATTAGTTGTACAAATCTTTCCTCAAATGAGTATAATTGACATTAAAATGATTTCGTGTATCCACTAATAAAACTATATTAAATTGCATTATATGGATCTACCATCTTAATTTTTTATTTATTTTTTATAGTATATAATTCAGACAACTTTGAAATTCAACCATACAACTCATAAAGTATATTCAATAAAGTAAAAAGTTTCGTCTAATATATGCGACTTTCAACTAGTGGAGTTTTAGTGGATAGATGTACGAAGCCTTTCTGTGCTAGCGAGGAAATTGTTTTTAGGATTTGAATCACAATTTTTAGGTCATAAGGCAAGTAATCTAACTATTCTTTCGAGTATCACACATTTAATATATTTAATAAAGTAAGAGAAAATAATTTGAAATTTCCAGTATTGACTTTCCTTTCTTTTCTTATATAGACTACATGTATCGCTCATAAGAAGTTGTTACGTTTGAGTCATGTGCATCCGCAACATGTTGAGGTATCACTCATAAAAAAATTTATCTTAATAATGTATATATATTAAACTCTTATAAAAAAATCATCATTACCAAGGAGATTCATTAAAGTTGAGATACCAAGATCCATGAACAATTTTCTCGCTGAAAACTGTTACTAATTCTACTTAGCGCTTGTTTAATATTGGTTATGTTTTTAGTTTTATTTTATAAACTTTAAGATTATAAAATATGAGATTATAATATGTTTATGTTATAATTTGTTTGTGCTTAAGTGTCTTATCTAAAAATGAATATAAGCTAATTTGTTTCGTTATGGTAATATACAAAGATTATCTTTTATAGATTAAATTACAAAGAAAATTGTATGGAATTATTGGTGTATGTTATGATTATTTTACTTTTTTTTTATACTATTTTTAAAGTGTACATTTTTAAAATTTTATTATCATATATATTTTTACTATTATTTTTTTAACTTTTAATACCTAATGACAAAGGTTAGAAAATATTTAAATGAGAGACAATATAAAAAAACAATATAAAAATTAAAAACAAGATACACAAATAAATTAAAGTTATTAAACTCGAGTTTAGCAATTCATAAAATAAATAGTTGACAAATGATAAAATAAGTAACCCAAAGAGAGGTCATTTCAGAAAAGACGAAAGTTCTAATGAAACTTGAGGGGTAAATGAGAAGTGAATTTGGTTGGGAAAAATAAGCAATAGAAAAAAGAAACCCACCATAAGAAATGTAACTTTTAGCTTATTTTTTTCATAAATAAAAGATGAGTTTATAATCTAGGCTAGTGAGTTGTCAATATACTTGTGTTGCAAATGTAAGATTATTTTTTAAAAATAAGCAAAAAACTAAAACTTTCATTTATACCAAAAAAAAGCATATATATAGGACCTTTCCCCTTGGCAATGGGGTTGTGTTACTGAGGGCATTTGTTTACTTATCCAACCATACAACTCTTGTGCACCAGTTGTACAAATATGCCAGCAAGCAATTGAGTACACCCGCCAATAAAATGCTATTAACATATTCACTAATAGAACTTTACTAAATTGCGTTATGTGGGTCTACCATCTTAATTTTTATTTATTTATTATGGTACACAACTTAGGTGACTTTTCAATTCAACCATACAACTCATAAAGTAAGTATATATTAAATATATTAAATAAAGTAAAAAGTTCCGTCTAGTGCATAAGACTTTCAACTACCGAGGTTTTAGTGTATAGATGTATGAAGCCTTTTCCTACAAGCAAAGAAATTATTTTCAGGATTTCAATCATAATTTTTAGGTCGTAAGGTAAGTAATCTTATTGTTGTGTCGAGTGTCAGACTCTTATATATTTAATAAAGTAAGAGAAAATAGTTTGAATTTTCCACTGTTGCATTTCCTTTAATTCTTTTCTTGTCTAGATCTTAAGTATCACTCATAAAAAGCTATTATTTTTTAGTGAGGAGCATCCGCAACATGGTGATTTATCCTTCTTAAAAAAAAATTATCTTAACAATGTATAGATATTAAACTTTTACCAAAAATCAGCATTACAAAGGAGAGACATCCTTGTTAAGGTTGATATACCAACACATCGCTCAACAATTTTCTCGCTGAAAACCATTACTATTTCTACTAAACATGCATTTAGTATAATTTATGTTTTAAGTTTTATTTTATAATTTGTATGATAATAAACCATGAGATTATAATTTGTTCATATTATATTTTGTTTATGTTTAAATATCTCAGCTAAAAATTGTATATAAGTTAATTTGTTTCGCTTGGGTAATGTAGAAAATTCAATTTTTACAAATTAAATTACAAAAAATGGTATGAAGCTATTTGTTAATATTATAATTAATTTGGTTCATTTTATACAATTTTTAAATTATATTTTTTTTAATATTTATCATCATATATATATTTATTTTTATTTTGTAACTTTAAATCCCTTGTGAGAAATGATACAAAAATTATATAAAATACAATATAAAAATCATTATAAATATTTAAAAACAACATCACACAAATAAGAAATCAAATTAGATAATCCATAAAAGAAATAATCAGAAATAATAAAATAAGAAATCCAATGAGAGGCCAATTCAAAAATGATGAAAGTGCAAGGGTAAAATGAGAAGTAAAATTGATTAGAAAAAAATAAGCAATTCAAAAAAAGCACGTAGAGGACATTTCCCTTGGCAATGGTGTTGTGTTACCGAGGACATTTGTTTACATCTCAAACCATACAACTCGTGCATCAATTGTACAAATATCTCCACAATTGAGTGCGGCCGCCATTAAAATGCTATCAATGTATCCACCAATAGCACTTTAATAAAATACATTATATGGGTCTACCATCTTAATTTTTATTTATTTATTATAGTTTACAACTCAGACAACTTTGTAATTCAATCATACAACTCATAAAGTATATTCAATAAAGTAAAAAGTTTTATCTAATGCATGAGACTTTCAACTAGCAATGTTTTAGCCGATAGATATATGTGAAGTTTTTCCCTGCAAGCAATTAAACTATTTTTTAGGATTTGAACCACAATTTTCAAGTCATAAGGCAAGTAATGTGTTGTGTGTCACACACCTAATCTATTTAATAAAGAGAAAATAATTTGATTTTCATTGTTGACTTTCCTTTCTTTTCTCGTCTAGACTATAGGTATCACTCATAAGAAGCTATTACTTTTGAGTCAAGAGCATCCACAACATGGTGAGTTATCCCTCACAAAAAACTTTATCTAAACAATGTATAGATATTAAACTCTTACCCAAATTTATCATTACCAATGAGAGACATCCCATGTTAATTGAGATACCAAAAACCATTATACTAAGTGTGCATTTAAAATATACTATGTTTTTAGTTTTATTTTATAAGCTATAACATTATAAACTATGCAATGTGTGTATCCATATTGTGTTTAAGTATCTTAGCTAAAATCTGAATATAAGCTAATATGTTTCGTTTGGATAATATAGAAGGATTATTATTTACACCGTAAATAATATAAAATGGTATGAAATTATTTGTTTATGTTATGATTATTTTGATTCTTTTTATACTATTTTTAATATTCACCATCATATATATTTTTATTACAAACTTTTTAACTTTAATACCTCATGAGAAAGACTAAAAATTATTTAAATAAAGTATAATATAAAAAACAATATAAATATTTAAAAACAACATCACACATTAATAAATAAAAGTTACTAAACTCAAATTAGACAATCCACAAAATACATAACTCACAAATGATAAAATTAGAAACCAAACAAGATGTCAATCCAAGAAAGATGAAACTGTAGGGGAAAATGAGAAGTGAAATGGGTGTGAAAAAATAAGCAACCTAACACAAAAGAGATGTCACTTTAGCTTATTTTTTCATAAATAAATAATGAGTTTATAATCTAAATAAGTTATGAAACATAGTTGTGTACAACTTTAAGATTTTTTTGAAATAAGGAAAGACTAAAAACTTTTATTTCTACCACACACAAAAAAGCACATAGAGGATCTTCCCCTTGCCAATGGGGTTGTGTTACTGAGGGCATTTGTCACATATCTTCTCAATTGAGAGCAGCCACCATTAAAATGCAATGTGTGTATCCATTAATAGAATTTTATTAAATTTCGAGTGTAATATCTTAATTTTATTTATTTATATAATACTATATAAGAAAAAAAATTCATCTTGGACACATGTCAATAGTTGGGAGAATTGTTTCCCGCCCAAACAACTTTACAATTATACAATGCATTGTTTCACATTTTATCACTTTCTCATCAAATATTTCATTTAAACTTTAATGGAAAATAATTCATTTCCCCAAAAATCATAATTTATTATCCATTATTATTATTATTAAATACACATTATTGATTTTTAAATTGAATCAATTTTCTCATTGTTTATTTTTCTCTCCCATTTCATTTCATATATTTCTCTTCTTCTCTCTCATTTTGTTTCATATCTTTATGTTAATCTACGCAAAAAGGTAAACTACCACTTCCAACTTTTGTTTTTTCGTTTGAAAAGCAGTTGTTTCCCTTTTGTATTTTATTTTCCCTCATAGTGAGTTTTGTATTTTATTTTCTCTCTTCGATGATTTTTAATATATAAGTTGTTTAACACATTCATTCTGATTGTTGATTAAATTGTCCTCGCTCCATATGTATCTCATGAAATAAAATTTATGGAACACAATTTGGCATAATTTTTTTCTACTTAATTTATGTTATATAAGTTGTTCATTCATGTCATATAGGTTTGCAGTTCATAGAAATTTGTTTATATTCTCTACAATCTACTCCTATTGATAATTCAATTCATTCTTTCTCTTATTTTCCAATTATTTTTCCATGGACACAAATGTTCATAAATAACTTTTGTAGAAGAAAAAAAAACTTGGAAAAACTTTTTATCATTGGAATTGAAAATCAGAAACAACAAATGTATTTGCTATTCAAGTTTTTTCCGTTTAAAATTACTACTATGATGAGTGTTTGAAAGTTAAAATTGAGGTTACAGCGGGGCATGACCACCCCCATTGCTATTATTGGTCATATAATTCTTAATTTTAAGAACATTAATAGTTTTTACATACTTCAAATTTTTTAACCTTCAAAATAAATGATTAATTAATATCATTAGAACAAAAAAGTGTAGACCAATGAAATGAATTTGAAAGGAGAAATTACAAATGCAATTTAAATGTGAATAAATGGACAATAATTCAATTTGATTATAAGAAATTTGTATGTGATGATTAATGCATCATTTAAGATTTGAAACAAATAAAAAATAAATGAGATCATGTTGTGTATTATTTCTTACTTAAATGTGTAAATATGGTCCTCTGTATTTTTTATCTCCAATTTAACATCTCATCCATTAACTATTATACTATCTAATTTGAGTAGTTGATTCATCAATAACTAAATAAGATTAAACAAATTTGTTTTTGCAACCTTCTCACCTGCACTAATTATATTCAAGTATAAACATCTAACCAATTCCAAATCGCTAATAATATTTCATCATCCAACTAACTATTCAACTAATTGATAATTTTATTATTCAATATTATGATCTCACTTTTGGTAACAAAACCTTAATATAATCCATTCACTTCCCCTTGTGTAGTTGTTTAATTTAAATTGAAAAAAAAACTATACAATTTTACCTTGCATTAATTTATTTACTTTATTTAACGTTTATTATTACTATAATAATTAATGTACTTTTCACCCATCAAAACTTTGTGATACTTTATCAACTGCATTTTAATATCAGATTCTTTGGATTTTAATTATTCCCTATAATAATTTAAAAAATCAAATTCAAAATTGAAGTTTTTTATAACTTTTAAAAAATATTTTTAATAAAAAGACTCATATAGTATCAAGATTTGATTTCCTTATTTTCATTAAAAAAATCAAATTTGAAATTAAAAAAATTGTTTCATTTTTTACAACTTTTACAGTATTATGTTTCGATTTCTTATTTTAATTTCGTTAGAATATTCAAATTTGAAATTATCATTTATTTTTATTTATTTTTATTATGTGTTTAAATAGTCAAATACACGGGTAACACTTGTGTTCTTAACCATATGAATGTACAGGTAAGATGTGTATTTTAACTAAGCTAATGCACAAGTAACATGTATGCTCTTAGCAATGAGAATGTACGAGTAACATGTGTATTTTTAACCATGTGAATGCATGGTTCACATGTGTGTTCTTAACAATACAAATGCACGAGAAACATGTATTTTTAACTATATGAATGTACGAGTAACATATGTATTCTTAACAATATGAATGCTTATATAATATTCGTGTTCTTAATCATACGACAAAAAAATATTGTCTCATGTAAATGCACGGGTAACTTGCTAGTTATAGTATATATCTTAATCAACTTTGCAATTCAACCATACAACTCATAAAGTATATTCAATAAAGTAAAAAGTTTCATCTAGTGCATGAGACTTTCAACTAGCAGGATTTTAGTGGATAGATATAAACTGTGAGATTATAATATGTTCATGTTATAATCTATTTATGGTTAAGTATCTTAGCTAAAAACAAAATATAAGCTAATTTATTTCGTTTAGGTAACGTAGAAAAATTATTTTTTACAGAGTAAATTACAAAAAAATTGTATGAAGTTAATTGTTATGTTATTATTATTTTGGTTCTTTTTAAATATTTTTAAAGTATATTTTTTAATTTTTATCACCATATATTTTTTACTATATTTTTTTAACTTTTAATAAGTGGCAAATGCTAAAAAATGTTTAAATAAAATACAATATAAAAATCATCATAAGTATTTAAAAACAACACCACACACTAATAAATAAAAATTACTAAACTCGAATTAAACAATTCTTAAATGATAAAATAAGAAACTCAATGAGAGGCATGTCCAAAAAAGGTTACACATCATAAAAGAGAGATTACTTTTAGCATGTTTTTTCATAAATAAATCGTGAGTTTATAATATAGGTGAATTGCTGAACAAACTTGTCATGCACTTTAAGATTATTTTTTAAAAATAACCAAAAAACTAAAAACTTTGAATTCAACAACAACAAAAAAAGCACTAAGAGAACATTTCCCCTTGGTAACAGGGTTGTGTTACCAATGGTATTTGTTTACTTCTCCAATCATACAACTCGTGTGCATCAGTTGTACAAATATCCCCACAAATGAGTGCAACGGTAATTAAAATATTATTAGTGTATCCACTAATAAAGCTTTACTAAATTGCCTTATATAGATCTACCATCTTAATTTTTATTTATTTAGTATATTATACAACTCAAGCAACTTTGCAATTCAGCCATACAACTCAGAAAATATATTCTTAAAAGTAAAAAGTTTCATCTAATACATGATACTTTCAACTAGCATAGTTTTAATGGATAGATGTACAAATCCTTTTCCTACAAACAAATAAACTATTTTCATAATTTGAATCACAATTTTCAAGTCATAAGGGAAATAATCTTATTTTTGTGTTGAGTGTAATATTCTTAATATATTTAATATTAAAGTAATAGAAAAAAATTTAAAATTTCCGTTGTTGACTTTTTTTTTTTTTTTTTGAGGTATCACTCATAAGAAGCTATTATTATGTTTGAGTCAAGAGCATTCCCAACATGTTGAGGTTAGCTTTCCTAGCAAGAAATTTTCTTATCCACAAAACTCTAACATATGACATTGTTTAAGAGAAGCCAAACATATACTACTTAAAACAAGTAATCATTAATAACCTTTCTTTAGCACATGGCAATGGTTAGCAAAAACACATTTTATATATTAATAATTAAATTTAAATGTTGCATTTATAAATTATATTTAAATATATTAAAAATTCATTAAATATTACTATGGACAATTTGTTCATTGAGATAAAAATAAATTATTAATATGTTAATGATAAATTCAAATAAAATAATATTTTTTATACAATTCAAATATAATATCTATTAAAATATCATTCTCAATTTAATACGATTAAATGATATCATATTTTATACTACCTCCTTTCCAAGTTTTTTTAACCAAATATTTTTCCATATATATATATATATATCCCTTTTTTTTAGAAAACCAAAGTAAATCAATGTCTATTTTTTCAAATTTATCCCTACTTAATTAATAAGTTAGGTACTATTTGAAAAATTATATATATATAATTATGATTGAGATAAATGGCAAAAAAAATTCTAAAATTTATTACAGATATAAAGATAAAGGGCAAATTAGGAAAACGGTTCATCATTTATGCGCTAGAACCTTAAAATAAGGATATGTAATATGAATGAAGCTGGTATAAGGGTTGTGTTTTGTGTTAAAGAATTTATGTCTTAAAGAATGTTTTAAAGAACATAGTTTAAGGAATAAAAAATTAATAAATTAACATTGAAAAACTAAGTTTAGCATTTCTTGATATATTGAAACATAAATTTTGAAGACAAAGTTTCTACGTTTTCTACCTTTATTAACAATGCCATTAGTGCATTTGTTACCCATTTCTTTTACTTTAACTATTCCATATCTTTTTATGTTTTATTTTTAATGATTTTTTAAATCTTTTGATGTTTTATAAATAAAAAAACATTTATATGTTTTTTCCAATCATACACTTATTTGTTACTCCTATTTTCATCAATTATTTTTTCAGTCATCTTTAATGTAGTTTCTAATGTGAACTTAAGTAAAAAAAAAAATATAGTCAAATTATATCAATTTTTATACGATTAATAATTAGGTAAACTATTTATATAACCTTAAATATTAAAAAGAAATGGAAGGGGCTCGCTGAATAATAACATTCAAAGCATTGAAAGAATACTCAACCTCCAGCATCAATACTTCTGAGATTTTCAACAGTATGAGTATTAAATGTTTCTTCTTTACCATATCCGAGAAATTAATTTTTATTTTATTTTCTAAATTATGAAATTATCATTTGTATTTTGTTGGATTTGTTCTTACATTTTTATATATTATATTTGACTAATCATAAAGAAACAAGAACAATAATAATAATTAATATTTTAATTTTTAATTGATATAACATATTTTCATTGGATCCGGTTAATATATAAGACAAGATTTGGCATAACATGTCTTGGTTTTGAGCATGTTATAAATGAATGGAGATCATATTCCCCATTTTTCTTACTTTGTGTTTTAGCCCAATTAAAAAATGTTACATAATTAAAATTTAAAAATCAAAAAAATATAAAGCAATATTTTAATATTATTTTATAAAGTTTGATTGATTAGCGATATGAAAACAAAATTATTTGGGATATAAAGTATTTGTTGGTTATAAATGAAGATAGATCAGTTGTTACGAAGTTGTCCAAATTTTAATCCCTACCAATTAAAATATGTCATTTAAATAGAAAAATATAAACTAACATTTTTATATTACTATGAAATCCGATTGAGAAAAATAAATTTTTTTTTTTTTTGGTTAAGAGGAACAAGTTCCTTATAAATAGAAGCATCTTTTAGCTACTCACCCACTTTTCTTTCTCTCCTTTCCATTGCTCATTCACTACTGTTACTATACTTGCATGCACCATCCCTCTCTACATAGTTACTAGTTTACTACTAAACAAAGGTAAAGTTTTGAGCTTTGGCATAAGTTTCAGATTTTATTTTGGCTTTGCTAGTTTTTCTGTTTGCTATTTCTCAGGTTCTAGCAAATACATTTCACAATTCCTACACTGCAAAAATCTTTTTATTATTTATCTTACCCAGGGTGTATATTTTTGTTTTCTTCAGTTCTTTGCATGCATCTGCATATATATAATTTTTTAACAGCATGAAAATATTTCACAATCTCCAGAACTTCTACAAAATTTGATTTTTATAACACGATATCTATTATAAAAATTAAGTTCATCTAAATTTATCATACAAATAAAAACAATTCTGCTTTAAATGTTAAAATAGAACCCTCCTTTTGTTTGCCTAGTGTTTATTCTTCTACATTGGATTTGTTTCCAGTGAAAACTATACTTCCAATGGTATCTCTATTTTTTATAACAACATATATAAATATTAAAAACATTTCTGGATTTATTATACAAATAACCATACTCTTTAAAATATTAAAATGAAACCCTAATTTACTTTGCTTCTAGTGTTTCCTTTCTATATATTGGATTTTTTTGTTGTTGTGACAACTAGGGTTTTGCTTTTTGCACCATCTTTACTACTTTCCCACCGGTCTACTTGGCAACAACCCACTGTTTTCCAAAAACCAGTTACTCTCCGGTGGGGTCTAATACTAGATGAAGATTATGACACCGGATATTTTAAGAGTATAAATTTAATTTATTTTAATAAATCATAAAACTCGCTTTTACATTTCATATTCACTACTGGACTTAGAAAATTATTAGCTCTATTTTTCATAAGCACATCAATGACTTTTTTTTTAATAATAGCCTATTCCATGGGTGCAAAATGAGAAAAAAATTATGCAAATAGAAAAATCACCCTACTAGTGTTGTTTGTTTTAAAATAAACTGCTCAATTTCTATTTATAAGTATAACATTATTGTTTTGGAAGGCTCAATCTAACCCCCACCTCACAATTTAAAAAGTGAACCCACGTGGAAAATAATCATATCTAGTATTAGAAAGATTAGTTTTCATTTTTACATTTATATTACAGGTTAAAATTGTTATATCAATAAAAATGTCACGACACACATTTGTTGTTCCAAACAAAAATAGAAAAGGTTATGAATATTAATTTTTTAATTGACAGAATATATTTTGTTTGGTTCGGGATAGACTTGTGAACTTGACAAAATATCATATCATTCTACTATTTTTGATATATTTATCTCTAAGTTATACTAGATGGTATAACTCTGCGAATAGGGATCCTCTGTCCCAAATGCATCTTGTCCTCATGTCCCCATCCAATAAGATTACATCAAATAATATAAAATATTATTTTATATTTTTTACTTTTTTATCTCAATTAAATGACATTTTTTCATTGGCTTGTACACCATTTAAACATCAAATGGGAAAAAGAGATACTCATTCTAACTTTGCACCCCACTAATGATATCTCTATTTGGTTATTTTGGTTTATCAAGTTCTAAATTGTTATTTTTTCTCTTGCAATCAAGGTAGAAAAATGGCTTCACCAAATTACGGCACGCGTGAACACGACCAGTACATGCCAATCGCGAACGTGACAAGGATCATGCGACGCATTCTCCCATCACATGCAAAGATCTCAGACGAAGCAAAAGAGACAGTTCAACAATCTGTCTCTGAGTTCATCAGCTTCGTCACTGCCGAAGCAAACGATCGATGCCAAAGTGAGCAGAGGAAAACTGTAACTGCAGAAGATCTTCTATTTGCTATGCAGAAGCTTGGTTTTGATGATTATGTTGAACCTCTTTCTCTTTACCTTCAACGCTACCGTGAGAGTGAAGCTGAACCCTTTGCTGGTACTAGAGTTTTTAATTATGGTTCTCATTCTCTGCCACCACCACCACTGCAACCATTGGCTGCTGGCGTGTCTTATGGTTCTCATTCTCTGCCACCACCACCACAACCGCAACCAATGTCTGGTGGGGTGCCTTATGGTTCTCATTCTCTGCCACCACCACCACAACCGCAACCATTGGCTGGTGGCGTGTCTTATGGTTCTCTTTCTCTGCCACCACCACCACCACCGCAACAACTGGCAGGTGGCATGTCTTATGGTTCTAATTCTGCGCCACCACCACCGCAACCATTGCCTGGTGGCGTGTCCTATGGTTCTCATTCTCTGCCACCACCACCACCGCAACCATTGGCTGGTGGCGTGTCTTATGGTTCTAATTCTGTGCCACCACCACCACAACCATTGGATGGTGGCGTGTCTTATGGTTCTCATTCTCTGCCACCACCACCACCGCAACCATTGGCTGGTGGCGTGTCTTATGGTTCTGGTTTTACTCCTCCTGGTCATGGAATGTATGACCCATCAGGATCAGCATCAGCATCAAGCATGTTTGATAGGGATGATGGGTCTGGCTCTGGGAATTATAGCATTGCTGGTTTTGATAACATCAAACGTATGTGATTCTATGTGACTATGTGAGTATGTGGTTGGAGGATGATGCATGGAGTAGAAGATGAATAAAATGCATCAAGTTATATTGAAACAATAAGAAAATAATAATAAATTTGGTTCCTTAAAATAAATAAGTGGTGTTATAAGAATTTGTGATTTGAGTATAATATTGTATTCGACATTATATTGTATTAGTTCTATTTTTTTTTTTCATATACACATTTTAAATCAACCAGTAGCAAATTGCAATTCTTTAATTAAAAGCAACCTAAGGTAGGTTATTTAACTTGGAAAATTATCTCCTCTTAAACTATGTCATAGAAAATATATCATATCAATTAAAATAATTTTTTATTTCTATTTTTACTTTAATATCATTAGTCCGGGACATAATTTGATACATTATTTTGGATAACAAATTCTTATATATTTGATGAGGATTGTGGATGAAAAATATTTGTACCTTTATTTTCACAAGTGAAGATGATTTTTCTAACCTTTATAATTGTCGTTGAAATTAGATATTAGATTAATAATAATGAAAATTTTTAACTCATGCATTTTTGTAATCTCGACTATTAGATCGTCGTTATTTTTTATTATTATTTTATATATATAATAATACTACATTAATCACTTTTTATTTTGATGACGATTTACTCCGGGTACCAATGTTGGTTGACCTGCACTATTGCATTGTTAATGTTGTGAGATTGATTGCAACAATTTTCTTATAGTCTAGGACTAATTTAACAATATATTTATACAAAAACAATTTCATATTTTCACTAACTCATAAAGCTTAAGGGATAGTTAAGATGAAAAATAGTTTATGATAACTACTTAAAAAAAGACATAAAATTTAAAATTTAGAGGAATCTTATGGACAACTTCTTTTACAAGAATATAAATTATTTGTGCATCTCAAATTAAACAACTTTTATTAATTGTTACATTTTTCTACAAGCATTTCATTAAATACATTCATAAACTAAACGACAAGTAAAAGTTGTCACACGTTTGTCAAAATAACATATTATATGTAAAGTGCATTTACATACTTGGTATGTGAAACTTCTTATTTGTAACCTCCAATCTTCTCACAACTTAATCTTCATGAAACAATATTCAACTTTAGCACAAATTCTAACAAACCTTCTACATTGAACAAAATATTTTCTTCTTCACGGCTTCTCCAACTTCACCTGAAATACGACGCTTATTAGATATACTCAATAGAAAGTTAGAAACAAAAGGAACATTTATTTTCTTTTCTTTTTGAACTAGAGATGTTTTATGAGCATCTAGTACCGGAAACTTATACTTTCACATTTAAAAAAAAAAACATATTTCTTACGAGTTACAATTTAGGAGTTACAATTACGGATGACAACGGGCACGGACGGGCACGGGTAGTGCATACCCGTGTCCGTACCCGTACTATTTGTGGGTACCCATGCGGGTATCCAACGGATTTCCAATTCTAATTTTTTTTTATATATTTTACAATAATTAATCTATAAAAATAATTTTTACTTAAATAATATGATATGTAATGAGTCATAAGGTGGTCTGGTGGTTAAGGTGGAAGAATTAAGGAATATGGTGAAGGAGGTTGTGGGTTCGAGTCTCAGCCATAGCATATTTTCTCAAAAAAGGAGTTATAAGGTGGGTTGATTCTTAAATAGGAGGAGTGAAGTGAAGAAAGTTGGAGGTTCGAGTCTCGTCCACAACAAATACTAACATAACATACTAATACTAACATAATTTTATGATTATAGTCTTATTACTAAATTTTATTCGGAAGTAATAATAAAATAAATAAATATAATGTTAAATTAATAATAACTAAATATAAAATATTTAATTAAAATATATAGGCGGGTACCTGCGGGGCGGGTATCATGATACCCGTTCCCACCCATGAACTATTTTTGCGGGTACCAGTTGTGGGTATTTTGACGGGTACCTACGAGTCCAGGTATTTTTGCAATGAGTCTAGATAGGTCTGGGTAGTGCATTACCCAGACCCGCCCTGTTGCTTCATTTTTGGACCCAAACCCGTCCAAACCCTTGCTAATACCCACTGGATATACTACTTGAGAGTCCGTGGGTACCCAGCGGATCTATGTGTACCCATAAATTCAAAAATATGAAAAATAATTACAAGTAATTTATGCACTTATGTATTTTTTATATCTTATATGTTATTTGGACAATCAACAAGAGAAAACAATTATAAAATTTAATTTAAAGTTTTAAACACAACTTAATTTGACTATTAAATACAACTCATTTTACTCAAACAAATATTAAAAATAACTTCAACATTAGGATGAAAAATTCATTTAGTAAGAACTCTTCAATTAACATAACATTATATCATACATATGAATTAACAACATAATATTATTCCTTAACAACATAACATAATTGTTTAACAACATAACAATAACATTTATGAATTCACATGATATTATAATTATGGATTAATATGATATTACAATATAGATTAACATCATAAATCACGGGTCTCAATTACCCACGGGTCCAAAACATGAACCTAAACCCAACTCGGTGTGCATATTATTTGTAGATACCCACGGATCCATATACTCATTGTCATCCTTAGTTACAATATGAAACATGATAATATTTTTCATTAATTCTTCGGAACTAAACATCAAGACATTTTAATGAAACATATCTTAAAATGTATTAATTACACTTGTAAGTAATTAAGTATTGAAAGCATTTAAAAAAAAACTTTTTTTGAAACTTTTTCTGTTGGGTGAAGATCATCTTCCATACTGGGCCGAACAATGCATCAAAAGTAAAAAATATGATTATGATACTTTTATCCTTTATATATAAATATAATAATATTTTTATACTTACAAAAAAGTGTAAAAACAACAACTTTCTCATCCAATACCGGAGATGAGTCATTCTCCTTTCTCTTAGGTTTGTTAGAGCCAAAATGGTGCACCAGAGGCCCAAACGTGAATCATTGAAGCCTAATTGGTTAAAAGATTATATGGTTGAATAACTTAATGCACATAATATAGTTGTTCCTTGTTTGTAAGATTGCAACGCATGTATAGTTTAGATTTACCATCATTTTTAGTAGTACTAGCATATTGACAAACACTTCGTCTCTGTTGATCCGCATTCTTATTTTATTATATTAAGTATTTAATTTTTATATATTTTATTTTATAGAATTAGAATATTTTTATATTAAGAATACTTTAAATTAAAAAAAATGTATTTATTATAATGTTCAATTTAAAGTGAAATAAGTGGTTAATGTGTTAATGATAACTGCATAAGATATATAGAATAGATATAATATGTACGTGAGTATGAGAATGGAATGAAGAAAATTTTCAGAATTTCTTCTGTTTCATTTCATTATTAATTCCTTGTTTTTTTAGTTATTTAGAAGAATTCCCCCAAAATTTCATGACCTAAACCTTAATAAATAGTTGTATGCTACATAATTGCATACACTTATTGGTATTCATTCTTGAGGAGGGATCTATTCATTCCAAGAGTAAGTTTTTTAAACTTATTCCACGTCTTAATCATTAATTCTAGGGAAATCAATGGTTTGAATTAGTGGGTAGATCTAAACCATTGAATTTCCTTAAAATTGATGGTCAGGAGATGAAATAAGTTTAACTTACTTTTGGAGTAAGTAGATCCCCACCCTTCATTCTTTGATTAATTATTGCCTTAGTTGCTGACCAATAGTATATGGGAGTCATAAAGTGGTCTGGTGGTTAAGATGAATGACTTAAGGAATATAGTGAAGGAGGTTGAGGGTTCGAGTCTCATCCACAACATATTGATCCTCAACATTCATCATCATGACTAATATAGAACTCCTTCCCAATTCTGGTTCAAAAAATGGTATTGTCTTAACCAAGCATGCATCCATCAAACTGTTCAGCGACTAACCATAGCGATTTCCATTATTGGAAACATTAAGATCAGTTGATCCTTTATGTTGTCATTTCATGGGTTGATACAAGTGTGATCACCATATTGGGCAATGTCAAAACGTCCAAGAAGGCCTGGGAAGTCCTAGACAAAATGTTCGCTAGCAAGATACGATCTTGCATCATGTATCTAAAGGAGCGTCTTTCTTGCTTCACCAAGGGACCCAAGTCTATGATCGAATACCTTCATGGTATTACATTCTTAGAAGATGAACTCGCCATTATCACTAATCCTCTAGATGATGTTGATCTAGTCATTTATACCTTGAATAGACTTGGCGCGCGCAGAATACAAAGATGTCACTGCTGCCCTCAAGACTCACGAAAATCCTATTAGTTTTGAGGAGCTACATGATCTTCTCACTGACTTTGAAAATTATCTACAACGTGATGTTCCTCATCAAGTTCATAACAATTACAAAATAAGATGACTGTTTTCAAACTTTCAAACAAATATACACACAAGGGTTTATCAAGTGTTTGTCATCGTGGAAAAATGGAGATTTAGATCGCAATTATGCATCATCACATTGTTTTGAAGAAGATAATGATAATAGACAAGCTTGAAGACAAGACCAACTCAACAAACAATAAAGTCAATGCTCAAGTTCAATCAAGAAGACTTAGGTTAAATTTTTATATTTTTAGAAGTCTTAAAGATGATTGATTGGGTAGAGTCTAAGCTAGATGAACCTTGAATAAAAGTCTCACAATCTTAAAATTAACTCAACTTAAAACGAGACTTGCATACATTCATACACGATTAACATGCTCATGCATTTACATATGCTAACATGATTTTGGTGTATTAAACTTGGTTTATCACTTATATCTTTTAAAATCATGTACCATACATATACACATCATGTAGAAGATTCACCATGCATCAATACAATGTTTTTCAGCACAATTAATCAATTACAACTTGTGTTAATTAACTAAATAAACCGAGGAACTCGTTAATCAATTAAGAATGAGATTAATCTATTAAATGAAGATACAATAGCTAAAGATTTAGATTTCTAAGAATCGTTAATCGATTAAGTTGCACGTTAATTGATAAATCCAACATAAAACAGTTACGTATAAAAAGCTAATTTTCCCATTTGCTCATAACAACAATTCTCGAAAATTCTAGGGAAACACTTTCAAATTCTTAAGTGAAAAATTACTTGTTGTGTGAATTAATTTTCTTTGATTCAAGTAAAAAGAGATAGGATAGTTTCATAGAAGATTATCCATTGTGCATCATTGTCAAATCAATTTTGAAAAACCTTGTATAATTACACAACATTCTTTTGAGTTTTTTGTGAGATTTCTCTACAGGTTTTTAGTGTTGTTCTTGATTGTATAATTAGCACATTTAGATGCACACAACTTGTAAATTTTGTAGACTACTATCATACATTCTATAGGTGTGTTGGTACCACCTTGTTAGAGAATAGTGTTGGGAGATCCTAATTGCGGTTAGGTATTGATTGTCTTCATGTTAACAAAAGTCTTCGTTGGGAGTTAGGAGTGGTTGGGGCCAGACCGTTAGAGGTGGTATTGAGTATTTAGAAGCGGTGAAAGGGTCGAAGCATTCAAGAGCTTTAGGGCCAAGAAGAGAATCTTGTATTTTGGAAGTGTGTTTGTATAACATTGATTTCCAATAGTGAAGAAATATCTCCCAAGATCAGAAGGGGAGGCCTGGATGTAGTTTGGAAGTGAACCCGCAAACAAACAAGGGTAAAATCATCGTCTCAATTTTCTATATATTTTATCTATTTAATTTCAGTTGATTTACACTTTACATAATTAGATTGCTTTACTTAATGAGATTATTGCGTGTTGTGATTCTGTTAACATTTAGGCATAAATTCATTGAGTAGATTGCATATGGAATTGATTGAAATCATGTAATTTTCTGTGCAAAAAATCTGTTTTTTGAGAAAACAAAAATTAGGTTAATTGATTAAACCTGATGTTAATCAATTAAACACAACTAGAGTTAATCGATTAAGAGCATAAATAATCGATTAAACTGGTGATGTTTTAGAATATGTCATTAACCGGAAAAGGAGGAATTGTGATCCGCTATATCTATTAACCCCTAGGTGTTTTAAGTTGTTATTAGTTTCATCTTTATGCAAATCTAATCGAATATTTGTTGAATTTTCTCTGATTTTTTCTTGGTGAAAGATCTAAAGACAAGAACCCTTCTCAAAGGACAACACAAAATGGACTCTACCACTTGCCTCCACACCCTAAACCCAATGCTCTCATTACCAGCAATACAAAACAACCTCCATGACATCACATTCTAGACATCCATCAGATCACATTATAAGGCATATATTTTCAATTAATCAAATAAAGAGCAACGTTTCTCCTTACATCTCCTACAATAGTGTTATGAATCATAAGATACCTTTCTCCACATTCAACATCAAAAGCACTAGACCTCTTGAACTTATCTATGCAAATGTTAATTTGGGGACCAACTCCCACTAAGTCCTTAGATAATTTTTTCTATTATTTAATTATGGTTGATCATTTTTCCAAGTATATTTGGTTGTATCATTTAAAAAATAAATCATGTGTCTCTAATGTATTTCCAAAATTCAAAGTAGTTATTGAAAAATTCTTCCTATTACCAATTATATCCTTTTACTCTAACAATAGGGGTGAATTCATTAAGTTTTAATCTTTATTTAGCTCCAATGGTATATCCCACTTCACCACACCTCCCCATACGCCATAACTAAATGCCACTGGTGAACGTAGTCGTCGTTACATTGTAGAAACGGGAAGAGCCCTTCTAACGAAGCTCAATTACCTCTAGAGTTATGCGCATTTGCTTTTCTGGCTGCAACATACCTGATCAATAGGTTACCAACACTAGTTCTATACATGCAATAACCATTCTAGATACTGTAGAATTCCCCTTCTCATCTCCCTCAACTTCACTCCTTTGGTTGTCTCTGTTTTCCATGGGGGCGTCCTTATACCTCCAACAAACTTCAACCCTAGTTTCACCCTTCCATCTTCATTGGATATGCTATATCATAATATGCATATCAATGTTTCTAAACTACTTCCATCATAAGTTTACAACATCTAGAACATATATATTCATCTCATATTTCAACATTAGAATGCTTTATCATCTTCTACTTCTAGCATTTTACTCATTTTCCTCTTTAACCACATTTTCACTTTAGGGTTTTGGGGTTCTCTTGAATCAACCCACAAACCCTTTCCATCCTTGGAATATTAACTCTAAACCAAGAATTTACAAGATAAAAACAACATAAAATGAACCATAACTCAAAATGATGAGTTTCCATGGTTTCTCACATTTTGAGAAGAGATCCAACATACCCAAAATGAGTTTCAAGGAGAAGAAGAGAGTTAGAATCAATAGTTTTACCTATTCTCAAGCTCTTGGATGAGTATCAAAGCTCCTTGCCCTTGGAAAAGCTCTCTTCTCTCACATCTCTTCAATTCTTAACCCTAAAATGTGTTTGGGGTTTCTCATTAAATGTTGTCTCGTCGGGTTCTCGCTTAAGCGAGCCCATTCTCGCTCAAGCGAGAAAATCCCGCCTATTTTAAAAACTAAGATCTGACCCTCTCGCCCAGGCGAGGGAACTCTCGCCCAAGCGAGGCATCTCTTGCTCAAGTGAGGATCCTCTCGCTCAAGCGAGGATCTTACACCCTCAACAAGTCCAAAACATCACTTTTCTCGCATAGGTGAGCCAACTCTCGCTCAGGCGAGAATCCTTCCGTATAGCCCAAGATTTCACCCTTCCAGTTGAGCCTTTCACGCCCAGGAGAGCTAACTCTCGCTCAGGCGAGACCACTCTCGCTCAAGCGAGCCAACCCTCGCTCAGGCGAGAATCTTTCAGTACAGTCCAGGATTTCACCCTCCCAGGTTAGTCTTTCTCGCCTAGGCGAGAATCCCTCGCTCAAGCGAGAATCCTAGGACTGATACTATAATTTTAAAGACTTAAATTTAGGGTGTTACAATCCTCCCCCTCTTATAAAAATTTTCGTCCCCTAAAATTAAACATACCTCGATTCGAATAAATGAGGGTAATCCTCCCTCATATCACGTTCCACCTCCCAAGTAGCATCCCCTTCGTCTATTTGGCTCCACAGTACTTTCACGAAAGGAATCTCTTTGCCTCTTAGCCTCTTGACACTGGTATCCATGATTCTCACTTGCAACGTCGAAAAAGTCAAATTATCCTTCAACTCTATCTGATCAGACTCGACCACATGAGATGGATCCCCAACATACTTCCTCAAATGGGACACATAAAACACATTGTGGAGATTCGACAATAACGGAGGTAAAGCAATCCGATACGCTACCGGTCCAATCCTTTTCAATATTTGATACGACCCAACAAATCGCGGAGTCAGCTTTCGATACTTCAACACTCTACCAATCCCGGTAGTCGGGACTACTCTCATAAATACATGATCCCCTCATTAAACTCAAGAGGTTTCCACCTCTTATCGTAATAGCTTTTCTACCGACTCTGGGCTATTCTCATATTCTCCCGGATCTTCTTGATCTTTTCCGTCGTCTCTTGGACTAGCTCGAGTCCCAATATCAAGTTCTCCTCAGTTTCAAACCAACTCACTGGAGTTCGACACTTCCTACCATACAATGCCTCATAGGGTGCCATCCCAATACTCGAATGAAAGCAATTGTTGTAGGTAAACTCAATCAAAGGCAACATACCATCCCAACTCCTAGGTTGCTCTAAGACACAAGCCCTCAAAAGATCTTCCAATGATTGTATAGTTATTTCCGATTGACCGTCCGTTTGTGGATGATAAGCTGAACTCATTTTCAACTTCGTTCCCAATGTGTACTGCAAACTAGTCCAAAAGTTTGAAGTGAAACGGGGGTCCCTATCTGATATAATGCTCGACGGTATTCCATGCAAACGAACTATTTTTCGGATATACAATTCCGCCAATCGCTCCAAAGAATACCTCATGTTCATGGGCAGAAAGTGTGCAGATTTAGTTAACCGATCCACTATCACCCATATCGAATCATACCATTTTTGAGTCTTTGGAAAACCCGATACAAAATCCATTCAGATACTATCCCATTACAAACGGAAATTTCTAGGGATTGCAGTTCTCCTGCTGGCCGCTGACTCCTCTAAAATATTTTTTCGTTATTCCACATCATGAGGCACACACACTCTCCCTTTGTAACGCAACAGTCCACTAGGGTCCGATGCGAAATCAGTTTCCTTACCACTTAGCATTAAATCCCGTTTAGCCATTAGTTCACTATCCTCAACTTGCATCGCCCGAATTTGATCAAACAGTTCATTGATGACCTTAAGCATTCCTAAAATCATACTTTGAGGCTTTATCTGAACTTCCAAGTTCATATCCCTGCACTCTTCAATCAGTTTCCCTTCTCTAACCATCAAAGCCGACATATGCAAAGACTTTCGACTTAGCGCATCACCCACCACATTAGCCTTTCCCGGATGGTACTACAACCCAAAATCATAATCCTTAAGGAATTCCATCCACCTTCTCTGTCTCATATTCAATTCCTTTTGATCAAACAGGTACTTCAAACTTTTGTGGTCGTTGTATACCTCAAATCTCACACCATAAAGGTGGTGTCTCCAAAATTTTAAGGCAAAGACCACTGCAGCTAATTCCAAGTCATGGGTAGGGTAGTTTTGCTCATGCGTCCTCAACTGTCGAGAAGCATAGGCAACAACCTTCCCTTCTTGCATCAACACACAACCCAAACCTTGCTTGGATGCATCACAATACACACTGAAATCCCGATCAGTACAAGGAAGGACCAACACTAGCGCCGTAGTCAACCTTTGTTTCAACTCTTGAAGGTTTTCTTCACAACGAAGTGTCCACACATACGGTTCCCCTTTCCTAGTGAGTTTGGTCAATGGTAGTGCCAACTTCGTAAATCCCTCAATGAATTTCCTATAATAACCAGCCAAACCCAGAAAACTTCTGATATCAGTGACTGACTTGGGTACCGCCCATTCCATAACCGCTTCAACCTTAGAAGGATCTACTGCTACTCCTTCCTTGGATATTAAATTTCAAAGAAAGTTTACCGATTCCAACCGGAAATCGCATTTTGACAGCTTCGCATACAACCGATTCTTACCAAGAAGCTCTAAAACAATTCTCAGGTGCTCAGCATGTTCCTCTCGGCTTTTGGAGTAAACCAAAATGTCATTAATAAATACCACTACGAATAAATCCAAATACAGATGAAAAATCCGATTCATGTAGTCGGTAAATATTGTTGGGGCATTCGTTACACCAAAAGGCATGACCAAATACTAAAAATGTCCATACCTTGTCCTAAAAGCAGTTTTAGGAATGTCTTCCGACTTCACACGAAGTTGGTGGTAACCCGACCGAAGGTCAATTTTTGAAAACACCACCGCTCCCCTCAATTGATCCATCAAGTCATCAATCCGAGGCAAAGAATATTTATTCTTGATAGTAACCTTGTTCAACTATCTGTAGTCGGTACACAACCGCATACTACCATCTTTCTTCTTAACCAAAAAAATAGGTGCACCCCACGGCGAGACACTAGGACGAATAAACTTCTTGGCCAATAAGTCATCGACCTGTTTCTTCAACTCGACCAATTCTAACGGTGTCATCCTATAAGGAGCTATAGAGATGGGTCTCGTTCCCAATACCAAATCAATAGAGAATTCCACTTCCCTCATTGGAGGTAACTCCGGGATGTCACCAGGAAATACCTCAGGGAACTCACGAACTATCGGAATGTCCTCAACTCTGGGTTTCTCAATACCCTCCAGGGATGCCAACAACATAAACACGGCTCATCCCTCATTACAGGAAGTCCTGACTTCCTTTGCCGACAACGACCTCATACAACTAACCTCATCATAAATCCCATATAGATTTCCGAATACCACGGTCTTATCAGCACAATTCAACATCACATGATTCGCCGACAACCAGTCCATTCCCATAATTAGATCTAACTGAGATAGTGGTAAGCAAATTAAATCCACGGTAAATGTCCTACCGTTTACCACTACCGGACATCGAGACACAACTATCGACACCACCACAAGCACATTAGTTGGGGTGGATACGACCAAGTCGAAAGGCAACGATTCAGTTTGCAATTTCAGTCTATCCACGCATTCAATAGATACAAAGGAGTGTGTCACTCCCGAATCAAACAACACTAAAATATAAATACATATCACCATGCAATTACCTTTTATCAGGCCATCTACACCTGATGCCTCTGCACCACTCATGGTGAACACTCTGCCAGTGGATCGAGGTCGTTCAGCCCTCATCGCATTCATACTCTGCGGTAGCTTAGGACAATGTCTTTGGATATGCCCAACCTCCTTGCAGTGAAAACAGGTAAGTGCCATTCTGGCGCACGAGTCACCGACATGAGTTCGTCCACATTTTCCGCACAAAGATGGAGAGTTCAACCGTGACCCCCCGACATTGGCAAGAGTCCTCGGCCCATGCGAAGTATAACACCGGCTACCCGTCAGACGAGAGTAAGGTTTTCGTTCCTCTTGAAACACCTTGCTCTTCCCTTTCTCGTGCGAGAAGTTCCTTTGAGGTCCAGAGTGTTTGGGAGGAAGTAGTTTTGGCGCCATCACTTCATCCGCCTTCATATCATCCTCAACCATTCTACACTTGTTGACCAATGTAGCAAAGTCAGAGATCTCTTGGTGCCTAAGCATCGTCTTCAGCTTGGGCTTCAGACCCGATTCAAACTTCGAACACTTGGACCTTCCGCCTACTTCTAATTCAGAGTAAGGGCAAAATCGGGCCAATTCTTCAAATTTGGCCGCATATTCTCCCACCGACAGGTCACCCTGCTCCAATCTCAGAAACTCCATCTCTTTCTGCCTGCTCAGATCAGTAGAAAAATATTTATGGAGGAATTTCACCTTGAAAGTATCCCATGAAATCAATTGTCCCTCCGCCTCCATTTGGCATCGAGTGAACTTCCACCAATTCTCGGCCTCTGTCACTAGCATGTAAGTGGCATAAGCCAACTTCTGAGCCTCCGAGCAGTTCATGGCTCTGAAGATCCGCTCTACCCCATGGATCCACTCGATGGCAGCATCAGGAGCAAATCCCCCATGGAACTAACTGAGTTCTTCCTGCAAAACTCATCTAAACCTCAATATTATGCTGGTCCAGATGGAACAAGTGGGTGTGAACTCGGACTTGGCGCCATATTCTGGTTCAGGTTATGCAAGTTCTCATTGACTTGCTGCAATGCCGCCACCATCTGCGCCAACAAATCGTTCGGGACATTCTGACTTGCCCCTCTTCCTCTTCACCTTCCCCTTCCCCTTCCTCTTCCTGCCATGGGTACCTCTACTCACTCACTTGTCAGTAATCAAATTTTTGTCTAAGCAAAGGTCATATAATCACTTAGCAATTAGCACACTCAGACAATTTAACACACAAAGATCACAAAGAAGCATGCAAGACCATATCCTAGGCTGCATTATTAACTATGCTCTGATACCATATTTTAAGGACCCAGATTCTACCCTTGAAATTTTTTCCTTATTTTATTCATCCTTCATACATTTTCCTACGATTTTAAATAAAAATACCAACAACTCAAATTAAATCTCATTTCCCTCCTCATGTCCATTTCATTATCTCAAAATAACATACATGTTAGCATAGCAGAAAATCATAATTCATTCATGCATTCCGGTAACTACAGCATACAATTAGCTATGGAATTCCAAAATACCCATAGCTACGAATATCCAGAGTTACAAATATTCATGTGCAAAATACAATTAGTCATATTACAAAAGAATGAATATAAGGACTTCCAAAAAATTAAAAGCCTCTAAGCTCCTAATCAAAACGTCCTTACATCTTCTACCTACTTGCAATGGGATTAACATTGACCATACACAGAAACACAAAGGAGTAAGTCGTTAACGTAAAATAATGTCAATATACGTTAATCCACATTTTAATAAAGTTAAGTAAAAACTTAGAATTAAATATACCTAAAACTATTTCCTTTGTTTATACTTTTGAAAACATGCTCCATAACTTGAGCTAAAGTTTGTAACATTGCTTGAGCCAAAGCTTGCTACATTGCTTGAGCCAAAGCTTGCTACATTGCTTGAGCCAAAGCTTGCTACATTGCTTGAGCCAAAGCTTGCTACATTGCTTGAGCCAAAGCTTGCTACATTGCTTGAGCCAAAGCTTGCTACATTACTTGAGCCAAAGTCGCTAACCAATCATGGTCGGCTAAAAACGAGTTTTATTTTCATTGGCACTCCACCAATACATAAGCAGTGAATCCACACCATCACTATTACAAACATACCCAAATATGCTTATAACAATTAAGTGATTCACAGTTCATTTCATTATTCCGAGTTTTATTTCCATTGGCATTGCACCAATACATAAACAGTAAATCCACATCATCGTCGTTACAAACATACCCATATAGCTTATAACAATTAAGTGATTCACAGTTCATTTTGTTATTCCGAGTTTTATTTTCATTGGCACTCCACCAATACATAAACAGTAAATCCACACCATCATCATTACAAATATACCCATATAAGCTTATAATAATTAAGTGATTCACAATTCGTTTCATTATCCATAACCAGAAAATCCATACATTTTCCATCACAATAAATAAGTTAAAGACTTATCCTTACCTCGGTGAGTGTTAGGTTTGGTTCTGCAATTTATTCCAAATATCATATAAACAACTTATATTGCATTATTTAACCATACAAGATATTTAACACATTTCCAATGTTTCTAAACTACTTCCATCATAAGTTTACAACATCTAAAACATACATATTCATCTCATATTTCAACATTAGAATGCTTTATCATCTTCTACTTCTAGCATTTTACACATTTTCCTCTTTAACCACATTTTCACTTTAGGGTTTTGGGGTTCTCATGAATCAACCCACAAACCCTTTCCATCCTTGTAATATTAACTCTAAACCAAGAGTTTACAAGATAAAAACAACATAAAACGAACCATAACTCAAAAGGATGAGTTTCCATGGTTTCTCACATTTTGAGAAGAGATCCAACATACCCAAAATGAGTTTCAAGGAGAAGAAGAGAGTTATAATCAAGAGTTTTACCTCTTCTCAAGCTCTTGGATGAGTATCAAAGCTCCTTGCCCTTGGAAAAGCTCTATTCTCTCACATCTCTTCAATTCTTAACCCTAAAATGTGTTTGAGGTTTCTCATTAAATGATGTCTCGTCGGGTTCTCGCTTAAGCGAGTCCATTCTCGCTCAAACGAGAAAATCCCGCCTATTTTAAAAACTCAGATCTGACCCTCTCGCCCAGGCGAGGCATCTCTCGCTCAAGTGAGGATCCTCTCGCTCAAGCGAGGATCTTACAGCCTCGACAGGTCCAAAACATCACTTTTCTCGCCTAGGCGAGCCAACTCTCGCTCAGGCGAGAATCCTTTCGTATAGCTCATGATTTCACCCTTCAAGTTGAGCCTTTCTCGCCCAGGTGAGCCAACTCTCGCTCAGGCGAGACCACTCTCGCTCAAGCGAGCCAACCCTCAGTATAATCCAGGATTTCACCCTCCTAGGTGAGCCTTTCTCGCCCAAGCGAGAATCCCTCGCTCAAGCAAGAATCTCAGGACTGATACTATAATTTTAAAGACTTAAATTTAGGGTGTTACACTTAGACCCGCCCGTGGAGGTACCTGAAAAGGTGTTGCGACGATCAAGTTAGTATGAGACTTGGGAGGAAGTAAGAAGCAAATATATTGTAGTGAATAAAAAGCTCAATAATAGTATGAGATAAATTTTGGGAAAGAAGATACTTCCGTATGGGGGATCCCCCTATTTATAGTCGTAGGATGGATGAAATAACTCTTGCTAAGTACTATTAGCGTGGTCGACCAGACGGGGGCTGCTTTTCCTGTGTTAGGCACATATGTTAGGGTCGTACTCATACATAGTTGACTTATAGCTTGTAGCAGGCATGATAGCCGTATCGTAGGCCTTTTGTGTTGAAACTTGTGTTGTTGTGAAATTGAAAAAACTCACATAGAAGGATGCATGAATTTTAACAAAATCTCATGCTATAAATAGAAGTCTCCTCCTTTTTATATTTTCTCGCACTAAGTTGAGTATGTTTTTACTTAACTTTTGATTTCACCCTCATATTTCTGTGGCACTAAGAATTGGCGCAGACAACCATATTGTGGGAAGTTCGGGAACTGATAGTGGTAGTCAAATTGTGGGAGAAGAATTGGCACAAGTAGTCAAATTGCGGGAATTTTGAGAACTGACACTTGTAGTCAGATTGTGAGAGAAGAATTGACACATGTATCCAAATTGCAGGAATTCCGAGAACTGACACTGATAGTCGGATTGTGGGAAAAGAATTGGCATTGATAGCCATATTTTGGGAATTTCGAGATTTGACACTGATAGCAATATTGTGGTGGACGTATTCAAGATCAGTTCTTATAGTGCAATAAGAATTCAATAAGAGAGAACTGAACTATTTTATCTTGAGGACGGTGTGGTTGATATTCTTCTTGCACATTTTATGTAGTACGACGAAACGTGTTAAAGAGAACGACCTGGTCGTGACTAAGCTAATAAGTATCATTCCGTGTCAGTTAGAATTGTTGCAAGTTACCTAATAATAAATTTAAGACGTTTCCTACTGCAATGATATTCAGAGATAATGTTATTGGTCCGAACAACTTCGACCTGAACAAACCATTTCGGTTTGATGGGATTAATTTCAAACAGTGACAAAATAAGATGGGATTTTTACTCACATTGAGAAAAATTGTCCACACTTTGAAAATTGATGTCATAGTGTTGCCTGGACAAGCTGGAAAATAGGAAAAAATATAAAATTGCTATCGATATAGCTCTATGGAATGAAAATGACTACTTATGTAAGAATTTCATTCCGAATGAGTTGTCTGATGATCTATATGATTACTACAGCCCATAAAAGTCTACCAAATTAGTTTTGTATGCACTTCAAAAAATATGATATTGAGGAAGGTGGGACTAAAAGGTATGCGGTTAGCCGCTACCTCAAGTAACAGACGACTGATGATATATCAGTAGAGTCTTAGTCCCGCGAGATACAGAAAATTCTCATTAGATCATTTCTCAGGGTATGCCTCTAGATGAGCAATTTAGAGTGATTGTCATTATTGACATATTGTCGCATAGCTGAAAGGACTTTAAAAACGTCCTGAGGCACAAGACCAAAGAATGATCATTCGTCTTCGCATTGAAGAAGATCTCGTAGACAAGATTAGAGAGATGAGGTGTTGATTATCTCAAACAAAAGCACTAAGAAGAAATTCTCAGGTGTGGTTTTGAAGCCTACAGACAACAACTTTAAGAATCAGAACCGCAATGGGAATAAGGCTAAGAATACCGACTGCAACAAGAATTGGAACCCCCAGAAGGTCCAATATCTTAAGTCACCCGCTAAGAATGACTCTGACAACCTGATTATCTGCTTCAAATGTGGGAAGCTAGGTCATCTGGCACACAAGTGCAGAAACCAATCAGTGAATCATCCTCCACAAGCCAACATGATTTAGGAACCACTTGTGGTAGTGTTATATAAGGTTACTATGGTTGGATGAACTGATTGGTGGTGGGTAGATATTGGTGTATCCCGTCATGTCTTCTATGTTCAAAACATACACGAATGTTGAAGGCAAGAAAGTGTTGTTGGGAGATTCTCATACCATTATTGTTGCTGGAACTGGTGATGTGAAGCTGAAGTTTAGATACCGGAAAATTCAGATTCTCAAAGATGTGATGAACACTCCAGAGATGGGGAAGCATTTAGTTTCTGGTTTTATTCTTCATAAAGCTGGTTTTATCCAGACTAAAAGTAAAACACTTGTATACTCTTACTAGGAATGATGTATTTGTAGGGAAGATGTGAAATTTTATTGACTGTTTGCTATGTGCTAAACAGAGTCTCCAAGGCTATAAGCAAAATATCCCCATATGAAATCGTTAAGATTAGTTTGAGAACTTGGGGTTGTTTGGCTTATGTTCGGATATCAGACCCCAAAAGAGTTAAACTCGCTTGTAGAGCCTATGAATGTGTATTCATTGGGTATGTTGTGAACATCAAGGCGTACAGGTTTTATGACCATAATGCCAAAGTGATCATTGAGTCTAACGATGCTGACTTTAATGAAAAGAAATTATATTTTAATTTGAGAACTAGTGGGGGCACATCAACTAATCATATACATGCGATTGCAGATTGTGATGATGAGTTAGAAATAGAAAGTAGAAGAAGTAAGAGAGCAAAAACTACTAGAGAGTATGAACCTGATTATATGGTCTATACATTGGAGGATGATCCATCAACTATCTAAGAAGCTTTGACATCTTTGGATGCTGATTTGTGGCAAGAGGCCATAAATGATGAGATAGATTCTCTAGAGTCTAACAAAACCTGACACTTGACTGACTTGCCACCTGGTTGAAAACCGTTTGGTTGTAAGTGAGTTTTGAAAAAGAAACTGAAACCTGATGGCACAATGAATAAATACAAGGCTCGCCTTGTAGCCAAGAGTTTTAGACAAATACAATGTAGATTTATTCAATACATTTTTACTTGTTATTAGAATAACATACATTAGAATACTATTATTGTAAGGACCGAAATTCTACCCTTGAATTTTTTTTTCGATTTAGTTCAATTACATGCAATCTCTCTTAACTCACATTACTAATTGAGCATCTTTAATTCAATTCTTATTTTCCTCTTCGCAATCTATCTCAATATTAACATACAAGGTCATTCGACAGAAAAATATAATTCGCATTAATGAAACCTTGTAACCACCGCATATAATTAGCTATGGGTTTCCAAAATGCCCATAGCTACACATATCCAGAGTTACAATCTCAAGTTTACAATTATATCTGTATCGTTAGTTACATCATATTTCAAAATATCAACTATGCACTCATGTACAAAATAATGCATGTGAATAAATCCAAAATGTAAAGCTCCCTAAGACTCCACAAAAATGAGTTCCCCCTCATGTCATCTGTTTATCTACAATGGGATTATCGATGACAAGTACAAAACATACAAATGAGTAAGTCATTAATTCAAATAAACATCATCATAAGATAATTCACATTAGAAATTGGGTTAATAAACCATTTTTGAAATTCATTTTACTTTGCTACATAACTTGAGCCAAAGTCGCTACACCCCTCGGGGTTAGCTAAAAGCAAATTCTCATTTCCATTTTAAATAAAACATGCTTATATACTCAAGCCACATTTTTGCTTACATACTCAAGTCAGAGTTTTGCTTATATACTCAAGCCAGAGTTTCGCTTCTATACTCAAGTCAGAGTTTTCCTTATATACTCAAGCCAGAGTTTTGCTTATATACTCAAGCCAAAGTTTTTCTTATATACTCAAGCCAGAGTTTTGCTTATATACTCAAGCCAGAGTTTTGCTTATATACTCAAGCCAGAGTTTTGCTTATATAGTCAAGCCAGAGTTTTGCTTATATACTCAAGCCGGAGTCGCTAACCATTCATAGTCGGCTAAAAATATATTTCCTTTTCATTAAATTCACCATAAAACAATTCCGGTAAATCCACGCCCACATTAGTATAAACACACCCATATATGTTTATACTAATTACGTGATTCACAACTCAATCATCGCATAACCAGAAGTACACATCTTTCTTTTCCGTAAACCTACGCCTACTTTAATATAAACACACCCATATATGTTTATACCAAATGCGTACTTTACAACTCATTCATTGCATAATCAGAAAATACACCTTTTCGATTTCAAATGCACAATTAAAGACTTATCCTTACCTCGGTGACTGTTGGGTTTGGTTCTTGGCAACTTATCAAGTTCCACCGACACCGCCTCCAATATTAGGATCTTTCCTCATCCCACCACATAACACAATGTTAGTCATTTATTCCAAATATCACATAAACAACTTAGATTGCATCATTTAATCATATAAAATATTCATCATAAGTATTCAACCATCTAAAACACGCATAATCATCTCATATCCCAATATTTGGAGGTAAACTCATCTTCTACCTCTAGAATTTTACTCATTCTATCCTTTTACCGCATTTTCACTTTTAGGGTTTTTGGGGTTTTCATGAAACAACCCACAACCCTTCCCATTCTTGAGATGCTATCTCTAAACCAAGAGTTTACATGGTAAGAATGACATAAAATGAATCATCACTCAAAAGGATGAGTTTCCATGGTTTTCTTCATTTTTGAGAAGAGATTCAACATCCCCAAAATAGGTTTTAAAGAGAAAAAGAGAGTTAGAATCTAGAGTTTTACCTCTTCTCAAGCTCTTAGATGAGTATCCAAACTTTTTGTCCTTGAAAAGCTCTATTCTCCCACTCTTCTTGTTTTCTAAACCCTAGATTGTGTTTAGGGGTTTCTCATTAAATGTTGTCTCGTCGGGTTCTCGCTTAAGCGAGGGATTCTCGCTCAAGCGAGAAAATCCCGTCCATTTTAAAAACTCAAATCTGACCCTCTCGCTCAAGCGAGAATCTCACAGTGCCTACAGCCCCAAAATGATATTTCTCGCCCAGGCGAGACAACTCTCGCTCAGGCGAGAATCTTCCAGAATACTCCAGGATTTCACCCTCCCCGGTGAGTCTCTCTCGCCCAGGAGAGAATCTCTCGCTCAAGCGAGGATCCTCCAGTATAGTCCAGTATTTCACCCTCCTAGGTGAGTCTCTTTCTCGCTCAAGCGAGGGTCTCAGGACTGATACCATAATTTTAAAGGCTTAAAAATTTTGGGTGTTACAATCCTCCCCCTCTTATAAGAATTTTCGTCCCCGAAAATTAAGCATACCTTGATTCAAACAAATGAAGGTAATCCTCCCTCATTTCTTGCTCAACTTCCCAAGTAGCGTCTCCTTCGTCCACTTGGCTCCACAACACTTTCACCAAAGGGATCTCTTTGCCCCTCAACCTTTTTATATTGGTATCCATGATTCTCACAGGCAACGTCGCAAACGTCAGGTTATCCTTCAACTCTATCTGGTCCGACTCAACCACATGAGATGGATCTCCAACATATTTTATCAACTAAGACACATGAAACACATTTTGGAGATTTGACAGCAACGGTGGTAAGGCAATACGATACGCTACCGGCCCAATCCTCTTCAGTATTTGATAAGGCCCAATAAAACGCGGAGTCAGCTTATGAGATTTCAACACTCTACCAATTCCGTTAATCGGGACTACTCTCATGAAAACATGATTTCCCTCCTTAAATTCAAGAGGTTTCCGCCTCCTATCGTAATAGCTTTTCTGCCGAATCTGGGCGATCCTCATATTCTCCCGGATTTACTGGATCTTATATGTTGTCTCTTTAACCAATTTGGGCCCCAATATCAAGTTTTCCCCAGTTTCAAACCAACTCACTAGAGTTCGACACTTCCTACCATACAACGCCTCATAAGATGCCATCCCAATACTCGAATGGAAGCTATTGTTGTAGGTAAATTCGATCAACGACAACATGCCATCCCAACTCTCGGGTTGCTCTAAGACACAGGCCCTCAAAAGGTCCTCCAATGACTGTATTGTCCTTTTTGATTGACCGTCCGTTTGTGGATGATAAGCTGAACTCAACTTCAACTTAGTTCCCAAAGCGGTTTGCAAACTAGTCCAAAAGTTTGAAGTGAAACGGGGGTCCCTATCCGACACAATGCTTGATGGTATTCCATGCAAGCGAACAATTTCCAGGATATACAGTTCTGCCAATCTCTCCAAAGAGTACCTCATGTTCATAGGCAGAAAGTGAGCAGATTTAGTTAACCGATCCACGATCACCCATATCGAGTCATATCCTCTCTGAGTCTTCGGAAAACCAGACACAAAATCCATGGAGATACAATCCCACTTCCAAACGAGAATTTCTAGGGATTGTAATTCTCCTGGTGGTCGCTGATGCTCAATCTTGGCCTTTTGACATACCAAACAACTCGAGACATACAAGGCCACATCCTTTTTTAGCCCAGACCACCAAAACAATGTTTTCAAATCTTGATACATTTCTGTGGTTCCCGTGTGAAAACTCAGTTTACTCTTATGGGACTCCTCTAAAATATATCTCCGTAATTTATCATTACGAGGCATACACACCCTCCCTTTGTGACGCAACATTCCACTAGGGTCCTTTGTGAAATTTGTATCCTTATCACTCAACATCAGATCCCGTTTATCCATTAGCTCACTATCCTCAACTTGCATTATCCGGATTTGTTCAAACAACTCATTTGTGACTTTAAGCATTCCCAAAATCATACTATGAGGCTTTATCTGAACCTCCAAGTTCATATCTCTGAACTCTTCAATCAGTTTCCCTTCTCTAACCATCAAAGCCGACATGTGCAACGACTTTCGACTCAGTGCATCCGCCACTACATTGGCCTTTTCCGGGTGGTACTGCAACCCAAAATCGTAATCCTTAAGGAATTCCATTCATCTCATCTGTCTCATGTTCAATTCCTTTTGATCAAATAAGTACTTCAAACTCTTGTGGTCGCTGTACACTTCAAATCTCACGCCATAGAGATGGTGTCTCCAGATTTTTAAGGAAAAGACCACTGCAGCCAACTCAAGATCATGGGTAGGATAGTTTTACTCGTGCGTCCTCAATTGTCGAGAAGCATAGGCCACAACCTTCCCTTCTTGCATCAACACACAACCCAAACCTTGCTTGGATGCATCACAATACACACTGAAGTCCCGATCGGTACAAGGAAGGACCAAAACTGGCGCCGTAGTTAACCTTCGTTTTAACTCCTCGAAACTTTCTTCACATCGAAGTGTCCACACATAAGGTTCCCCTTTCCTAGTGAGTTTGGTCAAAGGTAGAGCCAACTTCAAAAATCCTTCTATGAATTTCCGATAGTACCCAGCCAAACCTAGAAAGCTCCTGATCTCAGTGACGGACTTGGGCACTGCCCATTCCATGACCGCTTCAACCTTTGAAGGATCTACTGCCACTCCTTCCTTGGATATTACATGTCCAAGAAAATTTACTGACTCCATCCAGAAATCGCATTTTGACAGCTTTGCATACAACCGATTCTTGATAAGAAGTTCTAGCACAATCCGCAGGTGCTCAGTATGTTCCTCTCGACTTTTGGAGTAAATCAAAATGTCATCAATGAATACCACTACGAATGTATCTAAATACAGATGAAAAATCCGATTCATGTAGTCGGTAAATATTGCTGGAGCATTCATTACCCTAAAAGGCATGACCAAATATTCCAAATGTCCGTACCTGGTTCTAAACGCCGTCTTAGGAATATCTTCCGACGTCACACGAAGTTGGTTGTAGCGAGACCGAAGATCAATCTTTGAGAACACTACCGCTCCTCTTAACTGATCCATCAAGTCATCAAACCGAGGCAACAGATACTTGTTCTTAACAGTGACCTTATTCAACTACCGGTAGTCGGTACACAACCGCATACTACCATCCTTTTTCTTAACCAACAAAACAGGCACACCCCATGGCGAGACGCTAGGACGAATGAACTTCTTCGTCAACAAGTCCTCAACCTGCTTTTTCAACTCCGCCAATTCTAACGGTGCCATCCTATAAGGAGCTATAGAGATGGGTCCCGTTCCCGGTACCAAATCAATAGTGAATTCAACTTCTCTTACAAGAGGTAGTCCCGGAATTTCGCCTGGAAACACCTCAGGAAACTCACGGACTATCGAAGTATCCTCAACTTTGGGTTTTTCACTACCCTCCAAGGATGCCAAAAACATAAACACAACTCCTCCCTCTTTACAAGAAGTCCTGACTTCCTTAGCCGACAATGGCTTCGTGTCACTGACCTCATCAGAAACCTCATCAAGATTCTCGAATACCACGGTATTATCAGCACAATTTAACATTACATGATTCGTCGACAACTAGTCCATCCCTAGAATTAGATCCAACTGGGTTAGTGGTAAGCAGATCAAATCCACGGTAAAAGTTATATCGTTTACCACTACCGGACATCGAGACACAACTGTCGATACCACCACAGGCACATTAGTTGGGGTTGACATGACCAAGTCGAAAGGCAACGACTCAGTTCGTAATTTCAGTTTATCCACGCAGTCATTAGATACAAAGGAGTGTGTCGCTCCCGAATCAAACAACACTAAAAGAGGAATACCTGCAACCATGCAATTACCTTTGATCAGACCATCAACGTCAGATGTCTCTGCACCACTCATGGTGAATACTCTGCCAGTAGATCGAGGTCGCTCAGCTTTCACAGCATTTACACTATGTGTTAGCTTAGGACAATATCTCCTGGTGTGCCCAACCTCCTTGCAGTAGAAGCATGTAAGCATCGTTCCATGGCATGAGTCACCTATATGAGTCTGGCCACATTTGCCACACCCGAATGAAGAGTTCAATCGTGACCCTCCGGTATTACCATGAGTCTTCAGCCCAGGAGAAGTATTTCCTCGACCACCCGTTGGAGGAGAGTAAGGCTTCCGTTCCTCTTGAAACATCTTCCCTTTTCCTTTGTCGTGTGAGAAGTTCCGTTAAGGGCCGTAATGTTTTGGAGGGTTATCTTTTCTCGCAGCAGCGTCCCTCCTCCGCACATTATTCTCATACATCCTACACTTGTTCACTAGTGTAGGGAAATCAGAAATTTCTTCGTGACCAAAAGTCACTCGGAGCTCGGGCCTCAACCCCATCTCAAACTTCACACATTTGGACCTCCCGTCCAACTCTAGTTCAGCATAAGGGCAGTACTGGATCATCTCTTCAAATTTGGCTGAATATTCCCACACCGTCATGTTTCCCTGCTCTAATTGCAGGAATTCCCTCTCCTTCTCCCTTTTCTACAAGAAAGTACTTCTGAAGGAATTTACTCTTGAAGGCTTCCCACGTGATGATTTTCCCTTCAATCTCCATTTGTCTCCGAGTCATTTCCCACCAATTCTCTGCCTCATTCACCAGCATGTAAGTAGCATAGGTCACTCTATGAGCATCAGAATAGTTCATGGCCCTGAAGATTCTTTCCAATCCTTGGACCCATTCAATGGCCGCATCCGGAGCAAATCCGCCTTGGAACTGACTGGGTTTTCTCCGGCAGAATTCGTCTAGACCTCGGTATTCAGTCGGCCCAGGTGGAACTAGTGGGTGTGAACTCGGACTCATCGTCGGGTTATGGTTCAGATTGTGCAAGTTCTCATTGACTTGCTGCAAGGCCGCCACCATTTGTGCCAGTAAATCATTCGGGACGTTCTGACTTGCCCCTCTTCCCCTTCCTCTTCCAGCCATGGGTACCTGTACTCACTCACTGGTTAGCAATCGAATTTTTATAATAACCGTGCACATAACCACTTAACAATTTGCACAAGTCAACAATTTCAACACATACAGTTTTCAAAGAAGCATGCAAGACCATACCAACAGGGTTAACTATGCTCTGATACCATATTGTAAGGACCAAAATTCTACCCTTGATTTTTTTTTCCGATTTAGTTCAATTACATGCAATCTCTCTTAACTCACACTACTAATTGAGCATCTTTAATTCAATTCTTATTTTCCTCTTCACAATCTATCTCAATATTAACATACAAGGTCATTCGACAGAAAAAAATAATTCGCATTAATGAAACCTTGTAACCACCGCATATAATTAGCTATGGGTTTCCAAAATGCCCATAGCTACACATATCCAGAGTTACAATCTCAAGTTTACAATTATATCTGTATCGTTAGTTACATCATATTTCAAAATATCAACTATGCACTCATGTACAAAATAATGCATGTGAATGAATCCAAAATGTAAAGCTCCCTAAGACTCCACAAAAATGAGTTCCCCCTCATATCACCTGTTTATCTGCAATGGGATTATCGATGACAAGTACAAAACATACAAAGGAGTAAGTCGTTAATTCAAATAAACATCATCAAAAGATAATCCACATTAGAAATTGGGTTAATAAACCATTTTTGAAATTCATTTTACTTTGCTACATAACTTGAGCCAAAGTCGCTACACCCCTCGGGGTTAGCTAAAAGCAGATTCTCATTTCCATTTTAAATAAAACATGCTTATATACTCAAGCTAGAGTTTTGGTTATATACTCAAGCCAGAGTTTTGCTTATATACTCAAGCCAGAGTTTCGCTTATATACTCAAGCCAGAGTTTCGCTTATATACTCAAGCCAGAGTTTTGCTTATATACTCAAGCCAAAGTTTTTCTTATATACTCAAGCCAGAGTTTTGCTTATATACTCAAGCCAGAGTTTTGCTTATATACTCAAACCAGAGTTTTGCTTATATACTCAAGCTAGAGTTTTGCTTATATACTCAAGCCAGAGTCGCTAACCATTCATGGTCGGCTAAAAATATATTTCCTTTTCATTAAATTCACCATAAAACAATTCCGGTAAATCCACGCCCACATTAGTATAAACACACGCATATATGTTTATACTAATTACGTGATTCACAACTCAATCATCGCATAACCAGAAGTACACATCTTTCTTTTCCGTAAACCTACGCCTACTTTAATATAAACACACTCATATATGTTTATACTAAATGCGTACTTTACAACTCAATCATTGCATAATCAGAAAATTCACCTTTTCGATTTCAAATGCACAATTAAAGACTTATCCTTACCTCGGTGAGTGTTGGGTTTGGTTCTTGGCAACTTCTCAAGTTCCACCGACACCGCCTCCAACCTTAGGATCTTTCCTCATCCTACCACATAACACATTGTTAGTCATTTATTCCAAATATCGCATAAACAACTTAGATTGCATCATTTAATCATATAAAATATTCATCATAAGTATTCAACCAACTAAAACACGCATAATCATCTCATATCCCAATATTTGGAGGTAAACTCATCTTCTACTTCTAGCATTTTACTCATTCTCTCCTTTTATCGCATTTTCACTTTTAGGGTTGTTGGGGTTTTCATGAAACAACCCACAACCCTTCCCATTCTTGAGATACTATCTCTAAACCAAGAGTTTACAAGGTAAGAATGACATAAAATGAATCATCACTCAAAAGGATGAGTTTCCATGGTTTTCTTCATTTTTTAGAAGAGATCCAACATCCCCAAAATTGGTTTTAAAGAGAAAAAGAGAGTTAGAATCTAGAGTTTTACCTCTTCTCAAACTCTTAGATGAGTATCCAAGCTTTTTTTCCTTGAAAATCTCTCTTCTCTCACTCTTCTTCTTTTCTAAACCCTAGATTGTGTTTAGGGGTTTCTCATTAAATGTTGTCTCGTCGGGTTCTCGCTTAAGCGAAGGATTCTCGCTCAAACGAGAAAATCTCGCCCAGGCGAGATAACTCTCGCTCAGGCGAGAATCTTCCAGAATACTCGAGGATTTCACCCTCCCATGTGAGTCTCTCTCGCCCAGGCGAGAATCTCTCGCTCAAGCGAGGATCCTCCAGTATAGTCTAGTATTTCACCCTCCTAGGTGAGTTTCTCTCTCGCTCAAGCGAGGGTCTCAGGACTGATACCATAATTTTAAAGGTTTAAAAATTTAGGGTGTTACAATTATCGCTCGCTGCGATACATGATTTAGTAGTACATTAAGTTGATGTTAAAACCGCTTTTTTAAATGGTGATTTGGAAGAAGAAATCTATATGAAACAACCTGAATGTTTTGTAATGCATGAGCAAGAAAGTAAAGTCTGCAAGTTAGATAAGTCGTTGTATGGTCTTAAGTAAGGACCTAAACAATGACATGAAAAGTTTGACAACTTAATTGTATCGAATGGGTTTAAGGTGAATGAAAGTGACAAATACATTTATTACAAATCATAAAATGACATTTACACTATCATATGTCTTTATGTAGACGACCTACTCATATTTGGTTCTAACATTCATGTTGTGAACAATGTGAACTTACTGTTGTGTAATAACTTTGATATGAAAAACCTTGGATAAACAAAATTTAATCCTTGATATAAATATTACTAGGTCAAAAGAATGAATTTCTTTGGATCAATCTCACTATGTGGAAAATATCATAAAAAAATATAAATATTTTGACTATAAATATGCTAGCATGCCATATGATTAAAGTATAAAACTTATTAAGAACACTGATAAAAGTGTGAACTAGACCGGACATTGTATATGTTGTGAGACTATTGTACATGGTTACCAACAGACCTAATATAGATCATCACATATGAATGCAAATGATGTAATAATAATGTAAAATACTGTTGAGTAAATACATATTCTTCTCTAAATTTTATCGGTATAATACCTTTTGATCATTTTTTAGAATTATTTAAAAGTTAAGAATAAAAACTAAAATAAAGATTCCATTAAATTTGAGTTGATAGTGGTTCCCCTTTTTCAGATAGTCAGATACTAACTTGCTTGGAGACTGTACTATCTAGTTTCCTAACACACTATTTGAGTCACTCACTGAACTTCGTAGTGCATCGTTTCTTCAATTACTCTTTTACCCTCTTGTTTCAGTTATTTCTGCACCTTTCACTTTTCACCTCAACAACGAAATAGGGTTTATCACAAAGAACCCTAAACTCAGAACCGTGATTTCGTTTCTCAAACCCTAATTTCCTCACGCGATGACGAGGGTGTATGGAACCGGGACCTACGATTTCCGGCGTCACAGAGTGGCGGAATACCCGCTGGAATCGAAAGCGGTAGAGTTGAGTCAAAAGCCTGGCGGCGGTGGCGGTATTTCAAGCACAATCACTCTCTCTGAGATTCAGCGCGACCGAATCACGAAAATTGCGGAGGAAAATTGGTTGAAAACCGGTGACGCGGCGGCGGAGGCAAAGAAGAATCCGTTCGATGCGGAACTTGTGAAGAAAATTTATGAAACGGAGTTGGTGGTGAAAGAGGGACATAAACCTGTTCCTTTGCAGAGGGTCATGATCTTGGAGGTTAGTCAGTATTTGGAGAATTATCTTTGGCCTAATTTTGACCCGGAGAGTGCTACCTTCGAGCATGTTATGTCCATTATCCTCATGGTTAATGAGAAGGTATTGTTTCATTCTCTTGTTACAGTCATTGTTTTTGTTCAATTAGTTTTATTTTAGTTTTAATTTCATGCATATCAGAAAGTATACGTTTTCTTCAGCTAAGTGCATGTTCGGTTCAGCTTTGTTTACTTGAAATGATTGATTATCTATGGCCTTGTTTGGCACAACTTAGCTAGTTGAAAGCTTATAAATTAGCTAGCCGGTTGAGTCAAAATTGTTTTGTAAGAGTGGTCGATAAGCTACCAAATAGGTGCATAATAACATAAGGTGCTAGCTTATAAGCCCATAAGCTACCTCAAGTAGGTTATCTAAGCTCATAGTTTATTGAAATAAGCCCCCTTTTACTAAACCTACAAGTAGTTTATTTTTGGTCAAATAAGCTAGTTGTCTAGCTTATAAGACTTGATGGTGTTAGCAAAAGCACATGATGTTCGGATGGATGGAAATAGGCGGAATGGAATGATATTAGGTTCTGTTCTTTGGATCGTTAAAATAGGATATAATGAAATGAAATTTGAAATCAAATACCTCTATTTTTCACCCTCCTAATTCTGGGGGTATAAGATGGAATGAGACAAAACCCAATTATTTTTCCATCCATTCTATTATAAAACATTCCATCCGATTAAATATCTAAACATAGCCTCACAAAGCTTTTGACTATAAGTTGTATATGACATACAAGTAAGCTAATCCACACACACTAAAATATGAGAAATAATTGCTTATTTTCTGAAGACTATTGTGAAACCTTCTGTTTATAAGGTGATTTTTAACCCAAAATATGCAATCTGAATACCCTTTAAGTATGGATATAACTAGAAGTTGTTATGAACGTATGTGGCTTGCAGTTTCGAGAGAATGTTGCAGCTTGGGGTTGCTTCTATGACAGGAAGGACATTTTCAAAGGGTTTCTTGACAGAGTTCTTCGGCTAAAGGAGGTCTCTGTCCATCTCCCTCTTTCGGTTATTTCCATTTCTTTTGTCAGTAATTTATGCATCATGATGGGATGTCAATTTTGATTATATATCCTGCTTACTATTTTTTAATGTGACTCATTATCGGATAATATTTCTCAAGGTGACTTGTTTTCAGTAGTTCACTGAGTTTCAAATACTTTTGTTGAGAGTCTATACGTCTTTCATTATTCAGTTGGACTTTAAAGTGTTTATTTTTTGTTTTTTCATCTTCTCTCTCCTGCAATTGATTGTGGAATCCTACATAATATTGTGCCATTCTACTGAATCTAATATTCATAATTGACCGCAGGGAAGAGAATTAAGTATAGCAGAGAAGACAAATTACCTAGTTTTCATGATAAATGCCTTTCAGGTATGCTGCCATTGTATCATCCTTTACTTACGTCATAATGTTTGTTATACATGTTCACATAATTTGGGATTTTCTGATGTGTGCCCATGGGTGTTTAAGATTCCAAAAAAGCAATTTCTCATGGGGAAGTGATACATTTGTTATTCTTGAAATGTGATATGCATAGTTTTCTCACAAGAACTTGCTTTTATTGGAATCAGTCATTAGCTTGCGCCTATTGAAAAACCTTCATAACTGTTATACAAGATTATTTTGTATTTAAAATTGAAGTACTTACATGAACCATTATGATTTCAGCAAATTTTCCATTAAATCATTTTTTGGTAGTCTTTAAATCTTCTACACAAATGAGGGCGTGTTTTCATTCTTTAATTTTGGTGAGAGCTATGCTTAAGAATGATACCTTCTATCTTTGTTTGAAACAATGATGTATTTTTCTTGGTTAATGGAAAATAACCTAAAGTTTAGCTCAGTCTTATTGTTACGCCGAGACTTACTCTCTATTAACTAAAGATAGCAAATAATTTTTAAGTTCCATGTCACCAATTCTGATCTCTGAACATGTGTTATGCCAATCCTTCCATCCCACCCCAAACAATTGCATTTGGAATTTGGTTTCTGGTTAATGGTTGTTAGTAGGTGCTACATAAAGAATTGATCAGGTGAGTCTCACATAAGAATGAAATGGATTTGTCATTTCATTCCATTATTGAGCATACATAACAAGACTTTGGGAGTGCTCATTTTGTCCTATTCCATTTCCTTTCTCATTCTCACTGAAATAATTCCTGTGAACCAAATATGCTCTTGGATCACTGTTAAATGTGAGACTGATTTATTTTTATGAACGTTATAGCTAAACTAATGATTTTACATTACAGAGTTTGGAAGATGAAGTTGTTAGCATGACGGTCTTGAGACTGGCCAGTTTGAAATCCTGGTACAGTTTGTCTTATGGTCGTTTTCAGGTAAGAGTAAATTGATGATCAATTTTTGTGGTAATGAAATATTACCTTTGTTTCTTATACTCTTTCTGAAAATTTTGTCATTAATTTTAATATATTTCTTTGCATGCTAAATGCATTTTGGGCATTGGTCTTCCTCTGCGTAGATGGAGCTTTGTCTTAATCCTGGTTTGATCAAGAAATGGAAAAGGATGGCAAGGAAGGAATCCGTGAAAGGAGGACAGCATTTAGATCCCTCAACTACACTCGAAGTTATGTTCTTGAGAAACCTCATAGAAGAATTTCTGGAGGTTGTAATTTTGTCACGCACGTTTAATCTCAACTTCAATGTTTAATGTTTTCAGTACAAAAAACCTTTTAGCTCTAAATTAAGACTTATTTCTTTTTGTTGTCTTTTTTCTTTTCTTTTTAGATACTTAATTCACAGGTATTTCCACGAAGACAGTTATCTGGTGAAGATGATGAACTTATTGATGCTTCTGGTTTGGGGCTAGCTAATGATGCTTGCATCCTCTATTGTGAGAGGTTTATGGAATTTCTTATTGACCTCTTGAGTCAATTGCCAACGAGGAGGTACATTGATATGATTATCTGCAGGCTCCCTCATCTGAGCTTGAATTATTATGCTTAATACTATATTTCTCAAATTTATTATAGATTTATGTTTTGCAATTGAAATAATTGGTTGATCTATGTTTTGTCATCTTCCTTTGTAATCTTCTCTCCTTGCCTAATTTTTTATCGCAAATAAGGCAATATATAAATGGTTGATAAAATTATTTCCATAACGTGAATTAGCAATTTTTTATTCCCCGGCAACTTTAGTTGAACTGAGAAAGGGATTCAATTCTGAAAGATATGAAGGGAGAACTGATACTTTTTGTCAATGTCTTTTTTGTGTGATCTCACAGGACATTTTCTTTTTTCCAATAAATTTACCCTGCGTTTCATTTCTGAAATAGGTATTTAAGGCCTCTTGTGGCTGATGTAGCTGTAGTTGCCAAGTGTCATTTGAGTACACTCTATCGGCATGAAAAGGGGAAACTTTTTGCCCAGTTGGTTGATTTATTACAATTCTATGAAGGATTTGAGATTAATGATCATACTGGCACACAATTAACAGATCATGAGGTTCTTGAATTTCATTACAGTCGTCTGCAGTCATTCCAGCTACATGCATTTAAAAAGATGGACAAGGTATGTAGATTGAATTAGTTTGAATGAAGAAAATATAACAACAATCTGCCTGTATTGTGTATTAATTATATGTAATGTTGTCTAAATCATCCCTCCCCCCTAATTTCATGTTTGCTGGAATGAGCAGATTCTAATACTTTATTTCTATTTTGGTTGTGGTTGTAGCTGCGGGAGCTTGCTTTGAGTAACATTGGTTCAATTCACAAGCGTGCAGATCTATCCAAGAAATTGTCTGTTCTTTCTCCTGAGGATTTAAGGGATTTGGTTTGCTGTAAGGTGTGTGATTAATAGATGCAACTCTTTAATCGCTTAGTTATATATAATCTGGATATTGGATCTTCACTATTCCCTGTACAACATGTGAATGTTTAGTATTGGAACTTGGAAATGGTTGTTACTGTATCTTTATTGCTATTGTCAAGTATATAACAACAATAATCAAGCTTTAATCCAATTAGATGTGGTCAGCAATGCTAAGTATAGTTGCACCATTTAAAGTTCACTTTGTCTTCATCATGAAGTGCTTTCTACCTTTTCTCTTTTATTTTTGATGGTTTACAGTCTTGTGATCTCGGCAAAGTATTAATTTCTGAATGTGAAGTATAACACATTTTTTCAAATCTAATTTTCATTAATATAATAGTCAACATAATTGTGAGCTCTATCTCAATTTAGAGCTTGCTTCATCTTTCTACAGGCTTCCTTTAGATTATAGGATTAGAACACAGGGGAAGTGATCGTTGTCATATTTACAATATGTTATTAGTGGGCTAGATTTGTACATTTTACCAAAAGGGGCTTACATAGTATTATGTTCTGTCTATTAATTTATGAATAGTCTAATAATGCTTGTGAATGTTACCATGCATTGACTTTCTGTGCCACAATCTTCTGTGTATGACAATGTTTCTTTATGCAGCTCAAATTGGTCTCTAAGGAAGATCCCTGGTCAGAGAGGGTTGATTTTCTTATTGAAGTGATGGTGTCCTTTTTTGAGAAGCAACAATCTCAAAAAGAAGCTATCAATGCTCTTCCTCTTTACCCAAATGAGCAGATTATGTGGGATGAAAGTGTTGTACCAAGTATAAATTACTCTGGAGAAGGTTGCTTGGCATTGCCAAAGCTTAACTTACAGTTCTTAACACTTCATGATTATCTTCTTCGAAATTTTAACCTATTTCGACTTGAATCAACATACGAGATACGTGAGGACATTCAGGAAGCCGTTCCACATCTTCTTGCATATATTAATAATGATGGAGAAACTGCTTTTCGAGGTTGGTCAAGAATGGGTGTACCAATTAAAGAATTCAAGATCAGTGAAGTAAAGCAGCCCAACATAGGAGAAGTCAAGCCTTCATCTGTTACTGCGGAAGTTACTTTTAGCATTTCAAGCTATAGAGCACAGATTAGATCAGAATGGAACGCACTCAAAGAACATGATGTATTGTTTTTACTGTCTATTCGCCCATCATTTGAGCCTCTTAGTGAAGAAGAAGAAGGCAAAGCTAGTGTGCCACAGAAGCTTGGCCTACAATATGTACGAGGATGTGAAATTATTGAGATTCGTGATGAAGAAGGAACCCTTATGAATGATTTTTCTGGAAAAATTAAACGGGATGAGTGGAAGCCACCAAAGGGGGATTTGAGAACAATCACTGTGGCTTTGGATACAGCACAATACCACATGGATGTCACTAATATTGCAGAGAAGGGGGGAGAAGATGTTTATGGTACATTTAATGTGTTGATGAGGAGGAAGCCAAAAGAAAACAATTTTAAAGCCATCTTAGAATCAATAAGGGATTTAATGAATGAATACTGTATTGTTCCTAAGTGGTTGGAGAACATTTTTTTAGGTTATGGAGACCCTTCGGCAGCACAATGGACTAATATGCCTGATCTTTTGGAAACAGTAGATTTCAAAGATACCTTCATAGATGCAGATCATTTGAAAGGAAGTTTTGTGGATTATGAGGTTAGTATGCCATCTTCAGATTTGTAGATATTTTTACATGGATTTGATTGATGTCTTCCATTTATAGTATGAACTACAAAGTTAAGATAGTGATGTGATTTGCATCTTATTTTTTCATATGTTCTTCAGGTTTCTTTTGTCAATCCTGATGGCACAGAAAACTTGAATCCTAGGCCTCCTTTTAAGATCAAGCTTCCCCGAATGCTCAAAGGAAGCGCTGGTGCTCTTAATGGGAGTGCAGTGTCTACTGCTGGTGCAGTAAATGGTATCAGTGTGGTTGATGGTAATCATCAGAAAGAAAGACTAATTATTGAGACATATACTCCTCCTGACCCTGGACCTTATCCTCAAGATCAGCCAAAACAGAATTCAGTTAAATTTACATCCACACAGGTGCACTCATTTCTTAAATTCAACGATATAATGCAACTTTTCATGAAGAATGGTATTTTTCTTGTAATACCAGCTGCCCCACAGTAGTGGAATTTGACCAAATCCTATAGATTCAGATGGCTAAATTTGATGCCTCTTGAATGCATGAGTACAATATGTTTCTTCATCTGTTACATGCTTATAAAGGATTTGTTAGAATCATAGCTCAGATCCTATCCCCCTTGAGATTTGCTAGTTACGTGAAACAGATGGTCTGTGTTATGATACTTACTAAATTTTTTGGTGAGAACAAGGGGACTGTAATTTTATGGCAGTATGCAGCGTATTTATGCAGTTTTATTATGCATTTGGTGTAGGGGAATGTCCATATTTTCTGGGTTCCCTTAGCACTTGCATTAATTTTTTTTGTGTGTGGAAGAGAATCAAGTTTATTACTTCTTGACTTGTTGATTCTCTGCTGATGGTTCTTCTAAAGAAAGTTCTACTACTGAGGTGTGATAAGAAATTTGGGCCACGTTGGCTTGCTGTTTGCCTTTTTTTTTTTTTTTCAGGCAGTATGTTTGTTATCCTTCCAAGGTGTAGTTTATCTCTTTTCTTATTAATATACTTTCCATTTGGGAATACTGATACTGTGGAATGTTCCTGTCAAGCAGGTTGAAGCAATCATCTCAGGCATTCAGCCTGGCCTAACCATGGTTGTGGGGCCACCTGGTACAGGAAAGACTGATACAGCTGTACAAATTCTCAATGTTCTCTATCATAATTGTCCTTCACAGAGAACCTTGATAATTACTCATTCAAATCAAGCTCTGAATGACCTGTTTGAGAAGATAATGCAGGTAAGATATAATATTTTCCTTGTCTTTTCTATGTTAAATTTCCTAGGATTTTAGAATTTAGATTTCCACTAGCTGTGAATGTAGTAGTGCATTCTGTGTGGTGTTTACTAAGTACTTATGCAGGGGAAGGAGATCTTAATACTGAACATTTTTTTTTGTTTTATCCCAATCATCGACTTCATATGAAGCACTAATGTACTATACTTGGAATTAATTGACGGAGAATAAAGAAACATTTTTATGTATCAATTAAGAGTTTTCAAATTTTGTATTATTTAAGATTATTAGATGGTTTAACTACTCAAGCAACATGGTTCTATGTATTTGATAAGTTTGTCAATTAAGCCTAGAAAATTTCTTCAATTAGGGGTCTAAGGAATTGTTCATAGCCCAAAAGTAGGTCAAAAGTCATTATTAAGCCACTTTAAGGGCCCAGTCAGTTCTAGAACATATTGAGTTTAAAAATAGTGATCATCTATGTAACTTCAATCGCCTTTTGAATTCAGAATGAAGTTAGGTATACAACAACAACCAAGCCTTAGTCCACTAGGCGGGATCGGCTACATGGATCGAGCGTCATAATGCTCTATCATAAATCACGTCCTTTGACAAAACATTGATCTCTAATCTTTCTTGATCGTTTCGCTTATGATTTTTCTTGGCCTCTCTTTGCTTCTTGAGATTGGATTAACTTCCATTTGATTTACTCTTCCTACTGAGTCTTCTAATGGTCTCCTCCAAACATGCCCAAACCACCTAATGCACAATTCTACCATCTTCCCTATAATAGGAATACCCCAACTTTCTCCCAAATGCATTAATTCATAATCTTATCTTGTGTAGGGTGACCACTCATCAAACACAACATTCTTATCGTTGTTACGTTGAATTTATTCTCTTGTTGACATTTTACCGCCCAAGCCACCTAATGAGGTTAGGTATATTTACAAAATATCTTCTGTTCTGTTTCAACTTACGGTCAGAATATTGATTATATCTTAATCCTATCCTATGAGCTGTACTCTTTTCCCATGCAACTCTATCTCTCATTCCTACCTAACCTGTTTCCGTAATTTCCCTTTCCTTCCAACCTAAATTTAAACAAATTTCTGGCTGCATCAGATCGGTAGCAGGTTTACTCTCTGATACTGAATGAGATGGCTTGTTCTGAACTGAAGTATATTCAAAATATATTTGATGCAGGATGATAATTATTGCTTGACAGTAATAGATATTTTTACTGAAGAAGTCATTGCTCTATGTATTCAGGCGTAGAACTACTTGAGTTATGGTTCTCTCTATTTGATATGTTAATGAAGTCTAAGGAAAGTCCAATATAGTAGTTGGGGTCTAAGTAATTAAATTTATTTAATACTTAGCAAAAGAACTCCCTTTGATCCTTATTTGAAGGCACAATTTCGAAGATTTTGATGGTCCCTAAGGCACATTACATTTCCTATGCAGCCTCTATTGTCTTCTCTTCTTTGCCCTGGTGTTTCTGTTCTGTTTCAGATTTGAATTATGATAATAATGGATTCTGTTCAAGTAGGGTGACTCCTCCATCATATACTGTTCTCACATACTCTTCCTATCTCCATAATTTCCTTTCCACCCGACCCTTAATTTTAAATAAATTCCTGGGCTGCATTAATATCTTCTGGAGTATTTATCCTAAAGATTTCTATCCAAGGGCGTGGACATAACAAACCTTTTATCCTACATACCCATGTAGCCTGTTTCCACATTTTGAGCTAAAATTGTACTAGCGAATGAAGGCCATCATGCATGTAATTTTTTAAAATCTATTAGGTATCAATGTTTTAATCAATGTCGTTTTCATGAGGTTGTGTTCTACCAATCAATAACTGTATGTAGAATGATTGTTGGTTGTTGTTGTTGCATTAAAGTCTGCACTAGTGATGATCACCATTGCACCATGCATGTAATAAGTATCTTGGATATTCGGTATTAAAAAATGTATACTAAACAAAATTATAAAGTAATACCAAAATGCTATTTAAGTATAAGATACATGCAATCATTCTTGGTCTTTGTCTGAGTTTACAAGTTTACATAAGGCAAACACCATATTTTGGGTTTCAACCGGTTTTGCTCTTGTCAGAGATGAACCTATTCTTTGCTTTTGCTTTTTTACTTTTCTCTTTGGGGTTAGCTCATGCAAATCCATTGAGGGGTGTTAGGCTTAACTTATTTACTCATTCTTAATAGATCCTTGCCTTCTATGCAGAAGTGTATGTAATTCATTTTACTCTTGTTGTTTTAGAGAGATGTACCTGCGCGTTATCTTCTTCGACTTGGTCAAGGAGAACAAGAACTTGCAACTGATCTTGATTTTAGTCGGCAAGGCCGTGTTAATGCAATGCTTGTTAGACGGTTAGAATTGCTGAGTGAAGTGGCGAGGCTAGCAATGTCTCTTCAATTGCCAGAGGATGTAGGTTATACTTGTGAAACTGCAGGATACTTTTGGTTGCTTCATGTCTATTCACGCTGGGAGCAATTTCTTGCTGCTTGTGCTGAGAACAATGATAAGCCAACATTTGTCCGGGATCGTTTTCCCTTCAAGGAGTTCTTTTCCGACACTCCACATCCTGTATTTACAGGCGAATCTTTTGAGAAAGACATGCGGGCTGCTATGGGGTGCTTTCGTCATCTGAAGACTATGTTTCAAGAACTGGAAGAGTGTCGGGCATTTGAATTACTTAAGTCAACAGCTGATAGGGCTAACTACTTAATGACCAAGCAGGCTAAGATTGTAGCTATGACTTGTACTCATGCAGCTCTTAAGAGGAAAGATTTCCTTCAGTTAGGTTTTAAGTATGACAACTTGTTGATGGAAGAAAGTGCCCAAATTTTAGAAATTGAGACTTTCATTCCAATGTTACTCCAAAGGCAGGAAGATGGTCATGCACGTCTTAAACGCTGCATTCTGATTGGTGATCATCACCAGTTGCCTCCTGTTGTGAAGAACATGGCTTTCCAAAAGTACAGTCACATGGATCAGAGTCTATTTACAAGGTTTGTCCGTTTGGGTATTCCTTACATTGAGCTGAATGCCCAGGGAAGAGCCAGGCCAAGTATAGCCAAACTTTACAATTGGAGATATAGAGATTTGGGAGACCTTCCTTATGTAAAGGAGGCATCTGTATTCCATAAGGCAAATGCTGGATTTGCTTATGATTATCAGTTAGTGGATGTTCCAGACTACCTTGGCAAAGGTGAGACAACTCCATCTCCTTGGTTTTACCAAAATGAGGGAGAAGCAGAATATATTGTCAGCGTCTATATATACATGCGTTTGTTAGGGTATCCTGCAAATAAGATATCGATATTGACTACATACAATGGCCAGAAACTTCTGATCCGTGATATTATAAATAGGAGGTGTGTTCCATATGACTTCATTGGTCCACCAAGCAAGGTATGCTGCTTAGTCATTACTCTTTACTTTTATACTTTATTTTAGATCAAAATCCTAATGATTCCAAGGCTGTCATTTTGGGTTCTTGATTTCTAAAAAGGATAATTTCTTTTGTCCACTCTTAAGAGTAACCAAGATAGTTTCTAGCAATATCATGTTACAATCACTTTTTCCGCATGTATAATTTCTCAGATAGTAGTGTAAATAATGCATTCCTGTGATGTTATTGTACATTTTTAAAAGTTGTGATCACAATCAAGTTAAGTTTGCTTTCTGTTCATGACTGTTACCAGGTTGCTACAGTTGATAAGTTTCAAGGTCAGCAAAATGATTTTATATTGCTCTCTCTTGTGCGTACCCGATTCGTTGGCCACCTACGTGATGTAAGAAGATTGGTGGTTGCCATGTCACGTGCTCGACTAGGTTTATATGTGTTTTGCCGCCGTTCTCTTTTTGAACAATGCTATGAGCTGCAGCCTACATTTCAGCTTCTTCTCAAGAGACCTGACCATCTTGCACTTAATATGAGTGAGATTACATCATATACTGAACGAGGTGTTGAAGATCCTGAACCTAGACATCATATACATCTTGTTAGTGGCATTGATGAGATGAGTAGTATCATAGACAGGCTGTATCAGGTATTTCTCCCATCTCTTGATACAAGAAAGTTCTCTTCTCCGTATGTCAGTGAGCCTATTCCAATTCTTAAGCCTTAAAAGTTAATTTAAGATACTCTGAAATGGAGTATTTCTTAGTTATTATTATTGATAGAAGAAGAAATTCATTAATGTGAAAAGAAAATTTACAGAGTTCGGATGATTTGAATCCTCCTTAACAATGAACACACAGAACACAAGGCAACAATGAAGAAAGTGAGAATTGATGGAGTGAAGCTACCCATTCCCTCAAGATACCAAGGAAGCTCCATCCATGGACCATGGTCCATGGTCCATGGTCCATTTGGTTTATGCCGAATAGAAGCCCAACTCTCAATAATCAAGTGTTGTGTCATAGAAACTTCCTTGAAAATACTGTAGTTATGCTCTAACCAAATACATAAAAAAATAGTATAGGCTGCACATGCCATGCATACCTTAAATCTGTGTAATCTCATAAGGAGGTTTCCCACTGCCTCTTTATACAAGGGTCTCTTTTCGTCAGGTTGTTGGCAATTTCCAAATTATTAGTTTCTTAGGCTCTTTTGGATGTGCATGCTACCCTTTCTAAGACCTTATAAGTTATAATGATTATAAATATTTGATATTTGATGGTAGTAATTGTTTGTCACAAATGATGGGTTTTCTAATGAACTCCGGTTTCCCTTTTCACAGTACATATTTACTACCTGTAGCCACATGCAATATTTTCTTCTATTCCTCCTCCTTTTCTAATTCTAATTTTTTGGTTCTCACATGATTTTTCTCTTCATCACCACCCTTACCATCTGATTCTGTTACGATCACACATTTTACATGTTCATTTTGACCTTCCGATCTTACCTAAGATCTTGATCTTGTCAACTATGCTCCACTCCCTAGTCATCTCGTGTTACTCATTCTGTTTCAGTTGCATTGGTGAAAAGTGAGCATTATGCAGGAGTTATTCCTGAGATATTTATTGTCAAATCATAGATGGGTGAGTGTTGGCTATATGATAAGTTTGCTGCTGCCTTGTGACTTGGAGGTCATGAGTTTAAATCCCAGAAACAATCTCTTCGCTTGCAGTGTAAGGCACATACATTTATCCTCTCTAGACCCATTTAGGTGGAGAGCCTGTTGTGTGGGCTGCCCAATTTCATTGTCTACCTTGATGCCACCATAAAAGACTTCTGGCTGAACTTTCTTTTTGGGGAAGAAGTTTGAGCTAGTGCATTTTCCCCTTTGTTCTGTTTTTTTGTTCATGTGTTCTTTGATTTGTCCTTTCAGAATTTCCAACCTCTGCCATTTCCCTCTTCTCGTATACATGATAAAATATAACTTCTAAATTCGATCTCACCCTTTTTTCCTATTCCTCCACAGGAATGGTCGAGACATCAGTTTGTGCAAAACGGGTCTTACTTTAGTCACTCAGCGCCATCATTAAATACAGATGTGGTGGAAAGCAAGCAGCAGACTGTGGCCAGTGGCATGCCTGAACAAGCAGATGATATGGATATTCCAGATGAAAGCGAGGAGGCTGAAAAAGTTGATAACGATATTGCTGGAGATTTGCCACCAGAAAGCAACATAAAGGATGTTACAATGGTTGACAGTAGTGCTAGTGTTTCAAATGGGAGCCCAACTCCATAGGAGCCCTTCAAATGTGGAGTTAGAGTCAGGTTTTGGTCTGCCTAATGGTATGCGAACTAGTGCTACCCACTATATGTAAACATTCATTTCACCTTTTTTTACTTCCTGTGCCACTATCCTTAGGTTTTGGGGTGGATTTACAAGTATCAATAGCAAAAGATGTTTTCCATTTCTAATGTAAAACTTGGCTGACGTTTTCATCTCATGTGTTAAAAGCAGGAATCAGTACACTTTATGATTTGTCGGTTTTGGGGGGGGGGGGGGGGGGGGGGGGGGGGGGGGGGCTTTATGATTTGTCGGTTTTGGGGTTCATAATTGAGAACTCAATGTTATGTATCTTTGACCTATGCGGAAATGAAAGAACATTCTAATAACATATTATGTTGTAAAGTACTAACAACCTAACATAGACTAATATTTCCTGGAATTCTGGGTAGTTTTTTTGTTTGGGCACAAAAATATTTTGTAGATTTTTTATACTACAATAAAGTTGTGGGGGGGAGGAGAAGTTGTCTCAAGAAAAATGAAAAGGGCTAAATATATTTATGAGTTAAAGAAAAATGAAAAGGGCTAAATATATTTATGAGTTTAAATTTAAAGATAGAATATCATACAATCACGCTTTTCACCGAAGTAGTATTTTTCATTAAAACTTCCATTATTGAACACAATGCAATGAGGTTCACATCTACGATTTCATATATTACTCAATTCTCGTTAGTACAAAATCTTTTTCAATAAGCATTGGATACTTGTGATATGATGTTGTTATGAGGTCAGTTAGAAAAGGAGTATGATAAAATATTTAGTTATTTAGATTTAATCAAATTATTTGTATTGAGCATTTATAGAGTGTTCTTAGTAATTAAGATCTTATCACTTGCATGACTGTCCACAACAATAGGATTTCATTTTTGCCAAAGGAAGTTCTCCTAAAACAAATTCAGAAATAGTAGATGGGGTACATGTTTCTTTTGAGTAGGGATCCTCTCCATTGCAAGTGATATTTTTACACTAGTTTTATGACTAAAAGTGTCATTACATGTGTAAATAGAAGGACATAATTGTCTTTTCATTTATTATTTACCTTATTTTACACCTCAGTTGTCTCTCCATTTTGGCTTCTCATACCTCACTTGAAGCATAGAAACATAGCGTCTCTCTAATAGTTACAATATCATCCCTAAATGAATGACACAGAATCTAGCTAACTACAATCTCCTAAAACTCCTGCGAAGGCTACTCTTCCGCTTTCGGTTCTGGATTTCAAGTAAGGGGCAAGGTCGTTGTGGAAGTTCTCAATAGAGCCTCCAAGGCTTTCTTTGGATAATAGAGCAGTGGTTGATGCCAAAAGGAAACCTTCACCCAAGACCCAATAGAGAGTGATAGAGATAAACAACATCGTTCCACAAGCGCCATTGTGAGGATCATGAGGTTAGAGTCGTTACTAAATTCATCTGAGGGTCAAAGGAATGACTCCTCTTGAAGTGTACATCAACTTGTTCCCTATGTTTGAATAGTTGACCTAACATCATAGTCGTTTGATCTAGGCCCAATTACTCATGCATATTATGAGTTAGCAACTTGTCCAACACACCAATTGCTCTTCTTTCAACTGAGAGTGTGACATTCACTCCCACTAGTATCCCAGACAAAATCCTATTATTTTATAGTAGAAACTATTAAAGTTTACGGTTGGACTCCTCTCCACTACTAGAGAGATCAAAACTGGATTTTGACATGTGGCATCTAAAAAAGTACAAGGGTCCATATTTAATTTTTTAATTAAATTAATAATTTTTTTAGAAAAATGTCATATCCTCTAACATTGCCTAGTACTCGAGAGAAGTTATATTCTAAAGTAGTTGGACTACTCTCTAGTACTGAAAAGACCAATACTGTGTTTAGATTTTGACATGTGACATCCAAAAAATTTCAAGGGTCCAGATTTAATTTTTTTAATTAAATAAATAAAAAATTAGAAAAATGTCAACCCCTCACATTCCAGTATTGTGGAGTAGTTTTGTACTAAAACAGTTAGACTCCTCTCAAGTATTTGAGAGACTAGTATTGGGCCCAGATCTTGACATGTGACATCCAAAAAAGTTTGAGGGTACAAATTTAAATTTTTTAAATTAAATAAATAAAATTTTAAAAAAATGTCAATCCCCTCACATTCCACTACCAGAGAGTTTAGTAGTGGAGATGAGTTCAGTTCCAAAGCGGTTGAGCTCATCTCTATATTGGAGAGACCAATATTGGGCCTAAATCTTGACATGTGGCATTCAAAAAAGTTCAAGGGTTCAAATTTAGTTTTTTATTTTAAATTAAATACATAAATATTTTTTAGAAAAATGTTAATCCCCTCACATTCCAGTACTGGAGAGTCTACTACTGGATATGAGTTTTCTTCTAAAGCGGTTGGACTCCTCTCCAATATAGGAGAGACTAAACCTAGATATTGACATGTGAAATCCAAAAAAATTCAAGGGTATAGTTTTAATTTTTTTTGAATTAAATAAATAATGTTCTTTTGAAAAATGTCAATCCCCTCACAATCTAGTACTAGAGAGTTGAGTTCTAGAGAGGAGTGCGGTTTTGCTCCTCTCCCGTATTGGAGAAACAAGTACTGGGCCAAGATCTTAACATGCGACATCCAAAAAGTGCAAGATTTCACATTTTTTTTGAAATTAAATAAATATCAAAATTTATAAAAATGTCAATCCTCTCACATTCTAGTATCGGAGATTCCATTACTGGAGTCTATTACTGGAGAATAGTTATGTTCTAAAGCGGTTGGGCTCCTCGCCAGTACTGGAATATGAGGGGATTTACATTTCTCGAAAAAAGTTCAATGGTCCATCTTTAATTTTTTTAATTAAAATAAATTAAAAATTTTGAAAAATGTCAATTCCCTCACATTCCACTAAATGAGAGTCAGTATTGGAGAAGAATTCTGTTCTAAAGTGATTTGACTCCTCCCCAGTATTGGTCTCAAATCTTGACATAAGACATCAAAAAAAGATCAAATATCATGTTTGTGTTTTATTTTTTAAATTAAATAAATAATTGTTTTCAGAGAAACGTAAATCCCATCATATTCCAGTACTGGAGAGTCTACTACTTGAGAGGAGTTCTGTTCTAAAGCGGTTTTGATCCTCTCCATTTCTGGAGAGACTGGTACTGACCCTAGATCTTGACATGTAGTATCCAAAAAGTTAAACAGTCCAGATTTAATTTTTTTAAAATTAAATAAATAATTTTTTAGAAAAATGGCAATTTCCTCAACTTACAGAACTGGAGAGTCTAGTAATGGATAGTAGTTCTGTTCTAAATATTATTAGTCTAGTAATGAACAGTACTGTAGAGACAAGTATTAGGCCCAGATTTTGAAAAATGGCATCCAAAAAATTTAAGAGTCCATATTTAATTTTTTTAACTAAATAAAAGTAAAAAATTGAAAAATGTCAATCACCCCACATTCCACTAATGGAGAGTCCAATGTTGAAGAGAAGATATGTTCTAAAGTGGTTGAGCTCCTCTCCAATACTAGAGAGAACAATATTGGGTCCAGATCTTAACATGTTGCATCCAAAAAAATTCAAGGGTCTAGATCCATTTTTTTTAAAATTAAATAAATAAATAAATTTAGAAAAATGTCAATCTCATCTCATTCCATTACAGGAGAGTCTATTACTAGAGAGGAGTTATGTTCTAAAGCGGTTGAATTCTCTCCAGGAATGGAGAGACAAGCAGTGGCCCAAGATCTTGACATGTGGCAACTAAAAAATGTAAACGGTCCAATTTTTTTTTAAAATTAAATAATTATAAAAATGACAATTCCCTCACAATCCACTACTATAGAGTCCATTACTGGAGATGAGTTATGTTCTAAAGCGGTTGAATTCTCTCCAGGAATGCAGAGACAAGCGCTGGTCCAAGATCTTGACATGTGACAACTAAAAATGTAAACGGTCCAAAATTTATTTTTATTTTAAATTAAATAAATAAATAAATTAGAAAAATGACAATTTCCTCACAATCCACTACTAGAGAGTCGAGTATTGGATATGAGTTCTGCTCTAAAGAGGTTGGGCTTCCCTCCAGTACTGGAGAGACCAATACTAGGTCGAGATCTTGACTTGTGGCATTCACAAAAGTTCAAGGGTCAAGTTTTAATTTTTTTACACGAAATAAATACAAATATTTAGAAAAATGTCAATCCGCTCACATTCCAGTAATTGAGAGTCCATTACTAGAGATAAGTTCTTTTCTAAAGCGGTTGATGTCCTCTTCAGTACTAGAGAGACAAGCATTGAGCCTTGATCTTAACATGTGGCATCCCTTGACTCGGATTGATGACTTGATGGATTAGTTGAAGGGAGCTGTGGTGTTCTAAAAAATTGACCTTCGGTCGGGTTACCACCAACTTCGTGTGAAGTCGGAGGATATTCCTAAAACTACTTTATGATGAGGTATGGACATTTTGAGTATTTGGTCATGCCTTTTGGTGTAACGAATGCCCCAACAATATTTACCGACTACATGAATCATATTTTTCATCCGTATTTGGATTCATTCGTAGTGGTATTTATTGATGACATTCTGGTTTACTCCAAAAGCCGAGAGGAACATGCAAAGCACCTGAGAATTGTTCTTGATCTTCTGAGTAAGAATCAGTTGTATGCTAAATTGTCCAAATGCGATTTCTGGTTGGAATCGGTAAATTTTCTTGGACATGTAATATCCAAGGAAGAGGTAGCTGTAGATCCTTCAAAAGTTGAAGCGATTATGGAGTGGGTAGTACCCAAGTCAGTTACTGAGATCCGGATTTTTATGGGTTTGGTTGGTTATTATCGGAAATTCATAGACGGATTTTCGAAGTTGGCACTACCATTGACTAAGCTCACCAGAAAGGGGGAACCTTATGTGTGGACAATCCGTTGTGAAGAGAGTTTTCAAGTGTTGAAACAGAGATTGACTACAACCCCAATGTTGATTCTTCCTTGTATTGATCGTGATTTCAGTGTATTGTGATGCTTCTAAGCAAGTATTGGGTAGTGTTCTGATGCAAGAGGGGAAATTTTTTGCTTATGCTTCTCGACAGTTAAGAATGCATGAGCAAAACTACCCTACGCATGATTTAGAATTAGTTGCGGTGGTCTGTGCCATAAAAATTTGGAGACACCATCTGTATGGCGTAAGGTTTGAGGTGTACAGCGATCACAAGAGTTTGAAATATCTGTTTGATCAAAAGGAACTGAATATGAGACAGAGAAGGTGGATGGAGTTCCTTAAGGATTACGATTTTGGATTGCAGTACCATCCGGGAAAGGCCAATGTGGTGGCCGATGCTTTAAGTCAGAAGTCTTTACACATGTCGGCTTTGATGGTTAGAGAAGGAAATCTGATTGAGGAGTTCAGGGATATGAACTTGGAAGTTCAGATAAGGCCTCATAGTATGATGATAGGAATGCTTAAGGTCACAAATGAACTGTTTGATCAAATCCGGGTAATGCAAGTTGAGGATAGTGAGCTAATGGTTAAACGAGATCTTATGATGAGTGGGAAGGAAACTGATTTCGCATCGGACCCTAGTGGAATGTTGCGTTACAAAGGGAGAGTGTGTGTGCCTCGTGATATGGAATTGCGAAAGAGTATTTTAGAGGAGTCACACAAGAGTAAAATGAGTTTTCACCAGGGAACTACAAAGATGTAACAAGATTTGAAAAAGCTGTTTTTGTGGTCTGGGTTTAAAAAGGATGTGGCTTTGTATGTCTCGATTTGTCTTGTCTGTCAGAAAGCCAAGACTGAGCATCAACGGCCAGCGGGAGAACTACAATCCCTAGAAATTCCCGTTTGGAAGTGGGATAGTATTTCCATGGAATTTGTATAGGGCTTTCCAAGAACTCAGAAAGGGTATGATTCGATATGGGTGATAGTGGATCGGTTAACTAAATTTGCACACTTTCTGCCTATGAACATGAGGTATTCTTTGGAGCGACTGGCTGAACTGTATATCTGGGAAATAGTTCGTTTGCATGGGATACCGTCGAGCATTGTATCAGATAGGGATCTCCGTTTCACTTCAAACTTTGGGACTAGTTTGCAGTCCGCATTAGGAACTAAGTTGAAATTGAGTTCAACTTATCATCCACAAACGGACGGTCAATCAGAAAGAACTATACAGTCATTGGAGGATCTATTGAGGGCTTGTGTCTTGGAACAACCGGGGAGTTGGGATGACATGTTGCCTTTGATTGAATTTACCTACAACAATAGCTTCCATTCGGGTATTGGAATGGCACCCTATGAGGCATTGTATGGTAGGAAGTTCCGAACTCCAGTGAGTTGGTTTGAAACTAGGGAGAACTTGATATTGGGACCCGAGCTGGTCCAAGAGACGACGAAAAAGATCAAGAAGATCCGGAAGAATATGAGAATAGCATAGAGTCGACAGAAAAGATATTACGATAAGAGGCGGAAACCTCTTGAGTTTAAGGAGGGGGATCATGTATTCATGAGAGTAGTTTAGACTACTGGAATTGGTAGAGTGTTGAAGTCTTGTAAGCTTACTCCGAGATTTATTGGACCATATCAAATATTGAAGAGGATTGGACCGGTAGCATATCAGATTGCTTTACCTCCATTTGTGTCGAATCTTCACAATGTGTTTCATGTGTCTCAATTGCGGAAGTATGTGGGGGACCCTTCTCATGTGGTTGAGTTGGACCAAATAGAGATGAAAGATAACTTAACCTTCGCGACCCTACCAGTAAGGATCTTGGACACTAGTGTCAAGAGGTTGAGAGGCAACGAGATTGCTTTGGTGAAAATACTATGGAGTCAAGTAGATGAAGGAGATGCTACTTGGGAAGTGGAGCGAGATATGAGGGAGGATTACCCTCACTTATTCGAATCGAGGTATGTTTAATTTCCGGGGACGAAAATTCTTATAGGAGGGGGAGGATTGTGACACCCTTAATTTAAGTCTATAAAATTATAGTATCAGTCTTGGGATTTTCGCTTGAGCGAGGGATCATCGCCTCAGCGAAAAAGGCTCACCTGGGAGGGTGAAATCCTGGGCAATACTGAAGGATTCTCGCTTGAGCTAGAGTTGCCTCGCTTGAGCGAGAGTGGCCTCGCCTGAGCGAGAGTTGTCTCGCCTGGGCGAGAAAAGTGACATTTTGGACCTGTCGAGGCTGTAAGATCCTTGCTTGAGCGAGAGGATCTTCACTTGAGCGAGAGCTGCCTCGCCTGAGCGAGGGTTCCCTCGCCTGGTGTAACACCGTAAATTTACGTCTTTAAAAATTATAGTATCAGTCCTGAGATTCTCGCTTGAGCGAGGTATTCTCGCCTAGGCGAGGAAGGCTCACCTGGGAGGGTGAAATCCTGGACTATACAGGAGGATTCTCGCCTGAGCGAGTGTTGGCTCGCTTGAGCGAGAAAGGCTCAACTGGAAGGGTGAAATCCTCGGCTATACTAGAGGATTCTCGCCTGAGCGAGGGTTGGCTCGCCTAGGTGAGAAAAGTGATGTTTTGGACCTGTCGAGACTATAAGATTCTCGCTTGAGCGTGAGGGACATATATGAGTTTTAAAACAGGCGGGATTTTATCGCTTGAACGAGAAAGGGCTCGCTTAAGCAAGAACCCGATGCTGTTACATTAAATAGGGAACCCCAAACACATTTATGAGGTTTAACCTAGAGAGAAGTGAGAGAAGAAAGCTTTTTCAAGAGCAAGAAGGCTTGTGAGTCATTTAGAAGCTTGAGAAGAGGTAAAGCTCTTGATTCTAACTCTCTTTTTCCCTTTGAAAGTCATTTTGGGTATGTTGGATCTCTTCTCAAAATGAGGGAAACTATGGAAACTCATCTTTTCGAGTTATGGTTCGTTTTATGTTGTTTCTATCTTGTACACTCTTGGTTTAGAGTTAGTATTTCAAGAATGGAAAGGTTTGGGGGTTGATTCATGAAAACCCCAAAACCCTAAAGTGAAAATGGGGTTAAAGAGGAAAATGAGTAAAATGCTAGAGGTAGAATATGACTAAGCATTCTAATATTGAAATATGAGATGAATATGTATGATTTACATGTTTATAAACTTATGATGAAAATAGTTTATAAGGTAGAATATGACTAAGCATTCTAATATTGAAATATGAGATGAATATGTATGTTTTAGATGTTTATAAACTTATGATGAAAATAGTTTATAAACTTAAAAAATATGATAAATATCTTGTATGGTTGGTTAAATGATGCAATATGAGTTATTTATGTAATATTGGAATAAATGACTAATATTTTGTTATATGGTGGGAATGAGGAAAGATCCTAAAGTTGGAGGAGGTGTTAGTGGAACTTGCGAAGTTGCCAAGAATGCCAGTCATGGGATACTCGCTTGAGCGAGGTATTCTCGCCTAGGCGAGAAAGGCTCACCTAGGAGGGTGAAATCCTAGACTATAGTGGAGGATTCCCGCCTGGGCGAGAAATGGCATTTTGGGACTGTTGAGATTGTGAGATTCTCGATTGAGCGAGAATCCCTCGCCTGGGCGAGAGGGTCAGATCTGAGTTTTTAAAATTGGCAGGATTTTCTCGCTTGTGCGAGAATGAGCTCGCTTAAGCGAGAACCCGACGCTGTTACATTAAATAGGGGACCCCAAACACATTTATGAGGGTTAACCTAGAGAGAAGTGAGAGAATGGAGCATTTTCAAGAGCAAGAAGGCTTGTGAGTCATTTAGAAGCTTGAGAAGAGGTAGATCTCTTGATTCTAACTCTCTTCTTCCCTTTGAAACTTGTTTTGGGTATGTTGGATCTCTTCTCAAAATGAGAGAAACCATGGAAACTCACCCTTTTGAGTTATGGTTCGTTTTATGTTATTTTATCTTGTAAACTCTTGGTATAGAGTTAGTATTTCAAGAAAGGAGAGGGTTTGTGGGTTGATTCATGAAAACCCCAAAACCCTAAAGTGAAAATGGGGTTAAGATGGAAAATGGGTAAAATGTTAAAGGTAGAAGATGAGTTTACTTTCTAATGTTGAAATATGAGATGAATATGTATGTTTTAGATGTTGTAAACTTATGATGAAAGTAGTTTAGCAACATTGAAAATATGATGAATATCTTGTATGGTTAAATGATGCAATATAAGTTGTTTATATGATATTTGGAATAAATGACTAACATTGTGTTGTATGGTGGGAATGAGGAATGATCCTAAAGTTGGAGGTGGTGTCGATGGAATTTGAGAATTTGCCAAGAACCAAACCCAACACTCACCGAGGCAAGGATAAGTCTTCAACTTATGCACTGTGATAGAAAATGCGTGGATTTAATGTTGTGGATAATGAAATGTAACGTAAATCACTTTGTAGTTATAAGCATATATAGATATGTTTGTAATGATGTCAGGTGCATTTACTGTTTATGTATTGGTGGAGTGCCAATGGAAATAAAACTCGGAATAATGAAACGAATCGTAAATCACTTTGTAGTTATAAGCATATATGGATATGTTTGTAATGATGTCGGGTGCATTTACTGTTTTGGATTGGTGGAGTGCCAATGGAAATAAAACTCGGAAAATGTATTGGTGGAGTGCCAATGGAAATAAAACTCGTTTTTAGCCGACCATGATTGGTTAGCGACTTTGGCTCAAGTAATGTAGCAAGCTTTGGCTCAACAATGTAGCAAACTTTGGCTCAAGTAATGTAGCAAGCTTTGGCTCAAGCAATGTAACAAACTTTGGCTCAAGTTATGTAACATGGTTTTCAAAACTATGAACGATGAAAAGGGTTTTTAGTAAAATTTGATTTTTAAACCGTTTATTTAATCTTATTGAATGTGGATTAACTTACATTGATATTTGTTGAGTTAAAGACTTACTCCTTGTGTTTCTTTGGTGTATTGTCAATGTTAATCCCATTGCAGGTAGGTGGAAGGAGTAAGGGTGCTTTTTATTAGGAGCTTAGAGATTTTTATTTTGATGTCTCTTATCCATTTTGTGTAACCTCATTTGTTGTACTTGAACTAACTAATTGTAACTATGAACATGATTGTTGTACATGACATTAATCCTGGAAGCTAGTAACTCGGGATATATGTAGCTGTGGGTGTTTTGGAAACCCATAGCTAATTGTATGCGGTAGTTACTAAGTTACATTAATACGAATTATGTTTTTCTGTCATCTGATTTGGTATGTCATTTTTGGTTTATAGATTGGGTGTGATGAGGGAAGTGGAATCTTCTAAAATAAGTTCATTCAATCGATAATTATAATTTAATGTTAAATACATGAAAATGGATTAAAATAAGGTAAAATTTTCAAGGGTAGAATTTGGGTCCTTACAATATGGTATCAGAGCATAGTTAATTCTGCGGCCTAGGGTATGGCTTTACTTGTTTCTTTGTAACCTTTAGTAGATTTAACTATGTGATTTAAGTGAAATGTTGTGTGAATTTGTGATGATTTATATGGTTAAACGTGGTTTACCGATGAACGAATGTGTGCATGTACCCGTTACTAAAATGTCTGGAGGAGGACGAGGAAGAGGATCGGGTCAGAATGAATTGTTGGCCCAGATTGCGGCAGTGCTGACAAATATGAACAAGAACTTATAGCACCTGAATCAGAATGCGAAACCAAGCCCGAGTTCACAACCATCAGTTCCACCCGGTCCGGCTGAGTACCGAGGATTGGATTAATTCTGCAGGAGGAACCCCAGTCAGTTTCAAGGTGGGTTCACTCCTGATGCTGCCATAGAATGGATTCAGGGATTGGAGAGGATTTTCAGGGCTATGAGCTGTTCTGATGCTCAGAAATTGGAGTATGCCACCTATATGTTAGTGAAGGAGGCCGAGAACTGGTGGGAATTCACTCGGCGCCAAATGGAGGCTGAAGGGCAAGTGATTCTCTAGTGTACATTCAGAGACAAATTCCTTCGGAAGTATTTTCCTGCTGATCTGAGGAGTCAGAAAGAGATGGAATTCTTGAGGTTGGAACAGGGTAACCTATTGGTGGGAGAATATGCGGCCAAATTTGAAGAATTGGCCCGTTTTGCCCTTACTCTGAATTGGAGGCGGGCGGAAGGTCCAAGTGTTCGAAGTTTGAATCGAGTTTGAAGCCCAAGCTGAAGACGATGCTTAGGCATCAAGAGATCACTGGTTTTTCTACATTGGTCAATAAGTGTAGAATGGTTGAGGATGATATGAAGGCGGATGGAGTGATGGCGTCGAGATCACTTCCTCCCAAAATTTTTGGGCCTCAGAGGAATTTCTCGCATGAGATAGGGAAGAGCAAGGTGTTTCAAGAAGAACGAAAACCTTACTCTCGTCCGACGGGTAGTCAAGGTTATACTTCGAATGGGCCGATGACTCATGCCAATGCCGGAGGGTCACGGTTGAACTCTCCATCTTTGTGCGGCAAGTGTGGCTGAACCCATGTCGGTGACTCGTGCCCCGGAATGGCACTAACTTGTTATCATTGCAAGGAGGTTAGGCATATCCAAAGACATTGTCCCAAGCTACCGTAGAGTGTGAATACGGTAAGGGTTGAACGTCCTCGATCCACCAGCAGAGTATTCACCATGAGTGGTGCAGAGGCTTCGGGTGCAGATAGCCTGATAAAAGGAAATTGCATGGTGGCAGGTATTCCCCTTTTAGTATTGTTTGATTCGGGAGCGACACACTCCTTTGTATCTATTGAATGCGTGGATAAACTGAAATTGCAAACTGAGTCCTTGCCTTTCGACTTGGTCGTATCCACCCCAACTGATGTGCTTGTGGTGGTGTCGACAGTGGTGTCTCGATGTCCGGTAATGGTAAATGGTACGACTTTTACCGTGGATTTAATCTGCTTACCACTATCCCAGTTGGATCTAATTATGGGGATGGACTGGTTGTCGGCGAATTATGTAATGCTTAATTGTGCCGATAAGACCGTGGTATTCGGGAATCTATATGAGGTTTCTGATAAGGATAATAACATGAAGCCGTTATCGGCAAAGGAAGTCAAGACTTCCTGTAAGGAGGGAGAAGTCGTGTTTATGTTGTTGGCATCCTTGGAGGGTATTGAGAAACCTAAGGTTGAGGATATTCCGATAGTTCGTGAGTTTCCTGAGGTATTTCCTGGTGATATTCCGGAGTTACCTCCAGTAAGAGAAGTGGAATTCTCTATTGATTTGGTACCTGGAACGGGACCCATCTCTATAGCTCCTTATAGGATGGCACCGTTAGAATTGACTGAGTTGAAAAAGCAGGTTGAGGACTTATTGGCCAAGAAGTTTATTCGTCCTAGTGTCTAGCCGTGGGGTGCGCCTGTTTTGTTGGTTAAGAAGAAGGATGATTGTATGCGGTTGTGTACTGACTACTGGTAGTTAAACAAGGTTACTATTAAGAACAAGTATCCATTGCCTCAGATTGATGACTTGATGGATCAACTGAGAGGAGCGGTAGTGTTTTCAAAGATCGATCTTCAGTCGGGTTACCACCAACTTCGTGTGAAATCGGAAGACATTCCTAAGACTGCTTTTAGGACGAGGAATGGACATTTCGAGTATTTGGTCATGCCTTTTGGTGTAACGAATGCCCCAACAATATTTACCAACTACATGAATCGGATTTTTCATCCGTATTTGGATTCATTCGTAGTGGTATTTATTGATGACATTTTGGTTTACTCCAAAAGCCGAGAGGAACATGCAGAGGACCTAAGGATTGTTCTAGAACTCTTGAGTAAGAACCAGTTGTATGCTAAATTGTCTAAATGTGATTTCTGGTTGGAATCGGTGAACTTTCTCGGAAATGTAATATCCAAGGAAGGGGTAGCTGTCGATCCTTCAAAGGTTGAAGCGGTTATCGAATGGGCAGTGCCCAAGTCGGTTACTGAAATCCGGAGTTTTCTAGGTTTGGTTGGCTATTATCGGAAATTCATTGAGGGATTTTCGAAGTTCGCACTACCATTGACTAAGCTCACTAGGATAAGAGAACCATATGTGTGGACACTTCGTTGTGAAGAAAGTTTTCAAGAATTGAAACGGAGATTGACTACGGCGCTAGTGTTGGTTCTTCCTTGTACGGATCGGGATTTCAGTGTATACTGTGATGCGTCCAAGCAAGGTTTGGGTTGCGTGTTGATGCAAGAAGGGAAGGTTGTTGCCTATGCTTCTCGACAGTTGAGAATGCATGAGCAAAACTACCCTACCCACGATCTAGAGTTAGCTGCAGTGGTATTCGCCTTAAAAATCTGGAGACACCATCTTTATGGCGTAAGGTTTGAGGTGTATAGCGACCACAAGAGTTTGAAGTACCTGTTCGATCAAACGGAATTGAATATGAAGCAGAGGAGGTGGATGGAATTCCTAAAGGATTATGATTTTGGGTTGAAGTACCATCCGGGAAAGGCCAATGTAGTGGCCTATGCGCTAAGTCGGAAATCTTTACACATGTCGGCTTTGATGCTTAGGGAAGGTAAACTGATTGAAGAGTTCAGGGATACGAACTTGGATGTTCAAATAAAGCCTCATAGTATAATTTTGGGAATGCTGAAGGTCACCAATGAACTGTTTGACCAAATTCGAGTAATGCAAGTTGAGGATATCGAGATAATAGCAAAACGGGATTTGATGCTAAGCGGCAAGGAAACTGATTTCGCATCGGACCCTAGTGGAATGCTGCGTTATAAAGAGAGAGTGTGCGTGTCTCGTGATGAGGAATTACGGAAGAGTATTTTAGAGGAGTCTCATAAGAGCAAGATGAGTTTTCACCCGAGAACTACCAAGATGTACCAAGATTTGAAGAAGTTGTTTTGGTGATCAGGGTTGAAGAGGGATGTGGCTTCGTATGTCTCGAGTTGTTTAGTATGTCAGAAAGCCAAATTTGAGCATCAGCGACCGGCGGGAGAGTTACAATCCCTAGAAATTCCTGTGTGGAAGTGGGATAGTATCTCCATGGATTTTATATCGGGTTTCCCTAAAACTCAGAAAGGATATGATTCGATATGGTTGATAGTGGATCGGTTAACGAAATCTGCACACTTTCTGCCTATGAACATGAGATATTCTTTGGAGCAATTGGCGGAACTGTATATCCGGGAAATAGTTCGTTTGCATGGGATACCTTCGAGCATTATATCGGATAGGGATCCCCGTTTTATTTCCAACTTTTGGACTAGTTTGCAGTCCGCATTGGGAACTAAGTTGAAGTTGAGTTCAGCTTATCATCCGCAAACAGACTGTCAATCGGAAAGAACAATACAGTCATTGGAGGATCTTCTGAGGGCTTGCGTCTTGGAACAACCAGGGAGTTGGGATGACATGTTACCTCTGATTGAATTTTCCTACAACAATAGCTTCCATTCGAGTATTGGAATGGCACCTTATGAGGCGTTGTATGGTAGGAAGTGCCGAACTCCAGTGAGTTGGTTTGAGACTGGGGAGAACTTGATATTGGGGCCCGAACTAGTCCAAGAGACGATGGATAAGATCAAGAAAATCCGGGAGAATATGAGGATCGTCCAGAGTCGGCAGAAAAGCTATTACGATAAGAGGCGGAAACCTCTTGAGTTTAATGAGGGACATCATGTTTTCATGAGAGTAGTCCCGACTACCGGAATTGGTAGAGTGTTGAAGTCTCGCAAGCTGACTCCGAGCTTTATTGGACCGTATCAAGTATTGAAAAGGATTAGGCCGGTAGCATATCAGATTGCTTTGCCTCCGTTGTTGTCGAACCTTCATGATGTGTTTCATGTGTCTCAGTTAAGGAAGTATGTTGGAGATCAATCTCAGGTGGTAGAATCTGATCAGATAGAGTTGAAGGATAACTTGACTTTTTCGACGTTGCCCATGAGGATCATGGATACCAGTATCAAGAGACTAAGAGGTGTAACGCCTCAAATTACCAACACGGAAAAATTCAATTCTTTTCTAACACAATATACTCTTCATATATAAATCCTCCATTTAGAATTCAGTCAATAAAAACCACTCTAATAGTATGGATGACAATAATAGAAAAATGCCATACAGTAATTCCAAAAACTAGTCTTTTAATATATTAAAAGAACATTAAGACATGGGTGAACAATTCCCATAAACGGGTCCAATATCAACATAAACAATCAGCTAGATAACTCGAAAATCACACACCGAAACCCAAGCAAGCTAATTTACTCCAAGACTCGGAAAGTTCCTATTCCTTAGCTCCACCTACAATCCGATTACCACGGATTGAGTAAACAAGACAACACAGAGAGAGTCAGTCATTAAATACATGCAATATATAACATGGTGAATTTAAATAGAATAATAACATTAGACGTTGCGAAAAAGGAATACACGTCATTCAGCACAAACACATCCATAATCCTCAATGAATCGGTAATCACAACTATACCATCAATCCGTAGCACCATCATCTTTCGGCCATCACACCAAAATTAAGAATCCATACGGCAAGTGCATATCAAAAATCCATACCACGAAGGCAGGTCAAAATCCATATCACGAAGGCAGGTCAAAATCCATACCACGAAGGCAGGTCAAAATCCATACCACGAAGGCAGGTCAAACTCCATACCACAAAGGCAGGTCAAACTCCATACCACGAAGGCAGGTCAAACTCCATACCACGAAGGCAGGTCAAATTCCATACCACGAAGGCAGGTCAAACTCCATACCACGAAGGCAGGTCAAAATCCATACCACGAAGGCAGGTCAAAATCAATACCACGAAGGCAGGTCAAATTCCATATCATAGTCAAACAAGCCATTCACAACAATGGGACTAACGCGGTTAAATAGGAAACTCATGAGATTTCCCGTTTAATCGTGTTAACCAAATGAAATCCTCCAACTAGTGAGTGTCGTTGGAGTTTCCAATGTCATGATTCTAATACCACAAGGTTTAATGCTGCTCCCTCACCTGAGTAGTCGCTAATGCTTTGCACTAAAGCTCAGTTGCATTCTCCGCCGTCTCCTCCAACCTTAGGGTCTTTCAACCCAACAAAACAACAATTACAACATATCAATTTACACATCAAAACACTAGCAATACTAACCAATACTCCTACAACACAAGAAAACATTATCCGTTCATTTCATCTTCAACCTTAGGGTCTTTCAACCCAACACAACAACAATTACAACATATCAATTTACACAAGAAAACACTAGCAATACTAACCAATACTCCTACAACACAAGAAAATATTATCCATTCATTTCATCTTCAACAAAAGGTTTCCTTAACGTTGTCATGACTCTACGGTTTTGAAAACAACTTCTCACACACCCATTTTGAAAAACAACTCATACACTATGAGTTTTACAAGGTTTTCCAAAGCAAAACGGACCAAAATGAAAAGAGAGGGTTTATGGGGTTTTATCCCAAAACATGGAGAAGAAACCCCATTCATAATGATGATATTCAACCATAAGAGAGGCTAGGCTAAGCGATTTACCTCTTCTCCGGTCTCTTCCTTGACTCTAAGGGTGCACAACTCCTCAAACCGTTCATCTTCTCTTTGTTTTTCGAAAATAATACCCAGTTCTCACTTGGGACGTCTATTTTAGGTTTTAAGATTTTAGACTCTCGCTCAAGCGAGGGTAGGCACGCTTGGGAGAGAACCCACGACTCTTCGCATCATTCAGGAACTGATGCTCTCGCTCGGGCGATATTTTCTCGCCCAGGCGAGATTTGTCTAGTGGCAACACCCCTCTCTCGCTTAAGCGAGCTCCATCTCGCTCAAGCGAGAATCCCAAGAAAATACATGGGAACAACACTGAGTCCCTCGCTTGGGCGAGCTCCTCTCGCTCAAGCGAGAATCACCCAGTAGCTCCTAAACTTCCTGATATCCACTATATTCAAAGATTGTAAATTTTAGGATGTTACAATCCTTCCCCCCTCAAAGAATTTTCGTCCCTGAAAATTAACATACCTGCATCGAACAAATGTGGATAATTCATTCTCATGTCATGCTCCACTTCCCAAGTAGCATCTCCCGTGTCTACTTGACTCCATAGTACCTTAACCAATGGGATCTCCTTCCCACGCAACTTCTTGACACTTCTGTCCAAAATCCTTACAGGAGGGGTCCTGAAGGTCAAGTTTTCCTTCAATTGTATCCAATCCGGTTCGATAACATGGGATGGATCCCCAATGTATTTCCTTAGTTGAGACACATGAAATACATTGTGAAGATTAGACAACAACGGTGGCAAGGCAATCTGATAAGCAACGGGACCAATCCTCTTCAAAATCTGATACGGTCCAATGAACTTCGGAGTAAGCTTTCGGGTTTTCAATATCTGACCAATCCCTGTGGTAGGGACCACTCTCATGAAAAGTGATCTCCTTCTTGAAATTCAATCGGCTTCTTTCGATTATCATTGTACCTCTTTTGTCTACTCTGCGTTGTCTTCATATTTCTCTGATTCTCTTAATCTTCTCGGTTGTCTCTTAGACTACATCAGGTCCCAACACCAAATTCTCCCTGGTCTCAAACCAACTGATCGGAGTCCTACACTTCCTTCCATACAGAGCTTCATAAGGTGCCATTCCAATACTCGAGTGAAAGCTATTGTTGTAAGTGAATTCAATCAGATGTAACATACTATCCCAACTTCTAGGTTGTTCTAATACGCACGCCCTTAACAGGTCTTCCAAAGACTAAATCGTCCTCTCGGACTGACCGTCCGTTTGTGGGTGATAAGCAGAACTCAATTTCAGCGTAGTACCCAAAGCAGATTGTAAGCCATTCCAGAAATTCGAAGTAAAACGAGGATCTCTATCTGAAATGATACTCGCTGGAATCCCATGCAACCTCACTATTTCCCTTATGTACAACTCCGCTAACCTTTCCAAAGAATATCATACATTAACCGGTAGAAAATGTGCAGACTTAGTCAGTCGGTCCACAATGACCCAAATCGAATCATAACCTTTCTGCGTTGTCGGAAAACCAGAAACAAAGTCCATAGAGATGCTGTCCCATTTCCATACTGGAATCTCCAATGATTGAAGTTCCCCCGCCGACCGCTGATGCTCAATCTTAGCTTTCTGACAAATCAAGCAACTAGACACATACTGAGCTACATCTCTTTTCATTCCAGACCACCAAAACATCTTCCTCAAGTCTTGATACATTTTTGTTGTCCCCGGATGAATGCTCATCTTACTCTTGTGCGCCTCATCTAGAATGTCTCTTCTCAACTCGGTGTCTTGTGGCACACAAATCATTCCTTTGTATCTCAACAAACCATTAGTATCAATCTGAAGGTCTTTCCCTTTGTCGTCACCTATCAAGGCCCTCTTAGCCTATAGTTCATCATCCAACAACTGCATGGTTTTAATTTGATCGAATAATTCATTAGTCACCTTGAGCATTCCCAGCACTACACTCTTCGGCTTCATTTCTACAGCTAAGTTCAAATCCCGAAATTCCTCTATCATTTTCATCTCGTGCACCATAAGGGCAGACATATGTAAGGATTTACGACTCAATGCATCTGCTACCACATTAGCTTTACCAGGGTGATATTGTAAGCTAAAGTCATAATCCTTCAAAAATTCCATCCATCTCCTTTGCCTCATATTCAACTCCTTCTGATCAAAAAGATACTTCAAACTTTTGTGATCGCTGAAGACTTCAAACCGTACCATAGAGATAGTGCCTCCAAATTTTTAAAGCAAACACTACTGCTGCTAACTCCAAATCATGAGTAGGATAGTTTTGCTCATGAGGTCTCAATTGTCTCGAAGCATAAGCAACCACTTTCCCTTCTTGCATTAACACACAGCCCAAACCTTGTTTTGAAGCATCACAATACACGTTGAAGTTCGTTTCCGAGCAAGGCAACCTTAACACTGGTGCTGAGGTTAGTTTCCGCTTCAACTCTTGGAAGCTCTCTTCACACCGGACTGTCCAAACAAAAGGTTCTCCTTTTCTGGCCAGCTTAGTCAAAGGCAAAGCTAGTTTCGAGAATCCTTCAATAAACTTCCGATAGTATCCAGCTAGTCCAAGGAAACTCCGTATCTCTGTCACCGACATTGGCACTGCCCACTCCATCACTGCTTCAACCTTAGAGGGATCCACTGCAACTCCTTCCTTGGTTATCACATGCCCAAGAAAGTTCACAGACTCAAGCCAAAAGTCACACTTCGACAACTTAGCATACAACTGGTTGTCTCTCAAAACCTTCAATACAATTCTTAAATGTTCCATGTGTTCCTTCCGGCTTTTAGAATATATCAAGATGTCATAAATGAAAACTACCACAAACGAGTCTAGATAGGGATGGAAAATCCTATTCATATACTCCATAAAGATTGAAGGAGCATTAGTTACACCGAACGGCATCACCAGATACTCATAGTGCCCATATCTCGTCCTGAAAGCAGTCTTAGGAATATCCTCTGTCCGTACTCTCAATTGATGGTAACCCGACCGAAGGTCGATCTTTGAGAACACTATGGCTCCTTTCAACTGGTCCATCAAGTCATCGATCCTAGGTAGAGGGTAACGATTCTTGATCGTAACCTTGTTTAGTTGTCGATAATCAGTGCACAACCTCATGAAACCATCCTTCTTCTTGACCAACAAAACCTGTGCACCCCAAGGTGAAACACTCGGACGGATGAACTTCTTAGCCAATAAGTCTTCTATTTGCTTCTTCAATTCCGCCAACTCTAGAGGTGCCATTCTATACAGAGCTATCGAGATAGGTCCGGTTCCAGGTACTAGCTCAATCGAGAACTCCACTTATGTAACTGGTGGTAACTCAGGAATTTCAGCGAGGAACACCTCCGGAAATTCGCACACTACTGGCAAGTCTTTCATCTCCGACTTCTTCTCCTCTTCCAAAGAAGCAAGCAACACATAAACTAGTGCTCCTTCCTTAAGGGAAGTTTCAACCTCACGTGCCGATAATAATCTCGGACCGTTAGGAGTGTCAGACATCTCACTAGCATTCCCAAACATTACAGTTTTGTCAAAACAATTTAGCAAGACCCTATGTTCGGATAACCAGTCCATACCCAGTATCACATCGATCTGGGATAACGGCAAACATATCAAATCTATCAAAAAGGTCCTATCATACATAACCACAGGACACCTATGACAGAAGGTCGACACTACAACAGGTTCATTCGTAGGGGTAGACACCATCAAATCAAAAGGCAACACATCAACTTTCAAGCTCAAACGTTCTACACATTCACAAGATATAAAAGAATGAGTGGCACCCGAATCAAGCAACACACACAAGGAGGTACCATTCACCACACAACTACCTTTGATTAGATCTTCAGCATCAATGGCTTTAGAACCATTCATAGTGAATACTCTGCCATTAGTCTTGGGTTTCTCCATATTCGGAAGGTTGACATTCCTATTCAGCTTGGGACAAAACCTCTTCATGTGTCTAGGCTCCTTACAAAAGAAGCACCCATTCCCCGCTCCGGGACATATGTCGCCAAAGTGAGTCTTACCACACTTGTTGCACCAAGGTGGTTGCTGACCGCTAGTAGTTGTTGAAGGTTTAGACCCTTGCATAGTAGGCCCCTGATATTCAATAGGTGGTGTATAAGGCCGTATGTTGTCAAAGGACGCCTTACCCTTCCCTTTCCCATGCACAAAATTCCTCTGAGGCCCAAAGTTTCTGGGTGGATTGGCCTTCTGCTTAACTGCATCCCTAGCCCTTTGATCGTCCTCATACATCCTACACTTATTGACTAAGGTAGGGAAATCTGCTATCTCTTGATGCCCGAATGTCATTTTAAGCTTCGACCTCAAACCAACCTCGAATTTGGCACACTTAGACCTCCCATCTGCATCCATATCATAGTAGGGGCAATACCTTGCCAGCTCTTCAAATTTTGCTGCATATTCACCTACGGATAGACTCCCTTGCTCCAGACGCAAAAACTCAATCTCTTTCTTTCTCTTCAAATCCGCAGGGAAGTACTTATTGAGGAATCTCTCTTTGAACAATTCCCAGGTTATTGCCCTTCCTTCGGCTTCCATTTGCCTCCTAGCGTATTCCCACCAAGTCCCCGCTTCCTTAGTCAGCATGTAAGAAGCATAGATCACCTTCTGACCATCCTCACAACCCATGGCTATGAAAATCTTCTCTAGCTCTTGGATCCATTCATTAGCAGCATCAGGAGGAAACCCTACTTGGAATTGACTCGGATGGCGTCGGCAGAATTCATCCAATCCACGGTACTCCGCCGTTCCTTGTGGCACGAGGGGCGGTGGGTTAGGATGATGGTTGATATTCTGGTTCAAATGCTGCAGATTCTCGTTCACATTCTACAACACGGCTGTCATTTGTGCTAACAATTCATTCTGCCCGTTTCCTCTACCACGTCCAGCCATCTCTCACCTGCACTCTCCCTCATCAGCATACATAAATTACATAGACAAGTTTATCACAACTCAAGCAATTCAAACATTTCAAGCAATCCAAACAGTCCAAACATTTCAAGCAATTCAAACAACTCACATCAATTAAACAAGTCAAACACACCACACAATCCACATCAATCACACAGAGAAGCACGTTAGGCCATACCCTAGGCCGTAGGAATAACCTCCGCTCTGATACCATAATTGTAACGCCTCAAATTACCAACACGGAAAAATTCAATTCTTTTCTAACACAATATAATCTTTATATATAAATCCTCCATTTAGAATTCAGTCAATAAAAACCACTCTAATAGTATGGATGACAATAATGGAAAAACGCCATACAGTAATTCCACAAACTAGTCTTTTAATCTATTAAAAGAACATTAAGACATGGGTGAACAATTCCCATAAACGGGTCCAATATCAACATAAACAATCAGCTAGATAACTCGAAAATCACACGCCGAAACCCAAGCAAGCTAATTTACTCCAAGACTCGGAAAGTTCCTATTCCTTAGCTCCACCTACAATCTGATTACCACAGATTGAATAAACAAGACAACATAGAGAGAGTCAGTCATTAAATACATGCAATATATATCATGATGGATTTAAATAGAATAATAACATTAGACGTTGCGAAAAAGGAATACACGTCATTCAGCACAAACACATCCATAATCCTCAATGAATCAGTAATCACAACTATACCATCCATCCGTAGTACCATCAACTTTCGACCATCACACCAAAATTAAGAATCCATACGACAAGTGCATATCAAAAATCCATACCACGAAGGCAGGTCAAAATCCATACCACGAAGGCAGGTCAAAATCCATACCACGAAGGCAGGTCAAAATCCACACCACGAAGGTAGGTCAAAATCCATACCACGAAGGCAGGTCAAAATCCATACCACAAAGGCAGGTCAAAATCCATACCACGAAGGCAGGTCAAAATCCATACCACGAAGGCAGGTCAAACTCCATACCACGAAGGCAGGTCAAACTCCATACCACGAAGGCAGGTCAAATTCCATACCACGAAGGCGGTGAAACTCCATACCACGAAGGCAGGTCAAAATCCATACCACGAAGGCAGGTCAAAATCCATACCACGAAGGCAGGTCAAAATCCATACCACGAAGGCAGGTCAAAATCCATACCACGAAGGCAGGTCAAATTCCATATCATAGTCAAACAAGCCATTCACAACAATGGGACTAACGCGGTTAAATAGGAAACTCATGAGATTTCCCGTTTAATCGTGTTAACCAAATGAAATCCTCCAACTAGTGAGTGTCGTTGGAGTTTCCAATGTCATGATTCTAATACCACAAGGTTTAATGCTGCTCCCTCACCTGAGTAGTCGCTAATGCTTTGCACTAAATCTCAGTTGCGTTCTCCGCCGTCTCCTCCAACCTTAGGGTCTTTCAACCCAACACAATAACAATTACAACATATCAATTTACACATCAAAACACTAGCAATACTAACCAATACTCCTACAACACAAGAAAACATTATCCATTCATTTCATTTTCAACAAAAGGTTTCCTTAATGTTGTCATGACTCTACGGTTTTGAAAACAACTTCTCACACACCCATTTTGAAAAACAACTCATACACTATGAGTTTTACAAGGTTTTCCAAAGCAAAACGGACCAAAATGCAAAGAGAGGGTTTATGTGGATTTATCCCAAAACATGGAGAATAAACCCCATTCATAATGATGATATTCAACCATAAGAGAGGCTAGGCTAAGTGATTTACCTCTTCTCCGGTCTCTTCCTTGACTCTAAGGGTGCACAACTCCTCAAACCGTTCTTCTTCTCTTTGTTTTTCAAAAATAATACTCAATTCTCACTTGGGACGTCTATTTTAGGTTTTAGGATTTTAGACTCTCGCTCAAGCGAGGGTAGGCTCGCTTGGGCGAGAACCCACGACTCTTCGGATCATTCAGGAACTGATGCTCTCGCTCGGGCGAAATTTTCTCGCCCAGGCGAGATTTGTCCAGTGGAGACACCCCTCTCTCGCTTAAGCGAGCTACATCTCGCCCAAGCGAGAATCCCAGGAAAATACCTGGGAACAACACTGAGTCCCTAGCTTGGGCGAGCTCCTCTCGCTCAAGCGAGAATCACCCAGTAGCTCCCAGACTTCCTGATATCCACTATATTCAAAGATTGCAAATTTTAGGATGTTACAAGAGGCAGGGAGATTCCTTTGGTGAAAGTACTATGGAGCCAAGTAGACGAAGAGGATGCTACTTGGGAGATGGAACGTGACATGAGGGAGGATTACCCTCATTCGTTCGAATCATGGTATGTTTAATTTTCGGGGACGAAAATTCTTATAAGAGGGGGAGGATTGTAACACCCTAACTTTAAGTATTTAAAATTATAGTATCAGTCTTGTGATACTCGCTTGAGCGAGGTATTTTCGCCTGGGCGAGAAAGGCTCACCTAGGAGGGTGAAATCCTGGACTATACTGGAGGATTCTCGCCTGAGCGAGAGTTGTCTCTCTTGGGCGAGAAATGGCATTTTGGGACAGTTGAGACTGTGAGATTCTCGCTTGAGCGAGAATCCATCGCCTGGGCGAGAGGGTCAGATCTGAGATTTTAAAATGGGTAGGATTTTCTCGCTTGAACGAGAATGAGCTCGCTTAAGCGAGAACCCGACACTGTTACATTAAATAGGGGACCCCAAACACATTTATGAGGGTTAACCTAGAGAGAAGTGAAAGAATGGAGCATTTTCAAGAGCAAGATGGCTTGTGAGCCATTTAGAAGCTTGAGAAGAGGTAGATCTCTTGATTCTAACTCTCTTATTCCCTTTGAAACTTGTTTTGGGTATGTTGGATCTCTTCTCAAAATGAGAGAAACCATGGAAACTCATCCTTTTGAGTTATGGTTCGTTTTATGTTATTTTATCTTGTAAACTCTTGGTATAGAGTTAGTATTTCAAGAAAGGAGAGGGTTTGTGGGTTGATTCATGAAAACCCTAAAGTGAAAATGGGGTTAAGATGGAAAATGGGTAAAATGTTAGAGGTAGAAGATGAGTTTACTTTCTAATGTTTAAATATGAGATGAATATGTATGTTTTAGATGTTGTAAACTTATGATGAAAGTAATTTAGCAACATTGAAAATATGATGAATATCTTGTGTGGTTAAATGATGCAATATAAGTTGTTTATATGATATTTGGAATAAATGACAACATTGTGTTGTATGGTGGGAATGAGGAAAGATCCTAAAGTTGGAGGCGGTGTCGGTGGAACTTGAGAATTTGCCAAGAACCAAACCCAACACTCACCGAGGTAAGGATAAGTCTTCAACTTATGCACTGTGATAGAAAATGCGTGGATTTTCTGTTGTGGATAATGAAATGTAACATAAATCACTTTGTAGTTATAAGCATATATGGATATGTTTGTAATGATGTTGGGTGCATTTACTGTTTATGTATTGGTGGAGTGCCAATGGAAATAAAACTCGGAACAATGAAACGAATCGTAAATCACTTTGTAGTTATAAGCATATATGGATATGTTTGTAATGATGTCGGGTGCATTTACTGTTTTTGTATTGGTGGAGTGCCAATGGAAATAAAACTCGGAAAATGTATTGGTGGAGTGCCAATGGAAATAAAACTCGTTTTTAGCCGACAATGATTGGTTAGCGACTTTGGCTCAAGTAATGTAGCAAGTTTTGGCTCAAGCAATGTAGCAAACTTTGGCTCAAGTTATGTAGCATGGTTTTCAAAAGTATGAATGATGAAAAGGGTTTTATGTAAAATTTGATTTTTACACCATTTATTTAATCTTATTGAATGTGGATTAACTTACATTGATATTTGTTGAGTTAACGACTTACTCCTTGTGTTTCTTTGGTGTATTGTCAATGTTAATCCCATTGCAGGTAGGTGGAAGGAGTACGGGTGTTTTTTGATTAGGAGCTTAGAGATTTTTATTTTGATGTCTCTTATCCATTTTGTGTAACCTCATTTGCTGTACTTGAACTAACTAATTGTAACTATGAACATGATTGTTATACATGACATTAATCCTGGAAGCTAGTAACTCGGGATATATGTAGCTATAGGTGTTTTGGAAACCCATAGCTAATTGTATGCAGTAGTTACTAAGTTACATTAATACGAATTATGTTTTTCTGTCATCTGATTTGGTTTGTCATTTTTGGTTTATAGATTGGGTGTGATGAGGGAAGTGAAATCTTTTAAAATAAGTTCATTCAATTGGTAATTATAATTTATAGTTAAATGCATGAAAATGGATAAAATAAGGAAAAAATTTCAATGGTAGAATTTGGGTCCTTACAAAGAACCAAACCCAACACTCACCAAGGTAAGGAGGAGTCTTTAAGTAGCATATTGAAATGGATAATATGTGGATTTTCTGATTGTGTATAATGATAAAGTGATGATTCGCTTAGTTATGGTAAACATATATGGGTATGTTTATGATAATGGAACGCGTGGATTTACTGTTTACGGATTGATGATGTATCAATGAAGAGAAAATATGTTTTTAGCCGACCATAATTGGTTAGCGACTTTGGCTCAAGTTATGTAGCGATACTTTGGCTCAAGTTATGTAGCGATACTTTGGCTCAAGTTATGTAGCGATACTTTGGCTCAAGTTATGTAGCGATACTTTGGCTCAAGTTATGTAGCGATACTTTGACTCAAGTTATGTAGCGATACTTTGGCTCAAGTTATGTAGCGATGCTTTGGCTCAAGCTATGTAGCAAAACTTTGGCTCAAATAATGTAGCATAAATGAATTTATAAAACAAATGGTTTACTAACTAACCCCTTTGAAATGTGGATTATCTTATAATGGTATTTATTGTTTTGATGACTTACTCCTTTGTATGTTGTGTGTATTTGCCATTGATAATCCCATTGCAGGTAAACAGGGTAGTTGAGGATGTTTGGTTCGAGGCTTTTGGAGCTTAGGACTTGGATCCTCTATTTTTGCTTTTTGTGTTGTAAAATTTCTATTAGGATGATTGTATTCGTAACCATTTAACTTACTACATTTTTGTGTAATGCTGGATATTAGTAACTATGGGTGTTTTGGAAACCCATAGTTAAACATATGCGGTATATGTTAACATAATGTACTATAAAGGTAGTTTTACGAAGTAATTATGGGGGAAATTAGAGTAAGATGTGGAGTGTATGTATAAAAGGATTAAAATAAAGGAAAAAATTTCAAGGGTAGAATTTGGGTCCTTGCACCTGGGCGAGAGGGTCAGATCCGAGTTTTTACAATGGGTGGGATTTTCTCGCTTGAGCGAGAATGAGCTCGCTTAAGCGAGAACTCGACGAGTTTGCATTAAATGAGAAACCCCAAACACATTTTAGGGTTAGAAATTGAAGAATGGTGAGAGAAGAGAGCTTTTCCAAGGGCAGAGAGCTTTGATACTCATCTAGAAGCTTGAGAAGAGGTAAAACTCTTGATTCTAACTCTTTTCTTCCCTTTAAAACTTGTTTTGGGTATGTTGGATCTCTTCTCAAAATATGAGAAACCATGGAAACTCAAACCCAACACTCACCAAGGTAAGGATAAGTCTTTAACTGATGCATTGTGTTAGAAAATGCGTGGATTTGCTGGTTGTGGATAATGAATCAAGTTGTGAACCACTTATTTATTATAAACATATATGGGTATGTTTGTAATAATAATGGCGTGGATTTACTGTTTATGAAATGATGGAGTGTTGTAAGGACCCGATTTTCATAATCCAAAAATTCTTTTTAAAACCTTATTCATGAAAGTGAAGTGATTACTTTTGAAAGACATTACTTGAACGGTTTGGAAACTTGAGTGAATACAAATATTAGTTCCATTTATAAATCACAAGGCAAAAATATTTCAATTACATCTCACTTCAAAATCATGTCATTACACTTCATTTCAAATAAATAATCTGAACAATTATCCTTTCTTAAGGAACACTTTTAATACAAACATTAAATCATCATTCACTTTAACATGTTCTTCATATTACAAACATTTATCATAAAACGTATCAATTACATAAAACCCTACCTTACCATGTACTCTTCTCCACAATCGTCCGATGCGCTACCGCCACAACCTGAAGTCTAATACACAACACATACAAGGAAAGACAGAGGGAGTAGGAACCAACTACGGCGACCGTAACGTGAATTTACATAGAGTAATAACATTAAAGTATTATAACCTATACAACGTCTAACATCAATCATGATAAACATATACCAATCAATACATTATACCACATAACAACCATATATCCAATTAGCATACTCATCATATCTCTCTTAGAGAATTCATTCTAATCCCATATAACACATTATTCATTCAGCTCCATCGTTATCATGACCACCACATAATAATTAAACATTGAGGTGGAACACATTTCATGAGTATATAAATATAGACATTCATACTTTCTTTGTTCTATTTCCATATTATCCATATTCACCCTATAGTATATATATCCTATAATATATATTCTATAGCATGCATATTCCTTACATCCAAACATACTCATTTCTCCTCATTCATATTCACCCTATAGTATATATATCCCATAATATATATTCTATAGCATGCATATTTATTTCATTTCAAACATACTCATTTCTCATCATTCATATTCACCCTATAGTATATATATCCCATAATACATATCCTTATAGCATGCATATTTATTTCATTTCAAACATACTCATTTCCCATTAATGATATTCACCATTGACCACATCTGTCGTGTCTCCCCACAAAGATAATTCTCTACCGCATCGATAGCTCTAGTTAATTCCCCATACCACATCTAGCAGGTCGAGTTTGTTTTCCATACCACATCGAGCAGGTTGAGTTTATTTTCCATACCACATCGGGCAGGTCGAGTTTATTTTCTATACCACATCGGGCAGGTTGAGTTTGTTTTCCATACCACATCGGGCAGGTCGAGTTTATTTTCCATACCACATCGGGCAGGTCGAGTTATTATTCTACCACATGGGATAGATCGAGTTGTTCCACTACCACATCGGATAGGTTTATATTTCACATTATTCTCACATCACATGTTCATCATAGCACAAAATATCAAATCAATGTCATACACCAAATAAACACAAGGCATCACATTGTTCCATCACCATGAAATAACACACAACACCTTCATTGTCAAAAACATATCACTATATGTTTATAACAATAAAACGACTCACAACATATTCATTTTGATAAACATACTCATCTCCACTTTTACAAATCAACAACTCATCAAACAATTATTGTTACAAACACCCTCATATATGTTTATGACAATAAACAACTCGCACACAATCATTATCACACAACTTAACCATTTCTACTTTTGTCATTAAACAACACATCCCAAAATTCTTATTACAAACACACCCACATGTGTTTGTAATAAATCAACCATTCATAACACATAATTATCATAAACAAACCACACACAACATATCTTTCATCATATAACACATTAACGTTAGACCCATCTTTCATGACGGTGTATTACCATAAATGAGCATATTGCGTTTTACTTAAATAAACGGTTTTCACACACATATATCTCCACTTTTATGGCTAATACTCCCTCATGTAAAATAAAGACTCTCACATGGACCACAAACACCCAAAAGATTTTCTATTTGTTAATATGCTCCGATTCTTGAGGGAAATCGGAGATGATGAATCAAATGAAATACTCTAAGACCACAATGGTCTTCTCCCTCACCTTAGGTTGCGTAAGCTCCATGGATCCGCAAAGAGCTTCATCTCCCTCCATCTCCTTTAACCTCCATTATTGCTTTTTCATCCCAAAAACTCTCCGATGTTCCATTAAGAAGCAAGAAGAATGATGTTTTTTTGAGGATTAGTGGAGGAAAGAGTCGAAATCCATGGGGAGCCGCCATTGGAAGTGAAAGGGGAGAAAAGAAAATGAAGATTAGGGTTTGTGAAACCCTTTCTTTTCTTTTATAGTTGGGCAATCTCGTCCGGGCGAGAATATCTCGCTTGGGTGAGAAGCCACGATATTTTAAGTTTCAAAACACGGACCCTCTCGCCTGGGCGAGATTCTCTCGCTCAAGCGTTAATCTCATAGCCTGCCCCGACTTCTCTCGCTCAAGCGACCACTTTCTGGCAGTATGCCCCCATTCTTCAGGACTGTTACCTCATTTCAAAGAGGGTAAATTTTGGGTGTCACAATCCTTCCACCCTAAAAGAAATTTCTTCCCTGAAATTTTATTTGGTTACTCTTAGGAAGACACCAACATCGACCATACATTAGGCATAAAATACACTCAACCTAGCTTAGACCTGATCATCTAATCAGGTAATACCGCTCAGACGATAAACTGGGACACATACCGCTTAACAGTGATACCATACAACCAATTTATAGACTACACCTCAGGAGTCCAAATACCAAAGTCAAACATTAAGACAACTAAGAGAAAATTGTCACAACTGAAATAAAAATTCTCTAGTATTTTCTCCACCACCATAGATCTCCCTGATCTATCAATACCACAATCGTTCAGAACGATCAACCTAAACGGTCAGAATCACAACAACACTTGCGAAACCAATTTGAAGTGAGACTCTATAAGCATCAGTTACCCGGATGTACTAGCTCGCACTCAAAATGCAATAGCTAGATCGACATCCACTCGATGGAAACAATGTCATTTCCTTTCACATGTGCAAATAACCACGATTTACTCAAAAATCTTCACTAGCATTTCAATTCATACTCGCTACAACACAGAAACATGATAGTCATTCAAGTAGCATTTAGACAAACAAGATTTTTGGAGTCTTTTCATATACGAAATAAAATCACCAAGTCATTACCCAATTGAATCTAACATTTTCTACCAAAAATGAATGCGGTAGAAAAAGATTTTCTAGTTCATAGTCTCAACTAAGCATATACGATCGTAGACCTACTCAAATCACATGCTTTGTTACCATTGATTATTGTAAATTTATGAACATTCAATCCAATAACATGAGTTTTATATAGATACTCAAAATACAATGATGGACATGCATTTCGCACTCAAGTCTATATCATATTTAGAATCACACGGTCATAATTCTTTACCGAACAACATTGCATTCGTCCAAGATACAGTTGCTAAAATTTTGGATCTTTAACATGGGATCGAATTAATGCATCAGCCATATGTTATACTTCACTCAACATGACTTTCAAAAATAGATTAAATAGAAGACTCATGGCAATCACTTGAAGAAAGCAAGGTTTGCATAGGCCCTTCGAAACATTTCAAAAACGTTTTCCCACGCGATTATTGAAAGTCTTAGCCACAATTTTTTTAAAAAAGGCTATTTAGTCCAATAGTTACATGCCATTCACTACAGTAAAGTTCTCATAGCTCGCTTACAGAAACATACCTATGCAATAACACTGCAATTATGCATAGCAATTACTATCGCACATAAAACCGACACAAGTTTTTGACAGTACAATCTCCAAGCATATAATTAGTGTTCTCTACCAAATATATATCGGCTATGGCAAGCACTCAACCTTCACCAAGATTAATTATTATAGACCAAAAGTTTCACATACCAAAGATAATCCACTACCTCTTCGGGTAGGCAATATAACGATAATCCACTACCACTCTGGGTAGGCAATTCAACAATGATCCACTACCACTCCGGGTAGGCAATTCAACAATGGTCTACTACCACTCCGGGTAGGCAATTCAACAATGGTCCACTACCACTCCGGGTAGGAAATTCAACAATGATCCACTACCACTCCGGGTAGGCAATTCAACAATGATCCACTACCACTCCGGGTAGGCAATTCGACAATGGTCCACTACCACTCCGGGTAGGCAACTCAACAATGATCCACATTGGAACAAGGTTAGTAAACTATTTTGAAATTCATTTTCTTTCCTGCATAACTTGAGCCAAAGTCGCTACACCCCTTAAGGATAGCTAAGAGCAGATTCTCATTTCTTTGCTACATATACAAACACCACGAAGAGGATGAGGTTTTGAGGATTAGTGGAGGAAAGAGTCGAAATCCATGGGGAGCCGCCATTGGGAGTGAAATGGGAGAAAAAAAAATGAAGATTAGGGTTTGTGAAACCCTTTCTTTTCTTTTATAGTTGGGCACTCTCGCCCGGGCGAGAATATCTCGCTTAGGCGAGAAGCCCACGATATTTTAAGTTTCAAAACACGGACCCTCTCGCCTGGGCGAGATTCTCTCGCTCAAGCGAGAATCTCACAGCCCGCCCCGACTTCTCTCGCTCAAGCGGCCACTTTCTCGCTTGGGCGAGATTCCCAGAATTCCCAAAACTAAAACACTGGGTCTCTCTCTTGGGCGAGACCCTCTCGCTCAAGCGAGAATTTGGAAGTATGCCCCCTTCTTCAGGACTGTTACCTCATTTCAAAGAGGGTAAATTTTGGGTGTCACAAGTGTCAATGAAAAGAAAACTCGTTTTTAGCTGACCATGATTGGTTAGAGACTTTGGCTTAAGTGTAGCAAGCTTTGGCTCAAGTGATGTATCAAGCTTTGGCTCAAGCGATGTAGCAAGTTTTGCCTCAAGCAATGTAGCAATGCTTTGGCTCAAGCGATGTAGCAAGCTTTGACTCAAGCGATGTAACAAGCTTTGGCTCAAGCGATGTAGCATGCTTTGGCTCAAGCGATGTAGCAAGCTTTGGCTCAAGCGATGTAGCAAACTTTGGCTCAAGTTATGTAGCTTGATTTTCAAAAGTATAAATGATGGAAATGGTTTTAAGTGTATTTAACTTTAAATTGTTTACTTAACCTTATTAAAATGCGGATTAACGTACATTGACATTTATTGAGTTAACGACTTACTCATTTGTGTTTTCTGTGTATGGTCAATGTTAATCCCATTGCAGGTAGGTGGAAGAATTTAAGGATGTGTTGATTAGGAGCTTAGAGGCTTTTAATATTTTGAAGTCTTTATCCGCATTGTTTTGTAAACTGACTGGTTGTGTTTTGAGATGTATATCTGTAATCATGTACATGCTATTAGTACATGTTAGTAATGATGAATATTTGTAACTCTGGATATTTGTAGCTATGGGTATTTTGGAATCCCATAGCTAGTTGTATGCGGTAGTTACTAGGGTATATTGAAATGAATTATGTTTTTCTGCCATATGAAGAGAGTGTAGCATGGTATGTTAAAGGAGTTCAAGTAATGATTAATTAGTGATTAATGTGGAATGAAGAATGTATGTAATAATGGATTAAAATAAGGAAAAATTTTCAAGGCTAGAATTTGGGTCCTTACATAGAACGGGTCCAATTTTATGTAAGGAGAGACATGTAGTACTAGAGAGACATGTATTTGGCCCACATATTGACATGTGACATCCAAAAAAATTCAAGGGTCCAGATTTAACTTTTTTTATGTAAAATAAATAAAAAAATTTAGAAAAATCTCAATCACTTCTCATTACAGAGAAGAGTTTTGTTCTAAAGTGGTTGGACTTCTCTCCAATATTGGGTCCAGATCTTGACATGTGGCATCCAAAATAGTTCGAGGATGTAGATTTAATTTTTTTAGAATAAAAAAACAAAAAAAATTAGGAAAACTTAATCCCCTCACATTCCAGTAGTTGAGAGTCTTGTACTAGGGAAAAATTATGTTCTAAAGTCGTTGCGCTCCTTTCGAGTATTGAAGAGACCAGTATTAAGAACAGATCTTGACCTATAGCATCCCAAAAACTTCAAGGGTTGATATTTAATATTTTTTCAAATTAAATAAATAAATAAATTTAGAAAAATGTAAATCGCCTCACATTCTATTATTGTAGAGTCGAGTACTAGATAAAAGTTCTATTCTAAAGCGGTTGGGCTTCTCTCTTGTAATGCAGTAAACAATATGTTTCTATATCTTGAAATGTGACATCTAAAAAAGTTCAAATGTCAATATTTATTTTTTTCAAATTAAATAAATAAATAAAATTTAGAAAAATGTTAATCACCACATATTCCACTACTCGAGAAGAGTTCTGTTATAAAGTCGTTTTGCTCATCTCCATTATTGGACATACTCGTACAGGGCTCAGATCTTGACATGTGGCGTCCACAAAGTTCAGGGGTCCAGATTTAAGTTTTTTATATTTAAATAAATAATTTTTTTAGTAAAACTGACATTCCTCTCACATTCTAGTATTGGAGAGTCTAGTAGTGGAAAGAAGTTTTGTTATAAAGAGGTTGGACTCCTCTCCAGTACTAAAGAAATCAATACTGGACCGAGATCTTGACATGTGGCATCCAAAAAAGTTCAAGGTTCCAGATTTAATTTTTTAAATTAAATAAATAAAAACATTTAAAAAATGTCAATCCCCTAACATTCCAATACTAGAAAGTCCAATACTGGAGAGAAGTTATGTTCTAAAATGATTAGACTCCTCCCCGGTAATGGAGAGACTAGTACTAGATGTGACATCCCGATTTTATAACCCAAGAAAAATTAAAAACTTTATTCTGAAAAATGAAGTGAACACTATCGGCTGATATTACTTAACTGTTTTAGAAAACCTAACAAAACATACAATTTCACTCAACTTCAAATCCCTAATCTATACAATTATCTCTTTTTCAAATAAGACACTGATTAAAGTCATTATACTACTCTTATTACATCTTTGGAAATAGGTCATTTATACAAAAGAATATTGTATAGATTAGTAGATCAATTATTTTTGCCACTTATAGGATAGTACGGATATCTCTTGAAATTTTGGCATACATGTATAATGTATGTAATAACTGATGAAATTTTGGCATGCATGAATATATGGACTAGTTGTTGGATTGTATAGATAAAATTGTAATCTATTTAATAGTGTTGAGTGACATATAATACACAATAAATATAAATATATATATATATATATATATATATATATATATATATATATATATATATATATGTTAAAGTAATATATAATTGAGGTCGAATCTTCTAACGTTATTGGCATAAACTTCAGTTTTTTAATCAAAGTTGAAAGTCATTTTACTTGTTCTCCTAATTTTATCTTATTTTTATTAATAAATTTTATTGCTGATAAAAAAACAAGAATATCATGAAAGAATTTAACAAAAATAAATGTTTATTTTTTATTTATTAGAATTCAACTTGTGAATTCAATATAAGTTGAATTCAATATAGTTAAAATAATACATTTATTCAATTGTGTAGTCCTCGCCTAGAACTACATTGGCATTGACCCCTAAGGCAAAGACAACATGGTTTGAGACAATCAACTTCACAAGGTGGACAACCACTACATTCAGCATTAGATACGCATGGTCTTCCTACCACACTACCTAATTCATGATCTACAACTCCAATATTCAAACCTGAAAATGCATGCCATATATATTCTCATTAAATTATATATATATATATATATATATACACACACACTTGCATAGATATTAATATAAATTTTACACTAATGAAAATGCCTTTGAAACATGGAAACATAGGTTTGGTTGTGAAAACCAAATCCATTTCCCATAGTCATGAAAAACCATATTATTAAAAAAATGGTGAAATTTGGATAAGAATATATGTTTGGGAATAATGTAAACTATTCATATATCAATAAAGAACTACATAAAGCTTTTAATGGGAATGAAAATTACCTGAAGCAAGTACAAAGAAGAGGACAAAGAAACCCATCATTGTTAAGGACTTTCCCATGATTAATTTGTTGGCTATGATTGTATTGTATTGTGTTTGGCCATGAAAGTGAACAAATATTTATAGTTAAATGTGGACAAAAGTATAATTTCTCCGATGCATGAATATGTTCTAAATTCATATATACATGTATCTATTATTTAATAACATTTGTATATTTTTTATTTAAAGTTTAGTCAATAATCTATAAAAAGTTAACACAATATACATATTATTTATATATTTTAGTCATTATTTTCACAAAATTATTTGATTTAGTATTGACTAAGTTATTTAACATGTTATTTTTCAAGTGTCCATTCAAAAGGTGTCAAGTATATATGTTAAACCAAAATTATAACACATGCACCTTCCTTTTTTAACGTGGGATGAAAAATGTAGTTTAACATTTTTAGATTAATCTACAAAAAAACATGTTTCCTTTTTAGATGGGTAATTCATATTTGAATGATTTTACAATAAATTGTATTTATTTATTTAAAAAAAAATATTTTTTGGTGATCTCACAAACAATTTGAGAGAATCAAAATTTTGAGGTAAAAAAATGAATAATGAGAGAACATTTGTTCTTTAGGAAATATAAAGTTTTTAAATACACAATACAAAAATATAATGATAATAAGTTATACTACTATATAAAATAAAAATATGACTTAACGGTAAATATGTAACTGAAAATGCGTAATTTTTTAATTCTAAGATTGCCTTTTGCTAAAATACTTCTTTATTCTAAACCGAAAATAATACAAAGCAAAAATAAAATAGTATTAATCAATGATATTAATGCTTATAGGCTGAATTTCAATTATGATGATTCATTCATATTATTGGAGATGAATATAGGCTGAAAAGATAATAAACTAAACAACATTCCAATTAATTTGAATACAATAAATGTGTAAATTGAGAATGTATATTCCATTTAGCATGTAAATTGGAAAGTTAACAATTTATGGGAAAAAAAATCCTGAAACTTTCATTGTTTTAATCTTGGATTTTTAATTTAATGAGTGATTGTTTTGTACTTTTATTTTATATGACTTATTTTTATTTTAGTTCTTCTACGGTCTTAACATTAGTTCATTAAAATAAATATTTCCTTATGAAATACATTGGTACATCGCCAAACGAATAAAAGATATACATTTACGATGTTGGAATATTTAAAAATAACAATAATCTATAAAAATATATGTTATTGTTATAAATTTTTATTTCTAGATATATCTTTTATTAGAAAATATTTGCTACGAATTTTTATTATCTTCACTTAATAAAAAAATAATTACATATAGAATGATTATACTATGAGGTTTATTACTTTAAATGTTCACATTCATGAACATACATATCTAATATCAACCCTTTAATAGGGTAATTAGCCTTTCATATGAATTTGTCATTCATGATGATAATTATTTGGTTTCTTATGTCTATTGTTTAAATTACAATTCGATTATACGTGTTCGTTTCCGATATCTATACTAAAAAAGACACCTCGTTAAACTTTTTATCCTATTAGTCTAACTTTTTTTTTGGCTAATCTTAAATATTGAATTTTTAGTTTGTTTTGTAATTTTATCACTTATTTCTATTTTACTTTTTCTATAGTCTTAACATTTGGTACATCGTAATATGGAGGAGAGGTTATAATTAGGTATACTCCATTGAAAATACCTCTAACAAATGTAGTTAGTTAATAATAATTAGTAACTAGAAATAATATTTTAAGTTTTTAAAAAATATTTGTTATGCTAAAATGACTAATTATTATTTCCTAAATAGTAGTGTATAATTAGGAAAATTGCATTTAATTTGTATATGTTTAAGATGTGCAAATGAATAAAAGATATACATTTATGAAATTGGAATATATGAAAATGAAAATAATCTATAAAATTTATATGCTGAACTTTTATTTTCATATATATCTTTTGAGAAATGATTCATTAACTCCAAGAGTAAGTTTAAAAAACTTACTCTTAATCTCAGTCATCAATTATAGGGAAATCCAATGGTTTGAACTAATTGGTAGTTCTAAATCATTGGATTTCTCTAGAATTGATTGCTAAGATGTGAAGTAAGTTTAAAAAACTTATTCTTGGAGTAAGTGGATCACCACCCATATCTTTTAGGTGAAAATATTTGCTACAAATTTTTATTACTCTTTTGTTTAATAAAAAAATGTATACATGTTGGAATGATAATACTGTGTAAACTTCTACCAAATCTAAATGAAAACAAAGCAATTTTGATGTCAATTTTATGCAGAGGCAATGCACACATGGCTGCCGTAGACTCTGATGGTATTTAATCACATTTTTTATACCTTTTCTTTGATCTGTAGTAAATATTCTATAAAAAGTTAACCCAATATACATATTTATATATTTTATGAAAATATTTTAGTCATTATTTTAACAAAATTATTTAGCATATTATTTTTCAAGTATCTAGTCAAAAGCTGTCAAGTGTATATGTAAACCAAAATTATAACACATGCACGTTCCTTTATTAACGTGGGGTGAAAAATGTAGTTTAACATTTTTAGATTAAACTACAAATAAATATGTTTCCTTTTAAAATGGGCAATTCATATTTGAAGATGACTTAAAGGATAAATATGTAATTGAACACAGTAATTTTTAAATTCTAAAATTATCTTTTTGTACAATATTTCTCTATTCTAAACCGAAAATAATACAAACCAAAAATAAAATAGTATTAATAAATGATGTTAATGCATATACGTTGAATTTCAATTATGATGAATATGTTAATCGATAGTAATAATGCATATAAGATGAAAAGATAATAGACTAAACAACATTCCATTTAATTTGAATACAATAAATGTGTAAATTGAGAATGCATATTTTATTTAGCATGTAAATTGGAAAAGGTTTACTTACCTATTTATAGGTTTTAGAACTTGTAAATTCTTTATGAATACTCTTAATTACTATTTTTAATATATGCGGGTGTTATTACACATTTGCTTAAAAAAATAGTTTCCTGTAAAATTTGGTTACGAATGTTTTAAGAGCTATTCAAGAATTGTGTTATAATTATATATTGCATATAGCTTAACATATCCCATTTAGCACTCAATCATATTTTAAAATACTTTTTCAAAGTTTTATAATAACTAGAGAAAAAGATCTTTCAACCTTAAAAATTACACTCCATATAAAGAAATGATCAAATATCTCAACCAAAAAACATTTAACAATGGTAAATTACTAATCGGAAAATTCTCACTTTACCTCACAACTACTAAGTTACCCGTGCATTTGCACAAGGTGTATTTTCTTGCCGTATGATTAAGAACATACTTATTATATGTACATTCATATGATTTATAATACACATATTACTCGTGCATTCGCATGGTTAAAATATACATGTTACTCGTGTATTCATATTGTTAAGAACATATATGTAACTTGTGCATTCACATGGTTAAAAACACAAATGTTATTCATACATTCGCATTACTAAGAAAACATGTTACTCATGCAATGTATACTTAAAACACACATGTTACTCATGCATTCGCAGAGTTAAAACACATATTGCCATAGATTTACATCGTTAAGAACACTTAGAAGTAATAATAGTAGACATGTTCGAAATATTAAAAAATGAATATTCATCTCTTAAATGTTCATTTATATGAATTTGTTTTTTAGAAATATATAATGAGTGTAATATCTATATACTATGAGTGTAAACATTTAAACACAATATGTATATCATCCATCACTCATTTGTACAACTTCTTTTTTGAATTAAACACGAATGAAGCAATAACAGTGTATCAAACTCATACACTATTAGTGAACACATCATTTTCTCATATAAAAATCTAAATTATTGTTCGAAGTTATGAATGTATGTAAAAATAGTCTTATATATAAAATATATATTATAGTGTGTTATTTGTTAGTAACACTACAGAAGAACAATACTTGAATTGTGACATTGCCTTGCATTTCGTTTTTCTTGTATAATCAATTTTCTTTTCATCTTTGTTTGTGCATTTCGTTTTTCTTGCATAATCAATTTTATTTTCATCATTGTTTGTAAAACTGGAATTTTGTGCTGCTCATTTGTATCCAAATTTCTTCTCAAACACAAATTTTAAATAGTTTATCGTTGTTCTATAAAAATAACATTGTTTACTTATGTATATGTCATTTTTAATGTATTAGCAAATACTTTATGCCTTCCACTATTTACTATTTTGATAAAGCTAATTTTTATTCATTGGTATTGACCTCTCACATACCCTGAATGATAGTTTTTCTTTCTAATTAAATCTCAGCATTAACGTTAGCACTCTATGGGCAAGAAATAACGTTAGAAGATATAAAAGTCCATGGTAATTCTTGCATGATGTACAATAACGTTAATTCTTACATTCTGAAAAAGTCATTTTCAAAGCATTAATTCATTTTTATTTCTTACAATATAGGTTATTAAATTTTGAAACTCAATATATGAGTTTGATACACTATTAGTACATCATCCAACATTAATTTTTAATTATTGAATCTTCAAAAAAGTAATACACATAAATGATAGATGATATACTGATTATTTATAAATATTTACACTAAAAGTGCATAGACCAACCCCTGATGTGGATCCACATGATTTTACTTTCATCGTTTTTCCAATGACCTTTTCTTTTTTATTTTCTCTCTTTAAAAATACATAATATTGCACCAAAATTGTGCTGAAAAACAATAATAATATTAATAAACTAAGATCATGTTGGCACCAAATTAAAAATAGGTAGATACTTTTATATTAATTTTGTAGATAGATTAATTGTTATTATTTTAATAGACAAATTAATATAAATTCTTTGACACCCATCATAGTATAATGTGTTATGGAGAATTATTTCGTACTTGCGATTTAAAAAAAATAGTAAATGATGAGTGATTTCCTACTTAATAAAATAAATGATATTGACCATGAAAACTGATTTTATAAAGAAGTTTTTTATCTTATGTGTGAGGTTGCATATTAAGAAGTAGATAGTTTTTGGAGGGAAAATTTTGCATGAGGTGATGACACATATCCCTAACTTATGTGACAAGAGTTTTCTTTCTTATATAGTATATAGATTACTCTAACATATTTCTCATATTACATAAATTATGCAAATACAATTCCGAAAACATAAAACAACTACTTGTGAACACTCAATTTTTTTCGGCCTATAAGAAAAAAAAAGTACAAAAACAATATAAAAATTAAAAAGTGCATTTTTTATATATGTGTCGTTACTAATTATTTTTCCTTTGCATGTTTAGTTTTTGACAGGGGTTACTAAAAGAAATTTGGCTAACGTGGCTTTATTAATTTAAACATCAGTTCTAAAAGAAAAAGGTATTAAATGAGTTGTTACAACTTGAAAAAAGATATAAAGTACAAAAGGCTTATTAAGGACATTGATAGAGGAAGTTTCATATGAGAATGAAGTTAAAAAGCAAATGGGAGAATTAGAAAGAATGATAAGTAATTGAAGGTAATAAAAGAGAGGTTAAAAGCTATTTAGATGTAGGGGGACTGTTGATATAAAGGAAGAGATGACAACACAGTTACAAAAGGAAAGAAAGGCAACCTGGTTGAAAAAATAATAAAAAAGGAGTCAAGGAGGAAAGCAAAAAGGCAAAGAGGGAGTTAAAAAATAAATGCTAGGAAGAGTGGACAGCATGAGAGTTTCACTTGCTTGATATTAAAACTATTTAGTGTGGCTTTTCAATTCATAAAGAAAACGGTGTAAAGTATCAAAAGGGTTCGATGGCACGTAGATTTCATGTTTTAAGGTGATGGTATAAGAATCAAAGTAATCAGTTAGAAAAGGGGGAGGAGGGGCACAAGCTCTTTGATGAGTTTATGTTGCAGCGTATCCAAAAACTATGATGATCAAAGAGAACTCTCATCTCTTGCTGCCCCATATACTTCATTCACATCACCTTAGTTAGCTTCATATAATCTAAACCATAATATCTAAGATTTCCTCTCCCAATAGTGTTGTCTTTAACAACCTGTTTATATTATTTCACTTGACGATACATTAAGGCACACCACCTCTCCTTCAACGCCACCATTGCTCTTCAATGTAAGGATGGGAAAGTAAACATGGTGCAAGCATAATTGCTAATAGAACCAGTGGTCGAGCCTTTCAATCATCGGTGATCCTCCATCTCAATTAGGGCCACAAATCCTTATTCCCGCACAGAAGTCAAAAAGCATCCAAAAGAAGAAAACACGACCCCATGATGGTGGAACAAAGTCCTGGACTTAGAGGAAGCCACACATCAACCAAATTTTTCATTACCAATGATTCTCACTAACCTATTATATTATTTAATCACGTTGTTTTCTATTATGCTTGCTGGTCACTTTGGTCAACTTCCAGCTTGCTAGTTCTACTTTGGCAAACTCATGGTTCAATGTCATTTTGGATTATGGTCATGGTTGGCTTAGTAGGGTGTGGATATGGTGCTTAAAATATTCTGCATCTACCAACTTCCTGGCTACAAGCAAAAGAAGCAGTGACGGATTCGCAATACAACAAAGTGTTGTCCCTTGGAAAGCCACAAGTGAAAGATCATTAACAAGGAAGGTGGATTGCTTTTAAAGAGATAACTTTGCGGGAGAAGCTACACGGGCTGGTAGGGTAAGTCCATAATTAATGATTTGCCCTTAGTCTTCCTAGTCTAATGCTAATGGAAATGATGGGTGAGGAACACACTTTATTGGTGAGGTAAACATGAATTGGATGCCAAGAGTGTGTATGGCTTTGCATTTGGAAGTAAAGAATGAGTCTGGTGGGAGTAAGACTCTTCTCCATTAATGGAGAGGCAAGTACCCAAAAAAATCAAAGAAAGTGGAAGATGCAATGTTATTTTTACCCTTTTTATTTAAAAGATAATTACACATTTACTCTTATAATACACATAAAAAATTCAATTGCCTCTCCATTAATGTAGAGGAGTCCTACTGAAGTGGAGCCCCTCTGGTTACATTCACTTTCTTTCATACCTTGTTTTATATGTTTGATTACTTTTGATATAAATGCGTATGTTGTTTTCAACCTAACCTTTTCCAAACAAAATTAAAATCAAAGAATAATGTTGATGTCATCACTAATAAATTAAAAACTACTCTAGTACTCAAATAAATTTTAATGGAATTTTTACAGTAAGGTTACGGTTCGAGTTGACTCTGATTTCTCTGAAAATGGGAAGATAAGCGACCAATACTGACTCTAAACTATTAATTTCATGCTAAAATGTTTTAAATAAAAATTACCTTATTACCTAAACGAATTTTAATGGAATTTTTATAGTAAGGTTACGGTTCGAGTTGACTCTGACTTCTCTGAAAATAGAAAGAAGGTGAGCGATCAATACCGACTCTAAACTATTAATTCCATGCTAAAAAGTTTTAAATAAAAATTACCTTATTACTTAAACGAATTTCAATGGAATTTTTATAGTAAAGTTATGGTTCGAGTTGACTCTGACTTCTCTGAAAATGGGAAGAATGTGAGCGACCAATACCGACTCTAAACTATTAATTTCATGCTAAAATGTTTTAAATAAAAATTACCTTATTACTTAAACGAATTTTAATGGAATTTTTATAATAAGGTTACGGTTCGAGTTGACTCTGAATTATCTGAAAATGGGAAGAAGGTGAACGACTAATACCGACTCTAAACTATTAATTTCATGCTAAAATATTTTAAATAAAAATTACCTTATTGCTTAAACGAATTTTAATGAAATTTTTATAGTAAGGTTACGGTTCGAGTTGACTCTGACTTATCTGAAAATGGGAAGAAGGTGAGCGACCAATACCGACTCTAAACTATTAATTTCATCCTAAAATGTTTTAAATAAAAATTACCTTATTACTTAAATGAATTTTAATGGAATTTTTATAGTAAGGTTACGGTTCAAGTTGACTCTGACTTATCTGAAAATGGGAAGAAGGTGAACAACCAATACCGACTCTAAATTATTAATTTCATGCCAAAATGTTTTAAATAAAAATCACCTTATTACTTAAACGAATTTTAATGGAATTTTCATAGTAAGGTCATGGTTCGAGTCGACTTTGACTTCTCTGAAAATGGGAACAAGGTGAGTGACCAATACCGTCTCTAAACTATTAATTCTTTATCAAAAGTATTTTAGAAAAATCATATTATACGACTTAACAATTTCAACATATTTTAAACTATCCAAACCAATTTAATTGATTTTCGAACCAGAACTATGTAGCCTTGATTTACCTATTGCATCTAGGGATACGTATGAGCAAGATGAACTCTTGTCAGGCACAACAATAAAAATAAAACATTTTGCTTTTAATTATTGAAATTTTAATAAATTTATTTAAGGGTATAAAGGTTCATGTTATTAGCGAGGGTACTGTTTTATAACGGGCGGACGGGGTGCTAATACCTTCCCCGATCCGTAATCGACTTCCGAGCTCAGAATCTCTGTTCAAAGACAAAATTATCCCAATTGGGCTTATTAGAGAGTTTTCTACGTTGTATCCGCAAAAAAACGTAGTGGCGACTCCAAATCAATGGGAAGAGGTAGAAATCGAGTTCACCTCTCCCTAAGTCGCAGGGCCGGTCTTCCAACCGAAAATCGGGTTGCGACACTACTCTAGTCTGTACTTCCATCTGCATACATCCGAAGCGCAACAGCAACATCCTGAACTCATATACATAACATAGACAAAGAAAAGACAGAAGAGAGTAAGAACCAAATACGGCGACCGTAGCGTGGAATTATATGGAATAATAACATTAAAGTGCTACAACCTATACAACAACTAAAATCAACCATATCAAACATATACAAATGATGCACACAATCAATACCTTATACCGTAGGATATTCAAATCTCCATTTAGTATATCTATAATATCTTATTTATGCAATTCACCTAATCCAATCTTTATCAAATCACAATACCATATTCACTCACAATATACAATGACAACTCCATACCTGAAGGCAATACAATACTTTCGAAGTAATACAACACTTCCAAAGTAATACAATACTTCCAAAACAATGCAATACCACAAAGGGCAAGTCAAGATTATTTTACACCATTATGTTATTCTCACATCATGACTTCACCATAACATCTCTTCACATAACACAATCATCAATGTCATTCACAAAAATACCAATTCAATGCCACAATCACATTATGTCTCATTTCTTACAACAATGCACAACTCATAATATAATCATTATCACATAAAACAATCATCCAATTTTAGTACAATATTCTCATTCATAAAACAAATAGGGATATAACAACCTTTCATGACGATGTATTTCCATAAGCGAGTGTTTCACATTATATTCGACAAAAACAATTTTCATACACATATATTTCCATGTCTCAAGCTAAATACATTTTCATGGAAGATGAAGAACTCTCTCATGGAAGAACAAGTTTCCAAGGGAGTTCCAATCCAACAACACTCTCCGAATTCTTGAGCGAATAAGAGAAGATAACTTTAATGAAATACTCTAAGCCCACAATGATCTTCTCCCTCACCTGAATTTGCGTAAGCTCCGATGTTCCGCAAAAGAGCAATATCTCCCACCATCTCCTTCAACCTTCAATGTTCCCTTTTCACATCCAAAGTCCACCAATGTGCCGTTAAGAAGTAAGAGGAAGATGATTTCATGAGTTTTTAAGGTTTAGTGGAGGAGATACATGAATTATATGTGTAGCCGTCATGGGGAGTGAGAGGAGGAGAAAGAAAATGAAGATTAGGGTTTCTGGATCCCCTTTTTCACTTTTATAGCTGAGTAGCGTCGCTCGGGCGAGAATGGCTCGCTTGGGCGAGAAGCCCTCGACTTTTCAAATTTCCAAACACTAACACTCTCGCCTGGGAGAGATTCTCTCGCTCAAGCGAGAATCTCACAGCCTGCCTAGGCCTCTCTCGCTCAAGCGACCACTTCCTTGCTTGAGCGAGGTTCCCAGAAAAACTCATACTAGAACACTGAGTCTCTCGCTTGGGCGAGATCCTCTCGCTCAAGCGAGAATTTTCCAGTATAAACCCCAACACTCTAAGTTTTCTAGTTATCTTGGAAACGAAATTTGAGGTGTTACAATCCTTCCTCTCTAACAGGAAATTCCGTCCCCGAAATTTTGTTAGGTTAATATGAGGAAAATAATATCATAGACTAGAAATTAGACATAAGGTATACTCAATCCAACCTAGATCCAACCATCTAAACTGTTAAGATCGCTTAGTCGACAACCCAAGGCAAAATAACAGCACCAGAGAGAACGGCTAGGAGGAAATTATTACAAAGATGATAAAGATTCCAAAGTATTCATCAAGAACAATAGATCTCCATGATCTATCAAGGCAACAATCGCTCAAAACGATCAGCACATATGGATGAGAATCGTAATAACATTTTTGAAACCAAGAGAAAGTGGGACTCAATTCGCATGACTCACCAAAGCACACAAGATTGCAACCAAAATGCAATATCTAGATTGACATCCACTCGATAGAAATAGCGTCATTTCATTTCACACATGAGGAAAAGTCATAATTAATCACAATTTTCAACAGGATTACAAATTTTGCATTTACCACAACATAGTTAGAGAGGAAACAAGGTAGTCATTCACCAAAAGAGCATCTCGACAAACAAGATTTTTAAAGTTTTTCTGTGTGCAAAACAAAACGACCAAGTAATTAACCATCTCAATGAAACATTCTTACAATAAACTTATGATGCGGTAGAATGGGAGTTGTTAGTTCATAGTCTCAAGTAGACGTACTAGATAATAGGCTCACTCCAATCACACATTTCATTATCAATAACAATTGCAAGTTTATAAACATTCACTCACTAACATAAGTTAGATATGGGCACTCCAAATACAATTGTAAATATACATTTAGTACTCAAATCTGCATCATTCTAGAAATACAAGGTCATAATCATATCAAGAAGTTTTTAACAGAACCATACATATCTAAGGTATAATTGTTTAAAGTTGGGATCCTCAAGATGAAACCTACTTAATTCTTAGCCAAATACTACACTTCATCCAAGATGACTTTTGAAAACAGTTTAGATAGAAGATTCCTAGCAATCACCTTATAAGAGCAATGGTTAAACACAACTATTTCAAAATAACTCAAAACTAAACTCATGCATAGCTGAAAGGCCTAAACCACAAGTTTTCAAAAAGGCTAGTTGGTTCCGTATTTACATCCTATTCATGATAGTAAAGTTCTAATAGTCCATTTACGGATGCATACAAATGTAATAACACCGTAATCCTACATATCAAATACTGATGCACATGAAACAGAAGTAAGATTTGAAGGTACATTATCTAAGCATACATGAAGGTTCCTAACAATCATTTCAGGCAATGTCAACATTCATTTTCAAATTATTAATAATATGGGTTGTAGTGTCAGGGTACCAGGATGGAATAAAAAATTTAGCTGGAAGCAAAATTTGTTTAGCGATATCTCATTACAACTAAAGTAACACAACATCAAGGTTTATTCATCCTAACTTGGACTCACTTTTGGTTACCGATAGTTTAGGGAGTTACTTCAAAACAATAACATATCTGAAGATTCAACTTTCATGCAATCATACTCATCACAATATCATTTAGGTAACTTAACTAACTTCAATCAATATTTTGAACTAGAAGTTTTACCTTTTAGTAAAAATATACAAAACTTATGCAAGCAATGTAAGTTTGATTTTTAGCAACTCATATCAACAAGGACACAAGACTTAGTCTCTTCAAAACACACAAGGTTCATTTCTTTACCTTTTTGCTCTGTTAGAACAATACCCCCAAAACCAATACTTCATGTTCAACAACATTCAATAAAACATACCCATTTACATGATCATACGAACCCATTAAATTACTGATCGTTTAAATCAAAATATACTAAATTTATTGTTTCTAGAATTTCAGGCATCAAAGATGAATTTGCACAAAATTAACAATTAATCTCAAAGAGATATTTTATAATTGCAATCCAAAATGTCGCACACAATTCATCATTTAATTTAAGTTTCTAAACTTATTGCAAGAAAACATATATCAAAGAATCAATCAACGTGTACATGCTTATTTCTAGGCATACCAGGCAAAGCATATGCCCGAGAACTTTTACAAAGGAAAACTGCATGGTCACATGTCATATAATAAAGATGTAGATTTAGCCACAAGGTCTAATAAACGATTAATATTTACATCACCAATTTATGCATATTTGTTTCGGTCACGAGGAGTGACAATAATTAAGGGCATATCTCAACTAGGAAAACAGAGGAAACCAAATAGCATGGCATACTTGTTTTCATGATATTCAATATTTTAACTCTAGCAAGAGCTAACATCCTTTCACTATCAAAATCAATAGAGCTTAGCAAAAGACTCATACTGTCTGCTAACTATACTTCTAATCTCCCATAACACGAGCTTGCACTTAGCATCAATTTTTTATATTCCAATTAAATAGACTGATATTATTCTCTATAAGGTAAATTACCAATAAGAAGAAAATACTAGATTTCACTTTCATACATTTTCAACTTATATACAAATCAGCAATCGAATTTAAAATCCAATTTCCAAGATATAGAATATAGTTTTCGAAGTGTTCTATCTCTTATGATAAAAATAAGATTCCCAATTCTCTATTAGATTTCACATTGCGCGACCACAACTCTAATCCTGCTCATCCATAACCATAAAGACATATAAACGAACAACAAAAGAAAACTAATTTTAATCGTTTCTCTTTTATCATCTTAATGTTAGCGATAAAAGAAAGTTCCCAGCAAGAAATCCACACGAAGCTCATAAAAGAAATTCACCACGAGGAATTCTCAACAAGGACATTTCACATCAATAAATTCAACAGGAAAGTCACAACCAGAAGCTCACAACAAACAATTCAACAAGAGGTTCACAACTAGAAATTCACAGCAAGAGTTTCAACAAAGAATTCCCAATAAGGACTTCACAACAAGATATTCAGTGAGAAGTTCACAACAGGGAATTCAACAAGAAGTTTACAAGAAGGAATTCTTCAAGAAATTCATAGCAAGAAATCCAACAAGAAGTTTTCAACAAGCACTTCATCAAGAATTCACAGTAAGATATTCAACAAGGAATTTACAACAAGGAGTCCACATAAAGAATTTCAACAACAATCTTTCACATTAATAAATTCAACAGGAAATCCAAAATAAGAAATTGTAATTGTCATAACAAAGAAAATGCATCATAGATTAAGCCGAGAATCACAACAAAACAAACAAGTAAACACCTCAGAGTCACACAGAGAAATAGTTTATGAGACCATAATCCCAAGTCGGGTAGGAAAGAACTGCTCTGATACCAAATTGTGACATCCCGATTTTATAACCCAAGAAAAATTAAAAACTTTATTCTGAAAAATGAATTGAACACTATCGGTTGATATTACTTAACTACTTTAGAAAACCTGAGCGGATTCAAATATTAGTTAAGTTTCATAATTCAAAATGCGGAAATATTAAAATGTATCTTTATAACAAAACATACCCTTTCACACAACTTCAAATCCCTAATCTATACAATTATCCATTTTTCAAATAAGGCACTGATTAAAGTCATTATACTACTCTTATTACATCTTTGCAAATAGGTCATTTATTCAAAAGGAATTACTCTAACATATTTCTCATATTACATACATTATGCAAATACAATTTCGAACACATAAAATAACTACTCTAGTCTGTACTTCCATCTGCAGACATCCGAGGCGCAACAACAACATCTTGAACTCATATGCATAACATAGACAAAGAAAAGACGGAAGAGAGTAAGAAACAACTACGGCGACCGTAACGTGTAATTACATGGAGTAATAACATTAAAGTGCTACAACCTATATGTAAGGACCCGATTTTTGTAATCCATATTTTTTTTAAAACCTTATTCATGAAAGTGAAGTGGTTACTTTTGAAAGACATCACCTGAACGTTTTGGAAACTTGAGTGAATACATTTATAAATTACAAGGCGAAAATATTCCAAATACATTTCTTTTCAAAAGCATGTTATTGCACTTCCTTTCAAATACATAATCTAAACAACTATCCATTCTTAAGGAACACTTTTAATACAAACATTAAATCATCTTCCTTATACATTTAGGAGCAAGTTACCTATACATAATTTCACTTTAACATGTTTTTCATATTAGAAACATTTATCATATAACGTATCGATCACATAAAGCCCTACTCTACCATGTACTCTTCTCCACAATCGTCCGATGCGCTACCGCCACGACCTGAATTCAAATACGCAACACATACAAGGAAAGATAGAGGGAGTAAGAACCAACTACGGCGAGCGTAGCGTGAATTTACATGGAGTAATAACATTAAAGTATTAAAACCACACACATCTAACATCAATCATGATAAGCATATATCAATCAACACATATTATCCATATTCACCCTATAGTACACATATATCCCATACTATATGTGTTCTATAGTGTGCATACTTATTCATCACATATTATCCATATTCACCCTATAGTACACATACATCTCATACTATATGTGTTCTATAGTGTGCATATTTATTCATCACATATTATCCATATCCACCCTATAGTACACATACATCCCATACTATATGTGTTCTATAGTGTGCATATTTATTCATCACATATTATCCATATCCACCCTATAGTACACATACATCCCATACTATATGTGTTCTATAGTGTGCATATTTTATTCATCCAAACATACTCATTTCTCATCATTCATATTCACCCTATAAGATATATATCCCATAATATATTGTAAGACTGAGATTGCAACTAAGAGGGGGGTGAATTAGTTGTTGCAATAAGCATGACCAATTTTTCTGCAATATCAAAGTTAATGTGCAGCGGAAATAATATGCAGAAAAATATTGACTAAGGAAGGATAAATAAATAACAAGAGAATGGAAAGAGAGTACGCAGGTGTTTTATACTGGTTCACCTTCTTGTCCACTGAAGGCTACGTCCAGTACTCTTGACGCGCAATAGATTCATTTATTAAATATAATGAGTTGCAATTACAAATATCTCACCCCGAGATCTCCTTGTACCTTACACACTCACTTATATCTAATTCCCTTGGAAAACTCTATTCCAAGTAACACCCTTGGTAAACACTATACCAAGTCACTCACCCTTTCTCTTCACACCCTTGTGAAAGAAAGTAAACTTTGCAAAAGTGAAGAATGTACAATTTGGCTTGGATTGCCTTACAAGTGTATATGACAATTTCTAGAACTTGCAATCTAATAACAACTCGTATACTTGAGATAATAATGCTCTTTAACAATTTGAAAAACACTTAAAAGCAACTTCAAAATAAATTTGAAAGTTTAAGAGTAGGTTGCTAGAAAAGTGTAAGTAAAATCAGAAAGTGTGAGAGCTTTTGAGAGTCTCAAGTAAAAGTTTGTAATCTGAGTTGTTGTCTATTGTTGTTTTTGTGTGAGAGTGTTTCAATGCCTTTATATAGGCTTCCAATCAACCACAATTCCCTTAGGCATGAGTAGGTTTCGTTTGGAATGAAAAGCAATCAGTTTGGAGTGAAACCTCTTCACTTGAAATCTGAAAAACTGATGTAACAGCTCTCAGTAATCGATTACTGCAAATGGGTAATCGATTACCCAACAATCCTGTTAACAACTTTTTGAAAATTCACATAGTGTAATCGATTACTGGATTTGAGTAATCGATTACTCAACAACACTGTTTGACAGCTTTGTTATTTCCTTAGTGTAATCGATTACACTACTTTGAGTAATCGATTACCCTGTTTTCTAAAAATGGTAATCTGTTACTCCAAAGTCTGTAATGGATTACTCATAGCTGTTAGAGGTTTGAAAACTCTTTTCTCACTCATGTAACTTGTTACTCAAGTATGGTAACCCGTTACATGTTGTTTTTGAAAATTATTTTTATTCACACTTAGTTTTTCCTGATTTTCTTGAACACAATTTTGAGCATTATTAACTAAATAAATAAAGGAGTTGTAAGGATAGAAGTACCTAAAGACTTAGACTCTATTTTTTGAAGCTTTATCTTCGATAGTCTTTGTCGGTCTTCTTCCTTTCTTCTTTTTGTGATATTGGTGTCTTCATCAAAACCGTGCCAAGGTCAGGAACAAGATCTTCTTCACATATATATCCTACGGCATGCATATGATTTTCATTCTGAATATATACTTTTCACATCATTCACATTCCGTAGTAATTTAACCTTGACCTCTTTCAACAATTCTGCACCATACAAATAATCCTCTACCACATCGGGTAGCTCTAGTTAATCCCCATACCACATCGGGTAGGTTGAGTAATTCCCCATACCACATCGGGCAGGTCTAGTAATCCCTATACCACATCGGGCAGGTCGAGTAATCCCCATACCACATCGGGCAGGTCGAGTAATTCCTCATACCACATCGGGCGGGTCGAGTAATCCCCATACCTCATCGGGCAGGTCTAGTAATTCCCCATACCACATCGGGCAGGTCGAGTAATTCCCCATACCACATCGGACATGTGGAGTAATTCCCATACCACATCGGGCAGGTCGAGTAATCCCAATACCACATCGGCAGGTCGAGTAATCCCCATTATTCTCACATCACATGTTCGTCATAGCACAAAATATCAACTCAATGTCATACACCAATAAACACAAGGCATCACATCGTTTCACATCATGAAATAACACGCAACACCTTCATTGTCACAAATATACCCATACATATTTATAACAATAAAGCGATTCACAACATATTCACTTCGATAAACATACTCATCTCCACCTTTACAAATCAATAGGACTGTTACCTAATTTCAAGGAAGATAAATTTAGGGTGTTACACTGAAATATTCTTTCGCAATTCCACATTATGAGGCACACACTCTCTCCCTTTGTAACGCAAAAATCCACTAGGGTCCGATGAGAAATCAGTTTCCTTACCACTTAGCATTAAATCCCGTTTAGCCATTAGCTCACTATCCTCCACTTGCATTACCCGGATTTGACCGAACAGTTCATTTGTGACCTTAAGCATTCCTAAAATCATACTTTGAGGCTTTATCTGAACTTCCAAGTTCATATCCCTGAACTCTTCAATCAGTTTCCCTTCTCTAACCATCAAAGCTGACATATGTAAAGACTTCTGACTTAGAGCATCAACCACCACATTGGCCTTTCCCGGATGGTAATGCAACCCAAAATCATAATCCTTAAGGAATTCCATCCACCTTCGTCGTCTCATATTCAATTCCTTCTGATCAAACAGGTACTTCAAACTTTTGTGGTCGCTGTATACCTCAAATCTCACACCATAAAGGTGGTGTCTCCAGATTTTTAAGGCAAAGACCACTGCAGCTAATTCCAAGTCATGGGCAGGATAGTTTTGCTCATGCGTCCTCAATTTTCGAGAAGCATAGGCAACAACCTTCCCTTCTTGCATCAACACACAACCCAAACCTTGCTTGGATGCATCACAATACACACTGAAATACCGATCAGTACGAGGAAGAACCAACACTGGCGTTGTAGTCAACCTTCTTTTCAACTCTTGAAAGCTTTTTTCACAACGAAGTGTCCACACATACGGTTCCCCTTTCCTAGTGAGTTTTGTCAATGGTAGCGCCAACTTCGAAAATCCCTCAATGAATTTCTGATAATAACCAGCCAAACCCAGAAAACTTCTGATCTCAGTGACTGACTTGGGCACCGCCCATTCCATAACTGCTTCAACCTTAGAAACTCCATTTCCTTCTTCCTCTTCAGATCAGCAGGAAAATATTTCTGAAGGAATTTCTCCTTGAAGACAGTCCATGTAATCACTCGCCCCTCCGTTTCCATCTGTCGCCGAGTAAATTTCCACCAAGTTTCAGCTTCCTTCGTCAACATAAAAGAAGCATACATCACCTTTTGAACGTCACTACAACCCATGGCTCGGAATATGCGTTCCAAGTTTTGAATCCACTCGTTCGCTGCATCAGGTGCGAACCCACCTTCGAAAGGGCTAGGATTCTGCTTGCGGAACTCATTCAACCCATGGTACTCGGTCGGCCCCGGTGGAACTAAAGGTTGTGAGCTAGGACTTGCGCGGGGTTCTGGTTTAGATTGTGCAAGTCCTCGTTAACCTGTTGCAATGCCGCCACCATCTGTGCCAACAGATCGTTTGGAACATTCTGACTCGCTCCTCTTCCCCTTCCTGCCATAGGTACGTGTACTCAAGTACTAGTCAGTAAACACTTTTCTAATAAGGTAAGTTTCACATAAGCACACAACAGTCAATGCCAACTAAGCAGTTCAAGTACATACAGATCACAAAGAAGCATGTATGACCATACCCTAGGCCACGGGATTAACTATGCTCTGATACCATAATGTAAGGCCCCAAATTCTACCCTTGAAATTTTTTCCTTTATTTTAATCCTTTTATACCTACATTCAACATCTTACTCTAATTCCCCCATAATCACTTCATAACAATACCTTTATAATATATTATGTTAACATACATCTCATGTTGCGGAAAACATAATTCAAATATAACTTTCATTGGTAATTGTTGCATATGTTTAACTATGGGTTTCCAAAACACCCATAGTTACTAATATCCAGCCTTACACAAAAATGTAGTGAGTTAAATGGTTACGAATACAATCATCCAAATAACAATTTACGACACAAAAAGCAAAATAGAGGATCCAAGTCCTAAGCTCCTACAGCCTCGAACCAAGCATCCTCAGCTATCCTGTTACCTGCAATGGGGTTATCAATGGCAAATACACACAACATCCAAAGGATTAAGTCATCAAAACAATAAATACCATTATAAGATAATCCACATTTTAAAGGGGTTAGGAAACCATTTGTTTTATAAATTCATTTTGTGCTACATTACTTGAGCCAAAGTTTTGCTACATAGCTTGAGCCAAAGCGTTGCTACATAACTTGAGCCAAAGTATCGCTGCATAACTTGAGTCAAAGTATCGCTACATAACTTGAGCCAAAGTATCGCTACATAACTTGAGCCAAAGTATCGCTACATAACTTGAGCCAAAGTATCGCTACATAACTTGAGCCAAAGTATCGCTACATAACTTGAGCAGTCGCTAAACAATTATGGTCGGCTAAAAACATATTTTCTTTTCATTGATACATCATCAATCTGTAAACAGTAGGATCTTTCCTCATTCCCACCATATAGCACAATGTTAGTAATTTATTCCAATATCACATAAATAACTCATATTGCATTATTTAACCATACAAGATATTTAACATATTTTCAATGTTTATAAACTACTTTCATCATAAGTTTACAAACATCTAAAACATACATATTCATCTCCTATTTCAACATTAGAATGCTTAGTCATCTTCTACCTCTAGCATTTTACTCTTTTTCCTCTTTAACCCCATTTTCACTTTAGGGTTTTGGGGTTTTCATGAATCAACCTCCAAACCCTTTCCATTCTTGAAATACTAACTTTAAACCAAGAAATTACAAGATATAAACAACATAAAATGAACCATAACTCAAACGGATGAGTTTCCATGGTTTCTCTCATTTTGAGAAGAGATCCAACCTACCCAAAATAAGTTTCAAAGGGAAGGAGGGAGTTAGAATCAAGAGCTTTACCTCTTCTCAAGCTTCTAAATGACTCACAAGCCTTCTTGCTCTTGAAAAAGCCCTCTTCTCTCACTTCTCTCTAGGTTAACCCTCATAAATGTGTTTTTGGGGTTCCCTATTTAATGTAACAGCGTCGGGTCCTCGCTTAAGCAAGCCCTTTCTCGCTCAAGCAAGAAAATCCCACCAATTTTAAAAACTCAGATCTGACCCTCTCGCTCATGTGAGGATCTTCTCGCTCAAGCGAGAATCTTACACCCTCGACAGGTCCAAAACATCAATTTTCTCGCCTAGGCGAGCCAACCCTCGCTCAGGCGAGAATCCTCCAGTATACCCCAGGATTTCACCCTTCCAGTTGAGCCTTTCTTGCTCAAGCGAGTCAACTCTCGCTTAGGCGAGAATCCTCCAGTATAGCCCAGGATTTCACCCTCCCAGGTGAGCCTTTCTCGCCCAGGCGAGAATACCTCGCTCAAGCGAGAATCCCATGACTGATACTATAATTTTAAATACTTAAATTTAGGGTGTTACAGCCCACATGAAGATGGAATGTCCAAACATCAAGAAGAGTTCTTTCAAAGGAAAGAATGAATTAAAGAATGGACGAAGAGCCTACATCACTTGGGAAGACAACGACACAAGTTCAGCCTCTGAACCAGAAAGCAAAGAGCAAACTCATCTCTCCCTTATGGCGTCTCATCATTCAGACAATGAAGAGGTAAATGAATCTATCCTTTTTTATTCTTCCGAATTGCAAACTACATTTAATGATCTACATGATGAATACATGAAATTGTCAAAAATGTTTCTAAAACAAAAATCTGAACTAGATTCTCTTAGAAACATACCTCCAACATCCACATGTTTAAATTGCATTACTCTTGGCAACAAAGTTTCTACATTGAGTCTTGAACTGAACAAAATGAACAAGAGTAGCAAGAGCTTGAGTAAGATCATTAATGATCAAAGACACTCTACGGACCGAAGAGGTCTTGGCTATGGAAAAGGCCCTGCTCTTAAGAAACAAAGTAAGTCTATCATAACAGACTTTCGGAAAACATGTATCCATGCATCTACACATAGCAAACAAAAATCAGGGATACATATGCATCAACCTATTTGCTCTTATGGTAAAAATCATGGGCACACACCAAATACTTGTCATATTATAAAATATGGTGTTCCCTTAGGATATTTTAAATGGGTTGAGAAAGGATCTAACCATGTAGGACCCAAAACAAGTTGGGTACCTAATATAACTTAACCTGTTTTGCAGGTTGATTTGAGCGCTGCCCGTAATTTATGGTACTTGGATAGCGGTTGCTCAAAGCATAGGACGGGCGATAAAAGTAAGTTCTCTATCCTCACTCCAAGGGACAAAGGCTATGTCACATATGGTGACAACAACAAAGGAATAATTATTGGAGTCGGTAGAATCGGCAATCCACCTTCAACAACCATAGAAGGAGTGCTACATGTGGAAGGACTTAAACACAATCTTCTAAGCATAAGTCAACTTTGCGACAAGGGCTTCCATGTATCCTTCTACCTAGATAAGTGCATCATTGAAAGTAAGGAATTTCTAAACTCTAAACTTGTTGGTAAGAGAATTAATAACATTTACATGATAGATATAGATTCATCTCTTCCTATAACATGTTTAGTTGTAAATGACATTCATGATGCATGACTTTGGCATAGGAGAATTGTGCACATACATATGGGCCATTTGAATAAGCTAATCAAGAAAGATTGGTTGTTGGTTTACCCAAGATGAAGTTTGTTAAAGACAAACTATTTGGTGCATGTCAAATGGGTAAACAAACAAAAACTTCTTTCAAGCCAAAGCATATGGTTTCTTCGGATAGACCATTGCAGTTACTACACATGGACTTATTTTGACCCTCAAAGGACAAAAATTCTTGGTGGTAACTACTATGCTCTTGTTATAGTAGACTATTTTTCACGCTACATTTGGACTCTATTCTTAGTACATAAGAATGAGGCATTCAAAGCCTGTAATACTTATGCTAAAAGAGTCCAAAATGAATAGTCACTTAAAATCACTGCTATAAGAAGTGATCATGGGAGAGAGTTTCAAAATGCTTCTTTTGAGGAATTTTGTGATGATCTTGGGATTAATCGCAACTTTTCTGCTCCTAGAACACCACAACAAAATGGTGTTGTAGAGAGAAAGAATCAGTCTTTGGAAGAACTCGCTAGAACAATGTTGAATGAAACTAACCTCCCAAAGTACTTTTGGGCTAATGCGGTAAGCACCGCTTGTTATGTTTCAAATAGAGTTCTAATAAGACTCATTCTAAAGAAAACCTGATGTGAACCCAAGTGAGCCCAAACTGGATAATGATAATTTAAGGGGCATAGGTGGACCCATGACAAGGGCAAGGGCCAAACGAGTACAAGAGGCACTAGGACTACTCATGGAAGGCATCAAAGAGAATGCTCCACGTTCAAATCAAGGGAGTCCTCACTTCATTCATTATGTGACTTTGCATATTGGCCGAAATGGGGAAAATAATTCCCAAACATCTTAATTGGGCCAAGGCCGTGTCCAAGGCATGGCTAGGACATCTTTAATGTGTCCTAATTGTTTTTACTAGTTCTAAACTACTTTTGTTTATTTGAATTCAGAATAAAGGTTGCTTTAACTTGTGGGGACCATAACATTAACTTCATTCACATCATTAAAAGCTGGAGAGAGAATGTACTTATTGCACCAGATTGGGAACTCAAGCATGGTAAATGAGGGTGTGATTTTCGTGCACTCACTTAATGTATCCAAATGGGAAACTCCATATTGATAAATGAAGAGGATGATTTTTGTGCAAAGCCTCCACCCATTTAATACAACCAAATGGGGAACTCAATCATGATAAATGTGGGTGTGAGTTTCGTGCAATGCATCCAGCCAAGACCTATGCACAATTCAAAGTCCAAAATTGCTTCCTTAAACTTGTGGGGACCATGGCATTAAAGGATGGCCGAATTTCTCTTTCAATTGGCTGGACCACTTCATGGAAATTCAAAGAGTCTTGCATTTTGTAATTTAATTACTTAGGAATTCCAATGTAGGACATTTACTTGCATTATTTTCGTGTTGAACATGGCTGGAAGGGTGCAATGTAACCAGCCATGTATTAGGATTAATCTAGACCAAATTAAGTCTTGATTCATGGTAGAGTCACGTGGGAACCATCATGGTTTGCCTATAAGTGTACTTCTAATTTTCTGAATGAAATCAAGTTTTGTTGGATTTAAAAAAATTAAGGAGTATTTCCTTGTGTGAGAGCTTTGTCTTCTCCAAACTTCTTGGCTGAACCAAGATTAAAAGTTCTTATCAAGAACCAAGTTCTTGTGGCGAACATCACCCGGCTTATCAACACTCAAGTGTTGTGGCGCCTACCACCCCATATCTTACCCATCTTCTTTTATCTTACAACATCATTCCGCTGCCAAAATTCATCCACAAAATAGCCCATAAAAACGTGGGCAAAGTGCAACACCAATCAAGATAGATCAATACCAAGAACTTCCTAAAGAGGTTCACATCAAGTGGTATCAGAGCTAAGGCTCTTGCTTGGTGTTTAAAAGTGTTCTTGTTGGCTGTGTTCTTCCATTTCTTTCTTCTTACAAAAAAAAAAAAAAATAGTGTCAAAGTGTCAAAGTCCAAAACAAAAATAAAATCAAAAGTGTCAAAGAGTCGAAATTCCAAGTAAATTCGTGTCAAAACATTTCTTGGTAAGTTTGGGTTTTCTTTCACAAATTCTTGGTTCTACCCTTGGTTCATTCAAGAGGGCCGTGGAGAAGAGTGAGTGTTGAGATATACATTTTCCACAAAATATTGAGTGTTCAAGTGAGTATTGAGTGAAACATTTTCCACCAAAAATTTGAGTGAAACACAAAGAGAGTTGAGTGAATATGTCTAATGAGAGTGAGAGTCCACCACTGTCCCCAAGGACAGCAACACTTCATGAAATGATTACAACACAATTCCAAACCTTAAGAAGGGAGATGGAGCAAATGAGAGTGGAGTATGATAGGAGGCTGCGTTATCGTGCAAATAATTACTCAAGTGATGAGGAAGGAGGAGGAAGGAGGAGAGCAAGGAGAGAAGCACGTAGGGAAAGGAGACATGAGGAGGATAGGCTTGAAGGGGTCAAGATAAAGGTTCCCACCTTTATCGGAAAAAACGATCCGGAAGCATACTTGGAATGGGAGCTCAAAATGGAGCAAGTCTTTGAGTGCAACTCATACCACGAAAATAAGAAGGTTAAGGTGGCTGCACTTGAATTCAAGGAATATGCCTTGATTTGGTGGGATCAACTTAACAAGGAGAGAAGAAGAGTAGGAGCCGAACCTATTGATTCATGGCTTGAGATGAAGTTGATCATGAGAAGGAGGTTTGTCCCTAGTTCTTACCAAAGGGATATTCATAACAAACTCCAAAGACTCACTCAAGGGTCTAAGAGTGTTGATGAATACTTTAAGGAGATGGAATTAGCTTTGCTAAGGTCCAATTTCGAGGAGGATAGGGAGGCTACTATGGCTAGGTTTTTACATGGACTAAACCAAGATATCCAAGATGTTGTTGAATTGCAATATTATGTTGAATTGGATGATTTGGTTCAACAAGCCATGAAAGTGGAACAACAATTGAGGAGGAAGAAGTCAAAATTTTCCTCAAGTTCTAGTTCCAAATTTCAAGCTTCAAAGTGGATGGACAAGTCCAAGAGGGAGGGAGGACCATTCAAAAATGGTACACCTAGTACCAAGGAGGCCGTGGCCACAAGCCAAGGCAAGCAAAAAATGGAGTCCAACCAAAGGAGTCGAGATGTTAAATGTTTCAAGTGCTTAGGCCTTGGACACATAGCTTCTCAATGTCCAACTAGAAGAACCATGATTTTGAAGAATGGAGAAGTGGAATCTCAATCTGAGGCTTCTAGTGATGAAGAGGATAATAATGGAGAGGAGGAGGATACCATTCCTGAAGGAGATCTGTTCATGGTGAGGAGGCTCTTAGGAAGCCAAATCAAAGAGCATGATATAAGTCAAAGGGAAAACATCTTTCACACAAGATGTTTCGTGGATGGTAAGCTATGTTCTTTAATAATTGATAGTGGAAGTTGTGCTAATGTGGTTAGTGCAAGATTGGTGTCAAAACTTAATCTTGTGACTAAGTCACATCCCACTCCTTACCGATTACAATGGTTAAGTGAGGTAGGGGAAATGATTGTTAACAAGCAAGTTGAAATTCCATTTTCAATTGGAAAGTATAAGGATTCTGTTTTATGTGATGTTGTTGACATGGAGGCTAGCCATTTACTCTTGGGTCGTCCATGGCAATATGATAAGGGAACCACCCATGATGGGCGCTCCAATAAGTTCTTTTTTCAGCACCAAAACCGCAAGGTTGTGCTATCTCCATTGTCACCTAGACAAATTGGTGAGGATCAAAAGAAATTGAGAGAAAAGATTGAAATGGAGAGAAAAGAAAGGGAGAGTGAAAAATTGTGTGAAAATCTGAGTGAAAAGAAAGTGAAAATGAGTGGAAAAAAGGATACACACAAAGACAAAAAGAATGAGTTTGTAAAAAGAGAGGGGTACATGGCAACCAAGGGGGAGATAAAACATGCTTTGATTTCAAAACAACCTTTGTACCTACTTTTTAGTAGGGAGTTTTGTCTAACTACTAACCCTTCTAAGGAAGGAGAATTGCCTATGTTTGTTGAGAATTTATTGCAGGAATTTGGTGATGTGTTCCCTAGGGAGGTACCTCACGGTTTACCACCTATAAGGGGCATTGAACATCAAATTGATCTCATACCCGGTGCATCTCTACCTAATAGACCAGCCTATAGGTGCAACCCCACTGAAACAAAGGAGATTCAAAACCAAATTGAAGAATTGATGCAAAAAGGATGGGTTCAAGAGAGCCTAAGCCCTTGTGCTGTTCCAATCATCTTGGTGCCCAAAAAGGATGGCACATGGAGGATGTGTACTGATTGTAGAGCAGTGAACAACATAACAGTGAAGTATAGGCATCCAATCCCAAGGTTGGATGACATGTTGGACGAATTATATGGTGCCACCATCTTTTCAAAAATTGACTTAAAAAGTGGTTACCATCAAATTCGGATCCGAGAAGGTGATGAATGGAAAACTGCCTTTAAGACCACTTATGGTTTATATGAATGGCTTGTCATGCCATTTGGGCTAACTAATGCCCCAAGTACTTTTATGCGTCTAATGAATCATGTCTTGAGGGAATTTTTGGGTAAATTTGTTGTTGTCTACTTTGATGATATTTTGATTTACTCTAAAACATTAGATGAGCATCATGAACATCTAAGAGCTGTTTTGCTTGTTTTGAGAAAAGAAAAGTTATATGCTAATGTTGAAAAATGCACTTTTTGTGTTGATCATGTGATTTTTCTTGGATTCATGATAAATGCCAATGGGGTCCATGTGGACCAAGAAAAGATAAAGGCCATCCAGGATTGGCCTACTCCTAAAACCGTGACCGAGGTAAGGAGTTTCCATGGATTAGCAAGCTTCTATAGGAGGTTCGTTAAGGATTTTAGTACCTTGGCATCACCCCTTAATGAGCTTGTAAAGAAAAATGTTGTCTTTCGTTGGGGTGAGAGACAAGAAGAGGCCTTTAACAAGCTTAAGGCCAAACTTACTAGTGCACCTGTTTTATTGCTTCCAAATTTTGCTAAATCATTTGAATTAGAGTGTGATGCTTCTAACATTGGCATTGGAGCTGTTTTGATGCAGGATGGACATCCGATTTCTTATTTTAGTGAGAAGTTAAGTGGAGCAACCCTTAATTATTCTACTTATGATAAGGAATTGTATGCCTTGGTAAGGGCACTACAAACTTGGCAACACTACCTTTTATCAAAGGAATTCGTGATTCATAGTGATCATGAGTCCCTTAAATATCTTAAGGGCCAAGGTAAGTTGAACAAAAGGCATGCAAGATGGGTTGAGTTCTTGGAACAATTCCCATATGTGGTAAAGCATAAGAAAGGCAAGGCCAATGTGGTGGCTGATGCTCTTTCAAGGAGGCACACATTGCTCTCCACTTTGGAAACTAAATTGTTTGGATTGGAATGCATCAAGGAACAATACGAGCATGACAAAGATTTTTCAGAAGTCTATGTTGCTTGTATGCATTCGGCCTATAATGGGTATTTTAGGCACAATGACTTTTTATTCAAAGAAAAACAATTGTGTGTGCCTAAAAGCTCCATTAGGGAAGTATTGGTGAAGGAATCCCATGAGGGGGGTCTAATGGGGCACTTCGGTGTTCAAAAGACTTTAGACATGTTGAAAGAACATTTTTATTGGCCACGTATGAAACAAGACGTGCAAAACTTTTGTGAAAGGTGTATAACATGTAAAAAGTCCAAATCAAGGGTCATGCCATATGGCCTATACACCCCATTAACTGTTCCAGATTCACCTTGGATGGATATATCCATGGATTTTGTTTTAGGACTGCCTAGAACAAAGAAAGGCAATGATTCAATTTATGTGGTTGTTGATCAATTTTCTAAAATGGCACACTTTATCCCATGCAAGAAAGTTGATGATGCTAACCATGTTGCTGATTTGTTTTTCAGGGAAGTGGTAAGGCTCCATGGAGTACCCCAAAGTATAGTAAGTGATAGGGACACCAAGTTCCTTAGTCACTTTTGGAGGACCCTATGGGGAAAGCTTGGCATTAAGCTTCTCTATTCAACCACTTGCCATCCTCAAACGGATGGGCAAACTGAGGTTGTCAATAGGACTCTTTCCACCCTCCTAAGGGCCGTGATAAAAAAGAATATTCAGTCATGGGAGGAATGTTTACCCCATGTTGAGTTTGCCTACAATAGAGCAACTCATAGCACTACTGATTTTTCTCCTTTTGAAGTTGTATATGGGTTTAACCCATTAACACCTCTTGATTTGTTACCAATTCCTAATGATTCTATTTTGAAGCATAGGGATGGATGGGCTAAAGCAGAGTATGTCCAAAAATTGCATGAGCAAGTCAAGGCACAAATTGAGAAAAGGAATGCAAGCTATGCAAAACAGGCTAACAAGGGGCGGAAACAAGTGATATTTGAGCCCGGAGATTGGGTTTGGGTACATATGAGGAAGGAAAGGTTTCCTGAACAAAGGAAATCCAAACTCCTTCCTAGAGGAGATGGTCCATTTCGTGTTTTGAACAAAGTGAATGATAATGCCTACAAACTTGAACTTCCAAGTGAGTATGGTAACATAAGTGCCACCTTCAATGTTTCTGATTTAACTCCTTTTGATGCAGGTGATGGCGAACTTATTTCGAGGTCGAAATCCTTTCAAGAAGGAGGGGATGATGTGAACCCAAGTGAGCCCAAACTGGATAATGATAATTTAAGGGGCATAGGTGGACCCATGACAAGGGCAAGGGCCAAACGAGTACAAGAGGCACTAGGACTACTCATGGAAGGCATCAAAGAGAATGCTCCACGTTCAAATCAAGGGAGTCCTCACTTCATTCATTATGTGACTTTGCATATTGGCCGAAATGGGGAAAATAATTCCCAAACATCTTAATTGGGCCAAGGCCGTGTCCAAGGCATGGCTAGGACATCTTTAATGTGTCCTAATTGTTTTTACTAGTTCTAAACTACTTTTGTTTATTTGAATTCAGAATAAAGGTTGCTTTAACTTGTGGGGACCATAGCATTAACTTCATTCACATCATTAAAAGCTGGAGAGAGGATGTACTTATTGCACCAGATTGGGAACTCAAGCATGGTAAATGAGGGTGTGATTTTCGTGCACTCACTTAATGTATCCAAATGGGAAACTCCATATTGATAAATGAAGAGGATGATTTTTGTGCAAAGCCTCCACCCATTTAATACAACCAAATGGGGAACTCAATCATGATAAATGTGGGTGTGAGTTTCGTGCAATGCATCCAGCCAAGACCTATGCACAATTCAAAGTCCAAAATTGCTTCCTTAAACTTGTGGGGACCATGGCATTAAAGGATGGCCGAATTTCTCTTTCAATTGGCTGGACCACTTCATGGAAATTCAAAGAGTCTTGCATTTTGTAATTTAATTACTTAGGAATTCCAATGTAGGACATTTACTTGCATTATTTTCGTGTTGAACATGGCTGGAAGGGTGCAATGTAACCAGCCATGTATTAGGATTAATCTAGACCAAATTAAGTCTTGATTCATGGTAGAGTCACGTGGGAACCATCATGGTTTGCCTATAAGTGTACTTCTAATTTTCTGAATGAAATCAAGTTTTGTTGGATTTAAAAAAATTAAGGAGTATTTCCTTGTGTGAGAGCTTTGTCTTCTCCAAACTTCTTGGCTGAACCAAGATTAAAAGTTCTTATCAAGAACCAAGTTCTTGTGGCGAACATCACCCGGCTTATCAACACTCAAGTGTTGTGGCGCCTACCACCCCATATCTTACCCATCTTCTTTTATCTTACAACATCATTCCGCTGCCAAAATTCATCCACAAAATAGCCCATAAAAACGTGGGCAAAGTGCAACACCAATCAAGATAGATCAATACCAAGAACTTCCTAAAGAGGTTCACATCAAAACCCCCTATGAACTCTTCAAAGGAAGAAAACCAAACATTTCACACTTGCATGTATTTGGTTGTAAATGTTTCATCTTGAATAATGGGAAAGAAAACTTAGGCAAGTTTGATGCAAAGGCAGATGAAGGAATCTTCCTAGGCTATTCTCTCACGAGTAAAGCTTATAGAGTCTTTAACAAAAGAACTCTAGCCATGGAAGAATCTGTCCATGTCTCCTTTGATGAAATTAATCCTCTAATCAAGGAAAAGTTGACCATTGATGAAGAAGATTTGCCTAATCCTACTTTTAATGAATATGCCATTATGAAACTACACCTAATATAGAGCATGTGGAAGTGGATGATAATCCTTCTACTCAAGAAGAGCATATTCACTCTGATTTACCTAAAGAGTGGAGAACTCATCGAGATCATCCTATAGACAACATTATTAGCGATATTAACAAAGGTGTTACCACCCGTTTAATGCTAGAAAATACATGTCTAAACATGACATTTGTTTCTCAAATAGAACCATCTATGATTGATGAAGCAATCGAGGATGAACACTGGATTCTTGCTATGCAAGAAGAACTTAACCAGTTTGAGAGAAATGAAGTTTGGGAACTTGTTCCTAGACCTAAGAATAGGCATGTAATAGGAACTCGTTGGGTATTCCGTAATAAATCAGATGAAAATGGTATAATCATTAGAAACAAAGCTAGACTTGTAGCCCAAGGATACAACCAAGAGGAAGGTATAGACTTTGATAAAACATTCGCTTCGGTTGCTAGACTTGAAGCGATTAGACTACTACTTGCATATGCATGCTCCTTAAACTTTCAGCTTTACCAAATGGACGTAAAGAGTGTGTTCCTTAACGGGTATGTACAAGAGGAAGTATTTGTAGAACAACCTCCTGGTTTTGAGGACTACAAACATCCTTCTCACATATACAAGTTAAAGAAAGCCCTATGTGGCTTAAAGCAAGCTCCACGTGCTTGGTATGACCGTCCACTAGTGGAAAGGAGTTATGTTCTAAAGTAGTTTTGTTCCTCTCCGGTAATGGAGAGACTCGTATTGACCTCGGATCTTGACATTTGACATTCAAAATTTTTAGAGGTCTAGATTTAAATTTTTTTAAATTAAATAAATAAAAAAAGTAGAAAAAAGTCAATTCCCTCACATTCTGTTATTGGAGAGGAATTTTGTTCTAAAGCGGTTGGGCTCCTCTCTAGTACTAGGTCCAGATCTTGACTTGTGCCATCAAAAAATGTTCAAGGATCCAAATTTAAAATTTTTGAATTAAATAAATACAAAATTTAGAAAGATTTAAATCTCTCACATTCTAGAATCGGAGAGTTCAGTACTGAAGATGAGTTCTATTCTAAAGTGGTTGTACTTACCTCCAGAATTGTAGAGACCAATACTAGACCCAAATATTGTCATGTGGCATCCATAAAAGTTCAAGGGTCCAGATTTAATTTTTTTAAACTAAATAAATAAAAACAATTATAAAAATGTCAATCCCCTTACATTCTTGTACTAGAGAGTCAAGTATTGGAGAGGGGTTCTGTTCTAAAGCGGTTGATATCCTCTCTAGTAGTGCACAGACCTGTATTGGGCTCAGATATTGACATATGGCATCCAAAAAAGTTCAAGGGTCTAGATTGAATTTTCTAAAATTAAATAAATAAAAACATTTAGAAAAATGTCAATCCCTTCACATTACCGTATTGTAGAGTCTAATACTTTAGAAGAGTTATATTCTAAAGTGGTTGGTTTCCTCTCCAGTACCAGAGAGACTAGTATTAGACCCTGATTTTGATACATGATATTCAAAAAGTTCAAGTGTCCACATTCAATTTTTTAAATTAATAAATAATTTTTTTTAGAAAAAGGTAAATCCCCTCACATTCAATTAGTCCATATTTAGTCCCACATATGTTCCCACTTTTGTTAAGTGTCATATATCAAGTAAAATTGAACATGAATTGGGGCACTTAGTTGTGAATTTTGATGAAAATATTATACAAACTCTCATGAATCTAGAATAATTGTCATGGTCTGGAAAACTTATACAAATGTAGCAATTGCAGGGTAATGGATTGAAAGAGATGAAAAAGGGAATAAATTGAGAACAGTGGCTGATTCTCGCCCAAGCCAAGGAAATCTCGCCCAAGCTAGAATTCTCGCCCAAACCAGAATCTCTCGCCCAAGCGAGAGACAAGTGATCACAAGCCTCAGCTACTGACGAATTCTCGGCCAGGGGAGGATCTCTCGCCCAAGCGAGGATCTCTCGCCCAAGTGAGGGTCTCTCGCCCAAGCGAGAGACCAAAAGTCTGAAGTTCATATAGGCGGTTTCCAACAGTTTTGGGGGTTACCTTTTGCCATTTGCACTGATTTTGAAAGCTTTATAGAGGGGAAAAGCATGAAATTGAAGGGGAAGAGTCGTGGGAATGACTCTAGGCTTAGATTCATATTATTTTATGCATTTTGTCATTGTAATGTGTAGAATGAGCGGCTAAACTCTCGGTGTGGGATTGAATGTAATTTTATGAACCTTTGTATTCTTGGATTCAATTCAGTTGATGTTTAGTTATTTGATTTTGGAAATCTTATCTTATGCCTAATGCTTGATTTTATTTAGTTATTGAAATCTTGATTTATTACCTCATGTTCAACTAGAAAGCAAAATATGTGGTTGAATCCGGATAAGTTTTCTTGATGTGTTGTTGATCTAGGGTTAGACAATGACACATGAATTGCTTATACATCGGGTTTAATGCTAGATAATTTGTCAAATTACCAAGGAATTGGAGTTTGAGGAATTATCTAAGGATTTTGTAATCAAGGAATTGATACAAATGATCCGTGATGTGCATCAAGATCAATAACTTTTCTAGAATTGAATCTAAATGTTTACAAAGAGGAAGAAGATGAAAGTCAATCTCAGCCATTTTATTTACAATTTATCAAACCTATTTTAGAAAATACAAAAATACCGATGACTTTTATCCAAATCATTACTTGTAATTATTTACTCAATTCATATATTTAGAGATCAATATAAATCTAATTTGCTCATTGAGAACGATATCCCGGTATTTACCGGTTTTATTACTTGAGCGATACGGTACACTTGCCGTACGAAAATAGCTAACAAGTTTGCAACAAATCTTGTGTCTCTCTCCATCTTTTGTATTGAATGCGCCCAATATTCACATTCTTTATTGTAGTCTGTTTTTGACTTTCAAGATCTTGCCACTTTTATTATTCATGTTTTCATTTTTCATTAATCAAATAAATAAATTATGAAGAATTTAAGGCTTATTTTATTTCCTACTTTATCCCTTTTCTTTGGAGTGCAAGTATAAGATGATAAACTAAGAGGAGGTAAATTAGTTTTCTGTACAAAGTGAAACTTTTTCGCAACATCAAGATTTTAGATTATTATGCAGCAGAAAAAGTTGTAGAAAAATAAAAGTTGTAGAACTTATGAAAGTAAAGAGTAAGGAGAAGAGAGTAAGTATGCAACCAATTTTATGTTAGTTCACTTTCTTGTCCATTGAAGGTTACGTCTAATATTCTTGCAGCATGATAATTTTCACTGATATATTGAGTTGCAATTACAAATCTCACTCCGAGATTACAAGTACATTACACAATCACTTATATCTCACCACTTAGAAGAAAACCACTCCGAAGCAAACAATCTTCCCCTTTCCACCATAACCTATGGTTAAAAGTTATATACATGAAATGAAATTTGCTAGGGCAATGATTGCCTTACAAGATATACTAATTTTATAACTTGCAATCCTCGAGATCTTTATATACATGTAGTACACAATGCTCTTAGTCTTTAAGATAAGAAAAACTTAGAGAAAACACTTAAGTGCAACTTCAGAAAACTCTGAAAGTTAAAACTCAAAGTTACAATAACAAGGTATATGAAAGTAGCAGGAAATTGTATGCAACATTAGTGTAAAAATTGTACATTATGAACATTCAATTTTATCCTACTCCATTTCATATAAGTTGGAATGGCAACGAGGCGGGTCGGGGTCGAATTTGTGCTTACCCAACCCAAACCCGAAATCCAAAACTCGAACCCGAATTGAGCGGAATTTAAATTAATAATATCAAACCCGAACCCATCGGATTTCGAGGAAACCAAACCCGACGAGAAACCCAAAAAAAAATATAAAACAACAACTATTAATTTGTAAAAAAGAATAGAAAGTGAATCACAAGGTGCTCTTTCTATTGATACATGTTGTAGTTTCCACTATTTCAAGACCCTTTTGTTTCATAAGTGCTCTTTCTCACTGTGACAATGGGAAGAACCACAAGGTGGTTGAAGAACTTGTTTGGTATAAAAAGAGACAAAGAACAACAACACAAAGAAAACTGAAATTCTAGAATTTTATTCACAATTCAGCAACTATACCACCCAACCTTTCTCTAGCAGAAGCAGCTTGGTTACAATCTTTCTATAAAGAAATAGAAAAGGAGTAGAATAAGAATGCAGTTTTTGGAGAACTAGAGAACTAGACTTACCCTAATTGTGCAGATTTAGGTTAGGATTTAGGAAAAATACACTGAAGTATGTCTCTCTAACAAGTAACAAAACTAGGTTAGAATTTAGGAAAAATATTAATTTATTTAATTTTTCAATCAGAGCGGGTTTGGGGTAGAGTAGCATATATACCAAACTTGAAATTTAATATTAGGTAAAACCTGAACCCAAATTCATTAACAACGAGTTTAACCCGTTAAATTCGGGTTGAGTTTGGACGAATACCAACGAGTTCTGTTTTCATTGACATCCCTAATTATAAGTCAGGGTTGATGTTTCTAATCCAAAGGTTTTTTTCTTCTCCCCAATTCATGAACTGTGAACAAGATGAGGTTGAATTCCAATACACTCAGAGTGTTAGGCGATGTGCGATTTACTTACCAACATACTCCCTCCACGTAAGCTTGTCGGACTAGCCAAAAGATTACTAGCTATAACTAAAGGGCATCTTTTGACCCATGACAAGTGGAAAGAAGTTGACATCTGACATTAATACATGTTAAAGTTCCATCTCAAAACCAATTGAGTATGAGAGGAATAAACCTATTTAAACCATTCACAAGACAATGAAGTAGGCGATGTAAAACTTATTTCCCAACACACCATTCTTTGGTATATATTGCATAGTTTTCCCTATTGCTCTCACTGCCACTGTAAAGTTTAGAAGCTCAAACATCCATTCTTTGAGGGGTTTCCTGAAAAAACAAGGAGGTGAAACATGTTACAAATATGAGATGTTACAAATATGAGATGTAGCCAAAATTCAACACAAAATTCAAGAGTAGCAAAACTATGAATAGTAACACTGTGTCAGAAGTATTACAATGAGAGATTCAAAATGACAAAGACCCTTAACAAAGCATCATAATAGGATCAAAAAATGCATCAAACAGTTCAAGTTCAGATTCAATGCATGATGATCAACAAAAATACTAGATGGTCTTTCGACTTCTAGAGTATGAATTCAGAATATGAACTCAGAATGGAACTTTAAATATTATATGAATGTATGTATAGCTGAACTAAAGGGAGATCTTACGAACAAAAAGAATACTGCAAAGCATATCAGAAAATAATAATAAAATGCTGAAGTTGGAAATCAATAACAAATCAAGGAGTGAAGTTACTGCAGAATTGGAAGCAACTAAGGCTGCAGAAAGTGGGGCCAGCATTGAATCCAAGCTTTATGATTGGCAAATGGAAAGGAGCAGCCACATACTCTTAGTCCATCTGCATTACATGAAAAACATATGTATTCAGAAAGAAAGAAAAGGTTAATACTCTCCCTTGCAAGGGGTTACATTTTCAGGCATTAATGAAATACAAATAAGAGAAAAGGGAATCAGCCGAAGATGTCAACAATGAGAGTTTCAAAAGGGGCAGATAAAGGAGTAGCATCTTAGGCTTTCAGTTACACATCCATATTACCAAACATAAATGGCAATTATTAAGGAGAAGCCAGAGCAATTAAAAGAAAAAATGTAGAGGCAGCCATGGAATATCAAAAGAGGCAACAATACAGGCAAACCAGAAAGTCTTTCAGTTACACATTCTATTAAGCAATAATCAGCATTAGCATAAAGGGGTGATCTTAATGAGGCAATCAAAATAATAGAATAATCAGAGTGAGGGATGTTACTGTCATTTTAGCAATTCAAAAGGTTTCACAGATAGGACCATCCACCAGCATAAAAGGCAGAAGGAGGAGGACTCAGGACCAGTGTTCTAAAATGCTTTCTGCAATACATAATGCGGATGCGGCCGACAACGCATCGGCAACGCACCGCAATTGCGGTGTGATTGAATTTCACACCAAAAACCGCAACAAAACACTATTGCAGCCGCATCGGGCTGCAACGCAACCGCATCGGACTAAATTGGATTAAAAAATATTGCTTTAATCATAATCGCGACCGCAACCACAATTTAAAACAATGCTCAGGACACTAATACATCACATGCATATCATATACACACAATATATATAACATTTGCTATCTATCACACGCATAGAACAGAGATTAACAAATCATCCTTGTACTTATTTAATCTCATTGGGCAACAGCTTGGTTATGGGTTACTCAGAATGCAAGTTCTTCTGAAAACAATTTTGGAATATGGTTGAACATTCATCCTAATTCGTTTTTTTTTATTAAAATAACAATATAGTATATTGTAGTATACAAGTCAATAAATTTTCATTATTTTTTTGTTCATTGCAAAATGCATCATTAATTCTAAGGAGATATTATTTAAATTATAACGAAAAAGAATAACGAAAATGTATTTAGTCATATTATTATACTTGTTTATAGAATATACCTGACTTAATTACTAAAAAATGACATTGGTTTATCACGCACATTAATCAGAAATGTAGGTCATAATAATTTACTTTTTTTTATTTCATATCCTCATCACTAAACAGCACAAACAATGAAAGGAACACAACTACAGCAAATAGGGTATAGGGCCGTTTACCATTTTTTTTATCTTCTGTCGATATCAAGCCATCGTGCCCGTGCTCGCGGGTACTCGCTATATATATATAATTACAAAATTATCCTTCACCCTAAAGTTTTTAATTCCTATTTTCCTTCCCCTTAAAATTCCTAATCATTTCCCTTTCCCTTAAAATCCCAAACCCCTTTCTCATTCCCTTCCCTTCTCATTCCATTCCCTAGTCCCTCACCCAACAACATCTCATTCACACCCTTCTTCTCATACTCCTCAACTTTGCTTTTGTTTTGTTAACTTTTCTTGCTGCACCCATGTAATAATAACTATTATTCCCTTTCTTAAAAAAAATGTTAGAGCATATAGTTGAAAATTCAGGCATATGTTCTCGTTGTTCTTGGTAAATATTACTGATAAATTTTGTATTTGGCTTTGAGCATGCCTTTGTAGTGAATATATGAGAAAGGGAAACAAAGGTTATGAAGAATACATCATTTATATATATAAACAAAGGTTTACGTGTTAGTTCTGTTTGTCTAATTTCTTTGCAGTAAACACTTTTAGTGATATTTAAAGGATTTTGTGTGGTCCTCTCTTTCTCTGATTTTTGCTTTGAAAACATTGTTGAATGCTATTACTTCCCTCCTATTTGGTTATCTTATAAACTCTTGTTACATCTTTTTTGCTTGTTTTAGTTCATGGGAAAAATAGCAAGAATGAAATGTAGTATATTTCAGTTCATTGTTACCACTTACATTCATAATTTTTTATTTATTTAAGCTCTTATAAGTTACCCACAAAATCTAATTAAAAAACTATTTTGGGTCAAAATGCATAAACTTGTAAATTATTGGGTTACTTTAAACTATTAATGCTTTAAAGTTGGATCTATTAGACAGCACTTTTG